>CM060709.1:154807476-156112603 GCA_030686995.1 Artemisia argyi | reverse complement strand
GACATCTATTGTGAATCACCAAACACATTCCATATTTCATGCACTCACATCCCATATAATAACTATAAAATTTGTCCTAGGAAGCTAAGAGATACTGACATCGAATAGTCATATGGTTTCCTTGAAATTTATCACATATACGTGTGATATATTGGCACCATATATACGATTCATGCATGCACTTGCTTCATTCCATTCTCAAACTCTTTTACCTATACGTTTCTTCCTAAACATCACCTCTACAACTCAGAAGTCGAATGATATATTAGTTGGGACTCAAGAAAAGGAAATCGGGTTTGATTAATAAGTATAATGTTTGGGTTATACTTTGAAATGTGAAATCCTTGTGTTCCATTCTATCACACTCGACCTCTTTATCACCTCTACGGTGTTTGTAAGGTGTTTACATCCTTTCTCAATTCATGTTACACGTTAAATTTATGTCATGCACTATATTTATTTAGTTTCGAACGTATATCATTTCATATATATATTACACGTACATATTATTACGTAGTACACAAAACGTGACTAGCCTCTATCTTGGAAGGCCTAGGAGTCACGTAGCACACACACTTCACGTTTATTCTCACGTTACGAGCATTTCATGCACTCATTTTAAACCATACTCCATCGTATGAAAACTTGTCAAAACACTTAGAAAATAATTCAAGTTTTTCAAAATATATACCGGTTTCAAACATGCCACAAAACCTACGTATAACTCAAAATTTTATTTAACAAGCGTACAATATTATTTCACGACTCCATAGACCACCTAGAAAACTATTAGTTTCATATACACGACTTATAAAAATAATCACGTTTTGACACTCTAAACGAGCCAAATTAATCGACAAACACAAGTTTTTCAAACTAAAACTTTATATAAAAACCTTATTTTGTCGAGTGGGCTAAACCAAGGCCCAATATGATTTTAAGATCTAACAGCCCACTGGGCCCATAAAATATATTTTTGAAATCACAAAAGAAGCCCAAGTTCAAGCCCAAAATAATTTTCATGCCCTTGCCTCTAAAATTTTAAATGGGCTTTTGTTCTATTTCGTTAAGGCCCATAAGCTATAAAAATTAAGCTTTTCATAAAATAAGCTGTTGAAATAAGCTTGGAATAAATAAAATAAGCTACGAAAATTTTTATAAAATTTTTATAATCATTTTTGCAAATTTGGACTAAAAATGTAACGCGACGACACCTATAGGGACTAAAAGTGAAAATATTGGAAAGAAAGGACTAAAACTGTAGAAACAGAAAGTTAGGATAAAAATTGATAATATATGATGTTACAAGCTTAGATTGTAATATAGGACAAGTAGTGGACAATAAATATAAAATAGATACGAAAAAGGACTAACGGTGTGATGCTAACGCCGTTAGTATAAAAAGTGTAAAAATTGGAGAAGGACAAGGACTACACATAATCTATTTGACATTCTCATTTTATTTTCTATTTTACGGCAACCATCACGTCATATGCATTTTATTACGTTTTATATATATATTATATATTTTTACGTTAATAATATATATAACGATATCTAAAAAGTTAATATTTTTACCTAAGATTAAAAAGGTAAAACTACGATGGATATTTTAAATTAAGTATTTTATCATATCATGCATGACATAATAATTTCACTGCACATCAGCTATTCGTCATAACGAATAAATATTATTCGTTATTCGTTCGTATTTACCAAATAGTATTTGGTTATATTCTCTGATAAATTTATTTATCAGGTTCCATATCAAAAGACGTTTCCATAATCGTTCCCATAAATCTCATCCTACTTTACTTTTCATCATTTCCAAATCAATCCAGGTGAGTCATAGCCCCATTTCCAATAATTGTTTTAAACTCATTGGGGGAGATACATGCTTACATATACTTTGATAACTTGATAAGTATATGAATAAAATATATAATTCAAATCAATTTCCTAACTGATATTAAAATAATATGATTTGTGATTTAAAATGTGATATATACAATACATGACAAAATACTTAATTGAAATATTGATACTCTGATGATAATGTTTTCCATTCAAATATTGTGGTATGTGATATATATATTTTACTGATGAATTACTTGACTGAAATATTGATACTCATATGAAAATGTTTTCAATTCGATTATTGTGGTATGTGATATACATGTGTTACTGGCGAAATAATTAAACTGAATTTCTGATACTCAAACGATAATATTTTCAAACTAAATTTCTGATACTCAAACGATAATATTTTCAAACTGAATTTCTGATACTCAAACGATGATATTTTCAAACTGAATTTCTGATACTCAAACGATACTGTTTTCAAATTGATTACTGTGATACGATACTTGATTTCATGATGTTATGCTAAATGAGCCCATTAGTCCTTGATATTGCCTAAGTTAGCTATCGCCATGAAGCCCCTCAGTCATGAGCCATTAACCACATGTAAAGTGAGTGCGAATATAGTGAACAACTTCGAAACCTGTTAAGGATTGACCCCCTGTCCCATTAATACTTGACGGAATGCCAATTGCAATTGGTTAGTCGTATTAGTCGTGATACACTATATTCGTAGACAAATAGGAATTGGCAAATCACCTATTATTAGAGGGCAAAATCTGTCATTGATTTGATAGAACACCCCCTTCTGGTTAAGCTTTGGTGTCATGAGGCTTGGTGCAATATCTATAAAGGAAAAAAAAATGTATGTTTTCAACATATATTTAGATACAGCTGTATAGGTTTGACCATACGTGAATTGTATATCTGATTGATTTAGTATCATGAGTTTCCAGCTCATGTTAGGATTATTGATTCTTTATTGAATGTGATTGAATATTTATATGATTAAATTTTGAATATACTCGATACTTGTTTCATTACTGTTTGTATTTTATCAATACCAAATATTCCTGAAATCTAACAAAATAAAGGGGTTTTCCTAAAATTCTATGAACTCACCAACCTTTGTGTTGACACTTTTAAGCATGTGTATCTCAGGTAATTTAACGGAGCAGGACAAGACACGGAGTGGGCATTTATTACTCTGATAAATTAAAAGGGTGTAATAATCAAATTTGTCATTTTTACAAGCCTTTATATCTTTTCATAAGATTTTAAATCAAATGGTTCATCTTTTATCGAAATTATTATTTGAATGACAAATAACTTTCAAAACGTTTTTCTTTTAAACCGTTTTATGTGATTAACACTTCGATCCTCACCGTAACACCCAAATTACTTTTTCGCTGCGACAAACTTAAATTTGGGGGTGTTACAGATTGGTATCAGAGCTACAGTTATAGAGAATTAAATGTTTTCAAACATTAAAACTATAACTACATTTTCAAAATAATGATTTTACACCATAATATTTTATGCCCTCCGTGTCTGCAGACTGTCGTGCTCAATACTTTATCTGTTGAGATTATCTTACATGCTTAATAGTTACTCATATACAATTGTTATTTCATCTGTATTGTTATATCTTTAACATACAAAATACTCATAAAATATTATTCTCGGTTACTACTGTAGCATGTCTTCAGGAACGCCCGTGAATGTCAAAACAAATATCCATAATACTAATACCTCATCTATCAATAAAAATTCTCCGAATAATGAAGATCCTTACGTACAAATAATAAAATCTCAACCTAATATAGAACTCAATCCGAGATCACCTCCGTCGTCACCTATTCGTTCACCTTTACTTCAAAGAATCAGGAGAACTACCGAATCATATGAAGATTTGATTGGTGGCCAGGCAACATTCGAAGTTGGACAAGGTTCGAGCCAAGAGATATCATGGACGAATGTTGAGCCAATTTCTCTGTTACCTTATACTTCAGATTCTACAATACCAAATTCTCCAAATAATTTATCTTCACCTAACTCTCCCGACTACGATATAAGCACTCCTGAATCAATATGGAATCTTATTTATCGACATGCCGGCATATTGGATGCTCACACTGAACTGCTAAAAGGGTTACGACCAACTCAATTTGAATGGTACGACCGTAACCTTGACGCATTGTTCAAGAGGGCGGATGCTGAGAGGCGAACAATATGTGAGTTAGGCATAAAGATTAATGAAATAAAAGACAACACCAACCAGGAACTTGGAAGTTTGGACTCCAGGGTTCGTTGTGCAAGAAGAGAACACGGTCAAACACATGTAAGAATTGGAGATATTGAGAGAACCCTATGGATGGCTAGAGATGCAGCCAGAAACCAGGGTCAAAAGATTGCCGCATTAGAGAGTATGTTGGCAAACCAAATGAACATGTGTCAAGAACGTTTCCCTAACATGGAAGCTGCACAACTTGAACTTGAGAAAGAAATTAGATATTTACGTCAGAAGCGTAACTAATCTTAATTTTACAAGTTTCCTTGTTGTTCCTATTAAACCAAATAGACTTGGTTAATATTTCATGTAATATCCAATAATTCTAAAACTTCAGAACATGTAATCAAAAACATATTGTATAATAACATCCTTTCTGTTATATATATATATATATATATATATATATATATATATATATATATATATATGTTATGAATCAATCTTTTCTTCCGTATAAATCATGCATGTAATGAATCCTCGTATTTTCATGCAAAAATCTCATCATTTGTTATTTTCTTTAAATAACCAAATGATTCTATTCAGATCAATGGAGTATTAATAAAAGATCTTGTATCGTTTATTTTGCAAAGACAATCGGTCAAGTTATTAATATTCTGTTTACATCTGTAATATTATTCAAATCTACCGTAAGATTTCTTACAAATTGTTAAGATTTCTTAAAAATTTCCATAATTAACCTAAAACTTTAAGAATCGTCTAAATACCAATTTTTGAAAGTGGATTTAAAGAATGAAGAAAAGATAATTAAACTTCATTTGAAATAGACAAGTCGGTTTGTTCCTTAGTAATCCCATATCAAGAGGTGATCATTGATAAATGATACAACAAAGACATATCTTGAAATTAGATTACATTAGGGAGTCAATTCAGTCTATCATCAATGAAATAGTTAACTTCATTATTAAAAATTTTCTGATATTATATGGATTCTAATGTTGAGTTTCATTTATGTTTACAGAAAATGGACAACATGAACAATGCATATCAATCATCATCAGAAATCACCATGACTCCTGGAGCTATCCAAAAATTGGTAAAAGACATAGTGTCGGTGGTATTAGAAGGAACTACCGTAGTTTATCCGAGAAGAGAGACGGGTATACTTGGTAATCAAAACCCTGCAAATTTCATGAAATATAGGCCACCTCACTTAAAGATTCAAGAAGGAATGATCAACACTACCATCAACCATCATCAAGGAATTAGGCATGGAATTTTACCATATGGAAATAATCAGAAGAGGAAACTTCCCGAGACAGGAACCATCAATCCTATCTACTGCAACATCTTCAATTCTCAAGACCGTTATCGCAAACATCTAGAAGACCGTATGAAGTATCAACATCAGCTGGGACTAAATCAGAAAGCTAATAGAAATTGTCTTGTCGCACCTGTTACTGGAAGTGGTTATCGTGGAACTCTACCCTGGTGTCAAAAATGCAACCAGCATCACACCGGGAAATGTAGGGTTAAATGCACGAAATGTCAGAAAATAGGTCATCAGGCAATTAGCTGCAGGAATAAGGACATGAAAGTACAACTAACAACCATTGTATGTCACGGATGTGGTGGACATGGTCATCATGTGAAACGATGTCCAAACTACAATGTTAATTGGAAAGCCAAGACCTTTACAAGAAAATGAAGAATCTTTAAAGACCTTGATAGTATCAAGGGAATGGCAACTAGATTGAAACAGATGAATAAATTCCTGTTGAAGATAAATAAAATCTAGTTTAAAATTTCCTAAGTTGTATTTCTTTCCTGTATTTCACTTCAAGTTACGATGGATGTAACTTAAATAATAATCTTTCTACTGTATCGAAAAATCTCCCTTGTAATATTTCCATAATAATGATAATCTAAGTTAATTTCAATTTTTGCCTCATTTACCAAATGACAATATACAATAATTACTCTATAAATTTCTGATTTATAATATGAACCCTAACATTTTCCACTTTATTTCAAAAAGAAATTACGTGTTATATCATAAAAACAACACGTTGAACATCATCTAAAACAATTTAAAGAAATATATGATTGAACCAAATATCACATCATTTGATCCTCAATTATACATAACCTGATCAACTATGTATAATTTAGGAAGAATTATGTTATGAAAGGAACAATGATATTTTCAAATATTTAAATAACAATCATCATTCCAAAGCAAAATAATAGAGCAAAAATAAACTGTTCATAATACATTGAACAACCCATAATAAATACCTATCATATATCATCACCATTATGATAGGAAATCAACAAAAGTACAAGCAAGAAAACACCAATAATTCACAACAACTGATAAAAGACATCAATAGCGAAATTTTTATTAAAATCCATAAAAGTAAATACATAAACAAATAATTAACATCGGAAGTGCTATCGTTACAATTATTACAATACAAACAAAGGAATCTTCAATAGGTTGATCCGCTATGACAAATAAGACTCCCACCAACAAAACAATAGCAAGAGCCACCACAGGATGAATCACTTTAATTATGCTGAAAAATAAATATAAACCAAATATTAAAAACAATAATGAGACAAATTTTTAAAAACAAAACGAGTTTTATTTCTTATTCGTTACAAGAAAAAAAAAAACATAACAAGAACTTAATCCAAAACAACCCTAGCTCAAGATTTTACCCCCAAATCTTGTCGACGGTGATAGCAAGGATAGTAAGGGGTACGACGAACATCAAGATCGCGACCAAGAATCCAAAGTCTTCATCCGGAACATACACTAAGTAGATGGCAGCAAGGACGACGTTCACAATCGCTAAGATGGTTATGAGATGCGGCATTTTGATGGAAAATGAGAGGAAAATGGTTGATGGAAGAAGTGGAAGTTTGAAAGTGGTATATATAGGCTAGAATGTGACCGTTGGGCACTATTCCCGACCATTGGGCACTATTTACTAGCCGTTATTTCACTATTCATGACCACTATTTTCAATATTCACAACCCTTAAATACGTCAGTTACCTTATCTTGTTGGGTACAAGTAAAGCTAACTGAATCACGTTTGCGTGATTTTAGGAATAAAAATCTCCCGACAACCTCTGTTCAAAAATTCTTTACTCAAGTAATCACATTAAATTTGAATTTCGGGACGAAATTCAGAATAACATGTGGGTACTGTAAAACCTCGCAAAAATTCGTATAATTAACTTCGGTTAATTAAATAAATAATCTTTGTCATTATTGTAATCACTATTTTTACGGGGAAATTTAAAATTTTCTTTGTATATTAAAATGGTCACGATTACGATATTGCAAAGTTCGTCAAAAGACAAAACAAGTTCTCGACACAATTAACAAAATATTAATAATACACTAATACTAATTAATATTTCCTAATTCTAATTACCAAACCGGATGGGCCCTTAATCCTCCCTAAGCCCAACCGGCCCACTACTAAACCCATTTTTAATTCTAAAATTTTCTTTTTATTTTCTAACAATCGACTAAGCATGCTCCAAATCACCTCGTTTATTTCTAATTCGTACACACGACACCTATATATTTTTGCACATTCTCATTAACCTCCTAGCCAACTATTAGTGTGTCAAATCTCACGTTCATACGTTGAGTTTTGATACGTTTTTACGAGGCAAATTGTTTACCCATCAACTAAACCAAATCGATTTGTACATAATCCAATTCTTATCCGTTTTAATTCCCGTTTGTTTCTAAATGATCCTAATAATATTTCTAAGTTGATTTCATGATCAAATATCATCCATGATCAGCTAAAATCGAGTAGTACAAGGTTTAAGCAAATCGTGTATGTATATATTTGGTTGTCGACATCTATCGTGAATCACCAAACACATTCCATATTTCATGCACTCACATCCCATATAATAACTATAAAATTTGTCCTAGGAAGCTAAGAGATACTGACATCGAATAGTCATATGGTTTCCTTGAAATTTATCACATATACGTGTGATATATTGGCACCATATATACGATTCATGCATGCACTTGCTTCATTCCATTCTCAAACTCTTTTACCTATACGTTTCTTCCTAAACATCACCTCTACAACTCAGAAGTCGAATGATATATTAGTTGGGACTCAAGAAAAGGAAATTGGGTTTGATTAATAAGTATCACGTTTGGGTTATACTTTGAAATGTGAAATCCTTGTGTTCCATTCTATCACACTCGACCTCTTTATCACCTCTACGGTGTTTGTAAGGTGTTTACATCCTTTCTCAATTCATGTTACACGTTAAATTTATGTCATGCACTATATTTATTTAGTTTCGAACGTATATCATTTCATATATATATTACACGTACCTTATATTACGTAGTACACAAAACGTGACTAGCCTCTATCTTGGAAGGCCTAGGAGTCACGTAGCACACACACTTCACGTTTATTCTCACGTTATATTTCATGCACTCATTTTAAACCATACTCCATCGTATGAAAACTTGTCAAAACACTTAGAAAATAATTCAAGTTTTTCAAAATATATACCGGTTTCAAACATGCCACAAAACCTACGTATAACTCAAAATTTTATTTAACAAGCGTACAATATTATTTCACGACTCCATAGACCACCTAGAAAACTATTAGTTTCATATACACGACTTATAAAAATAATCACGTTGTGACACTCTAAACGAGCCAAATTAAATCGACAAACACAAGTTTTTCTAACTAAAACTTTATATAAAAACCTTATTTTGTCGAGTGGGCTAAACCAAGGCCCAATAAGATTTTAAGATCTAATAGCCCACTGGGCCCATAAAATATATTTTTAAAATCACAAAAGAACCCCAAGTTCAAGCCCAAAATAATTTTCATGCCCTCGCCTCTAAAATTTTAAATGGGCTTTTGTTCTATTTCGTTAAGGCCCATAAGCTATAAAAATTAAGCTTTTCATAAAATAAGCTGTTGAAATAAGCTTGGAATAAATAAAATAAGCTACGAAAATTTTTATAAAATTTTTATAATCATTTTTGCAAATTTGGACTAAAAATGTAACGCGACGACACCTATAGGGACTAAAAATGAAAATATTGTAAAGAAAGGACTAAAACTGTAAAAACAGAAAGTTAGGATAAAAATTGATAATATATGATGTTACAAGCTTAGATTGTAATATTGGAAAAGTAGTGGACAATAAATATAAAATAGATACGAAAAAGGACTAACGGTGTGACGCTAACGCCGTTAGTATAAAAAGTGTAAAAATTGGAAAAGGACAAGGACTACACTTAATCTATTTGACATTCTCATTTTATTTTCTATTTTACGGCAATCATCACGTCATATGCATTTTATTACGTTTTATATATATATTATTTATTTTTACGTTAATAATATATATAACGATATCTAAAAAGTTAATATTTTTACTTAAGATTAAAAAGGTAAAACTACGATGGATATTTTAAATTAAGTATTTTATCATATCATGCATGACATAATAATTTCACTGCACATCAGCTATTCGTCATAACGAATAAATATTATTCGTTATTCGTTCGTATTTACCAAATAGTATTTGGTTATATTCTCTGATAAATTTATTTATCAGGTTCCGTATCAAAAGACGTTTCCATAATCGTTCCCATAAATCTCATCCTACTTTACTTTTCATCATTTCCAAATCAATCCAGGTGAGTCATAGCCCCATTTCCAATAATTGTTTTAAACTCATTGGGGGAGATACATGCTTACATATACTTTGATAACTTGATAAGTATATGAATAAAATATATAATTCAAATCAATTTCCTAATTGATATTAAAATAATATGATTTGTGATTTAAAATGTGATATATACAATACATGACAAAATACTTAATTGAAATATTGATACTCTGATGATAATGTTTTCCATTTAAATATTGTGGTATGTGATATATATATTTTACTAATGAATTACTTGACTGAAATACTGATACTCATATGAAAATGTTTTCAATTTGATTATTGTGGTATGTGATATACATGTGTTACTGGCGAAATACTTAAACTGAATTTCTGATACTCAAACGATAATATTTTCAAACTTAATTTCTGATACATAAACGATAATATTTTCAAACTGAATTTCTGATACTCAAACGATGATATTTTCAAACTGAATTTCTGATACTCAAACGATACTGTTTTCAAATTGATTACTGTGATACGATACTTGATTTCATGATGTTATGCTAAATGAGCCCATTAGTCCTTGATATTGCCTAAGTTAGCTATCGCCATGAAGCCCCTCAATCATGAGCCATTAACCACATGTAAAGTGAGTGCGAATATAGTGAACAGCTTTGAAACCTGTTAAGGATTGACCCCCTGTCCCACTAATACTTGACGGAATGCCAATTGCAATTGGTTAGTCGTATTAGTCGTGATACACTATATTCGTAGACAAATAGGAATTGGCAAATCACCTATTATTAGAGGGCAAAATCTGTCATTGATTTGATAGAACACCCCCTTCTGGTTAAGCTTTGGTGTCATGAGGCTTGGTGCAATATCTATAAAGGAAAAAAAATGTATGTTTTCAACATATATTTAGATACAGCTGTATAGGTTTGACCATACGTGAATTGTATATCTGATTGATTTAGTATTATGAGTTTCCAGCTCATGTTAGGATTATTGATTCTTTATTGAATGTGATTGAATATTTATATGATTAAATTTTGAATATACTCGATACTTGTTTCATTACTGTTTGTATTTTATCAATACCAAATATTCCTGAAATCTAACAAAATAAAGGGTTTTTCTTAAAACTCTATGAACTCACCAACCTTTGTGTTGACACTTTTAAGCATGTGTATCTCAGGTAATTTAACGGAGCAGGACAAGACACGGAGTGGGCATTTATTACTCTGATAAATTAAAAGGGTGTAAAAATCAAATTTGTCATTTTTACAAGCCTTTATATCTTTTCATAAGATTTTAAATCAAATGGTTCATCTTTTATCGAAATTATTATTTGAATGACAAATAACTTTCAAAACGTTTCTTTTAAACCGTTTTATGTGATTAACACTTCGATCCTCACCGTAACACCCAAATTACTTTTTCGCTGCGACAAACTTAAATTTGGGGGTGTTACAGATTGGTATCAGAGCTACAGTTATAGAGAATTAAATGTTTTCAAACATTAAAACTATAACTACATTTTCAAAATAATGATTTTACACCATAATATTTTATGCCCTCCGTGTCTGCAGACTGTCGTGCTCAATACTTTATCTGTTGAGATTATCTTACATGCTTAATAGTTACTCATATACAATTGTTATTTCATCTGTATTGTTATATCTTTAACATACAAAATACTCATAAAATATTATTCTCGGTTACTACTGTAGTATGTCTTCAGGAACGCCCGTGAATGTCAAAACAAATATCCATAATACTAATACCTCATCTATCAATAAAAATTCTCCGAATAATGAAGATCCTTACGTACAAATAATAAAATCCCAACCTAATATAGAACTCAATCCGAGATCACCTCCGTCGTCACCTATTCGTTCACCTTTACTTCAAAGAATCAGGAGAACTACCGAATCATATGAAGATTTGATTGGTGGCCAGGCAACATTCGAAGTTGGACAAGGTTCGAGCCAAGAGATATCATGGACGAATGTTGAGCCAATTTCTCTGTTACCTTATACTTCAGATTCTACAATACCAAATTCTCCAAATAATTTATCTTCACCTAACTCTCCCGACTACGATATAAGCACTCCTGAATCAATATGGAATCTTATTTATCGACATGCTGGCATATTGGATGCTCACACTGAACAGCTAAAAGGGTTACGACCAACTCAATTTGAATGGTACAACCGTAACCTTGACGCATTGTTCAAGAGGGCGGATGCTGAGAGGCGAACAATATGTGAGTTAGGCATAAAGATTAATGAAATAAAAGACAACACCAACCAGGAACTTGGAAGTTTGGACTCCAGGGTTCGTTGTGCAAGAAGAAAACACGGTCAAACACATGTAAGAATTGGAGATATTGAGAGAACCCTATGGATGGCTAGAGATGCAGCCAGAAACCAGGGTCAAAAGATTGCCGCATTAGAGAGTATGTTGGCAAACCAAATGAACATGTGTCAAGAACGTTTCCCTAACATGGAAGCTGCACAACTTGAACTTGAGAAAGAAATTAGATATTTACGTCAGAAGCGTAACTAATCTTAATTTTACAAGTTTCCTTGTTGTTCCTATTAAACCAAATAGACTTGGTTAATATTTCATGTAATATCCAATAATTCTAAAACTTCAGAACATGTAATCAAAAACATATTGTATAATAACATCCTTTCTGTTATATATATATATATATATATATATATATATATATATATATATATATATATATATATATATATATATATATATATATATGTTATGAATCAATCTTTTCTTCCGTATAAATCATGCATGTAATGAATCCTCATATTTTCATGCAAAAATCTCATCATTTGTTATTTTCTTTAAATAACCAAATGATTCTATTCAGATCAATGGAGTATTAATAAAAGATCTTGTATCGTTTATTTTGCAAAGACAATCGGTCAAGTTATTAATATTCTGTTTACATCTGTAATATTATTCAAATCTACCGTAAGATTTCTTACAAATTGTTAAGATTTCTTAAAAATTTCCATAATTAACCTAAAACTTTAAGAATCGTCTAAATACCAATTTTTGAAAGTGGATTTAAAGAATGAAGAAAAGATAATTAAACTTCATTTGAAATAGACAAGTCGGTTTGTTCCTTAGTAATCCCATATCAAGAGGTGATCATTGATAAATGATACAACAAAGACATATCTTGAAATTAGATTACATTAGGGAGTCAATTCAGTCTATCATCAATGAAATATTTAACTTCATTATTAAAATTTTTCTGATATTATATGGATTCTAATGTTGAGTTTCATTTATGTTTACAGAAAATGGACAACATGAACAATGCATATCAATCATCATCAGAAATCACCATGACTCCTGGAGCTATCCAAAAATTGGTAAAAGACATAGTGTCGGTGGTATTAGAAGGAACTACCGTAGTTTATCCGAGAAGAGAGACGGGTATACTTGGTAATCAAAACCCTGCAAATTTCATGAAATATAAGCCACCTCACTTAAAGATTCAAGAAGGAATGATCAACACTACCATCAACCGTCATCAAGGAATTAGGCATGGAATTTTACCATATGGAAATAATCAGAAGAGGAAACTTCCCGAGACAGGAACCATCAATCCTATCTACTGCAACATCTTCAATTCTCAAGACCGTTATCGCAAACATCTAGAAGACCGTATGAAGTATCAACATCAGCTGGGACTAAATCAGAAAGCTAATAGAAATTGTCTTGTCGCACCTGTTACTGGAAGTGGTTATCGTGGAACTCTACCCTGGTGTCAAAAATGCAACCAGCATCACACCGGGAAATGTAGGGTTAAATGCACGAAATGTCAGAAAATAGGTCATCAGGCAATTAGCTGCAGGACTAAGGACATGAAAGTACAACTAACAACCATTGTATGTCACGGATGTGGTGGACATGGTCATCATGTGAAACGATGTCCAAACTACAATGTTAATTGGAAAGCCAAGACCTTTACAAGAAAATGAAGAATCTTTAAAGACCTTGATAGTATCAAGGGAATGGCAACTAGATTGAAACAGATGAATAAATTCCTGTTGAAGATAAATAAAATCTAGTTTAAAATTTCCTAAGTTGTATTTCTTTCCTGTATTTCACTTCAAGTTACGATGGATGTAACTTAAATAATAATCTTTCTACTGTATCGAAAAATCTCCCTTGTAATATTTCCATAATAATGATAATCTAAGTTAATTTCAATTTTTGCCTCATTTACCAAATGACAATATACAATAATTACTCTATAAATTTCTGATTTATAATATGAACCCTAACATTTTCCACTTTATTTCAAAAAGAAATTACGTGTTATATCATAAAAACAACACGTTGAACATCATCTAAAACAATTTAAAGAAATATATGATTGAACCAAATATCACATCATTTGATCCTCAATTATACATAACCTGATCAACTATGTATAATTTAGGAAGAATTATGTTATGAAAGGAACAATGATATTTTCAAATATTTAAATAACAATCATCATTCCAAAGCAAAATAATAGAGCAAAAATAAACTGTTCATAATACATTGAACAACCCATAATAAATACCTATCATATATCATCACCATTATGATAGGAAATCAACAAAAGTACAAGCAAGAAAACACCAATAATTCACAACAACTGATAAAAGACATCAATAGCGAAATTTTTATTAAAATCCATAAAAGTAAATACATAAACAAATAATTAACATCGGAAGTGCTATCGTTACAATTATTACAATACAAACAAAGGAATCTTCAATAGGTTGATCCGCTATGACAAATAAGACTCCCACCAACAAAACAATAGCAAGAGCCACCACAGGATGAATCACTTTAATTATGCTGAAAAATAAATATAAACCAAATATTAAAAACAATAATGAGACAAATTTTTAAAAACAAAACGAGTTTTATTTCTTATTCGTTACAAGAAAAAAAAAACATAACAAGAACTTAATCCAAAACAACCCTAGCTCAAGATTTTACCCCCAAATCTTGTCGACGGTGATAGCAAGGATAGTAAGGGGTACGACGAACATCAAGATCGCGACCAAGAATCCAAAGTCTTCATCCGGAACGTACACTAAGTAGATGGCAGCAAGGACGACGTTCACAATCGCTAAGATGGTTATGAGATGCGGCATTTTGATGGAAAATGAGAGGAAAATGGTTGATGGAAGAAGTGGAAGTTTGAAAGTGGTATATATAGGCTAGAATGTGACCGTTGGGCACTATTCCCGACCATTGGGCACTATTTACTAGCCGTTATTTCACTATTCATGACCACTATTTTCAATATTCACAACCCTTAAATACGTCAGTTACCTTATCTTGTTGGGTACAAGTAAAGCTAACTGAATCACGTTTGCGTGATTTTAGGAATAAAAATCTCCCGACAACCTCTGTTCAAAAATTCTTTACTCAAGTAATCACATTAAATTTGAATTTCGGGACGAAATTCAGAATAACATGTGGGTACTGTAAAACCTCGCAAAAATTCGTATAATTAACTTCGGTTAATTAAATAAATAATCTTTGTCATTATTGTAATCACTATTTTTACGGGGAAATTTAAAATTTTCTTTGTATATTAAAATGGTCACGATTACGATATTGCAAAGTTCGTCAAAAGACAAAACAAGTTCTCGACACAATTAACAAAATATTAATAATACACTAATACTAATTAATATTTCCTAATTCTAATTACCAAACCGGATGGGCCCTTAATCCTCCCTAAGCCCAACCGGCCCACTACTAAACCCATTTTTAATTCTAAAATTTTCTTTTTATTTTCTAACAATCGACTAAGCATGCTCCAAATCACCTCGTTTATTTCTAATTCGTACACACGACACCTATATATTTTTGCACATTCTCATTAACCTCCTAGCCAACTATTAGTGTGTCAAATCTCACGTTCATACGTTGAGTTTTGATACGTTTTTACGAGGCAAATTGTTTACCCATCAACTAAACCAAATCGATTTGTACATAATCCAATTCTTATCCGTTTTAATTCCCGTTTGTTTCTAAATGATCCTAATAATATTTCTAAGTTGATTTCATGATCAAATATCATCCATGATCAGCTAAAATCGAGTAGTACAAGGTTTAAGCAAATCGTGTATGTATATATTTGGTTGTCGACATCTATCGTGAATCACCAAACACATTCCATATTTCATGCACTCACATCCCATATAATAACTATAAAATTTGTCCTAGGAAGCTAAGAGATACTGACATCGAATAGTCATATGGTTTCCTTGAAATTTATCACATATACGTGTGATATATTGGCACCATATATACGATTCATGCATGCACTTGCTTCATTCCATTCTCAAACTCTTTTACCTATACGTTTCTTCCTAAACATCACCTCTACAACTCAGAAGTCGAATGATATATTAGTTGGGACTCAAGAAAAGGAAATTGGGTTTGATTAATAAGTATCACGTTTGGGTTATACTTTGAAATGTGAAATCCTTGTGTTC
Source organism: Artemisia argyi (assembly GCA_030686995.1). NCBI lineage: Eukaryota > Viridiplantae > Streptophyta > Magnoliopsida > Asterales > Asteraceae > Artemisia > Artemisia argyi. The sequence continues at coordinate 156,096,236 of CM060709.1, read as the reverse complement.
CATTCTATCACACTCGACCTCTTTATCACCTCTACGGTGTTTGTAAGGTGTTTACATCCTTTCTCAATTCATGTTACACGTTAAATTTATGTCATGCACTATATTTATTTAGTTTCGAACGTATATCATTTCATATATATATTACACGTACCTTATATTACGTAGTACACAAAACGTGACTAGCCTCTATCTTGGAAGGCCTAGGAGTCACGTAGCACACACACTTCACGTTTATTCTCACGTTATATTTCATGCACTCATTTTAAACCATACTCCATCGTATGAAAACTTGTCAAAACACTTAGAAAATAATTCAAGTTTTTCAAAATATATACTGGTTTCAAACATGCCACAAAACCTACGTATAACTCAAAATTTTATTTAACAAGCGTACAATATTATTTCACGACTCCATAGACCACCTAGAAAACTATTAGTTTCATATACACGACTTATAAAAATAATCACGTTGTGACACTCTAAACGAGCCAAATTAAATCGACAAACACAAGTTTTTCAAACTAAAACTTTATATAAAAACCTTATTTTGTCGAGTGGGCTAAACCAAGGCCCAATAAGATTTTAAGATCTAATAGCCCACTGGGCCCATAAAATATATTTTTGAAATCACAAAAGAAGCCCAAGTTCAAGCCCAAAATAATTTTCATGCCCTCGCCTCTAAAATTTTAAATGGGCTTTTGTTCTATTTCGTTAAGTTCCATAAGCTATAAAAATTAAGCTTTTCATAAAATAAGCTGTTGAAATAAGCTTGGAATAAATAAAATAAGCTACGAAAATTTTTATAAAATTTTTATAATCATTTTTGCAAATTTGGCATTCTCATTTTATTTTCTATTTTACGGCAACCATCACGTCATATGCATTTTATTACGTTTTATATATATATTATTTATTTTTACGTTAATAATATATATAACGATATCTAAAAAGTTAATATTTTTACTTAAGATTAAAAAGGTAAAACTACGATGGATATTTTAAATTAAGTATTTTATCATATCATGCATGACATAATAATTTCACTGCACATCAGCTATTCGTCATAACGAATAAATATTATTCGTTATTCGTTCGTATTTACCAAATAGTATTTGGTTATATTCTCTGATAAATTTATTTATCAGGTTTCGTATCAAAAGACGTTTCCATAATCGTTCCCATAAATCTCATCCTACTTTACTTTTTATCATTTCCAAATCAATCCAGGTGAGTCATAGCCCCATTTCCAATAATTGTTTTAAACTCATTGGGGGAGATACATGCTTATATATACTTTGATAACTTGATAAGTATATGAATAAAATATATAATTCAAATCAATTTCCTAATTGATATTAAAATAATATGATTTGTGATTTAAAATATGATATATACAATACATGACAAAATACTTAATTGAAATATTGATACTCTGATGATAATGTTTTCCATTTAAATATTGTGGTATGTGATATATATATTTTACTAATGAATTACTTGACTGAAATACTGATACTCATATGAAAATGTTTTCAATTCGATTATTGTGGTATGTGATATACATGTGTTACTGGCGAAATACTTAAACTGAATTTCTGATACTCAAACGATAATATTTTCAAACTAAATTTCTGATACATAAACGATAATATTTTCAAACTGAATTTCTGATACTCAAACGATGATATTTTAAAACTGAATTTCTGATACTCAAACGATACTGTTTTCAAATTGATTACTGTGATACGATACTTGATTTCATGATGTTATGCTAAATGAGCCCATTAGTCCTTGATATTGCCTAAGTTAGCTATCGCCATGAAGCCCCTCAATCATGAGCCATTAACCACATGTAAAGTGAGTGCGAATATAGTGAACAGCTTTGAAACCTGTTAAGGATTGACCCCCTGTCCCACTAATACTTGACGGAATGCCAATTGCAATTGGTTAGTCGTATTAGTCGTGATACACTATATTCGTAGACAAATAGGAATTGGAAAATCACCTATTATTAGAGGGCAAAATCTGTCATTGATTTGATAGAACACCCCCTTCTGGTTAAGCTTTGGTGTCATGAGGCTTGGTGCAATATCTATAAAGGAAAAAAAATGTATGTTTTCAACATATATTTAGATACAGCTGTATAGGTTTGACCATACGTGAATTGTATATCTGATTGATTTAGTATTATGAGTTTCCAGCTCATGTTAGGATTATTGATTCTTTATTGAATGTGATTGAATATTTATATGATTAAATTTTGAATATACTTGATACTTGTTTCATTACTGTTTGTATTTTATCAATACCAAATATTCCTGAAATCTAACAAAATAAAGGGTTTTTCCTAAAACTCTATGAACTCACCAACCTTTGTGTTGACACTTTTAAGCATGTGTATCTCAGGTAATTTAACGGAGCAGGACAAGACACGGAGTGGGCATTTATTACTCTGATAAATTAAAAGGGTGTAAAAATCAAATTTGTCATTTTTACAAGCCTTTATATCTTTTCATAAGATTTTAAATCAAATGGTTCATCTTTTATCGAAATTATTATTTGAATGACAAATAACTTTCAAAACGTTTCTTTTAAACCGTTTTATGTGATTAACACTTCGATCCTCACCGTAACACCCAAATTACTTTTTCGCTGCGACAAACTTAAATTTGGGGGTGTTACATAAACCTTCTAACCACTCAAGTTCTCTTAAAAGGACTTGTTTCATTCTAACGGGGAAACCTGCATAATCTATTGACCGCTCATTATGAGCCGTGTTGATATTGAAACAGGAGACACCGCTCCAGTCTCCGACTACCAAATATTGCACTTATCGAGTCTAGAGCCGCGAGATTCATCGAAAGATCTCTTAGGAACACATGTTACTTCTACAATTGGGTGTTCAACATTAAGAAAACCAGTTGTAAACTTATGAGTCCTACGCAGATCTTAGCAATCTTCCAGAACATTTATGAGGGAAGTTACAAATGTACTTCTCAGTGATTAAATGGAAATTCCTGCCAGCGTCAATATCAAACAGCCCTGAAAGCAGGTCACTTCGATAATTCCTTGTGGATTACACTTAGTGATCACGGTGGTTTCAAACGGTCTACAGTCGTGGAGCGAACTTTAGTGACTCACCTAATCGTTGATCTACTTAGGTAGATCTTGTAAGCCCTCTTGGGGGTATCCGATTCAGGAACGGCCTTGGTAAGGATTAGAGAAATTTTTCACACTATGTTGTTAACAATCTCGAAGTCCGAACCTGTAAGTACCGGACATTTTATTGCTAACTATCATATGTAGGAATCCCTGGCAGTTGCAGCTGATTGCAGAAAAGATGCGATCAATAACCCCATGCTCACACTGCAGCAACATAATCAAAGAAATCATGATAATTTAAAGGCCTTCAACAAAGTTTCCGTAACTCTGATGCTGAAAATCATGCTCATGAAAAGTGTGAGCATGGTAGTACAAAGAAAACAACATCACATGTAGACGATACTGCTAGAGATGACTTGCAGATGTACGTTGGCTGATGATATCATGGAATTCTCAAAAATCATCCATGTCAAAAGAACAGTCATCACAAGTTCACTACTTGCCGTACAAAGATTGCACTTGGAGAATCGAAAGATACAAGCTAGAGCTAAAGATCAATTTATAGAATGCTAAGCTTCAATTTGTTTTTTCTGGGGTGACCTCCCTTAGGGTGAGATTGTTAGGATTAAGAAAAAGGTTCGGTCACCCCATGTATTTACATACTTAGCGTAGCTCTTAGTTTTGTTTATATTAGATTTGATATAGTTACACCGTGGAGGACAGACGGGTCTTTACCCACTGTACACCCGATCCACAGCCCGTAGGAGGGCGTTTATTGTAAGTGTATATATACCTTCTTCCCACCAAGGGAGAGGGTTGGATGATTCAATAATACACACACACCAAGTGTGAATTTTCTCTCTCAAGAACATCCCCTCTCTACTCCCTTTCTCTCTCTAACCTCAACCATGGTTACCTTATTCTTCCACCTTCCAAGACCACCTGAATCATCATAATTATCAACATATATGATCCTACAAGTCATAACCATGCGGTCCGTTACCCATTTAATGTAGAAGGCTCTCAAGAATGGTATCACTCCACTGATCCTGAACCACCACTTTGACCACTGCCAGAACTACACGCATCTAACTGTTAATGTTGCAAAAATACATTTCAGGGTCATGAGGAACTACACATGTTTAAGGAAGAGGTGCGCCACTTGTGGACATTGATTAACAACTATATCATCAAACTCATGGAGGAACGCATGAAAAAACCTCGAGAGCTGTTCTATCTATGACATTAGTTTTAACTATGTTTGTGGAATATGTTTTAAGAACATCTATGTAATATATTTTAATTCAAATCTAGATGTGATTTCTTCTTTAACTGTTTTTATTGTTGCAAATATGAACACAATTATTAATTTAACACTTAAACCAATAAGGCTTATAAAATATATCACTGACTCTTTAGTTTCTCCATTTTTGTGCATATATTTGTTCTATAAACATGTTGCTACATACCATATGATCAATATTTTTAACAAAATATCAATATCATTTGTATCTGAGTATGTTGTCTATAAACAAAAGAACAAGAGATGATGCAGTTGTCAAAAACAATCAAGCATATCAACTCAAGTATGGTAGACAGTTTAATTTATCTTTCAATGTTTCTATGTTTCTATATCCATGAACTATAATTCAATCAACATTACAAGAAACAAAATAAGGAAGATAAATGGGTCGTATTTAACTAAGAACAACAACCCTAAGGTGAAGCTGTTGAGCATTCAAACCCCCCCCCCCCCCCCCCCCCCCCAATGCCCTTATGATGAATTATTCTATTATGAACTAGAAGCTTTGGAGCAACAAATTTGGATGGAGGAAGATGAAAGAGAAGTGAGGTTAAAAAGACATGTTGAAGTGGCTATGGACCATTAGAAAGAGGTGGCCGCACTTAGAAAATTAGCAAAACAAGAACATGATGAAACTCAAATTGACAGTAAAGATGAATGTTTAGAAACATTCTCTTACGATAATTTGCATTTGGCATACCATTCCGATTAAAAGTCAACATACACCCAAAAAATGAATGATTGAGTAACCAAACTGTTTCAACACATCTTTAGTATCCACTTTAATGATTAATATATTCAAATTGTTTAAATTGTGACATGTAACTGTTAAGCACAATCTACTTCTGTTTGGAACTGCATTTTGCATATGCAGTATTACTTTGAGTTATAAGAATCAACATAGAGATATTCAGTGTAAGCATGTGTTTTATGCAGATTCAGTGTCAGCATTTGCATATACTAGTTTCACTTTCATTATTAAAAAAAGCATATAGTTCAGTTACAACTTAATCAGATACATAGCCAAATTCCAATAAAAACTTTTCATCTTCCTCTCGTTCTTGCCTACTTATTTCCTCCCACTCTTGTTTAGCCCTTGCTTTTTATTCTAGTATTTCTCTTAGGGGTGGAAATCGAGTCGTGTTCGGGTTAACCTATTTTGGTTCGCGGGTTTGTATAACCTCTACCCAAACACGACCCGTTTATTAATCGTGTCAAAAAGCTCAACTCTAACCAAGACCTGCTTAACACGTGTAACTCGTTTGTGACCCTTTTAACATGTTTAAATAAATAAGTCAAGCAGTGAAAAAGGTTAGTGAATTGTCAATTCAACTAGTATAAATCCAAAAATGATATAAATAACATACAAATAACTATACAATAATTTCAATAATATCCGAGTTATAATTGTAATTTATTGTCATATTAAATACACAACAATATACATTTAATCTAAATCCAACATAAAATCAAAGTTATATATTTTATATTGTAGAGATTATATACTTAAAAGGGTTTACGGGTTGACCTGTTTAATACTTACTCAACCAAAACATGACCCATTTATTAAACGGTTTAGACGGGTTGACTTGTTTTATACCCAAACCTGTTTATCCTCAACCCAAACCTCTTTAACTTCGTGTCGGGTTCATGTCATTTATCGTGTCGTATCGACAATTGCCACCACTAGTTTCTCTCAATGCTTCTTCGTCTAATCTCAGTTGTCATTCCTGTTCTTCAGTAAGATTTCCATCTTTAAATGGTTGTGTTATTGCTTCTTGTTCTTCAATAACATGACCATCAATTGCAGGAAAATCAGTTGTACCACTATCACTTCCACTACCACCTACACCACTGTCATTTCCAGGAATTGTATCCTTATAGAAAACCTTAACTAAGTTTTTCAGTGTAATATTATTAAGATAATGGAGTGATGGTTTAGAAGAAAACACTGAAATGTTATAAAGTATCAAAGTAGCTCCTATAATAATATCCTTTCCATAACCTCCCTCTTTAAGGATTTTGTGATGTATTGAACCAGATATTGAACCTGAGAGATCTTTGAGAGTTACTATAAGATCGCCAAGGGCATTTGGAGTACACGAATTGATTATTGCAACAACTAGATCAACTTTCTCATTATTCATAAAGTTGTTGATATCACCCAGGCATCCAATCATAACCCCCCCATTAGCATTCACAAACTCAACCGTGCTAAGCCATGACCGACATGTAAAATCCTCATCCTCGCCCACATCCTTAAACACTTTCCTAATATACACTTGTGTCGAAATTACACACTTCTGCCCAGCTTCGCTAATATGTGATTGTTTACGACGCTTCCCCACTTGTACAATATCAACAGGACTAGGTATTATCCTAACCGACTTTTCAGGGTTGTGTGATGAAATTAGATTTTCCAAGGTGAGGGTTGTGTGACGGCTTTGGTGGTGGTTATTACAGGGACGGAGGGGGTTGTTGCAGGGATGGTTGGGGTTGTTGCAGGTATCGGATTTGTCCATTTTTTTTTTGAAGAAGTATAATCGAATATTTGTGAATTTGTGTTTCAGAACTTGTGTTTGTGAATTTGGGGTTATAAATACTGAAATGGTATTTCATAACTTTGGTTGTGCTTGGTGGGAAAGAAGACAAACGGGTGGAGTGAAATTGTTAAAGAAAATGAGGGTAAATCAGTCATTTCACATTACCACTAAGGGAAAAAGTTAATGAGCCTTAGCAAAAATGGGGGATATAACGGCTCAAGGACATTTCTCGCAAAAAAATAAAATAAAACCTTAAGTACACCAGTTTGCCATTTTTCATAAATAAAGACATATCTCGCAAAAATGACAAAGTTTAGGGACATTTTTTGCAGTTTACTCAAAAAAGAAAGAGAAATTGTAGTAAAAGTCATCAATCATATATAGCAAACTCAATTTTGTAAATGTTTTTTTATACATTTTGTGGATGTAGCAAATCTCTTTTCAAACTACGTAATAAGTACTCATGTTATGTGTAGAATAATTTTGTTTGGCAAATTACCTTTGAATTATTTAATTTTAAGTACGGAACATGAACTCAGAAAAAATCCTACTATAATTTAATCTTGAACCAGCTGTATATGGGTCAAACAAATGTTACATATACAAATCTACTTTCAACCGATTTTTATATACTTGCAACAAAGAGGCCAATGTTCTAAGCAATCCTTCCTCTCCTTCCTTAACTTCCCTCTTTTATTCTCTTGTTTTACCTCAATAGGAGAGCGAAAACATAGCTCGAACTTGCAACCACGTGACAACTTCACCACCAAGACACGTTTTTTACGTGTATAACACTCCCTTAATGAGAACAACAAGTCCCTTTAGAATCATTACTATTCTCAACGTTAATGGTGGTGCCTTTTGTAGGAACAGAAGAAGCTGCTTCCTGAGCAGCCAAGGCTTTCTTGCTCACTATATGATATATATCGAGCAAAATTGTCTGGAATGCCTTCTCGACGTTATGTGCATCTAATGCAGAAGTCTCTAGGAACGAAAGCCCTTCTTTTTCTGCAAACATTTGGGCATCATTTGGTGTAACAGCTCTAAGATGACTCAAATCACATTTGTTTCCAACCAACATAAGAACGATGTTGGAATCTGCATGGTCCCTTAGCTCACGAAGCCACCTTGAAATACTTTCAAATGATTGTTTTTTTGTTATGTCGTAAACCAAAAGAGCACCCACTGCTCCTCGGTAATAAGCACTTGTGATTGCTCGGTATCTCTCTTGACCTGCAGTATCCCATATTTGTGCCTTCACCGTCTTCCCCTCAACCTACACCGCATGGCTCAAACTATTTATAATCTAATTATAATTTATGATAAAAGATGGGATCTAATCGAACATTATATATAAATATTATGGTATATTCATTACAAACAACATAATTATATACGTGTAGATATTGCATGATAATACCTGAAGTGTCCTGGTAGCAAATTCAACACCAATGGTGGATTTAGATTCCAAACAAAACTCATTTCGGGTAAATCTAGAAAGAATGTTAGATTTACCGACACCCGAATCCCCAATTAAGACAATCTTGAATAAGTAATCATACTCGTGATCTACCTTATACGCCATTTCTTCTCTTTGTGCTCGTCACAAACCTACAAAATTTGTGGAAAATATGAAATTAAGAATTCTATATACAAATACAATGATTGTATACATAACAACAATTTTGGGATCTTTTGTTTCATTCTAACGTTCTCTTTTTGTAGATCAATGAAAATCAAAAAGCTAACCATGCAGGAAATAATGGTCGATTAAGACAAGAGAGAAAAGTATTAGATCCAATACAAAGAAATAGAGAAACCGAATGAAAAGGATTTTTCAATGGTGAAAATAGTTAGAAACACATCACATTATTTCAACTGCAAATTTTCACCCACAACCCCTAAACTATCATCAAACTGTGAAGAGGCACATAAACTTTGAAACGTTAGCGGATGGAATAAGAATGGATACAACCAGGGTTAGAAGTAGATCAGGTGCAAAAATGTTTTCAAACCGTAGTATAAGAGAAAGAGAAAAAAAAAAAAAAAAAAAAAAAAAAAAAAAAAAAAAAAAAACGATTTCAATTCGACGACTGCGTTTAATAGAAATTGAGTCTAATTTAATCTGCTAACGGATTGACTAAGCAAGTAATAGAAATACAATGATTTTAAACCGGGTGAATTTATAAAAAAAGCAAATGATTAAAAAGCATCATGCTAGCCATCATTTGTTATTCTGGGTATCGAACAAAAAAATTTACTTATATGGGTATTTTTCTTTTAAATTTGTCCTTTTTGAGGTATTTTACGATATTTTTTAAACATTTTTGCCCTTCATTTTTTTTCTATTGGCTGAGAGGGGCAACAATGTCATAAAATGTTGCAAAATACCTAAAAAGGTTTAATTTTAAAGAAAAATACTCGAAAAAGCAAAAAAATTTGTTCGCTACACATAAAAACAAACGATGGCAAGTATGATACTTTTTGTTAATCATTTGCCCTATAAAAACTTTAGGGGTTTTTTTTTTTTTACAAAACCTAACACTACTAACAAAATTTCATCAGGTTCCGTGACACTGCGAAACCCCTTAGTTCCGTCACTGGCTACAACGAACATGGAATATGTAATATGTTAATGATCGACAAGGAATGAGTGCCTGATTTCACCAACGAAAGACAAAGAAAATGCTAAACAAAAGAAGACACCGGTATTTTATTGTTACCTATGTGATCCATATACTTTTATACATGTAAGAACAAAATAATTTTGAGTTTACTCTCCGCTACAAAAAAAATCGTCATTAGTAACAAACAATATCTGGTCACTAACCATGTAGATTTAGTCACAACTATCCAAATTTGGGTGCTCCAAGGCGAGCTGTCACTATGTGTTTACAAGGGCAAATCAGCATTTTCGAACTCACCTTAAAGAGCAAAGACATGACTAGGAACAACATAGGCCAACTTTTTGAGAAACCTATGTTGTTAGTTTTAGTATATAAAGATGCATATATTGCTAGTAAACAATCATCTTTACATAAATTAGCTTAATGATGTCGTCTCCATTATGGTTGCTATTCTTTGTCATCGTCACAAATTCAATTATCTACAGTCTGGCAGCTGACTCCAATGATCTCAAGGCATTTCCATTTATCAATTTCTTATCATAAACATGAACTTTCTAACATTCTTTTGTGCAAATTTTGATAAGATTGATCATATGACACAATTAATATATGCACTAGTTATAGATTACAGCCTTTTTATTTGTTCTCTGTATTAAAGTTCAAACTTATTTTGGGTTTTTGTTTTGGCAGACATACATTGTGTATATGGGTGACCTTCCGAAGAATAACTTATCCGTGGCATCACTCCACTCTAACATGCTACATGAAGTCGTAGGCGGGTATGTTTTTCATTAATTGTGACCACTTAGTTATTTGTCGTAAGGATCATTAACATATTGAATGGATTTTCAGTAGCCGAGTATCGGAATCATTACTCCGAAGCTACAAGAGGAGTTTTAATGGGTTTGTCGCGAAGCTTACAGAAGATGAAATAAACCAAATAGCTAGTGAGTGAACGATAAATCTACATATTTAGCTACAATATTCGATTTTAGATTAACTGGATCATCAATGAATTGCTTAAAACTGAAGTCATAATATTGCTACTTGTGTTTTGTTAAGTGGTCGGTCATGAAAGCTACATATATGGGCCAAGATGATTAATAACTTTCTGTTTAGATTAAAAATAATGATCCAAACGGCTAAAATACAATCAACATGTCTTTTATTATTCGAAATGAGTCACTAAACAAAAACAGTCAACAATGTTATCCAGTTGGACCCATATACTACAAATGGAAAAGAGTGTCATAGCACGTGGTAAAAAACTTGCGACACAAGAAGAGTGTCGAATGAAGTTTGACTTGACACATTTTTTCCCTCAAAAAGGGTCGGTCACTTCAGCGAATTCCATTTAGCAACTGTTTATGGAAAGTGTCTGTACAAGTTGAGGTGATGACTTTTTTTTGTGTCACTAAATATGACTAGGAACTTTTTTCTTGTAGTAACATTATTTTTGGGACGTGAGTTAGTGTTTTATTATTAGATAAAGATAGGATTATATTAATATTTTCTTGATGGTAAAAAGCTTACCTTGAACACATTATTCTGAATCATTCTATTATAAATTTAAATTAGTCTATTTGTCTTCATTTAAATCTAGGTATGGAGGGAGTAGTGTCTGTGTTTGAAAACAAACACAATCAGCTACATACAACAAGGTCTTGGGACTTCATGGGCTTCCCTCAAGACGTCAAAAGAGCACCCCTCGAAAGTGACGTCATCGTTGGCATGCTAGACACGGGCGTTTGGCCGGAATCCGATAGCTTCAAAGATGACGGATTAGGTCCTCCACCAGCTAAATGGAAAGGCACATGCGATTCCGCCAACTTCACCTGCAACAAGTAATGATATATATGAACTTGCTGATTTTTATTCGCATTTTATTGCACGATTTAGTGATTGGCTCATATTATGACACTGTCGATCAGCAAACTCATTGGAGCAAGATACTACCAGCCTCAGCCCCTGAGTATACCAGGAGACAATGAGACATCCGCAAGAGACATTGATGGCCATGGGACTCACACTGCTTCGACCGTGGCAGGACGTGCAGTGAACAACGCAAGTTTGTTTGGTCTAGGTAATGGGACGGCTAGAGGTGGTGTTCCATCAGCCCGTATAGCCGTATACAAAGTTTGTATTCCATTGCTTTGTACAGATGCTGATATCTTGGCGGGTTTTGACGATGCAATTGCTGATGGAGTTGACATTATTTCTATTTCTATTGGAAGTGGTCTTGCTTTAGATTACTTTGAGGATTCTATCGCAATTGGTGCTTTTCATGCAATGAAAAATGGCATTCTCACATCGAATTCTGCTGGAAATAGCGGTCCTAGTCTTGGATCAGTCGCTAATTATTCACCTTGGTCACTAACGGTTGCTGCTAGCACCATTGATAGGAAGTTTCTAAACCAGATTGTGTTGGGTAACAATATGACTTATGAGGTGATTTTTTTTTTTTTTTTTTTTTTTTTTGGGGGGGGGGGGGGGGGGTGGTTAAAGTTTGATATGTAAAGACGGATTATTGTTATACTAACTGTTTCTTATGTGTGCAAGGGACTGGCAATAAACACATTTGATGGCGCGATTCATCCTATAGTTTATGGTGCATCAGTGCCTAATACCAAAAAAGGATATACATCATCTCAGTCTAGGTAATCAACTAATCTATCTTGTTGACTTTAATCAACAATTTTGCCATTTAAAATAAAATATATAATGTACTAACAAAACCTAACAAAGAAAGTTGGTGATAATAATCTGACACATACAACAAATTGAAATGAGTTAGAAAGCTAATTCTAATGACTAAATGCAGCTACTGCGAACCAGATTCCTTGGATCCAACTTTGGTACAAAATAAAATTGTGGTATGCGATAGCACACAAGGGCCATCGACAGCGCTAGATTCAGGTGCAAATGGTGTTGTGATCAATGGTGCAATCCCCTATAAAGATTTGGCCTTCTCTTTCCCTCTGCCAGCAACTTCCTTGTTCGAGCAAAATGGTAGTGCAGTTTTAAGCTACATAAAATCAACCATGTAAGTAGGGTATTCAACGCATTTCTTATTTATATTCCAATTAGCTAGGTCGTTCACTCAGAAACTAGTTTGCATGGTTGTGCCTGAAGAACACCGATTGCGAGCATCCTAAAGAGTCGTGAACCTGTTGATAAAGAAGCTCCAGCTTCGGCTTCCTTCTCATCAAGAGGGCCAAGCCCAATTACACCAGACATCCTCAAGGTAAATTTTCAAATTTTGTGGGTCTCAGTTCTCATGTCAGTTCTCATTTATTTATAACGTTTAAATTATTTGTAGCCCGATTTGACTGCACCGGGAGTGGACATTGTAGCAGCATGGTCGGAGTCTACATCTGTCACTGGAGTGATAGGAGATACCCGGGTTGTACCATACAATATCATCTCCGGAACTTCCATGTCTTGCCCTCATGCCTCAGGCGCTGCAGCTTATGTTAAATCATTTCACCCCGATTGGTCCCCTGGTGCTATAAAGTCAGCTCTTATGACTACCGCTGCATCAATGAGTCCAACCAAGAACCCTGATGCTGAATTTGCATATGGTTCTGGACATATCGACCCCTTAAAGGCTATCGACCCAGGTTTGGTCTATGATGCTGGAGAATCAGATTTCGTGTCATTTTTATGTGGGCAAGGTTACAACGCTACAGCTTTGAAAATTGTCACTGGTGATGCAAGTACTTGTTCTACAGCTAATAACGCGACTGTGTGGGACCTGAATTATCCTTCCTTTTCTCTGTCAGCTAAACATTCGGGTAGCATTGTCCGAACCTTTAACAGGACAGTTACTAATGTGGGTTCAGCAGAGTCTACGTACCAGGCTAATGTACTTGCACCATCATGGCTCGTGGTGAAAGTTGAACCAAGTAGTCTAGTATTCAAAACAGTTGGGGAGAAGCAATCGTTTGTGGTAACCGTTGAAGCGACAATAGGGTTGAGGCTTTCAGGTTCGTTGGTTTGGAGTGATGGAGTTCACAATGTTACGAGTCCAATTGTTGCATACAGAAGCTACTGATCGATGTTTTAAAATTGTAATCTCATAGAGGAGATCGAGCGTTGAATGCTTGAGAAAAGATCTCAAGGTCGATTCCCATGAGTTTCAATTATTTCTAATGCTTTAATAAAAAACAGACAATAAATACATGATTAATACTTTAAAACATGTATCACAACTTATAGAAGACGGGAAATTGGGACCTAAATATGACGGTCTGATAAGATTTGTTTCTGTTTTAACTTGTAATTCATTTTAACTTCTAATAATCTCGTATGATCAACCGACTGATTCTCAAACCTATATAAAATAACGAACCAACCCTATCACCTAATACATATATATCATACATTTTGAACAAATTAATGAACACAGCAGCAAAGAACCCAACCAACCTCCCTTTGGTTCAATATTATTAAAGACTTAAAGAAAGTTTTACAAGACAACGTTTAACCAAATGATTACAACTGAGAATTTAAGATTTAATAGACAAAGTTTATCACCAAAACAAAGACAGACTCTCTTCTTTCTTCAAGATGAGAAAAAGAGCTAATATATAAGAAGAAGAAGATATGACCGTTTAGACTCCACACACACGCTCCCACTTCAGTCCATCTGACTTATTTGGAAGGATATAGAAGCAGCATTTCATCTTGTCACATTTAGTACCTGCACAAACAAAAACATACAAACAAAACCTTGTAATAAAACAAGGGGTGAGAAATAGAATGAAGTGTACAGGTTTAACCCCTGTACTTATAGAAACCAGGAACCACACATTCCAACACCCTCCCTCAAATTTATACCCTGAACATATCTTTCAGGTTAAGTTTGTCACATAACAACTTGTGCTGCTGCACATACAAGCCCTTGGTAAAGATGTCAGCAATTTGCTGTGTAGTATGAACCTTTATGGTTCTAACAACACCAGTAGCAACCTTTTCTCTAATGAGATGTAAGTCAATTTCAAAGTGCTTAGATTTCTCATGAAACACAGGGTTTGCAGCAAGCTGCAAAGCAGATATATTGTCACAGTACATATCCACTGGTAAGATACCAGTAACACCAAATTCACTCAGAATATTGCAAATCCAAATGATCTCACAGGTTGCAGAAGCCATGCACCTATATTCAACCTCAGTAGAGGACCTGGATAAGGTAGCTTGCTTCTTGCTTTTCCAGGAGACCAAAGAGTCTCCCACAAACACACAAAAGCCTGAAACAGACTTTCTAGTTACTGGGCACTTAGCCCAATCTGAATCAGTGTAAACTTTGACCCCAATTGTCCAGTCTTAGAAAACTGAACACCACAACCAGGAGAGCCTTTGAGATATCTCAAAACTCTCAGAGCAATTTTAAGATGTGAAGTAAGTGGAGAGTGCATATATTGACTCAAACATTGCACAGAGTAAGAGATATCTGGCCTTGTATGAGTCAAATAAATTAGCTTTCCAACAAGTTTTTGATAGTTGGATATATTTGAAAGAGGTTTATCTTCATGAGTTTCAATGTGATTCAAAACATAATTTGCAGGCAGAGGACTTGAGACAGGTTTGGCTGCCAGAAGTCCAAACTCATGAAGAAGCTCTAAACAATATTTTCTTTGAGATAAGCAAAGACCAGTTTCATTTCTTACAACTTCAATTCCCAGAAAATATTTGAGTAAACCCAAATCTTTGATTTGAAATTTGTTTTTCAGAAAACTTTTAAAGTCATTAATCCCATTGACATCATTTCCTGTCACCACAATATCATCAACATACACCAATAGAGCAACAAAGCTCTTACCAGAACCCTTGGTAAACAAGGAGTAGTCATATTTACTCTGAACAAATCCATGATCAGTAAGAGCAGCTACAAGCTTAGCATTCCATTGTCTTGGAGCTTGCTTGAGCCCATACAATGATTTGTTAAGCTTGCAGACTTTGTTCTTACCACCGTAACCAGGGGGCATGGTCATATAAGCATCCTCATGCAAATCACCATATAAGAAGACATTATTCACATCAAGTTGATACAAAGGCCAATCATTTTGAACAGCAATGTTAATCAAGCATCTAACCGTAGTCATTTTGACAACAGGACTGAAAATCTCATCATAGTCAACCCCTTCCTTTTGACCACACCCTTTAGCAACAACCCTAGCTTTAAACCTTTCAATTTCACCAGAGGCTTTATACTTGATTTTAAAGACCCATTTACTTCCTATAGGTGTTCTACCTAAAGGAAGTTCACATTCAGTCCAAGTATCGTTTTCAAGTAAGGCGGTGTATTCAAGATTCATAGCATCAATCCAATATTTACTAGTGGCAGCCTCGTCAAAAGAACTGGGTTCAACATTTTTATTCAAGGAAACACAGAAACAGTAATTCCCAGAACTTAAGTGAGCATATTTAACAACTTTCTCAAGCCCATATTTTTTACTACTATTAACAACATAGTCATTGAACTTAGCAGGCATCTTAGAAGTCCTACTAGATCTTCTAACATTAGGTTGCTCAACTCCACTGTTCTCAACTGGGTTCAAAGGGACAGAATCATTTATCCTAGCATCATTTTCGAAACCAACAAGGTTCAAAACATTTTGAAAGTTTGAACCATTGCCCTCAGAGATGCTTTGTTCACCTATAGAAGTTGCAGAACCTTGCTCACCATTAGCAGTTGTAGGGCTGCTAATAGGTTGAGAGGTCCTACCATCATCATTGGGTGTAGCTCTCTCTTCATCATCGGGTCTTTTAGGAAAATGGTTATCAAAAACATCAAAGAAATTTAAATTGTTTAACTGAGACTCATGATTTAAGTCAGAAATGGTTTCACTCAAAAGCTGAGAATTCATTTTAAACGGAAATATGTTTTCATAGAAATTAACATCTCTTGAGTAGAAAATGGTTTTGTCATCAAGGCTATAAAGTTTGTAGGCTTTCTTTTCAGTAGAGAACCCAATTAAAACACACTTGATAGACCTTGTGGAAAACTTATCATGATTATTTAAAACGGTAGCATAACACAGACAACCAAAGTTCCTAATATGAGAGAGCCTAGGTTTAGATCCATAAATAATTTCAAAGGGACATTTTCCATTGAGAACAGAAGAGGGCAACCTGTTGATCAGATAAATAGCAGTTAAGACACATTCAGACCACATATTCAAAGGAATCCCTCCCTGAAACATAAGGCTCCTAGCAACATTGAGGAGATGTCTATGTTTCCTTTCTGCAACCCCATTTTGCTGTGGGGTATAGGCACAAGTGGTCTGATGAATTATTCCATTTTGATCAAAAAATTGATGCATATTGTTATTTACAAATTCAGTCCCATTATCAGATCTAACAATTTTAAAGTTGCAATCAAATTGGTTTTTCATCAAATTATGAAAAGATTTGAACATACTAAAAACTTCATCTTTAGTTTTGATAAGATAAACCCAAACACCCCTGGAATAATCATCAACAATAGTTAAAAAGTATCTAAAACCATCTCTAGTGATGACCTTATAGGGTCCCCAGAGATCAAGATGAATGAGATCACCAACAGCATATGACCTGTGGTCACTTAAGGGAAATGGTTCCCTTGTTTGTTTGGCCCTGTGACAAATGTCACAAGGAGAAACATGTGAACCAGAAGTCACCTTTAAGTCATCCTGTAACACATCAATAACTTGATCAGCAGGGTGACCAAGTCTGCTGTGCCACAAGGATTTAGAAACAAAAGCAGACACATTACATTTATTACCTATGTTTTCATACACAGGTTGATCAAACAAGTATATGCCACCAGATTCACTACCAGTCCCCGTGATTTTGTTTTGAGTTAAGTCCTGAATATAACATTTATTCTCATCAAACCCAACAAACATTTTACTGTCTCTAATCAGCTTATGCACAGATAACATGCTGACACAATACTCAGGAACCACCAGAACATCATACAGAACAACATTATTAGAAAGATATAAGTTTCCAATGTATTTAATTTTAGCCAAGGTACCATTTGGGTGCCCAACTGTAAGATTAAGATTAGATATATCAATAATTCCAAACATATTTTTAGTGGTAACTGTCATATGCTGATTAGCCCCTGAGTCTATAATCCAACCCACACTTATGTTACATAAAACAGAATTACTGTTAAAGAATCTGTGAAAGTGAATATTGTAAAACACATTTCCATTGAAAAAACTTGGCATACCTGCCATGTTGGCTTGAATGTTGCCAGAGGGCATATCATTAATCAAAGCCATTAACTTCATCATTTGATCATTAGTGAAAGAGAGAGATTGAGTAGAGGAGGACGGAGAGGAACCATTTTGATGCACTTCGACAGAAGCATTAGCATTGAAACCAGACTTAACACCATTTTTGGTAAAAGGTTTGACATATCCAGGAAGATAACCAATGAGATCAAAACATCTTTCGATAGTATGTCCAACTTATCCACAGTTTTTACAATTCAAGTTCAGATTAGGACCTCTATTAGTACCACTTGTGTTTCCACCAGTGGTACCATTGTTAATAAATCTTTTGTTATCAAATTTTTTGAAGCCATAATTTCCAGTGTTACTGCCAAGATTTGAAAAGTTGGTTTTAGAAGCAAAACTAGAAGTCTGAGTTTTTGAGACAGAAGCAGAAGAGGAAGGGATCCCTCTATGAGATTCTTCCCTAGAGACAATAGTAAAAGCATCTTTGACATTAGGCAAAATTTCTCTGGTTAAAAGACTGCTTCTAATAGGTTGATAAACATCATTTAATCCCATAAGAAATTGCATGAGTTTCATAAGATCATTATGTTTGGACACATCTTCTCTAGCAGCACAAGAACACTTAGGCAATTTAGTTAAGATATCAAACTCTCTCCATAGAGAATTAAGCTTATGATAATACTCAGAGACAGATAGATCTCCTTGTTTGAAATTATGAATTTTCTGCATTAAATTGAACACAACAGACCCATCTAACTTATCATAAGTTTCTTTCAGTTCAGCCCAAACATCAGCAGCATTATCAGAAAAGATTTGACCCAAATACAAATCCTCAGAAACAGAGTTAAGCAACCAAGATAAAACAATAGCATTACACCTTTCCCATTGATTAAGAAGAGGAGAACTAGAAGCATATTGATCCTTTTTGCAAGTACCATCTATAAATCCAGTTTTATTCCTAGTATGTATAGCAAGTTTCATAGCAGTAGCCCATACTCTATAGTTTTCAGTACCAGTTAACTTCACAAAGACAATAGAAGCAGAACTAAAGTCATTATTATTCAGATGTAAAGGGTTGCCTAAGTCAAGACTACTAATCAAGACCTCAGAACTATCACTGACAACATCATCAGACATAATGAGAGAAAAACAGATAACAAAGCAGACAATAAAGCAATAGGGAACACAACAAAAAAACTAAGAAACAACAAGAAGAAAAAAGAAACTCACACCCAAGAATAACTAATGCTTAGCAGAGTGAACTGGGTGTGACCAGAGCAGGTATCCTTGCCACTCAAGGTGGTAGGTCAAGATGTTAATCACACCGTTTGCACCCACTCAACTAAGACACTGTTATCTTAAGAGAAGAAATAAACCTTACAGTGCTTATAACGGATAAGAGAAGCAGCGGAAGAACCAGTAACCAATAACCATTCAGATCCCCAAAAATTAGGGTTTTGAAACCCTAATTCACCAATAAACCAACAAGTCACCAATTCGGACCGAAGAGAACCAGAACAAACCACGATACAACGATAGAGTGTGAAGTTAGACAGAAAACAACTAAATATTGAAAAACCCCCAATATTAAACCAAACCCTAAAAAATATTTTGAAACCCTAAAAAAAATAATAGACCACTTTCCCAACCTGGCGCTCTGATACCATGAACAAATTAATGAACACGGCAGCAAAGAACCCAACCAACCTCCCCTTGGTTCAATATTATTAAAGACTTAAAGAAAGTTTTACAAGACAACGTTTAACCAAACAATTACAACTGAGAATTTAAGATTTAATAGACAAGGTTTATCACCAAAACAAAGACAAACTCTCTTCTTTCTTCAAGATGAGAAAAAGAGCTAATATATAAGAAGAAGAAGATATGACCGTTTAGACTCCACACACACGCTCCCACTTCAGTCCATCTGACTTATTTGGAAGGATATAGAAGCAGCATTTCATCTTGTCACATTTAGTACCTGCACAAACAAAAACATACAAACAAAACCTTGTAATAAAACAAGGGGTGAGAAATAGAATGAAGTGTACAAGTTTAACCCCTGTACTTATAGAAACCAGGAACCACACATTCCAACACATTTTGCTTGTTAAATTAGTTACCGTAGTACATATATATCATACATTTTAATGCAAGGCATGCAAGCAGCTATATATATCACACATTTTCACTAGCTAACAACACCATTGGATGAACCTGTTATTCTTTATGAAGTCTAATTATATTGTATATGGTTAACATAATGACTAAATGAAAAATCTCACAACTTAGAAAACCATTACATAGACTTTAAGCAAATTTCATTGATAAATGGGTTATTTTAACTTGAATCTTTGCTAAACGAAAAAAGTTTTAATTATACAAGATGTGTTAAGAAGCCATGTCGACATCCAAACTCATACGCGGATAGCAACACAAGATAGAACGCTTGGAACTTTATTACTAACGTGACTCAATTGATCCTTTACAAATGTAAGAATTAAGAATAGAAAGTCACCCTGGAAGGTTAGCTGTCAAGGTCGATTCACTTAAGTTTAAATTCTGCGCCTTCTGCGGTGGCCTTACTTTAATGAAAAACAAAATTGTCACATAAATGATACTTTGAGACATGCATTACAACTTAAAGAAGGCATGAATTTGTGACATAACCATGCCAACCTAATAAGATCTGTTTCTGTTTAAATTTTAAATTCATTTTATAGTATGGAAATTAAATTAAAATATGGCGACTCTAATAATCGTATAGTTCTTGCATTGCGAGTCTAAATTAACGGAACTAGCAATACGAAAATATTTTACACTGTATTTATCTGTTGATCAAAAGTTATAAAAAAAGGAAACAAAGGTTATGCTACACTTCATAATTCAAATCGATCAACACTTTAGAGTAAAAAACACAGCAACTTGATATTAACACACAAAATGTTGCAAATGGAGAATTTGTGCCCATAAAATATGTATCCTTTGGACTTATCTATAGCTAGTTTAATCTGACCACTATAACGCTACTCCAATAACAAGCTAGTTTTATATATTTTGTTGACTAGTAATTGAATGCAACATATCAAGTTGAAAGATCATGTCATTTTTACATTACTTGCATAGTTGGATTTGTAGTGATTCGTTGCGTTCACTCTTTTATTGTTTTATTTCTCGAAGGCATAGCAGAAGTTATCGTAATAATACTATTGAAAATGAGTTTCAACCCAAATTGCATTACTTGCATGGTTGGTTTAATAAAAAAGTACTTGTGTATACTCTATCATTCTTTGTATTTTCTAAGGCAAGATTAAAACTGTATTAAGATTGAAAATGAACTGCATCCACATTGACATCAAACATGACTCATCGCAACTTACCTGTGATTCGTCATCACAAAATATGATTAAAATGTTCCTCTGGTCTAAAAATAGAACATCTAAAACCAAACACGCCACATGCCATCTTCAACTGAAAACCATCCCAACTTTTTGAACCTCTTAGCGGAAAACAACGGTGCCCATACCTTATTACTTCGAGTGGATCAACTAACGATTTAAAATGTATCACTCACGAATACAAGGAGATGATATCTACATTAGGTGGCTATATGCTTATCATAATATATATATTTAAAACTAAAGTTCAATATAAAACTCATATTTTTCATAAAACCAATTAACAAAACTTAAACATTTTTTTTTTTTTTTTTTTTTTTATTTTTATTTTTTTATCAAAAGAACAAATTAAATAAACTTTCTATCATTTTATTTTTAAATCAAATATCTCACAAACCGTTAATCGTTACGTGAAAAAATCATACCATCGCAACGAGAATTAAATTAGCTTTCTATAGACATGCATTGTTATCTTTTATATAATAAAAGAATTACATCATTTGAGAGTTTTTTTGAGAGAACAATCTTATGGGAAAAAAAATTGGACCAATAACAATGCTCGATTTTGACACATAAGCGAAATCAAGCAATATGATTGGTCAATAAAAAGTCAAAATTGAATTGATTTTGGTCAAACTTTAATAAATTTGGTGGAAAATTTGATTGAGGAAAGAAAACACATAAAAATATAGGTGTCAAATTTATGAAAATAAAAACTTAAAAAAAGAGGAGGTAATTAATAAAACTTTAGTGGTTGAATTTTAAATATATTATATGGAGTTAAGTGTAAAATTATAAATCTCCATATTTTTTGATAACTTTAGATAATAAACAAATAACCCCTTACACTTTATACCCCTACACTTTATAATATGAACTTTGTTTACTATTACATGAGTATTAGTATTGGTTTGAGACTTCCATCCACTAAACTTACAAAATTTTATAAATGTACGAATTAGTTTTAATATACGTTAAATACTTTTAAAATAAATATTAGTTTTAAAGTTTCATATATTAATATATCTTTTTACTATGTACATTAAATATAAATACGAACTCATGTTTATCCTATTTAAAAGTTTATTCTATACGTACACGGGTTTAAATATTAAATACAGTTAAATTATTATTAACGGTAATATAAATATCAAATGCTAAGTACGAGTTACTGTGATATGAAAATAAATATACGCGATTGTACTTATAATAACTCAATACTCATGTAATTATTATTTAAAGTTTATATACGGAAATCCGGAAAAACACTTTTAAAAAACTTTACGCAGTATATTTTAACTTCGTCAACTCTCATTACGTGCTACTAAACTCGCACATTTTGTACAACATGATATCAATAGTTAAAGTTAAACAAGAACATCAACCTCAACATTAACATCTACGTCAGCTAAATAAAGTTAAATCTTTCATTCAATAAAATTTTTATAAAAAATTAATCGACGTTAATAAATAATTAAAAACTAATGCACAATTATTAGTTGTACTTATATCACAATTTTCACGGGTAAATTCTTATATGTTTATATAGTAAACAAAAATTTTAAAATAAATTTGATTTATATGTAAACACATGTGATCAAAGAACTTGACCCAATAACGTTATAAGGAGACACGCTCAAGAATCTAATACAAGGTCGATGCCACGGTTATATTTACAATTTTTGCTAACTATTTTTCTTATTATCGCACATGTTGATGCTCTAACTTTTTAAAATATACATAAGATTTTCTATTTATAAAAGATAATACTCCATCCGTCCCAAATTTATAAGTCCACTTTGACTTTGCACAAAGTTTAATAAATTCCCACTAACTAATTTATTCACCAATCAAATATATTCTCTCTCCACTAAAATGTCATTTGATTGGTTGAAATAGGAAAATGGGCAAGTGTTTTGGGACAACCAAAAACAAGAAAATTGACTTATAAATTGGGACGGAGGGAGTACTATATAATTAATTTTTTTTTAGAAAACCCCGTGCGTGCACGGGTAATATAACTAGTATACTATAGAAAGATAATTTAATTCTCGTCGTAATAGTATGATTCTTTCCATGTAACGATTAACGGTTTGCGAGATATATTATTTTTTTTTAAGATGAAAAATTGTTTTTTTATTAATTTAGATAAAAAAAAATGAATGACTATTATTGGTTCATTAGTTGTATGATAAATATGACTCACATCATATATTTAATTGTTCTATTAATTGTAAACTAAAAAACGAACATTTTTTTTAAGAATATCTATATCAATTGCATATATAAATATTCTAAAAACATATATTTTTGCACAAATAAAATAGGCCGGTGGGAGTATATATGTATCATATTTTCTTTGAATACCAAAGTATTTGATGAAAAAACCCTAACCATTAATATGAAAAAACGCTAACCATTAATATACAAAGGTTGGTCTGTATGCCAAACACGTACCAGCCCTTAAGTCAATTCCTTTCACACTTCTTGGGAATAAGATACGTCTAATATGCTTAACTTATACATTACTTGATATGATGTATGCATTTATCTCTAACTTTGTCATTTTATTAATTTTGTTTTCTGAATAATCAAGATTTTTTAACTTTTGCCGACTAAATCGTAAGTTTGACATCATTAGTCATGACTTTAAGGTATAAATTTATGATTTTATCAAGTTTAACTTTGTTTTATCTCAAAATTAATTTAAAAATATAAATGTATTCATTGAACACTTTAAGCATATGCCACTATGACACAATTAATTATCATAATCTTTTATTTACCCGTAAGTGCAGTTAATAGAAAGTTATTTGAAAACCTTACAATAGTTAATTAACTAGAAAGGTTAAGTAGGAAAATAAGTTAGCTTCACATTTTCATTTAAGACAATAGACAATTTTTTAGAACAAATTAACAAAAATAATAGCGTTAATTAACGAGTTGAATGTTTGTTAATTAATTTCTCTTTTTGTTTTGTCTTAAGCAAACTAGTGGCTTGAGAGGAGAATATTTCTTGCGTATTCTCCAGGACTCAGGACAGATTCACAATTTTGTTTGGGCGATCGGGACTGTTTTTTGACTGTATTAAGTTAAGATTTTTATGTCAAGGGAGGTACAAAGAAACTTTTTGTCAAGTGAATAGATAATAACGTGTGAATCATAAATTCATGAATCATTGTCAAACTCGCCATAAAGACTGCTTTTGTAGCACGTCCAAGGATTTCAACAAGAATAGATTACGTAATTTTTGAGAAACCAATGATTTTGATCTTTCTATAAATACATAAACGAGTCTTAATTATATTTATCTTCAAAAAGCGTTTTAGAATCAAATATCCAATAAAATGTCCATGGCATCTCCATTATGGCTGCTCCTTTTGCTGACCGTCGCATATTCTCTCATCTTAAGAGACACTGTAGCGGCTGACTCCAATGATCTCAAGGCATTTCTTAATATCAAAAAGAATTTTCATTCATCTACTAACGACTTATAAGATTGTACATATGCAATATATCGTATGAAGTTAATATATTTCTGTGTTTTGCAGACGTATATTGTTTACATGGGTGACCTTCCAAAGAGTGATTCGTCTGTGGCGTCAGTTCACACTAACATGTTACAAAAAGTTATTGGCAGGTTAGTTGTTTCTCATTTTGTGATGACTCATTTGTCGTTACAAAAATCAGTTTTATTATATACTTTGGAACTGTTTTAATAATCTCCTTCTTGTATTTTGCACAGCCGGGCATCCACATCTTTACTTCGTAGCTACAAGAGGAGCTTTAATGGCTTCGTCGCCAAGCTAACAGAAGATGAAAAAAACCAAATTGCTAGTGAGTGAATGTCTAGATATTTAGGACTATTCACTAAAACACAAAATATGATTTGTGACATAACATAGGAAATTTTTAGCTAGAAAACCTATTTAACAAGATTTTATATTACATAAAAAACTATGAAGCCCATAACGTTTATTCGTCTTGTTTGCATGTAGAAATGCATGGAGTCGTGTCTGTATTCCTAAATCAAAAGAAGCAACTACACACAACAAGGTCATGGGACTTCATGGGCTTCCCTCAAGATGTCGAAAGAGCTCCCCTGGAGAACGATGTCATCGTCGGCATGCTAGACACCGGTGTCTGGCCCGAAGCTGACAGTTTCAAGGACCACGGAATCGGCCCTCCGCCATCCAGATGGAAAGGCTCTTGTGATTCCATCAATTTCACATGCAACAAGTAATTTCACGACTCTCGTTAAACTTATTTTTCAAAAACTGTAATTTACTGAAACAGGATTTAATTGCAAATTATGTCATAATATTGTGATTTTATTGTAGGTTTTTTTTGAAACTAAAAATATATGAGAGTTTAATGAAACCTTTATTGTTGATATCCTTTCAGCAAATTAATAGGAGCAAGATTCTACGACAGTGAAGCGTCAAGAGATGAAGAGCTATCAGCAAGGGACACTGAAGGACATGGCACACACACTGCATCCACCGTGGCTGGACGTTCAGTCAACAATGCAAGTTTATTAGGTCTAGCTAACGGGACGTCTAGAGGCGGTGTTCCTTCTGCACGTATTGCAGTGTATAAGATCTGTTTTGAGGGGGGTTGTTCATATGCCGATATCTTGGCGGCTTTTGATGATGCAATTGCTGATGGAGTTGATATCATTAATCTTTCAGTTGGTGGCTCTTTTCCTGTAGGTTATATGGATGATCCTATCGCCATTGGAGCGTTTCATTCAATGAAGCATAACATTTTGACATGCAACTCGGCTGGAAACAACGGTCCTTATCCTGGATCAATCAGTAATATTTCACCTTGGTCGTTATCAGTTGCGGCTAGCTCCATTGATCGCAAGTTTCTAACTCAGCTTGTGTTGGGTGACAATATAACTTACCAGGTGAGAAATTAGATTCTTGTGATTTTAAGATATTATGACGAATGGGTTTTTAACTGAAACTTGTGTAGGGACCGTCAATAAACACATTCGATGGTGCTGTTCATCCCATAGTTTATGGTGGATCAGTGCCTAATACAAAGAAAGGAGTTACATCAGATAGGTCAAGGTAACTAACGAATGTCTTTAAAATTAAAAATTTGTGTCGCTCTAAGCATATTTAGTGACATGTTTTCTTTGCGACATAGAGTTACTTAAAACAATCGTTAATATTTGATAACAAATTGCAGATACTGTGAACCAGATTCTCTGGACCCAACTTTGGTAAAAGATAAAATTGTGGTATGCGAGGATTTTGATGGACCAGCGAATGCATTACTATCGGGTGCAAGCGGTGCAGTTATTGAAGGTGATCTTCAAAATCTTGATTCGGCTTTCAGTTTTCCTATTGCAGCCACATATTTGAACAGCAAAGATGGCAAAGATGTTCTTAGTTACATCAACTCGACTTCGTAAGTCTAGCATACACATTGCTTATATGTACCGTAAATTTCTTACTCAAATTTCAAAATTACATACTATTATAATCTGAACCACTTTTGTGGTGATTGTGATTTATAGAACTCCCACTGCAAGCATCCTAAAAAGTATTGAACCTGTAGACAAAGCAGCTCCAACTGTAGTTTCCTTTTCATCAAGGGGTCCTAACCAAATCACAACCGACCTTCTCAAGGTATGTTTATGAGTCCCGTTTATATGATGCAAAATAAATTATACGTATTTCACCTTACGTTAACCTTAAAATATTTTTGTAGCCTGATTTAACCGCACCTGGAGTCGACATTTTAGCCGCATGGTCGCAAGCTACAACTGTCACCGGAGAAGAAGGAGATACACGTGTTGTCCCATACAACATTATCTCCGGAACCTCCATGTCTTGCCCTCACGCCACCGGTGCCGCTGCTTATGTTAAGTCATTCCACCCTGATTGGTCCCCTGCTGCGATAAAATCAGCACTTATGACCACAGCTGCACCAATGAGTTCAGCCGAAAACCCTGACGCTGAATTTGCATATGGTTCAGGACATATCAACCCCTTAAAGGCCAAGGACCCTGGTTTGGTATATGATGCTGGAGAATCAGATTTCGTGTCGTTTTTATGTGGTCAAGGTTATAATACGACGACTTTGAAACTGATCACTAGTGATGGAAGTACTTGCTCAGCAGCTAATAATGCATCCGTTTGGGATCTAAATTATCCTTCTTTTGCTCTATCGGGTAAACAATCAGGTAGCATTGTTAGAACGTTTAATAGGAAAGTTACTAACGTGGGCGCAGCAGAGTCCACGTACAAGGCTGACGTTATTACGCCATCAGGGCTCGTGGTGAAGGTTAACCCGAGCAGTCTAGCATTCAAAGCAGTCGGGGAGAAGCAATCTTTTGTGGTGACAGTTAGTGCGACAATAGGATCAAAGATGCTTTCGGGTTCTTTGGTTTGGAGCGACGGGGTTCATAATGTTACCAGCCCAATTGTTGCGTTTCCAGCTTCCTAGAATGTAAATATGTTATTATTTAATTTCATTTGTATTTATTTGGGTCGAATAACTAGTTCCGTATGACACTGGGTCAACTGACGCCATTCTTTTCATTTTTTATACAATTCATGATGTTGTATTACAAGTTCATCATAAATGAAGCAAATAATTCGTTATTCAATGTGATTTTTTTAAATGTTAGCTTTCTATTGTGTCGAGTGAAAACATATGTTCAAAGATTCATGGATAAGAAAAGTCCAACACTCGAACCTACCGTTGTTCTTTCTTCTGCCATATGCCCATAATATATAATGTATGGATAAAATTTTATCCTCTAAATAGGTTGATTTTGCCATCATAGCTAGATTCAAAAAGCAAAACTCATATATTATGATTCACAACGTTTATTATTTTACTTTTTAAGATAAATCGTTAATGTTTGCAACACATATTTAAATTTGGTACATTATAGCTTAGTGTACGTTAAATTTTAGCATGAGATAATTATCTTATATTACTAGGCTTACCATGTTTCGCAGTGTGCAAAATTTCTTTGAATACCGTTGATTACAAAACAGATAAATTGCATGTGTGGTTCTAAACTTCTAATGGTCTTATGGTCATGTCGAAACTTCACATTTCGTTATTAAGTCTAAAAAGTTGTATCATTAGCTAGTACCCAACGTTATTACGTAGTATTATGTTTTCTTGATGGCTTATTGAACCGTTAAAATGACCAGTTTAGCCTTTTTGCATGTGCTAACTTTATTATAATTTATTAGACGAGTACACGTGTATAGCAACCGAATTTTATAAGGACAAATAGTTTATTAATAAAAAAAAGTTTATAGGTTATGAATGAAAAATAATAAAAGTTTGAAGATTTAGGAATTAAACATAATATTTTGAAACCTGGTTTGACACGGGTGGTTCAACCGGTTGAACCGTTCTGGTTGAAAAATTGGTCGACTTAAACCGGGTCAACTTGCTAGGTTGGGTCGAAAATGGGTCAAATTAAACCGGTTCAACCCGTCGGGTTTGAAGCGTCCCGGGTCAACCCGATTTGTGATTTGTATTAATTGGGTGTATTTAATTTGGTATATATGTTTTTAATTAGTTGTACAATGTAAATAAATTATTGCACTTTTAAGTAATGAGGTATTTTAATAAGAGTATTAATTACATTTCATAATTTCCTTTAATAAGATTTTTCAAGATTTCACATTTCTTGACTTTTCAATTTTCCACTTTTCAAGATTTACCATTTTTCCTTTACTAGACGAGTACCCGTGCATAGCAACGGGATTTATAGCGGCATATAGTTATAGTGATGCTTTGGTTAAGTGTTTTGTGTAACTATATTTGCTTGCCGCTAGAAAATCCCGTTGTTATATGCATGGATACTCGTCTAGTTATTTTCGAAACCTCCAATATGCATATGCCTCTTTTTATATAGGGTGAAAGCTAAAAACACGTAACATAATTATTCAAAACAGTCAATGTACGCAACAAACTTTAAAAATTACCATTGTACGCAAGATATTTTCAAATTTGTAACAATATACGTAATATAACCAGTAACTAATAGGTTACCAGGTTTCCAAGTTTAAAAATTGACAGGAATGGTCCCTGTGGCTTTCGTTGACTTTTACTGGTCATCCTTGAACAATTTTTCACTTGCAAAAGTTACAATAACGTTCACTATGGTTTGCATTAACTTTCACCTTTAGTCATTGTCTTTTTTTTCACTTATAATCATTTCATGCAACATCCAAAAAAATATTTTCTAATATAATTATCGAAAAGATATTTTCTTAAAATATTTAAAAAATATAATTTTTTATGATTTTTTTTTTTTCAAATTTCGAAACAAAGTGATAGAAAAAAAAAATCAAAATTTGTTTTTTTTTGAAATTTTTTTAAAGAATTTTATTTTTTAAAAAAAGAAAATTAAATTTTTTTTCAAATTTCAAAAAAAAAAAAAAGTCATAGAATTTTTTTTTTAAATATTTTGAAAAAAGAAAATTTAATAAAAAAAGTTTTTGAAAAATAAATGTGAAAAGAATTTTATTTTTTAAATATTTTAAGAAAAATTTTTTCGTGATTATTTATATATATTTTTTTTCAAAAATATTTTTTCAAACAAAAAATTAGAACTATACTTTTGAAAAATAAAAGTTATAGAAAAAATTTTCAAAAAAAAAATTTAATATTTTTTCGATAATTATTTTATACGTTTTTCTTTGAAATTTTCTATAACGTACAAAGTAATTACCGAAAAAATATTAAATTTTTTATATCAGATTTTTTTTCAACGTATAAAATAATTATCAAAAAAATATTTAATTTTTTTGAATTTTTTTTTCTATAACTTCTTTTTCGAAAATTTATTTCTAATTTTTTTTCGAAAAAATATTTTTGAAAAAAAAATTATAAATAATTATCAAAAAAAGATTTCTTAAAATATTTAAAAAATAAAAAAAATCGCATTTATTTTTCAAAAGCTTTTTTTTAACATTTTCTTTTTTCAAATTTATAAAAAAAATCTTTGACTTTTTTTTTCGAAATTTGAAAAAATATTTGAATTTTCTTTTTTTTTTTAATAAAATTCTTAAAAAAAAATTCAAAATTTTTTTTTTTTTTGAATTTTTTTTCTCTAACATTTTTTTTAATATTTGAAAAAAAATTGGAAAGAACTTTATTGTTTAAATATTTTAAGAAAATGTATTTTTGATAATTATTTTTTAAAATTTTATTTTGAATTTTTATTTTGGATGTTGCATGAAATGATAATAAGTGAAAAGAAGACAATGGCTAAAGGTGAAAGTCAACGCAAAGCATGGGGACCGTTATTGTAACTTTTGTAAGTGAAAAAAGTCAAATGATGACTAGTGAAAGTTAACGAAAGCCACAGGGACCATTCCTGTCAATTTTTAAACTTGGAAACCTGTTAACCTATTAGTTACCGGTCATATTAGGTACATTGTTTCAAATTTGAAAATATTTTGCGTACAATGGTAATTTTTAAAGTTTGTTGCGTACATTGGCTGTTTTGAATAATTATGTTGCGTGTTTTTAGCTTTCACCCTTTTATATAACATGTGCAAAACCTTTTGATATGTCCGTAAATCAATAGTAAAGTGATCAACTATCATGAAAATAGTAATTAAACGGTTGAAGGTGAAGTGTACAAAAAAATGCAACAATTATAAAAGTGTCGTTGTTATGCACGGGTACTCGTCTAGTATTTATTAGACCTTGATCCTATTACAAATTACACTACAAAATTTCCATATAAAAATAAGAAAATTGATTTGCACACTCAAGGTTTTAATTGGATCCTTTATTTTGCGCATAACATAGTTGTATTGTATTTATAGTGTGCTCTGTAAACTTATAAAATAAGTGTCTCAAGCAAAATAAAAAGTGTTCAAATTATATAGTGCTGTATCGAGTCAAATAAACAAATGTCCAACCACCAAAGATCTATTTTGAGATTTATTTTGCAATTACATATATTCAATATAAACCTTAATAATCCAAGTTTTCTAGACGAATGTCGTTAGCTCCACAGATGCACAATTTTATATCATTTCCTATTCTTTGATATGACATTTTCAAATAAAAAATAAAAATGTTTGTTTATTCGCCGCTTTTACTCTACGAGGAATAAAAGAGTCATTTTTATGCAATGAAATTATTATTTCCAAAGATACTTTAGTTTCTTAATGTAGTTTGTAAGTTCCCAAAAATAGATTAATTAAGGGTAATTTAGTCAATACATTAATTTCAGTTTTTTCACTTTTCACTTCTTAACTTTTTGATCATTTTCTCTTTATAGATAGTATAGATATGTAGTATAGATATATATCGTTATGGGCAGTAATACTTTCGTATCACATACTTAGGGGTTGTTTCTTTTTTTCTTTAGCTAAGGGTTTAGTGCGTCTCACGTCTGTTAATGTCTCTTAATGGGGAGAGTCTCAATTTTTATCTTTTGTGGATATAAATGGAATAAAGAATTTTTATGTGCTCGATCTAAAAAAGTAATAATATTAAATGGCAAGTGGTCCAATCCTTTTACTAGAGGACAAAGTACGCCCCTTAGGCCGTTTAGTTAGGCTAGATGCAATAAGGAATACTTATTAGGGTCAATCCCCCCTACTTTTTCTGCCACGTCAGCTTTCTCTCTCCAACGACCTGCAGGCGATTCAGTGCCACAGTAAGGGCGACTAAGTTCAATTTTTTTATTTTTTTTATTATTATTTTTTTTTAACATTTTTAACACAAACTAAAATTTCATTCATAATTAAAACATTACATACTAATTCAACTAAAATAAAAATATTACAACACTTATTAAAAAATAACAACATAAAAACTAATCTTCTAGGTTGTATTGTTCCTTGATCGCGTCTTTGAGTTCTTGCATTTTTTGTCGTTGAAATGCGGGCAAAGATGGATCGATTGGTTTGAAATAGAAGATGAGGTCTTTTTGATATTTCTTTTGACGCTCAAATTCAAGCTTTTGTTCTTCCATTGCCAATCTTCTGTCTTCTTGCTCCGCTTTCTTTTGCTCCAGCGCCAACTCCTTATCCCTTTGCTCCAAATCTTTTTCCTTCAATTTGTAGTATCCGTCTGCAAGCTCCTGCTTCTTACCCCATGCCTTTGACGTCATTGCTTGCCATTTTTCGGCTACCCCATCCAAACTAAACCCCGACGATTTCTTCTTAGTATCCTTATTTTTCTTAGCTGCATCATGCCCAACCGGTCGCTCATTTTGAGGTTCTTCATTACTAGGCGCATCCGAGCCCGTGTCAGAAGTCCTTGGTTTTTTTCGACCATCATTTTGGATTAAAAAATGCGGCATCTCATTTTTCTTCCAAATCGGATGCTCCCTCAAAATCTCCCAACAATGATCCAAATGAAACGTATGCCTCATCATTATTGCATATTCTTGAGACGCTCTTTGGTTAATATTGAGATCATTCGCACCACTTCCAAAATTCGTATAACAATTGTCATAAATGGCACAAAATGCACCAACTCTAGGACGAATCCTATTTTTCCTCTTGCTAGTAATTGAGTTGTACGATCTCCGTTCACCGACCTCCTTTTCAAAGTATGTAATCACTTTCTTCCAAAATCCCTTAGAATTTTGGTTGGTTCCAACTATGCTATCCTCCGACGAATCACACCAAGCCATGCACAACGCGATTTCTTCCTCTTTTGACCAATTCGAGATGTCTTTCTCAACCTTTTCCTCAACCTCTTTCTCAACCGCCTTCTTCTTAGCCTTTGCAGCACACTTCTTTGGTTTGACCGGTGACATCTCTTCAGAAATAGTGTTGTCGTCGTCACCAACAAGATCATCATTTGGAACCGAATCGTGATACGATTCGTGACCCGAACCTGGATAACCCGGTGACACTTGTTGACTCGGATAATGTTATGACCAAGAAACACGTTCCGGAGGTCGAGGTTGATCGAAATATGTGAAAACCATGGTTATTTCTAGAGAGAGAAAGTAGAGAGAGAAAGGTGGAGAACTATGTGTTTTATTGAAATGAAATAAAGTGAAACTTTACACACACTTTCCCACACCCCTCATGGAGAGTCATGAGGGGTATTTATAGGCTCCTAACACTACATGTTTGCTTAATTGACAATAGTAGTCCTTGTAGTTTCTAATCTAGTCCAATTCACTTGTGTGACGTTATCTTTATAAAAAAGCGAGGCTAACAATCTCCCTCCAAGATATCGTCACACGTGAATGGTTACAATGAGACCTATAAATACATAAACAATGTAAATTACAACAATAGTAAACTATGTTGATGTTGTTGAAGCGCAGAGTCTCTGTAGTCTAGATACTGAGGCAGACTTGAAGTTCTCTCTTCCGATGATCTCGGCGTACTGACAACAAAGGTCTTTGTAGCTTTGAACTTCAATTGTAATGGTCTAGTTAGGTTATTACTACCTCCTAACTAGTGAGCCTTTATTCTTTTTCCTGCTCCCTCCTGAACCGACAACTCTTCTTTCATCTCGCAGCGGCTAAAGTAGATTCAAAAGTGTATGAACATGGTTGTCGTTCCGGTAGCAGCATAACAACATAACTCACATAACATTGCATAGAAGGTTGGTAATAAGCTCTGATGTACACATACTTGGTACCTCATGGTACTTCTCTAGTATTAAGCACAGTTCCCTCGATCAACCAACGTACTGAAGGCGAAACAATACTTCTTTTGGCATGTTCTTCTCCCTCCTGATGGTTGCGAGTTATCGGAATCATCATAATCTTGTGTACATGCCATACAATTACCTGTACTTTACACTTCTAATGCAATTTAGAGGCCATAACAGCTTTTTGGAGCACATTCTGTGAGTATATGTCGCTAAGATATGACTCTCTTTTTCTACAATCTCATCTCGTCTCTTCAACCTATAAGCGACCTCTTCAAATTCCAACCATCTAGTAAATGACCAATGACTAGAGAAACAACCCAATATAACTAATCTGAAAATGAAGTAAACATCCCTTAGATATGTGACTTAATCTTGTACGATGGTGTGACTAAGAACCTATACTGAGCACTACAACGTAGCTCCTTTAAGCATAGGTAGATCCATATACTCAAACCCACAAACAGTATATGAAATCTCTGCCTCTTGAACTATCCACAACTTCGTGCGACACTGAGTAGTACAATGTAACTCCTTAAAGTGATAGCTATAACCCGTGAGCACTACAATGTAACTCCTTACAGCGAGTATAACTAGATAATCCAAGTCTTAATCACTATCTCTACCAGTGTTTGCCCAAACAAGTATCTTCGAAAGTCATGCATCCATCCACCCCTAGACTTTGAGATAAATAAGCACACATGCCCTTGAAATGAACTTTAAACTCATAAAAGTGAGAAAGAATTATCCCCATAATCAAAAAAAATCCGATACTAGCCGTTGTCATTTGATTGTGATTCTTGATCAGGATCTTTTAAGCAATTCGTAGTGTGTTTTTGGTGTGTGATATATTGGTATTAGGATAATGAAACAAGAAATTGAATCATGTTCTGTAAAATGTTTACCAATTATATCAAGTGTTTTAGGTGAGGTGGTAATTAGGGTTTAGGGTAATAGATCAATGCTTAAGTTACACGATGAGGTTTAGGGTTTTGTTTATGTGATACACTTTGGTTATTTCCTTACTCAAAATCCCATATCCTTACTCGATATCCTAAGTCAATTTCGGCAGAGTTTCATTTAGGTAAGTCCCAAGTGAAGTCCTTACTCGATATACGATAAGGTATAATGGCTAACTCGCCAAATATGATCATGATAACCAATAATCCTTAACTCACAAACTTTGCCTAACTCGCCAAAAAACTTTCTAACTTGATAAACATTTTTCTAACTCGCTAAAAATTTTCTAACTTGATAAAAAAATTTCTAACTCGCTGAAATTTTTCTAACTAGCTAAAAATTTTCTAACTTGATAAAAAAAATTTCTAACTCGCTGAAAAATTTCTAACTCGCTAAAAAATTTTCTAACTCGCTAAAAAATATCTAACTCGCTACAAAAAAAATTTAACTCGCTAAAAAACTTTTCTAACTCGATAAAAAATTCCAAACTCGCTAAAAAAAATTTTCTAACTCGCTAAAAAAATTTTCTAACTCGCTAAAAAAAATTTCTAACTCGATAAAAAATTTCTAACTCGCTAAAAAAATTTTCTAACTCGCTAAAAAATTTCTAACTCGCTAAAAAAAATTTCTAACTCGCTAAAAAAAATTCTAACTCGTTAAAAATCGTAATTTTTTCCGAGAAAAAACACCAAAAAACACGATTTTTCACCCAAAAACACCACGATTCGCCCCCGGTTAGCTCTGATGCCACTTGTTATGACCAAGAAACACGTTCCGGAGGTCGAGGTTGATCGAAATATGTGAAAACAATGGTTATTTCTAGAGAGAGAAAGTAGAGAGAGAAAGGTGGAGAACTATGTGTTTTATTGAAATGAAATGAAGTGAAACTTTACACACACTTTCCCACACCCCTCATGGAGAGTCATGAGGGGTATTTATAGGCTCCTAACACTACATGTTTGCTTACTTGACAATAGTAGTCCTTGTAGTTTCTAATCTAGTCCAATTCACTTGTGTGACGTTATCTTTATAAAAAAGCGAGGCTAACAGATAACCCGAACCGGTTCCAACATAAAAATCCGGATTGTTTTCTAGTTGTTCCATAAAATCACAAGCATCAAGATTGGTGTTGTTTACTGGAGAATAATTTTGGTAATTAGAGTAGGAAGACATTGATGAGTCCATTGTTGGACGATAGCACGATTCGGGGGAGCCATACATAGATTGTTGGCTTCGTCGAGAGTTGCTTTGTTGTGATTGTTGGTTGTTTTGATACGGGAGAACAAATGGGCGATTAATATTACGATGCATAGCAAATGGATTGAATGTTTGTTATTGTGGAGGTCGTTGAGATTCGTAATCAAGAGTACGAGGTCGGGAATTGATGGTTGGTGACACACCGGTTAACCGGAAAGTTGAATCCGGTGATAATTGCGGGATGTTTTGTTGTGGTAAATGAGATTTCCGGCCTTTTGCTTGTTGTTGTGGTGTTTTCTTAGACATTTTTAATAGAAAGAAGTGTGAGATTGTGTGAATTGAAGTGTTATTTAGTTGTGTATTTATAGGGATTTTTTTTTTTTTTTTTTTTTTTTTTTTTTTTTTTCACAAATGGTTATTAACAATTAAATGTAGCAAAAAGTGGATCAAACTCAACAAAAAATCTCGGTCGAGATGGAGACCGACTCCCCTTCAAAATCACTCCTTAATCGGTCGCGACCTGGTGCTCACAGCAATGACGACCGAGTCGACCGACAAGGACCGAGTCGGTCTCGGTCGTTATTGCACCTAGCCTTAGAAAAAGAAATTTTCATGATTTGACAATATATTGAATAATAACATATGGATCGAATTAAATGTTTTCTGTGTATATAATAAGTATGTCTTTCATTAAATTGGTTTTACTTAAGCATATTTATCTATATTTTAAATGTAAAATGTAGAGGTTTATGGATTTTATGAGAGGCCAATTTGACAATTTGTTTAATATAATGAAGAGCCACGACGACCCGTCTAAATTCCACTTAATTTCTGATTCGGTAACAGGTCTCGCAATACGCAAGTAGGCAATATAATACATTTTATCAAATGTGATATGTATAAAGAAAATTAGAAAATGTATGTTTACTCTCTTTCTTAAAAAGTGTTTAATACACACAAAACTATTGGCAATTTATAAGATATGTAAGTATGTAATAACAATGTATATATAGTACAACTTTAATTACTAGGTTTTAATTTTCTTTTTTTAGCTAATTGTGAAAGACTTGCATGTTTAAATTTTGTGATTAGCTAGTCGCACTTAAAAATAAACATGTAGACGTTTATTTTAGAATGGAAAAAGTAACAGTTTATGTATACCATAATCTATATATGGAAAGTATCTGAATTGAAACATGGTGTCATTTCAAACTAGTTGCATTGCTTTATTTGTAGAAATAGAGTTGACTTCTTTTTTTATTTGTATCAATGCATGTTGTATTATTTAAACTATCTATTTTGAGAAGTTTTAAAATGTATGAGAGAAAATTATTATTCTGTACCATCAATATAGATCAAGTCATAGAGATAACTTGTAAACTATTACAAATTTAACATCGTCAAACTGGCCGGCCTTCAAGACGATTTCAAGAACTTTGGAGAAAGATTTAAGAAATCAATGAACTTTTGTTTGCTATAAATACTTATACACACAAGCCTCATAATCAATATCTGCAAAAACATTCTTAAAATCAATTTTTCAATATAATGTCCATGACATCTCCACTACGGCTGTTCTTTTAGCTAACCGTCACATTTTCTATAATCTTTAGCGACACACTAGCAGCTGACTCCAATGATCTCGAGGTACTTTTTTTATACCACCAAGTTTTCATTACATAAATCTTGTTTTGAAAACATAATTTAAACTTATTAATTTCACTAGCATGGTCCCAGTGCAATGGATGACGGCATAAAAAATACATAAAGGAAGAATAATTGACGCTGATATATAGTAATAGTAAACAAGAAAAAGTCTGTAGTGGTTAGCTGGGGTGGTAAGCTGGCAATTGTTGATTAATGTGTCGTTTATGTTAGTTTGACGGATGATATATTAATATATCATGACCAGACTCGAACTCGAGACTTCGGGATTGCACACTTTACGTATGAGTTTCAATTAATTAATAATTATTGTTTTAGTGACGAATAATTATTAAATTCACGAAATGAGCATTTAACGGTACCTAACGACCGTTGGACGAAACATGAAGGACTTGATTTGAAAAGAGTGAAAGTCCGGTTCGGGTTGGGCTTTGTGACCCATGGCCGGCCACCCTCTCCTTAGGGTTAGGGGTTGGCTTTTGCTCCAAATTTCTTGAATGCTATATAATGAGACCTCCTCTCATTCATTCATTCATCCCTTGGTTCACTTGCAAACCAAATCTCCTTCTCTTTTTCCTCTTGAGTTAGAAATCGAACTACACCCTTATAGGGTTCCTACTAGATTTCTAAGCTCAAAACCATTCTTGTTTAGTTGATCAACTACACCCTTCTAGGGTTCCTACGTGATCTTCTAAACATTGTGTTTGGATTGCTTGTGAATTAAGAACCTAGCTTTTCTTATTGAAACGCTACTAATAGGTGTGTTCAAGAACGAAGTGTTGGCATACTTTTGCTAACAAGGTGATTTGCCCTATTCGACTAATCCTAGTCGATCCACCATTAAACCCAATTAGGGTTTATAGTTCTTGTTCCATTGGTTTCTTGTTCTTGCTAGAAATCACAAAGAGGTACGCATCCATTTATATTCGGTTAATTTATTATTTGTATTTGATCTATTCCGCTGCGTACTCTTTGATGTTTATATGTTTATTATTATTCATATATTCCAGCAGTGGCATCAAGAGCCGTTAATACATTATAATGAATTACCGAAACACATAAAAATTGAATCGTATGATTAATCACATGCTTGGTGTTCTTATGTTTTTATATTTTTCATAAACCCTAGATTTTTTTTTTTTTTTTTTTTTTATAAATGTCAAAATTTTTTATTTAAAAAAGGAAATTAGGGTTTGATGAATTATGTGATAAATACTTGTAGAAACCCTAGGTTGCATGTAATTTATGTGTATATAAATGGATATTTGTGATATGCCGTTTGGTTGCGTTCCTTGATTGACATGATTATTTGTTATAATATGTGCAATATGGGCATCCATGACAAACCATGCATGTGTTGTCTTGGATTATGATGATTTGGTTTTAAGATTTCATGCTTATTATGCGATTCTTTTATAATTGATAAATTGTTTAGTAAATATTATGGATAAAGATTACTAAAATTTGATTAATTATAAGATTAGGGAAGACCCTATTAATCGTATATTAAATCAATTGTGTGTTTTAAATTGATTTTTATTTGCATGTCCATTATTGTTGTCGTTTGTTTATTTTATTTATTACTTTTGTTTTATATGTTTTTAACATGATAGTAACAAATGGGTAATTTCTATAAATAAAATATTAAACGGACTTAATAATGGTGAAATCTTGTTTTGAGCTTACTTAATAAATCTTGGACTTTTGGTTGATTGATCGCGACTGTATTAAGTGGTTGAAAGGTGGAACTAATTATGACAAACTATTAAAGTGGGTATAAGGATGGCTACGCATTAAATTGCGGCCTTAGTGAGCCTCCATTCTGGCTTACCGCTCGCCTGTGAGTCATATTTTAGTCTTTACCTAACATCCATGATAACTACGAAGCACTTAAGGCAAAGTTGTAAGTTTCTCAACACCTCAATCAAAAGTTTGGAGATTTAAGCTCATAAAGAAACTAATGAGTAAAAGTTTTTTTTACATGAAACATATGCTACAAGATGAATGCATGACATCTTTGTACATATATTTTGATTACACACATCAAAAATACTACCCTTAAATTTAAGTTATATGCCATCCAATGAAACGGAAACACCTGAAATTGGATCTACGCCAGGGCGTAACCTGACTAGATTGCAATGAAAGGGCAGATTACATGATTTCATCACTAGCAGATCAACTGGTGTGGTGTCATTATGTAAGTTTGTTATTTCTTAAATTAGTTAACTTAATTGAGTTGATAGTGGGAACTGATCACTCAAGGCATAAGAAGATGGGGATAAAACATGCTTACATTGCAACTGCGGTTGGCAATTAATGTAAATCCCATCGATTCTAGGAATTGCAATTGAATATTGGCAATTGGGACACGTCTCGTACCTTATTGAATAACGTCATCACTAGCAGATCAACTGATGTGATGAACTTATGTCAATTTGGATCCTAGTTTTTCAGTGAAAATTAAATGGTTATTTGATTATGAACCATGGGTATTTAATTTTCTTGAAAATTTAATTATCGAAAATACTAAAATTGAATTTTGTAATTCTTTTTAACGTATTAATGCAACATTAAAGCCGTAAACGTGGTTTGGTCTTAAATTGGTAAATTGATATAATTCTGCTTTCAAACATAATGTTTAATTGAGAAAAATTTACCGAAATGAAAGAAAGTATATTTTCCATGAGAGAAGAATAAGACTCAATCCTATTCCTTTTCATGATTGAGAAAGGTTTGATAGGAACATAAGAATAAGACTCAATCCAAAGTCTATTTTCCATGAGAAAAGAATAAAACTCAATCCTATTCCTTTTCATGATTGAGAAAGGTATAATAGGAACATTAGAATTGTCTACATTCTAATATATAACTCATAGCTATCTTTAATGTTTAAGGATATAGCACATCTTATTTTCCATAGAAATTTCATTACTCTTATTTGGTGAATGAATTCTTCTATAACAAACAAGGCATTTGGTTAAATGGAAAATATGAGTTATTAGAAGCTGGACAGATTACCGCAAAATTGGTAAAAGGCAAAACTGGTATTTTATCTAGTTGTTGTGCTTTAAAGGTGCTACATACCATTATGGGGATGGTAGGCCTATTAAGGAAGAAGCTGCATGCTCAAATTCTTCAAGTTAATATCATTGATGGATAATCCATCATAAACATAGTAGAATACACATTTTAGAACCTGAGTAATTATTACGTATGGGTTTTTCTAAATGTGTAGGAAAGTAAAAACAAGCAAATTGTTTTCACTGGTTATGAAACACGTACAATGTTGTCAAATCCAGTGGGAGCTTTGTGTTGTTTACTGAATATAGAGTTATTGTTATGTTCTCTAATTCAGTGGGAGCTACAAGACTTAATTTCTGTGTAGTAGCCCAAAATTATCTTCAAGATAATTACTTTCAAATTGTAGACACTCATGTTCTTAGGATAGCCATATGCGTTTCCTGATAAGACAAAGTAGTCCTACATCTACTTATGACACAAATCATATTGAATCACATAAACAAACTTATGTTGTGTTGTTTATATACTACATGATATTGTTCAATGCACAAGTGGGAGAATTGTCTATTGTGTGCAAAGGAACAATACATAGAGAAATATGATGATAGGATTCTCTTAATTGCAAGGTAAGAGATCAATGTTCTAATAAGACTTATACATTTAATGTGTAAGATTATCTTATGTAGAACATGTGTCATGATTATAAGACTACTTTTATGTCTTATGATATTCAAATTAAAAGAAACACTTGAATTTACAATTTACGTCAAGGTGTAACCTGCCTAGATTGCAATAGAAAGGTAAACTACATGATTTCATTACTAGCAGATCAACTGATGTAATGGAATTATGTGAGTTTGTAGTTTCTTAAATTGGATAATTCATAAAATGACATAAGCAAATGAAGTAGTAAATTAACTTGAAATTACTATTGAAACCAAGTGGAGGTGTTCACAAATACTTTAGTTATTTATGTTTATATCTTCTTATAAACATGAAGTCTTTTAACTATTACAAGACTTATAATAAAGTAAGACGCTAAACTTGTTATGTTTCAAACAAGAAATCATTGAGTTGATCAATGATGTACAACGTAAAGTGGGAATATAACAGTTCATGTCTTCTTAAGACATGAACATGAAGTAACTTGTTCAAAAGGTACTTATGTTATATAGCATGCAATTGGCTTGGAAATTCTATTATACCATTAAGTTGACTTAGTTGGAAAATAGGTAAGCCAAAGGGAATAAGTTTATCTTACATATTGTTAGTTTGTCTCACAATATTAATTCTAATGAAACATCACAAGTTGGTGGTGTGTTCAGTTAGGAAAAATCAAACTCTTGTTATATTGTTTGATTAAAAGATAAATATGACTTCTTTTCTTCCAAAAGTTGTCAAGGTTAGAAAATTGAGTATGGATTGAATATACTCAATAAGACTCCAACCTAGAAGATTATATAAGACATTATGGAATGTGATGAATCACATTAAAGTCTTAAAATGAAGTTCTGATTTTGTTAATAAGTAGTTTTAACAAACAAGAGTCAGGAACTGTAAAATATTTTGTAATATCCCAAATGAGAACGATTTTGTGTTGCTCATCTTGCTAAAGTATTTATAAAATACAAAAGGCAAGTGGGAGTTTTGTTTAGATCTTGAAAGATCAAAATTACAAAATATATAATCTTCTAAAAACACACTAGTGAAAATCATGATGAGGTTTGAAATGTAAAGGTTAAATCTCAACATGATGAAACTCTCATTCATAGATCCATAGGGATGTCTCAGATATTTAATTAATATGCTGAGAATTATGAATTACAGGATCAAAGTAAGTCTGTTAATCATAATGACGCATTTACTAATTATGGTAAATTGCTCATACTATGAATGTTAAGATAAACTTGGTTTATCTTAATGAAGATGAGTTTCTGCAAGAGAAGAAAACCCTAGAGGTTTAAATCTTTGCATAAAGAATCATATAGACAAAATTGTATACATATTTTAATGTATATCTTATGACAAGATTATTAATCATACTTAAGTAATTAACTATGATTGAATACTCTTTCCTAAGCACATTAAAATTACAAAGATGGTAATTGTCATATTCATTTAATGAATATGAAATTTGACAATGGATTATAAAACCTCTTTCTTATATAATTACTTAAGCGAGGACGATGAGTAATTAAGAGTTTTATGAATTCATTTAATCTTTGAAAGTATACAAAATGCAAGAATCCAAGTATGGATAGATGCATGCATCAATGAGATAAATCTTATGTTTAAATATTAAATCTATGTTTTGATTTATAATTTAAAATAAGATAACTCCTAAGTAATTCTGAAAGCTAGTGGGAGTATTATGTTTACTTATTTAAATCATATATGTTGTATAACATATAGGAAGTAACATTCTATATAAGTTAAATGGTAAGTCATAACTTGGAATGAAACTTTACTTGAACGATTTAATAAGTAAAACATACAACCTTGAATATATATTTTTCATGTACATCATGTTGTTGTTATATCATGCTTTGATAAAAGATGATTTGACAACATTGATATCTAATTGAAAGATATTAGATAAGTTGTGTAATGAATATTCTAAAGAAATATATTTGGATATAGAATCACATCCTCAGTCTGGAACAATTTCTAGATTCTATAAATGAACAATTTGCAAAATTGTCATAATCAACAAACTTGAAAGTTTGGAAGGAATAAAACATTACACATTTACGGAAAAGAGCATATTGTTGTTTGCATACAATGATGCTAATATAAATTGAGATGACACTCAATACTAGTCATGGAAGGATTTCATCCTTGTTAATAGCCATGTGTACTAGTTATGCTTAACGAAAAGCATAGTTGCATTATACGTTAAAGAATAAGAATACTTTAAACTTTAAAGGTTTGGAAGTTTAATTATCATAAATTGTATGTTGAGGATGTCATACACATTTTATGATGTATTATGTGGTTAGATCAAATTATTTGAATGCACATATACAAGAATTTCGTTATTGAAATAAGTATTCTCAAAATTCCGATAGATCAAAGTTAGTTGAATAATGCCTTGTCAACAAGTATGATTACTTGAGGTATAATTGTCAACAAGTAGATTGGTATTACTTGAGACAAAATTCATTAACGAGAATTTTCATGCATTGATCTATTTAGTATTTGGATAAGGG
Organism: Artemisia argyi; assembly: GCA_030686995.1. NCBI lineage: Eukaryota > Viridiplantae > Streptophyta > Magnoliopsida > Asterales > Asteraceae > Artemisia > Artemisia argyi. The sequence continues at coordinate 156,052,347 of CM060709.1, read as the reverse complement.
ATGTTAAGCAATTATTATTTAATAATGAATTAAAGTACTGAGTACGTTTGTTTTCATTAATAATAGATTGTATCCCATATTTGCATGTTTAATCCATGAATAACTTATGTTATGTTATTCTAAATTGTCCGTTGTCAATTAATGATATGGGAGTATCATTGAACTAAGACAAATGTGAGATTTGGTATAATATATAAATTATATTGGTGCGTAGATATGCCAAATTCACATTATATTCAATGATTGAAAAATTGAATATAGGACAAAATCCCAATGCATGATTGTACTTATGGATGTTGTCATTATAGTAAATCATGAATATTTATCCTCAGACTTGAGATACCAGGTAACTACTGTGGATGTGCTCATTTTCTGTGAGATAATCTAACGCTATCCGTAACTGGTAGTTATAAGGATTATTTTCAGAGGTGATGCGAAGTTCATAGGTTATGCTTGTAGTCAATACGGGATTTGGTTCCTTCAAATTTGTTTTGAAGTTTAATACTGTTTGGCCACTCGTAGGATTAACAAGATGTTTGCATGGCCATGCCCAAGGTCTATCTGGAATGCGTTTAGATGAATTGGTAATCTTGCTTGATCATAAATAACGAGAAACACTAGTTAATTATGGAATGACTTCGATCCATATCCATATTAACATAGTATTAGAATCAAAAGGATAAGTATGATGATGAATCATCAAAGGTGGTTTTTTCCAGGAAACCATACTCGAGATCGTTCTGGGGACATTGGCGTGTTATGCTAGACTAACCATTGTCATTGTTACATTAATCTATATCCGAGTGGGAGCTGTTAGTTTGACGGATGATACATTAATATATCATGACCAGACTCGAACTCGAGACTTCGGGATTGCACACTTTACGTATGAGTTTCAATTAATTAATAATTATTGTTTTAGTGACGAATAATTATTAAATTCACGAAATGAGCATTTAACGGTACCTAACGACCGTTGGACGAAACATGAAGGACTTGATTTGAAAAGAGTGAAAGTCCGGTTCGGGTTGGGCTTTGTGACCCATGGCCGGCCACCCTCTCCTTAGGGTTAGGGGTTGGCTTTTGCTCCAAGTTTCTTGAATGCTATATAATGAGACCTCCTCTCATTCATTCATTCATCCCTTGGTTCACTTGCAAACCAAATCTCCTTCTCTTTCTCCTCTTGAGTTAGAAATCGAACTACACCCTTATAGGGTTCCTACTAGATTTCTAAGCTCAAAACCATTCTTGTTTAGTTGATCAACTACACCCTTCTAGGGTTCCTACGCGATCTTCTAAACATTGTGTTTGGATTGCTTGTGAATTAAGAACCTAGCTTTTCTTATTGAAACGCTACTAATACGTGTGTTCAAGAACGAAGTGTTGGCATACTTTTGCTAACAAGGTGATTTGCCCTATTCGACTAATCCTAGTCGATCCACCATTAAACCCAATTAGGGTTTATAGTTCTTGTTTCATTGGTTTCTTGTTCTTGCTAGAAATCACAAAGAGGTACGCATCCATTTATATTCGGTTAATTTATTATTTGTATTTGATCTATTCCGCTGCGTACTCTTTGATGTTTATATGTTTATTATTATTCATATATTCCAGCAGTTTATTCATGACGTAAAAATGAATGAATACACTTTATAATATTATGCAACTTATCATGAATATAAATTTATGTAATTCTTTAATAAAAATATGAGATGTTATTCGATATGAAATATATATTAAAATAAACAACAATAGTAATTGTGTAATAAATTATGTGAAACTAATTAAACACCATGTTTAATGTTTATAATAACAAGTGTGTAAGACTTTTAATAATAAAAGTTTTAAATGTTTTATATATAGTAGATAAAGAGATCGATAAAGATGTGTGTCTTCTTTGGGGCTAAAAACGTAATTCTGTTTTGCAGACGTATATTGTGTACATGGGTGATATTCCAAAGATCAGTATCCCAGTTTCATCAATTCACATTAGCATTCTACAAAAAATTGTTGGCAGGTTAATTATATTTGATTTCTATTGTGTCGGCTTGTTTGTTTCCAAATTTCATTGTAAAACTTAGTTGCTAATGCTTAGTGTATTTTTAGTGACATGATCACTAACATCTTTTGTGTGTTTTGAGTATACGGGCATCAAAATCTTTACTTCGCAGCTTCACAAGGAGCTTTAGTGGTTTCGTTGCGAGACTAACAGAAGATGAAAAGAACCAAATAGCTCGTTAGTGAATCTTTGAATTTGTTTTTCAATTTAGACACAAGTCCTTGCTAGATGTGAATAATCAGTAGAGACACTTTAGGGGGTCATTCATATGAGAAATCAAATTTTTGTGAGAACGCGAGAACTAATCCTAGCCACTCATTTTATCCTCCTTAAACTTTGATCTAATGGCTATTATTAGCTAACTAATTCAAAAAATTTTGAAAAAATTTCAAAACAATTTAAAAAAAAATTCGAAATTTTTTTTGAAAAATTTCCAAAAAATTTTCGAATTTTTTTTTTTTAAATTCTCGAAATTTTTTTTTCACATGTGAAGAAATTTTTTTTTCACATGTGACGGAATTTTTTTTTCACATGTGACGAAAAAAAAAATTTGCATGCGACGAATTTTTTTCACATGTGACGAATTTTTTTTTTCACACGTGACAAATAATTTCGTGAAAATTTCAATTTTTTTTCACATGTGACGAATTTTTTTTTCACATGTAACGGAAATTTTTTTTCACATGTGATAAATTTTTTTTCACACGTGACAAAAAAAATTTCGTGAAAATTTCCAAATTTTTTTTCACATGTGACGAAATTTTTTTTTTCACATGTGACGGATTTTTTTTTCACATGTGAAGAAAAAAAAATTTACATGCGACGAAATTTTTTTTCACACGTGACAAAAAAATTTTCGTGAAAATTTTCAAATTTTTTTTCACATGTGACGAAAAAAAAAAATTCTAAAAAAAATTCGAAAAAAAAATTTCGAAAAAAAATTTTTTCGAAAAAAAAATTGAAAAAGAAATTTCAAAAAAAAAAATTCGAAAAAAATTTTTCGAAATTTTTTTTAAAATTTTTCAAAATTTTTTAAGAAATTTGCAAAAAGTTGATTAACTAATATTAGCAATTACTACCTCCGTCCCAAAATAATTGTCCTCATTTGACTTTTTAAAGTCATAATTTTTCAACTTTAATCTTAAATATTTTTGTATCTGTTATATAATACTTGATGAAAATTATACCAATAAAAAAGTATTTAAAAACCAATCAATTCATATATTTTGCATCAATTAATATATAACATAAACAAAATTATTAAAGATTAAAGTTGAGAAATTAAGACTTTAAAAAGGCAAATGAGGACAATTATTTTGAGACGGAGGGAGTAGATTAAAGTTAAAGGAGGATAAAATGAGTGACTAAGATTGCTTCTCGCGTTCTCACGAAATTTAGGTTTCTCATTTGAATGCTTCATTATATATATATATATATATATATATATATATATATATATATATATATATATATATATATATATATATATATATATATATATATATATATACATAAGAAAATGAATTAGGGACCCGCAGAAAGAAGTCAGGGACCCACAAAATTACTTAGGGACCACAATTTGTAGCACAAATTGTAAGGAGTTAGCTACAATTTAATTAATATTTTTCATATATATATATATATATATATATATATATATATATATATATATATATATATATATATATATATATATATATAGTGTATCTTTATTTTCAGAACCCTGTTAAGTGCGAGAACTCCAATTTTGCATTAGAAAATATGCATGTTCATATAAAAAAGTATATTTTCTTACATACACCTTAATACACATAATACATGTTTATATAAAAACCTGTTAAGTGCAATAGATCAATGCAAAATGGTTTTATTTTTAGAACCCTGTTAAATGCGGGAACTGCGAGAACTTCAATTATGCATTAGAAAACATGCATGTTCATATAAAACATTTATGTTTTCTTACACACACCTTAATACGCAGGCATGTGTATGTAAGAAAACATACATGTTTTATATGAACATGCATGTTTTCTAATGCAAAATTGGGGTTCTCGCAGTTTCTGCACTTAACAGGGTTCTAAAAATAAAGCCCCCTATATATATATATATATATATATATATATATATATATATATATATATATATATATATGGAAGAGATTAAGTAAGAAGAATAATTAAAATAAGAAGGGTAATAAGTAATTCTAGCCACACATTTCAAATTAGGAGGGAAATTTTGAAGGAAGATGTATCCACTTTTGTAGATGCATCTGAAATGTGTGATTGTGGTTACTTCTTATCATTCATATTTTAATTATTATACCTATTTGATCCTAACTCTATATATATATATATATATATATATATATATATATATATATATATATATATATATATATATATATATATATATATATATATATATATATATATATATATATATATCTAAATCTAAAATGGCAATTTTAACTATCTAACAACAATTATAACACAAATCTATCATGTGCCTTTTAGTAATCGATATATATATATATATATATATATATATATATATATATATATATATATATATATATATATATATATATATATATATATATATATTACTATCACAAGCCGTATTAAGTGATATATCAAGAAAGTCATGTCAGTGATCGTTGTAATCATAAGAAGATTATGTTAGTATTGCGATAAAACTGAATTGTATTTTCGTTTGAATACAGGATTGGAGGAAGTGGTCTCTGTATTCCCAAACGGAAAGAAGCAACTACATACAACAAGGTCATGGGACTTCATGGGCTTCCCTCAAGATGTTGCACGAGCACCCCTTGAAAGCGATATCATCGTTGGCATGCTAGACACCGATGTTTGGCCAGAATCTGACAGCTTTAAGGATGACGGATTTGGTCCTCCACCATCTAGATGGAGAGGCTCTTGTGATTCCAATAATTTTACGTGCAACAAGTAACTAAAGTTAAATTCAAAATTTGATATTCTTACTAAAAAAGTGCCATTTAATGACATATATGGTTAATGTACTACGTGCCACAAGATTGTGTTTTAGTGACCTATCTTATGTGTCACTAAAATAATATAGGATTTAGGGAAACTTCAACTGTCGTAAATTAACTATTCTAGTATATTATCAGCAAACTAATTGGAGCAAGATACTACAATACCAGGGCGATTATTACAGGGGAGGAGCTGTCAGCAAGAGACACGGAAGGACACGGCACACATACTGCATCCACGGTGGCCGGACGAGCAGTGAATAGTGCAAGCTTGTTTGGTCTAGCTAATGGGACAGCTAGAGGCGGTGTTCCATCAGCACGTATAGCCGTGTACAAGATCTGTTTTCAGTCTTGTTATGATTCCGATATCTTGGCTGCTTTTGATGATGCTATTGCAGATGGAGTTGATATAATTTCTCTTTCAGTTGGAGGTTCATTCCCCCAGGATTATTTTCAGGATCCTATTACCATTGGAGCTTTTCATGCAATGAAGAATAACATTTTGACATCCAATTCAGCTGGAAACAACGGTCCTTTTCTTGGATCAACTAGTAATGTTTCACCTTGGTCGTTATCGGTTGCTGCTAGCTCTATCGACCGCAAGTTTCTAACTCAGATTGTGTTGGGTAATAGTCAGACTTACATGGTGCGATTTGTGTTCATGTGATTCTAACATATTGTGACATATGGTAATTATCCTTATTCTAATCAAACTAATTTAATTAGGGACCGACTATAAACACATTTAATGGTGCGGTTCATTCGTTAGTGTATGGTGCTTCTGTCCCTAATACGATGAATGGTTCAACATCAGCTGATTCTAGGTAACAAATGAATCTCTTTAAAATCAACATTTTTCACTGAAAGTAACTAAGTTGCACAAATAATATGTTTCGCAACAAAATATTGCTATCTAAAATTACTTGAAATAGTCACTAATACTTTGCTACAAATTTCAGATTCTGCCAACCTAATTCTCTAGACCAATTCTAGTAAAAGATAAAATTGTGGTATGTGAGTCTTTTCGCAGACCAGAAAATGCGTTACTATCCGGTGCAAGTGGTGTTGTGATTGAAGGTGTTCTTGGCCTAGAAGACGCGTCCTTTTCTTTCCCTATTTCAACAACATATTTGAACAGCAAAGATGGCGCTGCGGTTCTAAGTTACATAAACTCAACCTCGTAAGTCTAGCATACACATTGTAATTTACTGTAAATTCCAAAATTGACTTAATAAAAATGTCAAATGTTTGATTACGTACATAATCCATATGAACCAATTTGCTGTGATTGTGTTTGATAGGGCACCAACTGCAAGCATCCTAAAGACTATTGAACCTGTTGACACAACAGCTCCAACTGTGGTCTCCTTCTCATCAAGGGGGCCGAACCTAATTACACTTGACATTCTCAAGGTACGTTTTGTGAATTATATTTATACCTGCCATGGAATAAAAAATAAACTTACTACACCTTAAGTTAACATTTTAATTCTATTGCATTTTAGCCTGATTTAACTGCACCTGGAGTAGACATTTTAGCTGCATGGTCACAGGATTCAACCGTCACCGGTAAAGAGGGAGACACACGTGTCGTCCCATACAATATTATCTCCGGGACTTCCATGTCTTGCCCTCATGCCTCAGGTGTTGCCGCTTATGTTAAATCATTCCACAATGATTGGTCCCCTGCTGCAATAAAGTCGGCCCTTATGACTACTGCAGCACCAATGAGTCCCACTAAAAACACTGATGCTGAATTTGCATATGGTTCTGGACATATCAACCCTTTAAAGGCTGTCGACCCTGGTTTGATCTATGACGTTGGAGAAGCAGATTACGTGTCATTTTTATGTGGGCAAGGTTATGATGCCATGAAGATGATAATTGTTACTGGTGATATAACTAGTTGCACTGCGGCTAATAATGCAACCGTTTGGGACCTAAATTATCCTTCTTTTGCTCTTTCTTCTAATGAATCAGGCATCGTTGTTCGGACGTTTAATAGGATAGTTACTAATGTGGGTTTAGGGGAGTCAACGTACCACGCTAATGTATTTTCACCATTAGGGCTCGTGGTTGATGTTAGCCCAAGCACTCTAGTGTTTACAACGGTTGGGGAGAAGCAATCTTTTCTGGTGACGGTTACTGCAACAATAGGGTCACAGATGTTGTCGGGCTCGGTGGTTTGGAATGATGGAGTTCACAATGTTACGAGCCCAATTGTTGCATTTCTTTACTAAAAGTCATATTTCATTGGTTTCTTTGGGTCAAATAATTACCTCTGCTGGGGATCACATCCTAATTTAACAACATATCTGTAATTTTTCTATTCTTGGTTTATGGAATTGTTTGGGTGTTTTGTGTGAAAGACTGGAACAGAAAAAGGTAAAAAACGTTGAAGGACTAAAGTTGATGCTTGAGACGTTTTCTCGACTGAACATAGACAACCGGATGGTTGTTGTTATAAATAACATGATTTTCCCCCCTAACTTATTTGATTATTGTTCATGTTCTTCATTTGTCCATAGATGAATGTTTGATTCTCTTGATATATTTCATTGTAATAAAACTAATAATGTTGATTAATAACGGTCCTTTAATATTTATGGTGCATTGGAGTATTTGTTAAAATTTATACCTAATTAAGATCAAGTTGGTTTGTTATATATTTTTATCCTATTATGAAAAAAAATAGTTATTTCAATTGAGAAAAAGTTTAACACGTGCGCTTAAGACATGTGTTAGTGGTGATAACTTTTATCAGGGTGAGGATCGGTCCCGGACCGGACCGGACCGACAAGACCGAGGACCAAATTAGTCAAAAAACCAAGACCGAAGACCGGACCGAATGTGGTCGGTCCGTTCTCGGTCGGTCCGTCGGTCGGTCCAGTCCAACTAGGCCAAATAATCGGTTTTTTGTCCGGACGGGACCGATGACCGAATTAGCCAAAAAGCCAAGACCGATGACCGGACCGAATGTGGTAGGTCCGGTCCGGTCTGGTCTCGGTCGATCCTTCGGTCGGTCTGGTCCGTTCGGGGTCATTTGCTCAACCCTAGTTAAGCATACTTCTTAAATTTGCTAAAAAAAAACTTCTTAAATAAAAAAATACTACCTCCGTCCCATATTAAATGCCCACTTTGAATTTTCAAATTCTTGTTTTATCAACTTTAACCTTAAATATTTTTATTTATGATATATAATACATGATGTAAAATATATGAATGAATTGAGTTTTAAATATATTTTTCATTGACATAATTTTTATCAAGTATCATATAATACAAATAAAAATATTTAAAGTCAAAGTTGAAGAAAGAAGACTCAAAAAGTCAAAAGTGGACATTTAATATGTGACAAAGGGAGTACATCAATACACACTAGCAGAGTACCTGCGCAATGCGGCGGCGAGTACCATGTGACTAAATTTTGTGGCAAGCAAATATCGTTCGTTTATACATTTTTTCTAACAATAATTTTATGAGAATGATAATTAAAATAACTATATTCGGCATTTTTTCGGCTTGAGAGTTTTTTTCGGCTTCAGAGTTTTCTTTGTTTTTTATTGAGCCAGAATTCGGATAGTATTTTTGCTTAGCCCAAAACCACTTTATACAAAAAAATAATCATAATAATAATAATAATAATAATAATAATAAAAAGAAAAAAAAAAAGACCAATCTACTAACCAATGTTACTAACCCTATATCTCCTAAACACTTTGCAACCCTAAATCCACAAAACAAAGCCACCCCACTTCTCCTTTTGTAAAATCCAACGCCAACCACTCCACCAAACTTCACCCTCTTTTCTTTCTTTCTTTCTTAACCGAATGACAAACAAAGTTCCAGTGGCTTCAAAATCTTTTATAACAAAGGTCCAAGGTAGTTTTCCTTTGTTTTGTTTTTCCGTTTTCTAAGGTCGATAATGAATTGTAGAGATCTTTAAAGATCCGTTCTTGAAACTAAATAACAACCCTAGATCTTCTGTTCTTGTGTTTTTTTCGGTGAACGAACGAAATAAATAATTAAACAAATTTGTTTGGTTATTTCTTTATAAGTTTCGGAAATTTAAAAGAAGTTGAACTTCTCATAGATAAAACTGATATCTCTGTTTTATTTTTTATCTTGTTTTTCCGAGTCTTCGTGTGGTTAGATTGTGTCTTGAGGAGGGTGTGATTAGGATAATATATGATGTTGTTTGAAAAGTGCTACAGGTTGTGGTTATTTGATGTTAACGTGAGACGGATTTTGGAGAAAAAAAAATAACGGCAATGTAAATAAAACATCAGGCAAAAAAAAAAAAAAAAAAAAATTGGGCCAACACACCTAATTGTTTCGTTCTTGTTTGAAGTAGGATGTAGATTGTCACTGGATCTCGAATTTTTGTTTTGGTGATGGATCTCAGATTTTTCTTTTGGAAGCTTAATTATATTGTACATTGTGGTTAAATTGTTGCATTTTTGGGTGAATGGTGTTTTTAATAGTGTATTAATTGTATTAGATGAGCAGTGAAAAAAAAATTGGGCCAACACACCTAGTTGTTTCGTTCTTGAATGAAGTAGGATGTAGATTGTCACTGGATCTCGAATTTTTGTTTTGGTGATGGATCTCAGATTTTTCTTTTGGAAGCTTAATTATATTGTACATTGTGGTTAAATTGTTGCATTTTTGGGTGAATGGTGTTTTTAATAGTGTATTAATTGTATTAGATGAGTAGTGTTTTTTAAGTTTTATGTGTGCTTTAAGTACTTGTAAATAATGTTTAAATACTTGTAATCTTTGGTGTAGGGGTATTTTTAATGCTATTAATATAGAATTGATAGAATTTTGGTCCGGATTTGCTTCCATGCATAAAGTGTTGTACACTATGCTTAAAGTGTTGTAAGTTTAAAAATTTTGTGCATTAAAGTGTTGTACACCATGCATAAAGTGTTGTAAGTCTGAAATTTTTGAAGAGAAAGTCATTCCTCCATTATAAGTAATATGGATTATATTATCCCATAAACTATCTTGATTAGACCGGTGGTCTCCAAACTCAGCCTTATTCTCGAATATAGTCTCAAATTCTTAAAAATTGCTAATTGCGCGCCTGGTTCTTTTGTGTGTGTGTGTGTAACGCTCGTCATTTTTTCGTTAGCTGCAAGGGCTTTTTCGTCTTTTCATCCTTTCTTGTCCAAACACCCCATTAATATATTTTCTAACACTCTATAACATTAATCCAAAAAACCCCATATTTTACCTCACCACTATTCTTCAACCTCTAACCCACATCACCACCGTCACCACCACATTGTCACCGGAAAGAGTTTTTTTTTCACCAATTCTATTTTTTTTCAACGAAACATCATCTTCAATTTTTTTTATCATCTCAAACAATACCAGAATCCCCTTTCAAAACCACCGAATTAACAAAACACAAATTCATAACCAACAACAAAAACAACAACAATAATAATAATAACAAAAATAATAACAATGACAACAATAATAATAACAATAATAAGTTAATAACAATAATAATGATAATGATAATACAACAACAACAACAACAACAACAACAACAACAACAACAACAACAATAATAATAATAATAATAAATTTTATTATTGAAACATAACAATTTTACATTAAGTTGGATGGGAGTCTAGACACAAGTTGTGCTCTCACTCCTTTCTTAATACAAAAGCTAACTCTATGAAATATAAAAACACCACTTTTAGCATTATTAGAGTGGCTAATGGCTATAGACTTAGTACAAGTATAACAAATTTTCCAGCTTTACTATCAAATCTACAACATTTATTCATATTTATACAAATTTTACATTTATTTGGGTGTGCTTGATTCAAACTTGGGAAAGAGAAAGGGAAAGGCAATGATAATGGTGGAGAAAGAGAAAGAAAAGCATTCCTCCTAATTTATTGGGTAATGGCCCATTACCCACTATTGGGTAATAGGTAATTGCATTATACTTTATCAAGCACTTTTTTTCATTATTTTTCTCATTCCTCACCCACATTACCCCTACCAAGCATGGCCTCATATTTACAAATCCTATCTAAATACCCTTTTTTAACATTAAACACTTTTGATAACTATTTCAGGCCCACCTGTACCAACTGGTTTATCAATAAATGGATCATCATTTTCTTAAGCTCCGCGCTTTGCACATTCGTGTTTGAACCATCCATAAAGAATTCATTCACTAAAGAGGTGGTTGATTATGGAAGAGATGCAATATTAGAGCTTGAGGTGTGGTTCTCGTTGTCGTTTGCCACTCAAACGTGGCAAGCTTGCCACAGCTAGCCACCACACCCCCCACCATCTTGCCATAGCTTGCTACTCTACCTCTCATTGTGTAGATGACGAGCGAGTTTCTCAAAATGATCATGCTTAAATGCTCAACTCCGCAACTTCACCAAATGCTTGACACATGTCCTTTGCAAGTACATGATTTGATTTTTGGTTTGTATCTTAAATGACAAATATACCGCCTATTTTAAATATTTATAAAAACATATTCATTTTGTAGAAACTAGAAAGTGGTTGAATAGTTTCACCGTTTTTAGTTACGTTTTAAGACATTTCTAAACCTTTTTGTTCTTTTTGAAAATTGTTTGATTCGAAGTTATGTGATTTCAATCAAATATATATGAACATAACAATAATGCATAAGGTAAACAATATATAAAGAGAAGATAAAGGAATAGAACAACCAAACCGAGACACGTAGATTTATAGTGGTTCGGCTACGAAGCTTGATACGTGGGAATCGCATCAGGCTTTACCTCTCGAGGGATCTCGAGAAGCTTACAACCCCCACAAGGCAGTGTACCTGATCGTTGTAGTATAGTATAGTGACAAGTACCGGGGGATTGATCGTTCAACTCAGAAATAGTGTCGCTAGGATTAGAAAGCCTAAAAACTAGGTCTAGAGGTGAGGGATGATTCTTTTTGTATTTTTATATTTTATAAAAGCAAGTAAAATCTCGGGTTTTGGAAGAGTGGACGGAATTAGTTGCTAGCCAACTAACCCAATTAACTAAGATGCAATCAAAATAAAATAACAGAAATGAAAATAAATCTAATTATACTAATTTGGTGTAAACAATGATGGGGAAAGTTGTGCTTACTTAGGTTTCATTACTCCCTAGATATCTTTTACATGTTGATAGGTTGTTACAATTGCATGGATGACGGGTCATATTCCTTAATACTGGTCGTAGGGCCGTGTACAATATTCCCTAACTCTATAGGATCCTACTTCACTCCTATGTCGAGCCGTTAGAAGCTCCTAACATGGGATCATTTGTCACACCCACCCACAGCGGAAACACGCGGCTGTAACTTCATGGATATCATCACAACACATGGTGTCTATATAGAGAATAACTACATACAATAAAAATGGCAAAGCATAGACACAAAGTGTCATAACAATACCCCAAAAACAACATAACCAAAACATAATCCAAAACAATCCAAAAATCCAAGCATAGATGATAAACCACTTCCAATGCAACTAGGGTCTCGTCTAATCTCATCCTTCTATCTTATCCTTAGAAAGCTCACCTGAAAATGATGCTTAAAACGTCAACATAATGTTGGTGAGATTCATAGGTTTAGACACACACACCGTAGGCAACCGGTTAACTGTGATTATACAACATAGCAAGACAGTAAGACTAGTTATTATACATGTAAGCACACAATCACACAATAAAAGGCAACCATTGGGACGGAACGTGTCCCCCGATCCAATTAGTTAGGACGGAACGTGTCCACCGATCCAATTTTATCATCAATTAGGTCGCATGCGCAAGCAACAGGATAAGCATCCTCCCAATTGAATCCCACACAAATTCCACCACTTGGGTACAGTTCTACCCTCATCTCGGGTACAGTTATACGCTCGATTTTCACAACTTGGGTACAGTTCTACCCTTCACATCTCAGGTACAGTTCTACCCTCGATTTCCACACAGTTTTCATCACACGATATCCACTTAGCATGCAAACACATATAATAACACTCACAAGTCCATGTATTTAAAACACATAATCACAGTAACTTTAACACAAGCATCATTTACATCCCAAGTTTTTTTTAATATATATATATATATATATATATATATATATATATATATATATATATATATATATATATATAAAAGTGGGACTATATATATATATATATATAAAAGTGGGACTATGAACTCACCTCAAACCTTGCAGCTTCCACAACACAAATCACAAATCTAAACAACACAAATAAGTCCACGTTACACAAGGCCAAGCTAAAAGCTACAACCCATGTAATACTCATATGATGGACGTCTAAGACTCATATGACCCACCATGGATCACCTAGACACCATACTAACCACTACCATAACCTAACACTCACTAAATCCCTTGCACATTTAAAATCAGAAAACGCGGAATTTTTGGGTACATTCGCCCACATGAAATCATGACAAATAAAGTTCAACAACTCATACCAAAAATTTACCATGGTCTCTCATAAGCATACAAGCTAATCCCAAAAGGCCATGGACCAATAACATACACAAGTACTCAAAAGAAAATCAAACTTGTCAACTACTCAAATTCGGATCTGAACGCACACCAAAAAGTTTTAATTAACATAATATACTTCCACAAGTTTTTATCACGAATCCTTTTCGTGGTAGTCTAATATAACCTAATACTTAACTATTCCAGAAGGCCTAGTCAAAATACCACTTTTACAACCACAAAACACCCTCAAACGTTTACCAAAAATCTGTCCCGGTTTGACAGCTTTGACACCTTAACAAAGAAAAATCAAAAGACCAACTTCCCGACCTTGAAATCAATCGTGGCTGGACTTTTTGGAAAGCTCTATCATTAAACTTTAATTTAGACATAAAATTCGTGACTTAACTCTTCACCATCTATTATTTACACTCACATCTTGACAGCCATAATTTTCTGTCCAAACCCTAACACGTAATCTAAAGAGTTTTACACTCAATTCCCTTAACCAATTACTATACTATCATCAACCAATGATCCTAACATGTTTTAATTAATTAATTTACAGACGTTTACAAACCCTAATCCATCATACTTTATATTACATGAATTAGATCAATAACTAATTAATTGAATGAAAACTATTATCCAAAATATACATTGATCTTGATTTTAGCTTCAATAATAAAAACCTTAATTTTTCCTCTTCCCCTCTAGCTTTGGTTGATCATAATTTGTAGGAAAATAGAGTTACGGGTCGTTTGTATTGCTTATATGGGTTTGAGGTTGGGCTTGTTTGGGCTAGACTAGGATTCCTTTTAATTGGGTGTTATAATTGGACTCAAATTATGTTTCCTTTTTTCCTTTTTAAACCCTTTGGCCGATTTTATGCATACATATATATATTTTATATTTTTTTATTAAATTTACTTATTGCATTCAAAACCTCATACTTTTCATATTTTATAAACTCGCAACACAAAATCTAACATCTTTCGCGATAAACCTTAACTTTTACGACAACCGGAAAAATTATCATTTTCAAAACAAAGTTTCCAAAAATAGATTTTCACCCTTTATAAATGTATAACACATAAAAACAAACTCCTCGTAACTTGGTAACGCTCAAATACATGAACGAATACTCGTTACACAAAAACACAAGTCATTTCTACACCACAAAGGCGATCAAAATGAACTTTCCCAAATATCAACATTACTCACTCACAAAAACAACACCACGCAAAGGGATTTAGTGCTAAAACTCACCTATACCACACTTATATCACTTCAATCACCTAATACACACCAAACAAACGTCAACCGAGTCAAGACTATCAGTCAAACTGACCTGCCATAACCACGGTTGTTACATCATCCCCCACTTAGGGAAATCGCGTCCCGAGATTTCAACTACTATAGTCACCACTCACAACAGCAAAAGAAAATTTATGGATTTTTAAGCGGAAAAATACCACACCATAAAATCACAGAGAAAGAATCGCAAAAATGTGAACCGACTAAATACCCGAATTCACACGATAGAAAACATACCGACACTCCAACAATACACGAAAATAGATACACTACACCGATCAATAACACCAAAGATCCAAACGACTTCTCACAGATAGGTACGATACTCTCGAACCAAATGAACAGCCAAATGGTAACCGCAAGACGCACTCACAAATAACAGATACCCATAAAACAAAACATTTATGAACACCCCGCATCTAACATCCATGATCTAAATCCAACTACAAATGACCTGCTCACCAACCACATCCGCAAACAAATTTGTGTACTTAAATTTCATCTGATCCTCACGTTCCCAAGTAAACTTAGGACCACGCTCAGAATCCCCAGCATACCTTTACTAACGCTATATCACCACACTCCAAACCCTTAACATCTCGATCCATAATCTCCATAGGTTTCTCAACAAAACGAAGAGTTTTGTCAACCTTACTTTCATCTATTGACACATGCAGACTAGCATCCACCAAACACTTCTTTCAATTAGATACGTGAAACATATCATGTACACCACTTAATTACTCAGCTTACTTCAACCGATATGCCACAAATCAAATCCTTTCCGTAAATCTCAAATGGTCCTACGTATCTCGGTGCTAGCTTGCCATTCTTACCGAAACGCACAACACCCTTCCAAGGAGATACTTTTAACCTCAAAATATCACCAACACCAAACTCTAACAGCTTACGACAATAATCCGCATAACTCTTTTGGCGATCTTTTGCTGCCTTAAGTCTTTCCTTAGTCAGAAAACCTTATTTGTAGTCTCTCTTTCTAGTTCAGGACCAATTAGTTGGCTTATTCCAACCTTTGCTCATAGAACAGGTGACCTACATTACCTTCCATACAACTTTTCACACGACACATACTCAATACTAGAATGATAATTGTTGATATAGGAGAACTCAGCTAAGGATAAATACATACCCCAGCTTCCTCCAAACTCAAACACTCCCATGCACTCATCATACCATCCAACTCCTGATTTGTACGCTCACTTAATCCATTCATTTAAGAACGATAAGTCGTACTCATCTTCATACGCTATCTCAAGGCTCCATAAAACATTTACCACATTCGCGAAGTAAGTATTTCATCTTGATATAAGCTGATTGACGCGACACCCCACGTCTCTCTACCAACTCATCAAATGAAATGTCTCACCAGTTCCTTCTCAACAAAATCTCCAAGTATCTCTGACCGTTGCATCACCATAATAATCGTTGACATCAACACTCACCTTCAAGCGTATCAACCACTTGCTAAGGTAATAATACGTCTTATCCATTCTCGGATGTATCTTATACCTTGCATGATCGATGTCCTTAAGCTTCCTCTCCATGAAATCATTAGCGGGTCCGCAAAGTACAATCGTCCATCTTCATTCTTTTCTATTTACTGGTCTAAACCAAGTAATCATTCTTCTTACATGTTCTCATCCTTGAACCTCTCTCTCTAGGCTGTCAATATCATCCTCTTAACTCCGAACTGAATTATCATAATCATTGCTCACAAACATCTAAGTTTCACTCGTTCACTCCCGCTCAGCGCTCTTACCACGATGTCCGCTCTTCCTTAACAGTAGCGAATAAGACAATCGTAGTCACTAAAAAATTCAACACCCAACTTCTCTTTAATATATATTAACCTCTTGTCAAATATATGCTAATGGTTCTTACTATCTGTGAAGATAACGCTATTTGCTCCATGCAACCATCGTCTCCAAGTTCTACTCCCAAACTCTAAGTCATGCATCACATAGTTCCTTTTATGAATCTTCTATCTCCGCGATGCTCACGCAATCCGAAGAACGTATATCTTGAAGCTAAACCTCTTACTTGAACAACTTGGCAAACATCCTCTTCAACGAACAAATTGATAATCAAAACAACAATCTATCCTAAGTAAACGACGCGAACCATGAAAACGGTCGAACTAAACGTATGTCAACGAACTCAAAAGGGGTACGAATTACCGACTAGCGAAGTAACGAACATCAAAAATCAAAGCTAGAAAAACACAATGAGAAATTTTTCTCCCAATAAAAGTAGGCACGGATAAAATGTTCATGAAAACCCATACAAAGAAAATATAAAATACACGTACCCATAAAACATCCACAAGCGTACCTCAACGAAAGAAACACTCGATGAACCAAATACATAACAAGTTTGATAAATGAGAACCATAGACAGTTCTTATACCCGTACACGACCTACCCGAAAACAAATGAACACCCTTTTTTTTATATAAAATACATATAAACCATTTTATCTAAGACATCAACTTAACCATTTTTTTTCCACACTTCATTTTCACCATAAAAATAATAGTTTCCAACAAATGACCTTGAAATACCCAAAACGAATTTGTAAAATACCATAAAGACTTTAACACAACCTTTAATACGAATGCGAAAGACATAGAGGAATTCCGTAATCAAAATAATCCTCAAACGAACTCATACCAGTGAACACTCACGTAAATACATTGCAAACCAAATGATAAACTTGCAGACTCATTAGTACAACGATCAAACCAAAATCATAGAAAAACACCGATACTAACAGGTCACAACACATGTCACGAAATTCAATTGGTGTGTGTAAATGATGGATCAAATATCCACACCAACTCGTCACGAACCAACAATACTTGAAGAATAGCATAATATTCATCCGAGGAATGAATGTATGGAATAATCAAAGAAACGAACCAGTATCCAATAAAAACGAATTCAATTACCCAACACCTATCACGACGTCAAATAGAAAGAATATGGCATCTGTACCATCATGGTACGAATAGGAATGCCAACCAAAGAGTTAGGTATACAAACGGAGCGTCTAGCAAACGAATCAACTTAAATACCACAACATAAGTACCCCACCGATAATTGAGGTATCAACATATGATAGGTAGGATGGAATCTTACCACCTACACACCCCAACATATAACGACTGCCCAAACGGTTAAGAGAATACTCCTCTAACAATACAGCCATAAACAACATGTTATCACATACCATCTACCACAACATATAGCAACAAACATCAATCAATGCAATAATGGTCACAAGTCCACGTGTGTGATACCCTTATAATTATGTTCGCGACCACAATTATAAGCCTATTCCACATGCATACTTACTTCCAAAACCACACACCTCAATGATAACGCACATATACCACATAGCTCCTAATACACCATGCAATCCATGCCATCATACTTGCAAGTCCACTTGTGTTATAACGCATGTATAATTATGTTGGCCACCATAATTATCTATGCCCCCTTTCACAAGTGTACTCCCTCCTATGACAACACATCATGCAAACAAAAATAAAAGATGTCGCAAACAATTATCTCGCATGGAACAATTTCAACGATCACGTAAACTCTATAATCAAAATCACTTGGATAGGGTCGATCCAATATCCAAGAGTAATCATGCTCCAACATGGCTCTAGACGGCAAAAGACAATATACGAATTCCAAAACATGACACAAAACAAAAGACGTCGCACAATGTCTCAAACTCCATTCTCGCACTTGCCTCCTCACTCAAATCGGTTAAACTTGCTACTCGTTGTGGACTCCAGATCCGAATCCACATTATTCCATCCTAACTCCCTTTCATCTTTACTCAACCACTCATTCCTATTTCCTATACGTTGAGGTAGTCAACAACATGTAAAACCACCTCTATTCTTTTCTTCCAATTCCACATGATCCACAAGTGCATACAACTCACGAGATTCAGACTAAACCACCTCTCCTTCCTATGTGAAGTGAGGACACTACCAAGGGTATTTGGTAATGTCTCCATCTCCAGAAGTCATTGTGGTTCCAAACATCTCCACTTCTTTTCCACCAACGTTTCCCATAAACGTCCTCTCCTTGTCCAAACATGGATACATGCTACCGGGAACTCGGATTCTGCGGTTAGTTCGTTTCATCCTACCACTTCTCTCGCATCCGATAGCGACAACGGTTGTCCAACAAAGCATCTTACGCGCAGAAGACGATATAATAAAGTCGATATATACAATACAACATATAGGGAATAGAATAGACGTCCGAAGCTTAATAAAACATCTCATAAATATAGGAAAATAGACATATAAAATATTATACTTACACATAGATCCTAAATGCAACTATATGAGGGACTCCTAAGTTATAGTTTAGGTTCAACCACCTAATTCTCTATAACCAAGGCTCTGATACCAATCTGTCACACCCCGCCATGGCGGAAACGCACGGGTGTAACTTCATGGATATCATCACAACACATGGTGTCTATATAGAGAATAACTACATACAATAAAAATGGCAAAGTATAGACACAAAGTGTCATAACAATACCCCAAAAACAACATAACCAAAACATAATCCAAAACAATCCAAAAATCCAAGCGTAGATGATAAACCACTTCCAATGCAACTAGGGTCTCGTCTAATCTCATTCTTCTATCTTATCCTTAGAAAGCTCACCTGAAAATGATGCTTAAAACGTCAACATAATGTTGGTGAGATTCATAGGTTTAGACACACACACCGTAGGCAACAGGTTAACTGT
The DNA here is from genome assembly GCA_030686995.1 of Artemisia argyi. NCBI lineage: Eukaryota > Viridiplantae > Streptophyta > Magnoliopsida > Asterales > Asteraceae > Artemisia > Artemisia argyi. Next base: position 156,032,635 of record CM060709.1, on the reverse strand, counting down.
GATTATACAACATAGCAGGACAGTAAGACTAGTTATTATACAAGTAAGCACACAATCACACAATAAAAGGTAACCATTGGGACGGAACGTGTCCCCCGATCCAATTAGTTAGGACGGAACGTGTCCATTGATCCAATTTTATCATCAATTAGGTCGCATGCGCAAGCAACAGGATAAGTATCCTCCCAATTGAATCCCACACAAATTCCACTATTTGAGTACAGTTCTACCCTCATCTCGGGTACAGTTCTACCCTCGATTTTCACAACTTGGGTACAGTTCTACCCTTCACATCTCAGGTATAGTTCTACCCTCGATTTCCACACAGTTTTCATCACACGATATCCACTTAGCATGCAAACACATATAATAACAATCACAAGTCCATGCATTTAAAACACATAATCACAGTAACATTAACACAAGCATCATTTCCATCCCAAGTTTTTTAAATATATATATATATATATATATATATATATATATATATATATATATATATATATATATATATATATATATATATATATATATATATATATATATATATATATATATAAGTGGGACAATGAACTCACCTCAAACATTGTAGCTTCCACAACACAAATCACAAATCTAAACAACACAAATAAGTCCACGTTACACAAAGCCAAGCTAAAAGCTACAACCCATGTAGTACTCATATGATGGATGTCTAAGACTCATATGACCCATCATGGATCTCCTAGACACCATACTAACCACTACCATAACCTAGCACTCACTAAATCCCTTGCACTTTTAAAATCAGAAAATGCAGAATTTTTGGTACATTTGCCCACATGAAATCATGACAAATAAAGCTCAACAACTCACACCAAAAATTTAACATGGTCTCTCATAAGCATACAAGCTAATACCAGAAAGCCATGGACCAATAACATACACAAGTACTCAAAAGAAAATCAAACTTGTCAACTACTCAAATTCGGATCTGAACGCACACCAAAAAGTATTAAGTAACATAATATACTTCCACAAGTTTTTATCGCGAATCCTTTTCGTGGTAGTCTAATATAACCTAATACTTAACTATTCCAGAAGGCCTAGTCAAAATCACTTTTACAACCACAAAACACGCTCAAACTTTTACCCAAAATATGTCCCGGTTTGACAGCTTTGACACCTTAACAAAGAAAAATCTAAAGACCAACTTCCCGAACATGAAATCAATCGTGGCTGGACTTTTTGGAAAGCTCTACCATTAAACTTCAATTTAGACCTAAAATTCGTGACTTAACTCTTCACCATCTGTCATTTACACTCACATATTTACAGCCATAATTTTCTGTCCAAACCCTAACACGTAATCTAAAGCGTTTTACACTCAATTCCCTTAACCAATTACTATACTATCATCAACCAATGATCCTAACATGTTTTAATTACTTAATTTACAGAAGTTTACAAACCCTAATCCATCGTACTTTATATTACATGAATTAGATCAATAACTAATTAATTGAATGAAAACTATTATCGAAAATATACCTTGATCTTGATTTTTGCTTCAATAATAAAAACCCTAATTTTTCCTCTTCCCCTCTAGCTTTGGTTGATCATAATTTTCAGGAAAATAGAGTTATGGGTCGTTTGTATTGCTTATATGGGTTGGAGGTTGGGCTTGTTTGGACTGGACTAGGATTCCTTTTAATTAGGTGTTATAATTGGACTCAAATTCTGTTTCCTTTTTCCCTTTTTCCCTCATTAAATTTACTTATTACACTCAAAACCTCATACTTTTTCATATTTTATAAACCCCCAACACAAAACCTAACGTCTTTCGCGATAAACCTTAACTTTTACGACAACCGGAAAAATTATCATTTTCAAAACAAAGTTTCCAAAAATAGATTTTCACCCTTTATAAATGTATAACACATAAAAACAAACTCCTCGTAACTTGGTAATGCTCAAATACATGAACAAAGACTCGTTACGCAAAAACATAAAAACACCAAAACTTCACAAGCCATTTCTACACCACAAAGGCGATCAAAATGAACTTTCCCAAATATCAACATTACTCACTCACAAAAACAACACCACGCAAAGGGATTTAGTGCTAAAACTCACCTATACCACACTTATATCACTTCAATCACTTAAGACACACCAAACAAACGTCAACCGAGTCAAGACTATCAGTCAAACTGACCTGCAATAACCACGGTTGTTACATCATCCCCCACTTAGGGAAATCGCGTCCCGAGATTTCAACTACTATAGTCACCACTCACAACAGCAAAAGAAAAATTATGGCTTTTTAAGCGGAAAAATACCACACCATAAAATCACAGAGGCGATCAAAATGAACTTTCCCAAATATCAACATTACTCACTCTCAAAAACAACACCACGCAAAGGGATTTAGTGCTAAAACTCACCTATACTGTTGGCATGAATATTACGATATTTAATCTAAACATTCTCTTCATGTTTTGATGATGACAAAGATGTAAGTTACAACATATAACGTAAAGTGCTTAAGTTACTTGTGATCACAATTCATCTTTGCATTCATACGTCAACAAGCCTCGACATCTCTACGTCTCGGGTATGCTTCAACAATCACTTAAGGTATGTACAAACAAATGTCTAATACATTTTATGATCAAAGGGATTTTATTTAAACATTACAAAGTTTATAAAATGATATAAACATGGTATATATTTTTGAAAAGCAATTTTGGTAATTAAAGGAAAATGTTTAATTCATAACAAATATATGAATTTAAATTTTTAACCAAAATCAGTTAGTTTTTCACCAAATAAACTTTCACCAGAAAAGACAAAGATTTCTGACCGTTTCAGTAGGGCGGCCCCCTTAATTATGGGCGGCCCCCTTAATAATTAAGGGGACCGGCCATACAATTAAGGAGACCAGAACGCTCCAGTTGTCAGAAATTTTTGCCTATAAATACTGGTTCATTTCTGCAATTTTTCCTCACCTTTTGCACGAAAATTTTCAGTCTCAATCCCTTCAAAACATCCTTCTAAATCCTTTGATCATAAGATTATAAGTCTTTGTTTCAAGTGATCCAATCCCTCACCACTCAAAGTGCAAGAGAAGAATCCTCCCTATCATAAAGCCAAAGTTGTATTAGGATCTAGTTCGTGTTTATGTGATGTATTAGGATCTAGTTCGTGTTTATGTGAAGTCGTGTAGAAGTTATGTAGTGATCGAAGTAGTGTTGTGAGATTGGTTCTAGCTACTATTAGAACTCGACATTTAGCTTAGTGTCGTTAAATGGTGTAAGCAAAAGTTGTGTACGGTTTTCTCCGCCAAAAGGGAGCTTGTTGAGTAGTGAAGAAAACTCTCGAGTAGGTGACTCGGGGAGTGGAGTAGGGCAAGGAAGGTGTCCTTGTAGCCGAACCACTATAAATCATCGTGTCCGGTTTGCATTTCCTTTCTCTTATCTGTTTTCATTTATTCTTGCATTTATCGCTTTACATTTATGCTTGCCTATATGTCTTAGTTGTTGTTGGGATTCTAGATTTGATGTGACAAAATAAATAAAAGAATGAAACAAGAAGGGCTAAAGATGACAAAGAGAGAAAGCTACAAAGAATAAAGATACAGGAAATATTCTATTATGAAGAAACGATTTTGATAATATTCTGTATTTAGTTTTATACTTATCTCTTTGTAAACCCTAATATCTCTCTATATAAAGAGACATAGGGTACAGGTTTTCATATGTCTTCCACAATGTAAATATCAGAAAGGGGTGTGTGTGTGTCTAGGGCGTAGAATATAAACGCCTAAACTAGATTTAGTTCAAATCCTCTAAGGTCTGAGGTGTCTTAGATCCTTGTTACGTTTAGGTAACACGTTGTTATTCTGATCAAATAATAATTGGAGGTGATTGGGAAAAACCTTGTGTCAATAACTTTGATTTATTCTTATTCCGCTGCATGTTATTATCATTGTTATTGTTAAACCCTAGTGCTCAAAACGGTCCAAGGAGTCTAACAAACTCCACAGTTGTTGCTTATATAGTTGTGATGATTGATTGTGTTGTACATAGAAGTTAATATTGTGATTGTGTGTATAATTATATGATATGGTCAAATAAATTATTATTCACACTTCTCATATTAAGTTAAAATTGATAGATAATTTGATACAAAACGTTTTAAGATTTTAAAAGGAAAACGTATTCACACAAAGACCGACCAAAGCTCCATTCATAAAACTAAGTTTTTCCAAAAGCTTACATATATAATTGATCATATTGATTATATGGTGTTTTCATACTAAACTCTAATTAAAGGTTTTCCAAACAAACAATTGAATAAATTCGAATCAACATTTTAAAACAAAGTTTTTATAAAATGAAAAAGAGGGGAAAACTATTCAACCCCCCCCCCCCCCTTCTAGTTTTCCACAATTGGTTAGTGATCACAATTCATATAACGTAAAGTGCTTAAGTTACTTGTGATCACAATTCATCTTTGCATTCATACGTCAACAAGCCTCGACATCTCTACGTCTCGAGTATGCTTCAACAATCACTTAAGGTATGTACAAACAAATGTCTAATACATTTTATGATCAAAGGGATTTTATTTAAACATTACAAAGTTTATAAAATGATATAAACATGGTATATATTTTTGAAAAATAATTTTGGTAATTAAAGGAAAATGTTTAATTCATAACAAATATATGAATTCAAATTTTTAACCAAAATTAGTTAGTTTTTCACCAAATAAACTTTCACCAGAAAAGACAAAGATTTCTGACCGTTTCAGTAGGGCGGCCCCCTTAATAATTAAGGGGACCGGCCATACAATTAAGGGGACCGACACGCTCCAGTTGTCAAAAAATTTTGCCTATAAATACTGGTTCATTTCTGCAATTTTTCCTCACCTTTTGCACGAAAATTTTCAGTCCCAATCGCTTCAAAACATCCTTCTAAATCCTTTGATCATAAGATTATAAGTCTTTGTTTCAAGTGATCCAATCCCTCACCACTCAAAGTGCAAGAGAAGAATCCTCCCTATCATAAAGCCAAAGATGTATTAGGATCTAGTTCGTGTTTATGTGATGTTGTGAGTTATGTATATGTAATAAGTAGATCAAGATGATCTTACTTAGTAGTTAGTTTATGAGTGAGTAAGAAGTAGTGGGAAGAAGTAGTAGTGTGGAGAAGTCATGAAGTTGTGAAGAAGTAGATGTGTGAATATGTAGTGGAGTATAGAAGAAGTTGTGAAGTAGTGAAGAAGTCGTGAAGTCGTGAAGCCATGAAGAAGTCGTGAAGTCATGAAGTCGTGTAGAAGTTGTGTAGTGATCGAAGTAGTATTGTGAGATTGGTTCTTGCTACTATTAGAACTCGACATTTAGCTTAGTGTCGTTAAATGGTGTAAGCAAAAGTTGTGTACGGTTTTCTCCGCCAAAAGGGAGCTTGTTGAGTAGTGAAGAAAACTCTCGAGTAGGTGACTCGGGGAGTGGAGTAGGGCAAGGAGGTGTCCTTGTAGCCGAACCACTATAAATCATCGTGTCCGGTTTGCATTTCCTTTCTCTTATCTCTTTTCATTTATTCTTGCATTTATCGCTTTACATCTATGCTTGCCTATATGTCTTAGTTGTTGCTTATATAGTTGTGATGATTGATTGTGTTGTACATAGAAGTTAATATTGTGATTGTGTGTATAATTATATGATATGGTCAAATAGATTATTATTCACACTTCTCATATTAAGTTTAACTTGATAGATAATTTGATACAAAACGTTTTAAGATTTTAAAAGGAAAACGTATTCACACAAAGACCGACCAAAGCTCCATTCATAAAACTAAGTTTTTCCAAAAGCTTACATATATAATTGATCATATTGATTATATGGTGTTTTCATACTAAACTCTAATTAAAGGTTTTCCAAACAAACAATTGAATAAATTCGAATCAACATTTTAAAACAAAGTTTTTATAAAACGAAAAAGAGGGGAAAACTATTCAACCTCCCCTTCTAGTTTTCCACATATACCACACTTATACCACTTCAATCACCTAAGACACACCAAACAAACGTCAACCGAGTCAAGACTATCAGTCAAACTGACCTGCCATAACCACGGTTGTTACGTCATTAGAATTCTCCTATGCATTAAATACAACCAAATATCGTAGTACACCTCCGATCATGTTTCTTAAGACGTTCAAGCAAGTTACCAATGGCAGTCTGCCAGTTTTCTTAAGCCTAACGTCGAATACAATCATCCGTAACAACTATAAACAAATAATCAACCCATAATTAACATCTAGGTTTCACTACATCTAAGCAAACACAAAAGAAATCTAGCCTAGCATGTTAAATAAAAGACAAGCATAAGATATAATCAAACAACACATAGACATATTGATTGATTTGAAAGAGTACTTATCCTTAATAGAACATGAAAGATTCAAAGGGTTGAAACCCTTGAAAAAGCTGGAAAATTCGACCTAGGGTTTTTCCCTCAAAGTTGCACACTAATGAATGAAATTTGGAAAACTATATATATATTTTACAGGGTGATGGCGTCAAGAAGAAATTTGTGACGCCGTCAACTCGCCGTCCTAATAAAAATCGTATTGCCTAGATCTGATTTTGACGTCGTCATGTAGGAATTTCTTCTGGGCCGTCACTAACAAATGGACCATGACGGCCTAGGTGACGCCATCATGTCCTATAGTTGAAAATCCTCTGGACCGTCACTTGTATCATCCACTTCCACCTCTTTTGTAAATCTTTACGCCGTCACTTGGAGACTCTTGACGTCGTCAGGTACTGTTAGCATTAAAAGTGACGATCATTATTGAGTCAACAAGTATTGTAATAGTTAAGAATATTGGGCTATGGACTTGGTACTTATTAAGTATATCATGTAAGCCTTTATTAGAAAATGTAAACCAAGCCCATTAGATCAAGCCCATGGAAAGCCTTTTTAGGGCATGATGTAACTTACTATATAAACACCTCAAAGGCTCATTTGAGGTGTGTGCTTGTGTGTGTATTGTGTGTGTTTTCTTTTATAAAAGTTCTCATATTTCATCTCTCTCTATATATACTTAACGCCACCTACATAACATCAAGTCACCATCTCTACTTCATCTTTGCTTCTATATTTGTGATAAAGTTGTGATATCTAAGGTCCTACAAGTGGTATCAAGAGCCTAACAATGATTTAGGAGTGTTGGGGAGTTTGTTTGTTTCGCATTTTTTAGGCTTTCTACACGTTTTTGTTTAAAAAGTTCATTACTTTTCTTTTTTTTTTTTTGGTCTTTAACACTTTTTTTATTACAAACTAGTGTTATAAACCTTTTCTAACAAGAAAGTTTCAATCTTTTTGAAGATTTAAAGCTTAAAAAATCGATTTTGGTTATTGTACTTGTTTTCTAGAACACAAAAACTTTTCATAAAAATCATCAAGTTTGCAACTTTCTTTAAGTTTTGGTGTTTTTATAACTAGAAGTACAAGAATCTTGAAATACAAACTTCATTTGGATGAGCTTTTAGCAAAATCAAAATTCTAGCAAACTTTCTAGAACACAAAAAATTTTCATAAAAAATCATCAAGTTTGCAACTTTCTTTAAGTTTTGGTGTTTTTATAACTAGAAGTACAAGAATCTTGGAATACAAACTTCATTTGGGTAAGCTTTTTGCAAAATCAAAATTCTAGCAGACTTTCTAGAACACACTTGTACCACCGTTCTAAATCACAAAGTTTCGAGAACACACTTGCTCCCGTTGCTTACTCGGTGTTTCCCTTGCTTGTATAAGTGAGAAAACACTTCGACTCGTGGTATACTCTCTAAATTGTATAACTTAGAAAGTTTTGGTGCAAAGTTTCTAGAACACTGAAAAGTTTCTAAAACACTGAAAAGTTTCTAGAACACTGAAAAGTTTCTAGAACACTGAAAAATTTCTAAAACACTGAAATTTTCGAGATCACTCAAAAAGTTTCGAGAACACTGTGAAAGTTTCGAGATTCCAAAAGTTTCAAGAACACTGTGCAAGTTTCGAGAACACTTATAAGTTTCTAAAACACACCTCCTATTTCATTGAGATCCAAGATCAACTTTATCACACTTCGTTTTACAATGGAAAAACGTTTTGAAAATGCAACAACAAGAAATGCTAAACTTGAAATTGAAATCTCAAACCTTAAATCTCACGCTCAAAAGTTAGAAATGCATGGAGAGTCTATCAAACCACTTTTAAAAAGAAATGATGAACTTGAAGTTGGTTATAGAGAAGCTGTTCTTCGTGAAAAACGTTCCATTTAAAATCTGGATGCTCAAATGGTTCTTAACAACAGAAATGTTCAAGCGCTTTTAAAAGAGAACAGTGATTTAAAAAGTGAAAATTCAAGGCTTAAGAAAATCACTTCAAATTTTGAGATTGTTAATACAAAACTTGAGAATGAAAATCAAGAATTTTTGAAACGAACAAACGATCTTGAAAACAAACTTCGAAAATCGGGACAGACTTCTCAGACTATCAACATGTTACCTACTAAAGATGAGGAAGTTTATAAACAAACATCTGGAATTGGTTTTGAGAATAGTGCTCATGTGGAAAATGAAAAACCTTGTTTTTTCAACAAAGTGCAAAAGTTGACACCTATTTTGTATAACGCTGATGATATGGGAAAAGAATTGTCAGATGATCTTTTGTTTGAGTCTCAAGATATTTTAAAATCTGAAGAGGAAAAACGTTTGAAAGTAAAACAAACAAAAAACCCACTCTCGTACCACGGCTTTGTGTATGGTTGTACACAATTGACAGATATACCAAAAGAACCTTTCAAAAGAAAAGACACAAATGTGAAAAGATTTTTCAAAGAAGCTCAACTTGCTACTTATGATGCTAAGTTATGGCAAAATAGAGCAAGGAAACAATTTTGTAGTCTTAAACATCACATTGAGCAAACGTTAAAGGTCATTTGGTTTAAGCAAGAAAACATCAAATACAACGTTTTCTCTAATCATCTTTCATCTGATGTACGCCTTAAGATTGAAGTCAAAAAGATTTTGAAAGATGAGATTGAACCTTGTGTGAAAGATATCAACTTATGTTTTGAGTACTTTGAAAAACATCTTGTAACTGAAATGAGAAAAGATCTAAAGTACATTCACTCTCTTGAAGACGAATTTGATGAAAAATGCTTAATTCTGGACATTCAAAAAGAATTTTTCACAAATCAAATAGAGTCATTCAAATCAGAATCTGTTAGCCATGAGAAAGTGAATGAGAATCTTGAACAAACATCTTTCTTGAAATCTGAAAATCTTTATCTCAAAAAGAAAATCACCGAGCTTTCAAAAGAAGCAGCTGATGTCAAAGATGAATTGTCAAAAAGAACAGCTCAGTTTGAGAAACATCTTGCAAAACTCGAAGCACAAAGTATCTCTTTCCAACTAAAACTGCAAGAGAAGAATGAGAAAATGTCTTCTGAAAACTCTTTGACATCGGTGCTTAAAGGAAAAGAAAAGCTTTTTGAAGAAAATTGTGATGATACCAATATCAAGTTTGATTTTGACGAACTTGATACAAAAAATCTTGAATTGGAACATGCTGTGGCATCATTACAAAAAGAAAATGAGCATTTGAAACAGACTTACAAGAACTTGTTTGATTCAATCAAGCGGTCAAGAGTTCAGAATCAAACTTCAAACAAATGTGACTCTCCGATCACACAAAATCAACTTTTTGAAAAAGAAAAATATGTGCTTCAAAAGAAAATTGTTGAATTGGAAAAGACGATTGCAAAACAAACCAAGGAATTTGGTGATGCCAAAAATGATTTTTCAATCGAAACAGACAAATATGAAAAATATTTTGCACGTCTTGAAAATCAAAATGCTTCTTTGCATGAAAAACTGGCATCATCAGATTATCTTTCTCTTCAAAAAGAATATAATGATTTGAGAACTTCATACAATGCCTTAAAAGCAAAGTTTGATGTTCTTAACCGGTCAAAAGGAAAATCTCAAGTTTCAAACGAGTCTAAACCACAAGTAAGTGTTTCATAAAAGGTTTACACGGGTGAATTTTCAAAACCATTTTCTAAAAGGGTTTCTCAATTTACCACCTATTCTTTGCAAAAAGGAAGGAAATTTTCAAAGAGACCAAATTTTTCTGAAACATTTACTCCTCAAAAGGTTTCAAATGCAAGTGCTCATAAAGAAAAGAATCAAGGTTTTCAAACTCCATACTCTTGTTTTACTCCGGTAAAGCCAGTACGGAAACCAAAGCAAAGCCGTTCAAAACATTTGAAATATTCATACTCTGAAATGCTTCCGCTACAACAAAGGAATAGCTATGCTTGGAAAAATCCTAATTCTGGAAGGTTTCCATTCATATCAAAAACGAATTTTTGAAATGAAACGCCGAGTTTCAACAATGGATGGAAAACTTCTTCTTCAAGTTTTAAAACTCCAAAAGAGACACCGAGTTTCTCAAACAAGTTTCAGAAGCAAAAGAGTTTTAAATCACCGTTGATTCCACGAGCTTTATTTCAAAATGAAACACATGTTTTCAGTCCTCATTGGAATTCAACTTCTTTGTCTCGGATTGACACAACTTTCAAATAGATTTTAAAATATGGTAAACCCGTTGGCGCTGTGCTTAAATGGGTTCCAAAAGTTGTTGTCTAATCCTAAAAACATTATGGCTTCTTAGTATTTCAGCTAAGGACTCATTCTTCAAAGAAAGGAAAGTGCTTAATTAAAACAAAGGTTTTAAATCTTTTTCGAGCACTTATCCTAAAAAAAACATAATGGCTTATGCACACATAACAGTGTATAACCCGCGATTTTCAAAGAAAGGACCCTGTTGTACATTTCTGTGTGACAATCCTAAAAGATAAGAAGACTTCTCACCAAAAAGCTTATCAACGTCTTCTTAATTTTTTGAGCAAAATTTTGAAAAATGTTTCTAAAGGTTTTCAAAACTTTTCACGATGTAGCTCAAGATATTACTCCCTCAAATCCTTAAAGGCTTAAATTTACTCAAAATGTTCTATTTTTTAGGGGGAGTAATAAAAAGATGTTCCAAAAAGATCATGCTTAAAGGAAACTAATTCAAAATTAATAAACATCCGTTTCTTCCATAAGCTATCCAAAAACAAAGGTTTTAATCAATTGGTATAAAAAATACCATGGATATGCTATTTTTTGAGGGGGAGAAATGTGATTAAAATGTGATCGTCTTGAATCTCAAATGAGCTCGACTCAGAAAGTACCAATGAATTGACGAAGCTTAAAATGTCTGTAATCGAAAAGACTTGTTCTGGACGGGTAATAACTTCAAGCTAGTCTAACTAGTGATGTAAGCGTGTCTCGAATAGGACTTGTCTGAGTAGAATGTACCGTCTCGAGAGACTTTCTTTGAATTTGACCAGGACGGGTAATAACTTCAAGCTAGTCTAACTAGTGATGTAAGCGTGTCTCGAATCGGTCATGTTCACTGAAAATCAATCAATTCAAAAAGTGCAAACTCCTCACGCATGTGCAATTTTCTTAAAAATCTATGAGCACATGTGAAGGGGGAGTCCTTCAAAAAGAAATCAAAACTCTCAAAGTGTTAACAAAATATGTTTCATGATCATAAACACTTTGAGAAGATTTTCAAATATTTGGTCTGATGGCAACAATAGGATAGTCATGAAGATATAAGGTAACTAAGGTTAGGAAAAACCGTCATATGATCCGCCAGAGCCGGAGGGATCTACCCAAGGACAAATCCAATAGATTAGAATTAGAAGTCCTTAGGTATGATAGAAAAAAGGAGAAAATGAGAAAGGATAAAGAAGGGGTTGAAGAATTAAAAAGAAAAGTTATGAAAAAGGGTGAAAAGAAATAGCCCTCCAAATGTTCAACCTTAGGACAGACACCGGGTTCAATTCATATGCTACTGGTTGTTACCAAGGTGACACCGGTATTGAAGACAAGACGTCATGGACCCAGTGACGCACTGCACTAAACCTTCTAGCCACTCAAGTTCTCTCAAAAGAGCTTGTTTCATTCTCACGGGGAACCGGTGTAATCTATCAACTTATCTCTTAGAGATGGTTGATATTGAAACAGGAGACCTCTCCCTAGTCTCCGCATAGGAAAACCAAATTATGCACTTAATCGATTCTAGAGCCATGAGATTCATTAAAGGATCTCTTAGGATACACTTCCTATGAATACACTTGTGTTCGCCTAAAAGGACACAAGTTGTAAGAGTCTTTATGAGATCTACGGATCTTGCCTTACTTATCATGATGGTTACTATGTCTCAAATGGTCTACAGTCGTGGAGTGATCCCCAACGACTCACCCATTCGTTGATCTACTTAGTAGGTCTCGTAAGCTCTCTCGGGAGTATCCGAAATAGGAACGGCCATGGTAAGGGTTAGAAGGAGTTTTCACACTATGCTGTTAACGATCTCTAATTCTGAACCTGTAAGTACCGGATGCTTTATTGCTAACTGTTTTATGCAGGTACTGATGAATGTTCCTTGGAGAAAGACCGTTACCATCACTCAAAGATCCACATGCTCATACCCTGCAAAGCTCTCTTCAGAGATCAAAGCAAAACAAAGTTCAGAACGTTTATAAGTCAAAGTCAAAGAATCTACAAACTAAAGAAACAAAGATTAAAGTCAAAGAAAATAGAACTTCACAAAGAATTCAATGCCAAACAAAGTATGAGCATGTTGGAAAAGACGTAAAGACAATAGAGTAAAGATGTTGATCAAAGGCAAGAACAACCAAACGACATTTATCAAAGATCACAAAGCATGATTGGAACAAAGAATTTAGCAAAGCTATTACACAAAGACTCAAAGTTCAAAGAGAATTCAAAGATCAAAGATCAAGGTCACAAAAGAGAGATCTCAATGATCACCCTTAGGGGGAGATTGTTAGCATTAGAAGTGTTGATCATTTATGTAATCAAAGGGAGATCTCAATGATCGTCCCTTAGGGGGAGATTGTTAGCATTAAAAGTGACGATCATTATTGAGTCAACAAGTATTGTAATAGTTAAGAATATTGGGCTATGGACTTGGTACTTATTAAGTATATCATGTAAGCCTTTATTAGAAAATGTAAACCAAGCCCATTAGATCAATCCCATGGAAAGCCTTTTTAGGGCATGATGTAACTTACTATATAAACACCTCAAAGGCTCATTTGAGGTGTGTGCTTGTGTGTGTATTGTGTGTGTTTTCTTTAATAAAAGTTCTCATATTTCATCTCTCTCTATATATACTTAACGCCACCTACATAACATCAAGTCACCATCTCTACTTCATCTTTGCTTCTATATTTGTGATAAAGTTGTGATATCTAAGGTCCTACAGGTACTGTTCCCAGCAAGGAAAATTGAGACTTTGCCGTTTTCTTCACTTTTATGCTCCAAAAATGTCCAAAAAGCTTCATTTTCCAGATTTCTCTCCAAAAGTACCTAAAATGACAAAAGGAACGATTTAGGGCAATATTTGATCAAATAATCTCGAATCCGGGCTTAAATGACCCCTTAAAAGTGGTTCATTTATCGCCTCATCAAATAACCTTACACTTGAGATTTGCTTGTCCTCAAGCAAATGCGCTTTTATTCTAATCAAAATACAAGTTAGGGGTCATTTAACACTAATATAAAAGTAATTACAATAAATAATCATTTCACTAAAGACCAAAGACAAGCACGGAGGTCATACACTAGCACCTCACAAATACTGTTTAGATACTCACATCTCTCGGGTGTAATAAATTATATATCACAATAAGGAAATGGAAAACATCTCTCACTACCTGTCATAGCAAAATAGATTACCATAGGCTTGGGAAAGGATCAAACCTCCACCACTTGGCGTAAGCACCAAGGATAAACTATCAAAGAGGTCTTTTAAAAGGGTTATAACGTTAGGTGTAGGGATATGGAAAACACGGTTTTGTTGGATAAAGACAATATTTACTGGTAGCGAGTTAATCATCTTGGTTAATTACATATACGATATGGCGTTGCTAAGCCAAGACTAGACTCGACTTAAGATAATAAATCAAAAATAACAAAACCTTAGAACAAATATAGAATGAAACGGGATGGTAGTCCGTATGTTTTTCTCTTTTCTTTCTCTCTCTCTCTCTCTCTCTCTCTCTATATATATATATATATATATATATATATATATATATATATATATATATATATATATATATATATATATATATATATATATATATATATATATATATATATATATATATATATGTATGTATATATACATATATGTATATATACATATATGTATATTTGCATACACTTTTACCCTACCATCCAAAATAATACATCATAGGGAATGTACATTCCCCTTACACTTGAATTTTTACATACTTTACAATAAATTATTCTAATGACTCGAATCAAGATAATCAAAACACTTGGAGTACTTTTAAGATTAACGCACATATGGGGGTAATATATGATGTTCTTCCCCATTACTCCATAACACAAGTACTTTACCCATAAGTCCCAATCGTCCCAAAACAATATGTACAAGATATGAATCGACTTAGCAACCATGTAATCAATTAGATAATTAACTAAGGGTTTAAACATATAACAATAATGCACTAAAGATGAGTGCATACAAGGAAGGCTAAGGCGATTTGGTTGCACATTTGGGTGGGTTGTAATAAATTCTTCCTTTAAGTAAGATGCTTAAAGTTAGAGACGAAAAGATAGGCTCGGAGGGGTGTACTAGGGATTTCGTGTACTAAAAATGAGTACAACGCTAAGGTGTGGGAAAAATTAATTGACTTTACTAGCCAAGTAATATGACTTAAATGGTCAAGTAATTATGATATGGGTTTAAACACAAGGGTGATCCTAATGCCTCTTATCATGTAGTAAATCCTACCACACGAATGTAGTCTCACTAGCGGTCTCGGGATACATCACTAATGCAAGTTCTAGAATATAAATGCTACCGGTACACTCATAAGCACTAATAATGAATGCTTTTCCTATCAAATCTAAAGGCGAACCTCACATATTTGGATGGAAAATTTTTCTGAATGGTACGTGTTTGTGCTAGTCATACAACTCCTATCCATGAGACGCTTGCTAAGGCTAAAGTTTCACTCCTAAATGTTGTAAAAAAATTTAAATTTGGCGCTAAAATTACACTAACAAGTATTTCTCTTAGTTTTATTACACACCTACCATCAAACAAACAAACTCAAGTGCAATAGTATCCTATAAGGTATCATCATTTACCCTCCCCTTACACTTAGGATGAACATTGTCCCCAATGTTCAATTAAAGGATGTAAAAGTGAAATAGGTAAAAGAATGAAAGCAAATACTCCCCTGATTCGTTCGGTGTGGATAGTGTGGTAACAAGGTTAGATCTTCCTCCAAGAAAATGAACATTCAAAGCTTCCCTTCCAGAAAAATAAATCATCTTCTTGTCATATATAACCTATTAAACCTGAGAAAACAAACAAGGAAACCTCGCATAAAATCGGCGGCAATCTATATATACTAACAAGTCCTAGAAAGCAAATTAAGATATAATGCTTATGGAATGAATGTTTGCAGATTTCCTGGAGTTTATAAAACTAAAGAATTAACAAAAACTTTTTAAGTTTCCGTTAGAAAAATAAAACTCGCAAAATTTCTAGAATTTTACACGTGACGCCGTCAGGTTTTAAACCTTGACGCCGTCAGAAGTGACCTGCAGAAATCTCTATGTTAAGTTTCCGGAAAATTTCTGCAAAAACTTATGTCCTACTTCCTGGAAAATCTTGCATAACATCATTTTGACTCGATACAAGCATTTGACTCTAACAAATACTAATATACATGTTCATTTAATATTGTGGCGAATCAAGATCATTTTCGTTCTTAGAAACAAATTTGGGGTTTCCCCTTACACTTAGCTTTTGTAAAATACCTTTATATGAAGTTAAGACGAAGTTAAACAACAAAATAAAGAATTTTCACAATTTACTTTGAATCATGATCCACAAACAATAAAAATAAAACACGTATACGGAAAAAAATAAAATAAAACAAACAAAACAAATAAAACAAAAAAACTTGGGTTGCCTCCCAAGAAGCGCTTGTTTTTGTTCGAGTCACGAGCCTGACTCTACCCTTATTTAACGGAAATAGGCGAGGTTTTCCCTACACATAGGATTAAGTGCGGGTGGAAGTAGCGATACACACCATCTCGTTGGAAGTATGCCTCATGAGGAAAGAGTGGTGAATGAATTATATGCTCAAACGGTTGTGCTCCTTTTATCATAACCTTACCTAGTTCAATTGGGTCAATGGGTGAGTTGAAGTTTTCTCCTAAAAAGGGATCATCTTCTATCAACTTCGAGAGACTTCTAGTTGGGAATCCATCTTGACCTAATAAACCTGGTTTAAACCCATAATGTTTCTTATGATCAATCATGAATGGGTGATGTAAGTATGTAAGGTCATGGTTCACTCCTATATTGGCTTCCATTCCACATGGTTTAGAGTCTACTACCTTCATCGTAAAACTACCCGTACTGTATGGTTTGATGGGTGGATCGGGACCTATTTCAATTCCTAAATTTTCATCCAAGGATGGAAGATTAGGCTACGGTTTTGGTTGAGGCTCCGGCTCATCAAAACTAGGAACTTCCATATAACTAAAAGAACGGTTATGATTACAAGTATTCAAACTTATTTCTTCTAGTTGTGTTTGGTCCAGAGGCTCTACCTCTATTGGGGTTCCTATAGTTTCTTCTACTTCTTCCGGGTAAGTCACGTGTGGTGTGTGTGCCTCAAATGATGGTAGGACTTGTGGGGTACTTTGTGAGCTTATGTTATTTACTTCATCATTCCTTGTGTCAAGATCACCTATATCCTCAACATGTGTTTTATTATAATCTAACCCTAACATTTTCCCAAGTATCTCAAGTGCTTCTCTAGGCATCTCAACTTCTATATCCAAATCATAAGGATCATCCTCAATATTCTGACTGCTGTATTCAAATTGCCCAAAAGATTCATCATGTGTTTCTTGAGATTCATCATCATCGATCATTAAACCTAGGTCTTTTTTATCAATGTGATCATGTTCAACTACATCCTCCATCACATCAAGGTCACCTATGTGTTCATCCTGTATTATGGTAGTGCCTAACCATGACATGCAGCGAGGTGGCTCATACGAAACTATCCTAGGTGAAGGCTCATATGGTGCATAGGTGATGCGTAGGGATTGCACCAGGCTTTACCTCTCAAGGGATCTCGAGAAGCTTACAACCCCCACCAGGCAGTGTACCTGATCGTTGTAGTATAGTATAGTGACAAGTACCGGGGGATTGATCGTTCAGCTAGGAATAGTGTCGCTAGGATTAGAAAACCTAAATACTAGTTCTAAAGGTGAGGGATGATTATTTTTGTATTTTTTTATGTTTTTGAGATAGCAAATAAAAATCTCGGGTTGAAGGATTTGGGCGGAATTAGTTGCTAGTCAACTAACCCAATACTAAAGATGCAATCAAAATGAAATACTAGAAATGAAAATAAAACTAAATTAAACTAAGGTTGTGAGCAATAAGTGGAGAAATTGTGTTTACTTAGATTTCACTACTCCCTAGATATCTTTTACACGTTAATTACTTGTTATAGTTGCGTGGATGACGGATTGTATTCCTTAATACCATTCATGGGGTGGCGCACTTAACTCCCCAATCCTATGAGTGCCTACTTCACTCCTATGTCGAGCCGGCTAAGAAGCTCCTAACATGGGATCATTAGAATTTACTCATGCATTAAATACAACCAATAAAACCTAGTGCACATCAGTTCATGTTTCCTAAGACGTTCAAGCATGTTACCATTTGGAGATCTGCCAGTTTTCTTAAGCCTAACATCGAAATCATTCATCCAATACAACCATAAACAAGTAATCAACACATAATCAACATCTAGGTTTCATCAGATCTAAGCAAACACAAGATAAATCTAGCCTAGCATGGTGGAATCAAGAAAAGTACAAGATATAGACAACCAACACATAGACATATTGATTGAATTAGAAGAACACTTATCTCAATTACACATGAAAGGGTTCAAGGGCTGAAAACCCTTGAAAAACCTATAAAATTCGTAATTGGTTCGGCCTTAGGGTTTCTCCAAAACTTCTCCTTTTTTTATGAATGAAAATTAGAAAACTATATATAGAAAACTGAGGTTGACGGCGCCAAGACCAAATAGGTGACGCCGTCATCTCGCCGCCAAAAGAATTCTCGGACTGCCTAGATCTACATCTGACGCTGTCATGTGTTAGGTTCTTTCAGGCCGTCACGTGTTTAATTCTTGACGCTCTTCATGTGATGCCTTCAAGTTTGCACTGGGCCGTCAAGCAAATTTACTCTTGACGCCGTCAGGATGTTACTTTTGACGCCGTCACCTACTGTTCCCAGCAAGGAAAATTAAGACTTTGGCGTTTTCTTCACTTTTATGCTCCAAAAACGTCCGAATTGCATCCTTTTCCAGATTTCTCTCCCAAAGTACCTAAAATCACAAAAGGAACGATTTAGGGCAATATTTGATCAAATAAATTCAATTCCGGGCTTAAATGACCCCCTAAAAGTGGTTCATTTTTCGCCTCATCATATACCCTTACACTTGAGATTTGCTTGTCCTCAAGCAAATGCGCTTTTATTCTAGTCAAAATATAAGTTAGGGGTCATTTAACACTAATATAAAAGTAATTACAACAAATAATCGTTCCACTAAAGACCAATAGACAAGCACGGAGGTCATACACTAGCACCTCACAAATAGTGTTTAGATACTCACATCTCTCGGGTGTAATAAAGTATAAATTACAATATGGAAACGGAAGATATCTCTCACTACCTGTCATAGCAAAATAGATTACCATAGGCTTGGGAAAGGATCAAACCTCCACCACATGGCGTAAGCACCTAGGATAAACTATCAAAGAGGTCTTTTAAAGGGTTGTAACGTTAGGTGTAGGGATATGAAATACACGGTTTTGTTGGATATAGGCAGTCTTTACTGGTGGCGAGTTAACAATCTTGGTTAATTACATGTACAATATGGCGTTGCTAAGCCAAGACTAGACTCGACTTAAGCTAATAAATGAAAAATAACAAAAACATAAAATGAACATAGAATAAAACGGGATGGTAGTCCGTATGTTTTTCTCTTTTTCTTTTTCTATATTTTTCTTGATTTTTTCGATTTTTTTTTTTTTTTTTTTTTTTTTTTTTTTTTTTGCATACACTCTTACCCTACCATCCAAAATAATACATCATAGGGAATGAAAATTCCCCTTACACTTGAATTTTTACATACTTTACAATAAACTAATTCTAATGACTCGAATTAAGAAAATCAAAACACTTGGAGTACTTTTAAGATTAGCGCACATATGGGGGTAATAATAAGATGTTCTTCCCCATTACTCCATAAAATAAGTACTTAACCCATGAGTCCCAATCGTCCCAAAACAATATGTACAAAGATATGACTCGACTTAGCAACCATGTAATCAACTAGATAGTTAACTTAGGGTTTAAACAAATAACAATAATGCACTAAAAATGAGTGCATACACGGAAGGCTAAGACGATTTGGTTGTACATTTAAGTGGGGTGTAACAAATTCTTCCTTTAAGTAAAATGCTTAAAGTTAGAAACGAAAAGATAGGCTCGGAGGGGTGTACTAGGGGTTTCGTGTACTAAAAATGAGTACAACGCTAAGGGTATGGGAAAAATTAGTTGACTTAACTAGCCAAGTAATATGACTTAAATGGTCAAGTAATTATGATACGGGTTTAACACAAGGGTGATCCTAATGCCTCTTATCATGTAGTAAATCCTACCACACAAATGTAGTCTCACTAGCGGTCTCGGGATGCATCACTAACGCAAGTTCTAGAATCTAAATGCTACCGGTACACTCATAAGTACAAATAGTAAATGCTTTTCCTATGAAATCTAAAGGCGAACCTCACATATTTGGGTGGAAAATTTTTCTGAATAGTACGGTTTTGTGCTAGTCATACAATCTCCTATCCATGAGACGCTTGCTATGGCTAAAGTTTCACTCCTAAATGTTGTAAAAAATTTTAAATTTGGCGCTAAAATTGCACTAACAAGTATTTCTCATTGTTTTATTACACATCTACCATCAAACAAACAAACTCAAGCGAATGTGTATCTGTAAGGTATCATCATTTTACCCTCCCCTTACACTTAAGATGAACATTGTCCCCAATGTTCAAGTAAAGAATGTAAAAGTGAAAAAATAAAAAGAATGAAATCAAATACTCCCCTGATTCGCTCGGTATGGATAATAAGGTGGCCAGTTTAGATCTTCCTCCAAGAAAATGAACAGTCAAAGCTTCCCTTCCAGAATATAAATCATCTTCTTGTCATACATAACCTGTAAATCCTGAGAAAACAAACAAAGCAACCTCGCATAAAATCGGCGGCAATCTATATAAGTTACTAAATCCTAGAAAACAAAATAAGATATAATACTTGTGGAATGAAGTTTGCAGATTCCTGGAGATTATAAAACTTTATAATTCAACAAAAACTTTAAGACTCCGTTAGAAAAACAAAACCGGTAAAATTTCCAGATTTTTACACGTGACGCCGTCAAGAGTAAACTCGTGACGCCGTCAGAAGTGACCTGCAGAAATTCTTATGTTAAGTTTCCGGAAAATTTCTGGAAAAACTTGGTCCTACTTCCTGGAAAATCCTGCAAAACTTCATTGTGACTCAATACAAGCATTTGACTCTAACAAATACGAATATACATGTCCATTTAATATTGTGGAGAATCATGATCGGTTTGTTTCTTAAAAACATATTTGGGGTTTCCCCTTACACTTATCTTTTGCAAAAATACTATTGGGTGGAGTTAAGACTAAGCCAAAACAACAAAGTAAAGTATTTCCACTATTTAGTTTAGAAACATGATCTACCAACAATAAAAATAAAGCATGCATACGGAAGCAAATAACAAACAAACAAAAATAAAATCACACAAAGCATGGGTTGCCTCCCAAGAAGCGCTTTTCTTTATTTACGAGTCTTGTAGCTAGACTCAAGGTCATGGGTTACTACGTGACCTCATCGTTTGAGATGATGTACCCCATGTAGTTGTGATCATTACTATTGTGGTGGTAGTGTCTCAACCTGTCGATACTTGCAATCACCTCTCCACCTACTTTACTTCTCAGGTTAGCCATCCCATCTTGGCTCATGCTTTCAATTGTGAAAGGCCCATACCACCAAGAACTTGGTTTATCGGGTGGTATTGTTGTTTCCAAGTGTCGTAAGAGTACCAAGTTCCCTTCCTCAAATGGTACATGACTTTCTGCTGGTTGAATATGTTCGAACTCGACCTGAACCTTATTGCTTTTGCTTCTTTCATATTTAGCCTCCTTGTAGCTTTTGATTCTTACCTCCCATGCAAGAATTTTATTCTGAACATGAATGGGTGTCGTGTCAATGCTGTTTTTGAGCTTTCTCCAACTCAAATTCTCTTGCCCACTTCGCGGAGTCATGGGGAAGCTAACCTTTCTTTTTCCAGATTTAAGCTCAATTTTCCTACCTTCATATTTAATGACGGCCCTAGCGGTAGCGAGGAATGGTGCCCCAAGGATTATTGGCATGCATCCATCTCCCTTATCATCGATGATCATAAAATCAACGGGGTACATAAATCCTGCGACATTAACTAATACATCTTCTGCAATTCCTAGGGGGTATACGTACGAGTGTCCAGTGAGGGATAACCTTACACGAGTAGGTGCTGGCATTTTTGACGTTAGTTGGATGTAAATATTTAGGGGCATAAGATTTACTTCCGATCCTTGGTCGGCGAAAGCACTAAGATATTTCAAATCCCCAATGCTAGTCGGTATCTCGAAGTTCCCACACGCTATCTGCTTAGTAGCCACTTTTTGTACCAATAACCTCTCGAATATTGACCCCCCAGGTAACGTATTATACTCATCTTTTCCCTTTTCCTTTTTCTCGGAACCCTGTTTGGAAGGTTGGTTACTCCCGTCACCCTTAATCCAATTTGTTATGGTGTTTTCGTTTATATCATGTTTCAGGTAGTGACTCAAGGGCTGGGATTTTGGTGGCTTATCTAAGGTCTGTTTAGTAGAGGCTTCTACCTTCTCGTCATCCTTGTGGACAATTGTGATGGAATTAACAAATTGGGTAGTGGGGGTGACGCTTTCTTTCCTTAGTAGCATTCTTTCGGGGGTTCTCTGGTTGGCATACTCCTCCAATAGACTCATCATCTCATTCATTTTCTCTTGCATCTCCTCTTTTTGCTTATAAACTGCTTCCTCGAATCTAGCAAGCCGTTCTGAATGAGTTGCCATATATTCTCTCATCCTAGCTTCAAACTCCGAGCTAAGCTCCTTGGGAGGGGAATAAGGTGGGGCGTAGTTTTGAAAAGTCTCGACATTTTCTCTAGAGGGTGACTCTGATAATGGTGTTGAAGTCGGTTTCGAGACAGGATTGACAGTAGCCCGTCTAGGACTTAAAGGTCTCCTTTGCCTTTCCTCAAAATAGTCAACTTTTGCCTCGAGTTTGCATAGGAGTTCATCGGGGATTTCGGTGGTTCCTCCAGATGTTGAGACTGCATTGATGGCCGTTTTAATTGTATGATTAAACTCCCACATCTCCTGATTATCAGCGGCGAGCTCCTCTATAATTGCCCAGGACTCCTCGGCGTTCTTATCACGCAGTTTACCTCCCGCAGCCCTATCGATTGTGCGTTTAGTGTGATAGTCAACATGGTCGTAGAAAATCTGAACTAATAACCAAAGGTTTATACCATGATGAGGGACCTTATGGAGGAGATCCTTAAAACGGGCCCAAGCTTCGTAGAAAGTTTCACCCTGTTGTTGTTCAAACATCAAAATGTCATTTCTAAGCATTGCAGTCTTCCCCGGTGGGAAGAATTGAGTAAGGAAGCGATTGGTGAGATTATCCCATGTGGTGATGGATCCCGCGGGTAAACGCTCAAGCAATTGACTAGCTTGATCCCGTAGAGAGAATTGGAATAAGCGTAATCGGGTTGTCTCTCTAGTTTCAACATCTAGGTCTATGGAGTCTACGATTTTAAGGAAGTCCTTAAGATGTTGGTTTGGATCTTCGGAACGAAGTCCATGGAATGCACATCTGCTTTGCACCAACCGGATGGTGTCGGATCGCAAGGGGGTCACATTGGCTTCGGTGAGCTCAATGGTGTTTCGGTAACCTTGGTGGCTAGGTCGGGAATACTCTCCTAAGGTTCGGGGCCTAAGGGGTTCAAGTGGTGGGTTTTGTTGTGGTGGGATGACGGGTTCAAAGATGTTCCCATTGTCCATGATGTCGGGTGGTGAAAAGTTACGAACAAAAACAAAAAGAATTAAGATAGACTAAAGAAAACCTAAAAATAAAAATAAAATCTTACTAGAAAGGAATCTAGCAAGTAGACCTAATAAAAAGAAATTCTAACCTAGACAATAACTATTCCCCGGCAACGGCGCCAAAAACTTGATGCGTAGGGATTGCACCAGGCTTTACCTCTCAAGGGATCTCGAGAAGCTTACAACCCCCACTAGGCAGTGTACCTGATCGTTGTAGTATAGTATAGTGACAAGTACCGGGGGATTGATCGTTCAGCTAGGAATAGTGTCGCTAGGATTAGAAAACCTAAATACTAGTTCTAAAGGTGAGGGATGATTATTTTTGTATTTTTTTACGTTTTTTAGAAAGCAAATAAAAATCTCGGGTTGAAGGATTTGGGCGGAATTAGTTGCTAGTCAACTAACCCAATACTAAAGACGCAATCAAAATAAAATACTAGAAATGAAAATAAAACTAAATTAAACTAAGGTTGTGAGCAATAAGTGGAGAAATTGTGTTTACTTAGATTTCACTACTCCCTAGATATCTTTTACACGTTAATTACTTGTTATAGTTGCGTGGATGACGGATTATATTCCTTAATACCATTCATGGGGTGGCGCACTTAACTCCCCAATCCTATGAGTGCCTACTTCACTCCTATGTCGAGCCGGCTAAGAAGCTCCTAACATGGGATCATTAGAATTTACTCATGCATTAAATACAACCAATAAAACCTAGTGCACATCAGTTCATGTTTCCTAAGACGTTCAAGCATGTTACCATTTGGAGATCTGTCAGTTTTCTTAAGCCTAACATCGAAATCATTCATCCAATACAACCATAAACAAGTAATCAACACATAATCAACATCTAGGTTTCATTAGATCTAAGCAAACATAAAATAAATCTAGCCTAGCATGGTGGAATCAAGACAAGTACAAGATATATGTCACAACTCACCATTTCAGGTCATTTCCCAAACTTTGGAAAAACACTATTCATCACAACACTATTCATCAGTTTACTATTCATCATTTTTGTGTCAGTTTGACATTCCGAGAAGCATTCAGAAATTTTACTATTCACTAAACACTATTCATTACCAGAAAAATTTTCATGATTCACTTTCATTACTCATTTCATTGTAAATTTTATTTACGGGTATTAAAATTCGCGTAACCGTATGGGTTTAGGTGCGAATTCATTTCATTATCAGTAAGGACACTGCATACGGACTGGAGATAGTCTGCATATCAGCATAACAGCATTTTCATGTTATACCACTCTTAGGATTTTCAAATTTATATATTTGATATATTTAACGTTTTACGTATAATTATTTATAAATAAACGTTAACACCCGGGTTTATAAACACGACGAATATATCTAAATATTCCCACGATGGTCCCGACATATTTTTATATCCATTTTATCATCATAAAAGTTATAACGTTCATTTACCCAGTATTTTGGAAATTTATTTTATTTATAACGTGAGCTTATGAATATTACGACGGTTTTCGTGAAAACTAAACAATAATCACCCGAACACTCAGTAATTGTACCCAACATATTTCTAACATTTTTATGACTTTATTAAGTCCCGGTTAACTTCGTTAATATTTATTTCTAGCAAACCTGGTACCCGATTATAACTAATACTTACACTAAACTACAACTAATAATACACTACATTTTCTAAGTGATCAAAACCGACTTTGCATCTCCTTTTCACATTGAAAACTGGCCACAAGACCACCCCTAAATATCACAAGTATTATTTTAACCTTATGCATTTAACTCTTATCACTTTAGTAATAAACCTCTAATGTTATATCAATACCAAAAACCAAAATCATAACATCACAATTTCAAGATCCAAAAAGTTTTCATCTATTCCCTTCCTCCCCTCTAAACCACGACCCAAACTCAATCCCCATGATCAAGCCATTATTTTTCAAAGTACAAAGCTACAAAGTTGTTCATTTCATCATTCTAATCAAGAATCTTACAACAAAAACACAAGTAACACAAGATTTCTCATCATCTAATCACCTATTATTTCAAAGTGAGTTATCAAATTTATTTTCATGTTTTCATCTAATTAACACGTGTATCTTATGGTTTTCATGCTTAATTTCATGTACAAGTTAGCTATACCACATTATTTTTGTTAACTTTTTGAACATACAAACCCTAGGTTTTGATTTAGGTGTTCCTTTGTTAAATTAACATGATTAGTAGTGATTAGGAACCCATGGCACCCTACGAAGGTGTATGGTAGGATTAGTATAGCTTTGTGGTGTTTGCAAGAGATTTGGTTGAAGTAGAAACTAGTTTTGAACATGAAAAATGGATTTGTAACAAGTATATAAACCTACTGTCCCATTTTTGTAAATCCAGGAAAATCAGTAAACATAAAGGGAACTTTGGAAAAAATTTTAGAAAATACTTTCAAAAACGAATCCGTAGGCGAAAGAACGGATTAAAAAGAGTTTATAACGAAGAAGGTATGATTTTTGCAAGTTTATTGACGAAAAGTATATTTTCTGAAAATACATGCTGTTGGACGTTTATCGTCGGACAAAACGAGGCTTTATACGTAACCCGGAGAAGCCAAGCTTTCCAAAATATATTACTACATACTAAGACGTAACCGTGGATATAAAGAACAAGTAAAACGGGCTTATAACGACAAAGATATTCACGTTTGAATATCGGCAAAACTCATATTGTTTTGACAGCTTTTAGAAATAATAACGCTAAAACTACGTAGTAACTCTAGATTTCTAGAAATAATACCAAGTACCCAAATTCATAACTAATGAAGTATTAGTGATTACAAGTATATTTTTATCACTACAAGGCGTTATATCAAGGATTTCAAACCGAGGATTTCAACACTAACATTGATACAAACGATATATATATATATATATATATATATATATATATTTTATTTTTCTAGTTGCCTTATTTTCCTAAGTCTTGGAAAATGTATATTTTTGATAACAACAAGTATTTTTCAAAGAGTAGAGTGGTATAGGAAACATGTGCATGGACATTCATAACATCATTTCATGATCTAAAGTAGATCGTTCATCATTCATATTAGGTTGCGGCTACTGTGCGCGCCTTGTTTTTCAGCTCATTACATGTTCATGGTACCATCATATCAGGTGAGTTCTCATAGCCCCGTTTTCAATTCAACATTTTGATTTCAAATCCCACGGGGGAATACATTGCATCAACCATTTTAGTACGAGCCCAAGTACCAAAACATATGTACATTGCTTAAGTTGCCTTACCAACCTATTAAAGTCCCCTATTTATTATCATGGACCGTTAATTTGCCGATTAAGCGAGAGTGGGTGGATAGATCTATCGAGGGTGACGCCTCCATCCGTGGTAGTTATTACCAACAGTAAGCGGATGCATTTCATTTTGACATTTTGGGAGTGTTCTGGTAAAACATTCGGGAGGGACATATAATTTCATCAGTCATAGCTTCGGGGTCATGAGCTTAAGGTCTATTGTACTATTTTACATGACTTTTGTCATGCACTTATACTTGTGGTGGCCGTACATCATTACATTTTATAAACCTATGGAATTCACCAACATTTGTGTTGACGTTTTAGCAATGTATTTCAGGTTATTAAGGTAGCTCATGTGACATGCATTTGGACCTTCATGGAGTCGCGGAGTCGACGCGTCTCATTTTTAATTCATGCACTTATGTAAACGTTTGATCTAGTATGACTTGTTTTTCATAAACTTGCAACACCTTTGGGGACCTCATATTGTAAACTCTGGATTATTTCAATGATCAAACGAAGTATTTTCCAAACGACACTTTAGGTCGTTCAATGTAACCGGAACTGTGGTGTTATGACAGACACCCCCAGGTATTCCATTCCGCTGCAAGTCAGGTAAATTGGGGGTGTGACAATATAGACAACCAACACATAGACATATTGATTGAATTAGAAGAACACTTATCTCAATTACACATGAAAGGGTTCAAGGGCTGAAAACCCTTGAAAAACCTGTAAAATTCGTAATAGGTTCAGCCTTAGGGTTTCTCCAAAACTTCTCCTTTTTTTATGAATGAAAATTAGAAAACTATATATAGAAAACTGAGGCTGACGGCGTCAAGACCAAATAGGTGACGCCGTCATCTCGCCGCCAAAAGAATTCTCGGACTGCCTAGATCTACATCTGACGCCATCATGTGTTAGGTTCTTTCAGGCCGTCACGTGTTTAATTCTTGACGCTCTTCATGTGACGCCTTCATGTTTGCACTGGGCCATCATGCAATTTACTCTTGACGCCGTCAGGATGTTACTCTTGACGCCGTCACCTACTGTTCCCAGCAAGGAAAATTAAGACTTTGGCGTTTTCTTCACTTTTATGCTCCAAAAACGTCCGAATTGCTTCCTTTTCCAGATTTCTCTCCCAAAGTACCTAAAATCACAAAAGGAACGATTTAGGGCAATATTTGATCAAATAAATTCAATTTCGGGCTTAAATGACCCCATAAAAGTGGTTCATTTTTTGCCTCATCAATAGGTTTCACTAAGTGAGGCATTTTGAGGGATTGATGGAGCTCCTAAGGTGAATTCTTTAAAAGTCTTATGCACTTGGCCTCTTTTCTCAAGGTACTCAATAAAATCAATATAAGATCCTGTCATCCTCATTTCATTCCTCCAGCTTGGTATATCCAAACTGGTGTAATTATATTTTTTCTGGTAAAACTCTAGTGTCAGACTTGGTGGATTCTCGTTCTCCATAATGGTGAACGGAAGAGTCAATGGAAAGGTTTTTACGAACAAAGACACAAAGAAAATATAGACTAAAGAAAACCTAAAAATAAAAATGAAAATCTTACTAGAAAGAAATCTAGCAAGTAGACCTAATAAAAAGAAATTCTAACCTAGACAATGACTATTCCCCAGGCTGCGGTGCCAAAAACTTGATATGTGGGAATCGCACCAGGCTTTACCTCTCGAGGGATCTCCAGAAGCTTACAACCCCCACCAGGCAGTGTACCTGATCGTTGTAGTATAGTATAGTGACAAGTACCGGGGGATTGATCGTTCAACTCAGGAATAGTGTCGCTAGGATTAGAAAGCCTAAAAACTAGGTCTAGAGGTGAGGGATGATTCTTTTTGTATTTTTATATTTTATAAAAGCAAGTAAAATCTCGGGTTTTAGAAGAGTGGGCGGAATTAGTTGCTAGCCAACTAACCCAATTAACTAAGATGCAATCAAAATAAAATAACAGAAATGAAAATAAATTTAGTTATACTAATTTGGTGTAAACAATGATGGGGAAAGTTGTGTTTACTTAAGTTTCATTACTCCCTAGATATCTTTTACAGGTTGATAAGTTGTTACAATTGCATGGATGACGGGTCATATTCCTTAATACTAGTCGTAGGGCCGTGTACAATATTCTCTAACTCTATAGGATCCTATTCACTCCTATGTCGAGCAGTTAGAAGCTCCTAACATGGGATCATTAGAATTCTCCTACGCATTAAATACAACCAAATATCGTTGTACACCTCCGATCATGTTTCTTAAGACGTTCAAGCAAGTTACCAATGGAAGTCTGCCAGTTTTCTTAAGCCTAACATCGAATACAATCATCCGTAACAACTATAAACAAACAATCAACTCATAATTAACATCTAGGTTTCACTACATCTAAGCAAACACAAAAGAAATCTAGCCTAGCATGTTAAATAAAAGACGAGCGTAAGATATAATCAAACAACACATAGACATATTGATTGATTTGAAAGAGTACTTATCTTTGATAGAACATGAAAGATTCAAAGGGTTGAAACCCTTGAAAAAGCTGGAAAATTCAACCTAGGGTTTTTCCCTCAAAGTTGCACACTAATAAATGAAATTTGGAAAACTATATATAGATTTTACAGGGTGACAGCGTCAAGAAAATTTGTGACGCCGTCAACTCGCCGTCTTAATAAAAATCGTACTGCCTAGATCTGATTTTGATGCCGTCATGTAGGAATTTCTTCTGGACCGTCACTAACAAATGGACCATGACGGCCTAGGTGACGCCGTCATGTCCTATAGTTGAAAATCCTTTGGACCGTCACGTGTATCATCCACTTCCACCTCTTTTGTAACTCTTGACGCCGTCACTTGGAGACTTTTGACGCCGTCAGGTACAGTTCCCAGCAAGGAAAATTGAGACTTTGCCGTTTTCTTCACTTTTTTGCTCCAAAAACGTTCAAAATGCTTCCTTTTCCAGATTTCTCTCCAAAAGTACCTAAATTGACAAAAGCAACAAATTAGGGCAATATTTGATCAAATAATCTCGAATCCGGGCTTAAATGACCCCTTAAAAGTGGTTCATTTTTCGCCTCATCAAAGCTCACTCTTCGCCCTACTCCACTCCTCGAGTATCACGCTCGAGAGTTCACAATCACTATGTCAACAAACTCCCTTCTGGCATAGAAAACCGTACACCTTCGTTCACACCTGTTGACATAAATTAATGCCTAAAAACATTATTAACATGTTATCAATATCTCTATGTTTTGATTATCACAAAATATAAACTCATAGAACTAAAACTTGTGACATAAACAAGTATTTAGTGATTAATATTTCTCTTTACATCCAAATCACTTAAGGTATGAATAAACAAAGTGTTTAGTGCAATTTATGATCAAAGGGGTATTTAATTAACTAATGCAAAGTTTATTTAATTATATAAACATATTATATATTTTTGAAAAACACTTTTGGTAATAAAGAAAAATGTTTTATTCATACTAAATATATGAATTCAAAATTTTAACCAAAAACAGTTAGTTTTTCACCAAATAAACTTTCCCCACTAAAAGACAAAGAATCTGGCCGTTTCAGCTGGGCGGCCCCCTTAATTATAAAGGGCGGTCCCCTTAATTTTAAGGGGGCCGGCCATGATTTAAGGGGACCGGCCACGCTCCTCTGTCAGATTCTTTTGCCTATAAATACCACCTTAAACCTGGATTCTTTCCTTACCTTTTGCACTCCTAAACTTTCTGTTCTAGATCACCATTTCTATTCTCTAAATCCTTTGATCATAAATACATAATCCTTTGTTTCAAAGTGATTCTTACATCATCCTCTCAAGTGCAAGAGAAGAATACTTCTATCCTCCAAGACAAGAAGTATTACAACTTGTTGTGACCTCCACATCCAAGTTGTTGGTGCATCATCAAGAATATTTACATATATCTTTGTGTAGTGTGTTGTGAATATTTGATTGTAGATAGTTGTGTTAGGAATATAGATTGTGTGATTGGCTAGTAGATTGTAGTGAAGATAATTGGTGTGTGGAAGATAGGTGTGAACTAGATTGTAGTAAAGATAGTTGGTGTGAAGTAGTTGTGAAGATAGGTGTGTAGTAGATTGGTGTGAAGTAGTTGTGAAGATAGGTGTGTAGTAGATTGGTGTGAAGTAGTTGTGAAGAAGGTGTGATTTCGTTGTGACGAAGCTTTGGTGTGTAAGTGGTGTGTATATTGGTGTGTAAGGTTTCTCCGCCATAAGGAGCTTGTTGACATAGTGAAGAAAACTCTCGAGTAGGTGACTCGAGGAGTGGAGTAGGGCAAGGAAGGTGTCCTTGTAGCCGAACCACTATAAATCCTTTGTCTCGCGGTTAGATCTTTCCATATCTTACTTATTATCTTGCTTATATCGTTATTACATTTGTAGACGTAGACGTATATATATAGTTGCTCATATAGTGCTAGTATTGATTTTACTTAAAGATCAAACGAAAGTTTCATTCACAAAACAAAGTTTTTAAAATCAAACTAAAAAGGTTACATACATATAATTGATCATTTCGATCAAGTATAGTTTTCATACAAAATATAACTAAGGATTATAAGATAAACGATTACGTACTTATCTCTTGTATATAGCTAGAATTGTTTATATTATGCATGTGTTGATTTCACATACTTAGCTTACATTATTATTATTGTTCATACTTAGATATACTTGTTCATATTGTTCAAGATTTGAGTTCACATAAGATTGAATCAAAGTTTTAAAAGCAAACAAGGTTTTAAAACTAAACTAAGTTTTCATAATAAAATTAAAAAGACGTAAAACTATTCAACCCCCCCTTCTAGTTTTCCACAATTGGTACAAGAGCCACGTCTAGCAAGATTTTTAAAATATATTGTATTTTAAAACTTGTAACGATCTATGGAATCTGAAAAATATTTAGAAGGGCAATCTATGCAAAGACCACCACTATTTGAAAGTGATGGATTTTTATATTGGAAAAATCGATTCGAAACTTATGTGAAATCAAAGGATCTAGATCTTTGGCATGTTATTACCTTTGGTGATTTTCCTCCTATTCAATATAATTTTGAAACTAAAAAGGATGAAATTGTATCTTTTGAAAAACAAAATGATGATTTGAAAAAGAAACTATCAAAAAATAATGAGGCTAAAATGGTTATTTATAATGCGTTACCACGCAAAGAATATGAAAGAATTTTTATGTGTAAAACCGCAAAAGAGATTTGGGATTCTTTACTAATCACTCACCAAGGTAATAGTCAAGTTAAAGATAACAAAATAGATCTTTTTGTTCAACAATATGAACAATTTACGATTCCGGAGGAGGAATCAATAGATAATGCTTTTGCTAGATTTAACACTATTATCACAAGTTTAAAAGCACTTGATGAGAATTTTTCTAGTAAGAATTTTGTTAGGAAATTTCTTAGGGCTCTTCATCCAAAATGGCGAGCTAAAGTTACGGCGATTGAAGAATCGAAGAACTTGTCAACTCTTCAACTTGATGAGTTGATCGGCAACCTGAAAGTCTACGAAGCAATAATAAAGAAAGACTCCGAGATGGTCAATGGAAAAAGAGAGCAAAGCAAGTCAATTGCGTTGAAAGCTAGGAAGGAATCTAGTAACGAGGATAGCTCAACCTCCGAAAGTGATGACAAAGAATATGCGACGGCCGTAAGAGACTTCAAGAAATTCCTCAAATGGCGAGGAAGATTGGTTAGACAACCGTATGATGAAAGGAAAGCAAACCAAAGAAATAAAGATGACAAAAATGGCAAAAGTGATAGGAAGTGCTTCAAATGTGGTGATCCAAATCATCTCATCGGAAAATGCCCAATGATGTCAAGAAATCAAAATCAAAAGGCGTTTGTTGGAGGAGCTTGGAATGATAGCGATGACGATGAGAAAGAAATCACAAATGAGGAGAAATGTCTCATGGCTATGACATCAAGCGAGGTACGTTCCGAAACCAAATACTTTAGTGACGAAAATTTATCATTAGACGAAAAAGACCTAGATAGTGAATATAATAGGTTACGCAAATTAGGTCAAAAAGTTATAGCTAAAAATAAGTCACTAAAACATATTAACAATCTATTAGAAAATGAAGTACTCGAATTAAAAATTAGACTACAACATTTGGAAAAAGGAAAAGAAGTTCTTATAGAATGTAAAACATGCATAGAGGTTAAAAATGAAAACGAAAAACTTAAAGATGAAAGTTTCAAACTTGACAAGTTTAAAAATAGTAGTAACCCACTTAAGAAAATAATAAGTGTTCAAGAAACTTCGGGAGACAAAACCGGTCTAGGATTAACCTCAACTAATGTTTCAACTAGTGAAAATAAAAATATAAAGTTTGAATGTGAATCTAGTAAACAAAAACCATTAGAGTCAAAACCTAAGTATATACTTAGAGAAGATAGAAAAATACCTATTGCAAGTGATGTGGAAGTAAAAAGTTTTTATAAACCATCATTAAAAGTCAAAACCGGATTTTCTAAACCTAAATTAAGATCTAAAACTCCACCACCAAGAAAACCCAACAATCATCATCCAAGATCTAAAACACCTCAACCTAGAAGAAATCAAAATAGACAAAATTACAATAACACTAGAAATCAAATGTGGAGTTATCTACCAAGTTACAATCCTTGGGAAATATTACCACCATACATGCATCCTAGCCAAATGTTAAATATGTTTGGACCAAACAACTTTGGACCAATGAGACAATGGGGACCAAGTGGCTAAGTTGTCAATCTTGGAAGAAGTTGGAATATCATCTACTAATGACTTCTATAAGTCAACATGGTCACTTGAAGTGCTTGAAGATATTCCATTGAAGACTAAAAGGTACACGTTTCTTTTAAGTTCATCACTATAATTTGCATGCTTAGATAAATGATTAGTTAGATTAATGCTTAGTACATAATTGCTTATATTCTTATAACCTAGAAACATCATTGGTTGACTTTCCTAGGAATAAGATAAAATTGTTCATTGCCGAACAAAATAGAAAATGGAAATCTTCTATATCCACTATTAGGAAACTCATGGTGATGAAGTGAAATGAGTTAAGTGGATAAATCGTTAATATAGAAGTAGGATTAGATTCCTCGCGTAAGAAAACTATGGATGAAACAAGCTCTTGTAGACTATGGCATTAAGTCAGATAAGCGTGCGAAATCAAAGGAACTATAGATGTTAGGTTATACCCCATTCAACACTCTCGCATCCTACATATTAATTTTCGTCATCACTTCCTTTAGGATCATAGGATATGTAGAAACGATAGCATGAGATAATAGTAGGCTTAACCAATCCTCTTGAGCATGAGATCTATAACAAACATCTTTTAAAATATATGATTAATGATATTTGTTGTCAAAAATATAATATCTTTAAAAATACGCAAAAACCTCACATTTTGGAAAATAGTTTTTCAAATAACTATCCCACTTTTAAATAAGATGTTTTCACAATAAATATCCACAATTTTGTTTTGATCAAAACCAAAGATTGAGAAAATTTTATTTACCTTTCATTAACACATTTTGAAGTAAAACCGAATCTATTTTATTCAATTAACTCTCATATCTACATGAAAACCTACTTTCAAACATTGTTGAATAATGCTAAAAACGTCTCTTTAAATCATGCATGGTGATCTCATATTTGTCATCTATATTTATATAAATGACACTTATAAGTGAACTAAATCAAATCAAGAGGGCCATGGTTTATCTATTAAGACTTCATTGGTAACAAGTCTAGAAACCCATGCTATCATAATACACATTAGGATTAATCCTCCTAGTTATGTAGTTATGAAATACTTGATGTTGCTTATTGTTTCCTAGCACTTATATTTTGCTTGCTAGATGAGTATGTTTGCATGCTAGATGAAATTGCTTGATTACTTAATCTCTTTGGTTAACATGCTTTAGCTACATAATTGCCTACATAATTAGTCTATGTTTAATTGCCTCAAAGAGTTGGACTTGTTTGAAACCAAAAACACAACCTTTCTGCAATGCACTACCAAAAACCCTTTTCTGGCAATCTGGGAATCACCAGATGGGCGGCCCCCTTAAATCATAAGGCGGCCCCCTTAATTATTAAGGGGACCGGCCTCCAATTAAGGGGACCGGCCATCTGATGGTCGAATGTGTTGTTTCCCTTTTCTATTTTTTAGCCCATTTCATCCTACACTTCCCAAAATTCACAAACCTATTCTATCCTAAACCTTCCATCAAAGTTTATCCATCCTTGATCCCACCAATCCTACATTATAAACACTCTCATTCCTCTCAATCTCCACTCATCTCATCATTTCCTCTCCCATTAAACCAAAACCACCAAGAAACTTGTTTGGAGAAGAAAGCCTAACTTCCTTTAAAAATCCGTCAAACCAAATGACGTTGTCAAACATTCAACACCAAATTCCACCTATGTTTTCAAACATTACTTACCTAACACCTCACTCTCCTTCTCACGAACATTACATATCAAAAACCTTTACTCACCCATATCCTTCTCCATTACACTCAAACCTCATAATCTTTTCACAACTCAAGCGATGTTGTTCATAATCAACCAACACCTAAACCTCACTCTCACACAAATGATCCATTTAACAACAAATCATCCATTCGTGCTTCGACTAATGTTCCTTCTTATGATGAGCATGCACAATCCCAAAACAATAATCCCAACCTCATTACCAACACTTTACATGTTGCTCATTCAACAAAAACACCATCCACTCATGAAGAATGTCTTCCACCCATATCATGTTTTCATGATTACCCAAGCTCAAACATGTCTCCACCACCAAGAGTATCACCACCACATCCTACAACTTCACATGCCATTCCTATGTTGCATGTTCAAACCCTCACCCAAGACAATTATCATGCTCCACCACCATCACCTTCCTCCGAACACTTGAAGTTCGTTGAGGCGCTAAAAGAAGCCCATGAGCTTAGTGCTCTTTTAGTCTTACATCTTGCTCAACGCAATTTGGATCCACCTTCATCTAGATCACCCTCATCACCACACAACATAAATCAACTTGAGAAGCATGTCAACAATTAATCTTGTTGCATCTTTCTCCTAAAAATGATTGCATTCAATGAACACTTCACTTGGATTGAATATCTTCTCACTAGATCACATCCAATACCCTCACTTGAACAACATCCAAAACCTCAATCAACCTCTTCCGCTACAAACTCTCCACCACCAAACTATCCAACATTCATGACCCGAACATATACCTCCATTAATCCAACAACCTCCATTAATCCAACAATCTTACCCTAACTCAACCATCCTCATTCCAAACACTCCATCATCAACCATCTAAGCATACCATATGCTTATGATGTTCACTTTCAAATACGAATCAACCAATCTTTGGTTGCAAGCAAGTCCAAGTGCTCTCTTAGGCAATATAGGACTATGTCTTTTCCTTTGTGTTATTTTTATCAATATGCTTCAAGCATATTGAGTGTTGTAATGCTTTTCATTTCTATAATGCTTGAATGAATCTTTGTTTAGTTGCA
This sequence comes from Artemisia argyi, assembly GCA_030686995.1. Taxonomy (NCBI): domain Eukaryota; kingdom Viridiplantae; phylum Streptophyta; class Magnoliopsida; order Asterales; family Asteraceae; genus Artemisia; species Artemisia argyi. The sequence goes on along the minus strand of CM060709.1, from coordinate 155,996,252 downwards.
TAATTGTTGCCTTGCATATATGTGTATCTTGCTCTCTTAAAATATTTTTGTAGCAAAGATCTTCATAGCTCGTTCCCTTGGTGCTCTCAAATGAGGGGGAGCATACATCAAGGGGGAGCATTCTACCCGTTTAAACTTCCCTCGCGAAGCTTACTCGGCTTAACCTTTTTGATTTTACAAAAAGGGGGAGAAGAGAAATGTAAACTCTATAATACTTGTCTAAAAACAAGTTTTAGATATATTGAGTTTAAGGTTTTGTAATAATCAAAAAGGGGGAGATTGTTGACATAAATTAATGCCTAAAAACATTATTAACATGTTATCAATATCTCTATGTTTTGATTATCACAAAATATAAACTCATAGAACTAAAACTTGTGACATAAACAAGTATTTAGTGATTAATATTTCTCTTTACATCCAAATCACTTAAGGTATGAATAAACAAAGTGTTTAGTGCAATTTATGATCAAAGGGGTATTTAATTAACTAATGCAAAGTTTATTTAATTATATAAACATATTATATATTTTTGAAAAACACTTTTGGTAATAAAGAAAAATGTTTTATTCATACTAAATATATGAATTCAAAATTTTAACCAAAAACAGTTAGTTTTTCACCAAATAAACTTTCCCCACTAAAAGACAAAGAATCTGGCCGTTTCAGCTGGGCGGCCCCCTTAATTATAAAGGGCGGTCCCCTTAATTTTAAGGGGGCCGGCCATGATTTAAGGGGACCGGCCACGCTCCTCTGTCAGATTCTTTTGCCTATAAATACCACCTTAAACCTGGATTCTTTCCTTACCTTTTGCACTCCTAAACTTTCTGTTCTAGATCACCATTTCTATTCTCTAAATCCTTTGATCATAAATACATAATCCTTTGTTTCAAAGTGATTCTTACATCATCCTCTCAAGTGCAAGAGAAGAATACTTCTATCCTCCAAGACAAGAAGTATTACAACTTGTTGTGACCTCCACATCCAAGTTGTTGGTGCATCATCAAGAATATTTACATATATCTTTGTGTAGTGTGTTGTGAATATTTGATTGTAGATAGTTGTGTTAGGAATATAGATTGTGTGATTGGCTAGTAGATTGTAGTGAAGATAATTGGTGTGTGGAAGATAGGTGTGAACTAGATTGTAGTAAAGATAGTTGGTGTGAAGTAGTTGTGAAGATAGGTGTGTAGTAGATTGGTGTGAAGTAGTTGTGAAGATAGGTGTGTAGTAGATTGGTGTGAAGTAGTTGTGAAGAAGGTGTGATTTCGTTGTGACGAAGCTTTGGTGTGTAAGTGGTGTGTATATTGGTGTGTAAGGTTTCTCCGCCATAAGGAGCTTGTTGACATAGTGAAGAAAACTCTCGAGTAGGTGACTCGAGGAGTGGAGTAGGGCAAGGAAGGTGTCCTTGTAGCCGAACCACTATAAATCCTTTGTCTCGCGGTTAGATCTTTCCATATCTTACTTATTATCTTGCTTATATCGTTATTACATTTGTAGACGTAGACGTATATATATAGTTGCTCATATAGTGCTAGTATTGATTTTACTTAAAGATCAAACGAAAGTTTCATTCACAAAACAAAGTTTTTAAAATCAAACTAAAAAGGTTACATACATATAATTGATCATTTCGATCAAGTATAGTTTTCATACAAAATATAACTAAGGATTATAAGATAAACGATTACGTACTTATCTCTTGTATATAGCTAGAATTGTTTATATTATGCATGTGTTGATTTCACATACTTAGCTTACATTATTATTATTGTTCATACTTAGATATACTTGTTCATATTGTTCAAGATTTGAGTTCACATAAGATTGAATCAAAGTTTTAAAAGCAAACAAGGTTTTAAAACTAAACTAAGTTTTCATAATAAAATTAAAAAGACGTAAAACTATTCAACCCCCCCTTCTAGTTTTCCACAACACCAATTTATGAAACTAAGAGGAATGTCGAGTCCTAATCCTAACTAGAACCAATCTACACACTAATACACAACACTACACGAACGTACCTCTCATCCACTTGGACTATCACACAATCCAAATGTTCACACGATACTTCACGAACTTTTACTTCGTCCTAATCTTCACACACCAATACACGGACTCACACCACGTCCTAAACTACACACAACACTTCACAGACATACACTTTGTCCAAATCTTCACTAACACAACTACTTTTGACTCACACACAAGTCGGATACACTATAATACATAGATAGGATTAAGAGAGTTTAGATGAAGAGAATCGTAACACAAGTTACGTATGTGTGTTTTCTAATCTATAACACTTCGTTTCTTGACAAATACGAGCATTCTTCTCTTTCACTTTGAGGTAGAGGGTAACGGGATCACTTATAAACACATATCAACAAGTTATTGTGATAAAAAAAAAAGGGTTAAGAAAACAGAATGTTTTTGTGCAGAGAGGTCTTATTTTCTGCAGAGAATAGTGTAGTATTTATAGGCACCAGGAGGAGCATGTGATTTTGTTGTAGTATATTGTTTTTCCCGAATAGATGAAAAGATCACTTGAGGACAAGTGATAATTAAATCTTCCGGAGTCGTTTTCTCAGTGAGAGATGTATTGAATTTCACATTTATATCTTTTGTTTGATACTTGATTATAGAATATTTTTTATTGGTTTTTTTTAAGATTAAAAATTAAAGAAAACTACAAGTAAAACTATTAAAAAAGGGTCTGAAAGATAACATTAAAGAATAAGCTTGTCAAGTAAGGTGAAAAAATCATTAAGTGTGAATGAGACTTTTAAGTGATGAATTAGTACCCGTATAAAAAAACTATTTTCTCAAAACGTTGGTTTATTTTGAAAACAATTATTTATCTTGGTAAAAATAACTAAATTTAACTAAAATTATTCTAAGGGCTTTTGCCCGTCAAAACAAGCAACTAAATAGATCTAAAATAATTCGAAAATTATTAATTAACAATCTTCTTAATTACTTAAATTAATGATTAACTACCCTAATGGCTTTTGCCCGTCAAAATAACCAAAAATCAATCCACGTAAACCAAAGATTATTAATCAACAATTTCTAAGTTTTTACACTTAAATCTCAAATCACTACTCACTTAACAAGCATAAAATAATCTACTCACTAAGCATAATAAGCTAATAATAACAAATCCAACAATAATAAAAATATTTCTAAACTAATTATTTAAATTCAAACTAATTAAAAAGTAAGAAAATAGAACCCGGTGAATGAGATGAGACTAATTAACCACCCGATTATAAACTTGAACAAGCACTAAAAATTACTTCTTTAGTAGCTTCTATTTTACCAACTAAGCTGTAAACTTTATACACTAATTAGCTTAATAAAAACTATTAAAGCTATAAACTTTAAAAAGTAAGCTTAACTTATAAGACCCTTAAGCTCCTCACCTTAGATGCAGGATTGGATGTATAAAAATCAAAACTTTATAAAGGTTAGTACAAATAAGCTAATGAATAAGCAATCTAAATAACTAAACTAGATCAAATAAGTTATTGATAAGCTAATCCGATCTAAAAGTACTAGTGTTAAATCAAATAAGCTAAAAAGCTAATAGATTTAAACTAGTAATACAAATCGACACAAGCTAAAAAGCTAGATCGACTACGATGTAAAGAAAAATAAGCTAATATGATTAAAAGAAAAGAAATAAGCTAAAAGATTAGATCTAAATCCACCCAAAACTAAGTTGTTCACTTCGAAAAGTAAGCGCGGATTTGGTATTTTAAATATTAGATCTAAGAAAATAAGCTAGAGTATTGCTTATTTGAGTAAAAACTACTAAAGGTAAAAGCTTTCTGAAATAAATAATTAAAAACTATTTATATCCAAAATAATAAAGTAGAATTTATAAGAAAATTACTAAATAAAAAGTGCTTATTTGAATAAGTTATAAGGAAGCTTATAAAACTAATCTTAATAATAAAAAAATAAGCTATATGGATGAGCTTATTTTAGACTAAAAAATTTAAAAAGAGCTTATAGTGAATAAGCTATAAGAGAGCTTAACCACAAATAAGGTAATCTAAGTAAACTAAAATAAGCTATAAGGTAAAGCTTATTTGGCATATTAGATGAAAAAGAAAAGAAAAAGAAAATAAAAGAGAAAGTATAAGAAGAGGAAATAAGCTCAAGTTACTACAAAATAAATCTTCATCTTCATTCATAATAAGCTAAAAAGTTGTTTACAATAAGCACTTAATAAGCTATCTATTACAATGAAAATATGCTACAATACTAAAAAAATTGCTCTAAACTAATATTTGTGTATGTTGGTGTCTCATCTTGTGGTATCCGGATTGGGGCTTTTATAGCCACATAAACATCTCTCGAATCTTCCAATACACTCAAGAATTCTCAACCAATCATTAGCGTCACGTGGCGCGCTACTATTGGCCAGCCGCCATTTGAAACCTCGTACTGCGCCACCTTGCCACCTCGTACTGACGCATCACAGATGCCACGTGTTAACCTCCTATTGGTCCGCCGCCAGCCGCCACTGTACCTGCAATTAATAACTGTCAGCGCCGCAGCCATGTGGCAGGCTGTCATTGGACAGCCGCTCCCACATTGCAGCCTATGATTGGCTAGCCGCCAACCACGTCAGCGTGTAGGGGCCACCTTGCCAGCGTGGCACGGGTGGGGCCAGACTACTACATGTCACCACCTGAGTGGTGCCACGTGGCGCTGACGTGGCATGGCTATTATACACTTATTAGCTTAATAAAAACTATTAAAGCTATAAACTTTAGAAAGTAAGTTTAGCTTATAAGACCCTTAAACTCCTGGCCTTAGATGTAAGATTGGATGCATAAAAATCAAAACTTTATAATGGTTAGTATAAATAAGCTAATGAATAGGCAATCTAAATAACCAAACTAGATCAATTAAGTTATTGATAAGCTAATCCGATCTAAAAGTACTATTGTTAAATCAAATAAGCTAAAAAGCTAATCTATCTAAACTAGTAATACAAATCGACACAAGCTAAAAAGCTAGATCGACTAAGATGTAAAGAAAAATAAGCTAATATGATTAAAAGAAAAGAAAGAAGCTAAAAGATTAGATCTAAATCATACCAAAACTAAGTTGTTCACTTCGAAAGGTAAGCGGACGAATCAAGTCAACTCATGAACCGTAATGGTCAAAAGTCTAAACAAATAAGCTAAAGCTTAATAAGGTAATCAGACGAATTATCGGATCCTTATCGTATTCGTCAACCCGATAAGTCCAACAATTCCTTGGCCTTGCTTATAAAGCCAACCTACACATAGACATAAATGGTAAATCGTAAGGATGAGTTATCCGTTAATACATTCCTCCAACGCTTTTACCAAGCTCTTATTGGGTTCGTCAACTTAATAAGTCCGTTAACCGTGTCGGTTAGGTATATTAATGTCAACCAATTCGTAACTCAACAATAAATCATAATTATATAAATAATTGCATAAATGGTATTTCTCGATACTTGTGCCCTCGAATGTTTAATAACTCTCGTTTATTAATGTTTTCATTTTATAACTTTTCCTTTTAAGTTACAAATTTTTCGTTAAATATTAAGCAACAAATTAATTTATTTTAGTTAATATTTTACGTTTTCAGTCGTTATTATTGATATTTCACTTTCTACTTTCTAGTATAGTTTACGTTTCCAAATATAAAAGTTCACAGGTGCTTCTTTATTGGCTAAGATCCCGGCATGCCTACATACGTAAAAAGGACGTCTCTAACCATATTGTGACAGTACTTGAACTCTGAGAGCTCTTTACAATGAACCAAAGGAATCCAAACATGCCTTGCGACAAACAGGGCACATCTTATCAACTGGAAATAATGGAATCATGAGGCAATACTTAAGGATAGTACGATATTCCACCAGTGACATATGTTAACCTAACCCATCTATGAGGGTAGCTAGTAGAACATCCGGAACATGTGGTGCGCGTAGACACTAAGAAACAGTTTTCTGTCGCACAGTCATGTCCAAGTGGACTTTCATATCCTTGACCATTTAACTAAAAAGGGCACTCGCCATTGTTTATTGGGCTCTAGGGTAGGTGATGTCCTTATTACCGAAACCGTTAAGATCAAACCACTTTTGTCGAGTACAAACCCAAACCGCCAAACTGAATGGGTAAAAAAGCAAGTCGCCACTATAAGTCTCTGAAGAAATTTCCTCCACATACCACTATTCTCTTGATCAATGGATAACCACAAACCACTATGTAATGAAATTTTCATTTCCAAATGGCTCATCGGTATGTAATAAGTCTGGCATCATGCTACTATTTTGTTTTTCATCGAGAAGACTTAAAACCCCCAAGTATAAGAATAAGTTAAAACAAGATCCGGTTCATATATGGTTTTTGTTCTTGAGCTAATGAAACTGTGATGAAAATGAAAACTGTGAGATAAGGGTATTGTAGACTAAGCATTTTTAATGTAGATTTGAGTTGGGTTTTTTAGGTTTTTAGATAAAGAATGGGTTTACGTATATGGTGAAATGATATTTCCAGATCTATAATATATGAAGGAGATCGAGTGTTTATATTTCCAGATATTTCTAGATATATAACAAATGGGTTTTGATTTTTGTTAATATTTGTTTATAAATGGGTTTTTGAATATTAATGGGTTTTGTTTTTTGCGTTTATATTAGAGATGATGAGAAAAAAAATGAAAAAATAAAATAAATAAACGGTGGTGTGTGGTGGTGGGTATGGTCTTGACGGTGGTGATGAGGGTTAGAGGTTGAAGAAGTTGTGAGGTTAAAGAAGTTGTGTTTGTGTTAATGTAGTAAAGTGTTAAAAAAATATATTAATGGGGTGTTTGGATAAGAAAGAACAAAAAGACGAAAAAGCCCTTGCAGGTAGCGAAAAAGGTAACGAGCGTTACCAAAAAAGGACCAGAGGTGCAATTAATCAAACATGTTGGTACTATAATTGCGATTTTTGAGAATTTGGGACTATATTCGAGAATCAAACTGAATTTAGGACCACCAATGTAATTTACTCTTAGATTTTATATTTTTGTTATTTAGCGAAATTAAACTGTAAATTATATTCAATTTAATATATGCTTTCAGAGTGTTGGGTATCATGCATACCATTAACACGTTATTGGTATATCACATCAGCGCCACATTATCCACTCCTAATAACACACCGTTCAATCAAACATCCCTCCCTCATAAAGCACCACTAACACATTATTGGGTCATACTTTTTTTCATTTCATTTTATTTAATAAAAACAAACACATTTTATTAAACACAACTTAAAATTAAAATTACAATACATAAAAAAAATTACAATACGAAATTTCGAAGAAAAAAAATACATTGATAAAATTACAATACGTGACTACATATCTTGTTGTTGTTGGTATCGTTCCCAAAGATGATCTACAAGATCATGTCGAAGGTCGTTATGCATGTCCTTGTCAAGTATTTCATTTCGTTTCTTTGCATGCCATATAAACGTAACAATTCGTCGGCTCGAGTTTCACCATTTAAAAGATCCATGGAAGTTAATATTTTTTGAAATATAGAAGAATGGATTAAAATGTAAATGAAGGTGTATAAATGTTGTGGTTTGGTTGGATTGTTTGTAAAATTCATGTGTGTTAATTGAGTATGATATTTGAATTTTTTTCCTTTTTGCCGTTGCACTATATCTGTTATACAACGTTTAAAAAAATAAATAAATAAATAAAAAATAAAATCACCACATTTTACCATTAACATGAGCCAGTGAACCAACTCAAAACCCAATGGCGCTTTAATGGCGTCTTTCTCGGTATCGTGTTTGGCGCGTTTATGGTTTGGAAAATCACGAATGGTGTGTAAAACTCGATGATACCAAGTGCTCTTAGAAAGCATATCAACAATCCTGTTATTTAATGATAAGAGTAAAATACGCCAGTAGTCCCCATGGTAGTGTAAGATTTCATGTTTAGTCCAAAATTTGAAAAATTCACCCTGCTGCTCCCCAATGTTCCTGACTATTATGCCGTTGGTCCAATGTTTCTAACGATGTTAGTGTCAGATCGTTATCTCTCTTCACGTGCAATGCACACGAGGGAAAGATTGTCTTTTCATTTTTCTTACAAATATTATATATGTTTTTTTGTATAGTTTTTGTGCAAGCATATATATATCATGACGAATGCGCTTATGATCTTTGGTTTTAATAAAGAAAGGTCCAACATGTAGTGCGAGGCCTCTAGGCCCTTCGTTTAATGCATCAAATGGGCTGAAATAAGAAAGATACCGAGATCTAATTTAGATATACAGTACACTGTACACCCGTATGTATTGTCGAATGATGGTACTCTAATACTACTATCATTTAACAATTAGCTAGTTGACTTTAACATTTTTAGAAAGCGAGACCTCAAAAAGTTAGAACAACGAAACATAGCCACATTTAAAGAGAACGGTATAAATGCTATAAAGTAAATTTTTTGAACGAGGACCATCAACTATCATTTCAAAAGGGTTTCTTTCAATGAAGAGGAAGAATATACAAACTTTCTCAAAATAGAGAGAATCACAATAGTATAAATGCATGTTGGCAAACAAAATATGTAACTATATTTGTGAGATATATGTATAATGTGTATAGTGTGTGAGTTACTCTGTCTTTGTTTGGTTTGTAAATAAATTATCTGAAATGAGCAATTCCAAAAAACTCCAAGAATAAAGCAAAAAAACATGGTTCGTTTATTATTAATTCGTTATCGTTATCCTTCGGCCGTTAGTTTGTTATCCTAGAGGATCTTAGGACAAATTTAGGCCTTTGCCCGTGTAGTAGACATCTCAACTTGGATTCTTGTCACTTATTTAAGGTTTACGCGAATACCCTATACTATTTCGATATAGCAATAATGGTCTCCTAGCTAGTTGGTAGCTAATTTTCTTCTTTTGATTTAACTTTTTTGTTCAACTCATAATGTACCATTGGCTATAATCTTGGCATAAAATGTCTGAAGTTCTCACTGTATGGATGTGTTCTGGATCTTCTATAGTAAAATTTTAGGTCTTACTAATTTAAGATGTCACACGACTTTAAGTAGAAGATAAATAATTCTACACGACTACACTAGACGTGTCATTCATCAAAATAAAAACTCATAAGTTTCAAAAAGAATTATGGAAACTGGCTATCACCAATCTTTATTCGAAGTATGGGGAACATGTAGATTTAGTTCTCAAAAACTTTTGATGCTAGAATCAAGAAAAATTGTCTTAAGGTATCTACTGTATATAATACTCTATAGAGCAACTAGCTGCATTTTATAAGGACATTAATGGGGCCAAATAAGCTTTCTTTAAATCTTGAGGGTGAAAATGCATGGGAACAAAATAATTGTGGGGCATTATTTTAAATTTCCTAATGGACCCTTTCATATGAATAAGAAGATCCTTAAACTTGAAGATTACACAAACATCACCCATTTGTGACTATATTTGTGTGCCACTTCAATATCCCATAAGGGCATGTCTACTTTCCAAAGATATGGCTTGCCAAATAGCCACTTATGAAGATAAACTTCTATATATCCCTTCAAAGCTTTTTTCCTAAACTTTAGTAATATGTTATCATGAGTTATCATCTTTCCTTTGGATTATGACCTTTTTATATTTGGAAAAGACTACATATTTGTGGATAAGTCATGAATATGAAATAGATATATCATCCGATTCATGCATGCATCTGGAAATTAAAATTAACTATTATAAAGCTTTGTAATCATAAGTGACTTATCTTTTTTTTTTTTTTGGGTAAAAGGTCAACGACCCGGTAAATATATTACTCCAAAAAGCGTTTAAGTACAACGGATATGGGTGAATCTCATATCTCAGCCCGTTACATAGGCGAAAAGCTTACATAACAAGATACTTCCTATTTTCAAAACCATTACTTACATGATAGTAGTGACTCTGACAAAAGATAAACTACTTCCTACGACCTTGAAGATTAAAACCATAAATGTCATTAAGAGCATCCAATTCCCCTGGAAGATCATAAATTTGCTTCGAATAATCATCATAGTCATACTCATCTTCACGCTCATGACCACCACCAAAAAGATTTGCTGATTCGTAGAACGTGTTAAGAACTTCATCCTCATCACTATCAGAAACCACAACCTCACTCACCTTAGAAAATGGGTTAGCCCTCTTAGTGACAGAGGTAGACGGAATAGGATGACCAGCATCATCCACAAGAGTAGTTTTCCCATCGATCAGTAGCTTTTCAAGCTTACTAATTTTCTCAACAATAGGAGTAGAACCAACTTCCATTGTTCCCATAGAATCACTCACAAGCGGATTTTGCATATCACTCACAAGAGGGACTTGTGATGTAGTACCAGTCTTAACCGACTCATCCTTATTAACTTCCATTGTACTGCCAGCATCCACATCCTTGTTATTAACAACCACAGGAATACCAAAACCATCTGTATCATCCATGTTAAGAGCATCAAACTGATTAGAAGTAGTGATCTTGGTTCCACTCGTACTAGCCACATCAGAAGCCTTCTTCTTACTGACATTAGCTTTCTTTGGTTCAGGAAGAGTCTTTTTGGGCTGATATTCAAAACGCTTACCCACCACAGGTTTGGTAAAACCTCCTCGACCCGGATTCGAACCAACTTGCTTTCCTTTCTTCTTATTGTTAACAGGCTGGAACCCATCACTTGTGTTCATAGTAGGTTGAGCAGTCGGTATGACAACCATAGGGCACTCAACCAAAGTATGTCCAAATACCTTACATTTATCACAGCGAGGCGGTTTCCACTCATATTCTACCCGGAACTTTACTTCAATCATACACCTAGCAAAGCTACTCCGGCCCCAAGATTCCTTGCACATTTGACTAGTAAAGGCATCTAACCTTTTGGGCGTCCCAATCACTGTAGCAAGAAGGCTTAGCCCATCATCAGAGAACATAGCTAAAGGAACATCATGGAATTTAACCCACACTAGAATGTGAGTCAAATCCTCTTTAAGCAAGTTGGTGTTCAATGTCCATGGTTTAAGGATAATAGGGACATTACGAATCAGCCAAGGACCATTATCAAGGACATCATCGACACCTTTCTTCGAAGTAAACTTGAAGAAAAAGAAACCCTTAGCATTCATCATAACCTTTTGTAAACCATACTTAGCCCACGCATTACGAACATAATAATCAACAACAGGAAAAGCAAGGCGTTGACCAAGGAAGTATCCGTAGAGAGTATTCTCAAACCTCATGTTAACCTCCTGCACTACATTCATAGGGACTGACAGATCAACATCAGCCTTCTTCTTGCTAGATTCCAACCTACGAAAGTTAGAAACATGTTTCAGAGGTTCATTAGAAGTAGCACCCGCATAAGAAACCAACTTCACTCCCGTCCCATTAGTAGTATCAACCTTGTGAGCATTAGGACCAGAAGTAACACTCTTATTCATATTCACATTTATCCCAAGCGAAGGAGTAGTACTAGTAATATTAACTTCATTAGCTCCAATCTCACTTTGAATTTTATTCATAGCATCATCAAAATTCTGATGCGCATTATCAATCAAGTGTTTCACAGAACCAACACTTGTAACCCGCTCCAAGTCATCACCAAGTGATGTATCTTTCGTAGGTGGAATCGGCTCCACTTTCTGAGTACCATTTATAGAACAATCAGTAGCATCATCCACATTCAAACTAACACTACTAGGGTTCATCATTGAGGGTGTACTCAACTCACCAAAACTAGTAGTGACCTTTTGAATATTACCAAGTGAAACCGGCTCCACCAGGTCTTGTATGCTCCCAACCAAGTCATTATCAATCATACCAGATTCAAGACTAGGGTTCTCCAACACTCTAGCATCTTGTCAAACTTGAGGAGTACCCATAGTAGCAATAGGTATAGTAGACACATTCTTTTTGCTAAGAAAACCTTTATTCATCTCTCCCGTAAACCCTCTCACACCAAACCAAACAATCGATCAACCAGGGACAAACCCTAACTATAACAGTTAGGGTTTACACACAATCGCACCACACGTTAACCACCAACCATATTCGATTCGACCACCAAATAAATCGATCAAAGATAAATACGGACAGAATCGCTAAGCGAATACTAATGAAAGCGTGATAAACAGTCGCTGTTACCTTAGATCCAGAACCACGATTGAAGAAGAAGAAAAAAAAAACCCTAAGAGATAAATCACTCAGAGATCAGGAATCAGAAGATCGTTAGGAGATCAAGAATTAATTGCAGGATCGTTTGAGAGAAGTCGAGTTAGGGATGTTGGGTTTTTTTTTTTTTTTTTTTTCTTTCAATCGCCAGAGAGAGTCGTGAAGTTAGGGTTTTTTTTCCTTCTATAATGTATGGAGTATCATAAGTGACTTATCCAGACGAACTATAAGTTGCAAGAATCGCAAATTATTAAATCAAAACATAAAGTTAAATTTTTTACAAGACCAAATGTATGGAGGGTGTATCATGGTAGTAACTTGAGCGTTGAAATGAAATTTAACCACAGATTTTCTAAATCCACTTGTTAGATACGATGAATGCCCCTACACACTAAAATTAATTAATGGTCCTTGAAACTGGCATATTCGAAGAGTACTCGACATCAACTTAGGATATTTTACTAACATTTATACATGTTTCGACATTATTTTGGTAACATCAACCTTGAAAGTGTTATTTGAATTGACAAATGGTATGTTTAAGACCACAAGACTATATTCTTTGTCCAAATAATATCTCAACAGCATTATGCAATTATTAGACCCCTGTTGAAGATGTCCCACGAAGAATCATTTACACAATCCATTGATTTTAAACTTTTTAGTAGACCAGATCTTTTTCTCTTGTTTATAATTCCGAATCGGATAAGCTCGAAAGGGGGTGATACATACTAGCAACTATATACGAGTTACGTCTTGATAGATGTTACAATATGTATCCTTTTTGCTTAGCTTATTTTTCTAGGAACACCCTAAACCCTAAACCCATAGTATGAAGAGAAATCAATGATACGTTTATGCATGTAATTTCATCAAATTCGATGTGGATGTTTTTCGAATGTGCGCTAAGCAGACTATTATAAAGAAGACGTCAACTTATTCGAGTTTTTCAGGTCGAACATAATTATTTGATTTGTGGTCCAAAACAGATCAACCATAAAATTAAAAGTCAAACTAGTATCACTCGAATGCTTGAAGCCGAATACTAAAACTGGAACCACTTAAACTGAACCCAAATTACTCAAAGTAGATTATGCGACCAGAACACACATATTCTTAAACGTTTCAAAAGACAAACTACCAATTATTTAAGCTGGTCGGCATCATACGAATGTTCGAAAGGTTAAAACATATAGAATCGAGATATAAAGTAGTGGAGGGTCAACACAGTCTTAACTGTTGATTAGGTGGCGGCCATGCATTATCCGAATCAATTAGGCCCAACTTGCATGGCCCGGAGGACAATTCGAAAACAACATTTTATCTACCGACTATGGACCCACGTAAATTTAACTATCTCTCTTGCACTATAAAATAATTGAGACTTTCTCAAAATAAAAGTATTAGGATCTTTTCTTTTTATTTTTTTAAGTTAATCAGCTCACAATTGTTATTTTATTGGTATATGAACTTATCACAAAATACCTGTCACAATGTGCTGCGAGTACCCTGCTATCACAAAATAATAATCTAACATGCTTATCGAACTTGTAAAGTTCAAACCTTACTTGTTACATATTTTGATAAGATCAAGAAAATAGGTGAAAAAGTAATGGGCTGGGTTTAGTGGGTCACAGATCTTTTAATGTCTTTTAATGTGGAGAATTTTAATTTTTATCCTTTGTGAAAGGGAATAAGAGATTTTTATAAACACACATAAAAAAGTAATAATATTAAATGTTAAGTGGGTTCAATCCTTTCACTAAGAGAGAAAATAAACGCCCCTTAAGTTACGCATATACGTCTGAATTGAAAATCATGCTCTTTATATATAATCTAAACATGAGAATTCATTCGTTTTTTATATATTACCAATTACACGTGATCAACACTGGGTGGATGCCAAAATCACGTACGCCCCATTGGCTGCTGCTTACTTAACAAATACTAGTAAATATTCGAGATTTGGTTCATGATCGGAAACAGGAAGCTTTACTCTTGATAATATGCGAATTTGCATTAAGAACAGATTATCTCATTATTAAAAGATGCACGTACGTTCATACAACGTATACTATATACAATATTTAATTATACACGTTACTAGTTTAGCATGTATCTTCTGTATTGAAAATTAACACTATTTATCTATCTATGTTATAAGAGTATTGCTATATCCTTTTACTTATCTTCGTACCCATACAATCATATAACATGTGTCATGCACTAACTCTCTCTCTCTCTCTCTCTTGATTTAAGTCATTGATCATTCCACTTGTCATAATCATACAAGTAGGAAGATTTGTAGGCACAAATAGTAGGAATAAATATCATTTTCCATGTTGAAGAGTTAATAAAAAAAAATGGCTGCTACTAAGTTTCTATTTTTGGTATCATATTACGACAATTGACCTCTTTGAGTATACAAGTACATTAGTACAAGAACACATTTTAGATTGTAAATTGACTTGTTTTAGATTGTATATTTATGTCAACATCTTGTAGGTCAACTGGTCGGTTAGATACGTATATTTGTACATTCGTGTAATATAATCAAATAAAAACTGAGAATTTATTACTTATATTGGCTAATGTTAAATTATAATACTCCGTATGTAGATTTGACAAAGTTAGAAAAGATAAAAAGAAGACTTTGAACCTGGGCCTGGAAGATACTATGTTTGGGGGGTATATAGTTTATGGGTCGAGTGTCATAATAATATGGCATGACGCCTATAAATATCCCTATCCCTCCTTTCATTTTCTTCATCAAACAAACAAACCAACTTCTTCTTCTTTCTCAACATCTCTTGCAACTCCCACTCTCACTAGCTCTTACTAGTCTTTGTTCATCATCCAATCATAGCGGATATCGTTTTCTGAGTAAGGAAGGAAACTCATATTTTGTTGCATAATCAGCTGAAAGTAATGGATCACAATAAGCATCAATCTGGAGGTTCTTCTTCCTCTTCATTTACTGAAAATCTTTTTGGCCCGAAGGATGCATCCTCTGCCTCCTCCTCTGGCCTTTTCAGCTCAGTTTTTGGTCCCTCATCCACGGTATCCTGCTCACTCTCTCTTTCTGCCTTGGTTAAGTTATGGTTTAGAATTGAAAACTAGATGTTACTATTTGCAATAGATCAATACAGAGTCACAACTTACATATACTGCCTTAAGGCATTGGATAACTCGTTGGAATTTATAATGTTTTCTTATCATATTGGATATTTGAAACAAGTTGTTCATAGTAATGGAGCCATTTAAATATTACAGTAATTCTTTCAAATACTAATGGGTTTTTTTTTTATATTTTCTTCATTGGATTCCATAAGTTATAAATACTAAAAAAATTGGAGATATAGTATAATAGTAACATGAATGAATGGAGGCTATTGTTATGTTTCTATAGTAATTGACCTTTTACTATTTCTATTTCAGGGTCTTGGAAGAGACGCGTCCCACTCTAAGAATTCAGGAGCATCCAAACAGCACGAATACAGAGGTCCATACGGAAGTGGCAAACAATCAGCACCAGGTTAGTAACTTGGTTGCTAAAATCATATATGGAGTATGTATTATTTAATCCAATGTGAAAGTACTTATTTCATGTTTTGGCAATATATAGAATACAAGGGACAAAGGAGCATGGGCGAAAAGGAAGGGAATCCCATGTACCAAAATGAAACAGCAGCAGAACCAAGCTATCTCAGTTCGTCTATCTATTATGGTGGCCAAGAAGTTTATTCTCCAAATACCCAAACTACTCGCCCTCATCACACCGTGAGCATCTCAACCTTTATTTCATACACGTTATCAAGGGTTAAATGACCGTTATAGTCTAATGCTTTTTATGTTTTCAGTTTGGTTACTCGACTATTTTACAAGCAATGGGGTCACTAATAAGGTGACCGGGATGTTTAGTGATAGAATTCCATCACTATATATTGGCCACTAAAGAAACGGGTCAAACTACGTTTAGTGACCCAATTGCATGTAAAATAGCGAAGTACCCAAATTGAAAGAAAAAAAGACCGAGAACTTGTCATTTTTTTTTTACCTTGTAGTTAACAGTAATATGCTAATACTAACAATGTCTTGGTACACTTATAGTTCAAGAAAGACGGAGGTGATGATGATCCAAATGGCAGCAGTGCTTCAAGGGGAAACTGGTGGCAAGGTAAGAAGATTGTGGAAGTTTTATATGCATATATAAGTTGACATAATTCTGCTTATCTTTCAAGCCAAAATAATGATTTTGTTTCTATGCTTTTACAGGATCTCTCTACTACTAAAACCCATCTAATAATGTCTGCATAAGGAATTAGAGAGTGGCAACACAGTAAATTATCCTAAAGTTTTGCCAGAGCTTGCAGTTCTTATAGTTTTTCTTTTGTGAGGTCTTAATTTTCTGTTTGCCTAAAGGCTCTTTTTGTTAGCCTTAGCATGTCTTTGTAGTTTAATGTATCTCCAGATCTAATATACTGGTCTATTATGAAGTATGTAACTGTAACATTTGTTTCTTTTCCAAATATAGTTTGGCTTTGACTTATTATATACCCTCTCTTTATGTCTGAAATAAGATATGGCTACATCATTCTCTCCAAGATAATATGCGTTTCTTAGGCGCGTTTCACTTTTTTATCTCCAAAGATGCCTCCTCTATGAGATAATGATGTAATATGCTTGGATCATCAAAGAGTCTATTCTCTCTCATGTGCCATTGTCTTAGATAATATGCACTCTGCTAGGTGCATTCAGTTAATTTAACCGACAACGTGCATGCTTGTAAGGGACATTGTCTGCTATACATTCACATAATCTGATATATTGCTTGTCATTCGCAACACTGGTAACACTTTTCTTGGATCGATATGATAATGATTCTCTCAGTTGTGGAGAGTTCCACATCTTGGAAACATCTAGATCATGGATTCTTAAAGATCCCCTTACAATATGTTATACAAGAGAGAGATCTAATGCAGCATGAAAGAAAATACTCTGCTACAGTAGATAAGTCTGTTTACCATTATTTTGAACACGTTTAAGTCGAACCGTATACCCTTACTGATATATTTAAGCTAGTTGAGTTTGAAGATACTAAGAAATGATATGTATACGAAAATTGGTATACTACATTTCTCGAACAAACTACGTCGCATTGATCAAAAAAAAAAAAAAAAAGATTCAAAACGCCGCCAGACTATGTAGCGACTTATGAAAATCATTATGTACTTTTAGGTATTTCCGATATTTTATATAACAAATTTTATTTATCAAATATCTAGCGATTTCTTTATTAAAAAAAATATACCGATGAAAAATCCTTTAAATTGCGAACAAAATTAGCCAAATAATGCAATACTTTTGACATACGTACGATTTTATAAAAAATATTGAAGTTTAATATATATTTTTGTAAAAATTAAATAAAATTCAAAACATATCCTTAAACTATCTACAATTTATGAAAACTACCTTTGACTTTATTTTTAGAAAAAAAAATCGCAACTATGTGACAAGTTATGAAAACTACCATACTTTATTTACGATTTTTTATATAACAAAATTTATTTATCAAATATCTTACGATTTTGTTATAAAACAATATACCGATGAAAAGGTCTTTAAATTGAGAACAAAATAAACCCAATGTTGCAATATTTTTGACATACGTACAATTTTTTTGAAAATGCTTAAATTTAATATATATATATTTGTAAAAATAAAATTCAAAACACACCCTAAACTATCTAACAATTTACAAAAACTACCTTTGACTTTATTTATTAAAAAAAATCGCAAATCAAGATCATTGATAAAAAGACCAAATGACAAAGTGACACCGGATCTCTAGTTAGATGGTTAAGGCTGAAGACTAAAAGATCTCTAGATCTTGGGTTTAAGCTTACCAGATGCAACTTTAAACAAAACAAACGGACAAAGCTTAACATAGAACAAGTTTTAACAAGGTTGTTAATACAAGACCTAGTGTAGGCTAGCTTCTTATCAGGTGAATCTTGAACTAAGTGAATATTTATGTGTTTAATATGCTAAGAAAGAAAACAACACCATTAGTCTCACCGCGGAAGGGGGCTTCCGTGGTCAACCTCCAGCGTGAGATTAAGTCTTTGGTTAGAGAGAGAAAGTTTATATTTGGGTGAGAAGCAAGATCTTACCATTGAGAGTAGCGAATGCCCTATATTTATAGGGTGGAATTTCTTGTCAGGTTCTTGTGGTCACGGGTTGTGATAATGACGGCTATGGGCGGGAAACACCTCAAGGTCAAACCTTGTGGTTGTCTTATTACCGTGACACCGATGTTTTTGGGTGGCAACCGTGGTGTTTCTTTCTGGAGCCTGCACGAGTTAGTCTCACAACACTAAATAATATTCCTTACTTTTTTCGTTGACTCGTGGTCCTGATCCCTGAGTTTGTCCCGGACTTGGCATTCTTGTTACGCCTCGTGCCCGATTTGATCGAGCATTGAAAACTTTTTGCGGAAACGACTTAACTATAACGGACATTCCATTACTTTTTTAACAACTGATAAAAATCCATAACCATTTAACTCTTAGAAGTATTTTAAAATGAAACTAGACTTAATTACCTTCGAAACTATGGTGGCACGACTTCTACGGAGCCACGGCTGATTTATATGATTTTATGAAAATAACCAAATCTGAAAACCCTTTATAAAAATTATGGTCTAAGCATAGATCTTAAGATCAACTTTCTGGTCTGAGCATAGATCTATGCTCAGGGAAGAACCTTTTAAAATCAACTTTGTGGGTTGAGCATAGATCTTAAAGATCTATGCTCAGGAAAGAACCTTTTGAACTCAAATTTCTGGGTTGAGCATAGTTCTTAAGATCTATGCTCAGGGAAGAACCTTTTGCACATTTTCCGAAAAACTTACTTCACGAACACGACACCACATGAAAACTTTCAGAAATCATTTACACAACATAACACTCCATTTTCATACATGAACTTGGTTATAACGACCCGCGGAAGCATGCTTTACAAATTGACGGGTGTTATAACAAACACCCGTTTTCAACTTAACTTTAACATAACCCTTTAATTAGCATACTTTAAAATCTGTAAATGACTCCTAACCATTACAAAGACTTGACATTACAAAATATTTAACCCATTGAGACTCTCGGGGAACAACCTTGTTACGAGCAGGTATCTATACTAAGCTTCATATAAACCTTCTAACCTGCACTTTAAATCCTTAAGCCTTATTCCAAGCATTACTTCCACCGCTTATGAACCTACAAAAACGATTAGACAACTAAATAGTAAGCTTTCGCTTAGTAAGTAAAATGGGTATAACATAATATCACAAGTCATTCACACATTATGCATCATAAACCTTTAATCTGTCACAACAATAATCATTAACACATACCTCTAATCACGTGAGCATCACCATTGTGACTCAACAATACCTAAACACACTTTAACTTAATCCAGGCTAGACTATCACTTCCTTTTCTAGTTATGTCAAACTAGCCTTATACCACTTTCAAATAAGCACATACATTCTATAACCTTAACATAACAAATTACGTAACACATAATGTATAAAATCAATATAACATCACATTATAACTGGTTTACTTACTTTGATTCAGAGCTAATTAAATCAAGAACATCATCATCTACATCATCATTCTCCACTCTTGCAATCTAAGCCAATTCACTATAAGCATAAACACATAATCAATTAACTTAAATAATGTATCATGGTTACTACAACCATAGCTCCTCTTTGAACACCTCTAACTATCACATAATAATAAATAATTATATGATAATTAATCCCACAAAATTATTAACTTAAATCAATAAAACTTATCCAATAGTCATTATAACTTCTTTAATTAACTTATAACCATTTTTTACCCAAATTCGCAAATTAGAGTTCATAAACCCTAACTCTTAATTCTTCAATTAAATAATTACTTGAGATACTTACTTGGTGTGGGATCATTTGCTAGAGCGTAACTCTTGATATAGGATACTAATTTCTTCACTAGATCACCTAGTCTTCTTTTCCCTCTACTTTTCTTGTTTATGCCGCCATCCTCACACACACCACACAAGACTAAATATTTTCGCAAACTTATGGAATGTGTATTTACTTCATTTTTAAGTTAGTTATAACTTTGTCCATTTGACACTATAGGTCCCTCAATTCCTTTATCTTCTATTTTGGCCACAATAACTTTATTACTAATTTAGTACATGACAACATTAGTCCCTTAAGTCCATCTTTATTATGATTGTGGCACATCATATTTTCTATAACCATTTACATAACCAGGGACGGAGCCAATAGGGGGCTGGCGGGTGCTCGGCCACCCCCAACCGGCCCAACTAGCCCAGCCTGTCGCTTGAGTTTTCGGCCAATGTTTTATAAAGTCTTCAATCTAGCCCCTGCCAACAGCTCGTATCTAAACACACCCATGGTTATTACGTTTGGGAAAAATAGATGCGGTTCTAATGGGTGAAGAAGAAAGTTTGGGAAAAAAAAGAATATAGATGCAGGTATATTAGGGGAAGAAGAAAGGTTGGAAAAAATTAATAGTAATAGAATATGTTGGTTTGTGTAATTCTAGTACCCATACAACTTTTTGTCATACTGCATAGGGAATTAGGAAAACCTTATTTTTCATTGCTTTTAGTTAGTGGGTTAATCTATAAACAAATAGCAAAGCTAGATGTCAACTTTATTTAGAGAATGTAAAATTTTTTATTTGACAATATGTTAACATTTTATTGATGTCTTAAAGGTATTTTTAGTGACTTACAGTGACTTAAAAAAGTAGTTAATTGTAACCTCATACATGTTAGACTCGATATTTTTTGGAATAGTTGAACCGATGGGATGACTAATCTATAATCTGTACATTATTACAAATTATTAACGGCCCCCCTTAACCTAAATTACTGGCTCCGTCTCTGTACATAACCTTTAATGCTTATAGTTTGACTAACGAAACCTGGAAGTCCTTTGAACTTGAAAGTATACAAAGGCAATAATTTATGAATGGATTAATGCGTGCATCTAGGAGATAAAACTTATGTATAATTATTAAATCCAAGTTTTGATTTATAATTAAAATAAGATAACTCCTAAGTATTTCTAAGAGCTTGTAGGAGTATTATGTTTATTTTCTTAAATTGTATACGTTGTATAACATATAACAAGTAACATTTCATATAAGTTAAATGTTAAGTCTTAGTTTAGAATGCAACTTGGCTTGAAAGATTTAGGAAATAAGACATACAACCTTGGAATATATGTTTATTGTTATAAATGTGTGAGGTAAATAAATGGATCTAATAAAACATGATATATCATTTAGAAAGTCTCAAATGGATACATATCTTTGATAAGATAGAACATGAATAAAATCTAAGTCTAACTTAAGGATTTTTTTATGTACATCATGTTATTGTTGGATCATGCTTGAATGAATGATGATTTGACAACATTGATATCTAATTGAAATTTATTAGATAACTAGTGTAATAAAATAGAATTGCATTCCTCAGCCTGGACTTGCTTCCAGATTCTATTGATGAACAATATGTCAATTGTTGTGCATATTGTCATAGCCAACAAACTTGAAAGTTTAGAAGGCATCAAACATTACACAATAGATATTAAAGTTTATGGATTTTTTAAAAGAGCGTGTTGTTATTTGTATACAATAATGTTGTTTTAATTGAGATGACACTCAGTACTAGTCATGGTAGGATTTCATCCTTGTTAATGGCCATGTGAACTAGTTGTACTCAACAAAGAGCATAGTTGCATTATACATTAAAGAATAACAATATTTTAAACTTTAAAAGGTTTGAAAGTTTAATTATCACAAATTGGTGGTTGAGGATGTCACAAACTTTATGAAATATTATGTGGCAATATCAAATTAGTTGAATACGCACATACAAGAACTTCACTAATTGAATTCTTGAAGTAAGTATTCTTAAAATTCCGATAGATCAAAGTTGGATGATTTATACCTTGTCAACAAGTGTGATTGTCAGACTTGAAGCATAATTCAGTAACTAGAATTATCATGCATTGATCTATTTAATATTTAGATAAGTGTTGTTAAACAATTATTATTTATAATGAATTAAAGTACTTGACAAGTATATTTTCATTAATGATAGATTGTATCCTATATTTGCATGTTTTAAATCCATGAATAACTTATGTTATTCTAAATCGTCCATTGTCAATTAATGATATTGGAATATCATTGAATTAAGACAAATATGAGTTTTGGTAGAATATACTTGAAAGTATATTGATGTGTAGACATATCAAATTCACATGATATTCAATGAATTGAATATAGGACAAATCCCAACTGCATGATTGTATTTATGGATCTATGTCATTAAGTAAATAATGAATATTTATCCTCGAACTTGAGATACCAGATAACTTTCATGAATGTAGTGCATTTTTGTAAAATAGTCTAACGATATCCGTAACATGTGGTTATAAGGGCTATTTTCAGAAGTGTTGCAAAATTCATGGGTTTTGCTTGTAGTCAAGAAAGGATTTGTTCATTCGAATTTGTTTTGAAGTTTAATACTACTGGGCCCCTCGAAGGGTTGACAAGATGTTTGCATGACCATGCCCAAAATCTATCTGGAATACGTTTAGAAGATTTTGTAATCTTGCTAGATCATATACAACGAAAAATAGAATAGTTAAATAAAGAAATGACTAAGATCCATATCTCTATTTGACAATGTATTAGAAACAAAAGGATAAGTATGATGATGACTCATCAAAAAGGTTTTTCCAAGGAAACCATACTCGAGTTGTATTGGGGGCATTGGCATGTTGCTAGATGCTAACCAATGTCATTACACATATTAAAATTTGTCCAAGTGGGAGATATTAGTTTATGGACACATTGTATATGTGTATGACATATTCGAACACGAGACTACGGGATTGCACACTTTACGTATGAGACTCGATGTTTAAATAATTCATATAAAATGTTATGTTTAATTATTATTTCACAAAAAACGACTAAAGAGTGTTAAGTACTTAACAGAATTGACTAACGGTCGATAAATGTCAATGGGATACGAAGAAAAGGAAACAAGCCAAGAGAAGGTTCTAGAAACCCTCTCTTGGGTTTGTTTTTAGCCGAATATTTGATCCCAGATGCCAAATTGGAATCCATAGTATACTTGATATCTACCATAAGCGTATAAATACATCCCCATGTATTCATCCTTTAATACACTTGACTTCAATAGAAGGCCAAACTTCTTCTTTTCTCCTCTCTTATTCTTAGGTCAACGAGTGAAACCCCACAAAAAGGGATTTGCGAGTGACCTTGAGCATAACAAAGGTGTTTGGTTAAACTATTGTCATCAAGAACTATGATTCAAATCGAATCGCTAATAGTACGTGTGTACAAGAACGTGGTACAAACACATTATTGTTTGCTTCTTTGTTTGAATCAAAAAAGGGTAAGGGTCGATTCTTTAAACCTTATAAATCTTTGTAGTATTTTTATAAATCCTAATTAAGGTTTTGATCTTGTCTTGATTCGTAATAGCTTGGAGTTGCTAAAAGGTACGCATACTTTATGTTTCAATTAATTAATTACAAGTATTTGATCCTATAGATTCCGTTGCATGTTCATGATGTTTTTATATTAATTTTATGATTGTCATGATATATTAATTCCAACAGTTACTAAGTTTGCTATGCCAAAGAAGTTTGCTAGAGAAGCAATTGAGAAATTACTGGGATCAAGTTGGTGTTGAATACTCAAATGAAATCTATTGTTGAACTGATGTCAGTAAGAAATATGTGTGAAGAAGCTTTTCAAAATGTGGAGAAATCATTCGAGTGTTGCTATCCTCAGTGGGATTGTGTAGTGGTTATTGAGTTCATTGGAATTAGGACACGTTGAAAGGTAGCCATATTGTACGTGTACCTGGTGAAAGTGCAATGAAAGGGAGCTTTGAAGTTGACGTTATTCATGAATCAAGTTCTGTTGTTAAATGGTTTCTAGGCCAACTTGGAGAATCAGTAAATGTTGTAAAATATTCAGTAGCAAAACTTTTACAACTAACAAGGGATGAGTTCAATGATGTCAAGAAACAAGGTTTAAGTGATAAAAAGATAGTTTATGCTGCTGCCAATTAACAGAAAAGGAATTGTGTCAAAGAATTACTATATTAGGAGTTGCAGCTGTTTATAATTGTGTTGGCACAAATCCAACTAAATCCAACATTCAAAGAATTACTCATCATTCAATTACAAATATGCAACAAATCCAACTAAAAAAGAAAAGAAAAATACTTGTGTGATGTTTGTCATTTGGAAGTGGGAATCACATACTTGGTGGCTTAATCAGATGGCCCAAGAATGTGGAAAAAAGGGGAACACTTTAATCATTTTATCATGGTTATCTTGGTTTAGATGAATTCAATTAGGTTAGGAAACAAGGTTTGGGTTATAACATGATAGCAATTGCTAAAGAGTCGACACAAAATAGAAGAGTGTGTTGCAGGGTTGGTTTTGGAAGTTTCTTTTGCTTATAAATAGAGTAAACTGCAAAAATCATCCATGTGGTTTGTGTAAATTTGCAAGAATCATCCCTATCTCAAACGTTCAGCATTAATCATCCCCAAGTCCATAAACATTCAGCAATAATCATCCCTGAGCACTAACGTCGTTAGTTTTATCCGTTAAGTGTTAAAATAATATTTTCCCGTTAGTCCCTCCGTTAATATTTTTTGCACCGTTAATCCTCATTTTTTAAAATGAATTATACGTTTTCGTCTATTTCTACATTTTGTCCGTTTATACGTTTTCATCCATTTTTTTACGTTTTCGTCGGTTATTATCCATTTTTTTTTACGGTTTTGTCCGTTTTTTGTTACATTTATCATTGCCACCACCCACCACCACCCACCTCCACCACCGCCACCCACCGCCCACCACTGCCACTAACACCCACCGCCACCACCACCGCCGCCGCCACAACCACCACCTCCACCCACCACCACCCACCGCCACCTAACAACACCCACCGCCACCACCACCCACCTCCACCCACTACCATCACCACCACCGCCACTACCACCCACCAACACCAACACCAACACCATCACCGCTGCCACCACCACCCACCACCACCATCACCACCGCCGCCACTACCACCCACCACTGCCACCACCAACCATCGCCACCACCACCCACTGCCACCACCACCGCCACCACCGTCGTGGTTGCTAACACCACCACCGCCGCTGCCAACACCAACACCATCGCCGCTGCCACCACCAACCACCACCCACCACCGCCACCACTACCCACCACCACCATCACCACCGCCGCCACCACCACCCACCACTGCCACCACCACCCATCGCCATGTTTTTTATACATGATTTTATACGCGTGGTGGTGGCGGTGGGTGTTGGTGTGTGGCGGTGGGTGTGGATGGAGGTGGTGGGTCGCGGTGGTGGTGGTGGGTGGCGGTGGTAGTTGGTGGCGGTTTTGGGTGGAGGTGGTGGGTGGTGGCAGTGGGTGTTGGTAGGTGGTGGGTGGAGGTGGTGAGTGGTGGTGGCGGTAGGTGGTGGGTGGTGGTGGGTGTGGATGGAGGTGGTGGGTGGCGGTGGCGGTGGTGGAGGTGGGTGGCGGTGGCGGTGGGTGGTGGGTGGTGGCGGTGGGTATTGGTAGGTGGCAGTGGGTGGTGGTGGTGGTGGTGGGTGGAGGTGGTGGGTGGTGGTGGCGGTAGGTGGTGGGTGGTGGTGGGTGTGGGTGGAGGTGGTTGGTGGCGGTGGTGGAGGTGGGTGGCGGTGGCAGTGGGGGGTGGCGGTGGTGGGTGGTGGCGGTGGGGGTGGTGGTGGTGGGTGGAGGTGGTGGGTGGTGGTGGCGGTAGATGGTGGGTGGTGGGTGTGGGTGGAGGTGGTGGGTGGCGGTGGTGGAGGTGGGTGAGAAATAGATAAACGAACGAAAACGTTAAAAAAAACATATGAAAACGAAAAAAAAAAAAAAAAAAAAGAACGAGAACCAAAAAACGGATGAGAACATTAAAAAACGAATGAGAACATTAAAAAACGGACGAGAAAGTAAAAAATGGACGAGAACGTGAAAAAACGGACGAAAACGTAACAAAAAATGGACAAAACTGTATAAAAAAAATGATAAAAACGGATGAAAACGTAAAAAAACGGACGAAATGTAAAAACAGACGAAAATGTATAATTCATTTTAATAAATGAGGATTAACGATGCAAAAAATATTAACGGAGGGACTAACGGGCAAATATTATTTTAGCACTTAACGGGTAAAACTAACGACATTAGTACTCAGGGATGATTATTGCTGAACATTTGTTGATTGGGGATGATTAATGCTGAACGTTTGAGATAGGGATGATTCTTGCAAATTTACACAAACCACAGGGATGATTTTTTCAGTTTACTCTTATAAATATGTTGGTATATACGTGAGGTATGGTATAAGAGATGACAGATACCAAGGGAATATGGTGTCAATTGTATTGTGGTGGAATATGTTCAGATCGTGTCCAGGTTTAAATGGCACATTCATTGCTTTCAAGTTTCATGAAGTCATAGATCAAGTTGTTGCATTTACATGATTCTTGAGGTCAAGAATCTTTTGAAAGGGAAGGTATTTATGAGTATTGGTATGGGAATGGGTTTGTAAACCCACTACTCTTGGTGGGTTTTGACAATGCCTTGTTTTGAGGGTTTGATTCCCAATTTTAAATATCAAACCCACAAACCAAACAACTACAATGGTAATGAAAGTCATTCTTTTATACTCATACCCTCAAACCAAATGGCCCCGCTCTTTATTCAACATCCACATCTAACCATGTGGGAATATATTATGTGCCTTAAGATGAACAAGCATGGTATCTTCTTTTAACTTAAACTAGCCCACCTGTGTTCCAAGATATTGCTATCAAGAACCAGATTCCATCATCTTATCGCGGCAAAACAAGTCTAATCCAAACACCAAATTTCATTTCATTTTTTTAGTTGAATACTTGTTGACCATGTAAAAGTCAACACAAGACTAAAGAAAGAACAGGCCATTACCAAACAACATGGAAGTTATTCAAGACACAATCAAACTACCAGTAATTTATTTACTAAAGACATGAGCTACTCTTAGCTGGAAAGAACCAGCCAAGATTACACTTCAAAGTCACTGGTACAACTTGTATACATCGTACATAACTTCCATGCATGGAAACTAGTGGTCTTCAAGCTTTCATGGCAAAGTATAAGCTGCAAACAGAACATAAATATAACTATGTCAGGATAAAATAAAGTATATATATAAATGTATGTGAAATCAACACTTACATCCACAATGATAACCAACAGGACGATCAGCAATGTTGCATCGTTTTGGAATAGTTATTGCAGTCTCGGGCTTCACTCCCGAACTTTTAGCAGTATTGGACAGCATAACTGCACATAGACATTTCGGGTTTTGTCCCAACTTCTTTACCGCAGCACAGCAATCAGAAGAAACCGATGCACTCTCATCTTGTGCGGCCGATGCACAAGGAGCAAGCTTGAACGCTTCCATGTCAGGGTTTGCTTTCCCACACTCACCGGCTCCATTCACTTCACTCAATTCAGCAATCACAAGAACCACAAGAACTCCCAACAAGAATATGTTTTTCATTGAAGCTCCCATTTTCTCTAAGTTGTTTGTATCTTTAACTTAACTCAAGATATGAATAACTTGCACCATTTCATATGGTTTTATACTAATTTAGTAACATCAAAGGTGCTTACACGTAGTTTACACTATCTTCAATGGTGCAAGCACCATCAAGAGATCATCATTTTGTTTATTTGATGTTGCACCACTAACATTTATAAAAATGAACTACATAGTGCATACTACATTTCATCACGGTACAATAATGATTCACTAAACAGATGTCAACCTAAACAAGGGAGTCGACATTTTCTCACTACAAACCCCCAGTTCACCAACCCCATTACAACTAACAATGGATGAGTTCAATGATGTCAAGAAACAAGGTTTAAGTAACAAAAAGATAGTTTTTTCTGCCAGTTAACAAAAAAAGAAGCGTGTGTCAAAAAAAATTATCTTTGGGAGTTGCAGCTGTTTGTAAGTGTGTTGGTACATATGTTCTAGATTTTCAAGCGAAGAATTCTTATAAGTACTTATCATACCAATTACAGATATCCAACAAGTCCAACAAAAAAAGAAAAGAAAAATACTTATGTGATGTTTGACATTTGGAAGTTGGAATTGGATACTTGGTGGCTTAATCAAATGGCCCAATGTGGAAAAAAGGGGAACACTTGAATCATTTAATCATGGTTATCTTGGTTTAGATGAATTCAATCAGATGAGGAAACAAGATCTGGGTGATAACATGATAGCAATTGCTAAAGAGTCAGCAGAAATAGAAGAGTTTGTTACAGGGTTGGTTTTGGAAGTTTTTTTTTTTTTTTTTTGCTTATAAATATGTTGGCATATACGTGAGGTATGGTATAAGAGATGGCAGATACAAATGGAGTATGGTGTCAATTATATTGTTGTGGAATATGTTCAGATCGTGTCCAGGTTTAAATGGCACATTCATTGCTTTCAAGTTTCACGAAGGCATAGATCAAGCATTTACATGATTCTTGGGGACAAGAATCTTTTGAAATGGAAGGTATTGATGAGTTTTATGTACCACGTGCAAGGCACGTGGTTGATGGGTAAGAGAGTCACGAGATCAACACGTGACCTGGAAGTCTCAAACAACTTTTAGCGGGGAAAGCCGTTGGCAGCCAAGTCACTTGATGAAGTCTTTAAATACCAATTCTTTTCCTTCATTTCATTTTTAGCTATTAATTTGTAAACATTTTTCCTTCTCAAAATTCTTTTTAATCCTTTGCAACCATCCACAATCAATGATCCAATTAATTCAGAGTTCATTCTTTCTCACTGAGTTTCCTGTGTTAATAGGATAGACCTTCTGGATTGACCTTCTTCGATTCATTCGCTGAATCCTAGAAAGATCACATCAAAAGTCTGTGATGTTAGGTCAAAGCTAGGAATTAATCCTTGCTTTGAATTGGACTACGAGGCCTTAGAACCAACTATAATTGACATTCAAAGGCCTCATCAAGCCAGTCGTTGCGGGCTGATCCAATTATTTACTCTTTATTCAACATCCACATCCATCCATGTTGGAATATATTATGTGCCTTAAGATGAACAAGGATGGTATCTTCTTTTAACTTAAAGTAGCCCAACTGTGTTCCAAGGTATTGCTATCAAGAATCAGATTCCATCATCTTATTGTGGCAAAACAAGTCTAATCCAAACACCGATTTTATTTCATTTTTTAAGTTGAATACTAGTTGACCATATAAAAGTCAACACAAGACTAAAGAAACAACATGGAAGTTATTTAAGACACAATCAAACTACCAGTAATTTATTTACTAAAGACATGAGCTACTCTTAGCTGGAAAGAACCAGCCAAGATTACACTTCAAACTCACTGGTACAACTTGTATACATCGTACATAACTTCCATCGAAACTAGTGGTCTTCAAGCTTTCATGGCAAAGTATAAGCTGCAAACAGAACATAAATATAACTATGTCAGGATAAAATAAAGTATATATATAAATGTATGTGAAATCAACACTTACATCCACAATGATAACCAACAGGACGATCAGCAATGTTGCATCGTTTTGGAATAGTTATTGCAGTCTCGGGCTTCACTCCAGAACTTTTAGCAGTATTGGACAGCATAACTGCACATAAACATTTCGGGTTTTGTCCCAACTTCTTTACCGCAGCACAGCAACTAGAAGAAGGTGATGCACTCTCATCTTGTGCAGCCGATGCACAAGGAGCAAGCTTGAACGCTTCCATGTCAGGGTTTGCTCTCCCACACTCACCGGCTCCATTCACTTCACTCAATTCAGCGATCACAAGAACCACAAGAACTCCAAACAAGAATATGTTTCTCATTGAAGCTCCCATTTTCTCTAAGTTGTTTGTATCCTTAACTTAACTCAAGATATGAATAACTTGCACCATTTCACATGGTTTTATACTAGTTTAGTAACATCAAAGTGCTTACACGTAGTTTACACTATCTTCAATGGTGCAAGCACCATCAGGAGATCATCATTTTGTTTATTTGATGTTGCACCACTAACACTTATAAAAATGAACTACATAGTACATACTACATTTCATCATGGGTATACAACAATGATTCACTAAACAGATGTCAACCTAAACAAGGGATTCGACATTTTCTCACTACAAACCCCCACTTCACCAACCCCATTACACTTACGAGCTTGTATATATTAATACTTCCCAATTGATACAAACAATCATTAATCACCGAAAGCAAATTTGTTGGAGAAAACACCAAAGTATAAACAATAAATAATCAAATCAACCAAAACATATAGTATATGGTTAGAGCAACTCTGATGCATCAACTAAATTTTACCTATCAACTCCAACGCAAAAAAAACTCGTTCTCAATCTATTCTTAACCTTTATTCCTCAAACTTCATCATTTTCAAACTTTTCATCTACAGATCCTTATTTCAAATCTTTTTCAACATTTGCATAACAGATGCCCGTACTACGTACAATTCGGTTGCTATACAAGATAATATCTCAAATTACCACTGATATATCGTGACATGTCTATTCGGAAAGGGGCATGAATTTTTCCTACCACATTCCAAAATCAGACCGGGTCACAATCTTGGTTTGGATCATCAAATTAACAAAAATCCAATACCAAAATAGCAACTCTAATCATATCAACAAAGAATGATCTAAGTAGGGCAAACAATTCAAATCCAAATCATAACTCTAATCATATATTCAAAATGTCAAATTAGTACATGATCTTTTTTTAACGAGTAAACGCAAACAAAACAAAGAAAACATAAGTCAAAAGACCCAAAGGAACAAAAATCAAAAGAGGAACAACAGCAGCATAACTATGCTGACTACTCTCACATCCCAAAACCCCAAGCTTAATCTGGACCACATTCACAAGTGCCATCATCAAAAACCCACACCCGCAAACAGAACCCACAGCACTAACCATATACCCGACCCGAAGAGCATTCTTATTAATATGACACATGTCAAAACTAAACATCATAAGTCTTCTAGTTTCACACGATGTCTTGGCTATCCTGATAGCTTGCTTGAGACTCAAGGCAACCAGGCTTGAGAACAAGAAGGAACTGAATGAGTACACGTGGAAGCAGATGAGATCTTCAGAGATTTTCTTGGTTGGAATGCATGTGGGGTCGGTTACTAAGGTGTTGGTGGGGTCAGTTGGTTGCCATGCTAATCCTATGAAGACTGCTAACGTGAATAAGGAGTTGACGTTCACTATGCCATCTAGTGCTGTGATGTGGATTGTGGTTCCGAATCTTGTGCTGGATGATCGTGTGTTGTCGATGTTCATGGTACTTTTATGTTTTGATCTGGTGTGAAAAGGATTTTCAAGGGTTAGATTTGGGGAAGACAGTGAGTGTTTGTGTGTTCTGACAAGGAAAGCGTGTCTTTCCATGTTTGTGTCGGTCGGATGGGCTGGATTAAATGTTGGTTGGTCCATGGGTTCTAAATGATAGATCAATTTTAAGCCCATAGTTATGTTATCTAATATTCTACTGTAGTTGAGTAATTTCTAATGTGGTTATGTTAAAAAATATATATATAAAAAATAAAATAATAATTAAAAAAAAAAAAATCTAATGTTGTTATCTCAACATCTGCTCTATAACATCGCTATAACATAAACACTTTTCTCAGTTACAATTGCTATATGCATTAGTAGGTTCCTGTTATAATTTTATTTTTTATTTTCTTTAAACTTAACACATTTTATTAAAATTAAATTTTAATACGATGTATTAAATATGCAGGTTACAACGAAAGTAAAAATATGATATAAGTCATATAACAAACCAAGAACTAAAATGGTGTCTGTAAAATACCATGATGGACTAAAACTGAAAAGAAATAAACCAATAAAGTTAAAAATGAAAAGAAAAAAAATAAAAAGTATATATAAATAAATAAATTATATATATATTTTACTTCGTTATCTTCCTTCGAATATATACATGTAGACACATTAAAACACACACACGTGACGAGACAAAACATACACAAAAAAATACCTGAACACTAACACAAACACTAGCAGTTGGTTAAAAAAAATGATGGTGATTGGGATGGCATGGGCACACATAACACGGCTGTGGCGCCAGCAGTGGTGCAGCTTGGTGGCACCATAGGTGGCAAAAATGCTTATGACGCAACTGCACTGTGCACTCTTAATAGTTGAGTTAAGATATGTTTGAGGATTAATTAAAGAACAAATATAAATCTCATGTTTTATTAACTTTTCACCGTCTTATAATAAGTGTTAACCTTGAAATTTCTCCCGATCAAAACGCTTCGAGTTAGTAAATGTCAACTTTACTAAAATTTTGTGACAAATCAACAATGATAGTACTTATTATGAGACGAACAGACGGTGAATATATAAATAAATAAATAAATCATGAAAATGTGATACCTCTTCTATTTGATCAAGCAAACGTTGAGTTACTTGAGACCAAATTTAAATTAACAAACACACACTATCTTGCCTAACAGGTAAACGTTAGACTCCAAAGAAACCCCCCAAGACCCATAGAGTAGTAAATCACCGGCCCTCCACGATTTTGAGTTATATGGTTAACAGTGGCGGAGCTAGAAGAAAAAAAATTGGGAGGGCCGAAACAATTTTTTTTCGGGAAGAACATTAGATGGGAGTGCCGAGATGGTAAAAAAAAATTAACACATGAAATCGAGAAAAAATACACTAACGGGTTTAGGCCTAGAGGGGCCGGGACCTTTCCCGGTCCCTTAATAGCTCCGCCCTTGATGGTTACGGCGGGTGGCTTCAAGTAATTGCGGAAATTTGAACTTTGAGACCTTACCCTTTACTACCCATTGGGTTTATACAGTACATTGTAACTAGTTTTTAAATGAGGAATGATTAGGAGGCCTAAACTCATGTCTAATTTTGTGCCTAAACTTAGGTGTCACTCTTTCAATGGTTATAACTGAGGGACCCACTTCATCATAAACCAATGAGCTAATGCCACATAATTTTAGGCACAAAATTAGGCATGAGTTTAGGTCTCCTAATCATTTCTCTTTTTAAATGTCCAACTCTTTTCACACATTCTACAAAATGGTTCATTTGAATGGCCTGTTTTTGTTTAAAATCTTATTAACTGATCTTATTATATGCTCTTTTTATTGTTAAACTTTACATATCAAATACAGAGAGAGAAAAAAAAAAAAGTGTGGCATTGGTATAGTATATTGTTATCACTTAAACAGCTTAACTGATTTGCAGAACTGTTGGAGTCAATGCACCAGCTGATGTGGTTACAGGTTTTAGTTGGATTTTGTCATTTCAATACCACAAGAAAAAAGTAAAGTCAACAAGCAATTCGTTGAACTTTTAGCATAATTAGACTAAAACATATGCAGTAATATTAACCGAGAAAACCTATAAACTCTCTTCCTGCAATCCCTTCTTCAAGCTGTTCCTCAGCAATCCGCTTTCTGCAACCTGCCCGGTGTTCTATTCTCCTTTTGACACTGTGGACCATCCACACTACTTCGTGAAGATGGCATATCTGCATTTCTTGTAGAAAGACAACCGGCAGGACCTTCTAGACTCCTGACCCTTGTTTCACCACCAAGATAGCTAGTCAAAGCTCGTCTCACCCCACAACCCCGACTAGGTGGCTTGTTATTGTTTCCATGGTTAGTCAAGAAAGGAGTTCTGTCTCCCCTTGCAGGGCTTACTAGTGGTCCAGGTGAAAACTTTGGAGTTCCAAAAGAAGGTCTATACGGTGAGGCTGAGGTGGTGGACACTGATATCCTCTTGTGACTACTTGTGCTCACCCTAGATTTTCGGTTTTCTGATTGTTTAGACAAGTCGTCTACATATAGTAGATCATCAATGCGTGCCACAATGTTGTATGCTAAGCTCTCCAAGACTCGTGAGTAGCTCTCAAGAATAGATTTTCCTACATCCTGAAGAAACAAACCATTAAAGTCAATATCACAAAATCCCATTTTATGATTTGTAAAACTGGCCTGAGAAATGTTAAAGTAAGTACCTTGTTGCACTGAATTTTGCTGGTGTCTAATGAGGTTTGAGTTAGACCAGGAAACCGATGTTTTAAGGAAAGCAAGAGGCTTTCTGCTCGTTCAGCTAGTAAATCCCTCTTATGTACATCGGCCATTAGGTCCTTGACCATTTCCCAAGATGTTTTAGGTACGGGTTTTGTGTGAGGCCTTCTACGCCATAGGTAGATTGCTGACTCTACACGGTTTGCAATTTCCAAAGCAACGTGTTCAGATGAAAGATCAAGGCAATCTAGCAAGCATTCTGCTGAGAATTGCTCCGAGGTTATATACTGGTAGATCACATCTCCTAAACACACTCTCCCATTCTGTAAATATATATGATACAAAATTCGTTTGAGAATTAAAAAATTAAACATTATGTAAAATCATTGATTTTTTTTTTTTTTTTTCTTCGTGTTTATACCTTTGGAAGGGACTCCAAGTATGATTCGGGAACTTCCATTTCAGATAAAGAAGCACTATTGATAGCCATTGCAGCTTTTAGAATCTGATTAGCAGATTCACGCTTATGGTTTAATTGTTTCCGTGTAGCTTCTTCTAGACCACCAGCAGGGACACGAGGCACGGGTAGCCACCACTTATCTTCTTGGCGCTGTAATGGTTTATGGGAAGAAGCTAAACCATCCGGCTCGGGTGTCGTTATCCCCTTATCAACATACCAGAATTCTGTACTAGTGAAGCTATCTAGTATATCCTGTGATATCATAACAGAAATAGTAGAAAGATTAAATATTTTGATTCAGCAATGGTTTTGGCAGTAATCTTAATGAATACTAACCAGAAGCATGTTGTCTAATTTCCGAAGAGCAGGGAGATTGACAAAGATATCTGATCTTGGTCTACATGTCATGACCTAATGTAGCATGATTTGAAACATGTTTTAATACAATTATATTCATCAAAATCTTGAAGTCGAAAGGCGAATGAAGAATTACCTCAAGCTTACTACCATCGGCTAATGTTTGCCATGAGGGCTTAAATTCAACAATGTGATCACTAACACAAAGAAGGCATTCCATTTCTCTTTGCCACATGTATTTCTTCTCAAAAGGCAAGGGTTCCAATCTCCACAACTGGCCAAATGCAGTGGCTGCACAAATAACATAACACAACCCCAATTTTCGATTTTATTAACATCAAACAAGGATGATCCGGGAGCCAAAACGAAAAGACCTAGAAACATTTATACAACTGTAATTACCACAAAGATTAGTGATGGCATTTGAAATAGCCAAAGCTGTGCAAACACCTTTGCCACTTCCAGACATGTCTTCACCAAGCAATAATTTACTAAATCTTTCTTTCATCATCTCCATATCTACTCACAATCAATAGCAAAAATTACAGTTTATGACTATATACATACATTAAAGAAGGGAAACATAAAGCAAAATGGAATCAATAAAGACATAAAGTGGTAAAGCATGTTACTTTTTTCTAGTAACAAATTAACCTTGAAGGTATCCCTAAGCCACCCATCATATTCAAATTCAAATCTTTCCCACCTAATCACACATTTTCCAAAAAACCAAAAAGTAAAACATACCTGAGACTTTTGCACCAAATTTCTTGTTTTTTGATTCACCATCAAATTGGCTTTTTGCTTTTAGTTTTTCTTCAGAAGCATCACTACATTTACTGATCACCTGAGCCTTTCTAATAGGCCAACCAAGAGGAGAAGAACTAGTAACTGAATTACTCGAATTCGAGCTCGAGCTCTTTGTTCTGCTTTCAAGTGAACCAAATTCAAACCCATCATCTTTTACACTTTTATCACCAGAATTCTCCATGCCCACAACCTCAAATCACCAAATTGTCAGAAATCTTTATACCCTTTTCACCTTAAAGACTCTAACTTTTTCTTTTTTCTTGATATGGTTGTTAAAAGTTTGTTATATATATAACTATTTGGACTTTAACTAAACTACTAAAATAGC
Organism: Artemisia argyi; assembly: GCA_030686995.1. Taxonomy (NCBI): domain Eukaryota; kingdom Viridiplantae; phylum Streptophyta; class Magnoliopsida; order Asterales; family Asteraceae; genus Artemisia; species Artemisia argyi. The sequence goes on along the minus strand of CM060709.1, from coordinate 155,959,775 downwards.
TCACAAAGCATGTTTGAATTAAAACAATGATGATGTCAAGAGTTTGATTTAAAATGTGAAAGTATTTAAATGCAAAAGATATAGCCGTAGCCCGTAGGGGAAAATAATAGTATTAATGGTAGATAACAAAATTCAACACTTGCGACTATTACTTTTTGTGATATGAATAAAGGACAAATTACTTTTCTTTTTTGTCATGTTTTTTCTACTAGAATTACTTTAGTTTGCAAGATTTAAAATTGGGTTCATTCTTTTTACCCATGGTTATATTTTAGAGCTAAAAGAAGTTAGAAATTGTTGACACTTGTTTCACATGTTATTTGAAGTTTAAATTTGGGTTCATACTTTTATCCATGATATTGAGCTAATACAAATGTGGATTTCAAAATGTCAAAATGAGGGTGTTTTTCGTACCCTTCATATTATTTGCACCACCCATGTGATAAACTTTTATTCTTTTTTACTCTTGTACGTTTTTTTTTCTCCAGTTTTTCTCCTAAATCTGTTAATTGCCAAACCGCACCCCCCCCCCCCCCCCTAAATACCATAATTTAGAAGAAATTTTTTTCACGGTGCATGTTATTCCTGAAACAAATAAACGGAATAATATAACCACAAAAATTAAAAATAAATAACTAAGAAAAATAGTTACATTCTTTGAACAAACTGACATAAATATATATACAATGTCTGTTGTTCTTGGAACAGACTAACAGAAAGTTACAATTTAAAGGGGTGCAAATATGAAATAACACGAATAAGTTTATACTTTCAAAATTGATCTATAAATAGCTTACCTAAGTTTGTGGACATTATTTGCAAAATTGCAATAATTGTTGAGGTATATAATAAATTAAACTTCCATTAAAGTATACTACTAGTAACAATTAACAAAAAACTTTAAATGAGTAATATGATTATTTTAGCTCTTTTAATGTTACAGTAAGCTTTGATATGACTTATGAGCATGAAATATGTGGATGCGGTATATTAATGAAAATAAATGTGTAACGACTAACGAGTAGTTAGGTACACAACTAGAAATGCTGTGAATTAATGGGCCGGCCTATCGTTTAAAATTCGAATAATGTGGGCCCATTTGCTTGGTCGCCTTTTAGTAAAAGGAAAAGTAAAATGAGACACTATGAAGGTGGTCCTGTAATTTGATCAATGATCATGTAACCACTACAACAAATTTGTCATTTTTACACGCTTTTTTCTTCGCACTTTATAAAGTGTGAACCTTTTCTTAAAGGTATTTCACATTTAAGAGTGTGAATAATTGTTTCAAAATCTTCACACTTAAAAGTGTGAAGAATTTCAATCTCACACTTAAAAGTGTGAAAAATTATTTTAAAATCAAAAGCATCACACTTAAAAGTGTGAAGAATTATTTTAAAATCAAAATCATCACACTAAAAAGTATGAAGAATTGTTTTAAAACCCTCACACTTAAAAGTGTGAAAATATTTATAAACCTTCACACATAAAAGTGTGACAATATTTGCTACACTCAATTGGTTCACACACATGCTAATGTGAACTTTTTAATTCTTCACACTTTAAAATGTGGCGTCATGCTCTAATAAGTGTGAGCATGTTACTATTTTGTTGTAGTGAACCTTTAACACTTTAAACAACAACATGTAATATAGACCCTAATCGAAAGTTTTATATGCCTCCTTATTCTCAAGATTTGACGATCTTTATTCAAGAGGTTAAAAAAGCGATTATATGGATAAGGTTAGGTTAAGTGTTAGCAGGTTTTTTGCTCGATCAAATTGTTTAATTTCATGTATATCACAAACTTAAATCAACACAAGTATGTTTTGGGTACATAATCGAGAACTCACTCTTGTGCCAAGTATGTTAACCAGAATGGTAGGCTCACGGCTCTATGAAATCATGTAAATCACGAGTCTTCCACGCCTTTGGATATTTTAACCGAGACGGGTGGCCCAAACAAGTTAAAGTTGTGTTGTGTAACTTGTGTTGATTCGAACTCGGGACATATAACTAATGAAATTCACCACAATTCCGAAAGTCATGTTTATCATTTCATCGAATTGACATATATGCAACAATTGGTTATTCTTGATCTACAACATGCTATAAAAAAGACGCATATGTACTTTTTGATTATGCAGATGTCCACTTTTATGTATAAGGTTTGTTGTTAAGAGTTAAAGAGTACTGTGTATAAAAAGATGGTTATTACAAATTATATAGTAGCATGTAAGCATCTCGTATAAGATTGTCCGGAGTGGTGGGTGAGCCACTCATCATTAGTGCCACGTCACGAGTGACCACCAAAACAGAAGTCCAAGGTCACGGCCAAATTGCATTTGAATGTTGAGCCGGTCACCATATTGAGTGAAAAAATGTGGGGCCTTATTCTACAAGTAAATGTTTTTTATTTATTTTGTGAGTGTGTGGGGGATATTTAGTGGAGTATATTTATATAAAGTTATTGTAGTATTTTAATGAAAGGTAAGGGGAAGATGACTAAAACGGAAGAAATGTGAAAGGGAGTGAGGGGAAGTGAGATAAAAGAGAGAAATTTGATGTGGATAGTGAGTGATTGATAACCACTCCCTTTAGCCTAACTTGTAGTATTTTTTACTGTGTGCATCTTCTTTTGTATCAATTATCAAAAAAAATACTGTTCATTTCATATATACAATTTATCCCCGTAAACTTTATTTAATCTTGTACTTTGTGTTTAAACACATATAAATTATAACTTTATTTGAAACTTGAAAGTTTGGACTATTTGGCCCATTAATTTCCCCAACAAATTTGACCTAGTTAAACCCCCGACCCAACATAAAATCTGACCCGATACCAAATATCCGGTACGGCGAAATATTATTAAAATAATAAAATATGAAAATGATATTTTACCACGTTGGTTTTTTCACATTATTAATTAATTAATGATCCAAAGTCCAAACGCAACAACTCATTACAGCTTCCGGAAACCTTTTTCAGATCGGTATTTGACTTTCCCTCGAATTTTATATACATGCAATCTTTATGTATCTTTGTTATAATTATTTCCTCTTGTTTTCTTATTAATATTTTAATTTCCTGTTGTTAGGGTGTTTGTTTCATTGTCTTACTGAAAATTTTATAAGCTAACAAGCCTAAATTTGTGGGCTTATCTACTTAAGCTAATAGCTGGAGTTGGGGCCTTTCAGAAATGTTTGATAAAGTAGCTGGAGTTGGAGCTTATAGGTGTAAAATTACATTTTAAGAAAATCCAAATACTACTACATAAATATAAAGGATGAGGGTATTTACTACTAGTAGTATGTAATTAGCCGCACCAAAAGCTCATGCTCATTTCAAAAGCTTACGGTTTTTAGAAGCTACTACAAGCTTGTCATCCGAACAAAGGTCATTTGCAAAAGCTAGCTTATTTTAGAAGATCAAGCTCTCATAAGCCTTCAAAAGCTCTCTAAACTTAAAAATATGAGCTTATAAGCTTTTCAATAAGCTCATAAGCCCATCAAATAAGCTTTGACAAACACCCCCTTAATTGATTTCAGTTTCGTATTTACTATGGTAGATTTTGTCATGGCCTCATGAGAGTAGTTTATTAGCCTATCAAACTCATAATCTTGTCTGTTGGGGTTTCTAGAGGCTCTGCTAGTCTAATATATTGGTTGAAGTTAGCTATGCTAACCACGCAAAAATGATGCAGGGATATTACATGCTAGGAACAAATTATTAGTTGCATATGTTGGTGATCGTCATCGTTTCTGTCTAGTCACTAGCGATGTGGCCTATACATTCTCTTTTAAACAAGTTACTCAAAGCAGATGTTAGTGAAGAGGATGATGATGATATGAGTTGGGCTGCTTTATTCAATTTCGGTTCGCGCAATGGGAATTTGGGTCACTCACACTTTGTTAAAGTAAGTACATTTGGTCCTTCATTATTTTTTTTAAGTTAGTCATAGTTGGTTTTTTAGTTAATTAGGGTTTGTGTATGTGGTTTAGGTCCCACATATAAGGCAGTTACGTTCCTGGGATTGTGGTCTTGCTTGTGTTCTGATGGTTTTGAAAACGCTTGGTCTTAACCACTACGATCTTCAAGATCTGGAGGAGCTGTGTCGTACAACGAGGTATATTCCTCCTCTTGTCACTTAATAAATACAGTAGCAGGGTTCTAAGGCGTAGGTACTTGTAGTTGTTGAGTTCAGAAAATATTGAGAACCTTATTAGCTAGCTCATATTTTGTATTTCACTTGACCAAAGAAATGATAACAAATGGGCATGATGTCAAAACGTCTGATAAAAATGTGGTGTTTTAGTTATTCTGGTTTGAAATAAAACGGGTAGACAGATGAGGTTTTCCCTATTCAGGTTACTCGGGGAGGGCAAGCCTTTTTTACTCAGATGTACGCGGCCTCACCGGTTAATCTCTGGACCGTTTCCGAGCCTTCCCTGAGCACTTCCAAATGTACACACCTAGTGAGGTTTGAACCCTTGACCTCTTGTGACAAAAGCAAGGACCTTACCACTAGGCCATTTGGTGGTGGTTATTCTGATATGAAATAGCAAAAAATAAACGTTCACTTAATCAACTAGTTGGATGCGCTTCTAAATAAGTGGTTCATTAAGATATCCTAAATATATTAATCTTTTGATGCAGTTATTGTTTTAAGTTTCTAAGCAGGTAGGCTCTGTAGGTCGTGTGCACTAAAAAACGGATCAGAAGATCATTTTTTGGCTTCTAAATAAGGGTGTTTGTTTTAACTTATTTACCGGCTTATGAGCTTATTTTGTTCCAAACTAGATTTATAAACAACTTTAGGAGGTGTTTGGCATTGTGTTTTTAAAGGTGATTATGTAAATTGGAATGATCAAAATCAAATAAACAGTCGTTATAAAACGGATTGCATGATATAATGTTGTTGTTTTAAGTTTTGGGATTCAGATAGTTTCGCTTCTATAAGGAGTTATATGTAAAATGGCTTTTTAAGGAATCTGGTCATATGCATCAGTGTTTGTGTCGCTAGTTCTAAAATGATTATGTGACCCCTAAATATCATAATCATTTTCACTATGCCTAAACATTATAAACTGATTGTTCGCCACTTGAAAACATAAAGACTCGAACACTTGTAAGTGGATCAGACGATCATTTTTTAGCTTCTAAATAAGGGTGTTTGTTTTAGCTTATTCTCTGGCTTATGAGCTTATTTTGCTCGGCTTAGTTTTTGTATGCCCATTTTTTGGCTTCTTTTCCAGCCAATACTTATCTTTCAGTTCTAAGTCATAAATCCAATAAAAAGCCAAAAAAATGAGCCTAAGAAAATACTCATATGGCGAAAATAAACTAAAACAACCACCCCCTAGTCTGAAAAGTTGTTAAAAACGAAATGCTGTCTTTTTTATGGTGACGATTAAGAAATGAGAATTCTGCTGGTCCATTGATTTTGATACACTGTTCATTGTTTGTGGTTTTGTAGTATTTGGACCGTGGATCTGGCATATTTATTGAGAAAGTTATCTATTCGATTCTTATTCTTCACCGTAACTATAGGTGCTAATCCAGATTTTTCAGTAGAGACGTTTTACAAGGTAACTTCCCGTGTAGCAAATTGAATTGATATGTATCCTCTTTGAATTGGCTTGTTGGAGATCATTTGCTGGTGTATTGTATCTTTTATAAAATACACCACTTACCATATCCTTCATATGTACTCCAAAATTGTTTTGTTCTTTGCAGGAGCAGTTAGCCAATGATATAGGGAGAGTAGATATGCTATTTCAGAGATCAATAGAAGAGGGAATAAAGATAGAGGTACAACTTTTTATTAGGAAATAGTATGTTTTTCAAATTGATATGTCTGGTAGAGCCGTAGAGCCATTTGGATTATTGTTCCTTACCAAAATTATAAACTTTAGGAGGTGTTTGGGATTGTGTTTATTAAAAGTATTGTGTAATTTGGAATGATCATAATCAAGTAATTAATTGTAACAAATCGGATTGCATGATATAATGTGTGGATATGTTTCTGCTGTTTTAGGTTGTGGTATTCATCTTATTAGTTGTTGAACAGTTGAAGTGTTTGATAAATCTGGTTCCTTTTAAGGAGTTACATGTAAAATGGCTTATAAGTAATCAGATAATCAGAGTCATTCTCACTTGTCCTAAACACCAGAAACTAATTGTCCGTTACTTGAAACATGAAAACTCAATTATAACTTCAAAAGGCAATGCCAAACACCGCCTTAGATGTTTGAAAATAAGTGCACACATTTCTCCTTGTTAACAGCACAGGTCAATTAAGGGAGAAGAAATCATCATTTTGATCTTGTCAGGAAAATATATTGTGATTGCTTTAGTTGACCAGTGCATTTTAAGGTATGCTACTCAAAGTTTATATACTTCTTACGACGTTGTGATTCATCTGCGTCAAATCCTATCTTTTTTCAAGATGTGTGTTGTTATACATAGGTATCAATTGTCAAATCAAGAAGCTTACTTGCTATATTAATTATAATTTTGTAGTCAGCCTTGGAGGGAGGATGTCCGTATGCCACGAATTTATGAAGGCACTGCAACATATACTGGTGAGAAAGGACCTTTCGATTCACAAAGAAAAACCTTAACAAAAAAATGTTACTGTACTAAATATTTTGATGACTGTATAGGTCATTATGTTGTTATCTGTGGCTATGATGCTCATACCGATGAATTTGAGATCCGAGATCCAGCTAGCCACAGGTACAAACATTCTTTATCTTCCCTCCTATGTATCCCAGGTCTTTCAATACTTTATATACTATCCGTCATAACTCGTTATGCTTGACTTACAAAATATATTGTCATTTATGTTTTAACATTGTTTACGGTACAGTCATGATACATAATTAGGTCACCCTATCACATGTAAAGCCTTAAATGCCCGTTGTCTTCTTCACCAGCCTTCACCACCACTTCCAGCCGCCCACAGTCCAACACCATCCCCTACCACCACTTTCGGCCTAAACACCACCACCACTTTCAGCCCCAACACCACCAATCGACCACCACCAGTCAACACTTTCTGGCCGACACCACCAGTTACGACCGTCAACACCACCACCACCACTTCAAGCCATCACCACCCCACAAGTCAACACTATCTCCACGATCACCATAACCGTCACTGTGAGTTCTGTGACTCCTTATGAAAACGAAAACAAAAATGTCTTCTTCCTTGCAAGTTCCATAACTTCTCAAGTTTTTTCATTAAAAAAATAAATAAATAAATAATAATAATAAAAAAAAAAAAAAAATGTCTGAAAATAAATAGGTGAAGATGTGTGAAATAACCAGATTACCGTCAGCAAACTATTTAGGGGGTGTAGATTCACAATATTCGATGTTGGTTAAGCATAATGAGTTACGACGGCTAGCATATTTAGCTTTAACCCTTCTCTTTTTTTCTTTTTCTTTTTTTTTTTTTTTTCTTTTTTATTATTATTATTTTTATTTTTATTTTTTTTTCCCCTGTGTCAATCCCTTTCCATTGTGGCAAAATTTAGGTTTATTATGTCCTGAATTTGGCCATTAAGCATCGGGAATTGACTTTAAAAAAAATTATGCCATCAGACAATACTGATGCATTGTTTATTATGTAAACAGGGAAAGTGATCGGATTTCATCAAAATGCTTGGAAGAAGCTCGCAAATCCTACGGCACTGATGAAGATATCCTCCTGGTAATGCACTCTTAATAAGCGCAAATGATGCTATATATTAAACTTTGCTCTATGTTCTAAAACCCGACATGTCACGATCCAAAATAGTACCAGAATTCGATCTAGATTTTGATCTCTTTTAAGATGTGAACATTATCTTAGATTATCAAAAGATTCAACTTTTGGAACCAATTTATCTTATCTGCAGGTATCTCTAGCGAATACCAACAAATAAAGCAAGATTATAAATTTGTTTCGGGGAGTCAGGGACTATGAATATGGCTGTATTTCTCTACTGCTGGTCTGCTGCACAGAGTACAATTTCTCATTTGCTATTCAATTGCTTGGCTATTGTTTATCTACATAATGAGACACGTACATTTCTCCATACGCACATTGTAAAATAAGTGCAATGGTTTGTTCATGTTGTATTTAGGAAGAAATCGTACAGCTCATAAATACGACAATTGTATCATGTTATCGTCATATGTACATGATCGGTGGTTTATCTTAATGTTTGATATCGTCTAGGCGTTTGAGGGTCCGCGTGTCTCTGGAATTGCTCATGTGTTTGTTAGTATTTGTGTTTACCACTAATGTCACTCTTAACAAGAAAAAAAGGTGTTATCAACAAAGAAAGTGAGACTTCTTTTGGGTTTTTTTACTTTTTTTTGTCTGTTATTGGGTAATATTGGTATAAAAATATGGAGCATAAGAGTAGTGGGGAATAGAGAATGAAACATGGGACAGCTCAAAAGGAAGAAACAATGTCGTCAAAGTGGTGTTGTGGACGAGAGATTCCGGGTGTACCCGACAGGTTTTATGCCGCACGTATCTCCATTATCCTATGTACTCGTACTATTATTTTATACTTCAAGGAAATGACTTTATAGTTTCGATATTATTTGCGCATTAGGTTGGATGCAGTTGTGATACACCTATTTTATGTTACATAAACGTATTTTCTCGCCATTTTCATGTCACATTGACCTCTCTAGTGGTTACCAAATTCTCTACTATTTACATATACCTCACTTCAATACAAACATATTTCACAACACATTTATAGACAAACAAATGACCCTTCATGTGTCAAGCATGTCAAGCTGTAGCAACGCTCGTGCACGGTTGGTGGTGCTACATAGGCTGACAACTTGTGGTGCATGGCCTTACCACGGTTGGTCTCGTGAGATACGAATGTTACGATCTTAATATAACACGTTATAATGACATACAAACGTATGTAATGAACAAATTATATCGGAATATAGTGGTACTAGCCTACTTTGGACAAATCAACATGGTTGATTAGTGACATGTAACAATAATGCCATAATGGGTCATTCGAAATGTCTGTTTACCCGCCTGGTATTGTTTAGTTCTGGATAGTAAAATGAACTACCCACCCCGCTATGGATCATAGGTAGTTCGAAACTTCGAATTATTAACTGAACCACCTAGTTAACACCCCTAGTGTTTACTGTAGTTCATATGTCAAACCATTTGAATTTTTCATTTCGCTATAGGCCTATAGCATATAGATATAAAAACAAATGTTTTATGTTTCTAGTACAAACGTTCATAGAAACAAATGAAGCAATCAAACACGTTATTTGATGCATAAAAATTCATGCATTTATGTTAACATATAACCATGTAGTATGTATATAATTCATATGTATGTGTGTGCTTGATGTGAAAAGAAGAATTATAAAAACACTTGGTCACTTTTCTTAGGGTTTTGTTTGGTTATGTGATTGAATAATATTTTTCCCTATTTGTTGTCACTATACTGTATTTATTATCTCAAATTTTGTTCCTTTTTTGTCCATTATACTATATATATAAAAGGCAGGCGCTACATGACAAAAATGAAATGAACAGTGTTTTTACGTTATATCTACAGTGGTATCTACAGTGGTCGATGAATAGTACAAAACAGTGTGCTACAGTATTTTTTTTCCCAACTGCTCTAACTTAACCCCAACATACAAAAAAAATTACAACAAATTTAAATAACAAAATCACTATACACCTTGAAATAAATCTGATGAAAAAAAAAAAAAAAAAACGCAACTTTAACAACAAGGGTGTTTTTTGCCAATGCAGAATCCGGCGAAAAGCGTCGGCGACAACAGCAAATTCCGGCGAGTACAAACCTGAAAAAAAAAAACACAGAAACCTTAAAAAAAAATATATATTAATTCATAAATAAATTGTTAGACATATAAATGGAAGCAAAAAAAATGTTAACTCGCCCGAGTCAACGTGAGTTGACTCGGTGAGTCACCGAGTCATGACCGAGTCACACGAGTCGAGGTTAAATCTTTTAGATCCACACTTTTTCTAATCTTTTGCATAGGTTTTATAAAAGGTTTTATATGAAAATCGGATTAAACAAAAATTTACAAATTAGGGTTTGAAAAATAAAAATATAGATGGGAAGGGGCGCGTGAGGGGTGTTACCGAGAGAGAGACAGAGCAAGGGTGGCGGTGGCGAGACCGTGGTGGCGAGGCAGCGGCGGTGGAGGTGTTTGGTGCCGCGTCGAGAGCTAATAAACACTATAAATACACCTATCTATCGAATCGGTAAACAAAATGGTTCGTCGGAAAATTTTCAGGTATGGTGGTCGCCGGAAACTGCTGGTGTATCGCCGGAATTTTTGAAGAATCCGGTGAGGTAGAGAGAGAAATGACAGAGTATATGTGTGTGTTTATTTAAGAGAGAGAGAGAGTGAGAGTTATTAATGAGAAAGTGAATAAAAATTTCTCTTTTATATTTTGTGAGGGGCCAAACTGGTACAAAAGCAAAAGTGTTGGCTAAACTTTTCACAAAAAAGATTCGGGGACTCATTTCACATATCAAACGGATTCGAAAAATTACGAAACTTGCGCCATTGTTCACGAAATAATTTTTCCAACAAAATCAAGTATAAACTTCAATATTTTTCCCAATGTCAATTTAATTCAATGAGTGTGTATGTCAGGTCGATAAAAGAATAACACACACATTTACCGTGATCCCGCAGCAACGTGCGGCGTGTGGTTCACTGTAGCTACAGTACCCACGCAAATTTCATGTTAGCCCCATTTTAACCCCTAAGGTTATTGATCAATTGCAAAATTAGTCTTTAACGGCCGTTACCTAACAGTTGTGGATTAAATTTGCAACGGACCAATAACTTGGGCCTGTTTCTGTGCAAATATTAAGCAGAAACAGCCCCTAAGGTTAACCTTTATTTTCACCGTTAGTCCCTAAGGACTACCTTTGCAACAAACCGTTACTTTCAAGGACTAAAAAAAATACCCCTGCTACAGTATCAAACAGTGGTTGCTACAGTAAACGCCAGTTGGGAATAGTACGTTTACTGTTACTAAGGAATTTACAGAAATGGTCTCTCAAGTTAGTTATAAATCGCACCGTTAGTCCCCCGTTAGCGATCTTTTGCAAATTTAGTCCTTAATAACAGTTTTTATTTATTTATTTTTTATTTTTTTTACGGTTTGGTTCTAACAGATGCTATATACTAACAATATTAAAAACACACATATACTAACAATTACACCAAAACAAACACTAACACAATCATTCTATACAAGAACCCCGCAGCAATGCGCGGGCTACCCAGCTCGTTTATCTCTATATCTGGGTCATGATATCGATTTCATAAAAAACAAACTAACCCCAAGACTTCTTATTTAACCATCTATACATAAATATAATGATTAAACAAAAAGGGTTAAATAGTAAATGAGTATATAATAATTGTACCAGTACTATGAAAAACACATATTGTTCCCATGATTATTGTAGATGAAAACATAAATTGATGGCAGAAACCAAACCCTGTCACAGGAGATTATGGGTAGATGAGTTGAATGCATGTGCATCCATTTTAAGCCATGCCACACTCTTTCATTAGGCATACAAACAAAATAATGTTCTTTGTGCGTTTAAACATTGTTGTGTTTTCATCTTCATGGGAGATTGGGATCCACACTTGATTAATACTGTAACTCATATTAGATGCTTGTAAAACATTATTATGACATTAAGAAGAGAAAACCAACTCTACAGAAATGGATACTATACAGCAAAAAATCCATGTTTTTAAGAGCTTTAGGTTTACTTTGACATTTAGACTCACGAGGTGTCACATCACTATAACAAATTCCCTTTTATTGCAACATTTGAGTCCGACATACACACTTAGAGCCTTTTTTTTATATTTGAATTAAGATGCTCATAAACAAAGTAGGTCCCCATCTCTTAGTACCACTGAGTGGGAATAGCTACCTTTTAATTCTTTGGTAATTCAGATAATCTAAGGGGGTGTTTGGTTGGGGTAAATTGAAGGAAATTGGAGTAATTTGGAATTAAAATTGCTTCAAATCACTTGTTTGGTTCACATTAAATGTGTGGGCCCAGAAATTTAATTTGCATTAATAAGGCTAAAAGTGGGGCATTTTAATTTTCTTCCACATTGAAAGAATTTACATTTGCTTAAAATTTTAAATAGCACTATTTTTAAATCTTAAACCAAACGCCCCCTAAGAGAAAATAGTGGGCCCATATAAAAAAGAAACAATACTATATCTGCCTAGTGATGATTCAGATGATTATATCAAAAAAAGAAACGGCGCCTTATTCACATTGGGGCTCGTGCTGCAACCCACATCGTCAGTAGGATTAGTTTTGCTATTGCTAAAGGGGTAGGGGCTCAGATAGTATCGAGACTCCCCACTAATTTCTTGTAATCCTATTGTTTTGTTTCTAATGAAAGTGATGTGTTATTAAAAAATAATAATAATAATAACTAAATAATAATAATAATAATAATAATAATAATAATAATAATAATAATAATAAATCGTACAAACATTACCTTTGCCGTATGCACGACAGACAAACCAACCAACAACAAGAAATGGCAAGGTAGCTTGGTGTGATGGCAAGCTGTGGCAAGCTTGCTAAGTTGAAGTAGCAAAGGATGACAAGAACCACACCGTATGCTCTTAGAGAACCCTGAGACCCCACATTAGGTCCTCCTTGTTTAGAAACTATATTTTAAAATTTTGTTTGGCAAAATTTAAAGATTAAAACCATAATTTCAAAGTACTATGGTTATAATGAATAACAAGTTGAAGTGTAACTTTAACGTAACAAAACAAAGAGTTCATGTGTTTGTAATCTTGTATGAGTAAATTGATTAGTTGGGGTCTATGGTTGGTTGCATGTTTCACGTAAATTACGATGCAACCACCAAAATCAAAATGTGGTTTACAATATGCTGATGGTTCACCCATCATCATCACTCACATGCATGAGGGGCTCAGTTTGCAAGTGAAGTCGTGTAGATGGTTCACCAATCATACATTCATACTCAACTGCATTCCTATGATATGAATGAGTTTAAAATAAGGGTGTCCATGGTACCAAAACCGTCCCAAACCGAAACCGTCCCAAAAGAACTGAGAACCGAAAATATGAAAAAAATGGAACCAAGAACCGTCTCAAGTTCTTCGGTACGGTTTCGGTACAGGGATTTCGGGTAATTCCCACAAGAACCTAAGTGTTTAAATAATTTTTTTTATCGTCGATCATTCAAAAGACATGCTAATAATGCTATAACAATACAAATACACACGGTATTTAACTAATGTACATGATTAAACATTGTATAATTAAACAACAACATATATACTTGATTAAATATTGCGCATCATATTGAATCGAAAAGCATGAAGTACACCAACACCAACTGACCAACATTTTTATATAAAACATGCATTCATACTTCCAACCCATTATACTCGTTAACTACAGATTCGTCATTCACCACATATTGCATTATATAATTCACTTGATTTTTTTATTACTATTGGTAAGTATCAAATTTACGATAATGATCTCAAGATAAACATATTTTCATGTTAATAAATGATGATGATGATGATCTTTGAATGGATTAAAAGTTTAGGTTTTAATTTTATTATGTGTTTTTAAGTTTTAGATTTTTTATATTACAGTTTAATAATGAGTAAGTTTATTTTTTTTTTTTCTTCTTAAAATGCTATACACATTACACAATGTCCCAAATAAACCCTCTAAAATTTCATATTTTTAAAGTAGTCGGTTCTTTCGGAAAAGTACCGAAACTGGACGGTTCCGACCCGAACCGTCCTGAGAACCTAAAATTTGGAATTTTAGGAACCAAGAACCGTACCATGGTTCTTATATACGGTTCAGTTCCGATACGGTACCGGTACAATTCTTCGGTTCTTTTGGTTCCTCGGTTCTTTTGGACACCCCTGGTTTAAAAACAAAAAGAAGACAACATCAATTCATTGTTGGGTTATTTTTGGTATGACATTGTCAACAGTCTTTTTATTTATAATTAGACACATGTAGATATTACTAGGATTGTGTTTGTTTTGAGGGTTTTACTATGGGTATGGGTTTAATAGTGAATTAGTTATATATTGTGTTTGATCGATTAGGGTTTTGAGATAACGATCTACTAAAAAAGTATGAATTGGCCAGAACAACCCAGACCCCGGGTGCCTTTAGCATCAGTCATTGTCCAACCCACAAAGAATAATTTCGGTAACTCTCCTAGCCCAATGGGGCACCAACTGAAGTGAGCAAAAGTCGAGACTCGAACCCTTGACTTTTTATACACAAAATCTCTCGAGTGGGCCTATTGGTTTTTCAAGGTAGGTACCAACTGAGCCAAAGCTCTTTGGTTGTTTTGAGATAACGATATTACAAAGATTTCTACAAACCCATAGTGGGTTTTGATGAATTTTGTTAGTTTGAGATACAACGGGCGTCTTTATTTTTTCATATTTACGCTTCATATCAACATTAGACTTATTTGCAAATCAAGCGACACCCAGATATATGAAAATCTGACGACTATATGTACTAAATTTATACTCTTTGTATCAACATTAGTCACATTTACAAATTAAATGACACCCGAATATATGAAAATATAGACAAGAAGTTACATGAATTAAAGTTGTGATGTTCGATCATGTTATTACATTGTGGTATCTTTTTATTTTTTTACTTTTTTATTTATTAAAAGCATTAACATAACTCATATCAATCAAATTAGTCAAGTAAAGAAGACCCTCAGCAATTAAATTAACATTCGAAACCTAAAATCAACATTTTTAATGTACAATATTGAAACGTTACGAATGGAACCAATTAACCAAACACTTTGGGTTTGAATTTGAAAAACAAGATGTTTGACTTTTTGAGCACACATGGATATATTTTAAAATATTTTTCCTTTTCTTTGTTAATAAGAAACAGAAGAAAACGAAAGGCAGACCCCACTTGTTCACATTTGGAACCAAGAGCCGCACCAATATAACCTTTTTCTGATAACGACTGTGGACTATGGCGGGAAAATTCTAAATCCATATAATTCATTTGGGAGGCAAAAGAAAAGAAGAAAATATGTTTACTTGATACTCGTATATAACTTTATCATTTGCCAGTAGTAATCAAAAAAAATGTGTGAATTAACGAGAATATTTTGAGCTTGGGTGTTTTTTGGCATCAATTATTTTTCATCTCATAAAGAATAGCTTCAATAACTCTTTTAACTTAGTGGGGAACCAACTAAAATAAGCAAGAGCCGAGATTACAACCCTAAACCTTTTATCCACAAAATCTTTTCAGTAGGTCAATCTGTTTTTCGAAATTGAGTACAAACTGAGCCAAAACCTTTTATGTTTGCTACTAGTAATAGTTATAAGCTTAAAGTGCATAGAATAAAAAGGTAATCTAGTGTAAAATTAAACTTGGTTTGTAAGAATATATTAACAAAATTGTTGGATTAGTGGTAATAAGGGGAATAAGACGCATTTTTTTTCTTGTTATCACGTGTCTTCCTTATTAGAGACACTCATACAACACGAGTCCTTGACCAAAAAATGGAGAAGTAGGTCTTGAGGGAGACCAAGTTGTGAAAGGAAAAAAATGGGTTGTGTATGTGATGTCGGTTTTTGTGAGGTATATTTAATTAATGCATATTTGAGTTGTGAAGTTGTTGTTTTATTACGTAGTACATTATATTTGTGGTGATGTCAGTGGTGTTCAAAAGTTAATATTGCGCTAAGTGGATGATGAGTTAAAATTTTGGTTTTAATTGAAATTCACTTCAGACTACTCCCAACGCTAGGGAGTGAGCCTCGGGCAACATGCAATTCACGCGACAAAGCCGCTAGGGTCACAACGAGAAGACAAAAACCAAGCAACGAAGGTGAATGTTTCACCTTTGGGGCTCCATGCCATTATGGGACCTTTATTATTTTTATTATTTGTTTTTAGTTTGTAAATGCGCGTGAGATATTTAATAAGGGTGGTGGCAACCATACCTCCTAAAAAATTTCATACCTCCCAACCAACCAATAATATCATTCCACCTCACCCACACTTTTTTCTTACCTCCCAACCCTTTTTTAGTGGCAACCATACTTTTTTCATACCTCCCAAACCACCAATTTTTTTTATTTTTTTTTTCATAAATAAATAATTTAATAAAAACATAATATTTCATTAATAATTAAAATAAAAATACATAATACTTTAAAAAGAAAATTACACAATACTTGAAGAAAAAAAAACATAATTATTCTAAAAATCCGTAGGCCATCCATATTTCTCCGCGATCTCACGTTTTTTAGCAATAGTGAAATCTCGCACAGCCTGATTGGTTATGTGAGCATGCGGTTCGTTAAAGAACTTCAAGGCCCGAAACATTTGCTTTTCTTTAACACTCTCGAGTTGTGCCGCCATCAACTTTTCGGCCAATGCATCATTTGCACGTTTTTTTTCCATCTCCTCCTCCAACATTTGTGATTTTTTTGACGTGTAGGCCTCGAATTGTTCAACAACACTATTTTTTGTCGATGCCTCGCTAGCAATCTTTTTCCCTTTTCTTTTCCTTGTTGGAGTTGTGTCATCATTAAGATCGGGAATAACAGTTTCGACATGCTCATTGCTTCCCGACTCGTAGTAGGTAGATTCCGACGACTTTCTTCGTTTGTCGGAATTAGATGCCGAAGATGTTTGAACAAAGCATGGTTGTTAAAATATATAAGAAAAGTATTAAAAAATTACTTGTTGGATGTATAGCCCATTAAACACACCCATGGCGGCATTCATAGTTATCCACTTTGTGTTCAATGAATGATGAGATCGGGTAACACCTTTCACGTTCTTATGGTAGTGTTCGGTAACTCTCTCCCAAAATTTCTCTCTACGTTGTTGATTCCCCACTTTTGGACACGTCGACACATATATCCACGCTTTTGCCAAAGCAACCTCTTGGGCCGTCGTCCAAGCCACTTTATCCGCCTTAGTTTTTACTTTCACAACTTGAACATCTTCATCTATATAAAAAATAATAACGTATAAAAAAAATTTACGTATAAAAAAAAATAATAACGTACAAAAAAAAATTAACATATATAAAAAAAAATTAACGTATAAAAAAAAATAATGACGTATAGAAATTAATACCGGTTTGAGTTTGTTGTTGCGTTTCGGGGACAAACTCAACCTCTTCATCATCATCATCATCATCATATAGAGGTAGTTCGCGCTCAACATTAGGCTCGACACGTGAAGGACCTTCACGGTAGTCACAAAACGGGTTGAACTCATTTGTCATAATTACGCTATATTGACTTGGATTCAACGGTGGTGGAGGTCGTGCATAATATTGTTCTTGAAAGAATTGTGGTTGAACCGGTGGTGGAGGTTGGGGATAGTAGGCCGAGCTAGGGTGTTGTTGAGTTGCAACTTTCGGACGAAAATGTTGTCCACGAACGCCACGACCACGCCTTATTGAGCTAGATTTTCTTTGATCCATGCTACACTTTTTTTTTAAGATATAGAGATGATTTTTAAGATATAGAGATGATAAAAGTATGAAATATGTATGTGATACAGTATAGTATTTATAGGAATTTTTTTTTTTTTTTTGTTCCAAGCCAACGTTCGGATCACAACTTTCAATGCCCAACGTTCACTTTTGTTTCAAACGTTCGAAAAATACTCCACCAAACCGCAGCAGTAAACATTGCCGCTGAACCAAACCGCCCACCCAAACTGCTGGGGTAGCGGCGGTGTTCCCCGGCGGTTTGGGGGCAAACCGATGGCCCAACGGCATGGCTGCCAGTACCCTAAGGTATTTTAATAAATAAAAAATATGTTAAAAAGTGAAGTGGTGTGAGTCTGTGAGATGGTAGAAGTGAAAAGTGAGATAGTGATGAAGGAGAGAGAGAAAATTGATGTTGCGTTTAGGTAGAAGATGAAGTGGTGTGTATAGTGGCGTTTAGTTGATGTAGTCGAACTGTCTAAAGCATAAAGCTAGGTACAGGGACAGAACCAGAACACAAAGTCACCAGATGCATTTAGAAAAAATCAAACAAGACTACATATATAATTTTTTAGGATCCGATGCATTTAAAAAAATCCAGTTTTATAATAAAATTAACACTATGACACATAAATTTATGGGTGTTCGGGATCTCACGGAAACCTCTGGTTCCGTTCCCATATCCCATATAGGTATAGGGTGAAATGAAATTCGAAAGGAGAAAACATTTTACTTTCATAACTATTAATTGTTTATCATAAAATTTTATTTTTATAAATGTAATGACCCAAAAATTGATCAGGTGTCAGGCATGAAAATTGTAAGAACATCTCTAATGGGAAAAGTCTTAAACACTCTATACATTTAATGTTTCACTTACTTAATGACTAAAGCGTTTTGCCAAGACTTTGATTTACAAAGTCTTTGTTAAAAAACTATTCAAAAAGTCTTTTATGCAATGCAAAAAACCCTTTTAAATAGCTTTGTACAATAGTAAAAAACTTTTAGTTGGTTTACCCATTGTAGATGCTCTAAGGTTGGGCGCATTAATGTCGGTCTAGTGAGGGTCGACCGAGGTCGGAGGAGGTCGCCCTTAGTACACCCATTTGGGTCATCGAAGGTTGGAGGTGATTTGGGTCGAGATCACGACCAAGGTGGTTATGTGTTTATGTGTGTTTAAATTAAATTAAAATGTATTTTTTGTTGGGTATGTTTTTTATAGTGTAAGTCGTTTTGATGTGGTAAAAACTAAAAGTCGTATGTAAATCGTGAAAGAGAAAAAACTGATGTTGCAGGAAAAATGAAAATCGATGAGGGTCACGAGTGTTCCCGGTTTAAATATTTCGATTTGAGACTATACGATTGTGATATCCACTACAAAGATCTTTTTATATTCCATAGTTTCTTTAACCAAAATTTTGGCAAAATTCAAATGTGAAATCAAACGATTTACCGCTACTTTGACTATATCCAAATTTATGTTCTTTTCAGTTCAGGAATTTAATTCTATTTCCCTTTTCTTCAGTCACTTGCTCACGTAAGGCATGAGTTAACCACACCCTCCTTAAGCCACACCCTCCTTATTTGACCAGCTGCCGCTGCTTATACTGTCTGCATTAAAACCTGTACATTTTGACTAAAAGTAGGTAGACCCCCTGGTAGGGAGGGTGCGGTCAACACATCCTCTCACATAAACATAACAAAAGTTTGACGTACGGTACATAATAATGTATTTGACTTTTGTTCAATTTAATTCAATATCAATAATTAACACGAAATAATCAACTACTACGTATTAAACTTGAAGTTGATTCGCACATCAAATTTTTGATAAAAACACTATTTTTTACAAAATGTATAGTACATCGTACGACACTGTAACACACAGGGTGTGGTGAAAGAATAAAAAATGCGGTTTGCAAATCAACCTCGTTAAACTTCTTCAAAAAATTGTTTTTTCAAAATTTTTTTTTTTTTGAGAAAAAAAACGGACAATGTGTGAATGAAATAAATGATTTTCTGTTTATATTAAAACAATCTTAAACACCATTTAAAATTAAAAAAATAAAAATAAATAAATAACGTTTCACATTCGATATCTTTTTGAAAATTTGAAGAAAGCTGTTCAAATAGCTTGAACAATTGTAGTCTGTAGATACCATTTGTCCCTCTTATTGAACTTGCGTTTTCAAAAAAATAAACTTCAAATCTTCAATAGGTGTTACTGGAACAAGTTTAAATAATAGAGGCTTAAATTGCAAATATACAGATAGTGGAAGGGTTATTTGTGATAGTTATCTAGGCGGGAAAATATTAATTCGAATTGAATGAGACGGGTTGAAGTCCGGCAATTTTGGGACATTATTAAATGGTTGTACTAACTATCACCTTTTCTTTTCGAGATAAACACAAGCACAAGCTCAGCACAAACAGGATGCGCCGTCAGCGATTTCGTGTTAAACTGTAAAAAGACCACGTCATCGCGGTAAAGTTTCAAGGATTTTTTAGGATAGATATCATCACCAAGAATCAAATGATAAGAAAACATAAAATAAGAAGAATGAGAAATAATTATAACTTTATATTTGAGATGCATCAACTTGGATTAGATGCATTTTTAGTCTTTTAGATGCACCATAAGGCTATTTACAATGGGTCTGAAAAAAACGTTCGACAACATCGGTCGTTCCCAATGTGGGAAATCGATCGCCGGTGAACAAAATCAAATATCGTTCGCTTTTCCAACCGGTATTTCAAACACAATTTGCCACTTTTGAAAATCAAAGTAACCGTTTGTAGCCTAAAAAAAACTTTTTTTCAAAAAACATTACCACTTTTCATCCTATAAATACTCACATCAACCCCACTTTCAAACGCACAATTTCAAAAACAATTCATCCAAATTCACATCAAAAAACACACAATGTCAACGAAAAACACTCCACAATCAAAAAACCGACAATCCCGACTAACCCAAAATGCACCCGACATAAATTTCTCTCCGCAAAACACCTTTAAACTAACCGGCATAACACCACCACAACAAGGGAACATACGCTTTCGTCCACAATCTTTTGAATATCCAACACAATTACCACAAGTCAATCAAAGAGAAAACTTATTTTCCGTTCATCGTCCCTTTGTCCCACCACAACGTGTTAATCATCACGAAGAACCAAGTGAGGCGGCTTATCGTCCTAACATGGATTTCTTGCATTGTTCCCAACCGTATCAAGAACATTCTCCGATTCGGTCTACTAATCTTAATATGAATTTGGAAGATTGGGCAGAATTTCATAACTATGGCTATTCGACCCAACACTATCCAAGCCAAGACCAACCGAGTCAAGATGTTTCGATGGGGCAAGGTTCGGGTCAAGGTTCCTACCACGGTTCTTTGCCCGTTGATGACGATGAGTATGACGAAATCGAAGCTACATCACCCGTCAAGCAAAAGAAGCCTTCGCGACGTGCTACAAAGGTGAAAGGCAAAGCCAGAGCCAAATAACCGGCCAAAAAAATTGAACCATGGTCTACCAAATAAGAGGTCGTTCTTTGTAAAGCTTTCATCTTTGTTTCTGAAAATGCAAAAAAATGAAACACTATGAATCGGCACAAATTTTGAGAGAAAGTGGTAGCCTACTTTTGGAGAGAAACTGGTTTAAACCGAACAATGAATTTGATCGTTTCCAAATGGAAGACTAGAATTCGTTGTCAGGTTGCGAATTTTGGTGCTATTGTTGATAATGTCAAGGGGACACATGGAAGTGGTGAGAATGACCTTGACGATTTGTCCAAAGCTCTTTTGGAGTATCGTGCACGTTACGGTCAAGATTTCACTATGGTGGAGTGTTGGAAAGTTTTGAGGGGGCATGATACCTGGAAGGAAGAGATACCCGTTTTCCAATCGGGGGTTCGAAAGAAAGTGAAGGGTTCAACAACTACGTCGGGGTCAACACAAGGCCCCTCGAATTTTCAAGACTTGGATGATGACGATGATGAAACAGATTATGATACTAGAGAATCACGACCACAAGGTCGTGACAAAGCAAGGAGGAAATCATCCACCTCCTCTCATGAAACATCAAAATCATTCATGAGTGGGCTAATAGCGGATTTGTGGAAATCAAGACCGGCAAAAAAGGAAAAAGGTAAAGAGCGTGATGAGTCGTGGAAACAACCCAAGGAACGAGAGCTAGCGATCAAACAAAAAAACTTGGAATATACAGAAAAGCTCTTGCAATGCCAGGAGGAACAAAAGGAACTCTTGAGAACTAGCAAACGGGATCAAGAATTGATTTTCTACAACTCGGCTATCGACCCAAATTTGTCCGAACGACAACGAGAGGAACTTATGCGAATTAAAGCGGAAATCAAGGAACGACACAACCTAAATTACTAGTTTTTAAATAAGTGTTCGCGTGTTTAATT
Source organism: Artemisia argyi (assembly GCA_030686995.1). Taxonomy (NCBI): domain Eukaryota; kingdom Viridiplantae; phylum Streptophyta; class Magnoliopsida; order Asterales; family Asteraceae; genus Artemisia; species Artemisia argyi. Next base: position 155,937,740 of record CM060709.1, on the reverse strand, counting down.
TTTAGTTGTTTAAGTTTTTTTTTTAGTCGTAATGTTTTTATTTCGTATCGTATCGTTTATGTAATATTTACGTTTTATTAATAAAATTTGTGTTTGTGTTAAAAAATGTTTTTTTTTTTTTTTTAAATGATGCAATATGGGTTGTCACTGTGATGAGAGAGATGAATATGGGTTGAAGAGAGAGAAAGCTGAGGTGGCAGCCGGAAAGATGATGCAATATGGGTTGCCACTCTAAATAGCCTAATATATTTTCTATCAAAAAAATTATATGCATATACATATATTATATGCATTTCATCAAGTTAAATGAATCCTATACATTTTTAGTCATCTTCGAGTCAAATTTGATGTTAGTACTACTTTGCATCATTTTTACTTCAAAATCACTTTCAAAACTAATTGGGATGTATCTAAATAAATATAGATGCATCTAAATCAAGTTGATGCATCTCAAATATGTGGTTATAATTATTTCTCATATTTCTCATTTTAAATTTTCTTCTCACTCGATCCTTACCACCCTAAACCCCGTAGTGATATTTTAAGGCTATTGTAACACCCCCAAATTTAAGTTTGTCGCAGCGGAAAAGTAATTTGGGTATTACGGGGAGGATTGAAGTTTTAATCTCATACAACGGCTTAAAATAAATGTTTTGAAAGTTATTTGTCATTCAAATAATATTTTTGATAAAAATATAAACCATTTGATTTAATATCTTATTAAAAGATATAAAGGCTTGTAAAAATGACAAATTTGATTTTTACACAATTTTAATTTATCAGAGTATTAAATGCCCGCTCCGTGTCTTGTCCTGCTCCGTTAAATTACCTGAGATACATGATGACGTATAGTCTATATTTGGGCCACGAGTCCAAATAATATATACTACTAGCGTCTAAGCCCACCACAAGTGGGCTGCCATGACAATGGTTTGGGCCGCAGTATCATTAGCTTGGGCCCACGAGGCCCAAAGCCCAACTAAACCCACCGGGTACACGATAAGGATTATCTATTCATAGAATAGATATCATTTCCTTGGATAAGCACCACGAGTGCGAAGAGTAAGGAGCAAGAAACCCACACGGTTTCAGCCCCTATAAAAGGAATGATATATTCTCATTCAAAGGTACGACATACAAACCTAACTCTCTACGAGAACCCTAAATCGATTACTTACTCTCACGCCGGAGTCTAATCGGGGGAGACAATCCCTCGATAAGTCTAACGTTGTTGTTTTATTTTCTTAGTACGCAGGTAACGAGTGCTAAAAAGCGAATTGGTACGAGAGCAAGAGCCAATAACCAGGTACGCCCAACTTTTGTATCAACAAGTGGCGCCATCCGTGGGACCCTACTAAGAACTAGAATGACGAAACATAAGAATTCAAGCCAGCGGGCTCCGCAGTCAGAAAAGCGTGACCATCAGAGGAAGAATCAACAAGATCCGACCTCCAGACAAGTTGCTAGTACAACCAGCACACCTGGTCACCACGAGGCAGGAACAACCTCACCTCGTCTAGCGGTAGAACTACCTATAAGAACTACCCAAGTCACACCAGTGGTCCCAAGCGTTGAGGAACTCCAACGCACCCTCTTCACTACTCCTCATCAAGCTACACTCGCAGTGAACAACACTGCACCGCCAGGCGCGCCTGAACGAGACAGGGCGCCTAATACTGAGGCAGAAATTCTTGCAACAACCGAGGACGCACCCGATCTAACTTTGGGAAACTTTGTATCCCAAAATTATGAAACCTTAACCGCCCTCATGCAAGAAGAAGCAAGAAGAAGGGCAAGTACGAGCCTACAAGCTCGGCTGAACTTTGGTCTTGAACGCGAACCATCACCACTGCGCCACCCACGAGGAAGACGCGCAGAACGTACCACTATCCATGATAGGTTGGGTACGATATCTGATTCACAATACTCAGAAGACAGCGAGAGGCGCACCAATGTTCACTCCAAACTTGGCAGTCGGGGAATACAATATCGATTAGGGCCTCAACATTCGCCAAGCCAAGGATCTTCCAAACCTGGGAGTAGGAGGACTCAAGATAGATTGGGGAGAAGAAGATCCCCAAGCAGAGATCCCTCAAGCTCTTCTTCTGAAAGAAGCCGGCGCAAGCGCCGAAAAAGAGACTACCCTTCTTCCAGTGACTCCTCGGACAACGAGGATAAAGAAACAGGACACTGGAAGTCAAGAGGAAGACGTCGCGAGGAAGAGAATGAAGATATGCCTCTCCCATGGCGACGCCAGAAAATTGATGCGTTTACACGGCGCATCAGCGATTACTCAGACCGCAAACGCAGGCGCATGCCCGCTAATGTGAAAACATATGATGGAACAGGCGATCCAGACGATCACCTAAAAATTTTCGAATCAGCCGCAACTATTAAAAACTGGCCACAGCCTGTGTGGTGCCACATGTTTAATTCCACGTTAGTAGGAAACGCGCGCACATGGTTTAGCAAACTCCCACGTAGGAGCATCGGTGGATTTGAGGAATTACGGAAAGCATTCCGCCTCAACTTCACCCAGCGAAAGAAGTGCGCTAAAAACCCTGTGGAGCTAACAAGAGTGAAACAGCGTCAAGGAGAATCAACCAGCGCTTTTATGGAACGTTTCAAGGATGAGTGCATACAAGTTAAAGCATGTCCTGAAATCCTAAAAATTTCAGGGTTCATGAATGGGATCAATAACCCAGAACTCATCCGGAAGCTGAACGACAAAGTTCCACAAACCTTTGATGAGCTAACAAAGCGCACTAGATCCTTCATACAAGGAGAAGCAGCCGCTGCGGATAGTAAAAAGGGTTATTCGAACTATAGGCAGCAAGAGCAGCCTCGGAGACAATCCAATGATCAGAATAACAATCGCAGCAGGAATTACCGCAGTGGAAGAGACAATGACAAATATACCCCCCTTACAAAGACTCCGAGGGAAATATTTGTAACAGAAGGCGCAAACTTCCTAAAACCACCACCAATGCGCACCGCAGAAGAAAAGCGCATAGGGAGTGGATACTGCGAGTACCATGGTCAAAAAGGCCACACCACTAATGAGTGCGTCCAGCTAAAACAACTAATTGAAAAGTTAGTAAGAGAAGGCAGAATGGACCACCTTGTAAAAAATATCAAAGAAGGGAAAGACAAACAAAGGAGCGGAGGTAAAAAAGAGCCCCCCAAGGAAAAAGATGATACTATATACATGATACAATCATGGCAACGCAAGATAAAGCAAAAAGTCAGCCAAAAATTCTCTCCAGAAAAAGAGATATCTTTCCCTACTATAGCTGCGGACAACGCAGTCGTGGAGCCTCTAACCATTGAAATACATACAGGGGGGCATGACATCCACCGCATGTACATCGATGGAGGAGCATCCGCAGATATCCTGTACGATCACTGTTTCAAAAGACTGCGACCTGAAATCCAAAGTCAATTGATACCAGCTACAACGTCACTAACAGGATTCACAGGAGAAAAGATTTGGCCCATGGGGCAGTTACGCTTGTTGGTGGTCGTAGGAGATGAAGAACACTCAACAGCAACATGGATAAACTTTATGGTAATAAAGTCTCCTTCGCCATACAATGGTATCATTGGAAGACCGGGAATATCATCCATGCGCGCAGTACCATCCACAGCGCACGAAATGCTCAAATTTCCAGTGGAAGGAGGAGTTGTCACTCTCTAAAACACAACAGTACCACCAAAAGAATGCATCGCAGTAACAACTGAAGCAGATACTATTCCAGAACAGCGTACGGAAAAAACGCCAAATTTAAAAGTCGCTATTCATCCAGATTATCCGGAACAACAAGTTTCGATTGGAGGATCTTTATCTGACAAAGGTAAAGCAGCTATATGCGCTCTCTTGCAAAAGAACCTAGACATCTTTGCATGGGAACCAAAGCATATGACGGGAGTACCGCGCTCTATCACAAAGCATAAGCTACAAATCCGACAAGGATACCCTCCAATACGACAAAAGAAACGCGGCCAGGCCCCAGATCGTGCAAAAGTTATTCTGGAAGAAGTACACAAGCTCGTAGATGCAGGCATCATGCGCGAAGTATACTATCACGACTGGCTTTCTAACCCAGTTATGGTAAAGAAGAACGATGGCAGTTGGAGGATGTGCGTGGACTTCACGGACCTCAACAAAGCATGTCCACAGGACTGCTATCCACTGCCAGAGATAGACTGGAAGGTCGAATCCTTATGCGGATACCCTTTCAAATGCTTCCTAGATGCATATAAAGGGTATCATCAGATACAGATGGCAGTGGAAGATGAAGAAAAAACAACTTTCCACACCAGTCAAGGAGTGTACTGCTACACAAAAATGCCTTTTGGCTTGAAGAACGCAGGCGCGACATACCAACGACTAGTGGACACAGCTTTCGAAAAACAAGTAGGCCGCAACTTGGAAGTCTACGTTGACGACCTTGTCATAAAAAGCCACACAGAGGACGAGTTGGTGCGCGACATTGAGGAAACATTCAGAACATTAGGGCGAATAAACATGAAGTTAAATCCCAAGAAGTGCACCTTTGGCGCAACCGAAGGCATGTTCCTTGGATACTTGATAGAACCCGATGGAATCAAGCCTTGTCCAGAAAAGACAAAGGTTGTTATTGATCTTCCCTCACCGCGCACACTCAAAGAAGTCCAGTCATTGAATGGAAAGCTAGCAGGCTAAACCGTTTCTTATCTAAGTCAGCAGACAAATCTCTTCCTCTCTTTAAAACACTCACGAAGTGTACTAAAAAGGGAGACTTCCGCTGGACTAAAGAAGCGGAGGAAGTTTTCCAACAACTTAAAAACCATCTAGCATCCCTTCCCAAACTTGTCGCACCGCGACCAGGGGAAGAACTAATCATGTACTTATCGGCAACCCATGGAGCAGTCAGCGCAGTACTATTGACAGATAGGAACTCCGTCCAGACACCCATATACTTTGTAAGCAAAGCCCTAAAGAAAACAGAGACTAACTACAGCGCTATGGAAAAGCTGGTCTTAGCTCTAGTGTTCGCAGCCAAAAGGCTGCGCAGATACTTTCAAGCGCACCCAATAGCTGTAATCACTGATCAGCCAATCAAACAAGTTATCTCTAAGCCTGACGCATCAGGACGCTTACAAAAGTGGAGTGTACTGCTAAGTGAGTATAACATCTCATACAGACCGCGCACTGCAATCAAAGGACAAATCTTAGCCGATTTTATCGTGGAGAAGCCAGACAGCGACAGCCCAACGTCCGCAAAACAGATCTACAGGAACCCTGGATTCTGTTCACAGATGGGTCCTCATGTGTGGATGGATCAGGCGCAGGCCTTATTCTCTCAAATCCAGAAGGTATGGAATTCACCTATGCGCTACGCTTTGAGTTCACAGCCACAAACAATGAGGCAGAATACGAAGCCCTACTAGCCGGACTACGTATCGCAATCCAAATGGGTGTACGCAACCTAGAAGCAAACGTAGATTCGCGACTAGTCGCTAACCACGTGCTAGGTGAATACGAAGCCAAGGATGAACACATGATCCAATACCTGGAAAAGACAAAATCTTTGATCAAAAACTTTGATAGGTTCACAATAAAACAGGTGCCTAGAGGAGATAACAGGAAGGCGGACGCACTCAGCAAGATCGCATCCACAAGCTTCGCACACCTCTCAAAACAGGTATTGGTAGAAACCCTAAAAAACAAGTCAATCTTGGAAATGGAGATATCAACGGTGATAGAGGAACAAGATCCTACATGGATGACACCTATCATCGAATTTATTAGCAAGGGAATCCTACCCCAAGATCATAAAGACGCTCGAAGAATACGACGCACAGCGCAACAATTTGAATTACGCGACAACGTACTCTATCGACGGTCTTTCTTACAGCCATGGCTCAGATGTGTTGGACCCCTTCAAGCAGACTACGTACCACGAAATTCACGCTGGATCATGTAGTATGCACTCAGGGCCACGATCCGTGGTGGCAAGCGCTCTAAGGTCAGGGTACTATTGGCCAACAATGCATCACGACGCACGCGATCTGATAAGAAAATGCAGCAATTGCCAAGTCCATAGGCCAATTCCGCGCCGACCACAACAAGAGCTAACACCAATTACCTCACCATGGCCATTTTACAAATGGGGTATTGACATCGCAGGACCTTTCCCTGTCGCAGCGGGAGGAGTAAAATTCCTCATCGTAGCCATAGACTACTTTACGAAGTGGATCGAAGCAAAGGCGGTGGTGAACATCACGGGAAACCAAGTCAAACGCTTCGTCTGGGACAACATTGTCTGTCGCTTCGGACTACCGGGTGCGATCATATCAGACAACGGAAAACAATTCTGTGATAACCCATTCAAAGATTGGTGCGCACAATTAAACATCACACAACACTTTGCTTCAGTCAAACACCCACAAACCAATGGCCTAGTCGAGCGCGCAAACCGCAGTCTAGGCGAAGGAATAAAAGCGCCCCTTGACAGACACAAAGGAAGGTGGGTAGACGAGCTCTCGCATGTCTTGTGGGCGCATCGCACAACAATCAAAACCAGTACTGGCGACACGCCATTTTCCCTAGTCTATGGAACAGAAGCCGTCATACCAGCTGAGATAGGAATGCCAACTATACGCACAGCAGAGGTCAACGTCACAACAAACGACGAGGAACGGTGCATAGACTTAGACGTACTGGAAGAAAGACGCGAACGCGCAGCTATACGCGAAGCAAATGCTAAGGCAAAAATGAATAAGTATTATGATGCAAAAGTCAGACACACTTCATTCAGACCAGGAGACTTTGTTTACCGCGCCAACGACGCGAGCCACGCAGAAGACACGGGCAAGCTCGGACCCAAATGGAAAGGACCTTACGAGGTCACAGACGCGCTCGGCAACGGCGCATACAGACTGCGCGATATGGAAGGTCAAGACCTAGCGCGCACCTGGAACATCTGCAATCTTAAAAAATGTTACTTCTAGGCTACGACCCTTACACAGACACCCTCGCATCCTACGTGATGCCCAATAAGTGTTTGTTTTTTCTTTCATAGGAATTGTATTTTCTATTTTTTCAAAAACTTGCAAGTATCAATAAAATGTTATGGTTTCTAGCTAACTCCATAGCGTATTTTACTTTATTGCATATATGTCAATATTGTTTATCTTATATTTTTGCCTACATGGCGTGCATGCACCACTTAAAGACCCACGACGGCATAAAGGATGAGTTAACCTACTAATTCACTCGTTGAGTAAGAGGGTTGCAAACCCATCAACATCGGATCACGTATCCTTGCTAAGCGCCTTACTCTTGAGACGTCGAGGTAAGTTTTGCGTTCGCACCCCACGACGGATGCGCACATACTAAGTACACTGTACAAGCTTAGCAACATAACGAGCCAAAACATTTGGTCAAATAATAAAACTTCGCAAACAATGCAAGTATAATTTTTAAAGTTACGCACTTAACGCGCCAAGACACTTGGTCAAACCTTCGCAAACAATGCAAGTATAATTTTTAAAGTCACGCACTTAAAAAAACTTGGTTAAATAAGTTGGCAAACAATGCAAGTATATTTTAAGTCACGAACTTAAACAAATAATTCTTATTCATAAGTTATTTACAAAAATTACAAGGCAAAACATAATATACAAAAAGCCTATATGCTATGGCGATGCTCAGGACTCTCCTCTGGAGCGGCGGAACTCCCCGCTTCCTGCAGCCTCCTCAAAGTTAAAGCATCCTGCATAGATACGGTCGGAACGCTTACAGGCACACCATCTGACCTGGGGATGTGTGCAGCGCCAATGCCACACATCACTGCCTTACCCTTAATACCCTTCTTCACAGCAACCCTCTGCTCATGTCGCTCCAGCACCTCTTTCAAGGGAATCTCCCTCTCAAGAGCAAAGGGTTTGAGGATGTCACGAGGCCGCGCGAACACAGGAACTTGAAGCTGGGAAACATCAGGTTTCAGATAATAATCTGATTCCCCATCCCCATTCTCCCCAAGATGGCGCTGCAATGTCAACCCCGCCATCAGTACATCTATGGGGTCATCTTGATCGCGCTCCAGCCTCCCAATGTGCGGCAGCTTAAGAACCTTCAACCCCGCCATTGCCTGCAGCAACTCATCATAAGCAGAAGGGCTGTACCCAGGGACTTCCGCCAGGTCCTTCTCCAGCAACTTGGCCTCGTGGAGATCCTCCATAGCCTGTGATCTACCACGCGCCATCGCGCAATGCACCACCTTCCCAAAGGCGTCCTTCACCTCTTGGGACTCTAGCGTGCCCATGGCTGCCAGGCGCAGCCCATGGCTAATCAACCACCTACATTCACAAAGACAATTTGTGTCAGTAAAAAAGCATGGCGATAAAGTTACTCTAAAAGAGAATAAAATAAAAAGAATACATGCGCTCAGCAATAGTAGACATCAAGTGTGGATACAGCTCCTCGTCATACTCTATACTGAGGGCACGCAGCTTCTCCTCTTGCAATGCAATCATCTTCTCCACGCGCTCCTGGAACTCCTGGACGCTGGCATGATGCTCAGCCATCTTCCCATCAAGGTATGCCACCGACCAGGTCGCTTTAGCCTTTATCTGATTAAGCTTAGCCCTCGCATACCTAAGGTCGGCTAGCATACTCACCTTATCCCCAGCGATCTTTTTCGCATGCGTCCGCGAGGCCTCCAACTCCACTTGCGCATTAGCCAACTGCGCACGGAGTCTCGCCAACTCCTCATCCTTCTGGGCAAGAGCACTGCTCTCCCCGACATACTTCTCTTTTAGCTGAGCCACCAGCTCAGCTTGGCACGCAGCGGTCGCAGCCAGCTCATCCATCAGCTGCTGCGCCTCGCCACCATCAGCAACCTTGGCTTTCCCTTCCCTGTTTTCATTCTGTGGAGAGGAAACCTCATCAACGAAGACTCCATCATTCTTCGCAGCATCATCCCTACGCAACAAAAAACAGTTAGTAAATATTACAACAAGTAATATGATAAAAAAAAGGGAGAAAGATGATAAAAACGCAGACACTTACAGAAACGGAGAAGCCTCATCAACCTTCAACCGTGCGCCAGAAGTAGATGTCTCTTCCGCATTAGACTCCGCGTCCCTAATGACGTGTCGACGCCTTTTCCTGGTGCCACTGCCTCCAGCCTCTCCCTTGCGCTTAACATTCTGCGCAACTTCCTCTTTCAGCACCTCCTCAGGATTAAGGATTTTTATGTTGTCAGACGACCCCGATTGCGCCTCTTTGTGCGCTACCTCCACAGTGGGCGCCACGCTCTGAACAGGCGTCACTTGGAGCGGTGGTGTGTTCTCAGGAACCGCCTCTGGCAGGGCGGTCAAACGACCCTCTGTCGCCTCCAGTATGGGCTGCTCACCTTCCCTCAGAGGGCGCACCCCTATAGTTACTAGCTTCGGCTTGTCCAGCTTAACCACAGCAAATAGATCCATCTATGCGAACATCAATAAAGCAAGAAAGGAAAAAAGGGATTAGTTATTAAAAGCGCACATACACAAAAAGACTTACAAAGCTTGAAGTAGAAGAGATGAACACCCACCCCGGCCATCCTCACTCAGGAAAGTAGGCACCTCATCTGCAGCACCAAAATAAGCGCGGCTCAACCCCATATGCACCAAAAACTCCTCCGGATAGGGGTTAATGGCCAGTCGGTTGGCATCCAGAATCTGCGCGTCAGCCAGCCTGTAGGAACCGGGTGCAGGGCGCCCATCCCTTGGCAATGTATCCAGAGTATAAAACTCATAGGGAAAGGGAAAGACTACATCGTCAACCCAGAAAAAGTATTCCCTCCAATTCTTTAGGGCGTCTACTTTCTCAGTATAACACTGAAGCGCCACCTGGCGCTTCGCAAAAGAAACCCAACCATTTGACCACGTCGTGTGATAAAAGGAGCGGAACAAGGCCACGGTCGGTTCTATCGCAAGTAAACGGCAGTTTACTTCAAAATTCGACACCTTAGCCGCACCTATACAGTGCAGCTGAGAGATGTGAAGGCGATAATGATTGAGCAAATCGCTCAGAAAAATAGATATGGGTACGCGGTAATTCGTGTACTCAAAGAATTTCGTGTATAGCCCTATTTTCCCTTCGGGGAAATCAGCTATACACGCGTCCACATCTGGAGCCTCTGGATGGACATCCAGAGGCACGAAATAGTCAGACGAAAATTGAGTAACATCCTCAATGGACATCGCAGAGCGAAAATCCTCTAACTGTGCAACCATCTTCATCAAAATACTAAGTAAGACGCACACAAATTACCTACGAAAATGTGGTATTTTCTTTGCAAAAAAGCTTTCAAGGAAGGTGAATAGTGAATAAGTGTGTGTTTTACTGTGTGACTGTAAAAAGTGGGGCGGTGACTATTATATAGGGGTGGAAAAAACCCTAGTTTCTCTCCACGTGGAATCCACTCACAGAAAACGTATGGATAGGAGGTGAACGGGTACATGCACTTTTTCCGAATTACGAGGGCTACGTGGACACCACTCCCGATTTTCGAGGTATCCATTTGAAATATTTTTTTAGTTAGGTGCATTGCACTTAAAAATAGGCGGTAATATTTACTTGATCTCCCGCCACGCTTACCGCTGATGATATTAAGTCTAGTATCCGCGGCTACGAGCCACGCACACTAGACTGGGGGGACATGATGACGTATAGTCTATATTTGGGCCACGAGTCCAAATAATATATACTACTAGCGCCTAAGCCCACCACAAGTGGGCTGCCATGACAATGGTTTGGGCCGCAGTATCATTAGCTTGGGCCCACGAGGCCCAAAGCCCAACTAAACCCACCGGGTACACGATAAGGATTATCTATTCATAGAATAGATATCCTTTCCTTGGATAAGCACCACGAGTGCGAAGAGTAAGGAGCAAGAAACCCACGCGGTTTCAGCCCCTATAAAAGGAATGATATATTCTCATTCAAAGGTACGACATACAAACCCTAACTCTCTACGAGAACCCTAAATCGATTACTTACTCTCACGCCGGAGTCTAATCGGGGGAGACAATCCCTCGATAAGTCTAACGGTGTTGTTTTATTTTCTTAGTACGCAGGTAACGAGTGCTAAGAAGCGAATTGGTACGAGAGCAAGAGCCAATAACCAGGTACGCCCAACTTTTGTATCAACAATACACATGCTTAAAAGTATCAACACAAAGGTTGGTGAGTTCATAGAGTTTTATGAAAAACCCTTTATTTTGATAGATTTCAGGAATATTTGGTATTGATAAAATATAAACAGTAATGAAACAAGTATTGAGTATATTGACTATAATCACAAATAAATCATATAAGTATTCAATCACATTCAAATAAGGAATCAATAATCCTAACATGAGCTGGAAACTCATGATGCTAATTTAATCAGATATACAATTCAAGTATGGTCAAATTCCTATACAGCTGTATCTAAATATTTGTTGAAAACATACATTTCCTTTATAGATATTGCACTAAGCCTCATGACACACAAGCTTAACCAAAAGAGGTGTTTTATCTCAATGATAAATTTTGCCCTCTAATAATAGGTGATTTGCCAATTCCTATTTGTCTACGAATATAGTGTATCACGACTAATACGACTAACCATTTGCAAATGGCATTCCGTCAAGTATTAGTGGGACAGGAGGTCAGTCCTTAACAGGTTTCGAATCTGTTCACTATATTCGCGCCCACTTAACAGTGATTAATGGCTCATGATTGAAGGGACTTTATGGCGATAAGGTAACTTAGACAATATCAAGGTAGTAATGGGATCATTCAAAATAATATCGTGTAATCAAGTATCATACCACAGTAATCAGTTTGGGCATATTATCGTTTCAGTATCAGTAATTCAGTTTAAGTATTTCGCCAGTAACACATGTATATCACATACCGCAATAATAGAATTGAAAATATTATCATATGAGTATCAGTATTTCAATCAAGTAATTCATCAGTAAAATATATATATCACATACCACAATAATCAAATAGGAAGCATTTTCATATAAGTATCAGTATTTCGATTAAGTATTTCGTCAAGTATTGTATATATCATATTTTAAATCACAAATCATATTAAATAAATATCAATTAGAAAATTGATTTGAATCATGTATTTTATTCATATACTTATCAAATTATCAAAGTATATGTAAGCATGTATCTCCCCCAATGAGTTAAAAACAATTATTGGAAATGGGGCTATGACTCATCTGGATTGATACAGAAATAATGAAAATAAAGTAGGATGAGATTTATGGGAACGATTATGGAAACGTCTTTGATACGGAACCTGATAAATAAATTTATCTGACAATATAACCAAATACTATTTGGTAAATACGAACGAATAACGAATAAATATTATTCGTTATGACGAATAGATGATGTGCAGTGTAATTGTTATGCTATGCATGATATAATAAAATACTTTATTTAAATTATCCATCGAAGTTTTACCTTTTTTAACGTAAGTAAAAATATTAATTTTTTTAAATATCGTTATATATATTATTAACGTAAAAATAAATAATATATAAATAAAACGTAGTAAAAATGCATATGACGTGATGGTTGGCGAAAAATAGAAAATAAAATAAGAATGTCAAATAGGTTATGTTTAGTCCTTGTCCTTTTTCCAATTTTTATACTTTTTATACTAACGGCGTTAGCGTTACACCGTTAGTCCTTTTCGTATCGAATTTACAATTTTAGTCCACTACTTGTCCAAAATTTCAATCTAAGCTTGGAACATCATATAATATCAAATTTTATCCTAAACTTTCAGTTTTGACAGTATTAGTCCAAGTTTTTAAGGTTTGGCAGTTTTAGTCCTTTTAGGTGTCGTCGCGTTACATTTTTAGTCCAAATTTTGAAAAATGTAGAGAAAAATTATATAAAATTTTCCAAAACTTATTTTATTAATTATAAGCTTATTTCAACATCTTATTTGATTAAAAGCTTATTTTTCTAGCTTATGGGCCTTAACGAGCCAAATACAAAGCCCGTTAAGGTTTTTAGAGGCGAGGGCATGAAAAATGTTTTGGGCCTGAACTAGGGCTACTTTTGTGATTCTAAAAATATTTCATATGGGCCCAGTGGGCTTACGGTTTTTAATTTCTTGTTGGGCCTTGAATTAGCCCACTCGACAATAATTATTTTTATTAACTAATTTTTGAATTTGAAAACCTTATGTTTGCCGATTCAAAATGGATTGATTTGGGTGTCGAAACGTGAGTATTTTTGCAAGTTGTGTAAACGAAATTAATAGTTTTCTAGGTGGTCTATTAGGTCGAGCAAAAATATGATACTCTCGTTAGGTGAAATTTAATGATATACGAGTGGTTTGTATCGTTTATATATTTGAAAATCTTAAAAATATTACTAAGTGTTTTAGGTGATTTTTGTACGTGTGAAACATGGTTCAAAATAGGTTCGTGAATGCATGTAACGTTAAAACTAACGTGAATTACTTGTGCTACGTGACTCCTAGGCCTTCCAAGATAGAGGCTAGTCACGTTTAATGTTCTACATGACAATATATACGTATAAATGGTATGCAAATTGATATACGATAGTACAACTATATATATGATGCATGAAATTATTTTTAACGTGTAGAATGAATAGAATTGAGTTTGAAATAACCTACGACACCTCTAGGGTGGTGAAGAAACGAATAGGAACGAAGGAAACACAAGAAACTAATAAATTCGACTATAACTCAAAGATATATTCGAATGTATTCAACCCGTTCCTTTTCTCTTGCTTCCAAACGTATGCTAACTTGTTCCTAGACTCTTAGAAGTGAGTTTTTATGAAGAAAGAATGTTGTGAAAGTGTTTGAGAATGAGAAGGAGCAAGTGCATGCATGGAACGTATATATGTATCATTTGGATGAATCGTATGGTTCGAATTCACTCAAGGAAATATAGGAACTATGCAATGTCAGTAATACTTAGACTCCTATGATGAAATATATTGTTATAATATGGTTTGTGAGTGCACAAATGATGGAAAATGTTTGGGTGATTCATACCCTATGTCGACCAACTATTTTTATCCATAAACGATTTGCTTAATCCCGTACTACTCGATTATGGTTGATCATAGATTATATTTAAACATGAAAACATGCTTGAAATATTATTAGGATCATTTAGAAACAAACCGGGATAAAAATGGTTAAGTTTTGAATAATATATGAATCAATTGATATGATTTTTCGTCAATCACTTTGCCACTTAAAAACGTATCAAACGTCGTCCAATGAACTTGGGATTTGACACACTAATATTTGGCTAGGTGGTGAACGAGATGGTGCAAAAATATATAAGTGTCGTGTGTAAAAATTTGGCATACGCGAGGCGTTTTGGAGCTTGTTTAGTCGACTTATATGAAATAAGGTTTAGAAAGTGGGCTTGTGGGGACGGTGAACAGTGAACGAGTGATGAGTTTGCGCTGAAATTTTATTAAGTCCCGTTTGGTTTATAATTAGTTTTATTAATTAGGATTAGTGAATTCTTAATATTTTGTTAATTGTGTCGATAACTTGTTTTGTCGTTTAATCAAATAAATTCAATTCCGGGCTTAAATGACTCCCTAAAAGTGGTTCATTTTTCGCCTCATCATATACCCTTACAATTGAGATTTGCTTGTCCTCAAGCAAATGCGCTTTTATTCTAATCAAAATACAAGTTAGGGGTCATTTAACACTTATATAAAAGTAATTACAACAAATAATCGTTCCACTAAAGACCAAAGACAAGCACGGAGGTCATATACTAGCACCTCACGAATAGTGTTTAGATACTCGCATCTCTCGGGTGTAATAAAGTATAAATTACAATATGGAAACGAAAGATATCTCTCACTACCTGTCATAGCAAAATAGATTACCGTAGGCTTGGGAAAGGATCAAACCTCCACCACATGGCGTAAGCACCTAGGATAAACTATCAAAGAGGTCTTTTAAAGGGTTGTAACGTTAGGTGTAGGGATATGGAATACACGGTTTGGTTGGATATAGGCAGTCTTTACTGGTGGCGAGTTAATAATCTTGGTTAATTACATGTACAATATGGCATTGCGAAGCCAAGACTAGACTCGACTTAAGCTAATAAATGAAAAATAACAAAAACATAAAATGAACATAGAATAAAAAGGGATGGTAGTCCATATGTTTTTTCTCTCTTTTTTATTTTTTATTTTTTTTTTTTTATTTTTTTTTTGCATACACTCTTACCCTACCATCCAAAATAATACATCACAGGGAATGTAAATTTCCCTTACACTTGAATTTTTACATACTTTACAATAAACTAATTTAATGACTCGAATTAAGAAAATCAAAACACTTTGAGTACTTTTAAGATTAACGTACATGTGGGGGTAATAATATGATGTTCTTCCCCATTATTCCATAAAATAAGTACTTTACCCATGAGTCCCAATCGTCCCAAAACAATATGTACAAGGATATGACTCGACTTAGCAACCATGTAATCAACTAGATAATTAACTTAGGGTTTAACAAATAACAGTAATGCACTAAATATGAGTGCATACACGGAAGGCTAAGGCGATTTGCGTGTACATTTAAGTGGGGTGTAACAAATTCTTCCTTTAAGTAAAATGCTTAAAGTTAGAAACGAAAAGATAGGCTCGGAGGGGTGTACTAGGGGTTTCGTGTACTAAAAATGAGTACAACGCTAATGGTGTGGGAAAAATTAATTGACTTTACTAGCCAAGTAATATGACTTAAATGGTCAAGTAATCATGATACGGGTTTAACACAAGGGTGATCCTAATGCCTCTTATCATGTAGTAAATCCTACTACACGAATGTAGTCTCACTAGCGGTCTCGGGATGCATCACTAACGCAAGTTCTAGAATCTAAATGCTACCGGTACACTCATAAGCACTAATAGTAAATGCTTTTCCTATCAAATCTAAAGGCGAACCTCACATATTTAGGTGGAAAATTGTTCTGAATGATACGGTTATGTGCTAGTCATACAATCTCCTATCCATGAGACGCTTGCTATGGCTAAAGTTTCACTCCTAAATGTTGTAAAAAATTTTAAATTTGGCGCTAAAATTGCACTAACAAGTATTTCTCATAGTTTTATTACACATCTACTATCAAGCAAACAAACTCAAGCGAAAGTGTATTTGTAAGGTATCATCATTTTACCCTCCCCTTACACTTAGGATGAACATTGTCCCCAATGTTCAAGTAAAGAATATAAAAGTGAAAAAGTAAAAAGAATGAAATCAAATACTCCCCTGATTCGCTCGGTATGAATAATAAGGTGGCCAGGTTAGATCTTCCTCCAAGAAAATGAACAATCAAAGCTTCTCTTCCAGAAAAATAAATCATCTTCTTGTCATACATAACCTGTAAATCCTGAGAAAATAGACATGGTAACCTCGCATAAAATCGGCGGCAATCTACATAAGTTACTAAATCGTAGAAAACAAAATAAGATATAATGCTTGTGGAATGAAGTTTGCAGATTTCCTGGAGATTATAAAACTTAATAATTCAACAAAAACTTTAAGACTCTGTTAGAAAAACAAAACCGGTAAAATTTCCAGATTTTTACATGTGACGACGTCAAGAGTAAACTCATGACGCCGTCAGAAGTGACCTGCAGAAATTCTTGTGTTAAGTTTCTGGAAAATTTCTGGAAAAACTTGGTTCTACTTCCTGAAAAATCCTGCAAAACTTCATTATGACTCGATACAAGCATTTGACTCTAACAAATACGAATATACATGTTCATTTAATATTGTGGAGAATCATGATCGGTTTGTTTCTTAAAAACATATTTGGGGTTTCCCCTTACACTTATCTTTTGCAAAAATACCTTTTGGTGAAGTTAAGACTAGGCCAAAACAACAAAGTAAAGTATTTCCAGTTTTTAGTTTGGAAACATGATCTACCAACAATAAAAATAAAGCATGCATACGGAAGCAAATAACAAACAAACAAAATAAAAATCACACAAAGCATGGGTTGCCTCCCAAGAAGCGCTTTTTCTTTATTTAAGAGTCTTGTAGCTAGACTCAAGGTCATGGGTTACTACGTGATCTCATCGTTGGTTTCGCTCTCTAGGTCGTCTTCTAAACCAGTTTTGTATTCCGTACCTAGTTGCAAGCATCCTATTCTTCACATACTCTACTCCTCTACGTGTATCTTCATCATTCCTATAATAAGCCGCTTGCTTGTGTTCCTTTTCTATATTAGAGATAAGGCGGTATTGCTCAATTTTGTAAGGCATTTGGTAGGCAATCTCATCATTCTCTTCCTTGAACCTAACTATCCCTAAAGTCGGATCATAACTCATCCTAGTGGCCTCAACAAATGGTTTTCCGAATATTATTTGGCTTAGGCAATCATCTATCACCGGACGATTGTCTTCCACTATCATAAAATCGATCTCATAAGTGAAATTACCTATAATCACATGCAATCCTTTCACTCTTCCCACAAAATTACTTATCAAATTCTTATTGGGCATCATCCTAAAATCAGGTTGTTTCTTCATCACCCAATTGTAATAAGTCCTAGTCATGATGTTTACAGGAGATCTAGGATCGATGTAAGCTTTCCATATATGCATATGCCCGATGTTGCATGGTATGTTGATGTTAGAGGGGTCTCCCATTTTGATAAGGGGTGTGCCAAGGATATATGGTCTCTCGGGACTATCGAATAAATCCTTATGGTATTCCCGTTCTTCCTTGGTGGGCAACTTATCAAAGTGCTTTTCTACAGTTTCTACTTCCTCTAACTCCTCTCCCTTATTAACCTCAACTTCCCTACTTTCATCCCTAGTCTCGGTTTCTACTCCAACTTCATCCTTGCCACTTTCTTCTATCTCCTTATCTATTGGCTTAATGGTGACAACATTGACAAAGTGGACATTTTTGGATGATGAGGGGTCCTTAATTTGGATTCCGTTATTGGTGTCCCTAGTGTCCTTCCTAGGTGTAGTTAACGCTTAGTTGTTGAGGGCTTTCAACAAGTTGTCTATCTTGTTGGTCATCTCCGTTTGTTGTTGGTTGAATTCGGTTTCGAACCTAGCTATGCGAGCTTCTTGAGATGCCATGAACTTAGACATCAACCCTTCAAGATTGTTGGTACTACCATAGTTGTTAGAAGGATTGTTGTTGAAAGTACGGTTGGAGGGTTGACCGTTTGGTGGGTAACGATTAGGCAGATTGGAATAATTGGCTTGATTTTGTTTCCACCTAAGGTTTGGGTGATTTTTCCAAGAGTAGTTGTATGAATCACCGTAAAGGTTTGGCTCGGGTTTGAAAGTGTACCACTTATCTCCCGCTTTGTCGGTACACGAGGATGCGTAGTCCGCAAAAGCTGTTCCGGGGAGTTCCACACAATCACGAGTGTCATGGGGACTACTACATAATTCGCATGAAGAAGTGATTTTGTTCACTTGGCTTGAAGGCTTAGGAGCTTCGTAAGATTTCATGAGAAACTTGACTTGGTCCTCAAGTTCCATGATCCTACGGTCGGGAGTGCTAGAGTTATTCGAAGGCAAAGATATTGCCTTGACCATTTTGTTCAAATCACGGGGATCATTCCAACTTTCGTTGTCATAGAGAGCAAGATCTTCTATGAGTTCCCATGATTGTTCCGCACTTAGATCACGTAGCTTACCACCGGCCGATTGGTCAATGGCTCACCTCGTGGAGAGATCGATATGGTCATAAAAGATTTGGACTTGGAGCCAAAGATCTATGCCAAGATGAGGGACTTTTTGGAGTAAGTCCTTGAATCGAGTCCATGCTTCATAAAGAGATTCATTTTGACGTTGTTGGAACATCAAGATGTCATTTCTAAGCTTGGTAGTTCTCCCCGGTGGGAAAATTGAGCAAGGAAACGAGCGGTGAGATCATCCTATGTGGTGATGGATCCCGCGGGTAAACGCTCTAGCCATTGACTAGCTTGAATACGTAGAGAGAATTGGAAAAGGCGTAATCGGGTTGTCTCTCTAGTTGCAACATCTAGGTCTATGGAATCTATGATTTTAAGGAAGTCCTTGAGATGTTGATTTGGATCTTCGGAATGAAGTCCATGGAATGCACATCCGCTTTGCACTAACCGGATGGTCTCGGATCGCAAGGGGGTCACATTGGCTACGGTGAGCTCAATGGTGTTTCGGTAGCCTTGGTGGCTAGGTCGGGAATACTCTCCTAAGGTTCGGGGCCTAAGAGGTTCTTGTGGTGGGTTTTGTTGTGGTGGGATGACGGGTTCAAAGATATTCCCATCGTCCATGATGTCGGGTGGTGAAAAGTTACGAACAAAAACACAAAGAAATAAGATAGACTAAAGAGAACCTAAAAATAAAAATAAAATCTTACTAGAAAGGAATCTAGCAAGTAGACCTAATAAAAAGAGATTCTAACCTAGACAATAACTATTCCCCGGGTTGCGGTGCCAAAAACTTGATGCGTGGGGTTTGCACCAGGCTTTACCTCTCGAGGGATCTCGAGAAGCTTACAACCCCCACCAGGCAGTGTACCTGATCGATGTAGTATAGTATAATGACAAGTACCGGGGGATTGATCGTTCAGCTAGGAATAGTGCCGCTAGGATTAGAAAACTTAAATACTAGATCTAGAGATGAGGGATGATTCTTTTTGTATTTTTATATTTTTTTGAAAGCAAATTAAAATATCGGGTTTGATGGATTTGGGCGGAATTAGTTGCTAGTCAACTAACCCAATACTAAGATGCAATCAAAATAAAATACTAAAATGAAAAATAAAACTATTTTAAACTAAGGTTGTGAGCAATAAGTGGGAGAAATGTATTTACTTAGATTTCACTACTCCATAGATATCTTTTACACGTTAATTACTTGCTATAGTTGCGTGGATGACGGATTGTATTCCTTAATACCATTCATGGGGTGGCGTACTTACTTCCCCAATCCTATGAGTGCCTACTTCACTCCTATGTCGAGCCTGCAAGAAGCTCCTAACATGGGATCATTAGAATTTACTTATGCATTAAATACAACCAATAAAACCTAGTACACATCGGTTCATGTTTCCCAAGACGTTCAAGCATGTTACACAATGGAGATCTGCCAGTTTTCTTAAGCCTAACATTGAAATCATTCATCCAATACAACCATAAACAAGTAATCAACACATAATCAACATCTAGGTTTCATTAGATCTAAGCAAACACAAGATAAATCTAGCCTAGCATGTTGAAATCAAGACAATCACAAGATATAGACAACCAACACATAGACATATTGATTGAATTAAGAAAAGACTTATCTCAATAGCACATGTAAGGATTCAAGGGTTGAAAACCCTTGAAAAACTGTAAAATTCGTACAAGGTTCGGCCCTAGGGTTTCTCCACACTAGTTCCCCTTAATGAATGAAAATTAGAAAACTATATATAGATTTTAGAGGGTGACGGCGTCAAGAAAAAATGTCTGACGCCGTCATCTCGCTGCCAAATAGTTCCTCGGACGGCCTAGATCTACATCTGACGCCGTCATGTAGTCCCCTTTTGCAGGCCGTCACACAATTTACTCTTGACGCTCTACTTGTGACGCCTTCATGTTTCTTCTGGGTCGTCATGGTTTTTACTCTTGACGCCGTCAGGATTGCCTTCTTGAAGCCGTCATACACTGTTCCCAGCATGGAAAATTAAGTCTTTGGCGTTTTCTTCACTTTTATGCTCCAAAAACGTCCGAATTGCTTCCTTTTCCATATTTCACTCCCAAAGTACCTAAAATCACAAAAGGAACGATTTAGGGCAATATTTGATCAAATAAATTCAATTCCGGGCTTAAATGACCCCTAAAAGTGGTTCATTTTTTGCCTCATCAATTAGGCTATGTATAATTGAGGACCAAATGATGTGATGTTTGGCTCAATCATATATTTCTATAAATTGTTTTAGATGGTGTTCAACGTGTTGTTTTTATAATATAACACGTAATTCTTTTTTTTAATAAAGTGGAAAATTTTAGGGTTCATATTATAAATCAGAAATTTATGGAGTAATTATTGTATATTGTCATTTGGTAAATGAGACAGAAATTGAAATTAACTTAGATTATCATTATTATGGAAATATTACAAGGGCGATTTTTTGATAAGGTAGAAAGATTATTGTTATTCTTAAGTTACATCCATCGTAACTTGAAGTGAAATACAGGAAAGAGATACAACTTAGGAAATTTTAAACTAGAACTTATTTATCTACAACAGGAATTTATTCATCTGTGTAAATCTAGTTGCCATTCTCTCGATACTATCAAGGTCTTTAAAGATTCTTCATTTTCTTGTAAAGGTCTTGGCTTTCCAATTAACATTGTAGTTTGGACATCGTCTCACATGATGACCTGGTCCACCACATCCGTGGCATACAATTGTTGTTGGTTGTACTTTCCTGTCCTTAGTCCTGCAGCTAATTGCCTGGTGACATTTCGTGCGTTTAACCCTACAGATTCCGGTGTGATGCTGGTTGCATTTTTGACACCAGGGTAAAGTTCCACGATAACCACTTCCAGTAACAGGTGTGACGAGACAATTTCTATTAGCTTTCTGATTGTGTCCCAGCTGACGTTGATACTCCATACGATCTTCTAGATGTTTGCGATAACGGTCTTGAGCATTGAAGATGTTGCAGTAGATGGGATTGATGGTTCCTGTCTCGGGGAGTTTCCTATTTTGATTATTTCCATTTGGTATAATTCCATGCCTAATTCCTTGATGATGGTTGATGGTAGGGTTGATCATTCCTTCTTTAATCTTTAAGTGAGGTGGCCTATACTTCATGAAACTTGCAGGGTGTTGATTACCAAGTATACCCGTCTCTCTTCTCGGATAAACTACAGTAGTCCCTTCTAATACCACCGACACTATGTCTTTTACCAATTTCTGGATAGCTCCAGGAGTCATGGTGATTTCTGATGATGATTGATATGCATTGTTCATGTTGTCCATTTTCTGTAAACATAAATGGAACTCAACATTAGAATCCATATAATAACAGAATAATTTAAATAATGAAGTTAATTATTTCATTGATGATAGACTGAATTGACTCCCTACTGTAATCTAATTTCAAGATATGTCTTTGTTGTATCATTTATCAATGATCAACTCTTGATATGGGATTACTAAGGAACAAACCGACTTGTTTATTTAAAATGAAGTTTAATTATCTTTTCTTCATTCTTTAAATTCCTTTTCAAAAATTGGTATTTAGACGATTCTTAAAGTTTTAGATTAATTATGGTAAGTTTTAAGAAATCTTAACAATTTGTAAGAAATCTTACGGTAGATTTGAATAATATTACAGAGGTAAACAGAATATTAATAACTTGTATGATTGTTTTAGCAAGATAAATGATACAAGATCTTTTATTAATACTCCATTGATTTGAATAGAATCATTTGGTTATTAAAGAAAATAACAAATGATGAGATTTTTGCATGAAAATATGAGGATTCATTACATGCATGATTGATACGAAAGAAACGAGTGATTCATAACATAGAGATATAACAGAAAGGATGTTATTATACAATATGTTTTGATTACACGTTCGGAAGTTTCAGAATTATTGAACATTACATGAAATATTAACCAAATATATTTGGTTTAGTAGACACCACAAGGAAACTTGTAAACTTAAGATTAGTTACGCCTCTAACGTAAATATCTAACTTCTTTCTCAGGTTTAAGTTGTGCAGCTTCCATGTTTGAGAAACGTTCTTGACACATGTTCATTTGATTTGCCAACATAGTCTCTAATGCGGCAATCTTTTGACCCTGGTTTCTGGCTGCATCTCTGGCCATCCATAGGGTTCTCTCAATATCTTCAATTCTTACATGTGTCTGACCGTGTTCTCTTCTTGCACAACGAACCCTGGAGTCCAAACTTCCAAGTTTCTGGTTGGTGTTGTCCTTTATTTCATTAATCTTTATTCCTAACTCACACATTGTTCGCCTCTCAGCATCCGCCCTTTTGAACAATGCATCAAGGTTACGGTCGTACCATTCAAATTGAATTAGTCGTAATCCTTTTAGCTATTCAGTGTGAGCATCCAATATGCCGGCATGTCGATAAATAAGATTCCATATTGTTTCAGGAGTGCTTATATCGTAGTCGGGAGAGTTAGGTGAGGATAAATTATTTGGAGAATCTGGTATTGTGGAATCTGAAGTATAAGGTATCGGAGAATTTGGCTCAACATTCGTCCATGATATCTCTTGGCTTGAACCTTGTCCAACTTCGAATGTTGCCTGGCCACCAATAAAATCTTCATATGATTCGGTAGCTCTCCTGATTCTTTGACGTAAAGGTGAAAGAATAGGTGACGATGGAGGTGATCTCGGAGTGAGTTCTATATTATGTTGTGATTTTGATATTTGTACGTAAGGATCGTCAGTATTCAGAGAATTTTATTGATAGATGAGGTATTAGTATTATGGAGAGTAGTTTTGATATTCACGGGCGTTCCTGAAGACATGCTACAGTAGTAACCGAGAATAATATTTTATGAGTATTTTGTATATTAAAGATATAACAGTACAGATGAAATAACAATTGTATAAGAGTAACTATTAAGCATGTAAGATAATCTCAACAGATAAAGTATTGAGCACGGCAGGAGGTCAGTCCTTAACAGGTTTCGAATCTGTTCACTATATTCGCGCCCACTTAACAGCGATTAATGGCTCATGATTGAGGGACTTTATGGCGATAAGGTAACTTAGGCAATATAAAGGTAATAATAGGATCATTCAGGATAACATCATGTAATCAAGTATCATACCACAGTAATCAGTTTGGGAATATTATCGTTTGAGTATCAGTAATTCAGTTTAAGTATTTCGCCAGTAACACATGTATATCACATACCACAATAATCGAATTGGAAACATTATCATATGAGTATCAGTATTTCAATCAAGTAATTCATCAGTAAAATATATATATCAAATACCACAATAATCGAATTGGAAGCATTTTTATATAAGTATCAGTATTTCAATTAAGTATTTCGTCAAGTATTGTATATATCACATTTTAAATCACAAATCATATTAAATAAATATCAATTAAAAAATTGATTTGAATCATGTATTTTATTCATATACTTATCAAATTTTCAAAGTATATGTAAGCATATATCTCTCCAAATGAGTTAAAAACAATTATTGAAAATGGGGCTATGACTCACCTGGATTGATACGGAAATGATGAAAATAAAGTAGGATGAGATTTATGGGAACGATAATGGAAACGTCTTTGATAGGGAACCTGATAAATAAATTTATCTGAGAATATAACCAAATACTATTTGGTAAATACGAACGAATAACGAATAAATATTATTCGTTATGACGAATAGATGATGTGCAGTGTAATTGTTATGATATGCATGATATAATAAAATACTTTATTTAAATTATCCATCGAAGTTTTACCTTTTTAAACGTAAGTAAAAATATTAATTTTTTTAAATATCGTTATATATATTATTAACGTAAAAATAAATAATATATAAATAAAACGTAGTAAAAATGCATATGACGTGATGGTTGGCGAAAAATAGAAAATAAAATAAGAATGTCAAATAGGTTATGTTTAGTCCTTGTCCTTTTTCCAATTTTTATACTTTTTATACTAACGGCGTTAGCGTTACACCGTTAGTCCTTTTCGTATCGAATTTACAATTTTAGTCCACTACTTGTCCAAAATTTCAATCTAAGCTTGGAACATCATATAATATCAAATTTTATCCTAAACTTTCAGTTTTGACAGTATTAGTCCAAGTTTTTAAGGTTTGGCAGTTTTAGTCCTTTTAGGTGTCGCCGCGTTACATTTTTAGTCCAAATTTACAAAAATGTAGAGAAAAATTATATAAAATTTTCCAAAACTTATTTTATTAATTCTAAGCTTATTTCAACATCTTATTTGATTAAAAGCTTATTTTTCTAGCTTATGGGCCTTAACGAGCCAAATACAAAGCCCGTTAAGGTTTTTAGAGGCGAGGGCATGAAAAATGTTTTGGGCCTGAACTAGGGCTACTTTTGTGATTCTAAAAATATTTCATATGGGCCCAGTGGGCTTACGGTTTTTAATTTCTTGTTGGGCCTTGAATTAGCCCACTCGACAATAATTATTTTTATTAACTAATTTTTGAATTTGAAAACCTTATGTTTGCCGATTCAAAATGGATTGATTTAGGTGTCGAAACGTGAGTATTTTTGCAAGTTGTGTAAACGAAATTAATAGTTTTCTAGGTGGTCTATTAGGTCGAGCAAAAATATGATATTCTCGTTAGGTGAAATTTAATGATATACGAGTGGTTTGTAACATGTTTGTATCGTTTATATATTTGAAAATCTTAAAAATATTACTAAGTGTTTTAGGTAATTTTTGTACGTGTGAAACATGGTTCAAAATAGGTTCGTGAATGCATGTAACGTTAAAACTAACGTGAATTACTTGTGCTACGTGACTCCTAGGCCTTCCAAGATAGAGGCTAGTCACGTTTAATGTTCTACATGACAATATATACGTATAAATGATATAAAAATTGATATACGATAGTACAACTATATATATGATGCATGAAATTATTTTTAACGTGTAGAATGAATAGAATTGAGTTTGAAATAACTTACGACACCTCTAGGGTGGTGAAGAAACGAATAGGAACAAAGGAAACACAAGAAACTAATAAATTCGACTATAACTCAAAGATATATTCGAATGTATTCAACCCGTTCATTCTCTCTTGCTTCCAAACGCATGCTAACTTGTTCCTAGACTCTTAGAAGTGAGTTTTTATGAAGAAAGAATGTTGTGAAAGTGTTTGAGAATGAGAAGGAGCAAGTGCATGCATGGAAGGTATATATGTATCATTTGGATGAATCGTATGGTTCGAATTCACTCAAGGAAATATAGGAACTATGCAATGTCAGTAATACTTAGACTCCTAGGACGAAATATATTGTTATAATATGGTTTGTGAGTGCACAAATGATGGAAAATGTTTGGGTGATTCATACCCTATGTCGACCAACTATTTTTATCCATAAACGATTTGCTTAATCTCGTACTACTCGATTATGGTTGATCATAGATGATATTTAAACATGAAAACATGCTTGAAATATTATTCGGATCATTTAGAAACAAACCGGGATAAAAATGGTTAAGTTTTGAATAATATATGAATCGAATGATATGATTTTTCGTCAATCACTTTGTCACTTAAAAACGTATCAAACGTCGTCCAATGAACTTGGGATTTGACACACTAATATTTGGCTAGGTGGTGAACGAGATGGTGCAAAAATATATAGGTGTCGTGTGTAAAAATTTGGCATATGCGAGGCGTTTTGGAGCTTGTTTAGTCGACTTATATGAAATAAGGTTTAGAAAGTGGGCTTGTGGCCTTGGGCCGGTGAACAGTGAACGAGTGATGAGTTTGGGCTGAAATTTTATTAAGGCCTGTTTGGTTTATAATTAGTTTAATTAATTAGGATTAGTGAATTATTAATATTTTGTTAATTGTGTCGAGAACTTGTTTTGTCGTTTGACGAATTTTTGCAATATTGTAATCGTGACCATTTTAATATACCAAGAAAATTTTAAATTTCCCCGTAAAAATGGTGATTACAATAATTACAGAGATTAATATATAATTAATCGTTTATTAATTATAGAGATTCTTGCGAGGTTTTACAGCTATTTTTTTTATTTTCTTTTAATTATTAAAAAATTTTAAGTTTGTTTTTATTATAAGAGGCAATTTCATTTCAAATAAACATAAAAGAAACACAGTCTTAACACATGCTTTAAAATAATTGTGCTCATACATTAAAAACTTAACATTCAGTAAATCTAAATTATTAACTTTCTTTTGAATATATATAAAATTATCACATATTATAAAGTATAAAATATAAAATATAAAATATGAAGTTTGAGAAAAAAAATACAAAATAAAAACTAATAAGGAAATTAAGAATGCGGTACGGGATTGTGGTAGTAGTAAAGCTCTAGGCCCGGATGGATTCTCATTTTTGTTTCTGAAGTCGTACTGGGATGTTTAGAAATTTGATGTTGAGGGGTTTGTATCAACTTTTCTTACTTGAGGCCAAATTCCAGTAGGAGCTAATTCGACATTCATCACACTTATTCTAAAGGTTCATAATCCTCTTCTCATTAATGATTATCGGCCTATATCCTTGATTGGCTTACAATATAAAATATTAGCTAAACTTCTTGCTAATCGCCTAGCGGGAGTTATAGATAATCTTGTAAGTCATGAATAGCCGGCGTTTATATCAGGCCGTCAAATTCTTGATGGTCCGCTTATGTTAAGCGAGGTTATTGACGGAGTATGGTATTCAAATCCCTCTCATGTCAAACAATATTTCTCCAATTTCTATAAAGAAAAGTTTCAAGATCATGCGTCTAACGTAAATTTCAGTGATGTTCCTCAATTCGTGTGACTTACTAATAATGATCGTCTCTAGTTAGACAAAGATACATCATTAGAGGAAATTAAGAAAGCGGTATGGGATTGTTGTAGTAGTAAAGCTCCTGGCCCGGATGGATTCTCATTTTTGTTTCTGAAGTCTGTTAGTGCAAATATTACGATATTTAATCTATACAGTCTCGTTTGTTTTGATTGATGACAAACGTATAACTTGATACATAACGTAAAATGTACAAGTTACTTGTAATCATACTTTGTCTCAACAAACATTCAACACCTCTCAACGTCTCGAGTCATCGTATGCTACAACACAGGTTCGTACATGTTTGTTATGTAGCATTATGATCAAACCCTTGACCGACCTATTAGAATGAATAAAATACTTTTTGGGTCTTTAAGTATTTTAGGTGTCGAAGTGCACTTTAGGTGTAAGTGTCACTTTAGGTGTTAAAGTAATATTAGTAAGTTTTACAAATGATAAAAATGTGATAACATTAGGAATCAAACATTTTTTAGTAACTCATTAACTTACTATAACAACATTACTTGCGTAATATATACTTTTTACAAGTTTACTTTCATATATATTTCTTAACCTTAATATATATATATATATATATATATATATATATATATATATATATATATATATATATATATATATATATATATATATATATATATATATATATATATATATATATATATATATATATATATATACACACACACACACATCACATCATGTGCATTTATGAAAAGTTTATGTGTTTGACCATCCATAAATCTCTTACACATTTTGAAAGTATTCCACATTGAGTCAATGCATGAAATAATTTGATGTGACATTGTTGGGTATAGAAAGTTATTGCAAAAAGTAGTATGTCCAATTTCTAGCTGAACCTTCGGGCATAAGGGGCGGAACCTTCGGGCATAGGGGGCGGAACCCTCAAAAGGGTTCCGCCAGATCAGTGGGTCTCCTGAAACCTTTGGTTATAAATAGCTACCCATGGTTTTCTAATTGGGTTGATGACTTCACACATAGTTTCTCTCTACCATAAAACCCATATCTAGATCAGTAGCAAACAATGTAGAAACATACATTAATCACCCATTCCATAATGATCATAATGCTTTTAACATTCATCTTTGTTGTAAGCATATCATACTTCATGATCCACCAAGAAGGTTACAAGATCTTGAAGTCATCATTCATTTAAGCATTCCAACATATGAAGATTCAAGGACACTTGATATCCTCAATAGTTGAAAACTTCTTATTCAAGAAGTTCGTGTAGATTAGGCATGCATATCCATTAGACTTTTATGTCTTGGATCATCATTGTATCATAACAATATAGATTAGATGGTTTATGTGTTTGTGCGATAAAACACAAGGTTTTTATGTTGGGCCACAAAACATAGCGGGAGTGGTTGTACCCTTGGTAAAGAACTCGACATCTAGCTTAGTGTCGGTAAAAGTTTAAGCGACGAACGGGAGTGGTTGTACCCATGTAAAAGAACTCGACATCTAGCTTAGTGTCAGTAAAAGTGTAAGCGACGAACGGGAGTGGTTGTACCTTTGTAAAAGAACTCGACATCTAACTTAGTGTCGGTAAAAGTGTAAGCGACGATTGTAAGGTTTTCTCCACCGAAAAGGGAGGTTGTTGATCTAGTGAAGTAACTCTCAAGTTGGGTACTCGAGGAGTGGAGTAGGGCGGAGAGGAGATCCGTGACCGAACCACTATAAATCCTCGTGTTCGGTTTGCACTTTCCTTTTACTTATTGCCTTACTTTAATGTTTGCATTATGTGATTGTTTGTGTTGTGACTTGTTGATTGTACTTGTGTGATAACATGTTTCAAGTGATGTTAGTCATAAACTACAAATAACATCTTTTATATTAGAACAAGCTAAAAATGGATATTTGATACAACAAGTTTAAAGTTTTTAAAAGGTAAACTATTCAACCCCCTTATAGTTTTTCACAATTGGCATCAGAGCTTCGTAGCTCTTATTTTCAAAACAAATGGTTTTTAAAATGGAGCGCGATCCATGTATCAAATTACCATTGAAGTGGAATATAATATGAAAAATGTTTTGTTAAGTATACTTAGAAATTTTGTGGTTAAATATTACTTTGTATACAAGTTTGAAGGTGTCCTTGAAAAATAAAAGAAAACTTTTCTTAAAAAGTTGTAAGTGTCAAATTATGTGGTTAGAGCTAATGTACGTAAAATACGGTTTTAAAAGGAGTGTTTGGGTTAACTATAAATTTAGTTAAAAAATCACTTCCGTAAATGTTTAGATAAGTCACATAAGAAGTAATGATGTTAAAATAGGTGTATTATATGTTTACTAACAAATCTAGTAAGTCCTACACATTTTCGCTATGCGAAATACACGTTTTTAGCATTTTGTGAAATTTTGTTACAACAGACCCCGCGGATCCCGCGGAACCCTCAGAAGGGTTCCTTCCCCTTTGGACGAAGGTTCCTTGGGCTGCACAGCATACAGTTTTTGTCAAACTTCAAAAATTCATAACAAATTAACCGTAAGTCCGTAGGAGTCGCGCCACCTATCATTTTAAAGGTAATTGAGTCTACTTTCTTTTAAAAATAATGTCATGGCCTAAATCTAATATGAAGTCAAAAGAATAAACAAATACTATAGTGTGTCCAAAATATCAAGTTTCGTTTTGACGTAGAAACTCAAACTTTTGAGTTAGGCAATATAAGTTAGTATCCTTTGAACATTGACATTATTTCTTTGAAACTAAAGAATTTTGTGATATTCATATATACAAAGGAAACTAATCAAGCTTGGCATACATCATCATATTTAAACGCAAAGTGACGAAAAGTATATTTCTTTTTATGTTATGCTAAATGACTACTTGTTTTAGTTGTATGTGATGCGTAGGGATTGCACCAGGCTTTACCTCTCAAGGGATCTTGAGAAGCTTACAACCCCCACCAGGCAGTGTACCTGATCATTGTAGTATAGTATAGTGACAAGTACCGGGGGATTGATCGTTCAGCTAGGAATAGTGTCGCTAGGATTAGAAAACCTAAAGACTAGGTCTAGAGATGAGGGATGATTCTTTTTATATTTTTTAGGTTTTTATAAAAAGCAAATAAAAATCTCGGTTTTGAAGGAGTTGGGCGGAATTAGTTGCTAGTCAACTAACCCAATTACAAAGATGCAATCAAAATAAAATACTAAAAATGAAAATAAACTAAATTAAGATAGAGGTGTGAACAATATATGGGAGAATTGTGTTTACTTAGATTTCACTACTCCCTAGATATCTTTTACAGGTTAGTTACTTATTACAGTTGCGTCGATGACGGATTGTATTCCTTGATACCATTCATGGGGTGGCGTACTTACTTCCCCAATCCTATAAGCGCCTACTTCACTCCTATGTCGAGCCGGCTAAGAAGCTCCTAACATGGGATCACTAGAATTTGCTCATGCATTAAATACAATCATAAAAACCTAGTACACATCGGTTCATGTTTCTTAAGACGTTCAAGCATGTTACACAATGGAGATCTGCCAGTTTTCTTAAGCCTAACATTGAAATCATTCATCAATTACAACTATAAACAAGCAATCAACCTATAATTAACATCTAGGTTTCATTACATCTAAGCAAACACATGAAAGATCTAGCCTAGCATGTTAAAATTAAGACAAGCATAAGATATATTCAAACAACACATATACATATTGAATGAATTGAAAGAGGACTTATCTTAATTGAACATGAAAGATTTCAAGGGGTGAAAACCCTTGAAAATACTGTTACAAACGACCTAGGGTTTATTAGGTTCGACCCCAGTATTCTCCACACAAGTTCCTCTCCTAATGAATGAAAAATAGAAAAGTATATATAGATTTTGTGAGGTGACGGCGTCAAGAGCAAATGTCTGACGTCGTCATCTCGCCGCCAAATAAATTTTCGAACTGCCTAGATCTGGGTTTGATGCCGTCATGTATACTCCTTTTGCAGGCCGTCATCATATTAACTCTTGATGCCCTTCTCTTGACGCCTTCAGGTTTTCTCTGGGTCGTCATGGATTTTACTCCTGACGCCGTCAAAATTTCCATCTTGACGCCGTTAGGTACTGTTCTCAGCATGGAAAATTAAGTCTTTGCCGTTTTCTTCGCTTTTACGCTCCAAAAATGTCCAAAATGCTTCCTTTTCTAGAATTCACTCCCAAAGTACCTAAAATCACAAAAGGAACGATTTAGGGCAATATTTGATCAAATAAATTCAATTCCGGGCTTAAATGACCCCCTAAAAACGATTCATTTTTCACCTCATCAGTATGCATATATGATATTTGCTTATTGAAAGTTGTGATTGCATATTGTTTATTTGTGATTCATGAGTGTCAATCTTGTCATGATATTCATTTGCTTGTTTGTCGATTTCATATTTATACACAATAGGATATTTGCTAGATTGTGTGTACTAAGTTGAAAATTTGTGTTTGTATTGCTTATTGTTTTAGTTACTCTTCCTTGCATATGTTATGTGATTATTTTGCATAATTCACCTAGGAATGAGAATTAAGTAATACTAATTAAATATCTTGGAATATGGTCACGCGTCTAAATGAGTCACTACATTTTTAAACATGTAGTATTCTTGTAAAATGGTGTTTGGTATACATGCTTCTACAATGATGCTTAATGAATGTGTTTTGCTAAAAGATAGAAACTCATCCTAGGTTGATCATGCAAACTAACCGTATCATGTTTGGATGATAACACTTTGTTGTAATCAATTTTCCATGTTTGGCTTAATTTCTATTTATGGTAAGCTCATAATCCTCAGCTTAATCTATATGCTAACATGTGTTAGAATATGTGTTTTTGGTTTTAATCTATCACATCTAATTAGGTGCATATGTTCCAAGTATTATTAGGATACTTGAATGAGTTTCGGGAGTCAATAAATGTCCATTGTTAATGAGTGTTTGGCACTACTTGTAATTTGAACTATTTGGTAGTTAAACAATGTGTTTCATAAATATATGTACTTCTAGGATCTTTTGTTATCTCTGTACATTGTCTTGTACTAACGGATATGCAGGTAGACAACATTTGGGATGTTGTCAAATTTTCAAGTTTTGGATATTTCACTAAGTATAGTGAAATTCGCTAGCCCCCGGTCAAAGTCTGACGGTTATAATGTTTCTATATCCAATCTTGGCATTTTCTAATCAGATATGGTATAAATTTTATGTTTTAGGAGTTTTCGGAAAAATTGGAAATTGTCTCGACCCCCGAAAATCTGGACTGTCTACTTTTTGCCCCCTGGCGGAACCAAATATAGGGTTCCGCCAGTGTAATTTCTGGGTACTCCAGAATTTGGCCCAATGGATCATATGGAACCCTCAAAAGGGTTCCGCCCTTGATGTGTCAGGGTTCCGCCAGTCCTGCAGACTCCTTTTTAAATTTTCATTTAAATCCCTCACTCAAGATCACTCACTTTCATCACTAGGATTCTTCTCACTAATGTTCACTCATATTAGGATTAGGATATCTCACCTGCACCTATAAGACAATCATCTATAATAATACATTCAAACTCCACAAGAATAATCCAATATACCTTTCTCCTTAGATGAAGGAATCCGGAAACTTGTTCCTTGCAATACTCGAACCATTGAGTATTTGTGATCACTATACACACTCACTGCATTATTTCGTCCTTTACTCATTCATTAGCTTGATTTGTAAATTGACAACTTCCTAACCAATCCAGACTCGTTATTTGCAAAGATTACATACAATATCGAAATCACAAGTCCAACTTATGACTATAGATATTGTCTTGTATCTACATATGTTACCTCACTTGGTAAACATAAAAATAATGTGTCATCCTTCAAGACGATAAGGATTTACATCGAGTCATAACTTACTCTTAACTTATAGATGTATTATCGAGTCTTGATATCCTTTTATGCTATCCAATCTCAACTAAGTAGGATTGAAAACTTAAGTATTTCGTTCGAAATATTCAAGTAAACTTGACTTACTACCATAGTCATTAAATGTCATATCCGAAAATCAACACCCAAGGATTTTAACAATGTTTGTTAAAACACTCATCGTAACTTGAACACTCATCATAGTACTTTCCCAATCAATAGGAACAAAAACAAGTGTCAATAGGTTTTCATCCTTAAACATTTAGCACTTAAGTTCACTTGTTCTTTCACCATCATCTCATCGCATTCAACTTGTGATATATCTCAACCCATAAGCCTCACAAACACTATGGCTTCATATCTTCATTTAAGTAAAACATGATGTCTTGAAAGACATTATGCCTAAGAAATCATGCCTCAAGTTTTCATCATTAAAAGGATATTGTATATCCTATGCGTCATTCTCTCATTGAACATTAATGGTTGTGTTACATTAGATTTCATTATACCCCAATGGGTTAATGATCTTAAATCAACATCTGCAAGTTCTAGGATCTGGAGCCTCCTCATCATCTCATCATTCTTGTTTTCGTAAGCATGGTGACTTTATTCCACGTGATAATCTTACTTATTGAAAGACACCATATGTGTCTATTTTCTTTTAAGCGTTCATCATAACCAAGCCTTACTCATAATCTAGTTCAAACCTTGTGCACATCCACGGTTAATCCTACACATCTCTAGAGCATACACAAGATCTATTGAAGTTGGTAATTTCACTTAGATTCTTGTCCCAAAGAGCTTTCTTAAGAACGTTCTTAACATATTCCATTTTCACACACTAACACATCTCTTGGTCTTTGATGATCAAATCACTCTCATAACCTTTCATCACTCAAACCTTAAACCACCAATGTGACCTGAAAAACCGAGTTATCCTTTGTTCTACCAATATCGAGTCGTCCACCTTTTTCATCCCCTCAAAGAAACTAAGAGTCAATATCATACACCTAGTCATCTTCACAAGAAGATTCCACCATGTAACCAAACAAGTGTGTCATCCCCACTACAACCTAACCCATTAAGGGTAAACCATCTTTCATGATACATAAACTTATATTCACCCTTGTGTCGCTCTTTGAAACAAAGGGCAACTGTTATATCCATACACTCATTGTCATAGTTGTCTATGTAGTCGAAAGTCAAGTGAATTTCATTATGAAATGCGTCTTTTCCACTTTCTAGCAAGTGAAGAACACAAAGAAGATATCCAAGCTTCAAGTGTTGTCAAGTCATCATCATCATTCTTTATACAATGCACTAGACAATATGTTGGATGTCCACCTATTGAGGAGGAGAGAAATTCATCCACATATTTGTATTGTGTCAAATTGTATTTAAAGAACATCTACTCATGTATCTTACATCCTAAAATACCAACACATAGGTACACTCCATTTAGTTAAAGTCGGTTCATAAAACCACAAGTGCTTTAAGCCTTTGACCGTTTCTCTTTTTAATAAGTTCAAGCCTCTTTCACCCCCAATATCTCATCAAGTGAAAAACACATCATGTGTTTGGCAAAGTTCTTCACTTCCACAACCAAAAACTAAACCAAATGGAGTCTAGAATTCTTCTCTCAAAACTAGGACTTCAAAACCTCATTTTCAAGAACACCATCTTAGGATCTCATCCTCTTCTTCCTCGACACATATCATGCACGTCATTGTCAGCGCAAACGATATATTAATCAAAGCCATCATTCCCAACACTTTCTCAACACGTTGGTCTAACCAACACTCTCGCATCATATGATGTCATTCCCATCCTCATATAGGTATTGGGCATTTTTTTTACTCTTTTCATATGGTATTCTTGTTCCTAGGTGCCTATTGTCTTCACTTCTTTTTGAACCCATTCAAGCATACATTGTGGCATGATACATCATCTTTGGTAGATGATAATGTCATTAAAGGTCATGTAGGACTAAACCATGTTAGCACTCTTTCATCCATTGTCGTTCGATATAGGTCACTACTTCTAAACGTATTTCGTTTTCATTAGCGTCAATCCTAATCGATCAAATCATAACCCATAGCCGTCATTGAATATCAATGCCCATTCACATTTTCTTTTATCCTTTTAAGTTGTGAATCTTAGATTGCATAAGTTCATATGCTCTTTCTTCATAGCATTTGCTATACATACGAGTTTAAAAATTCATGCATTATAACCACCATCTTCATAAACTCTTTCACTAATCATCACCACCATGGATTAGTGTAAAACCTATTCCTATTAATCTTGTGATGTTGTCAAATTTTCTATACTTTTACTAAAGTATAATGAAAATCGTTAGCCCTCATTCAAACTCTATCGATACGTGTGTTTTTACTTGCCTCTTTGTCATTTCCCAATCAGATTTAATAGTGTGCTTCTGTTTTAGGAAAAATTTCAAAATTAGAAAATCGTTTCGACTGTCGAAAACCTGGTCTGTTAAGAATTTGCAGTCTGGCGGATATGGTGGAACCAAATTTTGGGTTCCGCCCGTGTATTCGTTTGGTGCCGCTAGACCTGCAGAAATTTCTATATTTTTCTCATATTCGCATTCTCTCTAACACCATTAGTACCATCCTCTTTAAGCATTTCAACCTCATGTCTTCCTTCTAGGCTTTGCTTAGTAGGTTCCTATCATATTATATTCACGTTTTTCTTATGATTGCATTTCTTTTTAGAAGCATACACCTCATGAGATTTTTTGCTTCCATGGTTCTCTACTTTGAGTCGCTTATATCATTTATATATTTACATCTTACTTTTCTTTGAGATGAAATATATTGCACTAACTCTTTCATTGTAGGTTCACCATTATATACGCTAGATCGTATATAGCATTATCATCTAAGGATGATGTTTGCATCGAATATTTCCCTTTTTTCATTTTAGGTGCTTCTTGACGTAGGAGGAATATCCATCAAGCACTCATATTACATCGTCTATACACGTTGTTGTAGAGGACATGCTTGTCTAAAGACAAAACTTTCACTATATTAATTTTTTTTGTAGGTTCATATTGACGCCCTTTAACAAGGGGAGCTTCCGTCAAGCATAGGAAAATTATTGTCTTATACTAACCTTTATTTTGTAGGGTTCTTCATCCTTGCATCACATACGTTGGTACTCTAGCAACGGGGAGTATTGATCAAGGGGGAGTCAATCATACACTAACCTTTGTGTCTTTTGTAGCTTTCTTATCCTTGTATCATATACGTTGGTACCCTAGCAACAGGGAGTATTGATCAAGGGGGAGTCAATCATACACTAACCTTGTGTCTTTTGTAGCTTTCTTATCCTTGTATCATATACGTTGGTACCCTAGCAACGGGGAGTATTGATCAAGGGGAAGCTAATCATGCACTAACCTTTATTTTTGTAGCTTTCTTATTTTTTGTGTCTTATACGTTGGGACCCTAGCAAAGGGGAGTATTGATCAAGGGGGAGCTACAATCTAGGGGAAGCATGCACACATTTTTCTTTATTATCATTCTTCGACGCATCTTTGTGTTTCGACAAAAAGAAGGAGATAAGTCAACATAGTCCAAAATGATTTTTATTCATCATGCACTTTTCGTATAATTTTTATGTTGCACAACACTAACCTTGATGTAGATTAAGGAACTTAATTTGATCCATGGATCCGCTAACAACCTAAGGGACGCAACAACCTTAGGAAATTGGAGTTGAAGAATTAACTTCACTAGGGATGATGCAAGCTTGCCATTTCGGGGATAACTTAAGTTAACTCCAAGGACACACCCCTTTTTGTTTCGACAAAAGGGGGAGAAGAGTGTAAACGGATAAGGAAATGTAGAAGGTGTTGCGGATACAAGTAAGTTATACGGACACAAGTAGCTTTTTACATTTTGCGTTCTATCACGTTTACATATTTTGTCATCATCAAAAAGGGGGAGATTGTTAGCGCAAATATTACGATATTTGATCTATACAGTCTCGTTTGTTTTGAATGATGACAAACGTATAACTTGATACATAACGTAAAATGTACAAGTTACTTGTAATCATACTTTGTCTCAACAAACATTCAACACCTCTCAACGTCTCGAGTCATCGTATGCTACAACACAGGTTCGTACATGTTTGTTATGTAGTATTATGATCAAACCCCTTGACCGACCATTTAGAATAAATAAAATACTTTTTGGGTCTTTAAGTATTTTAGGTGTCAAAGTGCACTTTAGGTGTAAGTGTCACTTTAGGTGTTAAAGTAATATTAGTAAGTTTTACAAATGATAAAAATGTGATAACATTAGAAATCAAACATTTTTTAGTAACTCATTAACTTACTATAACAACATTACTTAGGTAATATATACTTT
Organism: Artemisia argyi; assembly: GCA_030686995.1. Lineage (NCBI taxonomy): Eukaryota > Viridiplantae > Streptophyta > Magnoliopsida > Asterales > Asteraceae > Artemisia > Artemisia argyi. The sequence continues at coordinate 155,899,818 of CM060709.1, read as the reverse complement.
TTACAAGTTTACTTTCATATCTATTTCTTAACCTTAAAATATATATATATATATATATATATATATATATATATATATATATATATATATATATATATATACACACACTTATCACATCATGTGCATTTATGGAAAGTTTATGTGTTTCGCCATCCATAAATCTCTTACACATTTTGGAAGTATTCCACATTGAGTTAATGCATGAAGTAACTTGATGTGACATTGTTGGGTATAGAAAGTTATTGCAAAAAGTAGTATGTCCAAGTTCTGGCGGAACCTTCGGGCATAGGGGGCGGAACCCTCAAAAGGGTTCCGCCAGATCAGTGGGTCTACTGAAACCTTTGGTTATAAATAGCTACCCATGGTTTTCTAATTGGGTTGATGACTTCACACATAATTTCTCTCTACCATAAAACCCATATCTAGATCAGTAGCAAACAATGTAGAAACATACATTAATCACCCATTCCATAATGATCATAATGCTGTTAACATTCATCTTTGTTGTAAGCATATCATACTTCATGATCCAACAAGAAGGTTACAAGATCTTGAAGTCATCATTCATTTAAGCATTCCAACATATGAAGATTCAAGGACACTTGACATCCTCAATGGTTGAAGACTTCTTATTCAAGAAGTTCATGTATATTAGGCATGCATATCCATTAGACTTTTATGTCTTGAACCATCATTGTATCATAACAATATAGATTAGATGGTTTATGTGTTTGTGCCATAAAACACAAGGTTTTTATGTTGGGCCACAAAACATAGCGGGAGTGGTTGTACCCTTGGTAAAGAACTCGACATCTAGCTTAATGTCAGTAAAAGTGTAAGCGACGAACGGGAGTGGTTGTACCCATGTAAAAGAACTCGACATCTTGCTTAGTGTCGGTAAAAGTGTAAGCGACGAACGGGAGTGGTTGTACCCTTGTAAAAGAACTCGACATCTAGCTTAGTGTCGGTAAAAGTGTAAGCGACGATTGTAAGGTTTTCTCCGTCGAAAAGGGAGGTTGTTGATCTAGTGAACTAACTCTCGAGCTGGGTACTCGAGGAGTGGAGTAGGGCAGAGAGGTGATCCGTGACCGAACCACTATAAATCCTCGTGTTCGGTTTGCACTTTCCTTTTACTTATTGCCTTACTTTAATGTTTGCATTATGTGATTGTTTGTGTTGTGACTTGTTGATTGTACTTGTGTGATAACATGTTTCAAGTGATGTTAGTCATAAACTACAAACAACATCTTTTATATTAGAACAAGCTAAAAATGGACCTTTGATACAACAAGTTTAAAGTTTTTAAAAGGTAAACTATTCAACCCCCTTCTAATTTTCCACAAAGTCGTATTGGGATGTTTTGAAATTTGATGTTGAGGAGTTTGTATCAACTTTTCTTGCTTCAGGCTAGATGCAAGTGGGAGCTAATTTGGCTTTCATCACACTTATCCCAAAGTTTCATAATCCTCTTCTCATTAATGATTGTCAGCCTATATCATTGATTGGCTTACTATATAAAATACGAGGCATGAAGAACCCGTGCTACGCACAGGCTTCGAATCTAATTGTTAATCGCGTATTTTTTTTGTGTATTGGCGAGTGTATGCTTAATTATTGTTTAGTATGTTGTATGAAACGTTTTGACTTTATTGTATACAAATTTAAAAATGTTTGATGTTGTTTTGGTTTTGTGGTGTTTTATTTTATAAACGGGCTTTTGGTTATTAAGTTGTGATGTCTTTGTTTCTTTTGGCCTATTACTTATTTGCATGATAAAAAAATGGTTTTGTTTCTTTTGGTCTTTAACTTAGCCCTACAATACTTGTTCATTAGATGGTAATATGAAGCACATGAGGTTTATCTAATTGGTCATAGTTTAATTTGTGTTATATATTTTCTTTATTAAGTTTGTAAGTTAAAGTTTGTGTAATAATGTATATATATTAATACCACATAAACTGTATAAAAATCGTTACAAACCTTTTAACTTCAGCTCATTTTATTGTACAACCAATTTTATTGAAAATTAACATTGAAGTCTAACTAATATTAATAAATTTTATCAATAAACTCAATTATAAATAGCTAACCAAATGAATATTAATTAACACACTACTAATCATTCCTAAAACATTTGGACTCCACTATTATGTCTTAAACTTAATATTTTTAATTCACAAATGGGTTTGAGCAAAATTTATGTACTTTTTCTTTTATATTTATTATTCAAGTTGCATGCTTACATAAACTAATTACGCAAAAAAATATCATTTAACCATTTAAATGTTGCTTTACATACATGCTCGTGCACATTTTCTTGACTCAATTCGCACATGTGAGCTAAATAAATAGAAAACACACATAAATTACTTGTATATGAAAATGCATTAACATAATACATGAAAATGCTAAATAAAAGTTTGAACTCTAGCTTATGCTTAAAACTCAACTTTTGCACTTCCATCTCGATGTTGTATATACTTCACATTAAATGCATCAGTTTTGTTTTTTTGATAAAAGTTTGAACTTTTGCTTATGTTTAAAACTCAACTTTTTAGTTGATATTATAATTTACAAACGGCTTTAAGTTAAAATTATGTATTTTTTCCTTTCTATTCATTACTCAATGTGATACTTTTAATATGTCGTATTTTGCTATTATGACAAACGCATTTAATGGGCATAAATATTGGTTTTTCACTTATATTCTACATATAGAAAAAGAAAACACTTGGTGATGCGTAGAACTTCTTTTTTTCAATAATAATTCAATTGCACATGATAAATTCATTATAATATTTCTTAAAGAGCATTCGAAAGCAACTACTTATATAAACTAATCACGCTAAAAAATATCATTTAACCATTTAAATGTTGCTTTACATACATGCTCGTGCATATTTTCTTGAATCAATTCGCACATGTGAGCTATATCAATAGAAAATGCACATAAATTACTTGTAAAAAAAATGCATTAACAACATATATCTATATATATGCTTATCTATAACAATCAACTAAATATGTAATAGACAAAGAAAATAGTTGGTATCCCAATCTTGGGTTCCATTTATTTGAGCATGCATGATCTTGTGTGATTTTCATGGTGCCTGCGTATGATAACTAAATTAAGAAAAAAAAAAAAGATCAACTTAATTACAAATATCTAAAAGATGTGTGAATCATCTCCAAAATGTTGCAAAAGAGAATTTACATACCGCTACCAACAATTAAAGATCTAAAAGATGTGTGAATTATCTTCAAATGTACATACTAAATGTGATTTTGGCCGGTTTATATAGGCAAGAATTATGTTAAATCATTATTTTTTTTCTTGCAACATTTCGCAACTCTTGCACTTCATCTAACCGACTTTTAATTGTATACTAAATGCGTTGTAATCAATTCGTAATCAATTCGGGCAACCCTTGCACTTCATCTCCTTTCATGGTTTTATAGTTATTATGAGGCTGTATTGAATTCCGAGCATTCGCTATCTTGTACTCTATGCAATCTTGACGCCTACACAATAAATTAGAGGGCCTAATCTTATACTATTATAGATTAGCTAAACTTCTTGCTAATCACCTAGCGGGAGTTATAGATAATCTTGTAAGTCATGAATAGTCGGTGTTTATATTAGGCCATCAAATTCTTGATGGTCAGCTTATCTTTTCCGTATCATATTAATTTGTTTTCCGTATCGTTTTTAATATGCTGTACTGTTACTTTAAGTTTGAAATTTGAATAAATCCCGCTCTTCCATCCACAATATTAATAAATTTCATTGAAATGAAAAGTTACGATACGAAATTTAAACATCATACGGGTTTTTTTTTAGGATAAACATAAAATTAACTAGTTTTGGTTTGGATTATTTGCCATGTCACGTGCTTTTTGGGAAAGGGAAGAAGTCCACTTTCCCGTCAACATGTTCTTGGTACGAATACGGTAGTTGCGCTTCTTGGCTTCCTTGTTGTATGCGTCAATAACTTTATCCCAAAACGTATTCATTTGTTGATCCACACTCGTATTTGGATTCTCGGATATTTAAGTGAAACACTCCTCCAAAAGATACTCCTCTTATTGGCTCCAAAATCTACTTATTTTGTTTGAAAAAATATATTGAAAATATGTTTGAAGTATGAAATAATAAAAGGTATTTATAATGTTTTTAGATGGTTAAAATCAAAATTTTTAATGTATAAATTTGAAAAAAACAAATTTTTTTGGCCTACTAGCCGTTGGGTAACATCCTAATAATAATAATAATAATAATAACAATAATAATAATAATAATAATAAAAGCCACCGCATGGGCTGACCATCATGGCGCAAGCGGCCATGGCGCCAACCACGGTATGGTACGCCATCGTTAAAATTGGGCTGGTGGGGAAAACGCCACCTATGGCTCATGCGTACCTCCCGCTATAAACTATAACACGTACCCAAGTGTGTGCGACCATAAGAGTTAGGGGTGCTTGGTGGGGGGTTTAGGGGGTGAAGAATGGTAAGATATTCAAAAAAGCCCACCTCACTTATTATTTTGTGCTTAGTTAGTGAGTGCAAAGGGATTGATTACCCCGTAGTGAGTAACCAACCATTGTAGAGTAAATTGGGGGGTAAATTATTGATTACCCGCATTACTCATATACCTTTGCATTCCATTTCTATTTACTTTTTTCTTTCATTTTTTCCACTTAGAACAAAGCGGACCGTATTTGTTGCACAAAAGAAAGTTTTTTCAAATTGTTTTTCTTACAATAATCTCAACACTCATGTAAAGGGTTGTGCGTTAACAAAAATATTCTTTTTTTCAAGAGCATGCCTATTACTTTCAGGTACGTTACATTACTCCGATCTGACATGGTGGAAACAAGTGTTTGATTTAAGCAAACTTTTTAATTAGACAATTAGAACGCATATTTATTAATGAAGCACTTCATCATTGGCATTTATTGTTAATAATGACTCTGTACATGATAGTTACGAAAAGGAAAAAAAAAAAAAAAAAAACCCTCGTTATACTTTATAGAATAATGATACTTATGATTAAATAGTACGTAAATGATATGATAAATTGCAATGTCAATGAATATGTTGTGGTGAAGACGTATTATAGATTTGTCATATTACTTGTCGACATACGAGTTTATGAATATTGGCATAATACTTACAATTAATAAAAAGAAAGTGATAAATAATTGATTGACAATAATACGCACTCGTAATATTCATAAACATTATTGAACACATACCCGAGCAACTTGTTTATACAATTAGACACCCTATAAAACGTCGATTAACATAAATAGCTTCTACTCCGCATATAAATTTGAATTATAAATTCAATAAAATTTTCTGATATATATACTAAACTTGGACTAATTAACCAAGAACAATGTTCGCTACATAAAAATAAAAGACTAGTTTTCATGTAAATTGATATGCATGAAACATGGATATATTTGGCAACGGCTTTATTGTGGCTTATATAGGCTTGAGGTTTTAATTTTATTTTTTAACACATACTTATAAAAGCTTTTATAAGTTATAAGTTTTCATAAGTTCAAACCTATAGAGAAAGAGCTTATTACGGCTTATATAGGCTTGATGTATTTTAATGTGATTTTACGTTAATAAGTTTCAGCTTCAGCTAATTTGCCAAATAATTTTATAAAAATGTAGCTTCAACTTTTGACTTATAGTATAAATTATAGCCCAACACTAGCTTTAACCATTGTGCCAAACATTCGTATACCACATACAATTACTATCATCAAAGTTGCAACTTGTGATTTTACCAGGCTTAAACTACCGTGACCAAAACCAAAAAGTAAATACGTTACCATTATGTGTTTGTGTATGCATCTGAATGAAAAATGATTGACATGACTAAATTTGTATGCAATTATATACACATCTAAGCATGCTCTTATCTATATTAGATGTTACCATTAATCAAACTCCATGACTTAACGTGAACAGAACATACTCTAGTTAGATTGTTATTTTGGAATCTATGAAAAAACACCATGATTCATCAAGATCCAAATCTACATTTCGTCATTCACAAAATTAAAAATTGACACAAGAAGAAAAGAAAAATAAAAACAACCTAGGAAACCTTTTATAAAAGGGTTTTTCTAATGTGTGCCCTGGGGCACACGTTAAGAACACCAAAAGGACATCCGGACCCACGAAAAAGGCTTGATGTATCTTTTACATCTTTTAAAAAAAAGTTAAGAACACCAAATATCCTGTCTCATAAACATTCCCTCCACTTCTTTATTCACTCACTCCTTCCATCCTTCCTAGTAGTAGTTTTTATAGGGGCCCCATCTTTTCTCTCTCATTATATCCTCTTTCTTCACACACCCAAAAACACACACACTCTCACTCACTCACTCCAAAAATGTCCGACACTCTCGCCGACCTTGCCGCTTGGCTCCCGTCCGACTTTCTCTCCGGCGACCTCGACCACAACAACAACAACAAAACACAGTTCCAAAATAACCATGGTCTTGGTCTTTTTCCATATGAGTTTGGTTCATGTTCTTCTACCGAGTCTGAGAGTGACGATGATGACGTCACTGGGTTCACTCGTCGCTTCACTCGTTCTGTCTCACTTCAAGAACGTATGCAAATGACCCACCCACTTGAGGTATCTTTTACATCTTTTTATAAACTTTTTTTTAATAAAATATGCTGACGTCATCTTTGTTTAGTTTTTTTTTAAACAAAATTTTTGTTATGTTTTTTTTATAGAAGATGAGGGGGTTTTCGGGTTCACCGGAGTCGACGTTGAACTGGGGTGTGACGGGTCCGACTCAAGTCCGGTCAACTCCGGCGACACCATTTGGTCAAAGAGATGAAGACTCATGGGAAAGAATCTATGCTGCTGCTGGTCAAATAGCCCTGATGAAAATGAAAATGAAGATGAGAATGAACCAACAACAACTACCAGACGACGACCTTTTAGCCCACCAGCTTCTTCTCGGAGCTCCACCACCCATGGGACCCACTACCCCTCACCATTACAACCACCATGAAGAGCTTGTTATGCAGCTAAGGTTCCGGCGGTCAGTTTCTGCTTCCGGTGCCGGGAACTTTAACGGTGGTGGTGGTCAGTGTGGGGTTAACCGGCCGTTAGGGTTTCGTCAGTCTGCATGGCCTGAACGCCGTCAAGTAACGGCTAATGGGTTTGTTCCAAAACATGTCTCCGGGTGTTACGGAAGTGGGCCCCCTGTTGTAAAAAAAGAATGTGCTGGCACTGGGGTGTTTTTACCCCGGAGATATTGTCCTGAACCACCAGAAGTTAATAAAACACAAGGTATATTTAGTATTACTTGTAACATTTTTATATAATCTATTACTTAAGTTTGACTTTATGACTGCTAAACATGATTACTTAAGGTTTTTAAAATTTTTTTATTTTATGTAGCATGTTCTCCTGGTTTGGTGCCAGCAAGAGTAGTGGCTCAGTCATACAACAAAAACATGAACATTGTGGACCCCACCATCATCACAAACACACAACAACCAAACATTCATGGTCTTTTTGTTCCACATTTTGCTCAACAAAACATTGATGCTCAACGTGCCGAGCTTCTTATGGCAAGAAGGAACATGGTCATGCTAGCTCAACATCAACAACATCAACAACAACAACGTCGGAGCACCGCGTATGTGGAAACAAATGAAGTTGTCCTACCTCAAGAATGGACTTATTGAAGTTCCATTTTTGTAAAAAGGCTAGCTAGATAATAGTTGTGGTTTGGTACAATATCATCATTTCAAAAAAAATTGTCATTTCAAAAAAACTAGTGTTAGTTTTATTATCTTTATTATTAGTAGTATAGGTAGTTGTTGGTTGAAAAATAAAGATGGGAATCCAAAGTTTGGGATGGATATGATAGAGAAAAGCTTTTGTTGAGGGTAGGTTTTGTAAGAAAGGAAGAAATGTAAGGGGGTAAAGTAGTAAAGAATAAGTGTAAGTTTGAAGTGTGGTTTGTTTTCTTTTGTGAAAAAGGGTTATTTCACTATTTTGGGATATGGGATGGTTAGAAAAGTTGTCTCTTTTATTTCAAAATTAATAAAAGAGAGCCAAATTTTCGTTTTGAATGAATTTGGGGTCTCAGATGTTGTCAGCGATTTTTCTTACTTATTGCTTCTTCTTATCTGTCCTTTTTCATCTCTCTTTTGTTTTTATATGTAAAAGTATATAAATTTGACTACTTTACTTTATATGGTTTGTTTAAAAAGAAGTGAATTTAAATTGTATTCAAGTTATGACTGATTAGATATATGGTTTGGAATATTAAATTGTAGTTTGAAAAGGTTTGGTCCAGCACAAGCACAAGCACAAGCACAAGTAACAGCATATTAAATCAAATCAACTATTGTAGTGCGCTCCCATGCCTCGGTTGGTATGAAGATATTATACGTGTAGTTGGGTTTAAATTCAAGTGTTCGACCCAACGTCATGTTTTCATCATTATTATGCATGAAAAAAACACAAAATGCTATGGATATCCGTTGGATGGTTGTGTAGTATGAAGATTCGAATGAATCTATAACCAGAGTATTGAATTTCACTGATTAGAAGTAAATGGATAAGTAGACATAGTAGTCTTTATGTCATTTTCGTATAGGGAGGTGATTTGTTTTAGCGATGGATGGAACTATTTATCTAGCCAAAAAAGTTTAAATTTTTGGATTGTGTTACGTCATTGCCATATTTAAAAAGAACTACTTTGAATTTCTATTTTTAAGTGAATGATCAAATAAGAGCACTCGCATAGTGTTAAAATGGTAAAAAAACTCACAACTAACAATTACACTCAGCCAACTACTCTTCAGTGGCGGATCTAGGAATCTGAAATAGGGTATGCACATTTTTTTGTTAAGTTATTGATAAACACGGTTTTCTCGGGTTGGGTTTTTCCGTGTCTGGTTTTTTCGGCTCAGGTATTTTGGGATTTGGATTGGGTGTGGATGTTTCCATTTTTGAATCTGATATATTAAACTTGTTCTACTTTGTCGAGTTCAGGTTATTCAAAATTGAGTCGGTTAGTTGGATTATAGCATTTTAACTATAATTGATAATATCAAAAGTAAAGCTCATTGTATTGTCAAATTCTTAAGCTTTATCAGTATAAAGTACTCACACAAAATGCTAATCATCAATTAAATGTATAAAAAAAAGTGTAAGAATTAATAGTACTAATAAACATTTACAAATTCCTAAACAACTACGAAGTAATTCAATATTTCGTAACATGTATAAACTGATATGAACAAGAAACTAAGAGAGAAAGAAAGAAAAAAAAGACTAAAAATAAAACTCATGATCAAGTGGTTAGTGGTATAAATATTAGGATATTTAATCTAAACATCCTCTTCATATTTTGATGATAACAAAGGTGTAAGTTGCAACACATAACGTAAATTACTTAAGTTACTTGTGATCACAAATCATTTATGCATTCATACGTCAACATCTCTCGACATCTCAACGTCTCGAGTATTCTTCAACAATCACTTAAAGTATGAATAAACAAATGCCTAATGCATTTTATGATCAAATGAACTTTTATTAATTTACTCACTACAATTTTTATAAAATGTTAAAAATATTTTGTATCTTTTACAAAATATTTTTGGTATATAAAGAAAAACGTTTAATTCATAATAAATATATGAATTCAAATTTTTGGCAAAAAACAGTTAAAATTTCACTAGATAAACTTTCCCTAGAAGAGGACAAAGGTTCTGGCCGTTACAGGAGGGGCAACCCCCTTAAATATAGGGCGGCCACCTTAATAATTAAGGGGGCCGACCACCAATTAAGAGGGCCAGCACGCTCCTGTTGCCAGAACTGGTTGCCTATAAATACTGGATCATTTCTGCTATTTTTCTCAACCTTCTGCACTAAAATTTTCAGTCCCAATCCTTTCCAAACATCATTCTAAATCTTTTGATCATAAGATTATAAGCTTTTGTTTCAAATGATTCAATCCTTCACCACTCAAAGTGCAAGAGAAGAATACTTCTTATCATCAAGTCAAAGAAGTATTAGAGTCTAGTTAGTATTGATGTGAAGTAAGTTATATAAGTATATGTAATAAGTAGATCAAGATGATCTTACTAAGTAATGAGTCAATGGGTGTATAAGAAATGAAGTGAAGTAGTGAAGACTAGTGGTGTATAATCGTGATGGTGTGAAGAATTCATGTAGTTGTGAAGAAGTAGCGGTGTGAAAAAGTGGTGTAGTTGTGTAGTAGTAGTGGTATGAAGAAGTCGTATGTAGAAGTTATGTAGTGATCGAAGTCGTGTCGTGAGTTTGGTCCTAGCAAGCATTAGGATTCGACATATTGCTTAGTGTCGTAAATCGGTGTAAGCAAAGGTGTGTAAGGTTTTCTCCGCCAAAACGGAGCTTGTTGAGTAGTGTTGTGAACTCTCGAGTAGGTGACTCGGGGAGTGGCAATGTTCTGAAAGGCTCAAGGCGCACTAAGGCGCAAAGGGGGTCAAAGAGCCTCGAGTCGAGGCGCAAACCAAGGCGCGTGATTCATAAATATGAGGCGCACTATACATTTAGGTTTTTTTAAAAACATATGTGACAACTTATGCAGCTTAAATAACACAAAAATATCAATATTCAATGCATAATGCACTTAATTGGTATTACATTGCATTTAAACCCAAAATATTAAGCAGACAACATATCAAAATCCATGAACTACCCTAAATTCCTGAATATACATTACAATATATGAGTTTATGACTTATAAAATTTAACAAATTACCATGTATCAAACTATCAACTATCAACAACAAAAAAACTATGTTTGTTTGGTCACACTTAACACTAAAGAAACAACATTTGTATCTGTTAATAAGTTAGTATCCTTAGACATTAGATTACAAAAAAACATAGTTCTTTGTTGATTGTGTGTTTTAGTTATTTTCTAAAATATTAGGGTTATTAGATACTTTATAACTTAAAGGGCCAAATGTATATAACATGTAAGCCCAAATTGTATCTTACTATTAAGAAAAAAGGTAAAAACCCTATTACATCTTCTAGGCGCACAAATCCCCAAGCCGCTAAAGCGCAAAAATCCCCAAAGCGTTGCGATTTTTATGGGATTCATGCATGTCGTGAGCCTTGATCTAAAAAAATCCCAAAGGCTGGAGCCTCGTGGGATTTAGGGAGTAGGCGCGATTTTTAAAACTATGGGGAGTGGAGTAGGGCAAGGAAGGTGTCCTTGTAACCGAACCACTATAAATCATCGTGTCCGGTTTGTATTCTCTTTCTCTTATATCTTTACATTTATTCTTGCATTTATCACTTTATATCTATGCTTGCAAATATGTGTTGATTGTTGCTTATATTGTCATGATGATTGATTGTGTTATAGTTACAAGTTAATATTGTGATTGTGTGTATAACTATATGATATGGTCTAACACCGCCCTGTCTAGGCCGAAGCTGCGGGTTCGAGCCCCGTCAGTCCCGACGCCGGATTCCAAAAATGTGGGAATAAAGAGTATTAACAGAAAAGATTTCATCTTTCCTTGATGCGGCAAATAGATTATTATTCACATTTCTCATATTGAGTTTAACTTAATAGATAATTTGATACAAAACATTTTAAGATTTTAAAAAGGAAAACTTTAATTGAAGATTTTAAAACAAACCTTTTATAAAACGAAAAAGAGGAAAAACTATTCAATCCCCCTTCTAGTTTTCCACATTCCTAATGTCCTCCTCTTTTACAATTCTTCGTCCATCTTCATCTTTGATAAATCTTATGTTTCCAAAATCCCTACTTTCCTCTCTCAGGCTTTATTCCTGAAGATATCATTTACCCCTTCTTTGGAGTCCAAATTCTTATACAGGAATTTGTAAGCTTTGTCCTTCGCCCAGGCTACTGCTTTCCTCGCTTCTCTTTTGGCTACTTTATACTTCTCATCTACAGCGACCGTATCCGCAAGATTACCCCCTCTACTCAAAAGGAGCTTTCTGAAGCAAAAATGTTTCGCCGCGACCTTGGTTTGGATCTCCTCACAAAACCACCAGAATTCCCTGCGGCTAGTCTGGGTTCTCGCAGTCCCACTAGCCATCTCTAGGGGCTCCTTAGTTGCGTCTTTAATGATGTAGGCAAGGGTGTTCCACATATGATCCGCTTCCATAACATTTAAGTCCTCCGACCGTGCAAAAAGTCCCTATGAGAATTTCGCTGTAAACTCCTCCACCACCTGACCTTTCAAATTCTTCCACAAAATCCTCGGCATCCTAATCACCTTCCTCCCGCGTCGATGCCTCTCAAAAAGTACATCCATGGCTAACAATCTGTGTTGGGATGAGCATGTCTCGCCTGGGAATACCATGCAGTCCCTGCATGCTTTAAGGTCCCCTCTGCGTACCATCAGATAGTCAATCTGGGTGCAATGCCCTCCACTCTGGAAGGTAATTAGGTGGACATCTCTCTTCTTGAAGAAGGAGTTCACCAAAGTCCAAAAACTAAAAGACACATATATTAGATATTCGTAACATATGTTTAGTTAGCTAACACTGCAATAAATTTGTAAAGTTAGTTTTCTTTATTTCATATATATTTGCATATCTCATCTTTATATACATGTTATATAATATTATTATTTTTGGCAAAATATTCAACTTACTTTATAGGATTTCTTGATTTAGATTGAGGGTGTTCAAAAAATATCCGTATTCGGATATTTGAAAAATTGATCAGAATTTATTAAAAAGTTGGGTTTTATGAAATGTCAATTTTGGAACTCGTACAAAAGTCTTTCAAAAATTATAGATATTTGAATATTCAGACTGTTATCCGAAATTTCCATACCCCGTATTAAAAAACTTAGCTAATATAATGGCTATAAGATCCTGTTATCGAAAAATTCGGATATCTAAAAAACAAAAAATAGAAAAACCGAAAATCAACCACAAAAAACCAAACCGAAAAACAAACCGAACTTTTGGTTTAGGATTTTGTTTTTAGCCAAAACTGCCGCAATCTCATGTCCACCTCTAACACCAAACACTCTGAGTTTAAAAAATCATATACAGATGACCTTTTTTTCTTTCTTTTTTTTTTTTTTTTTTTTTTTTTTTTTTTTTGAACTTACATATATAGATGACTTGTCGGGAGTATGGATAGCATGCGTTTATTCATTTCACTTTTTATTTTTATTTTAAACACTAATATCCTTTGGTTCATCCCAAACCAATATGCAGTGGATAAATCGGGGTAAATGGACATTCGCTTAAGAGAAATGGCAGAACCACTCACAAAATTCACATAAAGAAAATTCGTTGACGTGTTAGCGGATGATTGATTTAATAAGAGAGAAGAGAGAGAAACTGACAGAAAATGTACCAATCACCAGCTGACACGTTAACGAGTGAATTTTTTGTGTGAATTTTACTGGTGACTTCTAGTTGAACTAAAACATACATATATACTTTCAGAATCAAATACAAACAATATTACTGTAAAGAATAAAAAGTAGACATCAAATACCAAGAGAAATCATCGAGTATCGTAACGTCGGGTCATTCTTACATGGTAGCGTGCAGTCTCCATTCACACATATCTTTGTTTTCTGGTTCCATTTATGACACGCTCAAGTACTGGACACCTTTTTCTTTCGTTATTTTTTCTAAGAGAGGCTCATCATTTTCTTTTCATCTTTTTGTTATTGAACTTTTGTTATAAGCAAATTGAACTTTTGCATTATATTAATACAATTCTCCTAATTTGCTTCTAACATACTATTAATGACTTGACCGAGCTCTTCTTTAGTTTTAGGGTTTTACCTATGGTTTTCAGGTTCCCTAACTTTGGTCATTGTCCATTGCACAAGGTACTTGTTGTCGTATTCAGTTCTTGAAACAATTAAATCCTATATATACAAGAGGAATGTTAGACCCACAAAAGAACATCAAAAAAAAAAAAAAAAAAAAAAAAAAAAAATCCATAAAATGAGTTCTCAAGATTTGGGTGGTGTATTTTGCCATCATTTATCTCTCTTCTATTCGATTAAGTGAATCACACTATGACAATTCATTTTGTAAATGTTTTTGTGGATATTTTTTTGTGAGTCTAGTATTTCTCTATATACAAAGATAACCTGACCAATTTAGCAACGATCAAGTTAATATTGTTATATGGAACCACTTGTTGATAAAACTTTTAAAACATGTGATTATTTGGTGTGTACATGTTTAATTTACTAAAGTCTTTGAGAAAAAAAAAAAAGTGTTGTTAAATAATGACCTGACCAGCTGACCTTCTCATTACAAAAGTTGTCCATAGTGTTGGCCTTTTGGGTATAGAGCGACGTGGGTTGTTTGCTTTTTACTAATTTGGGCCGAAGGTATATATCCATCCTTTTGTAGGCCATCTATGCTGAATATGGTTTTATAATTTGAGAGACCTGGGCCCTCTAGATAATCTGTTGACAATAACCCCATATCTTTTATAGGATTAGTCAAGGAACAGAAAATATTAAAATAAAAGGTAATTTTTTATTTATTTAACCGCAACTACTCAAATATATAAATCGCAAACATATTTTACATGTTCTAATTAGTACTTAACTTAACCTTCAACTATTTAAGAAACTTCTCACACAACATGAAGTGCCATTAAAACACAATCTCTTTAATTAAACTTAATTTTTGAGTAAATATCATTTTTTGTCCCTGTGGTTTGCCGGGTCAATCATGTTTAGTCCATGCCGTTAAAATTCGTCGGGTTTGGTCCTCATTGTTTACAACCCATACGGGTTTGGTCCCTTGACCGTCAGTTGACCGTTAAATATATGCAAAAAGACAAAAACACCCTTATATATATATATATATATATATATATATATATATATATATATATATATATATATATATATATATGCAAACCACAGTTGACCGTTAAATATTTGTAGCTTATTAGTGATAAAAATCCATTTTTAGCTCATATAGCTTTCTGTTGAGCTTATTTGCTCATTTTTAGCTTATTTTCAAGATCTAAAAAAATATCATTTGTAAAAGTTTCATGTTTTCATCAGTTGAGTAGTGTTGTAACAGAAAATAGCAAAAAAATAAAAAAATAAAAGAAAAAAGTGGGGTTTATGGGAATCGAACCTGGGACCTCAGCTTCACAACAAACACACAACACAACCCCCTTCCAACTGTGCTGGGGCACCAGTTCCATTATCCTTTGCATAATCTATTTACTTATAGTAGTATTAGCCTATTTTGCTTATTCCAACTGCTTTGCTTATTCCAGCTTATCTGGATAAGCTGTTGCCTCCATTTTATTTTTCCCAGCTTCTTTATCACTTAAAACACTTACCATAAAATTATCATATTTTTCCAAAATCGTTTAGTATTTTTAGTAATTAATTTAGTATAAATAGTTTTTAATTAATAATAATTAAATAAAAAGTCTAAAAAATAATTTCTTTTTTTTCTAAAATTTTCTTTTATCATTAGGATTGTAAAAATATCATTTTCATATATGTAGGTTTTTTATTTCTCTAAAACTCACGTTTTATTTCGTACGTTTACGTAAATTTAAATTAAACGTACGCGTTTTTAGATTTTAAACGTTTTTAAGTATCTAGCTTTCACGTAAATTAAGTGGAGGACTTTAAAAAAAAATTAATAAAAATTTTTCTTAAAAAATTCGAAAAACATTCTAAAATTTTATTAAAATTTTTATTATTTTTTTTTTAGAATTTTTAATAAATATTTTTTTTATTAAAAAAATTTAATAATTTTTTTTTTTAGAATTTTTTTCGAATTTTTCAAGAATTTTTTAATTAAAAATTTAATTAATTTTTTTTTGAATTTAAAAAAAAGAAATTATTAATTTGTTTTTTAGAATTTTTTTCCAATTTTTTTTCGAATTTTTTTTAGTCAAATGACAAAAATACATTTTTTCGAATTTTTTTTCGTCTAATGACAAAAATACCCTTTAGAAGATTGGTCAAGGGACCAAACCCGTATGGGTTGTAAACCATGGGGACCAAACCCGACAAATTTTAACGGCAGGGACTAAACATGATTGACCCGGCAAACCACAGGAACGAAAAACGACATTTACTCTTAATTTTTTAACTCGAGCTAATTATGTGTCAAGTATATGTATAGAAAAAATCTAACTGCTAACATTTTCTTTCTAAAACAAGTGTCACGTAGCACTTTTTTGTTTGACTTGGTATTGTTTGTTTTCTGTTTTTAATTTTGTAACACAAATGATAAACCCAATAGATACAATCTATCCTTTGATACACAGAGTGTATGCAAATAATTTTCTTTCTATAAACCCAATAGGTAAATGTTTTACGCATGACAGACAAACATCGCTGATGACTTAGAAGTATATATATGCAGCCTAACTATAGACACCTTTGACGGTTAAATCCACTAAGAAAATAACAAAAAGAGAAACGTTGTATCTAGCAAAAGCCTTGACTATGCCGACCCTCCTGGATAAACTTTACATGCCATATTTTTCTATAAACATAAAACCAAATCTGTCACAGCGCACATACACATATCAGTTGTTTCCTATGGAGAACCTAACAGAGACCGCTGATCATCGACACCGAAGAATAATATTGTTTCCGTTACCATATCAAGGTCACTTAAACCCAATGCTGCAACTTGCCAACATACTATACTCCAAAGGCTTTAGTATCACAATCTTTCATACAAACTTCAACGCACCCAAAACATCTAATTATCCACACTTTACTTTTAAATCTATCCTTGAAATCGAGCCTCAAGACGAACGTTTTACCAATTTAGCGGCACAAGGCTTGGGAAGTTTTGCTCACGTTCTTCTGCGCAATCAATATGGTGCAGATGAGTTACGTAAAGAATTGGAAATTTTGCTAAGAGATGGAAAAGTATCGTGTTTGATCACAGATGCACATTGGCACTTTACGCAATCTGTGGCTGATAGCCTTAGCCTCCCGCGACTTGTTTTGAGGACAAGTAGCTTGTTTAGTTTTCTTATATATGCTTCGACACCCCTTTTTGATGATCATGGCTATTTTGAACTTTCTGATAACCGTAAGTTATATATTTTTATACATATTATTATAAAAACTACTGATCTAGCTAGTTAGTACTATCTAACAAAGTAAATTTTAATTAAAAAGTATCTATAGATGATAAATTTTGTAACTGCGAATTAAATAATTTTATGAAATTTTTATTTGTTGCATAGCGTAAATAATGCTTGAGAATATATTTTTTAAGCATAATCGGTTGTTTAATTTTATGGGTTCAAGATTTGGAAGAACAAGTGGTAGAATTTCCAATGCTAAAAGTGAAAGACATCCTAAAGATGGGTTTTAAGAGTAAGAATATTGGTGGTGAGTTGATAGGTAACATGGTGAAGCAAACAAAAGCATCTTCAGGAATTATATGGAACTCGATCAAGGAACTCGAAGAACCTGAGCTTGAAATGATGTTGCGTGAATTTCCTGTACCAAGTTTCCTAATACCATTTCCGAAACATCTTACAGCCTCGTCTAGCAGCTTACTAGAACAAGATCGAACCTTTTTCCCATGGCTTGACCAACAGCCACCTAATTCTGTACTATATGTTAGTTTTGGTAGTCTTACTCAAGTGGAAGAGAAAGATTTCTTGGAAATAGCTCATGGGTTGGTCGATAGCCAGCAGGCATTTGTATGGGTGGTTAGACCTGGGTTCATTAAGGGTTCAGACTGGCTAGAACCATTGGCTGATGGTTTCGTCGGTGAAAGGGGACGAATAGTGAAATGGGCTCCTCAACAAGAAGTGCTAGCTCATAAAGCAATTGGTGCATTTTGGACTCATAGTGGATGGAACTCGACTTTGGAGAGCGTTTGTGAAGGTGTTCCTATGATTTGTTCGCCTTTTAGGGGTGATCAACCATTAAATGCGAGATACATCAGCGAAGTTACTAAGGTGGGCGTATGTTTGGAGAATGGTTGGCAAAGAGAAGCTATAGCAAGTGCGATAGGAAGAGTAATGATGGATCAAGAGATTAGAGAGAGGGCTAAAGTTTTAAAACAGAAGTTAGATGTTACTTTGATTAAGGGTGGTTCTTCGTATGAATCATTGGACTCCCTAGCCGCTTACATTTCTTCCTTCCATGTGACACATACATAAATCAAACATGATACGTGCTCGATCTAGCCTATGTCATAAAATGATACTTACAATTAAGTTTATCAAATCCTTGCTCTCCTTGTTATGAGAAGATTTTGTACGTAGTCATATTTGACTATCGAATAAAAATTCATACAATGTATTCCCTTGTTCCCTGTTTCATACGACTCAATCATAGTCATTATCTGATAGGGACGAATATAGAATGATGTTACTGTAACCTCAGCAAAGTGCCGTTTGAGGGGAGTAGACTTACTTCCCATACTCTTACTTTCCACCAAAAATCTACAAGTAAAATCAGTACATTACAAGAACAAAGAGGAGTAGAAATGATAGGGACGAGATTCGTGATCAAGACGCGAATATAGAATGATGTTGTAGTAGGAGTAACCTCAGTAAAGTGCCGTTTGGGGGAGTAAACTTACTTCTCATACTCCTACTTTTCACCAAAAAAATTACAACTAACCTCATTACATTACAAGAACAAAGAGGAGTAGAGTTACTACCATTACTTCTACTTCTCCTACACAAACTCACGGCTCATAAGGTTTTTCAGGCAATTAACTTTGGACGTAACCCTATTGGGTTTTATTTGTGTTGTTACTTTTTATTTTAATTTATTTATTTTGTTTTGTTCTAGAATAATTAGGTTATCTTGTTCTACAAGTTTTACTATCCTATAAATATAGGGCTTAGGTTTCATTGTAGTTTATCTTTTGATCATTGATAATTAATAAGCGTTGTGTATTAAGAGTTATTCTCTTGTTTGGGTTTTATTCCCGTGCGCAAGGCACGCCTTGATCACCCCTGGATTAGGGTTTATCTAAATATGCTTCCGCGCGTAGTGCGCCATTATCCATCTCCTACATGAGTTATCAAAGCAAGCACAGATCACAAATGTGGTAGAAATCGACTGCTACCCTTAACTATGTATCTAAAATAACATATTGGAACACTCCATCTAATTTCCTGTTTGTTCTCTGTATATTATGCGTGCCACAACACAAATACATATGCTTTTATACATAAATGTGGGAATCATTGTTGTTGGACCTTAATGTTATAGAAGAAAAGAATAGGGTAGTTTAGTGTATGTTTTATTTATGTATTCTGTAAGTAAGTACAGTAATAATCCGACCCATTGTATTGGGCTGGGTCATTAAGATAACGGTATAAACCGTTTGGAATAGGGTTGTAACTTTTAGATTAGTTGTCGGTTACATGAATCAGTATGCCTTTTGTTTAACAGTCATGTTGTTTCATTGGCATCGGTTCATTAGTATATATAGGGCAAGAATTCTGTAAACAAATCATTCCATCAATACAATTCAGTAAATATATCGCTTTGTTAATTCTGTATAAACTTCTGCACTTTGTTTCTATCACAACACAACCATAAAGAACCTGTGAAACAAGAGACATCGAAGGGAAGATTGCAACAATTGGCATCAGAGCTAAAGGTTAATCGATCCAAGGAAGAACGAAAGGAAAAGAAAGCAGATTTGATTTAACTTGAATCAATCAAAAGCAAGATAGAAAAAAAAAACGTTTTCTGCCTGGAAATCTATTTACCGAACCTGTTTGGAATCATGAATCAGAAGGAAGGAACGCACATCTCCTGCTTTCTCTAATCAACCGGTTTTTCTTAATTCTTTCAACTTTTTTTATTTTTCTAAATACTCCATATAAATTAGGAAAAGTTTTGTTAAGATAGAAATTCCCATTAGCAAAAAAAAAACCCCGGATTGATTAGAATAGAAAAAAATAGATTTCCTTTTAGATTCATTGCAAGACAAGCGAATTCTTCAAAAATTCGTTTTCAACAAATAGCAAGATAACTCGAACCCTTTGTGGTTTATAGCAAGATAACTCGAACCCTTTGTGGTTCATAGCAAGATAACCTGAACCCTTTGTGGTTCATAGCAAGATAACCTGAGTCCTTTGTGATTCATAGCAAGATTAGAGCCTTTTTTTTTAGGTTCAAATAGCAAGAAAACCTGGTTAATAAATTGGCCAGTAGCAAGTAAGGGATTTGATCTTTTGATCAAACACAAGAAAACCAGAAACCATCTCGGTTCTGATTATAAGCAAGCACGCAAGCATGGTAGAAGGAGACAAGAATGATAACACATCGAACAACACATCAGTTCGAGAACTAGGAAATGTTTCACTACAGTGTCCAAAATTGACCGAAACAAACTACATGACATGGGCATTGATGATGGAGACAATATTGAAGGCATATGGCATATGGGAAACGATAGTTGCGAAAGACGGAATAGGAACAAATGAGAAGAAAGAAAACACATCAAAGGCAATAATCTTCCAATCATTGCCAGAAGATGTTTTAATGCAAGTTGCACAGTACTCGACTGCAAAGGAAGTATGGGACTCAATCAAAGTCAAGCATTTGGGAGCCGATCTTGTTCAAAAGGTGCGACAACAAACATTGAGAAGTGAACTAGAGACGCTAAGGATAAAACCAAACGAAAAAGTAAGTGACTATGGAGGAAAGTTAAGTAGTATAAAGGCCAAGTTTAGAGGGCTTGGTGAAACTTTGGAAGATAAGGTGCTAGTAAGGAAACTACTTAACTCTGTTCCAAAGAAGTTTTTACCGATCCTGGCAACTATAGAACAATATCAAGACCTAGACGAAATGACGTTTGAAGAAGCCATTGGAAGGTTAACAACCTATGAAGAACAAATCAAGAGTCAAGACATACTAGAGGTAAATGATCAAGACAAGCTTCTCATGGCAAGTTCAAACAACAAAACTTATAGTAAATGGCGAGGTAAAGATTTCAACAAAGAAGGCAAGGAAAGCATGAAATGGAAAAATAATTCGAATACGAGTCAAGGAACTAAAGACAAAAGCAAGCTCAGATGTTATGAATGTGGCAAGCATGGACACTTTGCGAGAGAATGCACGAAATGGAAATACAACAAGCAAGAAGAGTCGCATCTCATCTATGACACTGACACTGAACCAACATTGCTTTAAAGAAGACTCGATTGAAGTCTATAAAATTAGGGGGTAAATGTTGGACCTTAATGTTATAGAAGAAAAGAATAGGGTAGTTTAGTGTATGTTTTATTTATGTATTCTGTAAGTAAGTACAGTAATAATCCGACCCATTGTATTGGGCTGGGTCATTAGGATAACGGTATAAACCGTTTAGAATAGGGTTGTAACATTTAGATTAGTTGTCGGTTACATGAATGAGTATGCCTTTTGTTTAACAGTCATGTTGTTTCATTGGCATCGATTCATTAGTATATATAGGGCAAGAATTCTGTAAACAAATCATTCCATCAATACAATTCAGTAAATATATCGCTTTGTTAATTATGTATAAACTTCTGCACTTTGTTTCTATCACAACACAACCATAAAGAACCTGTGAAACAAGAGATATTGAAGGGAAGATTGCAACAATTGTCTCATAAGAGTGGCCCAGATGAGTTAGACAAAAAAAAAAAAAAAAAATCACATCACAAGATGGTCATACATCCATTGTCTAAATTTTTTTGAAACTTTATAAATAGAATTTGGGTTAAAACCATGTAATTATAATACAGTAAGTAATTTAGTTTTAATTTGTATCAAAGTGAAATCATCAATCTTTTTAATTACCATTATAAACAACAAATTTCAAATTTTGTTTTGATATTTGTTGACGTTGGACAAGTATATTTGTAATTGTTAATATGATTTATAACGACAACAAAAATGTAAAGATTCCACTTCGATATAAATTTAAAAGTAAATTGTTGTTTCTGTCTTGTTTATGTAGGTCAACAAGATGAGGGAAGGACGGTTGAGGTGGTTCGAACATGTCAGGAGAAGATCACAGTCTGCACCAGTTAGGAGAAAGATGAGGGAAGGACGGTTGAGGTGGTTCGGACATGTCAGGAGAAGATCACAGTCTGCACAAATTAGGAGAGTGGAAGCTCTGGTAGTCGAAGGCTTGAGGAGAAGGGGTAGACCGAAACTTGGTGGGAGGATAGACTCAAGAATGACATACATGAGCTTCTCTTGTCTGAGGACATGACCTCTGATAGGAATTGACTGGAAGGCTAGAATTAGATTAGGAGGTTAGATGGTAGGTATAGAGTTGTTTTGCTAGTTCTTTTTTCCTTTTTAGGCGCGTTGTAGTAGCCCCGTATATCCTTTTTGCCATTTCCTTCACTTTAGGTAGAGAACCCATTTGCTTTATGCCTTTTCGATCTTAGTTTTGCGCCCGTAGGTCTTATTTTTATTTTTGCCTTGTTTCATGCTTGTGCTTATGCTCGTTTGTTCTTCTTGCTTCCTTTGCTTTCTTTCTTTTATATGCCTTTTTTGCTTATGCTTCTAGCCGTTTCTTTAAGCTTTTTGTGGGTTTCCACGAGCTCTTGGTCTTATGCAAGGACGGAGCTATTAAGGGACCGGGAAGGGTCCTGACCACCCTAGGCCTAAGTCCGTTAGTGTATTTTTTTTCGCGATTTCATGTGTTTTTCCGGAAAAAATTGTCTCGGCCCTCCCTTCTAATGTTCTTCCGGAAAAAAAATTGTTTCGGCCCTCCCAAGAAATTTTTTCTAGCTCCGCCACTCGTCTTATGTTTATCAATTTCAAATGTTGCCTTGAGTTGTTTGCCTTTTGTCCTTTTTTGTTTCATTCTCTTTCTGTTCATATTTGTCTTTGCTTGGTTTTTGTTCTTAATGTCTTTTATCCATGCTTAGCTTCTCTTATCATGTGTCATTTTCTTTCTTATCTTCCTCTGCCTGGCTTTCTTGCATTATCATGCATTCACATATTTTTTTGTTGATCATTATCACGCTTACATTCACTTTGCCGGAGGTCTTCCTGAAAACAGTCTCCTTATTATTGGATTTACCCAAAGGTAGGGGTATGACTTGTCTACATTCTACGGTTCTACCTCCCCATACCCCCGCTCTTGCGGGATTATGTATCGTTATTGTTGCTGTTTACTTTATTTTGGTCTGTTGTTTCATACTGCATGTCAGTATGTTTGAATGGATGCCATCAAGGCCTTCTCTTAGAGTTAGTGATTGAAAGGACCATATTTGCCTCATTCAGTGTCTCAAATATGCCGTCTCAATTTGCTCACAATAAATAACTCAACAGAATAATGACTAGTCATAAATCATTTACGATTCATCCTTATCAATGTGCAGTGGATAAACCGAGGTAAATGAACATTCTTTGAATATAAAAAGAAATCTTGCTCGTGCAAAAGAATCTTGATATCTAGTTGAAGTAAAGTATATGTCTAGCGAAACATAGCAGTAGCAATAGTTACCAAAAGAGTAAGAGTTAGTAGTAGTTTGTTTATTAAAAGCATTTGATAATATAGGTGTACCTGTAATTATAAAGTGTAAAATGACAGTAAAAATACATACACCACATTAGCATAAAATTTTTTAAATAAACAATAATGGTAAATATGTAACTTGAGAGCCAAAACGCTAATGGCAAGATCTAATGTTTCTTCATGAATCATTTTGAAAAGCAAATGTTCGAGGGTAAGCTTGTGTTACCAACTTACCACGAGATGATGCGAAGCCTTTAAAACCTAGTAGAATTTCGAGTGAGGATCCATTATCTCAACAAGGAACTGCTTCTAAATTTGAGATCCCAAATATTCGTGTGGGAGGGGATGATATTGTGGTTGGTTCGAGTAATTTTAATCTCACAGCCTAACACGACCTCACGTATAGAGCTAAAACCAAAATTTAGCAATGAATACAACACCATTTCCTGATAAGTTCACAAAGGAATGCCTCTTTGTTGCTATATAGACCGTTAACAATAAGGTCCATAAGCCGACTTACCTGCAGCATAACACAAAACATCATAAAATCATTGGTAAAACTAAGATAGACTGTATAGTAGTAATATAAAGAGTAAATTTCATCTCTCTATACTTCAACATCATTCCCCCCCCCCCCCCCCCCCCCCGCAAAAAAAAGAGAAAAAAAATATCAATAAATATATACACAATGATAAAATATAAGTAGCTAGTGGATTTCAGACCTCAAGCCAATCTTTTGCCGTCTCTTCTTACCCTGCTTTTGAAATACTTTGCTTGAAGACTCCATACATGTACCTTAGACCGTACCCACTTGCTGGCAAACTTAATGTTGCCATCGAGTCCAAAAAGCAAGATGCAAGTATCCCCAAATCACCATTACCGAGTGCCATATCTTTCTCCTACAATTATTATACATTGAAAGAACGAAAATCAGCATTAATCAAATCAATGGTAAAGTAGTCGCTAAACTCCCACCATTAACAGTAAATCCACCCACATAACCCTTCCATATATTTCAATTAAATCATATGTCGTATCCGATGGCCGATAAAGGTAAATATAACAATATAAAAAAATCATGAATAATTAGTAAGAAGTCAACCTTGTTACCAAAACTGTGGAAAACATGAATCTCTGCCGCCAACAAAGCCAATGAATCTTGGCCCCCATTATGATTCCTCGATATCTGCGAAACCATCATATGATATTCCGATGTTAACCCATTTGCCGGAACAAATGAACATACTTAATGGTGTTCTTCATGTTTTGTCGACAACCCTTTTGAACTGTGATGTGTTTGACAAAAACAAAAACCGCAGAAAAAAAATTAGAATTTAAATTTTCACAAAATGCAAAACCTCCAAATCTACAAAAATTCTAATTATGTATATTTAGTTTGTTCTTGAGTTTTATTACAGTATTAAAAAAAGTAAAGGAATTTAAAGTAAACATTTTCCTCTCAAAACTGGAAGCAAACGCTTTACTTTCAAAATCAACAAAATAAAACTACCTTTCATTCTACTTCATTTTCTTTTCCTCTAAGTACTACTTGAGAGCACAACATCTTTTGTTTCCTTTTTATTTTCTTGCTTAACTCTAACTCAAAAACTCAGTAACTGATTTGTTCATTATTCTTACATGCAATCTTAAACTTGCATTATTCTTGTTCATCATCTTGATTTGTGGATGGAAACACTAACTTTGCATATGCTTGAATCACTTATGCTTGCTGTCTTGTTCTCTGTCGCGAACTGGGATCGCTCGCCAGCTGAAAGAAAAATATCTTTTTGCCATAGATAGAAAGATTAGGACTACTTTATCATCCATTTGAACATCAAAAGGAGTAAAATTCTTGATTAACCCACTTCGATCTGGACTTAAAATTGATGAACTTATTATTATTATTATTATTATTATTATTATTATTATTATTATTATTATTATTATTATTATTATTATTATTATTATTATTATTATTATTATTATTATTATTATTATTATTATTATTATGTAGATGAAGAGTATTGATGAACTGATAGGTTTTGGAATTTGTGTTAGTGACCTCAATGTGATAATGTATTCTGATAATGGATTCCAGATGTTCAACATTCATGCTTGGTGGCAAATTAGAGGAATGCATCCGCACGCTGATGTGTTAGGGAGTGATTGGTCTAATTAGAGAAAAGAGAGAAAAAATATATAAAATAGACCAATTACTTCCTAACATATCAGCGTTTGAATTTTTTCCTGTAATCCTTACGTGGGTCTAGCATTCTTCGACAAATTAAGGATGTGTGTCATAGCTTTGTTAAGACACGTGTAACTGGCTTGTGAATTTTTCTCCCTAAATTTAAGGTATTTTTAAAATTATTAGATAGGTTAAGAGTGTGTTTTGAAACTTTTTTTTAACCAAAAACATATATTAGACTTCAAACATTTTTTTATAAAATCATACGTTTGTAAAAAACATATCAATATTGGGCTCATTTTGTTTGCAATTGAGAGGCCTTTTCATCAGTATATATATATATATATATATATATATATATATATATATATATATATATATATATATATATATATATATATATATATATATATAAAGAAATTGCAAGATATTTGTTAGATATGTGATAAATAAAGTTCGTTATATAAAAAAGTCGTAAATAGCTAAAAGTACAAGGTAGTTATCGTTACTCGCCAATAATTATGGGATATGTTTTGTAACATTTTCTTTTTATTTTACTAAACGACATGCTGAAAACCACAAATTGACATTTGAAAGCATTTCTGCTTTACTAAAAACATGCTGAAAACCACAAAATGACATTTGGAAGCACAAAACTACGTCGTTTCATTTTTCCCTCAAAACGACGTCGTTTCATTTTTCCCCTTACACTTATCTTTTGCAAAAATACCTTTGGGTGAAGTTAAGACTAGGCCAAACAACAAAGTAAAGTATTTCCACTTTTTAGTTTAGAAACATGATCTACCAACAATAAAAGTAAAGCATGCATACGGAAGCAAATAACAAACAAACAAAATAAAATCACACAAAACATGGGTTGCCTCCCAAAAAGCGCTTTTCTTTATTTACGAGTCTTGTAGCTAGACTCAAGGTCATGGGTTACTACGTGGCCTCATCGTTGGTTTCACTCTCTAGGTCGTCTTCTAAACCAGTTTTGTACTCCGGACCTAGTTGCAAGCATTCTTTGTAGCAACCAAGCATCCTATTCTTCACATACTCTACTCCTCTACGTCTATCCTCATCATTCCTATAATAAGCTGCTTGCTTGTGTTCCTTTTCTATATTAGAGAGAAGGCGGTATTGCTCAATTTTGTAGGGCATTTGGTAGGCAATCTCATCATTCTATTCCTTGAACCTAACTATCCCTAAATTCGGATCATAACTCATCCTAGTGGCCTCAACAAACGGTTTTACGAATATTACTTGGCTTAGGCAATCATCTATCACCGGATGAGTGTCTTCTACTATCATAA
Organism: Artemisia argyi; assembly: GCA_030686995.1. Classification (NCBI taxonomy): domain Eukaryota; kingdom Viridiplantae; phylum Streptophyta; class Magnoliopsida; order Asterales; family Asteraceae; genus Artemisia; species Artemisia argyi. The sequence continues at coordinate 155,872,805 of CM060709.1, read as the reverse complement.
AATCGATCTCATAAGTGAAATTACCTATAATCACATGCAATCCCTTCACTCTTCCTACAAAATTACTTATCAAATTCTTATTGGGCATCATCCTATTATCAAGTTGTTTCTTCATCACCCAATTGTAATAAGTCCTAGTCATGATGTTTACCGGAGATCTAGGATCGATATAAGCTTTCCATATATGCATATGCCCGATGTTGCATGGTATGTTGATGTTAGCGGGGTCTCCTATTTTGATAAGGGGTGTGCCAAGGATATATGGTGTCTCGGGACTATCGAATAAATCCTTATGGTATTCCCGTTCTTCCTTGGTGGGCAACTTATCAAAGTGCTTTTCTATAGTCTCTACCTCCTCTAATTCCTCTACCCTATTAACCTCAACTTCCCTACTTTCATCCCTAGTCTCGGTTTCTACTCCAACTTCATTCTTGTCACTTTTTTCTATCTCCTTATCTATTGGCTTAATGGTGACAACATTGACAAAGTGGACATGTTTGGATGATGAGGTGTCCTTAATTTGGATTCCGTTATTAGTGTCCCTAGTGTCCTTCCTAGGTGTAGTTAACACTTGGTTGTTGAGGGCTTTCAACAAGTTGTCTATCTTGTTGGTCATCTCCGTTTGTTGTTGGTTGAATTCGGTTTCAAACCTAGCTATGCGAGCTTCTTGAGATGCCATGAACTTAGACATCAACCCTACAAGATTGTTGGTACTACCATAGTTGTTAGAAGGATTGTTGTTGAAAGTACGATTGAAGGGTGGACCGTTTGGCTGATAACGATTAGGCGGATTGGAAGAATTAGCTTGATTTTGTTTCCACCTAAGGTTTGGGTGATTTTTCCAAGAGGGGTTGTAGGAATCACCGTAAGGGGTTGGCTCGGGTTTGAAAGTGTACCACTTATCTCCGGCTTCGTCGGTACGCGAGGATGCGTAGTCCGCAAAAGCTGTTCCGGGGAGTTCCACACAATCACGAGTGTCATGGGGACCACTACATAATTCGCATGAAGAAGTGATTTTATTCACTTGGCTTGAAGGCTTAGGAGCTTCGTAAGATTTCATGAGAAACTTGACTTGGTCCTCAAGTTTCATGATCCTACGGTCGGGAGTGCTAGAGTTATTTGAAGGCAAAGATATTGCCTTGACCGTTTTGTTCAAATCACGGGGATCATTCCAAATTTCGTTGTCATAGAGAGCAAGATCTTCTATGAGTTCCCATGATTGTTCCGCACTTAGATCACGTAGCTTACCACCGGCCGATTGGTCAATGGCTCGCCTCGTGGAGAGATCGATATGGTCATAAAAGATTTGGACTTGGAGCCAAAGGTCTATGCTATGATGAGGGACTTTTTTGAGTAAGTGCTTGAAACGAGTCCATGCTTCATAGAGAGTTTCATTTTGACGTTGTTGGAACATCAAGATGTCATTGCTAAGCTTAGTAGTTCTCCCCGGTGGAAAAAATTGAGCAAGGAAACGAGTGGTGAGATCATCCCATGTGGTGATGGATCTCGCGGGTAAACGTTCAAGCCATTGACTAGCTTGATCACGTAGAGAGAATTGGAATAGGCGTAATCGGGTTGTCTCTCTAGTTGCAACATCTAGGTCTATGGAATCTACGATTTTAAGGAAGTCCTTAAGATGTTGGTTTGGATCTTCGGAACGAAGTCCATGGAATGCACATCTGCTTTGCACCAACCGAATGGTGTCAGATCGCAAGAGGGTCACATTGGCTCCGGTGAGCTCAATGGTGTTTCGGTAGCCTTGGTGGCTAGGTCGGGAATACTCTCCTAAGGTTCGGGGCCTAAGAGGTTCTAGTGGTGGGTTTTGTTGTGGTGGGATGACAGGTTCAAAGATGTTCCTATCGTCCATGATGTCGGGTGGTGAAGAGTTACGAACAAAAACACGAAGAAATAAGATAGACTAAAGAGAACCTAAAAATAAAAATAAAATCTTACTAGAAAGGAATCTAGCAAGTAGACCTAATAAAAAGAGATTCTAACCTAGACAATAACTATTCCCCGACAGCGGCGCCAAAAAACTTGATGCGTGGGAATTGCACCAGGCTTTACCTCTCGAGGGATCTCGAGAAGCTTACAACCCCCACCAGGCAGTGTACCTGATCGATGTAGTATAGTATAATGACAAGTACCGGGGGGATTGATCGTTCAGCTAGGAATAGTGTCGCTAGGATTAGAAAACCTAAAGACTAGGTCTAGAGATGAGGGATGATTCTTTTTGTATTTTTATATTTTTAGGAAAGCAAGTAAAAATCTCGGGTTTGAAGGATTTGGGCGGAATTAGTTGCTAGTCAACTAACCCAATACTAAGATGCAATCAAAATAAAATTCTAGAAATGAAATTAAACTAAATTATACTAAGGTTGTGAGCAATATGTTGGAGAAATGTGTTTACTTAGATTTCACTACTCCCTAGATATCTTTTACACTGTTAATTACTTGTTATAGTTGCGTGGATGACGGATTGTATTCCTTAATACCATTCATGGGGTGGCGTACTTACTTCCCCAATCCTATGAGTGCCTACTTCACTCCTATGTCGAGCCTGCTAGAAGCTCCTAACATGGGATCATTAGAATTTACTCATGCATTAAATACAACTAATAAAACCTAGTACACATCGGTTCATGTTTCCTAAGACGTTCAAGCATGTTACACAATGGAGATCTGCCAGTTTTCTTAAGCCTAACATTGAAATCATTCATCCAATACAACCATAAACAAGTAATCAACACATAATTAACATCTAGGTTTCATTAGATCTAAGCAAACACAAGATAGATCTAGCCTAGCATGTTGAAATCAAGACAAGCACAAGATATAGACAACCAACACATAGACATATTGATTGAATTAAGAGAAGACTTATCTCAATAGCACATGAAAGGATTCAAGGGCTGAAAACCCTTGAAAAAGCTGTAAGATACGTACAAGGTTCGGCCCTAGGGTTTCTCTACACAAGTTACTCTTAATGAATGAAAAATAGAAAACTATATATAGATTTTGGAAGGTGACGGCGTCAAGAACAAATGTCTGACGCCGTCATCTCGCCGCCAAATAGTTCCTCGGACTGCCTAGATCTACTTCTGACGCCGTCATGTAGTCCCCTTATGCAGGCCGTCATGAAATTAACTCTTGACGCTCTACTTGTGACGCCGTCAGGTTTGTACTGGGTCGTCACCAAATTAACTCTTGACGCCGTCATGCTTTTCCTCTTGACGCCGTCATACACTGTTCGCAGCAAGGAAAATTAAGTCTTTGGCGTTTTCTTCACTTTTATGCTCAAAAAACGTCCGAATTGCTTCCTTTTCCAGATTTCTCTCCCAAAGTACCTAAAATCACAAAAGGAACGATTTAGGGCATTATTTGATCAAATAAATTCAATTCCGGGCTTAAATGACCCCCTAAAAGTGGTTCATTTTTCGCCTCATCAATTAGTTTGAGTATCATAAAAATGTGTAAAAGACTTATTATGATTGGTTAGTCATAAGTTATATGTTGAAAGTCAGACTAAAAGCCAAAGTATTAAGTAACTTGGGCGTGGGAAGTTAATTATGACCTAAGTTAAAAGAATAAGACTTGAGGGACTAATAGAGTCATTTAGGAAAGATGTACTAGATTTTCTTATAAGCTAAACCTCCACATTATTCTACAACATTCCACCATTTGTTAGTTTTGGTTTGTGATATAAGAAAAGATAAAAAAAAAGAAAGGAAAAAAAAGGAAGAACAAGAAAGTTTTGGTGATCAATAGAAGGCGAATTAGTCTCACAATCCAATAAATATGTCCCTAGCTATAATCACCTAAAGTAAGTATGCTTAATTCTTGTTGAATTGCAATATGAGAATTATAGAGATCGGTTTCGATATGTACCTCTTTTGAAGATCCAGCCATGAGACAAGTTTTATTCTTACAATCTTCATCGCTATCACTCCAAGCACCGCTTACGTATGCCTTTTGGTTCTTGTCCTTTGCTTGGTGTGTACAATCTCCAACTAAGTGTCTTGTATCACCACATCCAAAACATCTTTTCTCGCCCTTGCTATATGTTGATACAAAAGTTGGGCATTCCTTATTTGGGTTCATGTTCTCGTACCAATCAGATCTTAATGCTTGAGACCTGCGCACTAAAAAAGCAAACAAACACCGTTAGGCTTATCGTGGGATTGTCTCCCACGATTATCCTCCGGCGTGAGAGTAAGTAATCGGTTTTTGGGTTGTATAGAAGAGTTAAGGTTGTAAGTCGTACCTTTAATGAGAATTATGATCTTCTTTATATAGGCACGAAATCCTTGTAGATTTCGTGCTCCTCACTCTTTGGCGTATAATGCTTATCCGGTCTATGGATCTTTATCCCATAAATAAGAGATCCTTATCTAGACCATAAATAATATATTTGGGTTTGGGCTTTCGTAAGCCCAAACCGTTAGCATGGTAGCCCAATTCATTGTTATGACTGCCCACTTTATGGCGGGCTTGGGCATTAGTAATGTTTATTAATCGAGTTCGTGACCCGAATATAGACTATACGTCATCATGTCCCCCCAGTATAGTGTGCGCGGGTTGTAGCTGCGTATACTAGACTAATACTGTCAGCGGTAAGCGTGGCAGGAAAAATTCAAATATCTACCGCCGAAATTTTGGACCATGTATGTAGTCCAAAAAAAGTCTCAAAAATGCCTCGGTAAATGAGGAGGTTATCCACGTGTCCTTCGCTTTTTCTTTGAGATATTTTAAGTTTCTATCGCCTTCACATATCTCAGCTGCACTGTATAGGTGCATCAAAAATAAACAATTTTGAAGTGAATTGTCGCTTGTTGGCGATTAAACCCACTATTCACCTGTTCCGTGCCTTCTACCACACGTCGTGGTCTAACGGGTGGGTGTCCTTTTCCAAGCGCGCAGGGCGCTTGCAGTGCTACACTGAAAAGTTAGATGCCTTAAGGAATTGGAGGGAAAAGTTCTTTTGGGTTGATAAGGTCTTTTTCCCGTGGGAATTTGAGTTCTATACTCAAGGGTCCTTGTAACATATACTCAATAATCACTAGTATCGTATTGTGGTTAGATTGATTCAAGTATGAAAGAAAACTAGAGAGAGAAAGAAGTGGGGAGTTTTCTAGAGAGAGAGAGGATGAGAGAAAATGTAGAATGTTAGATTGAGAATGAAAAGCTCCAACCCTCTCCACATGTGGAGAGGGGTATTTATAGTTTCCTACAAAACGCCCACACCCGGGCTGTGGATCAGACATACAGTGGGTAAAGACCCGTCCTTCTTCCACGGTGTTACTTAAACTAAACTAACTAATATATATAATTAACTAACTACGAGCTAACTAAAATTCTATTACATCAATTAGGTGACCGAGTCTTCTATAGGAATAATTGTATTCCTAACAATCTCCCCCTAAGCGAGGTCACCTTGGAAATTAAGCTCTTTGTTCTTCAAGCATTTTTTAGTCATGTAGCTCGTAGGTTCTGATTCTTCACTTCTCCGCACACTTTGTATTTCAAGCAAGTGAACTTGTGATTAGGATTCCTTTGTGATATGTGATCTTTGAGCTTCTTTGAGATCATCAGCTATAGTAAATCTCCAAGCTCATCCATAGTAGTATCGCCTTCATGTGATGTAGTGACTTTAGGACCGTCATGCTCACACCCTTTAGTATTAGGAGACTTCACATCAGAGTTGCGGATCAGGAGACTTTTCATCAGAGTTGCGGAAACGTTGTTGGTAGTCTCTCAACATTTGTTGTAGTAAGTCTCTCTTAGTCATTGATAGTGAGTAGGGTGAGTGAGCATGAGGTATGGATTGACCCGATTAAGCTGGAAATAGGATCCATCAACGCCATATTTATATGTGTCCCTGAAATAAAACAGTTAGCAATAAAGATAGAGAACGAATATGGCTTTGTCATTCGTTCTGCGAGGACAGACTTCCCTCCGGTTTTGTGAAAACCGACCTGTGATCAGGTAGAGTCTCTTTTAAAGAAGACTCTCCTTGACAGGAATTTCCAGCTTGTAGTAATGAATTTTCCAAAGAATCCACTTTGGAATCTTCATACTAAGCATGTTCTCATACCGGAACGTCTCAAAGCAGACAACACGATAGAGTGAATCGGTGAATAGATATTCACGGATTGATGAGAAATTGATTTATAGAAATCACTCGCGTGTCATATGATAAACATTTTTGAGACACGACGAGAGTTTTAAGCATTGAATCAAATTTCCATCAAAAATACTTTTGTTTGAAAGGTTTTACACAATCAATGTGCTCGAAAAGTTAGTTTGTGAGCACATTGAAAAGTTTTAGCAAAAGTATCCGTCAATCCATATCCTGGAACAAGTTTGATTCAATGTTGAATCGCACTATTGTTGCTTTCCAGTTGTCACTTGATCATTGATCCAAGATGGATCTCACATGTCACCTACCAAGAGCTTGAGTGATGTTCGCTCTAGAAGGATTTCCATCTTCACTGTGAATATTTTCATATCACTCGGATGTTCTGGAAATACCACAAGGATAATGCGTAGGACTCTAAATATTTTATCTTATTTTCCACATTGTGTGAAACAATAAGCATATTTGGAATGTGTCCTATCGAGATTTATGGATGATCTCTTTGGCTCTAGACTCAATAGTGCGTTTTGATCCGCTTCTGGAGACTGGGGAGGCGTCTCCTGTTTTAGGTATCAACATAGCTCGCAATGAGCGGTCGATACATTGCACAGGGTTCCCCGTGAGATTGAAACAAGTTCTTTTAAGAGAACTTGAGTGGTTGGGAAGTTTAGTGCAGTGCGTCACTGGGTCCATGACGTCTTGTCTTCAATACCGGTATTACCTTGGTAACCACCAGTAGCATATGTATTGAACCCGGTTTCTGCCCTAAGGTTGAATAATTGGAGGGCTATTTCTTTTCACCATTTCTCATTATATTTCTTTTTCATTCTTCAACCCCTTCAGTGCTTACCGAGACTTCACCACTAGAACCTTGTTGGGTTTGTTCCAGTCCTAGCTCTATCTCAGTCCGCACTCTTCCCTTTCTCACTTTACTCCTTTTATCATAATCATTCCTAAGGACTTCTAATCTATCTATAGGATTGTCCCTGGGAAGATCCTTCCAGTTCTGGTGGATCATGGGAACTCATACCTAACCTTAACCATCCTTATCACTCCATGCATGAAGATAAATGGTCGGTCTTTAGTATTACTTCCACAAACGCCTTATGCTCTCCCTCAATATGTGCATCGATATTTGAAAGTGTTTAGCACATATGTGGGAGCCTTTTATTGAGTCCAAAAGATCATATTTGATTATCAGATTTCATATTTAAATCACATTCTCTCCCCCGATCAAAAATTTCAAATCTTTTGAGATTTAGGATCCCAATTGATTTAAATAAGTTAGAAAACGTTTGGGAGAGAAATGCGGTTAAATTTTTTTAATATTTTCTGATAAAAGGAACGTTTTCTTGCTCCCCCTCAATCTGTATGGGAGATTGTTATGTGTCAGATTTGATGAGTTTACAAAATATTTGAAGTTTTAGCGAAAAATCTTTGAAAGTTGTACTCATTCTGACACATAACCATCACCAATCGTTTAGTTGCTTTTGTACAAAGTGGGGAGTTTTGATGATACATAAAATTTTGAGAAAATCATTCTCCCCCTCAATCAATGACGGATGTTTAAAACATAAATAAGTTATGTCATTGATTGAGTGAAATTTTTTATCAAGGATTTAGATTCAATTTGATTTTCAGTCAAAATCTCATGGTACCACCAAGTTTTGCACAAACACTTTCCGGAAAAATCATAGAAGGGAAAGTATTTGGCGATAAAAAGAAGATTTCTCTTCTTTATCAAGAAATAATGCACTGAGGCGTACATTAGATCGAGGGTGCATGAATGTAAAGTAATTCACGCTCGGATGAACGACACCCTTTGCTAGGAACAACCGTCTTTTTGTCGACGTGTTTTCCTCATGTTTGAAAACCGGGTTGCTATCTGAAGTAATAGCAAGCCATAAATTTGAAGTCCGGGTTGCAGCCTGAAATGACTAAAGCCATATTTAAAGAAGAATATTTTGAGATACGACATGTTTTAGAAAAAAACTTTATTTGAAACCGAAAAACTCTTACTCAAGCATATGTATGATTCCGTGTCATTATTGAATGACATTTCTAGAAACGTACATAATATTGATTACACAAGAGACATGTCGTGAGAAGAATATTTTTGGATTTTTTATGATTTTTCAGATTTTTATGGTTTTTATAGGTTTAAAATTTTTCTATATACAATTTAATATAATATATGTACAAAGGATACTAATCAGTTTAAGAAGATGTTGACATGAGTACCAAAATGATAGTATTGTTCGGCTCGTTGTAGAAGTTAGTAGTCAACATCTCTTAAAATTTCACCACCAAAGCTTTCGAGGCTCCTGAATAATCGTCTAAAGCGATAGATGCCATGACAAAATCTTAAACGGGATTTTACAACTCTTGTGACTTAAACCGAGAGGTCAAATCTTTCCCGGGATTTTACTAAAGTCAACAAAAGAAACCGAAAGATGTAATATGCGAGTTAGACTTAGAGAGAGATCTTGGATTAGTATCAATTAGCATTAGGTGTCAAGTCGCGACAAGTCAAGTTATAATAGATCCGATCGTAATAAGTCAAGTCGTAAAGATTAACTCACAACGTCAAATTACAATCAGACTAATTGAAACGACTTAAGTCACAATAATTCACCAAACACAAGTAGTTAACAAATCATTAGAATCTCACAACTGAGTTAATCACTAGACACCCACCAAATCGATGAATTTTTATTGCCTCCTCAATGTGAAGCTTTGGTAGCTTCCCCCCAAACTGACAATCACCTACATGAGACCACTTCCCCCAAGATGTTGAAGTGACGCAAAAAATCTCATTGTATGAAGCTCAGAAACCCGAGGAAAACGATAACACCGAAGTAACAGAGTGAACCACGGATCATCTCTGCGGTTATCAATCCCGGAATGTATGATGAAGCCCGATCACATGACCCTGTTGTGCATCCCCAATGTACACATTACTTTGAGGTTTGGAGCAGTTGTCTATTAGGGGGAATAAGATATCAACATCTTCATTTCAGTAAATGCTTTCCAGTTATCTTACACATACCAACTCAATCTATATTGTACGCATGTATCCAACACAAGAAGAAACGATGACACCAAAGTAACAGGTTGAAGCAGTGATCATCTCTGCGGATATCTCCTCTGGAATATATGATTAAGCCCGATCACGTGAACCTGTTGCGCGTCCTTGATGTACACAAATCTCTCCCCTGATGGTTGCGATCTCATCGGAATCAGCATAGCAATGTGTACATGAAACATTAACCAGAAGCACTTTACCATAACTCTTATCAGCTCATATGAAGATGTCAATAAGCAAAATCATCTCACGTTCCACATATCCTTCTCATATTTCATCCAACTGAAAGCTGAAGTAATTCACACCACAAGTATCAAGAGACCACTTCCCCCACGTAGTTGGAATAATACACCAAATGCTACGAGTTAATACACTGAGTTTCTCTACGGTTATGGCATATGTCTTCCAGGGATAACTTCAATTAAGAGGAAGTATCATGTTCATCACGTGTACTCGTTATGCATTCAGATGTATGTCTCCTTCCCCCTTGCTGGGTTTGATACATCAGAATCAACAACAACTTATAGGCACTGATGCGTAGGGATTGCACCAGGCTTTACCTCTCAAGGGATCTTGAGAAGCTTACAACCCCCACCAGGCAGTGTACCTGATCGTTGTAGTATAGTATAGTGACAAGTACCGGGGGATTGATCGTTCAGCTAGGAATAGTGTCGCTAGGATTAGAAAACCTAAATACTAGTTCTAGAGATGAGGGATGATTATTTTTGTATTTTTATATTTTTTAGAAAGCAAGTAAAAATCTCGGGTTTGAAGGATTTGGGCAGAATTAGTTGCTAGTCAACTAACCCAATACTAAAGATGCAATCAAGATAAAATATTAGAAATGAAAATAAAATAAATTAACTAAGGTTGTGAGCAATAAGTGGAGAAATTGTGTTTACTTAGATTTCACTACTCCCTAGATATCTTTTACACGTTAATTACTTGTTATAGTTGCGTGGATGACGGATTGTATTCCTTAATACCATTCATGGGGTGGCGCACTTAATTCCCCAATCCTATGAGTGCCTACTTCACTCCTATGTCGAGCCGGCTAAGAAGCTCCTAACATGGGATCATTAGAATTTACTCATGCATTAAATACAACCAATAAAACCTAGTGCACGTCAGTTCATGTTTCCTAAGACGTTCAAGCATGTTACCATTTGGAGATCTGCCAGTTTTCTTAAGCCTAACATCGAAAGCATTCATCTAATACAACAATAAACAAGTAATCAACACATAATAAACATCTAGGTTTCATTAGATCTAAGCAAACACAAGATAGATCTAGCCTAGCATGGTGGAATTAAGACAAGCACAAGATATAGACAACCAACACATAGACATATTGATTGAATTAGAAGAATACTTATCTCAATTACACATGAAAGGGTTCAAGGGCTGAAAACCCTTGAAAAACCTGTAAAATTCGTAATAGGTTCGGCCTTAGGGTTTCTCCAAAACTTCTTCTCTTCTTTTTTAATGAATGAAAATTAGAAAACTATATATAGAAAACTGAGGCTGACGGCGTCAAGACCAAATAGGTGACGCCGTCATCTCGCCGCCAAAATACATCTCGGACTGCCTAGATCTACATCTGACGCCGTCATGTGTTAGGGTCTTCCAGGGCGTCACGTGTTTTACTCTTGACGCTCTACTTGTGACGCCTTCATGTTTGCACTGGGCCGTCATGCAATTTACTCTTGACGCCGTCAGGATGATACTCTTGACGCCGTCACCTACTGTTCCCAGCAAGGAAAATTAAGACTTTGGCGTTTTCTTTACTTTTATGCTCAAAAAATGTCCGAATTGCTTCCTTTTCCAGATTTCTCTCCCAAAGTACCTAAAATCACAAAAGGAACGATTTAGGGCAATATTTGATCAAATAAATTCAATTCCGGGCTTAAATGACCCCCTAAAAGTGGTTCATTTTTCGCCTCATCATATACCCTTACACTTGAGATTTGCTTGTCCTCAAGCAAATGCGCTTTTATTCTACTCAAAATACAAGTTAGGGGTCATTTAACACTAATATAAAAGTAATTACAACAAATAATCGTTCCACTAAAGACCAATAGACAAGCACGGAGGTCATACACTAGCACCTCACAAATAGTGTTTAGATACTCACATCTCTCGGGTGTAATAAAGTATAAATTACAATATGGAAACGAAAGATATCTCTCACTACCTGTCATAGCAAAATAGATTACTATAGGCTTGGGAAAGGATCAAACCTCCACCACATGGCGTAAGCACCTAGGATAAACTATCAAATAGGTCTTTTAAAGGGTTGTAATGTTAGGTGTATGGATATGAAATACACGGTTTTGTTGGATATAGGCAGTCTTTACTGGTGGCGAGTTAACAATCTTGGTTAATTACATGTACAATATGGCGTTGCTAAGCCAAGACTAGACTCGACTTAAGCTAATAAATGAAAAATAACAAAAACATAAAATGAACATAGAATGAAACGGGATGGTAGTCCGTATGTTTTTTCTCTTTTCTCTTTTTCTATTGTTTTTTCTTTTTTTTTTCTTGATTTTTTGAGATTTTTATTTTTTATTTTTTATTTTTTTTATTTTTTTTTGCATACACTCTTACCCTACCATCCAAAATAATACATCATAGGGAATGAACATTTCCCTTACACTTGAATCTTTACATACTTGACAATAAACTAAACTAATGACTCGAATTAAGGAAATCAAAACACTTGGAGCACTTTTAAGATTATTGCACATATGGGGGGTAATAATATGATGTTTTTCCCCATTACTTCATAAAATAAGTACTTTACCCATGAGTCCCAATCGTCCCAAAATAATATGTACAAGGATATGACTCGACTTAGCAACCATGTAATCAATTAGATAGTTAACTTAGGGTTTAACAAATAACAATAATGCACTAAAAATGAGCGCATACACGGAAGGCTAAGGCGATTTGGTTGTACATTTAAGTGGGGTGTAACAAATTCTTCCTTTAAGTAAAATGCTTAAAGTTAGAAACGAAAAGATAGGCTCGGAGGGGTGTACTAGGGGTTTCGTGTACTAAAAATGAGTACAACGCTAAGGTGTGGGAAAAATTAGTTGACTTAACTAGCCAAGTAATATGACTTAAATGGTTAAGTAATTATGATACGGGTTTAACACAAGGGTGATCCTAATGTCTCTTATCATGTAGTAAATCCTACTACACGAATGTAGTCTCACTAGTGGTCTCGGGATGCATCACTAACACAAGTTCTAGAATCTAAATGCTACTGGTACACTCATAAGCACTAATAGTAAATGCTTTTCCTATCAAATCTAAAGGCGAACCTCACATATTTGGGTGGAAAATTTTTCTGAATATACGGTTATGTGCTAGTCATACAATCTCCTATCCATGAGACGCTTGCTATGGCTAAAGTTTCACTCCTAAATGTTGTAAAAAATTTTAAATTTGGTGCTAAAATTGCACTAACAAGTATTTCTCATAGTTTTATTACACATCTACCATTAAACAAAACAAACTCAAGCGAAAGTGTATCTGTAAGGTATCATCATTTTACCCTCCCCTTACACTTAAGATGAACATTGTCCCCAATGTTCAAGTAAAGAATTTAAAAGTTAAATAAGTAAAAAGAATGAAATCAAATACTCCCCTGATTCGCTCGGTATGGATAATAAGGTGGCCAGGTTAAATCTTCCTCCAAGAAAATGAACAATCAAAGCTTCCCTTCCAGAATATAAATCATCTTCTTGTCATACATAACCTGTAAATCCCGAGAAAATAAACAAAGCAACCTCGCATAAAATCGGCGGCAATCTATATAAGTTACTAAATCCTAGAAAACAAAGTAAGATATAATGCTTGTGGAATGAAGTTTGCAGATTTCCTGGAGATTATAAAACTTAATAATTCATAAAAACTTTAAAACTCCATTAGAAAAACAAAACCGGTAAAATTTCCAGATTTGTACACATGACGCCGTCAAGAGTAATCTCGTGACGCCGTCAGAAGTGATCTGCAGAAATTCTTATGTTAAGTTTCCAGAAAATTTCTGGAAAAACTTGGTTCTACTTCCTGGAAAATCCTGCAAAACTTCATTATGACTCAATACAAGCATTTGACTCTAACAAATACGAATATACATGTTCACTTAATATTGTGGAGAATCATGATCGGTTTGTTTCTTAAAAACATATTTGGGGTTTTCCCTTACACTTATCTTTTGCAAAAATACTTTTAGGTGGAGTTAAGACTAGGCCAAAACAACAAAGTAAAGTATTTCCACTTTTTAGTTTAGAAACATGATCTACCAATCAATAAAAATAAAACATGCATACGGAAGCAAATAACAAACAAACAAAATAAAATCACACAAAGCATGGGTTGCCTCCCAAGAAGCGCTTTTCTTTATTTACGAGTCTTGTAGCTAGACTCAAAGTCATGGGTTACTACGTGACCTCATCATTGGTTTCACTCTCCGATTGTAAATATTCTTTGTAGAAACCAATCACCTTTTTCTCAGTCGCCCCCATAATCCTTTGGGTAAATTCCTTATCAACTTTATGCCTTAGTCCTAGAGCCAAGCAATCTTTGTAGAAAAGACTCCTCTTTTCCCATACATAATCCATGCCCTTTTTCTTATCCTCTTCATTGATGTCCTCAAAAGCACCAACGTTATCCTTATCAAATCGGGATATAAAGCGAAATTATTTCATTCTATTAGGCATCCTATAAGTGATCCTATCGGTGTTACTTGCAAATCGAATTGTCCCTTCTATCTCATCATATTCTAACTTTGACTTCTCAACAAACGGTTTGCCAAACACAACATTGGACAATCGACAATCAATAACATTAGCAAGATCTTCCACAATCATAAAGTCGGTAACAAAAGTGAAATTCCCGACAAAGACATGTAGACCTTTAACTCTCCCGGCAAAGTTACAAACTCCACCGGGGTATTTGGGATCTCTTCTAGGTTCAAGTCTTGTTTTCACTATATCATTATAAACATTTGAGGACATAATGTTGATTGGGGATTTAAAGTCAATGTAAGCATTTTCAACGTGTCTGTACCCAATCATACATGGTATTTTAGCATTCTTAGGATCACCTCTCTTTATCTTAGGTTCAATTATAGTAAAAGGAGATCGCGGGTTATCAATAAGATTATTATAATATGCAATCTCCTCCTTAGTGGGGTATAGATTAAAGTAGTCATTAAGCTTCGGATCTATTTCCCCCTCTTCTAGTTCCTCATTTGAATACAAGGTGGTCGCTAGGTCACTAAATGCATGTTCGAGCTCAACCTTAATCAACCTATTAAGCTCTCTAAGTTCCCAAATCTCACTCTCAATTTGTTCACGTAACACAACCACTTCTCTAGGGGAAAGGGGTGGATTCGCGTTTTCCATAATGGTCAACGGAATAGTCAATGAATTTAATTTACTAACAAAGGCACAAAGAAAAAGATAGACTAAAGAGACCTAAAAATAAAAATAAAATCTTACTAGAAAGGAATCTAGCAAGTAGACCTAATAAAAAGAGATTCTAACCTAGACAATAACTATTTCCCCGGCAGCGGCGCCAAAAACTTGATGCGTAGGGATTGCACCAGGCTTTACCTCTCAAGGGATCTTGAGAAGCTTACAACCCCCACCAGGCAGTGTACCTGATCGTTGTAGTATAGTATAGTGACAAGTACCGGGGGATTGATCGTTCAGCTAGGAATAGTGTCGCTAGGATTAGAAAACCTAAATACTAGTTCTAGAGATGAGGGATGATTATTTTTGTATTTTTATATTTTTTAGAAAGCAAGTAAAAATCTCAGGTTTGAAGGATTTGGGCGGAATTAGTTGCTAGTCAACTAACCCAATACTAAAGATGCAATCAAAATAAAATATTAGAAATGAAAATAAAATAAATTAACTAAGGTTGTGAGCAATAAATGGAGAAATTGTGTTTACTTAGATTTCACTACTCCCTAGATATCTTTTACACGTTAATTACTTGTTATAGTTGCGTGGATGACGGATTGTATTCCTTAATACCATTCATGGGGTGGCGCACTTAATTCCCCAATCCTATGAGTGCCTACTTCACTCCTATGTTGAGCCGGCCAAGAAGCTCCTAACATGGGATCATTAGAATTTACTCATGCATTAAATACAACCAATAAAACCTAGTGCACGTCAGTTCATGTTTCCTAAGACGTTCAAGCATGTTACCATTTGGAGATCTGCCAGTTTTCTTAAGCCTAACATCGAAATCATTCATCCAATACAACTATAAACAAGTAATCAACACATAATCAACATCTAGGTTTCATTAGATCTAAGCAAACACAAGATAGATCTAGCCTAGCATGGTGGAATTAAGACAAGCACAAGATATAGACAACCAACACATAGAAATATTGATTGAATTAGAAGAACACTTATCTCAATTACACATGAAAGGGTTCAAGGGCTGAAAACCCTTGAAAAACCTGTAAAATTCGTAATAGGTTCGGCCTTAGGGTTTCTCCAAAACTTCTTCTCTTCTTTTTTAATGAATGAAAATTAGAAAACTATATATAGAAAACTGAGGCTGACGGCGTCAAGACCAAATAGGTGACGCCGTTATCTCACCGCCAAAATACATCTCGGACTGCCTAGATCTACATCTGACGTTGTCATGTGTTAGGGTCTTCCAGGCCGTCACGTGTTTTACTCTTGACGCTCTACTTGTGACGCCTTCATGTTTGCACTGGGCCGTCATGCAATTTACTCTTGACGCCGTCACCTACTGTTCCCAGCAAGGAAAATTAAGACTTTGGCGTTTTCTTCACTTTTATGCTCCAAAAACGTCCGAATTGCTTCCTTTTCCAGATTTCTCTCCCAAAGTACCTAAAATCACAAAAGGAACGATTTAGGGCAATATTTGATCAAATAAATTCAATTCCGGGCTTAAATGACCCCCTAAAAGTGGTTCATTTTTCGCCTCATCAGGCACATCTACTTGAAATCATGAGAGGAGAACAAAATTGGCTCAAATAAATCTTGTGAGAATCAACTGCTACAGAAACTCTCTGACTATCATTATCAACCCTTGTGTAGACTGTTTGAAGTAACCACTGATGAAGCAAATCCAATAAACCAAACTTGAAACTGAAGAAGAATTCCCCGTTCTTGTGACTTAAGCTTGCACTAATGTGTGATAAAGAGCGGTGTAGAGAGTTCGTACAACATCGAATCCGTAAGTACTCTATACTCTTCAACCAACCAACCATCAAGTATAAGACGTACATCACCTCTTGACTACCGACAACTTCGTGTGAGTTGTGACACTCCTTAAAGTGATAGTTATTTTATGGTAATAAAATGAAGAATCACCATTGTTAGCCTTGCTATTTTATAAAAGATAACGTCACACATAAAGAAATGGAATAGATATCATACAAATAGTACTTTAGGGACTACTATTGTAATACAGGTAAACATGTGATGTAATGAGCCTATAAATACCCCTCATGACTCTCCATGAGGGGTGTGGGAAAGTGTGTGTATTGTTTCATTTATTTCTTTTAATATAAACCCTTTTCTCCACCTTTCTCTCTCTACTTTCTCTCTCTAGAATAATCATGTATTTCCATCAACCGTGACCTCCTGAACGTGTTTCTTGGTGTTAACAAGTGGCATCAGAGCTAACCGGGGGCGAATCGTGGTGTTTTTGGGTGAAAAATCATGTTTTTGGGTAAAAAATCTCGAATCTGGTACTGTTCATCGCCATTTTTGTCGAGTTAGAAAAATTTTCGAGTTAGGAATTTTTTTTATCGAGTTTGGATTCTGCTTAGTGAGTTTGAACTTAATCTATCGAGTTTGGTGATGTTTTACCGAGTTTGGTTGTCAGAATTTAGCGAGTTAGGGTTTTTTTAGCGAGTTTGAACTTTTCTTAGCGAGTTAGGATTTCAATCTCTAGCGAGTTAAGAACTAGTTTTGGCGAGTTAGCCAGTTAGCTAACAACCCTTATCGTTTATCGAGTAAGGTTTCTTAATGTTATCGAGTAAGGGGAAACTATACTTCGTTCGTTTCTACTTATCGAGTTAGAAGATCTATCGAGCTAAGACTTCACTTATCGAGTTTGAGATTCTCATCGAGTTAGTAAGATTTTACCGAGTTTGACAGCTTTGAAATCTTTACCGAGTTTGACAGCCTTACTGAGTTTGAATGGTTATTGAGTTTGAAAGGTTACCGAGTTTGATGGGTTTATCGAGTTAGAAAAAAAAAGTTTTTTGGCGGGAAAATTTGAGTAAAATTTATTTTTGAGAGGAGACTAAACGTTCAATTTTTACGCGAAATTCAAAGTTTGGTATAACGTTGAAAATTTTGGCCCGAAATTCAAATTTTTTGGCCAAAATTCAAATTTTTTCGACAAAATTTGGTGTAAAAATTTTTAATACTCAAATTTTTCAGGTAACCTTTGTATTGTATTTCATAGTGATTTACAAATTATGGGCGAGAAAATTTTCCAATTTTATTTTTGGAGGGAAAATACGAAATCGCTACGAATCACCCGAAATAGAATTTCAAGCTTCACCAAAACACACCACGGATTGCTTAAACGATCCTGATCAAGAATCACATTCAAATGACAACGGCTAGTATCATATTTTTGTGACTACGGAGTTTTTGTACGATATTGCTTATTTGGGTTTAGAGTTCATTTCACGGGCATGTGTACTTATTTATCTCAAAGTCTAGGGGTGGATGGATGCATGACTTTTGGAGATACTTGTTTGGGCAAACACTGGTAGAGATAGTGATTAAGACTTGGATTATCTAGTTATACTCGATGTAAAGAGTAACATTGTAGTACTCACGGGTTATAGCTATCACTTTAAGGAGTTACGTTGTAGTACTCAGTGTCACATGAAGTTGTGGAGATTCCAAGAGGTGGATATTTCATATACTGTTTGTTGGTTTGGGTATATGGCACTACCTATGCTTAAAGGAGTTACATTGTAGTGCTCAGTATAGGTTCTTAGTCATACCTTCGTACAAGATTAAGTCACATATCTATGAGATGTTTACTTCATTCTCAGATTGGTTATATTGGGTTCTCTCCATACAGTGGTCTTTTACTAGCTGGTTGGAATTTGAAGAGGTCGCTTAAAGGTTGAAGAGAAGAGAAGAGATTGTAGAATAAAGAGAGTCATATCCTATCAGCATATTCTCACAAATTATGCTTTCATGATCTATCTATACTGCATCAGAAGTGTAAAGTACGGGTAATTTTGGCATGTACACACAATAGTATGATGATTTCGATACATCGCAACCATCAGGAGGGAGAAGAACATGCCAAAAGAAGTAGTGTTTCATCTCTAGTACGTTGGTTGTTCGAGGGAATTATGCTTACACTAGAACCGAAGAAGTACTAATGATGTGTACATCAGAGCGTATTACCAACCTTCTGTGCAATACTATGTGAGTTATGCTATGATGCTCCCAGAATGACAACCATGGTGCAAACTCATTAGTATCTACCTTATCCGCTGCGAGATGAGAAGAGAGTTGTTAGTTCAGGAGGGAGCAGAAGAAAAAGAATAAAGGCTCACTAGTTAGGAGGGAGTAATAACCTAACTAGACCATTACAGTTGAAGTTCAGAGCTACAAAGACCTTTGCCATCAGTGTCAAAGATCATACGCCGAGATTGTCGGAAGAGAGAACTTCAAGTCTGCCTCAGTATGTAGACTACAGAGACTCTGCGCTTCAACAACGTCAACATAGTTTACTATTGTTGTAATTTACATGTTTATGTGTTTATAGGTCTCATTGTATCCATTCATGTGTGACGATATCTTGGAGGGAGATTGTTAGCCTTGCTATTTTATAAAAGATAACGTCACACATAAAGAAATGGACTAGATATCATACAAATAGTACTTTAGGGACTACTATTGTAATATAGGTAAACATGTGATGTAATGAGCCTATAAATACCCCTCATGACTCTCCATGAGGGGTGTGGGAAAGTATGTGTATTGTTTCATTTATTTCTTTTAATATAAACCCTTTTCTCCACCTTTCTCTCTCTACTTTCTCTCTCTAGAATAATCATGTATTTCCATCAACCGTGACCTCCCGAACGTGTTTCTTGGTATTAACAACCAAAATAACTAGATATCCAAGTCTTCGTCATTGTAAAGGTAAAAGCTCAAGTAAGGATCTCGAAGAGTCTTCATCCAACCAACCCCGACTTCAAGATAAAATAAGATCACTCCTTTGTGAAAGTCAACTTCACTCTCAAATAAGGGATACCGAACAAACTCTGTGATTACTTGACATTCCATGTCCAAATTCTTAGCCATTTTGACGTTATGATCGACATTTTCCATTATGTTCTTGTGGTTGATATACTAAGTGCACATTTGGAGGAACAACAATCCATGATGAAATAGAACAAAGAAGATGGATCATTATTCATGTGTGCAACTTCACAATCATGATAGTCAACATCAACACCTTGAGGAGTAACTGGAGATTGGGTTACTAGAGTAATCTGAGTAATACTTCTAAATGGTGCATCTTGATCAATGGAGATTGAGGAAGGTGAACCAGTTGAGTCAGCAGGAACCGGAGCAAGAGCTTCAGGAACTAGATGATCAACATTCGTTGAAGCTTGGAAGTATTCATCAAACATAAATCCCAGTCATCCTTTGTGAGTAGAACATTAGGTGTTGGAGGAGAGTCGTATGACCATTCTTCAAGCATCAATCACCATGTGGTATAATCACATTTCTCCCCCTCAAAAATTGCAAGCGATGTTTGCACTTTTTGATTGAGCAAGTGAATAAGAATACAATCAATCATGTATTTTATTCACACTTCTCCCCCTCAAAAATTGCATACGAGGTTGCCATTTTTGATTGAGCATGTGAATAAGAATACACTCAATCATGTAGTTTATTCATTCTTCTCCCCCTCAAAAATTGCATATGAAGTTTGCCATTTTTGAATGAGAAGGTGAATGTGAATTCAAGCAAAGATTAGTAGATCTACTTGATAACTGAATGAACATGAAGGAAGCATGAACCGTATTGTTGAGAATGGTCAAAACTAAGAAGATTTCTCTTCTTCCGAAGATAAGGCACACTGAATTGTACACCTTTCTTTTCTTTGATGAACGGGGCCTGAAGTGTTGTCAGCAGACGCCATAATGATGACATTGGGGAACGAGGCTTGAACTGGATTGTTCAAACATCATAATGATGAAGAGCGAGGCCTGAACTGATGTGAACAGACGTCATAGTCGTTGAAGAACGAGGCCTGGACTGAAGTGAACAGACGTCATAATGATGAAGAGCGAGGCCTGAACTGATGTGAACAGACGTCATAATGATGAAGAGCGAGTCCTGAACTGATGTGAACAGACGTCATAATGATGAAGAGCGAGGCCTGAACTGATGTGAACAGACGTCATTGTGAGCATACATCAACATTGACCTTCTATACCTCCTGAAATAGGAGATATGCTTGCTTTAAGCCTCCAGACTTTGAGTCTTCTCGTGTGGTGAATGATTGATGTACCTGCAACTGAGTAAGGACTACCTGCACTAACATTACAAACTTGATTGCATATATATGGGTTAGTGACAAAAGTATCCAAACCCTTGGGGTTTTCACGGTCAACCATGGTATTGCCATTGGTAAGTATCTTTCCGGTAGGTATCCACTTAAGTCCAACGTCCTTAAAAATTCTACCATTTGGAATCCACTTATGGCAAGGTCTAGGATTACTAAGCTTCTTATGCATAGTAGAAGGCTTATCGATATTCCTAGTCTCCAAAGATTTAGCAGTTTTTGTCCATCTAGGAGAAGTTTTAGGTTTGTTTTGCTTCTTATGCATTGTAGATGACTTACTGTAAATCCTAGACTTAACAGGTTGAACCTTAACATTGTTCCTCAATATCCTAGGAGAGATCATACAAGGTTGAGAACCTAAGATTCCATCCTTATGAAGTAGTGCCCGTTTCCTAGCCTTTTCTAGATCATAGTTCTTGTACAAGTCATTTATATCATAAGTGTATTGAACCTTAATGCTAGGTTTCGACACTGTTTTCGAACTAATCCTGGAAGAGCTGGGTGTAGGAGTAACTACTTGTTGAGGTTTAACCGAACTAGAAGCAGTAATCTTAGGCAAATAATGTGTAGTGACTGGTTTTGTCAAAACTTGTTCCGCATCAACTTGGGAGGCAAACCGTGTTTTTGAAAGTTTTGGTCGTTCAGATCTAAACGCAGTTGGTTGCCTAACAACGGATTGGTTTCTATTAGATTGAAAACCTGGTTTCCCCAAGATTGATGGTTTTGCAAACTTAGTGTTCACACTATCCCCTGTTGCTTTCTTAGCTCGTTCTTTAATGCGGTTATTGTGAACCCCTTTTCAAGAAGTTGAGCTTTGAATTCATCATTTTTGGCAATCAAAGAGGTTGTTTGATCTATCGACTTAGTTCTCATTTCTTTGATTGAGTCACCTAAAACCTTTTGATGCTTTTTCAAAGACTCATTTTCCTTAAGTAATTCAGCCACATATATTGACAATTCATTAATTCTTGTCTTGGCTGCATCAATGTCCTTGTTTGTTTTGACTAAACTAAATTTCACATTCATAGCAGAGATATGTTTCTTTAAGTTGGAGATTGTCAAGTTTTTGGCTTCCAGCTGGGCTTTTAAATCATTAATCATAAAGAATTCACGGAAATTAGGAAGTTCCAGATTTTTACTTGGTTGGTTTGTTTGAAAACTTTCTTTCTGTTGTTGCATTGCGATTTCAAGTGAAATGCAATGTTTTTCAAGTTGTAAAAATCTGTTTGAAAGTTCATTAAAAACTTCTTTATCAACCATGTCATTTGATTTAAACATCTCAGACGTAAACAAAAAATTTGACACATCATCACATTCAGCATCCTGATCACTTTCTCCCCCCTTATGACTCATATTTGTTGGATTAGAAATGGTATTGCTGTCACTCTTTTCTAACAAATTTGTGTCATAAGTGGGCTTAATTTGATCAGTATGCTGCCGTTCATTAGCAAGCACATTATGTTGATTATGTTGATCTGTGAGGGGTACCTCAGCACTTAACACCTGTTCTTTTACGGGTCTGAAATCAGCATCCATATCATGTGTAACAAGAGTCTCTGAAGTGTTGGTAGTGTCAAGCTTATCGGTCTTTGATCCTTTGCATTCAGTGACAGCTGACCCAACATCCGATGCTTTACCCGAATCAACAATACCCTCACATGATTGCACCCGAGATGCCTTCACCTTGTCATCATATGCAGGTATATGCTATGCATTTTCGTTAATGAATCTTTTCACTTTATCCATAAGCTGGACAAGTGTATCTCTGAACGTGTCAACCTCAATTCCCGTGTGATCAGCAAAGCACTTTTTCGTCATCTCACTATAATGGTCATACTCCAGAGTGAATTTCGAATCAAAGAACACTTGGAGTTGTTTGTTGATCACACAAAGGGCAGCCATGGATCCCATCTTGGAAAATTCTCCTTGGTCAAGTTGTTGTTGTAGTTGATCAAAGTTAAGAATCATTGTGCATGTGAAAGTCTGAACATCTTGACCAAAGAGTGTTACAAATGCGCGTTCGAATCCCATCTTGAATCCAGTTCCCTCTAAAAGTACCGAGAGATGTGAATGAAGTTGTCGAAAACATTCTATGCAGCTTTCATTTGCATTGTGAAGCACTTGTTGTGGCTGAAGCAACCCTCTTCCTTGCGAATTAGAGCACAAAGATTCCATATTAGCAATTTTAGAATCAAACACCTCTATTTGTTGTACAAGGTTGGAAGAGTTTGACATGTTGTGATCGTTCACGGGATTTTACAATTCTATGATTTAAACCGAGAAATAGATTCTTTCGCGGGATTTTACAAAATCAAGAATAAACTGTGAGACACTGAAGAATTGATTTGGTTTGGTTGAAGTGAGTTTGAGTGATAAAGTAGACACGTCATAGTGAATTTCAGACAACGTTCATGTTACGAAATCCAAATAAACCCCGTAGTAATATCCAATAAGTCCAAAAATTTCACAACCCAAAATGATTCACAATCTCGGATTCTTGCGAAGCTCAATCAAAATTGTGGTAGAGTATCGGCTCGTTCCAAAGTAATATCACAAAGTAACATCACAAATGTCCCAAAGTAACTCACGCAGCCAAAAGAAACAAGAAAATAGTTCAAACCCACGTCCACATTTAGTTATCAAAAGCCCAAAAAAATTTTTGAAGATGAGGCCCAGAACACAAATCACGTTGCCAAAATAAACACGGCCCAAGTATAATTCACCACAGTACCACACCCTAAATTGATGGACTATATAATACACACTAATCTCAAACTAACCCTAATTGCTTTAATCCAAATCCAGCAGTCACTATCCTGCTTCTCTCACCCAAACTGAAAAGTAGATCCAAGAAAACACATCTGTCCCTCTGATTCTCAACTAAATCCGAACACAGGTAAGTAGATATGTGTATCGAATTAGAATTGTGAACCGAATGAAAAGAAGAGTGATGACAAGCTTGTTATAAAATCATTCGAATATTCACAAGAATTTTTAACCTTCAGTAAATCGATCTATGATTTATTTCTCTTGGTATTTTGATAAATCGTTTATATTTCAAGAGATTTACTGAGATCGTTGTTCCTTTTTCGTTTCTCTTTTAACTGAATAATAATAAAGAGTGTAACAAACTTGTTATAACCCTGTCTTAATTATTTTTGTTCTTGTATTACCGAATGAAAGAATAGAATGAAACCCCGTTTGGTTCTTGTTCTATCTTTGAATAATCCGAATATTGTCAAAAGTATGGATCTATGATGATTTCTTATGCATGGATATGATCTTTAGAAGGTCTCGAGGTATAATTAAAGCCACGAGCAAAAGAAACTGAGATCTTGAATTACTTGTATTTGTTTCTGTGTAGGGTTTGGATTTGTTGTCTTCCTTTCATTTTATGTTTCAGTTTCTTGTTTGTGTTATGAGAGATGAGTATTGAATGTAAGTGCTGTTAGGGAGTTGTTTAAAGTTATAACAAGATTGCAAAAAAGTGAGCTAACTGCTGGGGAGTTAAACGCTACTCTTGAGATAACCGCAACAAATAAGACAATCGCAAAAAAGGTAAACGCAAGAGTGAGCAGGTGAGCTATTTTTTTTTTTTATTTTTTTTTTAATTTTTTTTTATGATAACCATGAACTAACCGCAACCCATGAGATAACCGCAAACTAAACTTGAGCTAACCGCTATCAGGAGGTAACAACAACTATATTTATTTTGAAAGTTAAACGCAACAATTGATAAGTAATCGCACCCAGAAAAAAAACAGAAGCATGTGAACCGCTAATACAACCAGCCAAAGCAGTCACTTTCTCTCTTTTTGTATTTATCTCAATTTGCTAATAAATCACTATCAGTACATAAGCTAGGACCATGGACCCAAGATACTCCTAAGAGACATAAATTCCTAATCGCAAATAAGAATGATTTATATATCTAAACGCAAGGAAGAAACAATAGCAACGAATTATACCAAAAACATCCAATGACCAATCCAAATCAGTCACCAAACCAAGCAACAATGACTAGCTAACACAGGAAGCAAGCATATAACGAATCACACCACAAGATAGATAAAGGCAAGGTTTTCACGTTACACACTTCGAACCAAAATAAAACAAGACCAAGCCACAAATTTGAGCACCAACACTCCTAGGATGTAACCATGGCTCTTGATACCAATTGTAACATATACTCAATAATCACTAGTATGGTATTGTGGTTAGATTGATTCAAGTATGAAAGAAAACTAGAGAGAGAAAGAAGTGGGGAGTTTTCTAGAGAGAGAGAGGATGAGAGAAAATGTAGAATGTTAGATTGAGAATGAAAAGCTCCAACCCTCTCCACATGTGGAGAGGGGTATTTATAGTTTCCTACAAAACGCCCACACCCGGGCTATGGATCAGGCATACAGTGGGTAAAGACCCGTCCTTCTTCCACGGTGTTACTTAAACTAAAGTAACTAATATATATAATTAACTAACTACGAGCTAACTAAAATGCTATTACATCAATTAGGTGACCGAGTCTTCTATAGGAATAATTGTATTCCTAACAGTCCTTACCGAAGGATGAGCGCCCACCCCCTGGTTTATATAACGTAGCGGATGCGGATACGATAAACATCAACCGCATCCCTATTAATACGTACCCTGAAGAGTTCCTGGTGCATATGGGCATCAGTCGTAACTACTTCCAACTGGAGACGGAAGTGCCAACATTCTTGTAAGCGCTCCTTCCTTTGTATTTGCTTTTCTAATCCTTGTTTTTTGTATTTGTTGCGCAGAGATGGACTTGCTCGCTATAGTGCACTTGGAGAAGCCCAAGTTGGTGACGGTAGGAGTGCGCCCTCTGAGAGAAGGTGAGACGCCAGTGATAGAGGCTGCTGCGGGGCGCACTATGGCTCTTGACCAGGAAGAGCCTGAGGATTCTTCCCAGCCGGCATTACAAGTGACTCTAGTTTAGAGTGTTCCCCAATCTAGGGAACAATCTCCAACAGTGGCTGAATTGCACACCAATTCATCCAATAGTGTACAAATCCTTGAGCCAGTGGAGACTAGCCAAGGCGTGAAGCGTAAGGGAGCGTCTGGTGGTTATGGCGCTGGCACCTCCAAAAGGAGACACCATCTTATTGCGGACGAAGAATCATCCGCAGAGGAGGATGCGTCCGCCACTGGTGCGGACAAAGATATTCTCAAGTCTCCTCCCCTCATGTAAGTAGTTTATGCTGTTATTGCTTCAATTCCTTTACCATCCTTAACATTAGCGTATGGATTTGAACTGTTTGTTGTATGTGCGCAGTGTTGAAGATACCGCTGATGCTGCACAAAAGTCGCCCCCCAGGGCGAGTTTTGTGCATTTTGATGATTTTTCGCGGAAGGGCGATGAGAGGGAGCCAATGCCGCTGGGTAGCGTGCCCATTGGTTTCGTGGTGGAGAAGCTGGACCTCGCCGTTGCGCTGCAGGTCCAATTGGTTGCTCAGCTGAAGGCGCACTATTCTGGTGAGAGCAGCCGGCTGGCGCAGAAAGATGAAGAGATCGCCATGCTGAAGGCACAGCTGGCTGGCGCACATGCTGAGGTGAGGTCAACAAACCTGTATGCTCAGAAGCTGGCTGAGGAGAAGGTGTCCTTGCTTGCCCAAGTGAGCCGAGTACGGTCTGTGTATGATGAGTATAAGAGCAATTGCCTTTGGGCTCTTACGTACGTGGAGCAAAATAAGAATAATCACTTCGCGAAGTTGGATGAGCTGATCAAGTTTGAATGAGGCGTTGGAGCATCAGGAGGGTAAGCTGCGTAAGCTCAGCATAGAATATGATGAGGAGCTGTATCCACATCTATTATCCACCATCGTTGAGCGCAGGTATATTTTATTTTTTGCTTCTTTTGAGTTTCTAATACTTGCATTCTTTGGTTTCTTAGGAATTATCATTTAATGATAATGTTGTGTTTGTAGGTGGTTAATCAGCCATGGTCTTCGATTGGCTGCTATGGGTACGCTGGAGTCCCAAGAGGTTGTGGAGGCCTTTGGGAAAGTTGTTGAGTGAGCCATGGCGCATGGCAAGGCGCAGGCTATGAAGGAGCTGTATGAGGCTCAGATATTGACGGTGCCGATCGCAGAGGTGCCTGGGTATAAGGCTGATGCTTATGCGAAGCTCATTGATGCCATGGAAAAAATGAAGCTGTTCAAGCTTCCACGGATCGCGCAGTTGGAGCGCGACCAGGATCAGCCTATTAAGGTGATTATGGAGGGACTGACCCTGGGGAGGCATATCCTGGAAGATGCGGAGGCTCAACATGATTATTTTCTGAAGCCTGATGAGTCGCAGCTGCATGTTCCTGTATTCGCACAACCGCGTGACATCCTTAACCCATTCACCCTTGAGAAGGAGGTCCCTTTGAAAGAGTGTTTAGAAGCCCATCTAGAGAGGCTCGCAAGAAAGAAGGGTATAAAGGGTAAGGCCATTTTGTGCGGTGTTGGTGCGGCACATCTTCCGAGGTCTGATGGAGTACCTATCAGCGTGCCAACAATATCACAGGAAGATAGTAGCCTGTTGAAAAGGCTTGAGGAGGCTGGGCACATGGCATCCATAATTAGTAGCTCGGGGCATAGACGCGTCCACAACATGTAGATTTCTTTAGATTCATCTTTTGGTTGTATATATGTAACTCATGGTTGATAATAATAATATTATCTTTTATACACATGTTTGTATTATCTTGTACTTAGATTTTTTTGCCTTTCCATGAAAGACTTTCCAAGGATCAAGTTGTGACCAAACGTACTTGGAAAAAATTGTGTTAAGTCCATAACTTAATAAATGTATGTGAGTAAAAACTCATAAATGTATGGATTAACTTGCAGCGTGCTGCAAGTACCATATCAAGGGACCAAGAGTCTTGGCTCCTAAATTGCTAAACGTGCACAGTGTGCTTTATTGCGTATCCTTCGTGGGATGCGCATGAAACTTAAATCAACGTCTTGAAAATAAGGTGTTTAGCAAGGACACGTGATCCAATGTTGATGGGTTTGCAACCCTCTTACTCAACGAGTTATTTAGTAGGTTTACTCATCCTTTCTGCCATCGTGGGTCTTAATAAGTGCATGCACGCCATGTAGGCAAAGATAGAAATTAACGATATTGAGACATAAATAAAAGAATGTAAACAATAAAGTTAAATGTGTTGTAGAGTTAGCTAGAAACCACAACGTTTTATTAATACTTGCAAGTTTTTGAAAATAAAAGACAATTTCCTAAAAAAGAAAATTCAAATACACGGACATTTATTAGGCATGTACTAAAGTGCAGAGTTGTCTGTGTGTGGGCCGTAGCCTTTCCTAAATATAGCATCTCTTGAGATTGCAGATATTCCAAGTGTGTGCTAGCTCATGGCCTTCCATATCACGCAGCTTGTATGCCCCGTTCCCTAGTGCTTCTGTGACTTCATAGGGTCTTTCCCATTTGGGTCCAAGCTTGCCCGTGTCTTCTGCGTGGCTTGCATCATTGGCGAGATATACAAAGTCTCCTGGCCTGAAAGAAGTGTTCTTGACTTTTGCATCATAATACTTCTTCATCTTTGACTTAGCCTTTGCTTCACGTATAGCTAAACGTTCGCGCCTTTCTTCCAACAGATCCAAGTCTATGCGTCGCTCGTCATCATTAGTTGTGACATTGACTTCCGCCGTGCGGATAGTTGGCATTCCAATCTTGGCCGGTATAACAACTTCTGTCCCATAGACAAGAGAGAATGGTGTATCTCCAGTGCTTGTTTTTATTGGCGTGCGGTGCGCCCATAAAACATGCGACAACTCTTCCACCCATCTTCCTTTATGTTTGTCAAGGCGCACGTTTATTCCTTTGCCCAGACTACGATTCGCGCGTTCAACCAAACCATTGGTTTGTGGGTGCTTAACTGACGCAAAGTGTTGTGTAATGTTTAATTGTGTGCACCAGTCTTTGAACGGGTTGTCACAGAATTGTTTTCCATTGTCCGAAATAATTTCTCCAGGTAGGCCAAAGCGAAATACAATGTTGTCCCAAATGAAGCGTTTGACTTGGTTGCCTGTGATACTTGCCACTGCTTTTGCCTCAATCCACTTGGTGAAATTATCTATGGCCACTATGAGGAATTTTAGTCCCCCCGCTGCAACTGGAAAGGGGCCTGCAATGTCAATGCCCCATTTATATAATGGCCATAGTGAGGTGATGGGGGTTAGCTCTTGTTGTGGTCGACGCGTAATGGGCCTGTGGACTTGGCAATCGCTGCACTTCTTTATCATATACCGCGCATCGCGGTGCATAGTAGGCCAATAGTATCCTGACCGCAGGGCGCAGGCTACGACAGACCGTGGTCCTGAGTGCATACTGCATGAACCAGCGTGAATCTCTCGGAGTACGTAATCTGCCTGAAGAGGTCCAACACACCGGAGTCATGGTTGTAGGAATGGATGTCGATATAGGATGCCATCTCGGAGTTCAAATCTCTGCACTGTGCGCCGTACCCTACGAGCGTCCTTCTATTCCTGTGGCAAGATCCCTTTGCTTATGAATTCAATGATAGGTGTCATCCACGTAGGGTCCTGTTCCTCTATCACCGTGGATATTTCCATCTCCGAGATTGATTTATTCTTCAGAGTTTTCACCAATACCTGTTTTGACAGGTGCGCAAAGCTTGTAGATGCAATTTTGCTAAGCGCATCTGCTTTCCTGTTTTCTCCTCTAGGGACTTGTTTGATGGTGAACCTGTTGAAATTCTGAATTAGAGACTTGGTTTTTTCGAGGTATTGGACCATGTTATCCTCTTTAGCCTCATATTCGCCTAGTACGTGATTGGCTACTAGCCGGGAATCTACATTTGCCTCTAAGTTGCGTACACCCATTTGAGTTGCAATGCGTAGTCCAACAAGTAGGGCTTCATATTCTGCCTCATTGTTTGTGGCTGTGAATTCAAAATGCAGTACGTAAGTGAATTCTATTCCATCTGGGTTAGTGAGGATGAGGCCTGCGCCTGACCCATCCACGCACGAGGATCCGTCTGTGAATAGAACCCATGGTTCTTGTAATTCTACCTTGCTCGTTGAAGGTGGAGTATCGGTATCTGGCTTCTCAATAATGAAGTCGGCTAATATCTGCCCCTTGATTACAGTGCGTGGTCTATACGAGATGTTATGCTCGCTCAATAACACACTCCATTTTTGTAGCCGTCCCGATGTGTCAGGTTTAGAGATAACTTGCTTGATAGGTTGGTCCGTAATTACAGCTATTGGGTGCACTTGAAAGTATCTGCGTAGTCTCTTAGCTGCGAATACTAAAGCTAGGACCGACTTTTCCATGGCAGTATAGTTTGTCTCTGTCTTCTTGAGTGCTTTGCTTACAAAGTAAATTGGTGTTTGAACAGAGTTCCTATCTATCAATAGCACCGTGCTGACTGCTCCATGAGTTGCAAATAAGTACATGATCAATTCTTCCCCTGGTCGGGGAGTGACAAGCTTGGGAAGTGCTGCTATATGTTGCTTGAGCTGTTGAAAAGCTTCTTCCGCTTCCGCAATCCAGCGAAAGTCTCCCTTTTTTGTGCACTTCGTGAGTGTCTTAAAATTGGGAGTGATTTATCTGCTGATTTGGACAAGAATCGATTTAGCCCAGCTAATTTTCCGTTTAATGACTGGACTTCTTTGAGTGTGCGGTGAAGGGATTTCGATGACAGCTTGTGTCTTTTTCGGGCAGGGCTTGATGCCATCAGGTTCTATCAAATACCCAAGAAACATACCTTTTGTAGCTCCAAAAGTACACTTTTTGGGATTTAACTTCATATTGATCTTTCCCAGTGTTTTGAATGTTTCCTCAATGTCGCGCACCAATTCTTCCTCGGTATGACTCTTTATAACAAGGTCATCAACATAAACTTCCAGGTTACGATCTACTTGTTTTTCAAACGCATTGTCCACCAATCGCTGGTATGTTGCTCCCGCATTCTTTAGGCCAAAAGGCATTTTTGTATAGCAATAGACCCCTTGACTTGTGTGGAAGGTTGTTTTCTCTTCGTCTTCCTCAGCCATCTGAATTTGATGGTACACTTTGTATGCGTCTAGGAAATATTTAAAGGGGTATCCACACAAAGATTCCACCTTCCAGTCTATCTCTGGTAGCGGGTAACAGTCCTGTGGACATGCTTTGTTAAGATCAGTGAAGTCCACGCACATTCTCCAACTGCCGTCGCTCTTTTTTTTTTTTACCATTACTGGATTAGAAAGCCAGTCATGGTAGTAGACCTCCTGCATGATGCCTGCGTCTACAAGCTTGTGTACTTCCTCCAGAATGGCTTTTGCACGTTCTGGGGCCTGGCCGCGCTTTTTCTGCCATATTAGAGGATATCCTTGTCGGATTTTTAGCTTGTGCTCCGTGACGGATCGTGGCACTCCAGTCATGTGCTTTGGTTCCCATGCAAAGATATCTAGGTTCTTTTGCAGGAGTGCGCACACAGTTGCTCTGCCTTTGTCAGACAGCGACCCTCCAATTGATACTTGTTGATCTGGGTAGTCAGGGTGAATTGCGACCATTAGATTTGGCACTTTTGCTGTGCGCTGTTTTGGAACACCCTCCACTTCACTGGTTACTGTGTTGCATTCTTTAGGTGACACAGTGGTATTGTAGAGGGTGACAATGCCTCCTTTTACTGGGAATTTGAGCATCCCATGCGCTGTGGACGGTACAACGCGCATGGATGATATTCCAGGTCTTCCAATAATGCCGTTGTACGAGGAGGGAGATTTGATTACCATAAAGTTCATCCAAGCTGCTGTAGAATGTTGTTCATTACCAACGACTACAAGTAGGCGTAATTTCCCCATGGGCCATATTTTCTCTCCTGTGAAGCCAGTCAGCGACGTCATGGCCGGAATTAACTGACTTCGTATCTCAGGTCGCAATCTATTGAAACAATGTTCATACAGAATATCTGTGGATGCTCCTCCATCAACATACATGCGGTGGATATCGTGACCCCCGTATGTATATCAATGGTGAGCGGTTCCACTACTGCGTTGTCCGCAGCCAGAGTGGGGAAAGAGATTTCGCTCCCATAGGAAAACTTTTGGCTGACTTTTTGTCTCGTCTTTCGCTGCCATGATTGTATCATGTAGATTGTGTCCGCCTTGTCTTTGGGTGTCTCTTTTTTGCCCCCATTCTTCTGTCTATCCTTCCCCTCTTTGATGTTTTTAACAAGGTGATCCATTTTACCTTCTTTCACTAATTTGTCGATTAGTTGGCGCAACTGGACATATTCGTTGGTAGTGTGACCCTTTTGTCCATGGTACTCGCAGTATCCACTTCCTACACCCCTATCTTCTGGGGTGCGCATTGGTGGAGGTTTCGGGAAGTTTTCTCCTTCTGTCACGAATATCTCCCTTGGGGTCTTCGTGAGTGGAGTGTATTTGTCATTATCCCGTCCACTTCCTTGATTGCGATAGTTTCTGCTGCGGCTGTTACTCTGGTCATTGGATTGTCTCCTAGGCTGTTCTTGTTGCCTATAGGTTGAGTAACCTTTTTTGCTATCCGCAGCAGCTGCTTCCCCTTGGATAAAGGATCTGGTGCGCTTCATTAATTCATCAAAGGTTTGGGGAACCTTATCATTTAGTCTCCTTATCAGCTCTGGGTTATTGATCCCATTCATGAACCGTAAGATTTTTAGCACTTCAAGACACGCCTTGACGTGTATACATTCATCCTTAAAGCGCTCCACGTAAGCACTTGTTGATTCTCCTTGGCGCTGTTTTACTCTGGCCAGTTCAACAGGGTTCTAGGTGCACTTCTTTCTTTGAATGAAGTTCAAACGAAATGCTTTTTGCAACTCTTTAAACCCGTTTATGCTTCTTCGTGGAAGCTTGCTAAACCAAGTTCGCGCATTCCTTACTAATGTGGAGTTAAACATATGACACCACACATGTTGTGGCCAATTTTCGATAGTAGCAGCGGATTCAAAAATTTTTAGGTGGTCATCAGGATCACCCGTTCCATCATATGTTTTAACATTGGCGGGCATGCACCTTTTCTTGTCATCCGAATAATCGCTGATGCGCCGTGTGAATGCATCAACCTTTTGGCGTCGCCAAGGAAGAGATATATCTTCATCTTCTTCCTCGCGATGTCTTCCTCTGGACTTCCAGTGTCATGTCTCTTTGTTCTCGCTGTCCGAGGAGTCACTTGAGGAGGAGTTGCCCCTTTTGCGGCGCTTGCGTCATTTTTCCTCGGAGTCTGAGCTTGGGGGGATTTCACTTGGGGAAATTCGTCTCCCAAGTCTGTCATGAATTCTTCTACTTCCAGACCTTGAAGAGCTTTCGCTCGGTGAGCGTTCCCATCCAAGTCTATCTTGCATCCTGCGATTACCAAATCTAGCGTGGACATTGGTACACCTTCCATTGTCTTCATACTCCTCCTAGTACTGTGAATCAGACACTTCACCATCTATAGCTGTCTTTCCAACTCTAGCGAATACTGGAAGTCTACGGTTATCTTTTTCGCGCCCTACCTTTCGGTAGCGCGGTGGAGTTCGTATTATGGGCCAAAGTTAAGCCGAGCTTGCAGGCTCTGACTTGACCTTCTTCTTGCCTCCTCTTACATGAGGGTAGTTAAGGTTTCATAATTTTGAGACACAAAATTACTTAGCGTTAACTCAGGCGCATCCTCCTCTAGTGCGAGGATATTTGTCTCCACATTAGGTCCCCTTTCTCGGTTGGGTGCGCATGGCGGCGCAGTGTTGTCCACAGTAGGTGCCGTTTGATGGGGAGTAGTGAAGAGAGTGCGCTGAAGATCTTCAGCGCTTTGGGCCACCGTGGTGGCCTGGGTAGTCCCTGTGGGTAATTCTACCGTAGGGAGAATTAGGGTTGGGCCCGATTCTTGGTGATCAGGCGCATTGGTTGTTCCAGAGGCCTTCCTAGAGGTCGAATCTTGATGGTTCCTCCTCTAGGGGTCACCACGTGTTTTTTCCAACTGCGGAGTCCGCTCGCTTGAGTTTTTGTGTTTCGTCATTCTAGTTCTTAGTGTAGGGTCCCACGGATGGCGCTACTTGTTGATACAAAAGTTGGGCGTTCATTATTTGGGTTCCTGTTCTCATACCAATCAGATCTTAATGCTTGAGACCTGCGCACTAAGAAAGCAAACAAACACCGTTAGGCTTATCGTGGGATTGTCTCCCACGATTATCCTCCGGCGTGAGAGTAAGTAATCGGTTTTAGGGTTGTATAGAAGAGATAGGGTTGTAAGTCGTACCTTTAATGAGAATTATGATATTCTTTATATAGGCACGAAATCCTTGTAGATTTCGTGCTCCTCACTCTTCGGCGTATAATGCTTATCCGGTCTATGGATCTTTATCCCATAAATAAGAGATCCTTATCTAGACCATAAATAATGTATTTGGGTTTGGGCTTTCGTGACCCCAAACCGTTAGCATGGTAGCCCAATTCATTGTTATGATAGCCCACTTCGTGGCGGGCTTGGGCATTAGTAATGTTTATTAATCGGGTTCGTGACCCAAATATAGACTATACGTCATCACTATATCTATCTTTACGAACTTTCTGAGGTGTTTTCTTTTCTTCTCGTGGTTATCTCATGAACCTTCCTATTCGTTTAAATAATTTCTTGAAATCTCTAACTGCCATAGCATACTCTTCGTCTTCACTTATGAGCTTGAATCTTTATCATCACTTAGCTCCTTTTTAGCTTTCAAAGCAAGTGATCTTCTTTCCACCTTGCTTTTGAAAATCTCGGAATCATTTTTGATGATTAACTCATGGACCTTTAAGTTACCAATGAGCTCATCTAATGACAGAGATGCCAAATCTTTGGATTCTTCAATCGTCGTGACCTTTGCTCTCCACTTTGGATGCAAAGCCCTGAGAAATTTCTAACACAATTTTTGACAGAAATACCTTCAATGAGTGCTTTCAAACTCGTGATAATGGTGTTAAATCTAGCAAATGCACTATCTATAGATTCGTCTTCAGGAATGACGAATTGTTCATATTGTTAGACCAAAAGATCGATTGATGAAGCGAAAAACGAACCGTTTTTAGGGGGTCATTTAAGCCCTAAATCATGATTATTTAATCAAATATTGCCCTAAATCGTTCCTTTTGTCATTTTAGGTACTTTTGAGAAGAATTTTACAAAAGGAAGCATTTTGGAGCTTTTTGAACGTTTTTATGCTCATAAATGAAGAAAACAAGAAAATCAAGAATCCATGCTGGAAACAGTACCTGACGGCGTCAAGCTCTAATAGGTGACACCGTCATTCATTAATAAAGAGGTGGATGATTCAAGTTGTACATGACGGTCCAGAAAGATTTCAAGACATTTGTACATGACGGCGTCACCAAGGCCGTCAAGAGCAAGATACATGTGACGGCCCAGAACATGTTTATACATGACGGCATCAGGATTTTACCTGACGACGTCAGATGATTTAAAGTGACGATGCCAGGAAGAAGGCTTACACAAGCAGAAAACCTTAGTAAAACTGTCACATGTTGATCAAGACAATCAAAACTTGCACGCAGAGTAGCTGATATTGTTTTGGTCATAACTTTTGCATACGGACTCAGATTTAGGTGATTCAAAAGCCCACGCGAAGAGGACGAAGAGATATACAATTTTGTGAAGAAAAGTTAGTCATGACACCGTCACTCTTTATGGGGTGACGCCGTCATGCCTTGCCGACAGAAAATCAGCCTATAAATATAACATCATAACTTCACTTTTTGTAAGCCCTAAACCCTAAGGTCGATTCCTGGGTTTAGGTAGGTGTTTTTACAGCAACTTAGAGGGTTTCAATTACTCCATAGATATCTTGTAATGGTTTGTTGATTCTATCATAATTATGTCTTTCATTATTATTGTTGCTTGTCCTTCTTTGATTATGTTTTGCTAATTCACCTTGTGTCTACTTATGATTGTGTGAAACTTGTATATAATTGATTAGATCTTATTGATTCCTTGTTGATGTTTGTGTCTATCTTCATCAATTAGGGTGTGACACTTCGATAGGTCTAATTGGTTTAGTTTATAATTCTTGATTCCTATTGTCTCTTGTTTGGTTGATTGTATTCGATGTTAGGCTTAAGAAAACTGGCAGACTTTCATTGGTAACTTGCTTGAACGTCTTAAGAAACATGATCGGAGGTGTACTACGATTTTTGGTTGTATTTAATGCGTAGGAGAATTCTAATGATCCCATGTTAGGAGCTTCTAACGGCTCGACATAGGAGTGAAGTAGGATCCTATAGAGTTAGGGAATATTATAAACGACCCTACGACTAGTATTAAGGAATACAACCCGTCAATTAAAACAAGGTGTGACAATTCAATAGGTAGAATTGGATAGCTAGCAAGGAGTAACATATCATGGGTAGACATGCTTCACTTATCTTGTAGAACCTTAGTTTATTTTTCTTGCACATTAGTTTAATTAGTAGCTTTTGGGTTAGTTGATTAGCAACTAATTCCGCCCACTCTCCCAACACCTGAGATTTTTACCTGCTTTTCATAAAATATAAAAACAAAAAAAGAATCATCCTTCACCTTTAGACCTAGTTAGATTAATTTCAATCCTAACGACACTATTCCTAAGTTGAACGATCAATCCCCCGGTACTTGTCACTATACTATACTACAACGATCAGGTACACTGCCTGGTGGGGGTTGTAAGCTTCTCAAGATCCCTTGAGAGGTAAAGCCTGGTGCGATTCCCATGTATCAAGTTTTTGGCGCCGTAGCCCGGGGAATAGTTATTGCTTAGGTTGGAATTTATTTTGATTAGGTCTACTCATTAGATTCCTTTTTAGTGAGATTTTTATTTTCTTTTTATTAGCTTTCTTGTAGTCTATCTTGTTCTTTGTGCCCTTTGTTTGTAAAACCATTTTCATTTATCACTATGGCGGATGAAATTCCATTTAGATCATTGACAATAGAGGAACAATTATATATCAAAAATAGATTTGTTTCTTATCATTCTTATGAATTTTTACGTGATCTTTGTGATATCCAAATGAAGTTGGGGGTAAAGTTAGATGGGTTTAATGAATTCTATGCATATGATGTTTCTATTAGACGATCATTAACTGGATCAATTCCTTTTAGTCTAACCCTTTGGATGAATTTTGAGGAAAGCTTCCTAACCATGACCCATAAGTATAACGAACTGATAGATTCGTATGAGCAAGAATACCTAGTTT
The DNA here is from genome assembly GCA_030686995.1 of Artemisia argyi. Classification (NCBI taxonomy): domain Eukaryota; kingdom Viridiplantae; phylum Streptophyta; class Magnoliopsida; order Asterales; family Asteraceae; genus Artemisia; species Artemisia argyi. Next base: position 155,835,733 of record CM060709.1, on the reverse strand, counting down.
CTAAGAGCATGGACTTAGAATCAAACCAAGATTATGAGATGGTTAGTGTTGAACTACCTAGTTGCATGAGCGGGATAGATTTCACCAAAACATACGACACACATAAGGTTAGAGTTGAGCCACCTAGTTGCATGTCATGGTTAGGCACTACCATAATACAAGATGAACACATAGGTGATATTGATGTGATGGAAGAGATAGTAGAAAACCCAAGCCCACTAAGTACCCCACAAGTCCTACCATCATTTGAGGCATACACACCACCCGTGACTTACCCGAAAGAAGTAGAAGAGACTATAGGAACCCCAATAGAGGTAGAGCCCTTAGATCAAGCACCACTTGAGGATATAGGTTTGAATACTTGTAATGATAACCTTACACCTAGTTCTAAGGAATTTCCTAGTGTTGATGAACCAGAACCTCAATCTTTACACGACTTTCCATCCTTAGATTTGCATCTAGGAGACAAAAGAGGAACCGACCCACCCATCAACCAATATTATCCGGGTAGTTTTAGGATGAAGGAAGCCATTCACTCACTCCTTCACCTCACGTGGCATATTCCCACCCTAAGGGTGTGTATCACTACTTTCACCCGCACTTAATCCTAAGTGTATGGAAAACCTCCCCTATTTCCGTTAAATAAGGGTAGAGTCAGGCTCGTGACTCGAACAAAAACAAGTACTTGTTGGGAGGCAACCCAATCCATGTTTTTAATTGTTTGATGTTTTTATTTTATTTGTTTGTTTGTATCATATATGCTTAATCATAATTGTTAAGTTTTCATGTTTCGAATAATTTGTGAAAATGCTTTATTTTGTTTTTAACCTCGTCTTAATTGCATATAAAGGTATTTTACAAAAAGATAAGTGTAGGGAAGTTTATATTTTGTTAAAAAGAACGAAATTCGAACATGAAAAATTCACAATTCATGATTAGCATATATTCTATCTTGTTTGTGTGTCAATATTTGTGGATATGTTTTATGAGTTCCTATTTGTAATTCATTCCATAAGTATCCTATCCTTTTATTGCTTTGTTTTGTGTTTATTTCTAAGTCTGGAATTACATCTAGTTGTGGTTTTTCTTTGTTCGGTTTGATGCTTTGATTTTTGTGTTTGTTGATTACAGGTTATATTGGACAAGAAAATGATTACATTTCTGGAATGGAGCTTATCATGTTCATTCTCTTCGAGAAAGATTTAACCATTATCCACACCAAGCGAATCAGGGGAGTATTAGTTTCTTTCATTCTTATTTATTTTTACTTTTACATCTTTTACTTAGAACATTGGGGACAATGTTCGGTTTAAGTGTAGGGAGGGTATATTAGAAACTATAACTCCACTTGGTTTTTGTTTTGTTTGATAGTGAATGTGTAATAAAACTGAGAGAAATATTTGTTAGGGCAATTTTAGCACCAAATTTAAATTTTTTTGCAACATGTAGGAGTGAAACTTTAGTCTTAATAAGCGTCTCATGGATAGGAATTGTATGACTAGCACAAAAACCATACCACTCAAAAATTTCCACCCCAAAAATGTGAGGTTCGCCTTTAGATCTTTAGGAAAAAGCAATCATTCTTAGTGCTTATGAGTGTACCGGTAGCATTTAGATTCTAGAACTTGTGATAGCGATGCATCCCGAGACCGCTAGTGAGACTACATTCGTGTAGTTAGGATTTACTACATGATAAGAGGCATCAGGATAACCCTTGTTTTACACCTGTAATATAATTACTTTGACTTCTTAGGTCAAGTAATTCTCCCACACCTTTGCGTTGTACTCATTTTTAGTACACGATACCCCTAGTACACCCCTTCGAGCCTATCTTTTTCGTTTCTAACTTTAAGCATCTTACTTAAAGATAGAATTTGTTAACAATCCACCCAAATCGCCTTAGCCTTCTTTGTATGCACTCATCTTTAGTGCATTATTGTTAATTGTTTAAACCCTTTGTTAGTTGTCTAATTGATTACATGGTTGCTAAGTCGAGTCATATCTTGTACATATTGTTTTGGGACGATTGGGACTCATGGGTAAAGTACTATTGTAATGGAGTAATGGGGATGACGTCAATTATTACCCCCATATGTGCATTAATATTTACAAGTACTCCAAGTGTTTTGATTATCTTGATTCGAGTCATTAGAATAGTTGATTGTAAAGTATGTAAAAGCTCAAGTGTAGGGAGGAAACGAGCTCCCTTTGATGTATTATTTTGGATGGTAGAGTAAAAGGGTATGCAAAAAAAAAAAAAAAAAATCGAAAAAATAAATATAAAAAAAAGAGAGAAAAGAAAAAAAAAAATATAGAAAAAGAAAAGAGAAAAACATACGGGCTGCCATCCGTTTCTTTTATTTATGTTTAATTCAAATAGTGTCTTGAAAAAAATCTAAAAAGAGTCGTAGTTAGTTCAAGTTGAGTCGAGTCTTGGCTTAGCAACACCTCATTGTACATGTAGTTAACTAAGACAATTGACTTGCCACCAGTAAAATATCCGTTTATCCAACAAAACCGTGTTTTCCATATCCCCTACACCTAACGTTATAACCTGATGAGGCGAAAAATGATCCGTTTTTAGGGGGTCATTTAAGCCCGGAATTGACTTTATTTGATCAAATATTGCCCTAAATCGTTCCTTTTGTGATTTTAGGTACTTTGGGAGTGAAATCTGGAAAAGGAAGCAATTCGGACGTTTTTGGAGCATAAAAGTGAAGAACACGCCAAAGTCTTAATTCTCCATGCTGGGAACAGTAGGTGACGGCGTCAAGAGTAACTCCCTGACGGCGTCAAGAGCAAAATTCCATGACGACCCAGTACAGATTTGAAGGCGTCACGAAGTAGGGCGTCAAGAGTTAAAGTCATGACAGCCTGGAAATGATTATCACATGACGGTGTTAAATGTAGATCAAGGCAGTCCGAGAAGAGTTTTGGCGGCGAGGTGACAGCGTCACAAGTTTATTCTTGACGCCGTCAGACCCCTTTTCCTATATATAGTTTTCTAATTTCCACATTAAAAAAGAGAGAAGTTTTGGAGAAACCCTAAGTACGAATTTGGTGCGAATTTTACAGGTTTTTCAAGGGTTCCAAGCCCTTGATACCTTTCATGTGTAATTGAGATAAGTGTTCTTTTAATTCAATCAATATGTCTATGTGTTGGTTGTCTATATCTTGTTCTTGTCTTAATTCCATCATGCTAGGCTAGATCTATCTTGTGTTTGCTTAGATCTAATGAAACCTAGATGTTAATTATGTGTTGATTACTTGTTTATACTTGTCTTGGATGAATGATTTATATGTTAGGCTTAAGAAAACTGGCAGATCTCCAATTGGTAACATGCTTGAACGTCTTAAGAAACATGAACTGACGCGCACTAGGTCTTTATTGGTTGTATTTAATGCATGAGCCACTATTTATAATCCCTATAGTTGTGCTGGGCATGGTATAGGAGGAGATAAGAGCTCATAGAATTGGGGAGTTAAGTGTGCCACCCCATGAATGGTATTAAGGAATACGATCCGTCATCCATGCAATTATAACAAGTAATTAACGTGTAAAAGATGTCTAGGGAGTAGTGAAATCTAAGTAAACACATTTTCTCCACTTATTGCTCACAACTTTAGTATAATTTAGTTTATTTTCTTTTCTAGTATTTTATTTTGATTACATCTTTAGTATTGGGTTAGTTGATTAGCAACTAATTCCGCCCAAATCCTTTAAACCCGAGATTTTTAATTGCTTTCTAAAAAACATAAAATACAAAAATAATCATCCCTCACCTCTAGAACTAGTATTTAGGTTTTCTAATCCTAGCGACACTATTCCTAAGCTGAACGATCAATCCCCCGGTACTTGTCACTATACTATACTACAACGATCAGGTACACTGCCTGGTGGGGGTTGTAAGCTTCTCGAGATCCCTCGAGAGGTAAAGCCTGGTGCGATTCCCACTCATCATAACCCTTTAAAAGACCTCTTTGATAGTTTATCCTAGGTGCTTACGCCAAGTGGTGGAGGTTTGATCTTTTCCCAAGCCTATGGTAATCTATTTGCTGTGACAGGTAGAGAGTGATATTTCTCCATTTCCAATTATGACATATAAATTTACAACACCCGAGAGATAAGAGTATCCAAATACTTAATGTGAGGTGCTAGTGTATAATTTCCGTGCTTGTTTTGGCTAAGGTGGAATGATCATTTGTTGTAATTACTTTTATATTAGTGTTAAATGACCCCTAATTTGTATTTTTATTGGTGGAAAAGCTCATTTGCTTGAGGACAAGCAAACCCCAAGTGTAGGGATATTTGATGAAGCGAAAAATGAACCGTTTTTAGGGGGTCATTTAAGCCTTAAATCGTGATTATTTAATCAAATATTGCCCTAAATCGTTCCTTTTGTCATTTTAGGTACTTTTGAGAAGAATTTTACAAAAGGAAGCATTTTGGAGCTTTTTGGACGTTTTTATGCTCATAAATGAAGAAAACAAGAAAATCAAGAATCCATGCTGGAAACAGTACCTGACGGCATCAAGCTCTACAAGGTGACGCCGTCATTCATTAATAAAGAGGTGGATGATTCAAGTTGTACATGATGGTCCAGAAAGATTTCAAGACATTTGTACATGACGGCGTCACCAAGGCCGTCAAGAGCAAGATACATGTGACGGCCCAGAACATGTTTATACATGACGGCGTCAGGATTTAACCTGACGATGTCAAATGATTTAAAGTGATGACGTCAGGAAGAAGGCTTACACAAGAAGAAAACCTTAGTAAAACCGTCACATGTTGATCAAGACAATCAAAACTTGCGCGCGGAGTAACTGATATTGTTTTGGTCATAACTTTTGCATACGGACTCGGATTTAGGTGATTCAAAAGCCCACGCGAAGAGGACGAAGAGATATACAATTTGGTGAAGAAAAGTTAGTCATGACACCATCACTCTTTACGGGATGATGCCATCATGCCTTGCTGATAGAAAATTAGCCTATAAATATAACATCATAACTTCACTTTTTGTAAGCCCTAAACCCTAAGATCGATTCCTGAGTTTAGGTAGGTGTTTTTCCAGAAACTTAGAGGGTTTCAATCACTCCATAGACATCTTGTAATGGTTTGTTAATTCTATCATAATTATTATTATTGTTGCTTGTCCTTCTTTGATTATGTTTTGCTAATTCACCTTGTGTCTACTTATGATTGTGTGAAACTTGTATATAATTGATTAGATCTTATTGATTCCTTGTTGATATTTGTGTCTATCTTCATCAATTAGGGTGTGACACTTCAATAGGTCTAATTGGTTTAGTTTATAATTCTTGATTCCTATTGTCTCTTGTTTGGTTGATTGTATTCGATGTTAGGCTTAAGAAAACTGGCAGACTTCCATTGGTAACTTGCTTGAACGTCTTAAGAAACATGATCGAAGGTGTACTATGATTTTTGGTTGTATTTAATGCGTAAGAGAATTCTAATGATCCCATGTTAGGAGCTTCTAACGGCTCGACATAGGAGTGAAGTAGGATCCTATAGAGTTAGGGAATATTGTACACGGCCCTACGACTAGTATTAAGGAATACAACCCGTCAATTAAAACAAGGTGTGACAATTCAATAGGTAGAATTGGATAGCTAGCAAGGAGTAACATATCATGGGTAGACATGCTTCACTTATCTTGTAGAACGTTAGTTTATTTTTCTTGCACATTAGTTTAATTAGTAGCTTTTGGGTTAGTTGATTAGCAACTAATTCCGCCCACTCTCCCAACACCCGAGATTTTTACCTACTTTTCATAAAATATAAAAACACAAAAAGAATCATCCTTCACCTTTAGACCTAGTTAGATTAATTTCAATCCTAACGACACTATTCCAGAGTTGAACGATCAATCCCCCGGTACTTGTCACTATACTATACTACAACGATCAGGTACACTGTCTGGTGGGGGTTGTAAGCTTCTCGAGATCCCTTGAGAGGTAAAGCCTGGTGCGATTCCCACGTATCATCGATCTTGTTATCTTTGACTTGATTATTACCTTGATGAGTAACTAACAAAGTTTTCCAAATATCTTTAGCCGTATTACACATGAAAATTCTTTGAAATTCCTTTTTAGGTAAAGCGTTGTAAATTACCATTTTTGCTTCATCATTTTTAGCTAGTTTCTTTTTAATATTTTCAGTTTGTTTATCATAAGAAACAATTTCATATTGTTTAGTTTCCGGATTAAATTCAATAGGCTCAAAGTCACCCATGGTAATAACATGTCAAAGATCAAGATCTTTTGATTTCACATACGTTTCAAATCGAGTTTTCCAATAAATAAAACTATCAGTCTCAAAGAGTGGTGGTCTTTGCATAGACTTCCCTTCTTGATATTTTTCAAATTCCATCGATTGTTTCAAGTTTTAAAATACAGTATATTTTAAACAATCTTGAGCAACTAAGCTCTGATACCAATTGTAGAAACTAGAAGGGGGTTGAATAGTTTCATTGTTATTATTTACGTTTTTAGAAAATTTAATTTACAAATTGCGTTTGTGAAAATGATTCGATTTGATATTTATGTGAAATCAATACAACAATAGATATAAGCAATAACAAGTAAACAAGTGATGAGACAAAAAGTGTACCACTTTTAGGGGGTCATTTAAGCCCAAAGTCGAGATTATTTGATCAAACATTGCTCTAAATCGTTCCCTTTGTCATTTTAGGTACTTTGGAGAAGAAATCTGGAAAAGGAAGCATTTTGGACGTTTTTGGAGCGAAAAGTGAAGAAAACGACAAAGTCTCAAATTCATGCTGGAAATTATACCTGACGACATCAGGATATGCATGTGACGCCGTCACCCTTTGACAAAAAGGTGGATAAATCAAGTTACACGTGACGCGCCAGAGAGGTTTTGGAAGAATTATACATGACGGCGTCACCAAGGCCATCAAGAGTAATTTGCATGTGACGGCCAAGATGAAGTTTACACATGACGACGTCAGAAGTGGATCTAGGCAATACGATGATAATTATGGTGGCGAGTTGACGGCGTCAGACCTTACTCTTGACGCCGTCAGACCTAATATTCTATATATAGTTTTTGATTTTTCATTCATTGTATGCAACTTTGAGAGGAGAAAAACCCTAGACGAATTTTACTGTATTTTTGAGGGTTTCAAACCCTTGTTTCATCCATGCTTAATTGAAGATAAGTTTTCCAATAATCATTCAATATGTCTATGTGTTGTTTGATTCTATCTTATGCTTGTCTTCTCTTTAACATGCTAGGCTAGGTTTTCTTTGTGTTTGCTTAGATGTAATGAAACTTAGATATTGATTATTGGTTGGTTGTTTGTTTATAATTGTTGTGGATGAATGATTTCGATGTTAGGCTTAAGAAAACTAGCAGACTTCCAATTGGTAACTTGCTTGAACGTCTTAAGAAACATGATCGGAGGTGTACTACGATAAATTGGTTATATTTAATGTATATGTAACTACTAATGAGGCCATGTTAGGAGCTAGTAGTCGGCTCGACATATGAAGAGGTAGAAGCTTATAGAGTTTGGGAAGATCGTACACGGCCCTACGAATGATATTAAGGAATATAACCCGTTATCCATGCAATTGTAACAAACTAATAAACCGGCAAAAGATAGCTAAAGAGTAGTGAAATCTAAGTAAACACATTTTCTCTTATTATTGTTTTCGCCACATTTACTTTAAGTTCATTTTATTTTATTTTGTTTGCATTTGTAGTTATTTGGGTTAGTTGATTAGCAACTAATTCCGCCCACTCTTTCAAAACCCGAGATTTTTACTTGCTTTCCATAAAATATAAAAATACAAAAAGAATCATCCCTCACCTCTACACCTAGTTCAATTGAGTTTTAACCCTAGTGAACACTATTCTTTGCGTTGAACGATCAATCCCCCGGTACTTGTCACTATACTATACTACAACGGTCAGGTACACTGCCTGGTGGGGATTGCAAGCTTCTCAAGATCCCTTGAGAGGTAAAACCTTTTGCAAGGTTGCAAAACTACACATCAACAAGTAAAAGTAAAGAAAGGAAAGATCAAACCGGCACACGGAGATTTATAGTGGTTCGGCCACGAAGCTCATTCCTTCGCCCCTACTCCACTCCTCGAGTATCACACTCGAGAGTTTCACAAACACTATATCAACACGCTCCCTTATGGCGGAACAAACCATACACAAGCTTACACCAAGTTTAACGACACTAAGCGGAATGTCGAGTCCTAATCCTAGCTAGAACCAATCTATCAAAGCCCACGTGGCTTCACACCTCGTACCAACACGATGGCACAATACAACACAATACACAATATAAGACTTGCACTCAAGTCCTATTAAATACACGAAACAATGAATATAAGTGATGATAGATCCAAGAAGAGAATGAGTTTTCTTCAACACTTCGTCTCTTGATAACAACAAATGTTCTTCTCTTGCACTTTAGAGGAATGATGTGTGTGATCACTTGTAAATAACTAGAACCCGATAATGTGATCAAAGGGTATTTTTTTGGAAAGGATTTTGTAATACAAAAAGTTTTAGTGCATAAGAGGTGGTTTTTCTGAAGTGGAATAGTTCTTTATTTATAGACGCCTCCCTTAAATGCTGGACGGTCCTTTATCAATAAGGGACCGCCGTCCACTTTAAGGGACCGTCACGACAGACGCTCCCATTTTTGTCCTGACGTGGTGAAAATTTATCTAGTGAAGAATTTTGTCAGTTTTGAGTGGGAAAAATGGCTATTGTGCATTTGAAATTTGAAAACATTTTCTTAATAAAACATTTCTTTAAATTATACAAAAATACTTTTGTAAAAATGTTTTGTGACATGAAAATGTAAAGTTTTGATGAAATATAAATCCTTTGATCACATACACAAGTTGGTAGGTGTTTCTACATACCTTAAGTGATGTCGGAGACAGAAACGAGTCCTCTCGATTAAAAACTTATTAGTCGTAGTTTTAAGTAACGTGTGTTTGTATTTTGTGATTATCAAAGCCAGTAGAGACCGATTAATGCAAATGACGTTTTTGACATTATTTAACACATGTTAAGAAGTAATTTCGGTAATAAAATGGGTAGTGTTAAACCTTTTATTTGTTGTGAATTTAAAAAATGTTAAGAGTTGTTAGTGATTATTGTTTAGGAATCAAGTGATGTTTGTGTTGGCATTTTTGGTAGCATGGCCATCTTTTGAGGTAAGTAAAATGGTTATAACTTGTTATTGTATATGCTTTATTATGATAATGAATTATGGAAATGATTGTGTTATGCGAATATGAAGTAAGGATTAGATGACATGGACCAAAGCCCTAGAATCAGGGTAGCTAATCTTAAGTAGCTAAGGTAAGTTGTTAGCCTAGTTTTTATAACTAGCTATGATATGTGATGGTTTATGGTTGTATTGGTTGATGATTTGATTTAAGTGTTAACTATACGAGAGTTAGATTGGTATAGTCATATGAACTAGCTATGGAGGTGTGGGATTCAAGTTGATTGAATCATATATGATATTTTGTTATTGCTATTTACTTACTAAGCAAAGCTAGATTACATTTTAGTTATTAAATGTTTTGTAGGTTTGTGTGGACAAGGTAAGGTCATGGATAAAGAAGGCTTAAGGAATGAAGCATGTTGGAAATTACTTGCCATTTTGTATTAGTAGACAAGTAGTGAACTTAGTACCATGCCAGAACAATGTAAACTCCCCCAAGTGTTTTGTAAACGTTGTATTTTGGTACTTAAACGGGTTCAAGGTTAGGCTTTCAGATTTGGTTATGTATATGAAGATGTTAAGTGTAAATTTTGAAAATAGGTCAAAAGGGGTGTTACCCGCATTTTTTTTGGTATATTAGACTTTCGCACGTTCTTAATGTCATATACAAAACCTTATTTGGAAAATGTGTTTTGGAGTTACAGAAAGCCTATACAGCATATAAGGTTATCCCTATGCGACGTATAAGATTCAATCTTTTTGTTGGTTTGTGGCGTTTCAAAATGTTATTTTTTTTGTGAGTGAAAATATAAAGCGGAGCCTCTATTGTAAGACATCTATTTTATTGAAAATTAAATTTCCTTTCACAACAAACCCCACATGATCATGAACATGAGAGGATCCCCATATTTCTTTTATATGCTTAGTCAAGGAGCATAAAATAATTGTAAACTTTCTTTCTTTGACCTTAACTAACTATTTCACAATTATTAGACCACACATGTGTCTTAGATGTCGACTTAAACCTCAAATCATTTAGTTGAGGAGGTATAATCCGGTTAAACTCGATTGTCTAAGTTTAGATAATTATGTTTCAATAATTCAATTAAAAGTATATATATATGCAGCCTAACTATAGACAACTCGGGTCAATCTCCTCGATTACAGGGGTATCAATCTAGATGGTATCCGTTTCCCTAAATGTGACACTGCAATTGAGATCGAAAATCACTTTTTTACCGAATGTGATTTATCCAAATCCACTTGGAATTATGTCCTGGAATGGTGGGGAATCCAAAACATGAACATCACAAACATGAATGACATCATTGAAAGGGCAAAGACTAGATATGGTGAAAGTGTTATCTCATTGGTGGCTTTATATAGCCTTACATGAGTGATCATAAGATAATGTATAACTACTATGACTAAATATTAGGATCAGTTACAACTAGATACTATAGGTGGAATAAGTTATTGACAAAGTCTAAGCTTTATCCTTATCGTTAATAGTCATCGGCCTTGCATATTGGGCTCACTTGCCTGCCACTACCGTTAAGATCTTTGACTCAGTAGTCCAAACCACCTTTTGGGTACTGTGGCATTTTAGAAATGAAGCAACCTTTGCCATCAAGCGTCCCAACAAAGATCTAATCATCAACGATATCAGGTCCTTATCTTTTAATTGGTTTTCTAGTAGGAAAAAAAAGTCCTCCTTAAATTGGATAGAGTGGTCTTGTAACTCTTGTAATGCTCTATCCATAACTTTTTGTATCCTTCTTCCTATCATCTTCCTAGAGATTTCTCTAATTTTATATTCATTTGCCGTTCAAAAAAAATAAAAATAAAAATGGATAATTACCAAAACGGATCAGTCGCCAAAAGCACTTTCCTTGAATAGATGTTTTTAAATCACTTTCCTCTAGCGGATCAGGGCAACTTGGCGACTGAGCGACTCAACAAGGGTGTGACACGTGTCATATTATTTTATATTATAGTACATGTATGTGTAAGGTATAATGTATAGGGCAACTCGTACTTTTTGGGCAACTTGTATAGGGTAACTTTTTGTGCTTTAATTTAATTTTATACAATCTTATCATCTAATCCTCATTAATCACATACCAACCCACCTCATTTATTTACAGACACTCTTTTACTTATTTACACATACACAATCCACAACCCTCATTTATTTACACCACCAATCCTCACACTCTCTTCTTGTCAAAACTTCCAACCACCACCGAACCTGACAACCACCGTAGCTGAGGAAAACAGTTAAAGAAGACAACAACAAAAGTATTAACATGTTACTACTAATCAAGTGTTAGATGTTATTTTTCATAGATTTGTACATATTAATTGTAGATCTGAGCTGTATTTTATTTCAATATTTGAAAATAGTGTTTTTTTACAGCCGCCTCTCCGCATCAACTGGCTTGTCGCCGAAAAGTTGCCGTTGCCGGTACTGTATCGGTGAATGTTGATAAAGTAATGTTTATTCTTTTGTTATTCTTTAGATCCACATGAGCTTACGAATTTTTTTTTGTTTCTTTGTTTTGTTTTGTTTTTTGTTTTTTTTTTGTTTTTTTTTTTATTTTTTATTTTTTTTTTATTTTTTTTTATTGTTATTAAAGATAAGAGACGGCCACCATGAAGGATAATCGGACTTGGCTACAGCTGTGGCGGCAGAAGCGGAGTAAAGTTTTTTCTGATAAGATTACATTCTCATGAGTAAATTAACACCTTTGATTGAGTAATATGGTTTGACATATGTGTTAATTAAGTACCAAAAGAAACGTAATACTTATATGGACATATGTTTTAATTATGGACCCAAAAATTACATATGACTTACATATAATTTGAGATATGTGGTAACACATATGGTTTTAACACAATGTGGCAATAGTTTAAGTTTATATTTGTTAAAGGTTATATTTAAGAAGGTAAAGTTGCAGTTTGATGTACTTGTTGATTCTATGAAAGTGTTTGAATTTGAAGTTGAATGTATCAAGGTATGTAATAGGTCCCCGAATTACTTGATGGCTGAATGCTTTGATATGGAATTTACATATCATCTAAAATCATCCATCTACCAAGTAATTCGGCCATACACAGCTTGTTACATTGAACTTCATTTGTAGAACCTCAATTATAAAGATACGTCTTTCCAGCGTTTTGGATGGTGTTCGAGAGTTAATTTGAACACCGTCCCTAGTATCATTTGTGTGGTTGATGTTGATCACAAGTTAGTGCCTTTTTTGTAGCCGTATCTTTATGGACGGTGTTCAAAAAAACTCTCGAACATCAACAACAACGCTGTAAAGACGTATCTTTATCATTGAGGGGTGTTGATTGCGATAATGATTTAGTGTGTATTGTTCATGACAGGCCACACTCCTTCATTATCCCATTCAACACGAGTCCTAATACTCACTTTTATCTAGAATCTACAATTGTATCATACTTTATGTAATCTTAGTTAGCTTAATAGCCCAACATTGTTGTGTTATGCGTGTTGCATTATTAACTAAAATATTTTTACTTTAAAGTCCATCACGTTATTCATTTTTTAATATTGACAAACGATGTTACAACATATTTAGCCATTCTTAGTGTCCACAACAGTTCCTTTTGTTATTTCATCAATCTAGCAATTTGCTTGGTGCAAGCTTTTGCTCAAAGAGTGATGAAAAAGCAAAAGGTAGTGGTGGGGGCACTCAGAAGGGTTAAGTATGTTGATTTTAGCCTATTTCAGTTGCACAAAGTAAGCTGTAATAGACATGTAACATCGTGTGTCAATATTGAGAAATGAATAACGTGATGCAGTTTAATAAACTACATAATTACTTGTGTTGTGTTGTGTTTGTTTCTATTGCATTCTTGTCATAAAGTTTGTTTGGTTGTTTCCTTCTTTCCCTAGGCTTTGAAACCGTTAATAAATCTGGTAACAAGAAATGACGAGGCCGTCTGTATGTGGTACCAAACCGCCAGACAGTACCCCAAGAGGATTGCGAAGCCGTTCATTCATAATCAATCCGGAAACCATATCCCCTCCTACACCTCCTGAATTTGACGATCCTTTGGAACTACGAAAATGGGTGCCATTTCTAGAGGTATGCAAAAGTTTAACTATGTTTTCCCCCTTAATTTTGGTTTCCAATTTTTATTATCTACTACCTGTGATATTTACATAAGTTAGATGCGTTAGTCGAGTAGAAATGTTTAAACATAAGTAAGTTAGGTTATACAGCGATATACGTATGTTCATTTTAGCCTATTACATATGTCGAGTAGAAACATTTTGGTCAAAGAGTGTTGAAAAAACAAAAGGAATTGTTCGGGGGACGCATAAGGGTTACGTATGTTCATTTTAGCCTATTACATTTGTACAAACTATGCTGCAATAGACATTTAACATTGTTTTGAGGATCGAAGCAATGAGACCATCATTCACTAACCATACTCAATTAATATAGAATGATAAGAAGGAAATAGAGGATGTCGTAGAAGTGTCTTTGGTGCAAATACAATTTTTTGCCATATCCTCTTTTTCCTTCTTATCATCCCATATTGATTGTGTCTACCCAAGAATTCTGAGTTCCCAAAATATATTATAAGATACGACATTCATTAGTTTATTAGGTACTTATTTAGGGTCTTTTATTTTATACATTGAACTTGTGTATGTCATGGGTTTTTTTTTAACTAAAATGTTATGTGCAATGGTTTATTTTGTTATATGTAAAACTTTTGTTATTTTCAATGGTGAATTGATAGTTTTGCATGGGGAAGATGAACTTCCTGCGTCAGTTACTACAGTAGTTATGTCATCCCCTATTTATATTCCTGGTTTAGTTACTAAATAATATTTCTAACCTAACTTATCATATCAGGCACCCTACTACGTCATCCATTATCCATGGCTTCTACTTCTTCCAACAACATCAATGAAATCAAAGCAGCATCTGGGTCTTATAATTTGGCAACAACATTCAAGTTCTATTTCAACAATGAAATTACTGAAGAGAAGGGTTGTTTGAAAAGATACTTGGATGAGCGTAACCAACTCGAAAAGAAAGTAGAGGACCGTCAGGTTACACTCAATGAGACTCATCATCTGCGTTCATTCAACCAAAAAGCAGTTCAAATTCTTCGTTGTCTAGTTGAAACACAGGAAAGGGAGCGTAAAAGGATTCTTTTGTTGACTGCTCTAATCAATGATATCAGTGACAGGATTCATGAGAAGGAGCAACAAGCTAAGCTTATGGAGGTTCATGAACAACTCTCCTCTGATGAAGATTAGAGTATCACCATATCTGTTGTCTTTTGGGGTTATATTTTCGTACTTGTTTTTGTTTCTTTATGTTGAATGCTTGATTATCAAATGGCTGTAAGTCTCAAATTGTAATGACTTTGAATTATAATGAAAATTAAGTTTTTGGTTTTTCCTTTTTCAATTGTTGATGCAAATGCGACTCTCAACCATTTGTTGTGGTTGTTTAGTATGGACATGATTTGTCATGGCATATTAATTCTCTATTTGTTCCATATCATATACTTTTTTCTACTGGATCTCCACTACACATAAATTCATTCAATATTGAATACTTGAATCATATTCATATTTAAACAACAGGTTATATTGAGTACTTCAATCATATTCATATTTAAATATGTGCATTCGAATGGATAAAAGTAAATGGATGTCTAAATGGGTGGTTGGCAGTTGGCACACAGGCCATTGTGTTATGCTGTTTTCAAAATTTGCTTTTGGCGGTCCTTGTCCCCCTTTTTCCCGCCTATCCTCTTGGGAACCATTGAACCACTACTTCCCCAGGCTATTTAAACCCTCGATTGTTTAGGTAAGAACACACAAAAACAAACATATTCCCTTTACAAGATACACAATTAACAATGGCAGCAAATACACCGTTTAAAAAAGTAGTGGACCATAACCACAATGTGGTGGCGCAACCAAATGTGGTGGAGCCGCCGCAAAAAGTAGTGGACCATAACCACAATGTGGTGGAGGTGCGGCGAAATGTGGTTTTAGAAAGGAAGGAAAGGAGGCAAAGGGATGAAAGCATGGAATACAACTCTGGTTCGAACAGTTTTGGTGTTTGAATGTTTGTATTTTTCTAGTATCTCATGCTTATGGTGTTTCAATGCTTTTAGTATGTAAATAAATAGGTTATGATTGTGAATGTTTAATTTGGATGAGAGTTTGAATCTTTGCAAATTGGTTATGTTGGACAACAACATTGAGTTGTATCAGACAAGTGGAGGCGTGTGTTTTACACTTTTTGGATGTCTTATTTTGTTATACATTTTGGATGTCTTATTTTGTTATACATTCTATTTCTTTGGCCATGTCCTAAATTGTTTTATACACTTTCTACAAATTAGTTGGAGATTAATATAAATTTACCTGATGGAAAAAAAATGATGATCAAATAACAACATAACAGGGTAAACCAATCTACAACCATGTTTCAAGGTTTCATCTTTTGAACATTATCAAGATGGAAAAAGTAACAGTTCCCAAAACAAAACAATCTAATACTTATGTTTCACATATATCTTCGGAATTTGCCTTGTATTGTTGATTGTGGCCTTTTGTGGAGCTAGAAATTGCATTTTGCTAGTACCTTCCACTTGTGACTGTGGTACCTTAATTGTATTGCTACCACTTCGTTTAACACCTTGTGGTTGTTCCTCACTGTATACTTCACGTCTTAGGTCTTCTAGATCTTTAGGTGGCAATTGCATATTTGGTTCAGCATTTGGTCCATATCGCTCATAAATCTCATGAAATATGACCTCTCTTAGTACCTTGTTGGACCATTCCCTATCGTCAGGGTTTATCTTCTTAAGTCTTTTACGACTAGACATATTCTTCGGGCAGTGATGCAAAAATGCTGAAGAAATTTACAACAATGGGGAGTAAAAAGATATGAGGTGATGAATGAGATGTGACAATCAGGAAGAAGATGTGGAAAAAAGAAAAATCCTATGCCCACTCTTAAATAGAAAAACCCAAAGCACAAACTTAGTCACATGGAAACACTGCAGCATATTTCACACAGTTGTAAGTAAACCCAAACCACAAACTCAGTCATATTCAATAAGGATTGAGTTTTGAAAATAAACCCAAACCACACAATATTTTCAATTGAATAGTCATATTCGGCATGACTTTAATAGTCAAACTAGGTATGACTTTAATAGTGGTATTAGTCACATTTTGCACCCAAAAATATGTTTACTTTGATATTGTATTCTGGTATGTAAGTGGGTTATTAGTAACGGTATACACCATTTACAAGTTACTATATAACGTTTACAAGGGTTAGTAATTTAGTTTTTGGTTTACGTTGACTTTATAGTCAAAAGTGGTTTTTCCAAACACTGCACTATAGAACTTTACTGCATATACATGCTAATGTAAATGGAGAAACATAAAGCATCTAAAAAGAAGCATATAATTTCATTGATGATAAGTAGAGGTCTTTGGGTTTATGTTTCTATTGGGCCAAGTTGCATAAACATTGAAAAAGTTTCCCATAGTTTATAAAAGTTGCCCAATCAAAATTTTGCCAATTTGTACCTGACACTTGTCATAAGTATACACAATGTGGTCAGAAGTACAAGTTGCCCACGGCTACTGTGGGATTTTGTCAGTAAGTGGTAAAATTAAAAGTCAAACTACAAAACTCAAAGTTACTTAACGCTAGATTAAATCTACAAGTAAACCATCATTCAATTGAACTATACATAATGAAACCCATAAAAGCAAACCAACATTAACAAAAGAAAATACCAAGAAATACAAATGTAACATACTAGTGTTTATAATTTTTGTAAGGTTCACATTGTTATAAAAATTTGTTTTGCAAGTTATGAAATACAAATGTAACATAATAGTGATTGGTTCAGTTTCACATTAATTATAACTAGTAAATATTGATTTGATTGACATGAATTAGACCAAAAAAGTCTGCCTGGGAAGACAACCACTATGTAACAATTTATTGCGGGTTTAATTTATGCAATGATTATGTTTACCACTTGTTTACTACTAGTAATTTTTTGTATTTTATATAATTGGAGTTGCTCATTCAATGGTTTCATGCCTTTCTTATAGGTGTTATACACAACACAAAACCTAGCTTGTTTTACCATAACCAGAGAATCATCAAAAAAATGGTTGAAAAACCTAATCTGAAAGAACTTCAAGAGATGAGTGGTTCAGATGAACTACATAAATATATAAAGTTCCTGTTCTCTCAAGAAATTCTGATGAATGAAACGATGCTCATGTGGCTTGGTGAGCGACGCGATGAGCTCCGTATCAGCATTGACAAGCGTTCAGCGAGAATGAATGAGGTTTTTGACCTTAACTTCGATGAAGAAGAAGCTGCTGATGATACCTATGAATCCCTTCGTGAGGTTCAAGTGATGGAGGTCCGTTTGCTCGAGTCCTTTGCGGCCATTCTGAAAGAAGTTCGTGCTCTTATATCCAAGAAGGAGCATGCCATTGCCACCTTGAATAAGTATGATTAGGACTAAAGGTTAATGGTTGTTTAGGTTCTTTTGTGTTTGTCAGTCGTGTAGGTACTTTGGTTTGGTTTGTTGGTCTTTTATTTTGATGTTGTTTGATGGTTTAATGGAACTGCACTGCAATTACCCAGTTAAATAATGAATGGTATTTATGTTTGAATGTAACATTCTTGTTTAATTTGTTGAGGTATTTATGTGTGACACAAAACCATGTTAACAAATCATAGTGGTTGTCAAACCCATATGAACTATAAACATTATCAGCACAATCACACACAATGCTTAAAGATTTTATGATCCAGATAGCTTGCATATAGTTACTTACTTGTGTAAGTCATCGTTAAAACAACATTTGACAATAAAAGTCAACTCTTTGTTGCATAATACATGAACAACTCTGTTTTGGGGTTAAAACAGCCTAATACACATATTAATGGACCTTGTTATTTGGATCACACCTCAACTATTACTGGTAAAAATTAAACAACAAAAACATTTAAACAAATAACATAATAACTAATTACTCATTAATACCGTTATGAAAATACATCCATTTAAGACCTGATAGAAGGACTAAACACCATCATACATCAACAAAACTACCTAAACACGTACCATAAACAAAATACATCATAACCCAATACCAAACTTGCTTTCCATTACTTTTATAACCAAAATACCACCACAAAAGACGATTTACCTTGAAAAAGATGGTTGTTCACAACTGGGCCAAACAGTAAGAAAGTTAATATTTAAACTGCATTAACTTCTTCATGATCCTTGACTTATCACCAGCACGGCGAAGACTTGTCTGTCGCCTTTTAATCAAGTACTCAATTTCTTCCAAATCCTCCTGCTGCGATACCTTAAGACGGACCAAGGGTTCTTTCAGCACATCATAGTTCCCAAACTTTTCAAGCTCCAGTAAGATAGCATGTCTGTGCTTAACACGTACCTCTATTTCCTCGATCATCCTCCCATAATCTTTCTCATCACCCCTGTTGGCGTCTCTCTCCCTAGCAAAAATACTATGGAGGAACATATCAATACGCCTACAATCAATGTCATTTGCGATTTGATCGTAAATTGGTATGGTAGATGCCATGTATTTGGAAATGTGGTTGCGTATCCAAGAAGAGTGTTGTAGAAGAATATTTTTGGAAATGAAGTAGATCAAGCATTCTTAAATACGCAATAAACTAAAAAGTTGCCCAAAAAGATAGTGTAGGAACCAAATTGGAACAGTATTTAGTTAAGTCACAGTTCCCAATGCAAAAAAATTGTTGAAATTGATCAGAGTTGCCCAAAACCTATAAAAGTTGCCCAAGCATACCCTTGCCCAATAACTGCATGACACTTGGCATAACTATACAAAAGTAACTCACAAGTACAAGTTGGCCATGGGTAGTTTAGGATTTTTTTCGTTTATCTTGACTTTAATAGTCAAACGATGAAACTTTATACATGGGTTTCATTTGTTGGTCTTGAGAATGTTCAAAAGATGAAACTTTATACATGCTATTGATTTAAGTAAGTCATGTTCTTCAAATGAGGTGGAAATCAAGTGTATTTGAACATGTTCTTTGTTAACTATCATGGCCACATTTCTGATATACCCAACAAAGTATGCAAACATTGTACATTTACCAATGATCATATATATCATATAAGACATTACTAATTATCAATACTAATGACAAATATTGCAAATATAGGACATTATAATTAAAGATACACAATATATTGTCTCAAAACATCAACAACTACAATTAAAAATACATAACAAATTTTGTCCCCAAACTTTTCTGACCAGCTGGAAGGCCTAGAACGCAATTCATTATTCTTGGTGGTCTTGGAGCTGAAACCTTAGACATGCGTCTCTTCTTCACTTGAACATGGCCTTTTGCATCATAACTCTCATCAGAAGAACTTGAATCATCAATTGAGTCAAGACTTGATGGAATATTTTTAGAACGGGAACCTTTTTTTTAGAAAAAGAACTTATTGGAATTTTCTTTGCCCATGTTTTAGGAGGTCTTTTGTTCACCAAAGAAGCTGAAGGTTTTTTTAGTGTATCCTCATAAAACTCAAGGCTGGTGTCAGAATCAGAATCAATAACTATTACCTCATTTTTTTTGGGTGGTTCCTGTGCCTCCTTGGGCCTTCCAAAAATAGCATCAAGTTTTGCTATAGCCTTTGCCTCCATTGCCAAATTTCCTCTTTGACCTCCTTCAGACTACCATACATTACTTCAAGCTTTGACACCCTCTTGCCAAGTGATTCAAGCTTTGATACCCTCTTACCAAGCGCTTCAACAGGTGTACAAATATGAAGTGTCGACAATTAATAAACACATACAATTAAACTAAAAATAATCATAAAAAGAAAGAAAGGTATACACTAACCATTAGCAACATCACGTCGATTGTTCTCCCTTTGGCACAAGTCTTCTAGAATCACCTCAGCCATTTCCTCGTCATCATACCATTTAGTGCCATATTTACTCAAGACATAGTCAACCATAGCATCGTTAACCACCATCTTACTAAAATCATTATTTTTTGAACAAGAAGCTGCCATTGAATGACTTAACTTGAAAATAATGGTTTATTGTTGTGACGAATTAGGATGAGGGTGTGTGTTTCTTTGTTGAGTAAATAGTTGTTAGTTTAATAAGTTATAAGTGATAAATGAAGTTTTGGAATACCGTGTAATAAATGTCTGTATAACCTACGTTCCATTGGCATTATCAAAATGTAGTAGTATACAACGTTCAACGCAAAAGTATTAAGACGTGTGTCTTTTCCAATGAAACCGTTCAGTTGCCTAAAGCAATGGTTATAAATTGGAACATTTGTAAGCAACAAAATCATTCAAAAAAACTTAAAGGTATACAATATCAAAAATGGCATCAACCTCAAAAATTAATGTGCAAGAGAAACAAGAAAAGGTAGGAGCAATGCAACAATAAAAAACAGAGGAGTTTGAAGAAAAAGCTTTCATACTTGAAAAAGAAGAAGCTGAAGAAGAAGAAATAGAGGAAGAGGGAACATTTGAAGAAGCGGTGGATTGGTATATGAAAGAAAAGTTTAAATTTCTGGAAAAAAATTTGAAATAATTTGAAAAAAGAGAAAAAGCTGCAAAAGAAAAACCAACCAAGTGTAAATACACTTGGAAGAATATGTTGGCAAACAGAAAAAACAAAAACATGCCCGATCAGGAAGAGGAAGACTCATCAGATGATGAGTATTTGGATTATGACAACCTACATTTGTCATTTGATCCCGAAAAATGTCAAAAGTTTCATTGTTAATTGTTTAATGTAATGTTTATTTTATTTTCAATGAAATCTTTATTTTTGTGTTCTTTTTTATCGAATTTGAATTCAAATGTTTATGTTCTGTTTCATTAAATTTGTCAAACTAGAAAGTAAGTAACAATGAACTTCAAAGTTTAATCCACAACATTTCTAGGTGGGACAAAGGCAATCAAAGAAAAATGTGTTGACTTTAATAGTCAATTTTTGTTATTCCAATTGCATTTTGACTTTCGAAAGTCAACCTGCTGATTACATGCTTCTGTTTGTTAAAAAAAAAGCATCCTATTCAAACAACACTGATGAATTGAAACTAGATAATCATTCATTGTTTATTATTGTAAAAATGTTTTGTTCATAAACATTAAAAAATTACGAATTGTTTATGTATGCTTTTGCATATTACATCCTACAACAGCCTAGTTTCATTAAAGATAAGACTGGAGGAAGCAACAACCTTAGAGCGACAGAGTGGAGGCGAGAGAAACATTCAGCAAAGACGGCAATGGCGGATGGTGGTGCAGTCAGGTGGTATTCAGATACGGTGGTGGTGGTGGAGAGGTCAGGTGGTATTCAAATATGCTTGCTAGTGGTGGTGGTGATGGTTGAAGAAGCTATGAGAATCAAATATGCTTGCTGGTGGTGGTGGTGATGGTTGAAGAAGCTATGAGATTGATGGTGTATATAGTATATATAT
This sequence comes from Artemisia argyi, assembly GCA_030686995.1. Lineage (NCBI taxonomy): Eukaryota > Viridiplantae > Streptophyta > Magnoliopsida > Asterales > Asteraceae > Artemisia > Artemisia argyi. The sequence continues at coordinate 155,813,901 of CM060709.1, read as the reverse complement.
AGTGTGCTTTGAAGTGTTTAGGACTATATTAATTTGTTTTGTGAACGTTAAGTATCATTAAAGCTAAATGATCAACTTAATCTTTGTACCGTATGATTGTTAAAAGTGGTGAAAGTACAAAAAAAAAAGTTGCCCAATACAAGTCGCCCAATATATAGGTAGTTGCCCATGAAAAAACCTTAAAATACCTTACACAACACTTACACATACCTTACAAATACATTCTAATTTTTGTACTTTAATAATTAAATATTGGACACGTGTCAAACTCTTATTGAGTTGCTCAATTTTTTAGTTGCCCGATCTAATTTTGGGAAGTGAAATTTCAAAGTCTAAAAAGTGACTAATCAAAAAGTCAAAGACCCGTTTTGGTAATTATCCCAAATAAAAAAGCCTTGACTATGCCGACCCTCACTTTACATGCCATATTTTTCTATAAAAACATAAACCCAAATCTGTCACAGCTCAAATACACATATCAGTTGTTTCCTATGGAGAACCTAACAGAGACCGCTGATCATCGACACCGAAGAATAATATTGTTTCCGTTACCATATCAAGGTCACTTAAATCCGATGCTGCAACTTGCCAACATACTATACTCCAAAGGTTTTAGTATCACCATCCTTCATACCAACTTCAACGCGCCCAAAACATCAAATTATCCTCACTTTACATTTAAATCTATCCTAGACAACGAGCCTCAAGATGAACGTTATACCAGTATAGCGTCACAAGGCTTGGGAAGTTTTGCTCGCGTTTTTCTGCTCAATCAATATGGTGCAGATGAGTTACGTGAAGAATTGGAAATTTTGCTAAGAGATGGACAAGTATCGTGTTTGATCACAGATGCACTTTGGCACTTTACACAATCAGTTGCGGATAGCCTTAACCTCCCACGGCTTGTTTTGAGGACAAGTAGCTTGTTTTGTTTTCTTTTATATGCTTCGATACCCCGTTTTGATGATCGTGGTTACTTTGAACTTTCTGACAATAGTAAGTTTTATTTTAATCATATTACGATAAATACTAGTAGTCTAGCTAGTAGTACTATAAGTAAACTTTAATTATGAACTGTCTATAAATAATAGATCTTGCAACTACAGTACATGTTAATATAACATTATGAAAATCTTATTTTGTTGTATAGCGTAAATAAGGCTTGAAAATATATTATTTTAACTACTTAACCTTAATTGTTCTCATAATCGATTGTTTGATTTCATGGGTTCAAGAGTTGGAAGAACAAGTGGTAGAATTTCCAATGTTAAAAGTGAAAGACATCCTAAACATGGGTTTCAAGAGTAAGAATGATACTGTTGGTGAGTGTATAGGTAACATGGTGAAGCAAACAAAAGCATCTTCAGGAATTATATGGAACTCAATCAAGGAACTCGAAGAACCAGAGCTTGAAAAGATGCTGCGTGACTTTCCTGTACCAAGTTTCCTGATACCATTTCCAAAACATCTTACAGCCTCTGCTAGCAGCTTACTAGACCAGGATCAAACCTTTTTCCCATGGTTAGACCAACAACCACCTAATTCTGTGCTATATGTTAGTTTTGGTAGTGTTTTTCAAGTGGAGGAGAAAGATTTCTTGGAAATAGCTCATGGGTTGGTCAATAGCAAGCAGGCGTTTATATGGGTGGTTAGACCTGGGTTCATTAAGGGTTCAGACTGGCTGGAACCATTGCCTGATGGGTTCGTGGGTGAAATGGGCCGAATTGTGAAATGGGTTCCTCAACAAGAAGTGCTAGCTCATAATGCAATTGGTGCTTTTTGGACACATAGTGGATGGAACTCGACTTTTGAGAGTGTTTGTGAAGGTGTTCCTATGATTTGTTCGCCTTTTTGGGGTGATCAACCATTAAATGCCAGATACATTAGCGAAGTTACTAAGGTGGGAGTGTGTTTGGAGAATGGTTGGGAAAGAGAAGCAATAGCAAGTGCGATAAAGAGAGTAATGATGGATCAAGAGATTAGAGAGAGGGCTAAAGTTTTGAAACAAAAGTTAGATGTTTCATTGATAAAGGGTGGTTCTTCGTATGAATCATTGGATTCCTTAGCTGCTTACATTTCTTCATTCCCTGTGATGCATAGATAAATTAAACATGATATATTGTGCTTGATCTTATGTCTTAAATGATTATAACTTACAATCAAGTTATCAAATCCGTTTTTTTCTACTCAAGTGTTTATCAAATCCTTACTCTCATTTTTACGAGAAGATTTTGTAGTCATATTTGACTATCGAGTTAGAATTCACGCAACGCCCCATTCCCTTGTATTATAAGACTCGATCATTAGTCATTATCCATCTCCTACATGAGTTGGCAAAAGCAAGCACATATCACAAATGTGGTAGAAATCGACTGCTAACTCTAACATTGTTTTTGTGAAATGCACCCTTAACTATGTATCTAAAATATAACATATTGTAAGTTTGTAACACTTTATCTAATTGTCTGTTTGTTCTTTGTATATTATGCGTGCCACAACACAAATACTTACGCTTTTATACAGAATTGTGGGAATCATTGTCTCATAAAAGTGGCCCAGATGATTCAGACAAAAAAATCACATCACAAGATGGTCATACAACAATTGTCAAAGTTTTGGAACTTTATAAATAAAATCTGGGTTAAAGCCATGTAGATAATTAATTTTTAATTTGTATCAAAGTGCAGTGAAAGCATTAATCTTTTTAATTACCATTATAAACAATAATTTTCTAATTTTGTTTTAGTTTGATATTTGTTGACGTCGGACAAGCATATTCACAATTGTTAATATGCTTATACGTTAGCAAAATGCATTTAAAATTTTGTTATTTATAATGACAATAAAAATGTAAAGATTCCACTTTGATATAATTTTAAAAGTGAGTTGTCATTATATATGTTAAGAAATAAAATGGGGTTCTTGTTTCTGTCATGCTTATGTACTCACGCTTTTTGTGCATCATATTTTATTTTGATTTGTTGTTTCATACTGCATGTCAGTATGTTTGAACAGATACCATTAAGGCTTTCTCTTAGAGTTGGTGATTGAAAGGGGCATATTTGGTTCATTCGGTGTCTCAGGTACGCAGTCTCAATTTGCTCACAATAAATAACTCAACAGAATAATGACTAGTTAAACAATCGCGATAAGAAAACTGATTTCAGAAAGTAAGAACATGGAAAACCATATAGAGAGAAGAAGTAGCTGCCGGCGGCAAAGGGTGGTCCTTTTTCCGATGCCATTTCAAGGACACATAAACCCGATGCTTCAACTCGCAAATATACTTTACTCCAAAGGCTTCTCGATCACCATTATTCACACTAACTTCAACTCAAGTTACAAATCAAATTACCCTCACTTTACCTTTCGACCAGTTCTTGATAACGATCCAAAAGACAACAATCTTGCAAAGTTAGCTTCTAAAGGAATTGGTGATCTTCTTTTGGGTATCATGCTGTTGAATCAGTGTGGCGCAGACAGCTTGCACCAAGAATTGGAGCAAATGTTTGTGGCTTCAAAGCAACAACATGAACCTATAGTATGTTTGATTACTGATGCGCTTTGGTACTTTACTCAATTAGTAGCAGATAGACTTAAGCTTCCCAGAATTGTTTTGAGAACAAGTAGTTTATTTTGCGTTAATGTTTATGCATCCATACCTCTTCTCGATGACCGGGGTTACTTTAATCAAGCAGAAAGTGGTACTTATTTCTTTATCCATCTCCATGTAGTCATATGCTAAGATTGGTTTCTGAATATTGTAACTTGATAATTAGTTTCGAATCTTTATCTACAGTTTTTTATGAAGAGAATATTATGTCGCCAGACGACACTAGCAACTTCAAGAAAACCAAAAGCAGTGAGCCGATTCTAAGTAAGCTAACTCCTGATCTTTACCTTCCAAATCAAGAACTAATTATCAGTTTCTCTACTAGCTAACTAGTGGTTTTTTTTTTTTTTTTTTTTTTTTTTTTTTTTTTTTTTTAATTTTTAATTTATTTTTCATCTTGAAATCTAGATTTGGAAGAACGAGTACCGGAGATCCCAGTTCTTAAAGTGAAAGACGTCATAAAGATGAGAATCAAAGGCCAGGAAGATCCCACGGGTAAATTACTAGCTAACATGTTGAAACAAACAAAGGCATCTTCAGGAATAATTTGGAACTCATTTACTGAACTTGAAGAACCCGAGCTCAAAAAGATCCTTCAATACTTCCCGGTTCCATGTTTCCTGATAGGCCCATTTCACAAATGCTTCCCTGCCTCGTCAAGCAGCTTATTTGAACCAGATAGAAGCTTTATGTCATGGCTAGATCATCAATCACCTAGTTCCGTACTCTACATAAGTTTTGGCAGTGCTGCTCAACTAGAAGAGCAACAATTCTTGGAAGTAGCTCATGGTTTAGCAGATAGCAAGCAGCCATTCTTGTGGGTGATGCGACCGGGGTTCATCAAGGGTTTAGAAGGGACTGAACCGTTACCTAAATGGTTCCTAGATTTGGTGGGGGAAAGGGGTCGTATTGTTAAATGGGCTCCTCAACAAGAAGTACTAGCTCATAAAGCTATAGGAGCTTTTTGGACTCATAATGGATGGAATTCGACATTAGAAAGCATATGTGAAGGTGTTCCTATGATCTGTTCTCCATTTTGGGGTGATCAACCGTTAGATGCAAGATACGTGAGTGATGTTCTGAAAATAGGGATTTATTTGGAAAACGGGTGGGCGAGAGAAGAGATAGCTTGCGCAATAAGAAGAGTAATGGTGGAGGAAGAAAGGGACGAGATTAAAAAAAGAACAAAATGTTTGAAAGAAAAAGTAAATTCAAGCCTTAGTAAGGGCGGTTCTTCATATGAGTCATTAGATACCCTGATTGGTTACATCTCTTCCTTCTAATCGATATTTTCTTCACTTTGATGCAAAAGTGTGTAACTTTAAGAATAATTTGGAATTCTAGTTGAGCCTGCAGGATGGTGATTAATTTAGTATATGTAAGTAGTCTGCATAAAAAGCAAGCACAGGACTACAATGTTACTGAACGACTGAGTTTTATATGAGCAAATATGTTATATTTAATAATTCGGAATCTTAGGAGATGTCAATATCTGCTATAAATTACTCAAAATGAAAATAATATAAGACATAATAAGGATTTAGTTATGAAAAAGCATGTAATAAATCGACGGAGACTGGTCTTTTTTCCGGTACCTTTACAAGGTTACATAAGCCCAATGCATCAACTAGCAAACATTCTTTATGACAGCGGATTTGATATTATTATAATTTACACTGAATCTGAATTCAACTCTCCATATTACTCCAACTATCGGTGTTTTACCTTCAAATCGATATCTGATGGACTATCTTACAGGCTCAGATCATGGCGATGCAAATTCGTGTATGGGTCATCCACCTTATGAGAAGTAGTTTGGAGCCATTCCGGGATTACTTGGCTGAGTGTGTTGTAGAAATTACTAGTAAAGTTGGTAGTGCTGGAGCAAACATTGCATGTGTGATAACGGATGCAATTCGGTACATCACACAAGCGGTAACTGATGACATGAAGCTTCCAAGGATTTTTTTTTTTGGTGCAAAAGGTGAAAGTTTTATATTAATCACTCCAAAATATGGATACAATATATACATCATATACATAACTGCTCATGACATTCCCAAAGAGAAGGATATTCAAACTAAAATCAACACTTATCAGACATGTCTATAACAATGTCCTACAACATTAAAAGTCTGATAAAAAGAAAATCAAAACAGATCATCTTTTTTGTTCTGCACATTCATCTTTATACATCTTGAACTCTTCCATTCATCAAAGATATCACCTTTATTCACCTTTCTTTCACCTATCATCTAACTACATTTCCATATCTCTTTCCATCAAGACCATTCATCCTGCCACCACAATAGTCAATGTTAGTCTAATCTTCTATCTATGAACAACCGGATATAAAATATACTAAGTTTTATTTATATTCAATCATTAGTTTTACAGACTTGGGTTTTATGGGTATTTATAACCCATGAACCGACACAACAAAGAGACACAACGTTTCTAAACTAACATAACCGAATAAACGGTTATTAACTCTGTTCTTGTCATTCTAGGACCCTATACTTTATACATATACATAAACGACTCTAAATACATAAATACTTGACTTTCATGTTTGACCTTCATGGATTAGATAAATTAGTATCCAATACTCCTCCCTAATTTATTAATCCATGTCTTCGATATCTTCAAGCTCCATCATCTTTATCTTTGAACTTTGGCTTGTTTCCACTTTCTTTGTCTTGATCTTCAACGCGAACTATGTCTTGAAATTTCTTTTTGGTTTGACTTCTTTCTTCCTTGTCTTTAATTTCATCTTGATCATCTTTGTTACTTTTGTCACCATCTTTCTTTTCTTGTATCATTTCATAATCTTGCATCTTCAATAATTTGTTTCTTGTATCACAATCTTGTGGTTCATCTTTCTTGTTGTTTGATTTAATGTCTTTCTCAATCTGGCTTTCCTTCTGAAATCTTGATGGCGTCTCTTGATGCTTCTTGCATTCGCCCTTGTCAACTCTTTCTTCTTCTAGGAGTTTCTTATCTAAAGTAACTCCATGGTCTTCTTTCTCAAACTGTTCTCTTTCTGATCTTAACTCTTTCATCTCTTTGCTTGTGCAATCTCTCAACTTCTTGAGGTTCTCTAACTCTATCTGCATTTGTTTCTCAAATGCCATTTCTCTATTTCTTATTGTTGTCTCAAACTCTTGTGTTTCCATCTCTAACTCTTGAAGCATTTCAAACTTCCAAAACTCTAATTTACTCTTCAAATCAATTTCTATCTCTGACCGCATATCTTCTAACTTTTCCTTTTGAATTTCATCCTTCTCAATGACAATTCCTTTCCTTTTCGGTTCTTCCTTTATCTCCTTTTCATCTTTACTAATAACCATCAATAGTGCTGGTTCGTCATCTTCGAACACAAGGTTTGCCTTTTCTTCTCTACGGTTTGGTTTTGGACAATTTACAGCATAGTGTCCAAACTCATGACAATTATAACATTCTATTTCTCTAAAGTCTCTCCTATGGTAGTTTTGATCTCCATGGTTTCTCTTGTTTCTATCATAACTATCTCTTGTGAATCTTCCTTGACCTCTTCCTCGTGTCTGATTACCACCTCCTCGTCTATCATTTCCAGAGTTGCGTTCATAATTTTTGTTATTCCCTTGACGTGTGACAACAATTTCTCACTATCATCTTCCTCACTTCCTTTTCTAAACTTAAGTCTTTCTTCATAAGTCTTAAGTTTTTCAATAATCTCTTCTAATTTTACTTTCTTAAAATCAACAACCATTCAATGGTTGCTACTACTGGTACAAACTTATCTGGCACTGCATTAAGCACTTTCCTTACTTTCGTTTGCTCATCAAATGTTAATCCACATGTAGCAGCCTTTGTAATAATACTCATTAACTTCCCAGCGAATGAATCTATTGTTTCATCTTCTTTCATTACGAGTCTCTCAAATTCTAATTTGAGTTGTTGCGAGTGCGCTTGTTGTACATCTTCTGTCCCAATAAATCTAGCCTTTAGTGAATCCCAAATTTCTTTCGCTGTTTCACATCCCGCAACTTGCATTTGCAAATCCTCTGGTAACCCTTGAAATAGGTATGCTGACGCCGAACTATCCTTCTTTACATCAATCTCTTTTGATGTACTTACTCCTTCTACTAAATCCCATACTTCATTTGCCATTAATATCTTCTTCATTCTTAATGCCCATAATGTATAATTCGTATTGTTTAAAACGGGGCATTGATATGATGGTAACGATGTGGTGAAAACAACTCTGTTTTCGTTTTTATCTCCCGCCATATCTTTCGATTTGATTTTCCTCTAAGACCAATATAATTCTAATAATAGTCGACCTTAAATTCTTCTTTCTAACCGACAATAGTAATATGCAACTTCTAAAACCAATATAATCTTAATAATAGTCGAACTTAAGTTTTCTTATCTAACCACAATTAATTCTCAAACAATTCTAATGTTTTCCTAAGGCAAATTGTAAAATCTATTCTACTAATAGAGAAATTAAAAAAAAAAAAAAACTATCACAGGTAAAAAATGGAACCTGTGTATATTTCCCTTGGGCCTTTTCAACTCTTGTGGGCTTTTAAAAGTGGCGCTCTCTTATACCCAAAACAAAGTCCTCTTCTACTTCCTTTCTTCTTTTTCCTACACGCAATTAGGGCAAACTCTGTAATCGTCCCTGGTCCTTCTCCTTCTTCTGGTTTTCTTTCTAATCAAATGGTGGTACGCTTATTCCTTTATACGGTACGTTTATTTCTCTTCTCCTTTTTTTATTGATTCCTCTGAATCAAAACTCTTCTCTGTCTTTCTCTTCTTAATTGATTCCCTGAATCAATTTCTTCTTTTCCCTCTTTTGGAACGATTCCCTGAATCGTTGGTACTTCTTCTCTGTCTCTGGTTCCCTGAACCTTTTGGTTTTCTTTTCTAAAACGATTCCCTGAATCGTTGTCTTTCTTTTCTATCTCTGGTTCCTTGAACCTTTTGGCTCTGATGCCACTGTTAGTCTAATCTTCTATCTATGAACAACCGGATATAAAATATACTAAGTTTTATTTATATTCAATCATTAGTTTTACAGACTTGGGTTTTATGGGTATTTATAACCCATGAACCGACACAACAAACAGACACAACGTTTCAAAACTAACATAACCGAATAAACGGTTATTAACTTTGTTCTTGTCATTCTAGGACTTTATACTTTATACATATACATAAATGACTCTAAATACATAAATACTTGACTTTCATGTTTGACCTTCATGGATTAGATAAATTAGTATCCAATAGTCAAGACAGAAAAGAGTATGGCTTCGTTAGGAGCCCAGAACCCCTCCACAAGCAAGGGCTATACCAAATGTGCTACATTTCCATCTCAAAGAATGGCTTCACACATTTGGGAACACACACCTTGCGGTGAGGACCAACCATTACCTCTTGTTGGAATGCAATGAGTGGACCATGAAGCTTCATCTTGCACAACTCTCAATTCCACTCAACTTGCACTCCCCCTAGATCAGTTACCCTTCATAATGGGAAACCTACTTCATGGTTTCCTTTCAACATAGAACTACAATACTCATCGGTACCTATCAATTTACTCCATCACCAATTGATATCACCAAAGAGGACACAATCTATTTTGAAAATAAACCAAGATACAAGGCCATCCATTATATTGATCTGAATAGATGATACTTCCGGTGTAGAAGTATGATCTCAGGGTTTAATAAACCATCATAATTGTTTGCAGATATCATTAATCATTCTGCATGAAGCTTCCAAGGATTGTGCTGCCTACTAGCAGTCTCGTCTTTCGTTGTGTATGCTAGTATTCCACATCTTTTTGGAAATGGCCATTTGAGCAAGGTGTGTTTATGTTATGTTAGATCATCTTAAATCATGAACTAGCTTAACCTTATATTTCTTGGAACTAGCTGCTCTAATGGTTAAAATTGGTCAAACGTAATGAAAGAATCACAAGTATCTGCAATTTATCAATATACGTAAAATAAGTGAACTTATCAAATTGTTGACCTTATATGATTCATTTTTGCTAGGCTTAAAATCTGACACATTGTGTAACGTGCATGTCTGGCCTTCCTAATATCACCTTTAGAAGAAGTTATATGTACTGTCCCTTATTTCATTTGACTACGAAAAAATTCTATTCGGAGCTGAGAAAAAGAGAATTTACCGCTGCTACCTATATTAAAGTGTTTTAAAGCACTCATATAGGGCGAGCATCGGGTCAAAACCGACCCGACCCGACAAAACCAAAACTAAGAAAAAACCGAAATCGAAACAGAAATTATTTGGTTTTTCTCTGTTCGGTTCGGTTTTTGTCGGTTTTCTAGGTTTTTTGCTCGAACCGGACAAACCGACCCAACCCGAAACTGAAACTTGGTAAAAACCTAAACGGAGTTAGAACCGAGTTTTGTCGGTTCGGTTTCGGTCGGCTCGGTTTTGTCGGGTTTCTCGGTTCGGTTTGGGTTTAATTTGGTTTTTCTCGCCCCAACTCATACTTATACGGTCAAAGTTACTATTCGGAGAAGCAGAACTGAAAGTTATTTCTTGATTTTTCCTTCAAAGTAGTTAATGGTACAACTTGGAGTATAAACAATAAAGTTTTAACATTGGTAAGCGAGTTTTGACTAGTCTAACTGTGTTCTCGAGTATCACGCAAGGAAAAAAAGTAAAGAAAAAAAAGTGAAACAAAAAAAATTGTGTTCTCGCATATCACTTAAAAGAAAAAAATAAAAGATAAAATGATTGAAAGTAAAAGATGATTTAATTAATTTTGAAGTGAAATATTTTTTTCTCAAAACTAGTCTTAAAATGTTTAATTTCTATTTTTCTTTTATTTTTACTTTTCCTTATTAAATAACTTGCAAACTATATAATTCAAAAAGGCACGTATTATTGTATTTCCAGGAAAGTATAGCTGCTAGACTGGACCCACTTTGAAATTGAAAGCAATCCCAAAACGTCTCTTAAAAAATATCTTCTAAAAAATATTTTTATATCGGCAAAGTCGTTAATGATCCAAAAATATCCAAGGCCAACTTGGAGTATAAACAGTAAAGTTTTAACATTGGTATGCCATTTTTGACAAGTCTAAGGAGAGTATATAATTCAAAAAGGACGTAATTTGAAACTGGAAGCAAAGTAAGGTTTTGATGTTGGTACCGAGTTGAATGCATATGGACCAAATTTGTATGACCGAATTTCATCCACATATTGGTGAGTTATTTTATATACTAAGTTTTTATTACAAACTAAAGGACAAATCTCCACTATCCATCTAGTTTGATTTAATGGTAAAGATTAACCTAAGATTTAATAAGACAACCTAAGTCCATGTTTTTTTTTCTTGCCCTTTTTGTCTATCTTATTTATTCATTTTTTTTCCTTTTTTCTTTTCTTTCATTTTTTATTCTTTTTTTTCTTTTTTTTTTTTTTTTTCTAACTTAACGTTTTTTCTATAACTCAAACTTTTTTTTTTTTTTTTTTTTTTTTTTTTTTTTGCGTTTTTTACGTTTTTTTCGTTTTTCATACATATTCGTCGGTTTTTTACGTTTTCGTCAGTTTTCTTACGTTTTCGTTCGTTTTCATACATTTTCGTCCGTTTTCATACGTTTTCGTCTGTTTTCTTACGTTTTCGCTCGTTTTCATACGTTTTCATCTATTTTCTTACGTTTTCACCCGTTTTCATACGTTTCGTCCATTTTAATACGTTTTCGTCCGTTTTTATACGTTTTCGTCTGTTTTCTTACGTTTTCATCTGTTTTCGAATTTTTTTCATACGTTTTCGTCTGTTTTCTTACGTTTTCGCTCGTTTTCATACGTTTTCGTCCGTTTTCATATATATATTCGTCCATTTTCTTACGTTTTCATCTGTTTTTGAATTTTTTTCATACGTTTTTGCCCGTTTTCATACGTTTTCGTCCGTTTTCATATGTTTTCGTCCGTTTTCATACGTTTTCATACGTTTTCGTCCATTTTTATACGTTTTCATATGGTTTCAATATGTTTTCATTCATTTTCGTCCGTTTTTATACGTTTTCGTCCGTTTTCATTCATTTTAGTTCATTTTTAAATGTTTTCAAACGTTTTCATACCTTTCTGAATATCACAAGTGATATACTGTGATTATCAGAATATCACTTGTGATATTCAGAATATCGTGAGTGATATTGAATATCACTCGCGATATTCTGAATATCACAAGTGATTTTTAAAATTTTGTAACATGAAAATCACAAGTGATATTCAGAATATCGCAAGTGATATTCAAAATATTGCAAGTGATATCTGAATATCGCAAGTGATATTCTGAATATCACAAGTGATTTTCAACAAATGTTCTGTGACACGAAAATCGCAAGTGATATTCAGAATATCGCAAGTGATATTCTGAATATCAAAAGTGATATTCTGAATATAAATCACAAGTGCAGAATATTACAAGTGATTTCACGCTTTTTTTAATTCACGTTTTTTCAAAAGTGATATTTTGAATATCACTCTGAATATCACAAGTGATATTCTGAATATCACAAGTGATTTTCAACAATTGTTCTGTAACATGAAATTCACAAGTGATATTCAGAAAATCACAAGTGATATTCTAAATATTACAAGTGATATTCCAAATATCACAAGTGATTTTCAACTAATATTTTGTAACATGAAAATCACAAGTGATATTCTAAATATCACACGTGATTTTCAACTAATGTTTTGTAACATGAATATCACTTGTAAATTTTCTGAATATCACTTGTGATATTCAGATTATCACTTGTGATTTTCATGTTACAAAACATTAGTTGAAAATCACTTGTGATATTCAGAAAATCACAAGTGATATTCAGAAAATCACTAGTGATATTCCGAATATCACAAGTGATGTTCAACTAATGTTTTGTAACATGAAAATCACAAGTGATATTCTGAATATCAAAAGTGATATTCAGATAATTACAAGTGTTATTCAGAATATTATAAGTGATTTTCATATTTTTTTAATTCACGTTTTTTTCACTTTCTTACGTTTTCTTCTGTTTTTTTCGTTTTCATACGTTTTCTTTCGTTTTCATACGTTTCTGAATATCACAATTGATATTATTAATATCACAAGTGATATTTTGAATATCAAAGAAAATCACTTGTGATATTAAGAATATCAATTGTGATATTCAGAAACGTATGAAAACGGACGAAAACATATGAAAACGAACGAATACGTATGAAAGCGTAAAAACACGCCTGGAAAGGGACAAAAACGTATGAAAAATTGATGAAAACGGACGAAAACGTATAAAAACTGCTGAAAAGTATGAAAACAGACGAAAGCGTCTGAAAACAGACAAAAATACATAAAAACGGACGAAAATGTTTATAAACGTATGAAAACAGATAAAAATGGATGAAAGCATATAAAAACAGACGAAAACGTCTGAAAACAGACGATAATGTAAAAAATTGATGAAAACGTTTGAAAGCAGATAAAAATGTCTGAAAACGTATAAATACTGCCGAAACGTATGAAAATAGACGAAAACGTTTGAAAACAAACAAAAATGTACAAAAATGGATGAAAACAGACAAAAACGTATGAGTATCACCGAATATCACTTGTGATATTCAGAAACGTATGAAAACGTCTAAAATTGGCCAAAAAAATTGAAAAACGGACGAAAACCTATGAAAATGAACGAAAATGTAAGAAAACAGACGAATATGTAGGAAAAAGGACGAAAACGTCTAAAAATGGACGAAAACATAAAATAATAGAGGAAAACGTATGAAATCAGACGGAAACATATGTAAACATATGAAACCGGACGAAAACGTATAAAAACGGATGAAATCGTGTAAAAACGAATGAAAACATATGAAAACGGACGAAAACGTATATAAACGTATAAAAACGGACAAAAATGTATAAAAACGGACAAAAACATATAAAAATGGATGAAAACGTATGAAAATGGACAAAAATGTCTGCAAACATATAAAAATTGACGAAAACGGATAAAAACGTCTGAAAACAGACGAAAACGTAAAAAAACGGACGAAAACGTATAATAACGAACAAAAACGTCTGAAACAGACGAAAACGTAAAAAAACGGACGAAAACGTATAAAAACGGTAAAAAACGTCTGAAAACGGAAAAAAAACGTCTGAAAACGTATATAATCATGTGAAAACAGACAAAAACGGACGAAAACGTAATAAAATGAGAAAAAATCGTGAATTTATTTAAAAAAGAAAAGCTTGACTTATTTAAAAAAAAAAAAAAAACAACGTGAATTGAAAAAAAAAAAAAAAAAAAAAAAGTGTAACGTTAATTAGAAAAAAGAGCCAAAAAAAAAGAAAAAAAAAGAAATAAATAAATAAATAAAGTGAATAATAAAAAAGACAAAAAAAAAAGGAAAGAAAAAGACATGGACTTAGGTTTCCATGTTTAATCTTAGGTTAATCCCCACCATTAGATCAAACTAAATGGATGATGGAGATTTGTCCCTTGGTATGTACAAAAAAAAACTAGTCCCTAAATAAACTTTTCTCACATACTATAATACTTGAACCAGATAAGTATAATGTAAAACTCACTATACATAAGACTTCTTCCTCTTAATTAATCACTTTGCTTTGAACCTACCTGAAGATGGAGAACAGTGGAAACGGTGCAAGAACACACCGGAGAGTAGTATTGTTTCCGCTACCATTCCAAGGTCATATAAATCCCATGCTTCAGCTAGCAAATATTCTACACTCTCATGGTTTCAAGATAACTATTATACACGCCGAATATAACTCTCCTAATTATTCAAACTACCCTCACTTCACCTTCAAGTCCATCAAGGACAACTTTTCCAAGATTGCGGACGAGTTGGCTACTAATCCAGATGGTAGTTATTTTGTTAACTACCTAAATAGAAGCTGTGTAGATTCGTTTAAGGAATGTCTCTCTGGGTTGTTGGATAAGGAAGCAGTTGCATGTTTGATCGCAGATGCTGTATTCTACTTTACGCAGGCAGTGGCGGATGAGCTTAACCTTCCACGGATGGCGCTTAGGACAAGTAATATCGCTGCTTCCCTTGTTTATGGTGCTCTACCGTTCTACTCTAACAAGGATTGCTTTAACCTTACAAAAGAAGGTCATTTACGTATTACTAGTATTAATTTAATTCCATATCCTTGCTTCGTATATAACTGACCGATGTTGTACAATTCCAAAACGTCTTTTAAAACTATCTTCTATAAAACTTCTAATTTTCAGAGGAACTAAACGTCAGATTACACATTTTCTGAAAATTTTACTATATATGAGGCGCGTTAGTGGTTGATCGAGTAACAATCTAGTCGATACTTGTGTTGGTTACTGGTTAGCCAGTTTCTAGCATGAGAGTAAAATGGTCACGCTAAAAATGGGTGGTCTATTGGAAATTTCTTTTTTAATCATCCATAATTTGTTAATCTTTATTATGTACTAAACATTTTCTTTTTGAAATCATTTTGTTTACTCGTTTAATTTATTAAAGTCGTAAGAGAGTTAGGTGCAAATAACACACGTAAGATGTTTAGGAGTCGTCACGTAAACTTTTACTTAATAATATTTTAATAACATAAATCTTGAAAAACATCATCCCTAGCTTTATCATGTTATATACGTCAGTGAATCATAATTTTTATTTTTCATTTTCTTAGTTACAAGCACATTTCATTTTATAAATTTAAACCAATATTTTTTTCATTTTAAGAAGTAAAAATATAAGAAAAATAACTCGAAGACTAATATCGTAAACATAATAGTTTAAAAAAGTAAAAGGGCAAACAAATGTAAACAAATATTACAACAAGGTTTAGAATGAAAATGACAAAAATACTACTCCCTCCGTTCCAAAATTATTGTCCAGTTTGAATTTTCAAAGTCAAATTGGTTCAACTTTGATCATAAATATATATTTTTTATTATATAATACTTGATAAAAAATTATACCATTGAAAAGTACACTTAAAAACCAATCCATTTATATATTTTGCATCAAATATTATATAACATCCACAAAAATATTTAAGGTCAAAGTTAAAGAAGAAAGACTAAAAAAGTCAATAGTGGACAATAAATTTAGGACGGAGGGAGTATCTTCTTCCTTGCTACTTTTGCCAAAAACTACAACAAATAAATAAATAAAAATCAAAACTTGCAAAGACAAACACAAAAACTAACACAAACACAACACTGAAACACAAAAACCAAGCTTTAAAAAAAAAAAAAAAAAAAGTAGCCTTTTGCATGGCGATGGCACCTATGGCGCGGCTATAACGTGCCACCCGGTGCACTGTGGCACCACAATAAAGAACGAAAATGCTTTATAACCGGTTGCACCGTGCTCTCTAAAAATATAAAACATATGCATCATAGATTACAATCTGGAAAAACTTAAAGATAACATGATAAGTCATGCATGTAATATTTTTCGACGAAATAATATAATATTTTCTTTAACAAAAGTTGAAACGAGCTAAATAAAGTTAACACACGTTAAAAACTTAAAATAACATGGTTGTAATTGAAAGCAAATTACATCAAGCAGCTGAAGGGGCCTTTATGACTCTTCAACAAAAGTCATGTGTGTGATTATGTAAGAGAGAAGAAATAAATGTGCATTTGATCTTTTCTAAAAGTTTACCGTTTATTTGTTATGTTTATTGTATGACTTGCATGTGAACATGATGTTAATGTTGATTTCAAAACTAGATCATCCGAATCCAAAGTAACACATGTAGATTCTTTAGATTCTTTATAACCTTTTAGGGGAATTACATAACGAAACTTCAATAATTACATATTTCTTTAAAACATAAATTTTCAATGCATAATGTACAATGTTATTAAAATAAAATTTGAGAAAATATGTAAATATTAAAGTTTTTTTAGGATATATGTAAATGCCCCGATAGAAAAAAAATGTACAAACATAAAAATATATTTGTCGAGTCCAACCAAATAATATGGTAGTGTGAAATACCTGTTACTAATTGATGTTTCAGAAGATTCATAAATCTTTAAATAATATGCATTTTGACCCGTACGATACACATGTCTTGTTTCCTATTGAAATGAAAATTCTTATGTACGTCAAGAGCAAGTTTTGTTTTGTTTTGTTTTGTTTTTTTTTTTTTTTTTTTTTTTTTTTTTTTTTTTTTTTACATATATATAACATACGGGTACTATACATGTCAAAACATATCCAAACATGCTGATGTTAAAAACCATTTTGGTATTTCTTGACCCATCAATTTCTTTTAAATATTAATAAGTTATTGTGTAGATAAATTTTACTAAACATGCGAGGCTGTTTGGTTATTAAAACAAACAGTTATTATCGCATCATCTTTAAGACAGGATTTTATCACTACTTACATTATTTCTTTAGTTATTTTAATAAAGTAAATCATTTGCATTTTACTATACATAATAACTTTAGGTGCTGTATTTTTAGGCTTAGTGTTTTGTATGGATTTCCTTATTTGTATTGTATTTTCTAGCTTCTTGCTAATGACAAACTATTTAGGATTTGCGATAAATGCTATTTATACATGGATAAAAATATATATGTAGAATCTTTTAAGATCTATCTAGATTCATGATTCTTATTGCGAATAAATTTATTGCAAAACTCACATTTTAAGTATAAAGAATTAAATTACTCATTAACATTTACATTAATAACTTAATAAGTTTAACTAAAATAATATAAATCATTAATACTTATATTAAAAGCATGAAACTGATACTCATTAATAATTACATTAATAACCTAGAAAAAAGATTTTAGCTAAAATAAGTCAAGTCAATTACTCTATTACTTACAATAAAAACATGAAAAACTTAATCTTAAAATAATAAATAGATATGGAGTAATTAGTTTTGATTCAGGTAGCGATATAAAAGAAGTTTACAGGGTCAAAACTATCTGAATAAGTATTGACTGATATTTCTCAAACATTTAAAACTATATAGTTAAAAATCTTTATAAAATGAAATCAAATAGTACTATAATTGGGCTGCGGTTTAATGTCTCGTATATTTACTTAACTCTCGGATATATTTGTTTTTCAAACTCGGATTATGAAGACCGGGTGCCTGAATATCCACTTATGAAATTCAAAGACATAGTAAAGATCACAACCAACCCACATGGTATGGGAGATTTGGTCACCAACATGCTTGATCAAATGAAGGCGTCGAAAGGGATCATTTGGAACACCTTCAAAGAACTTGAAGGATCTTTACTTGAAACCTTCTCCCAAGATTATCCAGTCCCAAGCTTCACTTTAGGCCCATTCCACAAGTACTTCCCAGCATCATCAAGCAGCTTGATCCAACAAGACCGAACCATTCTCTCATGGCTAGACAACCAACCTCCCAAGTCTACTATATATGTAAGTTTTGGAAGTGTTGCACATATATCGGAGTTAGAATTTAGAGAAGTGGCTTATGCATTGGCAAATATCGGTTTGCCATTCTTGTGGGTGGTTCGACCAGGGATAGTTCGGGGTTCAAACTGGATTGAGGCATTGCATGAAAAGTTCCTTGAAAGAGTAGGTGATATGGGACGTATAGTGAAATGGTCTCCTCAACAAGAAGTATTAGCTCATCCGGCGACAGGGTGTTTTTGGACTCATAATGGATGGAATTCAACATTAGAAAGCATATGTGAAGGAGTTCCTATGATTTGCTCCCCTTGTTTTGGCGACCAACCGACAAATGCAAGGTATGTGAGTGATGTTTGGAAGATTGGTGTTTTCCTGGAAGACGGTTTCGAAAGGGTCGGGATAGAGTCTGCGATTAAGAGAGTAATGATGGATAAAGAAGGAGAAGAAATGCGTGAGAGAATAAATTGTCTTAAGGAGAAGGTCAACCAGTCTCTTGACGAGGGTGGCTCGTCTCATGAGTCATTAAATAGTTTAGTTGATTATATCTCATCGTTCTAGCATGAATAATTACATGTAATAACACATCTAAGAGCTACTTGAATACTGTAATTTGCAATATATTCTTTCTATTGAAAAATGGAAATCTTGTGATAATAATCGAGCAAAGGTGTTTGTCAAATATATATATAGATATATACCATGCCAATTTGATTTGAAGTATTAATATTTCCAATTAGTTGGACCACATCAGATCATATGAAGAGCTTAAAATGTGTCAATTTAAGGCTGTATTTGCAAAAAGAGATGGTAGGTCGAGCTTGGATATGATCATAAAATTGAAAACCCGGCTTCAGGTTGGATGATCTTAGTGATCTGATGATGAACTAGCCTTGTGCTACTAATGAGCTGAGGTTGTAGCTGCTTGAAATATATGTTTACAAATGTTACTTACAATGAGGTTTTACAATCTGGATTCGATAATGAAATCTTTTAGTCACACTCGTATGCCAACTTTGAATAGTCTACTTACGTAAATGATGTAAATATAACAAGGTTGCAAAAATCGTGAATCGGTAGACGGGGGTCGACCACCTTGTATCTTGTAATCGGCCTAGGCGGGATTAATCGGATTGGCAATACTGACACGTTTTTGGTTATTTCTGGCAAGTTTTATGTATTTCCGGTGAGTTTTAGGTATTTCCGACAAGGTATTTTCTAAAAAAAAACAACTTGTAATAGATTTAAACAGTTACTATAAGTGATCAAAATAAGTTTACAATGAGTTTCGGGTACTTACGACAAGATTTATAGGTTTCCGGAAAATTTGACCACTATTGACCGCCGTTGATCGTCGTTGACTACGGTTGACCTATGTATTTGACCTAGTTACATAAATCGGCAAGGTCGGTGACCTTGTAGCACCTAATCAATGATTAATCGACCTTGTAAACCTTCTTTTACAACACTGAAATATAGAGTAATATTATTCCAAAAGGACACACAATGTTATTTTCCTATTAGAAGGTACCCTAGTTATCATCCTAGGACTTGAACTACATAATGATTATTATGTAGATAGCTAATATAAATACTTATCAAATTGTTGACCTTAATTATATGATTCATTTTTGCTAGGCTTAGAATCTGACACATTTCGTAATTTCGTAAGTGTCTGGCGTTCATAATATCACCTTTAGAAAAAGTTATTCGTACTCTCCCTTATTTCATTTGACTATGAAAATTTTCTATTGGGAGGAGCTGAGAAAACAAGAATTTACCGCCAGTAAGTATATTAAAGTGCTTTAAAGCACTCATACTCGTATTGACTATTTGGAGAAGCTGTAACTCAAAGTTATTTCCCATTTTTTCCCCTTTAAAGTCGTTAATAATCGAAAAATATCCAAGACCAATTTGGAGTATAAACAATAAAGTTTTAACATTGGTAAAGGGCACGTACTGTTGTATTTCCAGGAAAGTATATATAGTAGATAGACTGAACCCAATATGAAACTGAAAGCAATCCCAAAACGTCTGTTAAAAAATATCTTCTACGAAATATCTTTATATAGGCGAAGTCGTTATTGATTGAAAAATATCCAAGTCCAACTTGTAGTATCAACAATAAAGTTTTAACATTGGTATGCCAGTTTTGACAAGTCTAATGTAACAATTTAATTCAAAAAGGACGTAATTTGAAACTGAAAGCCAATTAACATTGGTACCGAGTTGAATGGACCCAATTTGAATGACCGAATTTCATCCACATGCGTACTTGAACCAGATTAAGTATTATGTAAAAAGCACTATACACATAAGAGTTCTTCCTCTTAATCACCTTTGCTTTGAACCTGCCTAAACATGGAGAACTGTGGAAACGGGACAAGAACACACCGGAGAATATTATTGTTTCCGCTACCATTCCAAGGTCATATAAATCCTATGTTTCAGCTAGCAAACATTCTTCACATTCATGATTTTAAGATAACCGTCATACACACCCAATATAACTCTCCCAGTTATTTAAACTACCCTCACTTCACCTTCAAGTCCATCAAGGACAACATTTCCGAGATTGCGGACGAGTTGGATACTAATCAAGATGCTAGCTATCTTCTTAACTACCTAAATAGAAGCTGCGTAGATTCATTTAAGGAATGTCTCTTTGGGTTGTTGAATAAGGAAGCAGTTACGTGTTTGATCGCAGATTCAGGATTTTACTTTACGCAGGCAGTGGCGGATGAGCTTAATTAACCTTCCACGGATGGCGCTTGTGACAAGGCCGGAGTCTCGGTGTTGCCCTTGCTTATGGTGCTCTACCGTTTTACTCTAACAAGGATTGCTTTAACCTTACAAAAGAAGGTCGTGTACGTATTATTAATTTCATTCCATATCCTC
Organism: Artemisia argyi; assembly: GCA_030686995.1. NCBI lineage: Eukaryota > Viridiplantae > Streptophyta > Magnoliopsida > Asterales > Asteraceae > Artemisia > Artemisia argyi. Next base: position 155,792,947 of record CM060709.1, on the reverse strand, counting down.
GCTTCATATATAACTGACCAATGTTGTACAATTCCAAAACGTCTTTAAAAGTATCTTCTATAAAACATCTAATTTTCAGAGTAACTAAACATCATATTATACATTTTTTGAATTTTTTTACAATATAGTAAAGTAAATTATTTGTGTTTTACTACACATAAGAACTTTATAAGCCTAGTGACAAACAACACATCTTAAAAATTCATAAATCACAACTCTATAACATGCTATTAGTCGTCATTTACAAACATAGTTTAATTAGATGATAAATTGAGCAATAATTTCAAATGTTCAAATCTTACTTATTAGACTAAATAGTCATTAATTCAGCTCGTGGTATTTACGTAATTTTTAAAACTCATGCTAAAATACTTATTTATACTTGTAGCATGTTATGTAACCTTCTAAGGATATGAATAGTCTCGTCTATTTACAAACTATTTGGGATTTGCGAGAAATGCTATTTAAACAAGAATGAGCGTAGAACTATATAGCTTATATACATGTTGCATAAAACCAATCAACTTGGAGTTCTCTCTGGCGATACTTATCCCTAGCATATTTTCGATCGTTCCTCTTCAATTCTGCCCTTAGTTTTGGTTTCTTTGCATCGATCTGGTCTTGTTAACTTATTAACTTCATTGTTAATTTGTTCTTGATTGGGTTTGTGTATTGATTCGCAAGGTTTGGGACTTTTTCAGGAATCGATCTTGTTAGGGTTTGTTTTTATTATCGTTTTCTATATAACCGACCTTGGGTTTTCTGATCGATCCTCTAGTATCCTTAATCCTAGGTCGGTGTCCACTATATTTAAGCTTAAGATATTCGATTTTGGATCGGTTTAGAGTGTTAAGTATGGGTGCCGGTTAGTTTTTGTGCTTATTCGCTATTAAACCCTAATCTTTGCGATTAGCGTTTTTACTTTCTTGTTTTGGTCGTGCATGCATGCTGGTTCTATTTGAGGCTACTATTGGTGTTTGGATTTGTGCAATACTGGTTGTGAGAGATGCAAAAGGGTTTTTTTTTTTTTTTTTTTTTTTTTTTTATCTTCGACTAAGGATACATCTGCTAATAGATCCGTGAGTGAGGTGTCGAAGCATGTGGATACTTCTGCTGCTGATGATTCGATGGGTACTAGTTCACTACCATAGCCTGTTAATGTGAACTTAGATGAATTGAGTGCTAGATTCAAACGTTCTAAAACCCGCGAAGCTGCTAGGAATGCTAGGAACACTAATGATTCTGGTTATGTGGTGCATGTTGCAAAAGTTAATGATGATGTGGTGTCTCAAACACCACTTGTTGCTGCTGATCATGAGGTTAACGAATTGGTGTCTCACGTTTCACTTGGTATTGATCCTAGTAATCAGCCTATACATGCTTCGCTTGGTCTTGTTATTTCTGATTGGAGTGTTGAGGATGGTGGTATTGAATTGAATACGGTTGTGGACAAAAATAAACAAGTGAAGCCGGTTTCACTTGGTTCTTTAGTTAATGATCAGAATGGTTCACATAGGGACGCTAACCAAGCTCATGGTTCTGTAAAGGTTGATATAAATTCACATGGGGCTGCTTGTACTGATAAGGTTGGCGTGGATGCTTTGAAACAACCTCATACATCATATGCTAGTGCTACTTCTAATGAACCTATGAAACACACCTCTAATTTTCGGAGGCTGGAATGTAGCAAGAAATCAAATGATGTGGATCTTTCTGTCCCTATGAAAGTGGTTGAAGAGGTGAACATGAGGTTTGAGAATACTCTGTATGGGTATTTCCTTGGTCAACGCCTGACATTTCCTGTTGTTGATTACTATGCTCGCAATGCGTGGGGAAATTTTGGTATACAAAAGGTAATGATGAATGCTAAGGGATTCTTTTTCTTTAAGTTTAACTTGAAGAAAGGTGTTGATGAGGTACTTGAAAATGGTCCTTGGTTGATTAGAAATGTTCCTATTATTCTTAAACCATGGATTTAACTAACATCCCGGTGTGCTCTAGCTATGTTTTCTGATGATGGTCTTAGTCTTCTTGCCACAATGATTGGTACGCCCAAAAGGTTAGATGCTTATACTAGCCAAATGTGTAAGGAATCTTGGGGCCGTAGTAGTTTTGCTAGATGTATGATTGAAGTGAAGTCGGATGAGGTGCTTCGGGATAGCCTTACTGTTGAGATACCTTTACTTGATGGTACGAGGTCGACTATTGAGCAGATTCGAGTTGAATACGAGTGGAAACCACCGCGTTGTGATAAGTGTAAGATTTTTGGTCATACTCTTATTGGTTGTCCTAAAGTTGTTGTGCTTTCTGTTCAACCTACTAAGCTTGTTGATGATGGTTTCAAGACTGTCATTAATAAGAAGAAAGGTAAGCAAGGTGGTCCTGTTGCTCCGGGTCAAGGAGGGTTCTCTAAACTTGTTGTGGGTAAGAAGTTTTAGTGTCGACCCAAAAAGACTCCTTCTGAACCTAAGAAAGTGGATGGAAATAAGAAAAATGCTTCGGATGTGGCTAGTTCGAGTGGAATGAAGATTTCTACATCTAATCAGTTTGATGCTCTTAATATGGCTGATACGGATGCGTTTGGTATTCCTACTAATGACACCAACAAGGATGTGGATTCTGGTCGTCCAATGGAAGTTAATGAGGATGCGTCTAATAAGACAGGTACTACAACACAAGAACCTCTTGTGAGTAAGTGACTCCTAAAACTGGTGTTTCTTCTACTCCCTCCACCTCTTCTACAAAGCGGGTTAACCCTTTTTCTAAGGTGGGAGAGATCGTGGACTCTGATTCTGATGATGAGGTTCTTAACACATTTGATGAGTCTGCTAATCTATTCGGTGGTGGTTAAGGGTATGAAGAAGATTATGATGACTATGACTATGATGACTATGCGAACCATGTTTATGATCTTCCAAGGAATTTGGATGCTTTTAATGCCATGTATGGTACTAAGCTTCAAAGTCGTAGGATGTAATCTTTCGTTATGTCTTATGTTACTATTTGAGTAGTGGTTGTTTGCTTGGTTAGAAAATTAGAAGTATCTTGTTATGTAAGCGTTTTGCCTATGTAACGGGCTGAGATATAGGATTTCACCCATATCCATTGTACTTAAACGTTTTTTGGTTAATATATTTACCAGGGTGCAGGATTACTCCCCTTTACCCAAAAACAAGAATGAAAGTATGTAGATGGTTTTAGGATCTAGATTCATGATTGTTATTGTGAATAGACTTATGAGAAAATTCTGAGACTAGATCAGTCGTTCAACTTTTATATCTTCTTGACACAAAAAAAAGTGCTCTTCCCAAACTAGACCGAACGATCTGTGACTTTTTTTACTTTTGATAAGAAGTCAACAAGTGGCACAAAAAAGTCGCTTAAAAGTACAAAAGTCGCTTAATTTAGGTATAAAAAAGTACAAAAAGTAAAAAAAATAGCTTACTTTTTGTGTCACTTGGTGATTTCTAATTAAAAGTAAAAAAGTCGCATGTCGCTCAGTCTAGTTTGGCAAGAAAACTTCTTTTGGTCTAGAGAAGATATAAAAGTTGAGTGTAACACCCCCATATTTCACTGATCTCAGCGGATTAAGTGTTTGGGGTATTACCTCAAGGATCACAGATACAGTAATAGAAAATGACTCGAAAAGAGACATTTTATAAAAATGAGTTATCATTCATTAAAATTATCAGAGTTTTATAAGATGAGGTCCCGTGAATCTAAGTGTGAGATGTTATGTTTGAATGATAACCAAATAGAAAGTCTTTCAAGTCTCGTGCCTCACCATGCTTAAAAAGTCAACACTAGGTGTTAAGTGAGAGTCATAGGTTTAGGTGTTAGTGAATACAAGTTCCTCAGGGTTCAGTTGTTACACCCTTTAAGGAAAATGTAGTGTGTGTGATAATTGTAATGCATATACAATTATCGAGAGTTGGTCTGTTGGTCTGTTGCACTAAACTCATGAACCACACATTAACAGTCCAGATCATGGGGTCTGCAGACCAATCCATGATGGGACGAGAAAGATAACTTGCCAAAGTTTATCCTTTAGAGAGGGTTCAAATATAATACTTATTGGTCCCTCCAGTGAGAGGTAGTACCAACGGGAGTTGTCAAACTCCAATAGATCTATCAATTATACTCGCGTTCACTGTGTAAAATATCACAAGTGATTAGATTCCTAAATTTTGTTGTGTAGGGGTGGCAGATAGTTTACTCGTGCAACAGCCAAAGAAAAAGACTTGTATTCGATTTAAAGAAAACATGTAGCATGTATCCTCCTCACAGGGTTTGTAAAGCATTTAGAGTGAAAGTTTAAAAAGATGTGAGGCTATGAAACTCACCTGGGCTTAGGGAAATCTAATTGATGTGAAAAGTGACTCGGGGACTAGACTGCCTACTCACGTATCCTGGTGGTATTGTTAGTTTGGATGTATGTCAAGCTTTAGTTATCTTGTTTAAGTTTCTTAAATAATCATTCTTAGGTTTGTAAATGTTTTAGATATAAAATAACACCGTTCAGGCCATCACAATCCAGAAGTATAAGACTCCTCACATGAAGCTCCCTACTATTGTATTATGTTATCAACATAATACCGTTCGGGCCATCATAATTCAGAAGTTAATACTCCTCACGTGAAGCTCCCTACTATTGAGCTATTTTGTTATTAAGTTTAGTTATAACATAACACCGTTCGGGCCATCATAATTTAGAAGTACATGCAATAATCGTTTGAGGAGCCAGGACACTTTAATTCGTAAACCCAACAAACTTGTCAAAACAAAATATCCACATGGTACTCCTCACATGAAGCTCCCTAGTATTGTGTTATGCTTTTAACTTAAATTAGGTTTTTATATTTAAAAATATTTTCACTTTATACCCTTATAGTGTATATATTTACAAAATCTATCATAAACTTATATACTTATATTAATAACTATCTAAACTTAGAAATTTTAGTCCCTATACTTATATATTTTAGGAAAATAGCAGAAATGACCCTTGGACTTATAAGTTTTCGAAATTTACCATTTATACCCTTTACTTTATAACTTTTACAAAACTAGTCCTTATTAGTTTATAACTATTTATCTTTTTATAATAAGGTTATATAACTTTACAAAAATGGTCCTTATACTTATAACTTCTAAGAAATGTCAAAAATAGTCCCTAAACTTAATATTTTCAAAAATTTACCATATATACCCCTATGCATGGAAAACTTTGCAAAACTAGTCCTAATTCCATGCAAACTATATTTTTATGAAACAAAAAGGTACTAGCTTATGGTTAACTAATATTAGATTATCTAAGTTACCTAAATCAGATTATAGCTTATGTAACGGACTTATAGCATATAAACATGAATTCAACTTATATTAGGGTTTTAAAAAGAAATGTTCTAGTTTTTAGTGATCAAGGCTTAGGTAAAGGTTCTAAGGCATCCTATAACTAACCTAGTACTGATATAAAGCTAATAGAATCAAAATGAAAGGCTTGCTTGGCTAGCTTCGGTTTAACGAGGGTAATTCTAGGGTTTACGGTTTTATTATGGTAAAACAACTCGACAAGGTTCCTTGGCTTGCTTTGCTCGACTCCTAGGCCTACTAGGGACTTAGTACTACTACTAACTATAGAAATTTTGAGGTGGACAGAAGAGATGGTGTGGTTTGGAAAGGAAAGGGTGCGAGGGTATTTATACCCCTCGTTAGGAGTGGTGAGCAAGCAAATGGGAGTAGGAGGTTTCGAGTGAGGGGGGGGGGGAGGTGACTAAGCTAAGCTAGTACTTGACTAATGAGAGCTATGGTGGTGACATGGAGACCTATAGGCTGTTATAGGGTGGTTTGTGGTGGAAATGAAGCCGCGACACAAGGAGGACACAATTAGGTGATGCATCTACTTGTGTGCTAGATTGTGAGGTGCTAGGGTGTGTGCTTAGGGTGACTAATGTTCTAGGCTAGGTGCTTGAGGTGCTTATGTTTAGGTTTAGTTTAGTCCGAATCTTGCTTAGTGAGGGATTAGGGTTTAACTTAGGGTTTAGTGCCTAGATTAGGGTCCTATAAGTGCTTAGTGACTAATCCTAAGTCTTAAGAAGCTTATACTAAGTGGTGGTAGCTTATGGTGAAGTTTTGAGATAGTTTAGACCTAATTCCAGGAAGTTATGACCTAGTTATGGTTTTGTGCTTAAGAGACTTGTACCTAAGCTCTAAGGGGTTGTACTAGGGTATAAGGGTGCTAAGATATCCTATTGTTCCTGTGGTAACTTATACATAATCCTTGAACACTTTCAAATTGGTTTAGATAGGCAGTTAGGGTTTTGTAAACACATAGGCCTGATTATGGCTTAATTAGGGTTAGATTTGGGTTTATTATGATATTATGATATGTTTAGGGTGTTAGGTTGGTAAATTACTTATTGTGCAGTTGTCGTGATCTTATGCTTGACATACCAGAGGTTTATAAGATGTGTGGGTAGAGATATTTGGCTTCTGTGGATACGTGAGCAAGTCTAGAGAGTCATGCAGGTAATGAATATACATATAAAGCAAAAATTTACCTGTAAAATACCTGACATAGGTATTTGTAGTGGAAATAATAGTGATGAGTTTTTGTGAGTTGTTATATTGAGCGACTGGTCTAGTCTCAGAATTTTCTCTAGACTTATTGCAAAACTCATATTTTAAGTATAAACAATTAAATTACTCATTACCATTTACATCAATAACTTAGAAAATAAGTTTAACAAAAATAATTTATTAAGTCCATTGGTTTCCTTTAGGTTAGATCTAGAGCTAAGTGTTCTAATCTGTCTTGGACAGATTGGTGTAAATATGATATAGTATAGTCTGTGCTTGTTGTGTGCCGCCCGGTCTTTGAGTTGGTTTGTTTGGTTAATGAAATTCACCTTTAAAAAAAAACAAAAATAATTTATGTAATTAATACTTACATTAAAATCATGAAACTCATTAATGGATAGATAGATACTCACTAATAATTACATTAATAACTTAGAAAAATGAGTTTAGCTAATATAATTTAAGTTATTAATACTTACATTAAAAACATAAACTCACAGGGTCAAAAATATCTGAATAACTGTTGAATTTCTCATGCATTTAAACTAATTGACAAATACTCGCGCAAAGCGGAGGTATAGCGACAAATGATCATACTTGCGAAATCGTGATTCTGGTTTGACTCTTAATGCAAAGAGTGTGTTTTTTGAAATAAAAAGCGTGTATTTTTTTTAAAATTAATATAGTGTTTGTTTTTAAAAAGTTGTCAAGTTTAGAAATTGATCAAGAAAATATATAATTCAAGTTGTCAAGTTTATAAAAAGTTGTCAAGTTTAAAGGGTACTTAAGGGTGATTTAGAAATACTACATTAATTTAATTTTCAAGAAAAGAGATACACTCTTTATAATTAGTAGAGATATAGAAAAAACATTTATAACATAAAATCGAATAGTAGTATAATTGGGCTACGGTTTAATGGCTTGTATACTTACTTAACTTTGGGATATGTATATATATGTTTTTCAGATTCGGATTATGAAGAACGGGTGCATGAATATCAACTTATGAAATTCAAAGACATAGTAAAGATTACAACCAGCCCACAAGGTATGGGAGATTTTGTCACCAATATGCTTGATCAGATGAAGGCGTCAAAAGGGATCATTTGGAACAACTTTAAAGAACTTGAAGAATCTTCACTTGAAACCATCTCCTAATATTATCCAATCCCAAGCTTTACTTTAGGCCCATTCCACAAGTACTTCCCAGCATCATCAAGCAGCTTGATCCAACAAGACCGAACCATTCTCTCATGGCTAGACAACCAACCTCCCAAGTCTACTATATATGTAAGTTTTGGAAGTCTTGCACATTTATCAGAATTAGAATTTAGAGAAGTGGCTTATGCGTTGGCAAATATAGGTTTACCATTCTTGTGGGTGGTTCGACCAGGGATAGTTCGTGGTTCGAACTGGATTGAGACGTTGCCTGAAAAGTTCCTAGAAAGAGTAGGTGATATGGGGCGTATAGTGAAATGGTCTCCTCAACAAGAAGTATTAGCTCATCCAGCAACAGGGTGTTTTTGGACTCATAATGGATGGAATTCAATGTTAGAGAGCATATGTGAAGGGGTTCCTATGATTTGTTCCTCTTGTTTTGTCGACCAGCCGATAAATGCAAGGTTCGTGAGTGATGTTTGGAAGATTGGTATTTTCCTGGAAGACAGTTTTGAAAGGGTCGGGATAGAGTCTGTAATTAAGAGAATAATGATGGATAAAAAAGGAGAAGAAATGCGTGAGAGAATAAATTATCTCAAGGAGAAGGTAAACCAGTCTCTTGACGAGGGTGGCTCGTCTCATGAGTCCTTAAAGAATTTAGTTGATTATATCTCATCGTTCTAGCTTGAATAATTACATGCAACAATTCACATCTACCCTAACGTAAGAGCTACATGGAAATGCAATTTGCAATATTCTTTCTATCGGGAAATGGAAACTTTGTGATAATAGTTGAGCGAAGGTGTTTGTCATATATATATATATATATATATATATATATATATATATATATATATATATATATATATATATATATATATATATATATATATATATAGGGGGTCATTCATATGAGAAATCTAATTTTTGTGAGAAAGCGAGAACTAATTCTAGCCACTCATTTTATCCTTCTTAAACTTTGATTTAATGGTTATTATTAGTTAACTATTTTTTTTTGAAAATTTTCAAAAATTTTTTTGAAAAATTTCGAAAATTTTTTTGAAAAATTTTCAACAAATTTCAAAAATTTTTTTGAAAAAATTTCAAATTTTTTTTTTCACATGTGACGAAAAAAAAAATTTACATGTGACGAAATTTTTTTTCACACGTGACAAAAAAAATTTCGTGAAAATTTCAAATTTTTTTTTTCACATGTGACGAATTTTTTTTTCACGGGAGACGGATTTTTTTTTCACACGTGACAAAAAAAATTTCGTGAAAATTTCCAAATTTTTTTTCACATATGACGAAATTATTTGTTCACATGTGACGAAATTTTATTTTCACATGTGACGAAAAAAAATTTTACATGCGACGAATTTTTTTTTTCATATGTGACGAATTTCTTTTTCACACGTGACAAAAAAAATTTCGTGAAAATTTCCAAAATTTTTTTTCACATGTGACACGAAAAAAAATTTTCAGAAAAAAAAAAATTTCGGAAAAAAAAATTTCAAAAAATATTTTTTCGGAAAAAAAATTCGGAAAATATTTTTTTTCGAAAAATTTTTTTCAAAATTTTTTTTTTCAAAAAAATTTTTTTTCGAAAAAAAATTTTTGGAAAAAAAAAATTCGAAAATTTTTTTTTCGAAAAAATTTTTTTCTAAAAAAAAATTCGAAAAAATTTTTTTTCGGAAAAATTTTTATCTAAAAAAAAATTATTTTGAAAAAAAAATTCGAAAATTTTTTTTCGAAAAAAAAAAAATTTTCGAAAATTTTTTTTGAAAATTTTCGAATTTTTTTTTTAAGTTTTTCAAAATTTTTTAAGAAATTTTCCAAAAGTTGATTAACTAATATTAGCCATTAGATTAAAGTTAAAGGGGGATTAAATAAGTAGCTAGGATTGCTTCTCGCGTTCTCACAAAATTTAGGCTTCTCATTTGAACGTTTCAACATATATATATATATATATATTTATATATATATATATATATATATATATATTTATATATATATATATATATATATATATATATATATATATATATATATATATATATATATATATATATATATATATATATATATATATATATATATATAGGGAAGGGATCAAGTAAGAAGAATAATTAAATAAGAAGGGTAAAAAGTAATTCTAGCCACACATTTCAAATTAGGAGGGAAATTTTGAATAAAGATGCATCCACTTTTGTTGGTGCATCTGAAATGTGTGGTTGTGGTTACTTCTTATCATTCGTATTTTAATTATTTTTCCTATTTGATCCTAACTCTCTCTCTCTCTCTCTCTCTCTCTCTCTATATATATATATATATATATATATATATATATATATATAGAGTTGAGTTCAAATAAGATCAAAATTAAAATTGTAAAAATAAGATCTCTTGAAAACCAATAAGATTAGGACTAGTGTCTCATTTATTAAGTAAATAGTTTAATTTGAATTGTGATTAATAATTAAATGAAAAGGGCATCTTAGGGAATTCACCATTTCATTAAAATGTATACATTTCTAATGCCAAACCTTTATTGACTCACTTCCACCATTCTCTCTCTCACCAAAAAACCGGCCACCCATCTTACTCTCTATCCGTCGCATTTTCGGGCGACTAAAAGTCACCCTAGCATGCCATCTCACCTCTCTCCTATCTCACGCTTGCATCTCAGATCTGTAAATTCCACGTTTTCCGTCGACGGTTTTGGTTATAAACCACAGATCTGTCCGGTCCACGCTTTTCATCGTGTTTACGTCGCCGCTGTGTGTCAGATCTGATGTATCTGGATTTCCGGCGAGACTCGTTATCCCGTCGGATGTTGGGTGAAACACAAGAAAACCCGAAGTGTCGCCGTAGCAGATTTCCGGTTATTAAGTGACGAAAATCCTAAACCATGGTGGGTCTTTGATACATTTAGGTATCAAGAAAATCGCCGAAAAAACATAATAGAAAAATCTGTTATGTCGAGATACATTTGGGTTTATCCTAAACCATCCGGTGTACTCGATATGTGGCTATAGTGGTCTATCCGGTGTACCGGATATGTGACCACATGGATTTATCCGGTGTACCGGATCTGTGACCACATGGATTTTTTTGATGTACCGGATCTGTAACCACAGCCCTAGCAAGTTATAAGTTGTTTTTCCGGTGTACCGAAATCTGGTGCCGTTTATCTGGTGTACCGGTGTAACCATAGCCCTAGCAGGTTGTAAGAGATGGAAATTTGCGTATCTTAGGTATATCAATGAATATTATTTGTAAGATATGTTGGTGGTTAGATTTTTGTTAGTAAACGGTACAAGATCTTGTTTTTTTTTTTTAATCAGAATAAAGAAATGGTAGTTTGATGTATCTTTGTTTTTGTTGATACAGGAAGCTGTTGTGTAACCATATGTTGTTTCTTTAGTTTTGATAATTTATTACGAGTAGTATTTAGACTGTGTATCAAATTTAATGTATAAAAAATATGGACCAGGCTTCTTAATAAATAAATGGTAAAATTTTGTACATAACATGATTTTGGTTAATCGTCGTGCAACAATTTAGTATTTTGTATAAATTAAATGGTAAAATTTGTGTGTACCAAAATAATTTTTAATGTGGACCAGTATTTGTATCAAAGAGAAATGGTTGACCAAATTTTAACTTCAATTCTCCAAATTACCTTTCAAAGACTATTTATTTACTATATTGCCATTAATTAATTATTAATCTCATCAAAGATCAATTAATAGATCCAATGGTTCATATTGGGTCTTACTTTTACTATTTTAAGAATGATCTCATTATAACCCTCCCTTATATATATATATATATATATATATATATATATATATATATATATATAGGGGAGGGTTATTGTGAGATCATTCTTAAAGTTTTAAAAGTAAGACCCGATATGGACCGTTGGATCATTGTATTTGTATTTGATGATATTAACATTAAATGAGTGGCATTATAGTCATTAAATAGAGTTTCAAGGGTAGTTTGGACAATTCAAAACATATTTTTTGAATTAATTTTTGGTGCATTTTCTTTTCACCAACCATTTTTGTTTTTAATACATATTTCACCAGGCCTTTTTTTAACGAACTGATACATTTTTTGTTTTAGATATATATATTTCAAAAATAAACAGATACACTTTACACAATAAAAAAACCTGGTATAAATTACACCTCAAATAGATACACTTGATACATATTTCAAAAATATGTACACTAAAATAAAAAGATATACTAGATACACAATTAAAAATATACCATATATTACATCTCAAAAAACTGTACATCATGTCTAACTCACAGTTACCAACAACACTTGAGTCAACAAGAACTCATAAAAAACTACTAGTACCACAATAGACACGTATAACAACAGATTTATGTACCAAGGGTACACAAATAAATACCTACGATATACACAAAAATCTTACACCCGAGTGGTATCATTGGTACTTACCAACAAGTTACACCAACAGATCTTGCAAATAAGATAAAAACATCACGTCACACCACAACCTTAACTAACCACATCTATCACAACCTGTACCACGAACCTGCTTGTTACCACGACCCTAACCAGTGGGAAACCACGACACCACCAAATGCTACATCTAAACCACGACACTACCTTGTTTGTGTATCAAATCTGGTAAAATAAATAGATCTGTGTATCCGATGTATGATGTATCCGGTGTACCGGGCTTGCCTTGCATCACATACCATGATGTACCGGTGTACTGGCGACAACATCAGCACAACAAAAAGCGGCGGCGTGGAAAACGACGATGACAATAGAGGCACATCAGCAACACCAGCGGATCTAAAAACAAATATGGTCGATCAGATCTCATGAAACACTCGTGAACCAGAAAGTAAAAGATATATGGGGACATTAATGTATCCCTTATACCATTCAAACATCCATGGTAATCCTGGAATATATCACCTAGCTGGAAAAAAGTTAGGGATAACAAGGCCTCGCCGAAAAATGTGATAGATCATGCTTGTAAATGAAAGGGAAAATATATCGTGACATAGATCACAGGGGATGAGTGATCCCCGAAGATGATGAAGGGCTGCCGATGGCGTTGCATGTTGTGGAGGATGAGAGCATCTGTGTTTTTTGATGGGAGAATAAGGGGGCGGAAAATATGATGGGTAGGTTTTAATTGCTAGAGAATAAGGGGCGGAAATTATGACGGGTGGGTATTTATTAGGTTAAATGGGAGAAGGGTTGTTAAATACCAAATTTACCCTTTCAATTATATTACTAATAGTTTTTTCCTTTTTTAATGAAGTGCCACTTGCCCTCCTCTTATTGGTTCTTGTATGAATCTTATTTTTACAATTTTAATAATGATCTTATATGAAGTCAACTCTATATATATATATATATATATATATATATATATATATATATATATATATATATATATATATATATATAATGTATCTTTATTTTCAGAACCCTGTTAAGTGCGGGAACTGCGAGAACTCCAATTTTGCATTAGAAAACATGCATGTTCATATAAAACATATATGTTTTCTTACATACACCTTTATACACATACATGCGTAACATACATGTTGCCAATTTGATTTTAAGCATTAATATTTCTAATTAGTTGGAAACTCAAATTCGAAATGAGATCTTCCATCTTGATTAGCATGATAGGTAGGCATGAGAGATGAGGCAAAGAATGTTCCGCATCTCCGCGGCCAGAAGCTAGCTCGCCGCTTTGCAAGAGAACAAAGCTAAACTAAAATTTACTTAGGGACAATCGAATGCGAGACAATAGAATGCAATGTGATAGATGGTAAAGGGCTGCCTGCACCCAAAAGCGATGCTGGTCATAGAAAGAAGTAAGTCCGAACTCAAAGCCAGTGTCTAAGCCAGCTGCCCTTAGTAGACTCATGCCTAATCCTCTTGATTAGACTATCTATGCCTATCTTTCAATCCAGATTTTTTATCCCTCAGCTAATCTCGCTAATATCTGATATCGGGGGACAACTCTGTCTCCGCTTCTGCTCGTGCACTCGTTAAAGCAAACTCATGGCCTAGTTGGTGAATGAGCCTACAATCAGATCATATGAAGAGCTTAAAATGTGTCAATTTAAGGCTATATTTTCAAAAAGAGAAGGTAGGTCGAGCTAGGATATGATGAAACTGAAAACCCGGCTTCGGATTTTAGGATCTTAGTGATCTGATAATGAACTAGTCTTGTGTTAATAATGAGGTCGTAGCTGCTTGAAATTTATGTTTACAAATGTTATTTACAATTAGGTTTTACAATCTGGAATCGTTAATGAAATCTTTTAGTCATACTGGTAGGCCAACTTTGACTAGTCTACTTAAGTAAATGATGGAAATATAATATTTTTCCAAAGGGACACACAATGTTATATTCCTATTGGAAGGTACCCTAGTTATCAAATTCATTTGGGATACAATATAATGACATCCACAAGAAACAAAAGTTTAAGGGAACTGAATGGAACCAATTACAAAAGACCAAATCATCCAAGGACCGAAGGACTTGAACTACTACATAATGCTTGTTATGTAAATAGCTAATATAAATACTTATCAAATTTTGACGTTAATTATATGATTCATTTTTGTTAGGCTTAAAATCTGACACATTGTTGACCTTAATTATATGATTCATTTTTGCTAGGCTTAAAATCTGACACATTGTTGACCTTAATTATACGATTCATTTTTGCCTGCCTAAGAGCATCTACAATGGTTGCAAATCATCAAAAGCTTTTTAAAGTGATTGCATTTAATGTATTTAATGCTAACTCATTAATGACCAAAAGGTTTTTGCAAAAGCTTTGAATCTACCAAGTCTTTGGTACCCAATAGCTTTTTACAATAAATGAAATTCATCAAAAGCTTTTCACCAAGTCTTTAGTTTAATGAAAAAACTTTTTTGAAAAGCTTGTTGAAATAGTAAAAAGCTATTCTAAAAACAACCATTGTAGATGCTCTAATATGTACCTCTAGAAGAAATTACATGTACCTTTCCTTGTTTCAATTCATTCGACTATGAAATTTTTTTATTGGGAGCTGAGAAAAGGAGAATTTACTGCCGCTACACATATTAAAGTGTTTTGAAGCACTCATACCCGTATATTGTCTATTTGGAGAAGCTGTAACTCAAAAGTCATTTAGAGTCGTTAATGAACGATAAATACCAACTTGGAGTATAAACCATCAAGTTTTAACATGTTATAGGATTATTATTCTTTAGGCCCGTAGCTTATATTTATGCTAGGCTTAGCTCATCTGTTAATCATGGTACTCCCTCCGTCTCAAAATTTAAGTCCTTATTGACTTGTAAAATCCAACTTTGACCATAAATATTTATGTTTTTATTATATAATACTTGATTAAAATTATATCATGTGAAAATACATTTAAAACCCAATCCATTCATATATTTTGCATCAAGTATTATATAATACACACAAAAATATTTAATGTCAAAATTGAATTAGAAAAGTCAAATTGAACTTAAATTATAGGACTGAGGTAATACTATATTTAACATTTGTAGGCCAGTTTTGAAAGCAACTAATTCAAAAAGGACACTCATTGTTGTATTTCCGGGAAAGCACTGGACCCAATTTTGAAAGTGAAGGCCAATTAAATTTTGGAAAAAGTAAATTGCAAAAGTGTAGGCCGGTTTTGAAAGCAACTAATTCAAAAAGGACACTCATTGTTGTATTTCCAGGAAAGCACTAGACCCAATTTTGAAAGTGAAGGCCAATTAAATTTTGGAAAAAGTAAATTGCAAAAGTCGTCCTCGTGGTTTGGTCAAATTAAATGTTTCGTCTGTGTGGTTTGAAAAGTGCAAACCGCATCCTTGTAGGAAAACTTTGGGTCTGATTTCGTCATTTCCTAAACTAAAATTATTAAATTACCCTCATCATCTTCATTCTTAAATAAGCCGAACAAAAATGTATTTTAATAATTTCAGTTTAGAGAAGGACGAAATCGGATCCAAGGTTTTCTCACAAGGATGCCGCTTGCACTCTCTTAAATAAATCGTACGGATGAAACATACAATTTGACCAAATCACAAGGAGGATTTTTGCAATTTACTCTTTTGCAAAACAAGGATGGCTGAAAATAGTTCCACCGACTTGAAGGCAAAAGTTCTTTATAGATACAACTTTTACCATAGAACCCATCAAACAATCTTAGCCACTCATTTTTTTTTTCAAAATAAAAAAATAAACTTTCACCATTTTTTAAAACTTAAATATCTCGCAAACCGTAAATCGTCAAGCTACAAAAAATACCATCGCGACGAGAATTAAATTATCTTTCTATAAACGAATCATATATGATTTGATTTTAGCGAATCATATATGATTTTTACAAATCATATATGATTTTTCTAAGCGGATTTTTTTTTTAAAAAAAGTTTGTCGAAAAAAAAAAGTTCGTCAAAAGTATATAACAATGCATATCTATAGAAAGATGATTTAATTCTTGTCGCGATGTTTTTTTTTTTATAGCTTGACGATTTACCGTTTGAAAGATATTTTGTTTTTTTTAAAGTGGAAAATAAAAATGCGTAGTTATGATTGATTTATTTGTCATATGACAAATATGAGATTTATATTGATATTTTCTCTCGACTTGAATGGACCCAATCTGAATGACCAAATTTCATCCACGTGAAGTATTATGTAAAAAGCACTATAAGAATCTTCCTCTTAATCACCTTTGCTTTGAACCTGCCTGAACATGGAGAACTGTGGAAACGGTACAAGAACACACCGGAGAGTAGTATTGTTTCCACTACCATTCCAAGGTCATATAAATCCCATGCTTCAGCTAGCAAATATTCTATACACTCATGGTTTCAGGATAACTATTATACACGCCGAATATAATTCTCCTAATTATTCAAACTACCCTCACTTCACCTTCAAGTCCATCAAGGACAACTTTTCCAAGATTGCGGACGAGTTGGCTACTAATCCAGATGGTAGTTATTTTATTAACTACCTAAATAGAAGCTGTGTTGATTCGTTTAAGGAATGTCTATCTGGGTTGTTGGATAAGGAAGCAGTTGCGTGTTTGATCGCAGATGCTGGATTCTACTTTACGCAGGCAGTGGCGGATGAGCTTAACCTTCCACGGATGGCGCTTAGGACAACTAGTATCGGTGCTTCCCTTGTTTATGGCGCTCTACCGTTCTACTCTAACAAGGATTGCTTTAACCTTACAAAAGAAGGTCATTTACGTATTACTAGTATTAATTTAATGAGTTAGGATCAAATAAGAAGAATAATTAAAATAGGAAGGATAAGAAGTAACCACAACCACACATTCTAGATGCACCTACAAAAATGGATGCATCTTCATTCAAATTTTCCCTCCCATATAAAAATGTGTGGCTAGAATTACTTCTTACCCTTCTCATTTTAATTATTCTTCTTATTGGATCCCTACCCTAATTTAATTCCATATCCTTGCTTCGTATATAACTGACCGATGTTGTACAATTCCAAAACGTCTTTTAAAAATATCTTCTATAAAACTTCTAATTTTCAGGGGAACTAAACGTCAGATTACACATTTTTTGAAAATTTTACAATATATGAGTTTCGTTAGTGGTTGATCGAGTAACAATCTAGTCATACTTGCGGTAGTTACTGGTTAGCCAGTTTCTAGCATGAGAGTAAAATGGTCACGCTAAAAATGGGCGATCTATTGGAAATTTCTTTTTTCATCATCCATAATTTGTTAATCTTTATTTGAATGTACTAAACATTTTCTTTTTGAAATCATTTTTGTTGCGCGTTTAATCTATTAAAGTTGTAAGATAGTTAGGTGCAGATAACACATGTAGATAAATTTACTAAGGCTGTTTGGTTATTAAAACAAATAGTAATTATTCTACCTTTGTTAAAGGGTTGTGTTATTTAGACCCTCCCTATGAGTCAACCGTACAAACAACATCGCGATGCACACAAAACAACTGCCCAATGCGTGCAATGAGTGAAAACCTCCTATATATAGGGTCCGTATAAACTGCCCCTTGTTATTTACACCACATAATAACTTTACAAGCCTAGTGACAAACAACAAATATTAAAGTATTCATAAATCACACCTCTGTAACATGCTATTAGTCGTAATTCACAAACGTAATTTAATAAGATGAAAAATTGTGCAATAATTTCAAAATTTTCAAATCTTACTTGTACTAAATAGTCAATAATTGCTTGTGATATTTACTTAAAGTTAAAAATTCATGCTAAAAAAGCATAACGTAATATATCTACACAACTGTTCTCCAACTCTATATAAGGGGGTCATATATGTAATAAGTAGATAACATAATATAGTTATTATACAATGTTGAGGATCGACACTTTAGTTAACATAGTAGTTATCATTTTCTATCCCTCATTGCTTGCATCTCAAGTGCGAAAATGTTTATTTTCATGATTTGGTATTCTCTTAAGCTCTTTATATAGATGGAAGGTAGAATGTTAGGACTTATATCCATTTAATGATCTAATATTGTTTTCCATGTAAAGCTAACTATTTATACTTGTAAATGTTATGTAACCTTCTAAGGATATGAATAGTCTCCTCTAATTACAAAACTATTTAGGATTTGCGATAATGCTATTTAAACATGGATAAAAATATGTAGAATCTTTTAGGGTCTAGATTCATGATTCTTATTGTGAAGAAATTTATAGTAAAACTCATATTTTAAGTATACAGAATTAAATTACTCATTAACATTTACATAAATAACTTAGAAAAATAAGTTTAACTAAAATAATATAAGTCATTAATACTTATATTAAAAATCATGGAACTGATACTAATCAATAATTACATTAATAGCTTAGCAAAATGATTTTAGCTAAAATAAGTCAAGTCAATTATTACTTAGGGTATGTTAAAAAAAAAAATTACTTAGGGGTGGTTGTCGACTCGGTATGGCCTTCGATATGAAGCATGCCGAGCGGCATGCCCATTGCCACTACCTCGGCATGAACAAAACGGCAAGGCCTTCGGTGTTCGATACCGACGAGGCATGGATTGGAGCTTCAAAAAACTAGCCATTATCCCATTTTTTGTAGTGACCGTTTGGCATTTAAAAAAAAAAGTTCCTTTAAATATACAACTTCAAATCATAATTTCACACAAACAATTCACACAATATTTATCATCATATCACACAAACATTTCACATTTTATTAACCATGTCTTCATCCTCCTCTTCTTCATCCGGGGACGAGTTAATTATTCGTTTTTTGGTCCTCCGGGTTCAAACAACGATATCAATGTTTTGAATCAGTCTCCATTGTATGTTACAGAGCGAAATGGAACGGTCCAAGACTTATCATACCTCGATGACTAGTGATTTCCTATTTTTTTTTTCTTCTAAGTATTATGTAATTTTCTTTGAATTATTAATGATTTATTAAATTGTTTAATATAATTATAAATATAAAAAATAAAAACTAAAATTAGTTTTTATTTGAATCATGGTTGCTACTAAAAAAGTATGAGAGGTATGGTTGAATCATGGAATGTGTTGGCTTGATTTGATTTGTTAATGACAAATCATGTGGAGACATCGAATCATGACTGCCACCCCCTTATAATAAAAACATGAAAAACTTAATCTTAAAGATAATAAATAGACACCGAGTAATTAGTTTTGATTCAGGTAGCAATACAAAAGAAGTTTACAGGGTCAAAACTATCTGAATAAGTATTGATTGATATTTCTCAAGCATTTAAAACTATATAGTTAAAAATCTTTATAAAATGAAATCAAAAAGTACTATAATTGGGCTGCGGTTTAATGGCTCGTATATTTACTTAACTCTGGGATATATATGTTTTTCAGACTCGGATTATGAAGAACGGGTGCCTGAATATCCACTTATGAAATTCAAAGACATAGTAAAGATCACAACCAACCCACAAGGTATGGGAGATTATGTCACCAACATGCTTGATCAAATGAAGGCGTCGAAAGGGGTCATTTGGAACACCTTCAAAGAACTTGAAGGATCTTTACTTGAAACCTTATCCCAAGATTATCCGGTCCCAAGCTTCACTTTAGGCCCATTCAACAAGTACTTCCGAGCATCATCAAGCAGCTTGATCCAACAAGACCAAACCATTCTCTCATGGCTAGACAACCAACCCCCCACGTCTACTATATATGTAAGTTTTGGAAGTGCTGCACATATATCGGAGTTAGAATTTAGAGAAGTGGCTTATGCATTGGCAAATATCGGTTTACCATTCTTGTGGGTGGTTCGACCAGGGATAGTTCGTGGTTCGAACTGGATTGAGGCGTTGCCTGAAAAGTTCCTTGAAAGAGTAGGTGATATGGGACGTATAGTGAAATGGTCTCTTCAACAAGAAGTATTAGCTCATCCAGCGACAGGGTGTTTTTGGACTCATAATGGATGAAATTCAACATTAGAAAGCATATGTGAAGGAGTTCCTATGATTTGTTCCCCTTGTTTTGTCGACCAACCGACAAATGCAAGGTACGTGAGTGACGTTTGGAAGATTGGAGTTTTCATGGAAGACGGTTTCGAAAGGATTTGGATAGAGTCTGCGATTAAGAGAATAATGATGGATAAAGAAGGAGAAGAAATGCGTGAGAGAATAAATTGTCTTAAGGAGAAGGTAAACCAGTCTCTTGACGAGGGTGGCTCGTCTCATGAGTCATTAAAGAGTTTAGTTGATTATATCTCATCGTTCTAGCAAGAATAATTACATGTAATAATTCACATCTATCCAAATGTAAGAGCTACTTGAATACTGTACTCGCAATATATTCTTTCTATTGGAAATTGGAAATCTTGTGATAATAATTGAGCAAAGGTGTTTGTCAAATATATATTTAAAATGCCAATTTGATTTTAAGTATTAATATTTCTAAATAGTTGGACCACATCAGATCATATAAAGAGCTTAAAATGTGTCAATTTAAGGCTTTGGATATGATCATAAAATTGAAAACATGATCTTAGTGATATGATGATGAACTAGCCTTGTGTTAATAATGAGGTCGTAGCTGCTTGAAATTTATGTTTACAAATGTTATTTACAATTAGGTTTTACAATTTGGAATCGTTAATGAAATCTTTTAGTCACACTCGTAGGCCAACTTTGACTAGTGTACTTAAGTAAATGATGTAAATATAATATTATTCCAAAAGGACACACAATGCTATATTGAAGGTACCCTAGTTATCAAATTCATTTTGGATACAATATAATGACATCCACAAGAAAAGAAAAAAAACACACAATGTTATATTACTATTGGAAGGTACCCTAGTTATCAAATTCGTTTTGGATACAATATAATGACATCCACAAGAAACAAAAGTTTAAGGGAACTGATTACAAAATACCAAATCATCCAAGGACTCGTACTCGTATTGACTCTTAGGAGAAGCTGTAACTCAAAGTTATTTCCCATTTTTTTCATTTATACCGAGCAGTAAGCTGACGCCAGGTTAAAATTTAACACAATGTCACGTCAGTTCCACATCAGCTTTTACTTTTTAACCTTAATTTTTGACTTTCTACCCTGGTAGCATAACTCACCTATAACTCACCTTAACTCACCTCCACCCCAATTATTTTCAATTTTAACAAATACTTCATTTAAAACTAACAAAACATTTATAAAACACAAATTATATTAACTAGTCATCTTAACCACAAATTACATTAACTACAATAATTAAACATAAAACATCTTAATTAAACTACGATATTTAAACATAAAACATCTTAATTAAACTACGATAATTAAACATAAAACTACGAATCACAAAAATGATTCAGTCTGTGACATAGCCCTCGTCAGTCGAATCGGAGGCACTCGAATCGTCCTCACTCGATGGCACACGGGGTAATCCCATACTCCATCGCCATTGTGCTCGACGGTTTCTCCAATCCTGTTTAGCTCTTGCTCGCGCCTCACGAGCTCTTGCCACACGTTCTTCCTCTGCTTGAACCTGTAACAATTCTTGCATATCTTGCTCATACAGTTCTTCATCAGTCAATGCACGTACATTGGGTTGGTTTTGTGGTGGATAGTTTACCAGTGGGTTGTAGTGGGGTGGATTGTTTGTCGATGGATTGTTTACCGGTGGAAACAGAACTTTCGATGGTTTATGTATTCATAATGTTTTGTATTCGATAATGAATTTTATATAATATGATTTGATTTTTAAATCGTAGGGGGTGTTTTGTAATTTTTTCATTTTGGTATTCAAAAAAGCAACTAATATGACAAGGGCCAAAACTGTAATTTTTTTAATAGTCAGCAGCTTAACGTTGCGTTAGATTATTAACGTGCCACGTTAACGTGGACTTGACTTTCGTACCCGGTAAGTTAACTTGGTTAAAAAATGTGGTGCGTTATAAGTTAACGCAGGTGACATAATCACCTTACCGCTCGCTCTTAAAGTCGTTAATAATCTAAAAATATCCAAGACCAACTTGGAGTATAAACAATAAAGTTTTAACATTGGTAAAAGGCACGTAATGTTGTATTTCCAGGAGAGTATATACGAAGTGGGAAACCCGCGCGTTGCCGCGGGGTGTTTTGTCAAAGAAGCAGTTTCCGTTGCGTTTAGCAAGTACTGTGAACTGGAAATGGTCGCAAGAATATTCTAACACTGCAAGATTGTGCTAGTTTTTCTGTACATAAAGCTTACATGCATTTGCTGCTTATTGTATATTGACAGTTTTGTCTAGTGCATGGAGCTCATTTATAACATAAGGTTTTATTTTTAAACTTACTAATTACACCATGATTGACTAATTGTTATAAAACAACAGGTGTATCAATATGTAACATAACCTATCCTAATGTACTTTTGTGTTTTGCCTCCCTGATGTTTCATCCATTCTGCCCAGGCCACTTCAGCCAAAGAATCTACAAATGTCATACCTTCGTGGACTGAATCCCCTGGGAACATCTCATTGCCATCATTCTGTGTCATTTGAACATAGTTGCATTAGTTTATATAATGTTAAATATTTTAACAAAGAAATGGATTAAACATGCAGGAAAGAGAGGCCGTTATATATTTCATGTCAACCCTTTTTCGACCCATATGTGTTTTGACTCAAATCTCTTCAGTGTGGTTACCAAAATGACCCATTGGACGCAGATACGGTAACCCAACAACCCGGTTTTGCCACCTCTAAATCAGATAATCAGTTGTATTTGAATGTGCTTGTACTGATGAAAGTGATATTACCATTCTTTTGAAACATATGCATTTATTCAAAAAAAAAAAGGAAATGTAAATATGTAAATTGTATTTTTAGAAATTTACGTTTCATAACTCGAAGGAAGTGAAAAAAGGCCGTTGATTCCTAAAATGATTCTAAAAAGTGGCTGCCATGGCCCGAGATCTATGAGTCATATGTAAATGTAAAACTGACACACTTACTGCTACAATCTGGCTCAGCTTGGGTCTGTCATTTTTTCACACGACTCGAGCATTCTGAGTAGCCGCTGATTGATCTGTTGCATCAACACCGCTAGACACAATGTTGGGCCAACCATGGCTCGCATCTCAGCCGCTTGTATGGCAACAACATCTAAGCGCAGTCCTTCCTGGTACACATAGGCCAACTGAAGACATGCCCGTCGCCACTCGCTTTCACCATAAATCCTGGAAAACGCATAGATAAAGCTCATGTCAGTATGCAAGTACCACTAAGTATTTTGTATTTTTAAGTGTTTTATATAACAGTTCAAATGGTCTAATTCACTTTGAATGTACACGTTTGATCCGCACTACCCATTTAATTTTAACCCATTACCCATTAAAAGTAAATCACTACATTTATGACATTTATTTTAGCCTCATATGGTAGCCCTTTTATAAAACTGATATATCTCCAACCTAACATAGTTTTTTAATTGCATAAATTCCAAACTTAACTGATTCCACTTTCCACCACAGAACTGAAATCATAAAAGAAACTAAACACATGAAGGTATTTATACCCGATGGCCAACCTGATATAAATCATTTTAACCATACATATATGCCGTTCAACCTGACATACATTTTAAGCATACATGGCAATTACTGGTTTTGACAGTAACTAACTTTGGCCACTTACTCACCCTGTCTAACCTAGCAAGTGAAGTTTTCGATTTAGACCATCCCCTATTCATAAATGTATATACTTTCCATACAATGCATCATTTCAAAGCAGAAGGCGTATCATTCATTTTATGTTTTCCGTAGCTAATTAACCTTAAACAGTTAATCTTCAACTAAACAATGCCCGAATAAGTCTTGCCACATATTTTCGCAATCCGTTTCGTGTTAGAACAATCAGATACATCACATTGTAATAGTAAGATCGCTATTATCTATACATTTTTGCAGTCGAAAGATAAGAAGCATGCATATCAATGGAAACATTCATAGGAACATCCTTTTCATTCCCATCGTAGCACCAATCTCATCTATTAAATTTGGAATTGCACCCACAGGCATATTACCATTCCTACACTGACCTAATTAGTTAAGGTATATTAAATATGTTGATATTTAAATTTCTTATTTATTAAATATGATCTGCATACTTAATTATCATATCGTTTGAATCATATTAACCTCAATCTATGGCTACAGGGGTGTTTGGGATAACTCACTGTAACTGTATATGTGTCTCAGGCTGAAGATAACTTTCGATGAATAAGCAGGCGCATATTTGGTTGCCCGTACATCTAGCACCTGAAAATTCCTCGCCTCATTCCAGTTTCTTGCACATCTCTGGTGAATCTTTTCCTTTTTCATCCAAGCCATCTGAAGCATCTTCCGAAACACTTCTTTGGTAATCTGATAATTGGTTTATGGAGAAGATCCCAGGTGACTTATTCAGCCGCGCCTTCAAAAGCCCACACAGAGAACAAATCAATAAGCGTATGTTAAACTATAAATGCAGAATTCAAAAGTACATAATATTGATGGAAGTTGTGGAAAATAAAGATACGTATTTTTGTATCGCCGTTTTGGACTGTTCAAAATACTTCATAGGACCACTGTATACTATAGACTTCTCAATGCGCTTACCTTTTTCGACGGGCTTAAGGATTCCGGATGTCGGCGCCTTGGTGTTGTTTGCTTACTTTTAGCACATAGATTCCGCCTCCCATCATAAAATCGAGGCCTGCATGAAATGGTGGTTAGTAAGTTAGTGACGGTAGCAGATTCCATGTGGAAACAGAAAACATTCATAGGAATGGAAACGAAAACATTCATAGTTCCTATTCAATCTGTTTTTTTGCTTGAAATAGTTAGACACTCCTCGATTTAATTATAGACATGCATGAAATGGAAACAGTCATAGGAACATTCTTTCTGTGACATTGTAATAGTTAGCCACACATCAGTTGAACCAAATAATCAAATTAAATCATCTCACCTTGTTACAACCGCGAATCATTTGCTTGACACCAGGGGTGAAAGCAAAAAGTTTTTGCTCTTGTCTTTTTTTTCCCTTGGAAATACCAGGTTGGCTTCCAGAATGCATGCACACATCCAAAGGACTTGAATACTTTTCCTTTCTGTATTTTTATAATATACTTAAAACCTGTATAACAAAAGCACGCTACCTGAACCCGCAAGACCGCCACGGCGACCGCGTTGCTTTCATGGCACACAGAAATCAGTTTGCCATCTTCCTAAATTGTGGCTGAACCTTTATTAAAGAACAAACATTTTACCAATAATATCCATTATTCGCCGAACGTAATACATAAAAACGCATATAGAACAAATTACCTAAAACGGGTTGGTGTGCGACATCAACAGGTTTGTGCATACCAACTGAATTAGCACACGTTTTCTGATTCACACCCATAAAAACAAAGGAATATGTTGTTTGAACCTGGAAATAGCAACGAACTCGAAATACTGAGATCCCAACAAACACTGAATACCTGAACCGTAGTGGGCACATTTCTATTGTTCGGTACGTGCCTCCACCCTCCGAAAGTTGGTACCATGATGGCGGAAATCAGCTGCAATAATAGTAGCAGCACACACGTCAGTATTGGTTATTTTGGCAGCTAATCGAAAAGTGTAAATTCAACCTACCTTCACCAACAGACCGCTATTCATGTACTATTTTGTGACTTTCTGTTAATGCCTATTACAACAGTGGTTTGTTAACAGTTAGTGTAACCCACAAAAAGTGAGCGTATGAAACATAAGCCCATAAGCAAACAAGCCATAACCTGACTGTATAAGCGTTAATAAACACCCCTTTAAAACTATGATCCTACTAAAAGTAATAAATAGAATGAATTAATGCATACCCAGTAAGTCACCAACTTTTAGCACCTAAACCAAAAGGCGACACCAAATTATGCTAACCCAAACCAAGACTTGTCTGTGATGTTTTGCCCTACACCGCGTGTGGTTAACAATAAGTTTAGCGAATTAAACATATCAGAACATCAGCTCAAACAAACATCCCCTTGAAAATCTTTTGTTTTTCTATAGTTGAATTTCTTATTTTAAATACAACCGTGAACATAAAATATAAGCAATCTAAACACTAATACTAAACAAACTGAACTAAATAATTAATTAATAAGCATACATACCTTGTTGATTTTCCCAGTAATCTTTACAAAAGAGCTGAGTCCCTCTCCCACACAACGAAAGTCCCTCAAAGTCCAAAAATTTATAACTAATTAACGCATCAGGGTGATTTCGCCCAATTTTTTCTAGGGTTTACTAGGTGATTTCGGGCAAATTTTTTTTAGGGTTTTCTTTGAATTTTTGTATAAGAGTGTTTAAGTTCATGAGAATTAGGGTCCTATTGATCTTCCTTTAGATGATCAGCGGTTTTTTGCTATGTGTGTTAGGTGAGAGTGTGTGGTTTGTGGCTTGGAAGAGAAATCTAGAATATGTGGGAGAGGAGAGGAGAGTTATAAAGTAGAAAAATGGGAGGTGGAATTAGCAAAGTATATATATTTTCTTTGCCAAGGACTGTTCATAAGAACAGTAATGCCAAGCACTGTTCATAAGAGATCCTCATGAATGTAATATATACTAATATAGTAGCTAGACTGAACCCAATTTGAAACTGAAAGCAATCCTAAAACGTCTCTTAAGAAATATCTTCTACGAAATATCTTTATATAGGCGAAGTCGTTATTGATCCAAAAATATCCAAGACCAACTTGTAGTATCAACAATAAAGTTTTTGTTAGTTTTATAGACGATAAAATAATAGATGTGTGTTATGACCGAACTCGAGATCATGGGATTGCACACTTTACGTATGAAAGTTAAAGATTAATAATTATATATAAATGTTATATTAATTATTAATTAAACTTATAACACTTAACGGTCATTAACATTTAACGGAAAAGGCTAACGACCGTTAGACGAAGAAAAGGAAAGTTTTACTTATGAATAATTGGAAGGACTAGAAGGTTCCGGAATCCCCTAGGGATACCAAACCGATCGGCCAAGGGGGATTCCACCTCCTTTGTGCCTTTGACTCCAAATTATCTCAAGTATATAAACACATCAAGGGTTACTGTTTTCTCATAACTTGTACACATAACCTAAAGAGTTCTTCTCCTCTCATTTTCTTTTGCAAAAATCGATCCACCTTAATCCTTAAGGGGAGTCGAATTTTTTTGAAGCTCAAAAGTGTTTAAGTTTTGTTTTACTTGCATAACTTTAACTTGTTTGAGTACGTGTGTACAAGAACGTGATATAACCACACTATTAGTTATATCTTGGAATGAATTACAAAAGAGGTACGTAGTAATTCTTATAATCCACATTAACCCTAATTAGGGTTCTTGAGTTGAAGATTTGCATCACTTGATTCTTGTTCGGGCTAGAATCACTACGGTATGTTTACTATTTAATATTGATTAATTAGTTACATATTATATGATCTTGTTATAACGCTTCCGCATGTGTTTACTTGATGTTAATTATTTATATTTATGCATGTCATGTTATATAATTCCAATAGTGGCATCATGAGCCGTTATAATGTGTAATTAATTATCTAAACGCATAAAATTTGAATCTTGATTTGTTTAGTTACATGTTTAGTCGATTCTAGGGTTTAGATTAGCCAAACCCTAATTTTTTACTTGGGTCGATTTACCCATATTGTTTTTTAGGGTTTTGGTTTTGATTTTAATATGATTAGAAACCCTAGGATTGTCATGTAATTGTATATGCGTTTTAGTAAAAGATCTTAGTGCAATATGTTAATTGTTAAGCATAATCCATGAAAAGTGCATGTTCGCATGGATTTTATTGTGTTTGAATTTAAATTGTTTAAATTGGATATATTAATTAAATTGGTAAGATATATCGAAACATGTAAATTTATTAATAGATGTCGAATTGGGGAAGACTCCAATATTAAGTAATCAATTACGTGTTATGTGTTGTTTATTTTATTTTGGCTTACGCAATCGATTCGTCGATGTATGTGGTTCTTTTCACTTTGAAGAAAAAAGCCCTAATTGAATAAATACGATTTGATTATTAATAGGATTATTGAATTAAATTTGCATATGACTACATGTTTTATACATATTTATTTGTTATGTTATGTATATATGTTTATTTAGTTGTGTTATTTTTTTATTATGCATTACTTGTTTTTTTGTTTATTATTTATGTGAGACTTGTTTATAAACGAAAAAGGGTAATTTTTTAATAGAAAAATAATATGGACTAAATAAATGGCGAAATTTGTTTTGCTTTTTAATAGTCAAAATCTCAATGTTTGGTTGATTGATGTTTTTGTACGTAATGGTTAAATAAGCTCGACCGAAATTGACAAACTATGTGGTGGGTTCTAGTAGAGAGGGGTTTTTTAAGAGATTCGCTCGTACCGGCTCTCTACGCTCGCTTGTGCGTCAACTAGACTTACATGTACATTGCCATCTTAAGGGTGAATTGACCAGAATTCCATAATGATTATCCAAAACAATAAGCTTTAGGGCTTATGAAAAAGTACGATATAGTGGACGATAATTGTTGGTAATTCTTTAATTGGTGAACCCAATACCTCAATCAAAACTTTGTTATTTTACTCTTAGTGAACTGGTAAAAAAAATAGTTTTTGTAAAACCAATGTTATGAAGTTGTATGCATGCTTCTTCATACATTATTTTGATTACACGTCAAAATTAATACCCTTGTAAAGTTAAGTCGAATGACATCTAATTAAAAACACTTGAAGTTGTAGTTTACGTCATGTGAGAACTTGGCTAGATTGCAATGGAGAGGTAAATTTCATAATTTCATTGCTAGTAGATCAACTGATGTAATGGAATTATGAGTTTGCAGTTTTTAAGTTAGTGATGCGTGGGAATCGCAACAGGTTTTACCTCTCGAGGGATCTCGAGAAGCTTACAACCCCCACCAGGCAGTGTACCTGATCGTTGTAGTATAGTATAGTGACAAGTACCGGGGGATTGATCGTTCAGCTTAGGAATAGTGTCGCTAGGATTAGAAAGCCTAATTACTAGTTCTAGAGGTGAGGGATGATTATTTTTGTATTTTTATATTTTTATGAAAGCAAGTAAAATCTCGGGTTTTGAAAGAGTGGGCGGAATTAGTTGCTATTCAACTAACCCAAAACTAATATATAATCAAAATAAAATACTGAAAATGAAATTAAACTAATTATTACAAAGGTTGTGAGCAGTAGTTGGAGAAATTGTGTTTACTTAGACTTCACTACTCCCTAGATATCTTTTACACGTTAATTACTTGTTATAATTGTATGGATGACGGATTGTATTCCTTAATACCATTCATGGGGTGGCATACATAACTCCCCAATTCTATGAGCTCTTATCTCCTCCTACACCATGACCCAGCACAACTATAGGGATTGTAAACAGTGGCTCATGCATTAAATACAACCAATAAAGACCTAGTACGCCTCGGTTCATGTTTCTTAAGACGTTCAAGCATGTTACCATTTGGAGATCTGCCAGTTTTCTTAAGCCTAACATATAAAATCATTCATCCAAGACAAGAATAAACAAGTAATCAACACATAATCAACATCTAGGTTTCATTAGATCTAAGCAAACACAAAGGAGATCTAGCCTAGCATAATTGAATTGAGACAAGAACAAGATATAGACAACCAACACATAGACATATTGATTGAATTAGAAGAACACTTATCTCAATTACAATGCAAGGTATCAAGGGGTTGGAACCCTTGAAAAACCTGTAAAAGATGCACCAAATTCGTCTTTAGGGTTTCACCAAAACTTCTCTCTTTTTAATGTAAAAACTAGAAAACTATATATAGGAAAACTGGGCTGACGGCGTCAAGACAACCATGTGACGCCGTCACCTCGCCGCCAAATACTTCCTCGGACAGCCTTGATCTACTTATGACGGCCTGTGTGACGCCGTCACCAACCAAGGTATTTTATTCTTGGCCTTTTGACGCCGTCAGGATGACTTGTGACGCCGTCATCAACTACGGTATTTTATTCTTGATGTCTGACGCCGTCAGGGTGTAACTCTTGACGCCGTCACCTAGTGTTTCCAGCATGGAAAATTGATACTTTGCCGTTTTCTTCACTTTTATGCTCCAAAAACGTCCAAAATGGCTTCTTTTCCAGAATTCACTCTCCAAGTACCTAAAATCACAAAAGGAACGATTTAGGGCAATATTTGATCAAATAAAGTCGGATTCGGGCTTAAATGACCCCTAAAAACGGATCATTTTTCGCCTCATCAGTTAGACGACTTAAATTGAGTAGGAAGTGAGAACTTGGACTCAAGGCATTAAGATGAGGATCAAACATGCTTACATTACAAAAATTTTGTGAATGTAGATCCCATACATCTAGGAATTGGAAAATGTTATGCCAATTATTGTAAGACAAGTTACTTCATATTATATTTTCATTACTAGCAGATCAGTTGATGTGATGAAAATATGTTTATGGAGGATCTTAGTTTTCAAGAAAATTCTATGGATTTTATTTCCTTGGGTATTTTATTTTCTTGAAAAATTGTATTATCAATATATTAATGTTTTGAACTTTCTTTATTTGTAGAAATGGCTAAAACTGATAACACCAACTTACGTTCTGCGTTCAAGTCTTACTTTGAATGAGAAAAATTGACTGGCACAGAGAATTTCAATGATTGGTATTGTTCACTCAGGATTGTCTTGAGAGTGACTGATCAACTTGAAATCTTGAAGACGCCTTGTCCTGCTGAACCAACAGGTCCAACTGCTACTGATGCAGTAAAAGCCGCTTGGAAAGAAGTTTATAAGACGCATATTGATGTGGCTTGTTTAATTTTGGGGGCGATGACACCTGCTTTACAAAGGCAGTTTGAAAATTTCTTCCTTATGAATATGATTGATGAACTTAAGAAACTATATGAGAAACCATCAAATGTAGAGATTTACGATTTGATGGAGTCTCTACATGGTTGTAAGAAGGGTGATGGTGAACCTGTGAGTGCTCATGTATTGTAAATGAAAAGTTACATGGATCAATTACAAGCACTTGGCAAACCCTATGACAATGATATGGCTGTGAACTTAATCAATAGATCCCTTAACAAGGAATTTAGTGGTTTTGTTAGGAACTTCAATATGCATTGCGTGGGGTAGACAGTGAGTGAATTGCACGCACTGCTCATTGATTATGAGAAAGGCTTACCACTAAAGGCTCCTACACCCCAGGTACTTGCTATTCAAGGGGGTAGAATTAACAAGCCAAATGCGAACAAGAAGAAGGGTAATGGTAAGGGTAAGGCTGATAAGAGTAAGCAAGTTATGGCTTATCAACTTCCTCATCCTAATAAGAACCCTTCAAAGAAGGATAATCCAAAGAAGGATCAAGGATGCCATTACTGCAAGGTGATGGGTCACTAGAAGAGGAATTGTCCTCTTTATCTCAATGACCTGCGAACTAATAAGGTTAAGAAGACTGGGCACATGAGCGCCAGTACTTTAGGTAACTTATTTGTCATTGAATTATTTACTTTATCTCATAAAATAAATTCCTGGGTATATGATACTGGATGTGGTATTAACATATGTAATACACTACAGGGGTTTAGAGAGGAAATGAGACTATCTTATGGGGAGCACTTTTTGCAAGTGGGCAATGAAGCACAAGCAGTAGTTGAAGCCATATGAGTGTTTAATTTACTTTTACCTTCTGGTTTAGTACTTATTTTAAACAATTTTCATTATGCACCTTCTATTGTTAGATGTGTTGTTTCCTTTTCATGTTTATTGGATCTTGGTTTTACTCATACTATTAATAGCAATGGAATTTGTGTTTCTTTAAATGGTGTATTTTATTTTAATGCTATTGCTGTGAATGGTGTGTTTGAAATTGATATGAATTATTATATGTCCAATAATAATAATTAAATGTATAGCATAAGTAAGAGAATGAAGTATGACTTGAATTCTTCTTACCTTTGGCACTGTAGACTTGCCCATATAGGCAAGGCTCGCATGCAAAAGCTGCAACAAGATTGGCTTTTGAAAAATATCAATGATGAGTCATTTGATAAATGTGAGTCTTGTATATCTAGGACGATGACTAAGAAACCTTTTCATAGTAATATGGAAAGGGCTTCAGATCTACTTGGTTTGATACATACTGATGTGTGTGGACCACTTAGACATGTGTCAAGGAGAGGTGCTATTTACTTCTTAACTTTTACATATGATTTCAGCCGTTATGGTTATGTTTATTTACCTAAGCATAAACATGAGTTGTTTGAAACATTTAAAGTTTTTAAAACAGAAGTAGAGTTGCAATTAGGAAAGAAGATTAAAGCTCTTCGTTCTGATCGAGGTGGTGAATACCTTAGTCAAGATTTTAAGATTTCTTAGTTGAGAATGGAATTGTCCATAATTTTACATCTCCAAATACTCCACAACAAAATGGTGTATGTAACACCCCCAATTCATGGATGCAGCGGAATTCAAACTGGGTGTTACTCGACGGCACAATAGTCACAATGATAGAAAACGAACTCCAATTGAGTCGTTTTGAAAAGGTTTATCATTCAAATTATATAAATATCAGAGATTACAAAATGAGGTCCCAATTGGTTCCATGTTTACAATGTATAATAAATGAGTTTTGAATGATAATAAAATTTATAGCCCTCTTGAGTATCCGTGCCCTTCCGTTCCATCCTTGATCGTTATGAACCTGAAATACATGCTTGAGAGGTCAACACAAAGGTTGAGTGATATTCATAGAGTTTGTTAAATCGATTGAACACAATATGTTGGTAGTGTGAGTTATAGGCTCACACCAATGTTTGGAAAACAAAACAGGTAGGCTACGTTATTATACGCCCGGAACATGTATTATACACTAAGCTTATGACACCATAACGTTAACGTGTACCAATATCGATCGGCAGATTTATCCCGGTAGGTACTTTGCTAACATACCTAAATCTCAAATATTATTGCATTTGTTTGAACTTAGTCAATACAAATGGGATTCGTCAATCCCAATAGGCCTATTAATAATATTCGCGCTCACTATTGCTAGTGATTAAATGGTTCATAATAAAGGATATCGGTTTAGCAAGGTTGGTACTTAGTGATAATAAAACAATCAGGTAAGCATACAATTTAAAAACATTGTGCTCGGTTATAAATAGCATGTATTCCCCCCAAGGGTTTGTGAAACAATTAAGTAATCGAAAGTGGGGCTATGAACTCACCTTAAGTAAGATAGCAAGTAATGAAGGTAATGGTCGGATCGTGTAGGTTTCTACGAGCAACCTATAATAGAATGTTGCGACTTAGGATTTGTGTAAAGAATATAACGGAGTGCCTATATATATATCTTGCATTATAGTCCATGATGTGGTATGATGTATATTGTAAGTCCTTGAAAGAAAAGATTCATGAAACATGTATGTTTTGTATATCGTTTACTACCGTTCGGGCCGACATAATTCAGAAGTCATGTTAGTAAGCGTTCGAGGAGCCAGGACACTTTAACTCGTAAATCCACAACTCAACTCGACGGCTTACATAATGAACTCCTCACATGAGGCTCCCTACTATTGTAGTAGTTGATGAAATATATAGATATAAGTTTTGATCCGAAAGGTTACATGTCCGATATTTGAATCAACTTAGGAAAGTTTATTTGTACATGAAGATTGTTATTAGGGGTAGTTTCATAAGTCTTGAATGACCATTTTCTCTTGGTAAAATCTCATGGTTTCCTTTTAAGTGAAGTAGATCCAAATTGCTTGTTCATGTTATCGCCTAACTCATTGTTTCATGTTTACGCCTATGTAAGTTGTTATGGTCATTTCGTCATGGCCTAGCCATGACCTTTGGTCCTTGTTCCAAGGTCATGAGACACAACCTTGGCTCTAGCCATGGTTGTGGTCTTGATTATAGGTCATAAGACCTCTTGTTCCTTTCAAAGTATAACCATAATCTAGTGACTTTCGCCTAAAAATGGGCTGTTTAGAATTTGAAGAATTTTATCACTCGGAAAGCGTTTTTAGGGCTCGAGCTTCTTTGTTCCTGAACGAAAACGTCGTTTCGGACAACTTTCGTGTTTTAACTTTTTGATGAATCGGACCAGAAGTGGGACTTTCAAAACCCAAATTTGATCAGGAAGCTATTTGGCAGTTTTGCCGGAAATCTTTGGTAATTTCAAATCGCCATAACTTTTGACTCGTATACTCGTTTTGGGTGGTTCAAATTGCTATGGTTTCCTTGTTAAGTCCTCTACTGTAATATGTAATGATCCAACATCATATTTTTACCATTTTGATCAGGTCTTACCAAGAAAGTCACTAGTTCACTTGTTTTAGTAACTTGTTTGTAACAATCAATAACAATAACTTGTTTTGCTCACTTTTATACATCATGGACATAACTACAAGACATAATATAGCAAGAATAATATGTAAATAACATGAACATGATTATTTAACAAGAATCAAGTTAGGGTTTGGCTCACAACTTTTGGCTTTCAAAGATGAAAGGAAGTTAACATGTAAGGATAGGACTTTGATAGACTTGCTTCAACCCTTTTTCACTTCATGCAATCTTTCTACCCTTGGTATTCTTGAAAGATGGATGATGAAGGTTTAGGTGAAATGAGTGGATTTAAACTCAAGAGAAATCACCAAGTATATGAGGTTATGGAAGTGTTTGATGAATGATAACCTATCTAGGGTTTCTACCTTGTTTAAGCTCTTGATTCTTTTGGATAATACTTGGAGTGAATTAGAAAATGGAATGGTGTTTGTGTGTGTGTTGTGGACATTCATGGAGAGGCAAGGAGGCTTTATATGGCCTTGAGGAGGTTAGAAGTGTTGACTTGTCAACACTTGATCACCAAGTTTAACACATGGATGCAATCTAAGAGTACTTAGCATGAGATCATGCCACATAGTGTGAATGCCCCCCCCCCCCCTAGTGGCGGTTTCAAGACCTTGGAGGACAAGGGTTGGACTTTGGATGATATTATCCAAGATATTTGGTTAGTTTTGACTCCGAGAAATGCCAATCGTAAATGATTAAGCCTCAAAACGTAAAACCGGGTGTCGTAAAATTATGGAACTTGAAAGTATTGATAAACATGTCAATAAGTTCCATAATAAAATATAAAATGAGTGGTAGGTTCCATTTGGGTGTAAAACCCTGCTAAAAACTGGAAACACGGGTCTAAAACGCGTAATTCGCGTAAAACGCTGAATATTGCGTAAAATTGAGAAAAGTAAAATGTTACTTTTCTAATGTTATAAAAATGATTTAAAATGACTTATAATGTCTAGACTGGGCTCAGTCTAGTGTTGGTTGGTATTAAATGTCTTTTAGACATCAAACCGTAAGCCTAAAAATCACGAAATGACTTATAACATCAAGGGATCATTTTTGGTCAATGGAGGAGGGAAAGAATATGTTGACTTTTTCTAATAAGTTGAAAACTCAAATCTTCTTAGAAACGCGTTTTGTGGTCTAACGGTTAATCGCCCAAACTGTCACAACTCGTAATTTCATGTCCTATTTCAAACGTCGAAATTCCAATTTTTATCTCGGAAAGTTACTATTCATTTTTACTATTCACAAAAACACTATTCATGCCCGAAATTTTTATTTCATATTCTCATAAGTTAAACTATTTTAACGGTATTCCGAGAGTTTGGCGCTCGTCGGATCATTTCTGCAAAAATCACGAAGCCGTGTCCGAGATTTACATTCAGGTTTAAACGTCCTTCCGGCACCCCGATATGTCCATAAAGCAATATAAACAATAAAAATATGATTTTCTTTCATTTTACAACAATTCTTAAAGTTTTGGAATTTTACGTTTTCCAGTTCAGCGTTTTACGCGAATTACGCGTTTTTAACCCGTGTTTCCAGTTTTAACAGCGTTTAAGCAACCCGATGGAACTTACCATTCATTTTATATTTATTTATGGATTATTTTGACAAGTTTAGTCATTCTTTCAAGTTTCATATTTTTACGATACCCGAATTTACGTTTCGCGATTTAAAACTTTACGGTTTGCGATTAACGGAACCAAAACCGACTCCGTGAACCAGATAACACCAAGCTTTTTACATACTCATTCATTTTTACACATGTGCAGCCCCCCCCCCCCCCCCCATCCCATGTTACATCAAGTTGACCATTTAATTACCATTTTGCCATCAAGATTAGATATTTGCAAGAAAAACAACTAAAACAATCACTAGTTTATTTTTCAAGATCAAAAAGCTCATCTTCATCTTTCTCATCACCATAACCACGACTTTTTCCAAGATCCATGATCCATCCATCATTTTTCAAAGTACAAAGCATCAAAGTTGTTCATTTTGTTGTCCTAATCAAGAATCATACCTCAAAAACACAAGTAATCCAAGGTTTCTCATCATCTAATCACCTATTATTTCAAAGTGAGTATTCAAATTTATTTTCATGTTTTCATCTAATTAACATATGTATCTCATGGTATTCATGCTTAATTTCATGCACAAACTAGTTATACCACATTATTTTTGTTAACTTTTTGAACATACAAACCCTAGATTGTGATTTAGGTGTTCCTTTGTTAAATTAACATGATTACTAGTCATTAGGAACCCATGGCACCCTAAGAAGGTGTATGGTAGGATTAGTATAGTTTTGTGAAGTTTGCAAGAGTTTTGGTTGAGATTGAAACTAGTTTTGAACCTTGGAAATGGATTTGTAACAAGTTTATAAACATGCTATCCTATTTTGTTAATTTCTGGAAAATCAGTAAACACCAAGGAAACTTTGGCCAAATTTTTAGAAAATACTTTCAAAAACGAATCCGTAGGCGAAAGAACGGATTAAAAAGAGTTTATAACGAAGAAGTTATGATTTTTGCAAGTTTAACGACGAAAACTATTTTCTGAAAATTGTACATGCTGTCCCACGATTTTCAATGGGCAATCTGAGGTGTAAAACTTGATCTAGCCATCCCGACTTATCAAAAATATATTAGTATGTTGTCCCACGATTTCGGGGATATAAAGAACGTAGAAAACAAGCTTATAACGACCAAGATATACACGTTTCAAAATCGGCGAAACTCTATTTATTTCCATCAGCTTTTTAGCAAAATATTACTAAGTATAGAAAAACAGTTCTTGTAAGACATCATGTTGAGAGCCAATTTACTCATTGATAAACTCATTTATGGAAAATTTACATCATTGACAAAAAGTTAGTTCACCCAGCCTAGTTTTCAAAACATCCGGCCGTTTGTCAAAAGGATTTATAACGAACAACTTATGGACTTCCAAACTTTCCCAAAAACTGCCCAGAATCTGCCAAAACAGCCCAAATACCTCACTTGACGGCTAATTATCTTTATGATCGAGACCTGTATGGACAAACTTCACTTCTGTGACTTTTTAGATATGGTGAAAAGCTTCTCAAAACTACTGAGCTTATTTCCTAACTCTTAATATTCACTATTTCACGACTAGTTTTACCAGACCATTTTGTCACTAATAGAAGTAATAATACTTCTACGTACTAAATCCTAGATTTTCTATAAATACTACCAAAGTGCCAAATTCTTAACCATCGAAGTACTTATGATTACAAGCTTATTTATACGACTATTAAACGTTATTTCAAGGTTTTCAAAGCAAGGAATTCAACACTACCATTTATATATATACGATATATATATATATTACGATTAGTTTTATAAGTCTAGTTAGACTTATTTTTCCCAAGTTATGGAAAAACATATTACTTTAACAATAACAAGTATTTTCAAGTTAACTGTGGTATAGGAACATGTGCATGGACATTCATAACATCATTTCATGATCTAAAGTAGATCGTACATCATTCATATTAGGTTGCGGCTAGTGTGCGCGCCTTGTTTTACAGCTCATTACATGTTCATGGTACCATCATATCAGGTGAGTCATAGCCCCACTTTTACTGGTTTAATTACTTTACAAACTCTTTGGGGGAGATACATGCTTAAATACTCGTGTTATACTTTTATACGATTTCAAATCCCATGGGGGAGAATACATTGCAACAACTATTTTTGTACATGCCCAAGTATTACAAATTCCATACATTGCTTAAGTTGCCTTACTACCATTTCATAACAAGTCCCCTTTCAATATCATGGACCGTTAATTTTAGTACTAAGCGAGAGTGAGTGAATAGATCTATTGAGGGTGACGCCTCCATTCGTGTTTGGGTTGCTCCAACGGGACGAATGCATTTCATGTCTTATCAAGTGAGTGCCTGGTAGACACTCTGTTGGGGCATTACAAAGTCTAGCTTCGGGGTCATGAGCTTAAGAGACAATGTAGCATTTTTGACATTTATGTCGGTTCACTTTATACTTGTGGCTATTGTACATACGAAAATTACTTATGGAATTACGATACTTTTCCACTACTATTACTACTGAATTACGATGCCTTTGCATCAGCCTTACTACTGAATTACAATGCTTTTGCATCAAACTTATTACATTTGGCAGTGGGTTGTAAACACACAGGTTACAAGTCTCTTATGGCGGGACTTGGAACTGAGTGGATTTACAATGCCTTTGCTGGGATGCCTTCATACATATGCATTACATTCTTTTTCACAAGACTCTATGAACTCACCAACCATTGTGTTGACACTTTAGCATGTATTTTCAGGTATTAAGTAATGGCACGCTACAGGAGGTTTTGGCAGGGCAGGGCATGGTCATAGAAGACTCTGATTTAATCATTTGGGGACCGTTTTTAACTATTTTAATGGCCTACTTCCGCATTACTTTTAACGATGTAAATTCAATATTTTTGATTTAACTATTTTATTCTAAATGATTAAAGTGAAAACCATTTTTGAACTAGTGTTGTAATACCAATTGAGTTACACCCCAGCTACACGTATGCTTCCGCTGGACCCGATTTTGGGGGTGTGACAGATTGGTACCAGAGCTTTGGCTATAGCGAACTGAGTGTTTTTAAAACCTAGACTATAGCTACTTTTACGAAAACTTAACCCTATGACCGTCACATGCCTGCCTGCCAAGCTGAAGCCTCATTTGTGGTTAGTTGCTGACATAGGTGATGAGATTTGTGTCTCATTACCTGATATATTATATTCATTTATTATAGTTGATTACTATAATTGTCTTTCATATAAGCATGCTCACGTATCATTTATGTCACCGCATTATGTTTTTCCTTGCATAGTTTCATCATTTGACCTCGAGTTTGGTCACTTGCTTTTGTCTTTCAGAACGTCTTGGTATTTGTGAAGGACATAGTCTTAGTATGACTGAGCTGAGTATTTCAAAATTCATGGAACCTCGGTGGAATATAGACTGGTCATCTATATTCAACCCGGGATAGTGAGATATAGGCTGACCACCTATGTCTGACTCAGAAATGAATTTTGCAACACTGAGAATGGTTATAATAAAATTTTGTCTGGATTGAATCCTTTACTCATTTTCTAAATGTTTCATTCATGTGTGTGTGTGTATACCCTCATTGTCAGAACTTTCATACTTTTCATCACCTCGTGAACCGCCGCTTGGAAGCATGTCAATTGATCATTTCATCTCATGAACATTCACGTCTATGCATGATACACTTACATCACGGTATTTTCTTTTATTACAACATCATTTTGTCGCAGTTGTCACAGTCTCTTCCCTTCTCACCATCACTATCATTTCCTTTCCCCATCCCCATATATACAAGGAATTAGCTGACACTTTATGGATTCCTATGCCACTTATCACTCACTACTCCCTATATTGATAAGTGGATATTATCAATGACCTCCCTAGGAAAGACTTTCCATACCATCTATAAGAAGAATCTCTCGGTACATTAAGACCGTTCAAAACTCAACATAAATCTCAGGATATCACAAAACAATTGGAACCCCTATCACTGGCCTGATCGCCAAAATTCCATCATCTAGAAAGTATTGGCTTGACTGAATTACAGGATTATTTTCGATGCGAGTGCTCACTAAGCCACACCATAGAGATAAATCCAACCTCTTAATCGAGACTATAGATTGAACATGTCCTCACCAATAGACTTTATCCAAACATGTTAGACACCTATGCCTTTGTGCAGACATACATACCTGACTATTTTATCCTCTTAATACTTTCACTATTAAATGGATTTTTCTCCAAACTACAGTTATACAAAACATATATCTTGTAAGAAATATTTTTCTGAGGCACTTATTTTGATAAGCAAATTCCTTTTGGTTAATCATTTACAAAACTATTGAATTGTTAGGAAATCTTAAACATCGATCTTTGGTAAACCATATTATCCACCTTATATTGAAAACTGTCCTATCTTGCATAACTATTAAATTTTGAAACATCAAGAAAAATGTTACTTGGAAAGCCGTTTGCTTAAACTTGTAGATTTATTTATTCGGGGAAGGTTTATGAACAAAACACAATCTCAAAACAAACCTTGAAAAATCAATCACTATATTACATCACTTATACATTTTAGGATTTTGTGAATTGACTACATAGAGCTTGGGGAAAATCTTAGTAACGGAGACTAAGCATCGTAGGTGGAGAAAGACTCGATTCATGACATCATGCGGAGGATCACCACTTTATCCTAATCTATTATTTTCAACAACACCCCTTTGACGGACTTAACCTTGTAAGTTTTCTACAAGATTCATGATATCCATTTCAATTATTTCTAATAGAGGAATTTAATTCACCTCAAACACCTAGCGATTACATTAAGATTTCTTTGGAACCACACCATCTATCATCTGCAGACCAATGGTCAAAATTAGAGAACGATTCAAACATAGGTAGATATGCTCAGAGCATGAGTGATTGACTCAAGAAATGGTTGGACTAACCAATTACCATAAATCAAATTCAGTTGCAACTATAGTTATCGCTGCAGCGTAGAGACTACACCATTTGAGGCACTC
This sequence comes from Artemisia argyi, assembly GCA_030686995.1. Lineage (NCBI taxonomy): Eukaryota > Viridiplantae > Streptophyta > Magnoliopsida > Asterales > Asteraceae > Artemisia > Artemisia argyi. The sequence goes on along the minus strand of CM060709.1, from coordinate 155,751,621 downwards.
TATGGTCGAAGTGCCAACATTCATTGACGGATCGAAATTTGGAAAAGCCCAACTCACTAGTCCAGTAAGTATTCATGAAATAACCAGAAATTTCCTACAAGTCAAGAATCAGTTACAAGTTCAATAAGTTGTAAACTATTAAAACTTCAAGTTGGTAAGCAGAGTTATACAGAAAGTTCTGTCTAGGAAAGGCATGATACCATTCAGAAAACTTGGAAAGTTAAACCCGAGATATACACTGGACCATGTAATATTTCAGACAGAGTAGGCCTAGTGGCCGTCAGACTTGAGCTCCCATTAGAGCTCAGAAGTTTACACGATAAATATCATCATCTTTTCACCAATACCACTCTAGAAACCAACATAAACTGAACTTCGGGACGAAGTTCCTTTTAGAGGGGAAGAATGTCACAACTCGTAATTTCATGTCCTATTTCAAACGTCGAAATTCCAATTTTTATCTCGGAAAGTTACTATTCATTTTTACTATTCACAAAACACTATTCATGCCCGAAATTTTTATTTCATATTCTCATAAGTTAAACTATTTTAACGGTATTCCGAGAGTTTGGCGCTCGTCGGATCATTTCTGCAAAAATCACGAAGCCGTGTCCGAGATTTACATTCAGGTTTAAACGTCCTTCCGGCACCCCGATATGTCCATAAAACAATATAAACAATAAAAATATGATTTTCTTTCATTTTACAACAATTCTTAAAGTTTTGGAATTTTACGTTTTCCAGTTCAGCGTTTTACGCGAATTACGCGTTTTTAACCCGTGTTTCCAGTTTTAACAGCGTTTAAGCAACCCGATGGAACTTACCATTCATTTTATATTTATTTATGGATTATTTTGACAAGTTTAGTCATTCTTTCAAGTTTCATATTTTTACGATACCCGAATTTACGTTTCGCGATTTAAAACTTTACGGTTTGCGATTAACGGAACCAAAACCGACTCCGTGAACCAGATAACACCAAGCTTTTTACATACTCATTCATTTTTACACATGTGCAGCCCCCCCCCCCCCCATCCCATGTTACATCAAGTTGACCATTTAATTACCATTTTGCCATCAAGATTAGATATTTGCAAGAAAAACAACTAAAACAATCACTAGTTTATTTTTCAAGATCAAAAAGCTCATCTTCATCTTTCTCATCACCATAACCACGACTTTTTCCAAGATCCATGATCCATCCATCATTTTTCAAAGTACAAAGCATCAAAGTTGTTCATTTTGTTGTCCTAATCAAGAATCATACCTCAAAAACACAAGTAATCCAAGGTTTCTCATCATCTAATCACCTATTATTTCAAAGTGAGTATTCAAATTTATTTTCATGTTTTCATCTAATTAACATATGTATCTCATGGTATTCATGCTTAATTTCATGCACAAACTAGTTATACCACATTATTTTTGTTAACTTTTTGAACATACAAACCCTAGATTGTGATTTAGGTGTTCCTTTGTTAAATTAACATGATTACTAGTCATTAGGAACCCATGGCACCCTAAGAAGGTGTATGGTAGGATTAGTATAGTTTTGTGAAGTTTGCAAGAGTTTTGGTTGAGATTGAAACTAGTTTTGAACCTTGGAAATGGATTTGTAACAAGTTTATAAACATGCTGTCCTATTTTGTTAATTTCTGGAAAATCAGTAAACACCAAGGAAACTTTGGCCAAATTTTTAGAAAATACTTTCAAAAACGAATCCGTAGGCGAAAGAACGGATTAAAAAGAGTTTATAACGAAGAAGTTATGATTTTTGCAAGTTTAACGACGAAAACTATTTTCTGAAAATTGTACATGCTGTCCCACGATTTTCAATGGGCAATCTGAGGTGTAAAACTTGATCTAGCCATCCCGACTTATCAAAAATATATTAGTATGTTGTCCCACGATTTCGGGGATATAAAGAACGTAGAAAACAAGCTTATAACGACCAAGATATACACGTTTCAAAATCGGCGAAACTCTATTTATTTCCATCAGCTTTTTAGCAAAATATTACTAAGTATAGAAAAACAGTTCTTGTAAGACATCATGTTGAGAGCCAATTTACTCATTGATAAACTCATTTATGGAAAATTTACATCATTGACAAAAAGTTAGTTCACCCAGCCTAGTTTTCAAAACATCCGGCCGTTTGTCAAAAGGATTTATAACGAACAACTTATGGACTTCCAAACTTTCCCAAAAACTGCCCAGAATCTGCCAAAACAGCCCAAATACCTCACTTGACGGCTAATTATCTTTATGATCGAGACCTGTATGGACAAACTTCACTTCTGTGACTTTTTAGATATGGTGAAAAGCTTCTCAAAACTACTGAGCTTATTTCCTAACTCTTAATATTCACTATTTCACGACTAGTTTTACCAGACCATTTTGTCACTAATAGAAGTAATAATACTTCTACGTACTAAATCCTAGATTTTCTATAAATACTACCAAAGTGCCAAATTCTTAACCATCGAAGTACTTATGATTACAAGCTTATTTATACGACTATTAAACGTTATTTCAAGGTTTTCAAAGCAAGGAATTCAACACTACCATTTATATATATACGATATATATATATATATTACGATTAGTTTTATAAGTCTAGTTAGACTTATTTTTCCCAAGTTATGGAAAAACATATTACTTTAACAATAACAAGTATTTTCAAGTTAACTGTGGTATAGGAACATGTGCATGGACATTCATAACATCATTTCATGATCTAAAGTAGATCGTACATCATTCATATTAGGTTGCGGCTAGTGTGCGCGCCTTGTTTTACAGCTCATTACATGTTCATGGTACCATCATATCAGGTGAGTCATAGCCCCACTTTTACTGGTTTAATTACTTTACAAACTCTTTGGGGGAGATACATGCTTAAATACTCGTGTTATACTTTTATACGATTTCAAATCCCATGGGGGAGAATACATTGCAACAACTATTTTTGTACATGCCCAAGTATTACAAATTCCATACATTGCTTAAGTTGCCTTACTACCATTTCATAACAAGTCCCCTTTCAATATCATGGACCGTTAATTTTAGTACTAAGCGAGAGTGAGTGAATAGATCTATTGAGGGTGACGCCTCCATTCGTGTTTGGGTTGCTCCAACGGGACGAATGCATTTCATGTCTTATCAAGTGAGTGCCTGGTAGACACTCTGTTGGGGCATTACAAAGTCTAGCTTCGGGGTCATGAGCTTAAGAGACAATGTAGCATTTTTGACATTTATGTCGGTTCACTTTATACTTGTGGCTATTGTACATACGAAAATTACTTATGGAATTACGATACTTTTCCACTACTATTACTACTGAATTACGATGCCTTTGCATCAGCCTTACTACTGAATTACAATGCTTTTGCATCAAACTTATTACATTTGGCAGTGGGTTGTAAACACACAGGTTACAAGTCTCTTATGGCGGGACTTGGAACTGAGTGGATTTACAATGCCTTTGCTGGGATGCCTTCATACATATGCATTACATTCTTTTTCACAAGACTCTATGAACTCACCAACCATTGTGTTGACACTTTAGCATGTATTTTCAGGTATTAAGTAATGGCACGCTACAGGAGGTTTTGGCAGGGCAGGGCATGGTCATAGAAGACTCTGATTTAATCATTTGGGGACCGTTTTTAACTATTTTAATGGCCTACTTCCGCATTACTTTTAACGATGTAAATTCAATATTTTTGATTTAACTATTTTATTCTAAATGATTAAAGTGAAAACCATTTTTGAACTAGTGTTGTAATACCAATTGAGTTACACCCCAGCTACACGTATGCTTCCGCTGGACCCGATTTTGGGGGTGTGACACAAACGGTTAAGCGTGCTCGTGCGGGATTAGTACAGGTTTGGGTGACCTGCTGGGAAGTCTTTGGTCATGTTTTTCTCAGTCACGATTAATTCTCAAATAAATCATGAGTGTGTCAAACATTTTTCTGATGCAGGGTCACTTAACGCGGTCAAGTTTCGTTGTACGTAGAATTTCTGAATGACGTTTTACCCTAAAACGTGTAATTCCTTAATAACTTTCATGAAAATGATCTGACGAATGTCAAACATTTAATTTGCCATGGAAATGATTTATCACTTGAGAATATCAAATAAAAATCAACTTTCGGGAAAGTTTCGGGAAAAATGAATAGTAAAAGTGAATAGTGAAATTTTCCGGGAATGGTAATTATCCTGAAAAATGTGAATTGTTACAGTGTATCTGAGAGAAGGAATCGTACATTGTTGGACATGGTTCGATCAATGTATAATCTTACTAATCTTCCTTTGTCCTTTTAGGATTATGATTTAGAATCAGCTGTTCGTATTCTAAATATGGTTCCCACAAAGAAGGTTGATAAGACACCATATGAGATATGGAATGGAAAAGCTCCAAACTTGTCTTATTTAAAGGTCTGGGGTTGTGAGGTGTATGTTAAACGTGACTCAGCAGATAAACTCCAATAGAGATCTGTAAAGTGCATTTTTGTAGGATACCCAAAGGAAACAATGGGTTACTACTTTTACTACCCACCTGAGAACAAAGTGTTTGTTGCTACGTATGGCGACTTTCTTGAAAAAGATCTTGTATCTCAAGAAGTCAGTGGGAGAATCTTTGATCTAGAATATGATCAAGATAATGCATTACCTTCAGAAAACACTAGCACACTTGCTGTGGAACCTGAAAGTCTAGGTCCTCCACTTGAAGTTGAAGTAGTTCCCATTCGCAAGTCTTCTAGACATGTGAAAGCTCCTGACCGTCTATGTCTTAATGTAGAGGTTGAGGAAACTATACTAGGGGATCTTAATGAACCTACTAGTTATAGAGCTGCCATTAATAGTCCTGAAAAGGATAAGTGAAAGGTAGCTATAAATGGGGAAATGTAATCCATGAAAGATAATGAAGTATGGATTGAAGTCGACCTTCCTCCTAATGCCAAGGTAGTTGGGAGTAAGTGGCTCTTCAAGAAGAAAACTCACATGGATGGAAATGTACAGACCTATAAGGCTCGTCTGGTTGCTAAAGGTTTTACGTACTCAAACTTTTGGAATTGATTACGAGGAGACTTTTTCTCCTGTAGCAGACATAAGGGCTATTAGGATTCTCATAGCTATAGCAGCGTACTATGACTATGAGATTTGGCAAATGGATATGAAAACCACTTTCTTAAATGGTCGTTTAGATGAAAACATCTATACGGCACAACCAGAAGGGTTTGAAAATCCAGAGTTTCCAAATCGTGTATGCAAACTTCAAAGATCTATTTATGGATTGAAGCAAGCATCACAACAATGGAACAAAAGATTTGATTATGAGATTAAAATTTTTGGATTTACTCATAATCCTGATAAGCCATGTGTATATCACAAAGCTAGTGGGAGTGATAATGTAATTTTCCTAATTTTATATGTTGATGACATAATGATTATGTGAAAAGACATTCCAAGTTTGCAAAAAGTTAAGGCATATCTTGGAAAGTGTTTTTCTATGAAAGATTTAGGAGAAGCTGCATACATTCTGGGAATCAAGATTGATTCGTCGTGAAAACCAATTATATATAATAGTGGTATAGTATCGAAGTGATCCGCAAGAAATACGAATCACCCGAGTCGTTTCCAAGTGAAGGTGTGAATGGAATCAAGAATATCGATTCGTGTAAATCGTGTAGTGAGAAGTGGTGAAAAAGCAAATAGTGATCAAATAGTTCAATTATCAACTAACAAATATGAAATGTGCAAAGAGTACAATCTAGTAATGCACCAAAGTCTAAGATGCAAAAACGGAAATATAAACGCGATTATTAAACGTAACGCGCGAAATAAAACGCGAGTTTTAAGTTACACTAATCCTACGGACTTCAAAATAATTTTAAAAAGTTAAAAATGATAAAAGAAAATTTTGAGAAAAAGAAAAATATTTTTTAGACTTTTTATTTAATTTTTATAAATTAAAAACTATTTAAACTATTTAATAATTAAAAGAAAATGTAAATAAAGTGAGAAAAATGTAAAATTATTTTATCAAATTCTAAAATAACTAAAAACTATTTTCTAGAATATTTTTGGATTTTTCTTGTCTTTTTCAGATTTTTTTGGATTTTTTAGTAATTAAAAAGTATTAAATAATGATTAAAAATGAAAATTAAATAAGAAAAATAGCAAATTAACTCAGAAAAATATGAAAATTTCAGGGAAAATCTAAAATAATATTCTGAATCTAGGAAAAACATAAAAAGTGAAAAATAAGCACTGGAAGTGCTTAATAGCTTAAAATCAGCTTATTTAAGTGCTTATTGATAAGCAAACTTGACCAAAAGTTGATCAAACTTTGTCCAAATGATTTTTAGACTAACTTAAGCTTAATGGAACAGTATTGAAATCAAAATGAACTTAGAAGCACATGTATGATCACAAACAGTCAAATAAGCACTATGTAAATAGCAAACAGCATAAGCAGTGAAGCAATAAGCTAAACACCAACTAAAATAGCAACTACAGGCACAAATAAGCTCAGAGGAACAATAAAACTCAACTTATGATGATCAAATCCAATTTGCAGCCCTACTCTAAAAACAGATTTTGCTGAAACCTACAAACTAAATGGGCCAAATAAGCACTACTGATAAGCTCAGAAGTATGAACTACTGGGGGCAAAACATACCCTACTATGGTGAGAACACAAAACAAGCAATAAAACAGATTCTAGATGTAATCTTCTAACCTAAAATTGCCCAAGAAGTGGGGTAAGGACTGATGGTGCAGGGCACCTTTTGTTACAATAAGCTAATTTCAACAAGCTTTTCAGATAAGCAAACAGGTTCCAAATTATGATTTTCTTTTTGAAATATTAAGTTTAGGTACTAGGCTCTCCAAAACAACCAACTACAACGATTTCCAATAAGAATCAAAGGCTACACAAGCTTGTAAAGTTTTTACCAAAAACTGAGTATAAATCCTTTTTGACTTTTAATGAAACAGATAAGTTTGACAATTTTGGATTTAGATTACACTAAAGTGATTACTGATGTTATAATAAGCTAATATGTGATTAAAATAAGCTACTACTAACACTATTACAACTATTAATGATGATATGCAACCTAAAACTAACCAATTCTAACTGTATGAGATTTTTAGAAATGATTTTGACTTTTAATGTTAAGACTACTAGTTTTTATGCTTCAATTATCTATAATATGACTTATGTGAAGTTTCTAAACCACTGATTACCTCTGAATTAGTCCTAATAATAGCAAGCTACAACCAACCAAACACCCCTTTAGTGTTCTGTCACAACCTCAAAACCACTACAGCACTATCCAAAACACTTCCAAATCACCACTTACGCACTTACTATGATTCACAAACATGAAATGACTCAGAAACACAGAGCTTTAACCACTATTATGCAAGAACAATAGATAAGACAGATGATGATTATGATGATACAGTATACTCAAATCAAAACTCAAACATAATCAAATAACTACTATAAGCCAAAAACAGACAATAATAATAACTATTAAGCACAAATAAGCTAAAAGCAAACCATAGATTTGATACTAAGCTATTTTACCAATAAGCTACAAAGATGGAATGTAAAAATGAAACTTACAAGCCCAAGTCCCCCTCAGCATGAAAAGAGGGGGTTCACTATGCTTGCCTGTCTTTTGACAGGCCAAGTGGACACCTTCTTGGCTGCCTACGATCACCAATAAGCTCAGCTTATTCAATAAGCTGAGCAAGTTGACTTTTATTGACTTTTTTTTGAACTTTTTGAGTTTTGAGAAATAAAATCACTACACTTGCTATAAGCTAAATAAGCTGAGATAAGTTCAAGTAAACTACTAAAAAGCTTTTGAAAATGAATTTAAGAAACAAATCAGAACATATTTTTTTTTTTGAGATTTTCTATTTTTCTTATTTTTTTGGTTTTTTTACTTTCTAAGTGTTGAGATAAACAAGGTTTTAAGAGAAAGCAAACATCTTTTTATAATTTTTCAGTTTTTTTTTTATTTTTTATTTTTATTATTATTTTTTTTTTTTTGAGTTTTCAATAAAGAGAAACAAATACTTGATAAATAACTTTTAAAAGTTTATAAAAGACTAGTATAAGCTGAATTAGGAATAGATTAAAACAGAATAAGCAATAATACTATGAAAATTAAGCTAAGATTTATAAGAAGAAATACTTTTATTAAAACGTGAAAGTGAAATTACAAAGGCTAATCTAAATTACAAAGCTGAAGTAAATTTGACAGAGTAACTTTATCTAAAAACCTACTACTCAAATGGTGAAATCAGGGGGGGTTTTTATAGGAGAGCAGGGGTGAGGAGCCTAGGGTTTGATGGAAGGATCTAGAGCTCAAATGGAGGCCACATATCTTCAATTCCCCTTAGAATGTCGACATCCTACCAATTTCTATCCGTTTGAAACCTTCTTATCTTCAATCCACGTATCAAGGACCAATCAGGGAGCTCAAAGGTGCCACGGTGGAGGATTTATGACACCATCTGACAATGTGTCAGATGGTTCTAGAAAGATGCTTAGTACGAGGTTTGGATTTGGATAGGTACGAGGTAAAAACGGGTGAGGTGCAGGGTAACTTGTGGGAGAGATGCACAGTAACACGCGCCATTTTTTTTTTATTATTGTTTGAGTTTGGGTGGGTCGGGTTTGGTATTAAGATTGGACCGGATTGTGGTGGTGGGCTTGTGTTTGGTTTCTGGGCCTGGGTAAGTGTAAGTAATATTAATTTTGGGCTAGTGTAAGGATCCGGTGTGTAGTAGCAATTTAAACCAAGGGACCAAAAGTGTAAATCTGAAAATATGAGGACCCAAACTACCAATCTTCCATAATATTATTCCAAGGGTTATTTGTGGCATTTCATGAATGATGAGGGGCTGAGTTGTCATATTTCCAAAATATCTTCATAAGGACCAAAAGTGACAACTTTGAAAGTTGAGGGACCATATGTGTAACTTCTTCAAACTTATGACCAAGGGTCATTCTTGTAATTTCTTGAAATTTGAGGATTCCATTTGACCATATGAGCTTTACTTTGACCACTAAGCTTCCCCGGCTCCGGCTTTATTGAAACTTTTCCAAATCTCGTGCCCGTTTTGTCATTTTCTCGTGATTTTTCGTCCTTTTCTTAAAATATCCGTTCCTGCACATTCATAAACACAAAAACACACATTCTTTGGCAATATTGGTTAGTTTTTGGTTTATTTGGTCCTATTTAAGCTCAGAAAAGGTGAGTGAATAAGCACTCACCAAAATCCCCCGGACTAAAGTATTGTCGTGTCCTCACGCAATGTGATCAATTCACGCTCACGAGATAAATAATTTCATAACTCTTTCTACTAACTTTGTAAAGTAGCAAGGAGGTTCGAAAGAAGTCATAAAATCATTTAATCCCGCAAACGCTCCGTTTTCCAAAATTTATTTTCTTTATTCTACTTCATTCTATTTTTGGACTTTTCACACTTCATACTTGTGACGGTTTGTTGAACTTTCATTATTTTTGCAATAATTTTTAGGGTCTATGAGTAGAAACACTTCTATTTAAGAAGTGACCATACGGATAAAAATCGTCATCCTTGATTTTTCACGAGCTCCCAAACTAAGCGTAAAAACGAGATCACAGCTTATCTACAAATTTAATGCTGACACTACTCATAAAAGTTATTCGTGGAAACTTCTTACTCCCATGTCCTAAGTTTTTGTATCTCAATATTTTACTTTGTTGAGAAATGAATCGCTTCATATTTTCTCGTTTAAATAATTTTTAGTCCGATAGTGACACCTAAGTTAAAACGATAAATAGTTATTCATTTTCTCTTAAGAACCACTGCAATAGAAATTCGGTCCACATCAAGGAATTTGGGGTACATACAATATCAAAGATATAAGTTGCGGAGTACAATCATGTGCACCTCATGTGACTGATTACTAATCACTAATCACATGCACCTCGCGTGCCAACAACTTATTTATACATACAAAATCTTATTCATCATAACTATCAACTTTCATTTTTTTTTCTCACTTTTCTCATATTTTTCATACTTTTCACTTTTTTTTTTTATTTTTTTATTTTTTTATTTTTTTTTTTTGACTTTTCTCAATACATCAATGGAAGCTTATCGGATAGCTCCAAAACCACATAGATAATCAACTTTTGACTTTTGATTTTTTCACTTTTTTTGCTCTTATTTTTTATGTTCCTTGATATGTACCCAACTTCTAAAGCAAAAATTCTCTTAAGAAATCAAATAACTAAATATTATTCAAACCGAAATACCACTAATTAACCTAGAACATCTATTATATATTGGTGACGTATCTGATGGGAGTAAAAAGCCACGAGTACCTCTTATGAGCTCTAAAGAGAACCACTACTCCACGTTTAGCATTAAACTTGTAAATAAACTCTATCATTTCTCGTTCTCTGCAAATTTAAGACCCCAAATAATGAGATTAGCAGATGCTTAGCCAATAATTAGCTAAGCATATATAAAGTCAAATACGGGAGCTTGCAAACTCTTGGAAAGAATTTGCGTTTTGTAGCTCCTAGTGTAAGTGACTAGCGAAAGCTTTTTCAAGCCGTGCATGTATAAAGTCAAGTACGGGAGCCGACAAAAGAGTAGCTCCTAGTGTACAAGGCTAGCACAAACTTTTATGATTATCATTGGTTAAGGGAACAAGCTAGGGCTCAACACGCCCGGTCAAGTCAAAATATTTATTCCTACTCTCGCCAGCAAGAAAATCAACAAGGTGTCAAATCACTTATTCAAACTTTTATTATATTTTTGCACAACTTTTTCAACTTTTTCTCATTCTTTTTTTTTAAAAAATTTTTTTTTTGTGCTTTTTCATGACTTTTTCATTCACTTTTCTTCAAAAATTTTGAAAATTTTCAATTTTTTTCATTTTTTGTGGAAAAACGGAGTTGCAAGAGTACACGACATGGTGAAAAATGCAAGGTCAAATCGAATCGAAGATTCACCCCCCGGACTAGAATGAAACATTGTCCTCAATGTTTTAATGGGTAAAGGTAATCCTAACATAAATCTAGGCCGTTTATTAATTATGCCAAAGAAAACGTTAGTCGATAAGATTTAAGGATATTGGATTTCCAAAAGCATCGATGAATGAGACTCGAGTGGGGAGAAAGACAAAACCACGAGCACGAGAGTCATCATAAATCGGGGACAATCCTGGACAATCATACACAAACAACCACGAAACACAAGATTGAAAGAGGTACCCCCTCCTCACGTTATTTATTAGAAAATAGAAATATAAGAAGATGATATTGGATAAGCATGGGTTGCCTCCCACGAAGCGCTTTGTTTTTGATTACCGAGTCACGTAGCTTGACTCGATCCCCGAATTCATTCGTCCTTGGGGAAAGTTTGGAGATCCGGGACTACCATGGTTGGTACGTCCCCTCTGAAATAGTGTTTCAAACGGTGACCATTCACCTTAATGTTGGGACCATCAAGTTGAGCCAACTCAATGGTACCATAAGGGAACACTTGGGTTATGGTGAATGGTCCAGACCAACGGGTTTTAAGCTTACCCGAGAAAATCTTCAAACGAGAGTTAAAAAGAAGCACTTGATCACCGACGTTGAACACGCGGTCTTTGATCTTGGCATCATGAAGTCTTTTTGTTTTCTCTTTATATATTAAAGAATTCTCGTAAGCTTGATCAGGAAGTTCGAATAATTCGTTCAATTGAACTTTTCGGTGATCACCCGCGGTTTTTAAGTCAAAATTTGCATGTTTTAAGGCCCAGTAGGCCTTGTGCTCAAGTTTGATGGGCAAATGACAAGCTTTCCCGTAAACCAGCTTATATGGAGTGCACCCAATGGGTGTTTTGTAAGCGGTCCGGAAAGCCCATAGAGCATCGTCTAGCTTATCGGCCCATGAGGCATGGTGTTCACCTACGCTCCTTTCTAATATCCTTTTTAAGCCACGATTGGACACCTCCACTTGACCACTCGTTTGTGGATGATAAGCCGTGGAAAGACGATGTGAGACACCATATTTAAGCATAACTTTAGCGAATTGGTCATTGCAAAAATGGGTCCACGATCACTTATGATGGCTCAAGGTGGACCAAATCGGGCAAAGAGATTTTTTAAGAATTTCACAACTACTCGGGCGTCATTGGTGGGGAGCGCCTTCGCTTCAACCCATTTGGACAAATAATCGACGGCCACGAGAATATACTTATTTCCTCTTGATGACGGGAATGGACCCATGAAATCGATGCCCCAAACGTCAAAAATTTCACAAACTTGAATAGCATTTTGTGGCATTTCATCTTTTTGAGAAATTTTCCCTTGACATTGGCAAGAATCGCATGATTTCACCAATTCATGGGCATCCCGATAAATCGACGGCCAATAGAAGCCGGAATCGAACACTTTCTTTGCGGTGAAGTTGGCACCATGATGTCCCCCCGTGGGTCCACTATGGCATGCCATAAGTATTTCAACGGCTTCCGTACCGTGAACACACCGCCGGATCACTTGATCCGCACAGACTTTGAACAAATAGGGGTCGTCCCAAAAATAATGTTGGACATCTTTAAAGAATTTATTCTTTTGTTGAGACGACAACCCTTTTCTTATGAAATTCCCCGCATGGTAATTCGCAAAATCGGCAAACCATGGGGTACTTTGGTCAATATTAGACACACTCCCAAGTGTCTTGAGAGGAAATGCATCATTGATTTCCTTGTTCTCGAGAGCACTTTGATGGGGGTTCTCAAGTCGTGAAAGGTGATCAGCAGCGAGGTTCTCAGCTCCTTTTTGTCTTGTATTTCGACATTAAATTCTTGGAGCAAAAGAACCCACCGCATCAAGCGTGGCTTAGCATCTTGCTTTGCCATTAAGTATTTTAAGGCTGAGTGGTCCGTATACACTATGCACTTTTTAAGGAGCAAATAAGACCTAAATTTTTCAAAAGCATAGACAACCGCTAACATTTCCTTTTCGGTAGTTGTGTAATGATGTTGGGCCTCGGTCATAGTCTTACTTGCATAGTGTATCGGTTGAAAGTATTTATTCTTACGTTGCCCCAGAACTGCACCAATGGCATAATCACTTGCATCACACATTAGCTCAAATGGTAAGCTCCACTCGGGGGCAACTAAGATTGGTGCCTCCGTTAACTTCTTCTTTAAAACATTAAATGCATCGACGCATTCATTTGTGAAGTTAAACGGAGCATCCTTTTCTAAAAGGTGGGTCAGAGGCCGGGCTATTTTGGAGAAGTCTTGTATAAAACGTCGGTAAAAGCCAGCATGACCAAGGAAACTTCGGATTCCTTTGACGGTCGTAGGATGAGGTAGCTTAGCAATGACATCGACTTTTGCACGATCTACCTCAATCCCAAATTTAGATATCTTATGGCCGAGGACAATGCCCTCTTTGACCATGAAGTGGCTCTTCTCCGAATTTAGAACCAAATTGGTATTTTCACACCGTATCAGCATTTTCTCTAAATGGGAGAGGCAAGAGTCGAAAGAATTTCCGTAGACGGAGAAGTCATCCATGAACACTTCCATGGTTTTTTCGATCATATCCGAGAAAATAGCCATCATACACCGTTGAAACGTGCCTGGAGCGTTACATAGGCCAAAGGGCATTCTCCGATAGGCAAAAGTTCCATACGGGCAAGTAAAAGTGGTCTTTTCTTGATCTTGAGGATCAATGGGGATTTGAAAGTACCCAGAAAAGCCATCCAAGAAACAATAGAACTCATTTCCCGCTAACCGTTCAAGCATTTGGTCCATAAAAGGGAGCGGGAAATGGTCTTTACGTGTCGCATCATTCAACTTGCGGTAGTCGATACAAACTCTCCATCCGGTCACAAGTCTAGTCGGTATAAGCTCATTATCGTCATTTTTCACAACAGTGATTCCGCCCTTCTTTGGAACACAATGAATCGGGCTAACCCATGAACTATCCGAGATCGGATAAATTATTCCAGCGTCAAGGAGTTTAATAACTTCCTTTTTGATCACTTCGTGGATTAGTGGGTTAACCCGTTGTTGTTGGACGGAAGCTTTGTGATTATCGTCAAGCAGAATCTTATGAGTACAAAATCGAGGGTCGATTCCCTTAATGTCGGATATTTGCCAAGCAATAGCACTTTTATGCTTCCGAAGCACATCTAAGAGTCGTGTCTTCTCCTCATCTTTAAGGCCTTTTGATATTATAACTGGTAATTTATCATTTTTTTTCCAAGTATGCGTATTCGAGATGAGGAGGCAAATCCTTGAGCTCGAGCTCCGGAGGATTCTCAATAGACGGCTTTACTTCTTTTACGTCTGCCATTTTTAAGTCCATCGGAGGGGGAGAAACAATCGGGTTTTCATTTAAAAGTTTTTCAATCAATGAAATGTCCCCCTCCGGATCAAAGTTATTATTATCAATTTCCGGTGAAAATGATTCATTTGAAAGACAAGCATTAATTTCTTCCCAAGCGAGATCACTTCCCTCAAACGGAGTGAGGGAAGGGGAAGAATCGGAGACGATCGGTTCAAAGGAAGGAGTGGGATTGCCATTCGAAGCATTTTCAGTGAAACCAAAAAGTTCTTGAGAATACTCCTCCGTAGCTTCGTCAATAACATCAATTCGGTTGACGGAAGCAACATCGTAGTCGGAGGAGTATCTCGTGGTTTGATCAAGGTTAAAAGTGACGGCTTCATTTCCAGCACGTAAGGTAATCTCCTCGTCGTAAACATCAATTAAGGCACGACCGGTCCTTAGGAAACCTCTCCCGAGAATGAGAGGAACCCGTGGATCGGCATCGAAATCAACAACCACAAAATCCGCAGGGAAATGGAATTTCCCAACATTGACAAAAATATCCTCGGCTATGCCAATTGGACGAGACGTAGATCGGTCGGCAAGCTCGAGGGTCATAAGCGTCGGTGTCAAGTTAGGGAGAGACAACTTTCTCCAAATCGACAATGGCATTAGGTTAATGCTAGGACCAAGATCGGCCAAGGCGAAGCATTGAACCATACCCGGAAAATTGCACGGTATAAGAAACTTGCCAGGGTCTTCAAGCTTTTCGGGTAGCTTTTTAAGAAGAACCGCTGAGCAATTCTCGTTCATTTGGGTTCTTGACATTTCAAAAAGCTTTTCCTTATTATTTAAAAGACCTTTTAGCATCGAAGCAAATTTAGGCATCAAAAGTATAGCATCCGCGAGACTTATATCAAAGAGCAATTCTTGAAAAATCTGATAAAATTTCTCCATTTGGTTTTTATCTTTCTCGCGGTGCTTTTGTTCGTTTAAACGTGACGGATAAGGCAACTTTGTTTTAACGGGAATATCTTTTTCATAAACAACTTTTTCCTTTCCCTTGGACGTCGGGACCACCGGAGGTTGGATGTCTTCGGTCCTTCCATTATTAATAGGAATTTCCGTATCCGTTGTCGCCTCGGGTTCACGGGCGACTACCTTGGGAGGTAGAGAAGAAGAGGTAGTCGGAGCCGTTGGTACATCATAAGAAACACCACTCCTTGTCGTGATCGCTTTAGCATCGCCCCTCAGGTTAGCGATCGTGTTGCTAGGCAAAGTTCCAGAGCCCGAGGGTCGATCATTTAGACGCTTGTTAAGATCATTGATTTGAGTAGCTAACAACCTTGTTGTTTCTTCTTGTTTTGTCATAAAATCTTGTTGGTTTTGAAGCAATTGCTTAATCAAATCTTCCGTGGGCGACGGATTTGGAATAACAGCTTGATTTTGATTATTGAAATTTTGCCCACGGTTTTGAAAGTTGCCATGATTCAAATTTGTATTGTTAAAATTCCCTTGATTATTCTGAAAATTCCCATTATTTTGAAAATTGTTCCCTTGAGGCGGGGCTTGGTTTTGATTTTCCTGAAAATTCCGATTGTGGTTAACACCTTGGTTTTGAAAACCTTGATTTTTCCGGTTTTGATTTTGATTAACTTGATGTGTACGGTTTTGCACATTGTTTTTATGACTCTGATTTTGAAAACCGGGTGGTCCAAGATAATGGCTTGAACGGTAGCTGAGGAGATTTTGATCTCCTTGAAGAGGTGGGTAACCGTTGCCACCCATGTTTGCAGCATACACGTTCTCTTGAGCATAAGCTCCGGTTGACGGACACTCGTTATACAGATGTGGACCACCACAAGTAACACAACCTTGATTCACAACATTGACTTGATGACTTGGTTTTTCAATGGACATTGCATCAATTTTCTTAGTTAAAGCCACAATCATGTTTACCAATTCATCATTATTTTTACCATTATTAGATACTTGTGGTTTATTTCTTGACATTCTAACACGAGCTTTATTCTCAATTATCATGAAAGCATCATTCGTATTTCTAGCCAACAACTTCCCACCCGCAGCAGAGTTGAGTGAGTCTTGGTCAACATGACTTAACCCATTATAGAAAGTGTCAATCTGCTGAAGGGGTGTGAACCCATGGTTCGGACATTTTTCCATCAAATCTTTGAATCGGTCCCAAGCTTCACTAAACGACTCATCAAAAGCTTGTTGGAACCGAAAGATTTGGGAACGTAGATTAGAAGTTTTAGAAGGAGGATATAAATAATTCACAAACTTGGAAGCAATATCATTCCACGTGTGAATCGAATTGGGCGGTTCCTTTTCCAGCCAAGTCCGGGCTGCTCCTTTTAAGGAGAAAGGAAATAACTTCAATTTCACCACATCGTGAGGAACTTGATTCATTCTAATAGTCTTAGCGATGTCGGTGAAATTTCTGATGTGAGCATAGGGGTCTTCGTTATCAAACCCGTGAAAGGATATACCCGTGATTAAATTGAGTAATCCGTGATTGATTTCAAAGTTGGCATTGATGTCCGGACTCACAATAGCTCTCCTCACACCGTTAAATGGCGATTGGAGTTGTTCTTCCATCGGACGCGGATCAAATGCCGGTTGTTGTCCCATTGGTGGGATAACATTGTGCTGCAGACTACCCATCGGCGTGGGCCCGTTGTGTTGTTCGTTATGGTTCATCTCCTCGTCGTCAAGGAAATGAACCCGACTCGTATGTCGTAAAACCCGCTCGGGGTTTGAGAGCGGAGAAGTAAGATTCTAAGAAGTAGAACGGGTGTGCATACACCAAAAACAAAATTAAAAAGAAAATAGAAAAGAAAATCTTTTTGTTTTTATTTATTTTTCATTTTTTTTTATTTTTTCTCAAAAACTTTTTTTTTTTGTTTTTCTTTTCTTAAAACGTAAAGTTAATCGAAAACCGTTTCTTTCAAAACCACGCGCGACGGGACGGGAGAGAAGAATGGATCTCTCTTCAGCTAGCAATTTAATGTCTTAGCTATCCGTATTTCCCGCTTATTCGGTTGTAGTAATTGAAATAGTCCGATAAACAACTAAATTACGTTTTCGTTATATTGGGAGACTTATTTGGTTTACAACGCCCTTTCTTTCGATCGAGTCGAGGCTGTAACTTTTATTATTCTTTTTTGTATTTTGTAAACACTTTAGGAAAAGTGTTTTGAATTTTTTCAATTTTTATATAAATATATATACAAAATAGAGGAAGACTTAACAAAACACGATTTTTCAAAACAATATTCAAAAATTCACTTCAAGCCTTCCCCGGCAGGGGCGCCATTCGTCGTGAAAACCAATTATATATAATAGTAATATAGTATCGAAGTGATCCGCAAGAAATACGAATCACCCGAGTCGTTTCCAAGTGAAGGTGTGAATGTAATCAAGAATATCGATTCATGTAAATCGTGTAGTGAGAAGTGGTGAAAAAGCAAATAGTAATCAAATAGTTCAATTATCAACTAAAAAATATGAAATGTGCAAAGAGTACAAGCTAGTAATGCACCAAAGTCTAAGATGCAAAAATGGAAATGTAAACGCGATTATTAAAGTAACGCGCGAAATAAAACGCGAGTTTTAAGTTACACTAATCCTACGGACTTCAAAATAATTTTAAAAAGTTAAAAATGATAAAAGAAAATTTTGAGAAAAAGAAAAATATTTTTTAGACTTTTTATTTAATTTTTATAAATTAAAAACTATTTAAACTATTTAATAATTAAAAGAAAATGTAAATAAAGTGAAAAAAACGTAAAATTACTTTCTAAAATTCTAAAATAACTAAAAACTATTTTCTAGAATATTTTTGGATTTTTCTTGTCTTTTTCAGATTTTTTTGGATTTTTTAGTAATTAAAAAGTATTAAATAATGATTAAAAATGAAAATTAAATAAGAAAAATAGCAAATTAACTCAGAAAAATATGAAAATTTCAGGGAAAATCTAAAATAATATTCTGAATCTAGGAAAAATATCAAAAGTGAAAAATAAGCACTGGAAGTGCTTAATAGCTTAAAATCAGCTTATTTAAGTGCTTATTGATAAGCAAACTTGACCAAAAGTTGATCAAACTTTGTCCAAATGATTTTTAGACTAACTTAAGCTTAATGGAATAGTATTGAAATCAAAATGAACTCAGAAGCACAGGTATGATCACAAACAGTCAAATAAGCACTATGTAAATAGCAAATAGCATAAGCAGTGAAGCAATAAGCTAAACACCAATTGAAATAGCAACTACAGGCACAAATAAGCTCAGAGGAACAATAAAACTCAACTTATGATGATCAAATCCAATTTGCAGCCCTACTCTAAAAACAGATTTTGCTGAAACCTACAAACTAAATGGGCCAAATAAGCACTACTGATAAGCTCAGAAGTATGAACTACTGGGGGCAAAACATACCCTACTATGGTGAGAACACAAAACAAGAAATAAAACAGATCCTAGATGTAATCTTCTAACCTAAAATTGCCCAAGAAGTGGGGTAAGGACTGATGGTGCAGGGCACCTTTCGTTACAATAAGCTAATTTCAACAAGCTTTTCAGATAAGCAAACAGGTTCCAAATTATGATTTTCTTTTTGAAATATTAAGTTTAGGTACTAGGCTCTCCAAAACAACCAACTACAATGATTTCCAATAAGAATCAAAGGCTACACAAGCTTGTTAAGTTTTTACCAAAAACTGAGTATAAATCCTTTTTGACTTTTAATGAAACAGATAAGTTTGACTATTTTGGATTTAGATTACACTAAAGTGATTACTGATGTTATAATAAGCTAATATGTGATTAAAATAAGCTACTACTAACACTATTACAACTATTAATGATGATATGCAACCTAAAACTAACCAATTCTAACTATATGAGATTTTTAGAAATGATTTTGACTTTTAATGTTAAGACTACTAGTTTTTATGCTTCAATTATCTATAATATGACTTATGTGAAGTTTCTAAACCACTGATTACCTCTGAATTAGTCCTAATAATAGCAAGCTACAACCAACCAAACACCCCTTTAGTGTACTGTCACAACCTCAAAACCACTACAGCACTATCCAAAACACTTCCAAATCACCACTTATGCACTTAATATGATTCACAAACATGAAATGACTCAGAAACACAGAGCTTTAACCACTATTATGCAAGAACAATAGACAAGACAGATGATGATTATGATGATACAGTATACTCAAATCAAAACTCAAAAATAATCAAATAACTACTATAAGCCAAAAACAGACAATAATAATAACTATTAAGCACAAATAAGCTAAAAGCAAACCACAGATTTGATACTAAGCTATTTTACCAATAAGCTACAAAGATGGAATGTAAAAATGAAACTTACAAGCCCAAGTCCCCCTCAGCATGAAAAGAGGGGGTTCACTATGCTTGCCTGTCTTTTGACAGACCAAGTGGACACCTTCTTGGCTGCCTACAATCACCAATAAGCTCAGCTTATTCAATAAGCTGAGCAAGTTGACTTTTATTGACTTTTTTTTGAACTTTTTGAGTTTTTGAGAAATAAAATCACTACACTTGCTATAAGCTAAATAAGGTGAGATAAGTTCAAGTAAACTACTAAAAAGCTTTTCAAAATGAATTTAAGAAACAAATCAGAACATATTTTTTTTTTTTTTTGAGATTTTCTATTTTTCTTATTTTTTTGGTTTTTATACTTTCTAAGTGTTGAGATAAGAGAGTAACTATTGTTAAACTATTATAAGCTTATGAAAGGCTAAATTAAACAAGGTTTTAAGAGAAAGCAAACATCTTTTTATAATTTTTCAGATTTTTTTTTATTTTATTTATTTTTTTTTTTTGAGTTTTCAATAAAGAGAAACAAATACTTGATAAATAACTTATAAAAGTTTATAAAAGACTAGTATAAGCTGAATTAGAAATAGATTAAAACAAAATAAGCAATAATACTATGAAAATTAAGCTAAGATTTATAAGAAGAAATACTTTTATTAAAACTTGAAAGTGAAATTACAAAGGCTAATCTAAATTACAAAGCTGAAGTAAATTTGACAGAGTAACTTTATCTAAAAACCTACTTCTCAAATGGTGAAATCAAGGGGGTTTTTATAGGAGAGCAGGGGTGAGGAGCCTAGGGTTTGATGGAAGGATCTAGAGCTCAAATGGAGGCCACATATCTTCAATTCCCCTTAGGATGTCGACATCCCACCAATTTCTATCCGTTTGAAACCTTCTTATCTTCAATCCACGTATCAAGGACCAATCAGGGAGCTCAAAGGTGCCACGGTGGAGGATTTATGACACCATCTGACAACGTGTCAGATGGTTCTAGAAAGATGCTTAGTACGAGGTTTGGATTTGGATAGGTACGAGGTAAAAACAGGTGAGGTGCAGGGTAACTTGTGGGAGAGATGCACAGTAACACACGCCATTTGTTTTTTTATTATTGTTTGAGTTTGGGTGGGTCGGGTTTGGTATTAAGATTGGACCGGATTGTGGTGGCGGGCTTGTGTTTGGTTTCTGGGCCTGGGTAAGTGTAAGTAATATTAATTTCGGGCTAGTGTAAGGATCCGGTGTGTAGTAGCAATTTAAACCAAGGGACCAAAAGTGTAAATTTGAAAATATGAGGACCCAAACTGCCAATCTTCCATAATATTATTCCAAGGGTTATTTGTGGCATTTCATGAATGATGAGGGGCTGAGTTGTCATATTTCCAAAATATCTTCATAAGGACCAAAAGTGACAACTTTGAAAGTTGAGGGACCATATGTGTAACTTCTTCAAACTTATGACCAAGGGTCATTCTTGTAATTTCTTGAAATTTGAGGATTCCATTTGACCATATGAGCTTTACTTTGACCACTAAGCTTCGCCGGCTCCGGCTTTATTGAAACTTTTCCAAATCTCGTTCCCGTTTTGTCATTTTCTCGTGATTTTTCGTCCTTTTCTTAAAATATCCGTTCCTGCACATTCATAAACACAAAAACACACATTCTTTGGCAATATTGGTTAGTTTTTGGTTTATTTGGTCCTATTTAAGCTCAGAAAAGGTGAGTGAATAAGCACTCACCAAAGATCTATAGAGATAGATCAAGGCGGTTAATTGGATTAAGTTAAAGTGCTTACATTGACAAAATATTGAAAAGATTCAATATGCAAAATTCAAAGAAAGAATATTTGCCGATGGAAGTGAAACATGGCTTAAGTAATGAGTTATGTGCTTCAACACCTGCTGCGGGGGCTCGCATGAGTAAGGTTCCTTATGCTTTGACTGTAGGATCTATTATGTATGCGGCAAAATGCACAAGGCCAGATGTGGCGTTTGCTCAAAATATTACAAGTCAATTTTGTTGGCATGAATATTACGATATTTAATCTAAACATCCTCTTCATGTTTTGATGATGACAAAGATGTAAGTTACAACATATAACGTAAAGTGCTTAAGTTACTTGTGATCACAATTCTTCTATGCATTCTTACGTCAACAAGCCTCGACATCTCAACGTCTCAAGTATGCTTCAACAATCACTTAAGGTATGGATAAACAAGTGTTTAATACATCTCATGATCAAAGGGGTATTTAATTAACTAATACAAAGTTTATTTAATTATATAAACATATTATATATTTTTGAAAAACACTTTTGGTAATAAAGAAAAATGTTTTAATCATACTAAATATATGATTTCAAACTTTTAACCAAAATTTGTTATTTTTTCACCAAATAAACTTTCCCCACTAAAAGACAGAAAATCTGGCCATTTCAGTAGGGCGGCCCCCTTAATTATAAAGGGCGGCCCCCTTAATTTTAAGGGGACCGGCACACAATTAAGGAGACCGGCCATGCTCCCCTGTCAGATTTGGTCAGAAATTTTTCCCTATAAATACCACCTCAAACCTGGAATTTTTCTCACATTTTGCACAAAAATTTTCAGATCCAACTCTCTCTAAACATCCTTCTAAAACCCTTTGATCATAAGATTATTAATCTTTGTTTCAAGTGATCCAATTTCTCATCACTCAAAGTGCAAGAGAAGAATCCTCCCTATCATAAAGCCAAAGATGTATTAGGATCTAGTTAGTGCTTATGTGAAGTTGTGAGTAATGTATATGTAATAAGTAGATCAAGATGATCTTACTTAGTAGTGATTTAATGAGTGAGTAAAAAGTAGTGGAAGGAAGTAGTAGTGTAGAGAAGACATGTAGTTGTGAAGATGTAGGTGTGTGATTAAGTAGTGAAGTTTAGAAGAAGTTGTGAAGTCGTGAAGACGTGAAGAAGTTGTGAAGCCGTGAAGAAGTTTAGAAGAAGTTGTGATGAAGTCGTGAAGTTGTGTAGAAGTTGTGTTGTGAGATGGTTCTAGCTACTATTAGAACTCGACATTTAGCTTAGTGTCGTTAAATGGTGTAAGCAAAAGTTGTGTACGGTTTTCTCCGCCAAAAGGGAGCTTGTTGAGTAGTGAAGAAAACTCTCGAGTAGGTGACTCGGGGAGTGGAGTAGGAACAAGGAAGGTGTCCTTGTAGCCGAACCACTATAAATCATCGCGTCCGGTTTGCATTTCCTTTCTCTTATCTCTTATCATTTGTTCTTGCATTTATCGCTTTACTTCTATGCTTGCCTACATGTCTTAGTTGTTGCTTATACAGTTGTGATGATTGATTGTGTTGAACATAGTAGTTAATATTGTGATTGTGTGTATAATTGCATGATATGGTCAAATAGATTATTATTCACACTTCTCATATTAAGTTTAACTTGATAGATAATTTGATACAAAACGTTTTAAGATTTTAAAAGGAAAACGTATTCACATAAAGATCGACCAAAGCTTCATTCATAAAACTAAGCTTTTCCAAAAGCTTACATATATAATTGATCATATTGATTATATATTATTTTCATACTAAACTCTAATTGAAGTTTTCCAAACAAACAATTGAATAAATTTGAATCAACATTTTGAAACAAAG
Source organism: Artemisia argyi (assembly GCA_030686995.1). Lineage (NCBI taxonomy): Eukaryota > Viridiplantae > Streptophyta > Magnoliopsida > Asterales > Asteraceae > Artemisia > Artemisia argyi. The sequence continues at coordinate 155,728,244 of CM060709.1, read as the reverse complement.
TTTTTATAAAATGAAAAAGAAGGGAAAACTATTCAACCCCCCTTCTAGTTTTCCACAATTGGTACCAGAGCCACGTCGCTCAAATTTTCAAAACAAATGGTTTTAAAAATTGAGTACGATCCATGTATCAAATTACCCATTAAGGAGGATTTAATATGAAAAGTGTTTTGTTGATTAACTTGTATTAGTTTTGATATTATATACACTAATTATACTAGCTCGAGATAAGAATTATGCTTAAAACAAGTGTTATATGTTCGTTCTTAAAATCAGAAAGTTACACACCTTTCCACAAAGTTAGAAAACAATTTTTAACAAAAATTGCATTTTTGAGTATCAGATGGGCGGCCCCTTTAATTGTCTGGGCGGCCCCCTTAAATACTGAGCGGCCCCCTTAAATTTAAGGGGTCCGCCTGTCAGTTCGACAGTTTTTCAGAAACTTTGAAAAATCAAATAAAATTAACCGTAACTCCGTAGAAGTCGTGCCACCCGGTGTTTTAAAGGTAATTGAGTCTACTTTCATTTAAAAATACTTACAAGTAACCATTACAAACTTAAATAAGTCAGAAAGTTAAAATACTACACGAAGGTCAAAAATTTAAGTCTTGTTTTAACGTAAAACTTGTATTTTACCTTTTCCTTCGAGTCGGGCATTCCTTGTCGATATATCTTTGAAAAATTAAGTATTTATGTTTTCAAAATATTGATCTTAATTAAATTTTAAAATGGATAGGAAACTATTTTATTTTCAAATAAAATCGAGCTAAGTAAACATTGGTATATATAATACACAAAACGACGACAAGTGTTTTATGTGCTATGTGAACTCATTTGTGATTTTACTTTGTTAATCGTTGTTATTTGTAATTTAGCTATTTAAATATCTTAGCATATGTGTCTTGTACTCTATTAGTTTATAGCTAGTTTTCTGGCTTATACTTAACTAGATCTTATGCTAGATTTCTTGCGTCAGGATTGCAATATTATGCTTGCATTGCATATAGGTATAGATGGCTTAATGTTACTCAAACATATTGTAAATGAGTTAAATCTAATCACCTAAATATTTCAAACAATTTAATCTATTCTTAACAACACACTTAAACATTTTCAACAAATTACCTTGTTTTACCTTAATTTGTTTAATAAGAGAAATTGAATCTTTGTAAAACATTAGTAGTAATATAAAAGAAAAAGTAGTTTCAAAATCTAAGTGTGTTCATTATAAGTAACAATGAAGAGTCTTTCACATAAACAAAACTTATAACTATCATGAAGTAATAAGTAAAATTTCAATCATTCACCAACCTCACTCATAAATAATCTTAGGATTAATGGAACACACTATCAAAATGCCTATTTATTTTAAATGAGTGTTTGTGAGGGTCAAGAAAGATCTTGATATTATATCAATTCATTATTCAAATTATGGTTGATATATTCATCAAATCTAATTGACATGTTTTTTAGTATGGACAAGAAATTGGATTGTTATTTGTTTAGTTTCAAGATTACATTAAATTTTAACAAAGGATATAGTCTTGAATCCACATACTCAATCACACTAGATTGATATGAAAATATTTACATCCTTTGTAGATGAAAAGAATATGCATTGGATCATAACTCACAATTGTGTTGACAATGCCATATTGAATCTACTTGTCCAATAGTTGTGTTCCAAATATTAGAATAACATGTTTAACACATGCATAAAATATACAATGAAGTAGGATTGACGACTTGGATGTTTCATCCGAAATATTCAAGTAATTTACATTACAAAGCAATGGATAAATGTGTCATATCCGAAAAACCAAACATGAGCAAACTAACAACATATGTAAACTTTGCTCACACTACTTAAAATCATCACTTCAAGCTAAAATACATATTTAAGAACAATACACACTATATATTATATGTATTTCATTTTCTTTGTAGCATGAATGGTTGCTTTACAAGATAATGCACTACACATTTCTTTTTGAAATAATTTAAGTTATTAAAATTGAAAAATAACTTGTCACAATGCATAAACAAGTTAAATTCATTTTGTTTTAAATACTAGTTAAATTATGATATATAACATTGGCAAAAATCATAGAAAATAATATTTGTTTTAGAATATATAAATTTCTAGTTTTGATATCATTTGTGAATCACAATCTCATTTAAGATAAATAATCTTAATGAGATTCATTTTTCAAGATATGCTAAGGAGCATTCTTAAATCAAGCACATTTATTAAATCAAGTAATATGCTATCAAAACCAAATAACCGGTTAATCATGAACAAAAGATTAAAACTTTGCGTTTATTCTTATCTAAACATTTAACACATCTCTATTGGGATAGTGAGTAAAATATACCATGTAGACTTACCTTTATAAAAACATGATGTTTGAGTCACATTAAGTCAAGTATTAGTGAATCAAGCAAACTTCATATTTGGTACTCTTCGATAGGTAAATTTAGGAACTCAATTTCTTCTAAAAAGAGAATGACTAATGGAGAATCTATTGACTAGAAATTCAATTTAACCTAACGGTTGAATTGCTTCTATGTGAGAAGTTGGGTGTGTGTAACCCGTAAAAATGGTCGTGTTTAGCCTGAATTGAGCACCACTAGTAATAGTCTCATACTCATTCTCCAACTTGGTTAAATTGCTCTTCCTAAATATACCTAACGCTAGTTTACTTTTATGAACTTTGCTTCTCATTAGATGCATTCATTCCTAGATTTATGGCATATCGCATATATGTTATTTCTAGATGATTATTTGCTCCTATGTGATTTGATTGTATGCCTTTACATGGTTTACACTATATGTATCATTCATCTAGGTATATTTTTCTTACCTTTATATCATACACCCTGATTTCATGAGAACCTTTGTGTCATTTTCCAATAGGTCATTTTAGTTTCATAATATATCCGGATGAGCATGAATTTAATGGGAAGAGAAATCACACTCACTCACATATATCCTTCTACCTCACACCCAAAACCGAGTCATCCTTTGTACTACCAATCTCGAGTCATCCACCATTTCCATGTCCTCAAAGAAACCAAGAATCAATATCATACCTCCTAAATCACTCCTCATAAACACCTCCTAAACCAACACGTTTTGTCTAGCCAATCCAACACCTACTATCCTTCCATAAACACCTAATCATCACACTATAAATACCTCTCCCAACAAACCTAACATCATTGTTATCACCCCACATACAACATCCAAACTACCATCCACACATGAAGAATCACTTTCATCCATACCTTCATCATGCTTTCATGATCACCCAAATGAAACCACTCTTTTAGCTCAACAAGACAACCTTACTATCACCCTCACTAATAAACTTCCACATTCTTCTCACTCAATTCTACCAAATGACCCTTTTGAGGATCATACTCAATATCAAAACAACAACCATCAATCTCATCCAAACATGAATCATAAGTTTCATGACCAAACCTCAATCCCTAATCACAATCCAACTCCACCACCATCACCTTCCTCCGAACATGAAAAGTTCGTTGAAGAGCTCAAAGAAGCTCATGAGCTTAATGCTCTTCTTGCATTGCATCTTATTCAACGCAATTTGGATCAACAACCTACCTCCACCAGGAACCACCATCTCCAACAAAAACTTGTCATCATACCATCAAAACAACTCTTCATTGACCTTACTAATGAAGACGACACCACTCCATCCATCAAAGAATATATCAACTCACAATTGTCTCCACCACCAAAAGTTATCACCATTAACACCTCTTGATGCACACTTCTCATAATCTCCTATCAATCCACCAACCTATAACCTCGTCCCATGGAGATTACTTGAAGCTCATGGAGACACTTGCCTTTGTTGCATCCACAACCGAACAATTATGTTCGGACTAAGAGATGAGATACAATACATGCTTTCTCACATTGAAAACTTGTTGCATCCTATACCACCAACAACAAATACAACACCTCCACCACCATCAACAAAACACCTAAAAATCCCATGATTCCCTATCATCCACCCTTGTCGAACGATATATTAATCTAAACCATAATTGTCAACCCTTTGTCATCACCTTCCCTTTACATTCACAATCATCCCTCCTCATTCTCCTACATTTTCCTAGGTTCTAATCTTTGCATTAGGTTCTAATTTTTTTTGGATTTAGGTTGTTGTTTTTAAAACAATAATTGCATGTGTCATACTTTTAGTGCATATACCTAATATGTCCATATATTGTTCCCCTATTAGTTTCATGCATATATCTATTATCATCATTATATATATGTGCACTTGTCTACTAACTTTGTTTTGAAGGATTACTTCACCGCTCGATTCTTTGGTAGCCAAAACAAGTTTTGAGCATACACCAAGGGGGAGCATTGAGGTTGCTAGGATCAAGGCTTCACTTACGATGATGCAAGCTCGCCTTTTAGATTCTATCTCAAGAGTTCAAGCGTAGTAGAAGTCTCGTCTTAGAGTCCACCTTTTTGCTTCGACAAAAGGGGGAGAAGAAGTGTAAACAAGTAACTTATACATTTTACTATAAGTTACAGTTTACATAGTTTGTCATCATCAAAAAGGGGGAGATTGTTGGCATGAATATTACGATATTTAATCTAAACATCCTCTTCATGTTTTGATGATGACAAAGATGTAAGTTACAACATATAACGTAAAGTGCTTAAATTACTTGTGATCACAATTCTTCTATGCATTCTTACGTCAACAAGCCTCGACATCTCAACGTCTCAAGTATGCTTCAACAATCACTTAAGGTATGGATAAACAAGTGTTTAATACATCTCATGATCAAAGGGGTATTTAATTAACTAATACAAAATTTATTTAATTATATAAACATATTATATATTTTTGAAAAACACTTTTGGTAATAAAGAAAAATGTTTTAATCATACTAAATATATGATTTCAAACTTTTAACCAAAATTAGTTAGTTTTTCACCAAATAAACTTTCCCCACTAAAAGACAGAAAATCTGGCCGTTTCAGTAGGGCGGCCCCCTTAATTATAAAGGGCGGCCCCCTTAATTTTAAGGGGACCGGCACACAATTAAGGGGACCGGCCACGCTCCCCTGTCAGATTTGGTCAGAAATTTTTCCCTATAAATACCACCTCAAACCTGGAATTTTTCTCACCTTTTGCACAAAAATTTTCAGATCCAACTCTCTCTAAACATCCTTCTAAAACCCTTTGATCATAAGATTATTAATCTTTGTTTCAAGTGATCCAATTTCTCATCACTCAAAGTGCAAGAGAAGAATCCTCCCTATCATAAATCCAAAGATGTATTAGGATCTAGTTAGTGCTTATGTGAAGTTGTGAGTTATGTATATGTAATAAGTAGATCAAGATGATCTTACTTAGTAGTGATTTAATGAGTGGGTAAAAAGTAGTGGAAAGAAGTAGTAGTGTGGAGAAGGCATGTAGTTGTGAAGATGTAGGTGTGTGATTAAGTAGTGGAGTTTAGAAGAAGTTGTGATGAAGTTGTGAAGTCGTGAAGACGTGAAGAAGTTGTGAAGCCGTGAAGAAGTTTAGAAGAAGTTGTGATGAAGTCGTGAAGTCGTGAAGTTGTGTAGAAGTTGTGTAGTGATCGAAGTTGTGTTGTGAGATTGGTTCTAGCTACTATTAGAACTCGACATTTAGCTTAGTGTCGTTAAATGGTGTAAGCAAAAGTTGTGTACGGTTTTCTCCGCCAAAAGGGAGCTTGTTGAGTAGTGAAGAAAACTCTCGAATAGGTGACTCAGGGAGTGGAGTAGGAACAAGGAAGGTGTCCTTGTAGCCGAACCACTATAAATCATCGCGTCCGGTTTGCATTTCCTTTCTCTTATCTCTTATCATTTGTTCTTGCATTTATCGCTTTACTTCTATGCTTGCCTACATGTCTTATTTGTTGCTTATATAGTTGTGATGATTGATCGTGTTGAACATAGTAGTTAATATTGTGATTGTGTGTATAATTGCATGATATGGTCAAATAGATTATTATTCACACTTCTCATATTAAGTTTAACTTGATAGATAATTTGATACAAAACGTTTTAAGATTTTAAAAGGAAAACGTATTCACATAAAGATCGACCAAAGCTTCATTCATAAAACTAAGCTTTTCTAAAAGCTTACATATATAATTGATCATATTGATTATATGTTGTTTTCATACTAAACTCTAATTGAAGTTTTCCAAACAAACAATTGAATAAATTTGAATCAACATTTTGAAACAAAGTTTTTATAAAATGAAAAAGAAGGGAAAACTATTTAACCCCCTTCTAGTTTTCTACAAATTTCAACATAATCCAGGTGAAAAACATTGGATTGCTGTTTAACATATTCTTAAGTATTTAAGAAATACAAAAGATAATGTTTTTGGTATATGGTGGAGAACCAGATGCAGAACTAGGTGTTACAAGTTTCTGCGATGCGTCATGCGAAGTAACAAAGATGATGCGAAGTCTCAGACAGGTTATGTCTTCACTGGAGGAGCAGTAGACTGGAAGAGCAAGAAGCAGAGTACAATTGCGATGTCTACAACAGTAGCTGAATACATTGCTGCTTCAAAAGCTGCTATGGAGGCTGTTTGGATTAGGAAATTCATTTCAGGGCTTTGTGTTATGCCTTTAATTGAATTACCTATTAATATGTATTGTGACAATTCTGCTGCAATCATATTTGCCAATGAACCTGGAGTCATGAGAGGCACCAAACATTTTCTGCGGAAGTATCACTTTGTTCGAGAAAAAGTTAACGAATGTGAAATAAATCTGCTGTAAGTTCACACAGACGATAACTTAGCTGATCCATTCACTAAGGCTTTAGCAAAAGAAAAGCTTAATGAATTAGCCAATGGCATTGGGCTTAAATTAGCTAGTAGTTTCATGCATATCTGTGATTAGTATTTGGATAAAGGATATTGTAAACAATTATTATTTTAATGAAATAAAGTATTTTGGTATGTTTATTTCTATTGTTAATTATTGTTGTCCTATTTTTTCATGTTTAAATCCATAAACAAAAGTTATTCTAAATTTTTCGTTGTCAGTTAATAATATGGGAATATTATTAAATTAAGACAAATTTGAAGGTTGGTATAATATACTTAATGTATATTGATGCGTAGACATGCCATTTCAGATGATATTCAATGATACCGAATATAGGACTTATCCCAACTATATGATGTTACTTTATGGATCTTGTCATTAAGTAAATCATAAGAAGTTATCCTCAAACTTGAGATACAAGGTAACGGTCATGAATGTAGTACATTTTTGTGGAACAACTTAATGCTATACATAACTGGTAGTCATAAGGGTTGTTTTCGATAGTGTTACAAAGTTTGTGTGTTTTGCTTGTAGTCAATTCAGAATTTGTTCCTTTAAATTAATTTTTGGAGTTTAATACTGCTGGGCCCTTCGTAGGGTTGTCAAGCTGATTGCGTGGCCACGCTCAAGATCTTGTGAATCACTAACAACGAGAAACAGAATGGTTAATTAAGGAATGACCTGGATCCATATCCTTATTAACGTGGTATTAGAAACAAAAGGATAATAATAATGAGAAATCACTAAAAGGTTTTCCAGGAGCCTTACTCGAGTTGTACTAGAGGCATCGGCGTGTTGCAAGACACTAACCGATGTGATCACTCTATTATGATATGTCTAAGTGGGAGCTATTAGTTTTATAGACGATAAAATAATAGATGTGTGTTAGGATCGAACTCGAGATCACGGGATTGCACACTTTACGTATAAAAGTTAAAGATTAATAATTATATATAAATGTTATATTAATTATTAATTAAACTTATAACACTTAACGATCGTTAACATTTAACGGAAAAGGCTAACGACCGTTAGACAAAGAAAAGGAAAGTTTTACTTGTGAATAATTGGAACGACTAGAAGGTTCCGGAATCCCCTAGGGATACCAAACCGATCAGCCAAGGGGGGATTCCACCTCCTTTGTGGCTTGGACTCCAAGTTATCTCAAGTATATAAATACATCAAGGGTTATTGTTTTCTCATAACTTGTACACATAACCTAAAGTATTTTTCTCCTCTCCTTTTCTCTTGCAAAAATCAATCCACCTTAATCCTTAAGGGGAGTCAAATTTTTTTGAAGCTCAAAAGTGTTTAAGTTTTGTTTTACTTGCATAACTTTAACTTATTTTAGTACGTGTGTACAAGAACGTGATATAACCACACTATTGGTTATATCTTGGATTGAATTACAAAAGAGGTAAGGGGTAATTCTTATAATCACATAAACCCTAATTAGGGTTCTTGAGTCGAATATTTGCATCACTTGATTCTTGTTCGGGCTAGAATCACTACGGTATGTTTACTATTTAATATTGATTAATTAATTACATATTATATGATCTTGTTATAACGCTTCCGCATGTATTTACTTGATGTTAATTGTTTATATTTATGCATGTCATGTTATATAATTCCAACAGTTTTAACATTGGTATGCCAGTTTTGACAAGTCTAATGTAAACAATTGAATTCAAAAAGGACGTAATTTGAAACTGAAAGGCAATTAACATTGGTACCGAGTTGAATGGACCCAATTTGAATGCCGAATTTCATCCACATACATACTTATAATACTTGAACCAGATAAGTATTATGTAAAAAGCACTATACATAAGAGTTCTTCCTCTTAATCACTTTTGCTTTGAACCTGCCTGAACATGGAGAACTATGGAAACGGTACAAGAACACACCAGAGAGTAGTATTGTTTCCGCTACCATTCCAAGGACATATAAATCCTATGCTTCAGCTAGCAAACATTCTCACTAGTACATATTTGGCCTTTCGTCACACATAGCGTATTTCGAATGGTCACACAACAACATATTTACGTGACTAAATGTACCAGCCTTAAATAAACAACCACACTTGATCCGACTTGTGTGACCATTTCGTAAAATATATGTCACACATTGGTGTATATATGTGACTAGAGGGTAACTGGTAAATATTTTTTGACATTTTAGTCACTTTTAATTCAGGACGTGTGACTCATACAAATCAGCTCGAAACATTAGTCACACTATAGATATACATATGTGACAAATATATGTCACACAATTGAACAGTGTGACTAAAAAAGATATATGGTCACATGAAGTACTTGCGTATGTGGCTAAATTATATAGTCAAGTTTGTCACACATTATATAAACGTGACTGCTATTCTTTGCTGAATAGTTAGCCACATATGAATTTGAAATGTGTGACAACTAAAAATTCAGTTTGAAACGTTAGTCACGATATGCATTTAAGAGTGACAAATATATGTCACACACTTGAAGAGTGTGACCAAATGTCATATATGGTCACACTAAACCATACAAACATGATTAAGCATAACGAAAATTCGATACACATGGTCACGTAAGTTAATATGTGTGTCTAAAGTTTAGTGTGTGTTTGCTTTCCAAATCCTAATGTGTATAGTCACATATATTTGTAGCACAATCATGTGACTATAGGCTTTACAATAGTCACACCATATCACAAATGTGTATCTAAATCATGATGATGGCCACGTTATAAGGGTATTATATGTGACCATTAACCATGTACTCATTTATCCTTGTAACATAAATGAAGTTGTTGTAGTCTACTTAAATTATGTTAATAATTACCTAAAAATAGATTTAGTTAGTTGAAAATGAATTTTAATGTTATGTTTTTATCATGTCATGTTATATTTTTTTTAATCAATTTTAATGTTATGTTATTAATTATGTTGCCTGCAAGTAGATATACTAGTGAAAACTGCAAATTTTTTCATTGCCATAGAAAAGCTTGACTTTTTGGAGTCTAAATCCATTACAATAGGCTAAATTACACAAACAACTATTGTAATAGCAGTAGTAACTTAATAATAGCATTAGTAACTTTTGTACAAACAACAGAGAAGCTACAATTCTCTGTTTAATGAAAACAGAGAAGCTACACTCCTGCTACCTCTAAACACCTTATCTTCTTTTATTCCATTCTTGCATTTGTCTCTCATACTGAGCACGAATTCTTTCAATGAGATCTTTAACTACCTCTGTAATTTCTTCACATACGATCTTTTTAGATATCATCACAGCAAGTAAATTAGCACTCAAAGGATACTCTTTTTCTGCAAGCATAAAAACATCAACTCCACCTTGTGTTGATAACTGATGTACATTGCAACTATCATAAAACTTCCATGAAGTTGAGAGATCATAAATTGGGAAGTTCCAATAGATATCAGCTGGATCCGGTTCATATAACTTGTGTAACTCAACCCACAGCTCTTGCTCTTTCACATCTGGCTTCTTGATTGTTTTGAGTTTTTTTTAACCAACTCTCATAATCTGTCTAAGTCTTCTCTGTCACTTCTTCTTATCAATTCCTGAAAACTTTTGCACACTTGATGAGGCGAAAAATGATCCGTTCTTAGGGGGTCATTTAAGCCCGGAATTGAATTTATTTGATCAAATATTTCCCTAAATCATTCCTTTTGTGATTTTAGGTACTTTTAGAGTGAATTCAGAAAAAGGAAGCATTTTGGACGTTTTTGGAGCATAAAAGTGAAGAAAACGGCAAAGTCTTAATTTTCGTTGCTGGGAATAGTACCTAACGGCGTCACCAAATTCTACATGACGGCGTCAAGAGATAAAATAAGAGGTGAAGTGGATAGAGTCCGTGACGGTCCAGAGAGTTTTACACTAAGGGGCATGACGGCGTCACCATAGGCCGTCATGGTCCCATCACACGTGAAGGCCAGAGGAAAGTTGCTCTTGACGGCGTCAAATCTGGATCTAGGCAATCCGATATTATTATGGGCGGCGAGTTGACAGCGTCAGATTTCTCTTCTTGACGCCGTCACGTTGGAAAATCTATATATAGTTTTGTAATTTTCATTCATTAAGAGAGGACAATTAGAGGGATAACTTGGAGAAACCCTAGCACGATTTTATCAGTATTTTCAAGGGTTTTTACCCTTTGAAACCTTTCATGTTCAATTAAGATAAGTATCCTTTCAATTCATTCAATATGTCTATGTGTTGTTTGAATATATCTTACGCTTGTCTTGATTTTAACATGCTAGGCTAGATCTCTTGTGTGTTTGCTTAGATGTAGTGAAACCTAGATGTTGATTATGGGTTGATTGCTTGTTTATAGTTGTTACGGATGAATGATTTCGATGATAGGCTTAAGAAAACTGGCAGACTTCCATAGGGTAACATGCTTGAACGTCTTAAGAAACATGAACCAATGCGTACTAGGTTTTTATTGTCGTATTTAATGCATGAGCGAATTCTAGTGATCCCATGTTAGGAGCTTCTTGCAGGCTTGACATAGGAGTGAAGTAGGAGCTTATAGAGCTGGGGAAGTACGTACGCCACCCCACGAATGGTATTAAGGAATATAACCCGTCATCCACGCAACTGTAACAAACTATCAACCTGTAAAAGATATCTAGGGAGTAATGAAATCTAAGTAAACACAATTTTCCCATTTATTGTTCACACCACTAGTTTAATTAGCTTTATTTTCATTTTTGTTATTTTATTTTGATTGCATCTTTAGTTATTGGGTTAGTTGACTAGCAACTAATTCCGCCCACTCTTCCAAAACCCGAGATTTTACTTGCTTTTATAAAAATATAAAAATACAAAAAGAATCATCCCTCACCTCTAGACCTAGTTTTTAGGCTTTCTAATCCTAGCGACACTATTCCTGAGTTGAACGATCAATCCCCCTGTACTTGTCACTATACTATACTACCATGATCAGGTACACTGCCTGGTGGGGGTTGTAAGCTTCTCGAGATCCCTTGAGAGGTAAAGCCTGGTGCAATTCCCATGCATCAAGTTTTTGGCGCCGCAGCCCGGGGAATAGTTATTGTCTAGGTTAGAATTTCTTTTTATTAGGTCTACTTGCTAGATTCCTTTCTAGTAAGATTTTTGTTAGCCTCGCTCTTTTATAAAGATAACGTCACATACGTGAAATGGACTAGATATGTAGCAAGTTGTGCCAATAGGGACTACTTATGTTATCTAGGCAAACTTGTGATGTGTGGAGCCTATAAATACCCCTCATGACTCTTCATGAGGGGTGTGAAAAATTGTGTATCTTTCATTTGTCATTAATATTAACATTTTTCTTCACCCTCTCTCTACTCTTTCTCTCTCTAAACTAAACATGGAATTCATATACTTTGATCAATCAAGACCTCCCGAACTACATAAATCATCTATATTTTCGGTCCTACAATTGGTATCAGAGCCACGGTGTTTGTTTTGATGATTTTTGTGGTTCGTTCACTAGTTTGAAGCTGTTTTTACCATTTTTTTGGTACGGAGCAATTTTTTTTTCTTATCATTCATAACAGTTTCATACAATCTCATGTATCAAATATTGGTCAAACTCTTGTGCTTTATCCTCACAGTTTTCAAAAACTGTTTCATTGAGTCTTTTTGGTCCAAATAACAGTCCACTTATATTACTGATTTATCAAGACAGTTTGTACCATTTCCGTGAATATTGTGGTCAATATTGGTCTACATACATGGTCTCATAATTGCCAGAAAATGGTCGAAAAACTCATCGGAATCTGCAGAGACTCGCCGGAATCTGGTCGGAATTTCTTGTATAAGAAATTTTTGATATGTACTATTTTTCGAGAATACTTTTTCGAAATGTACTAGTTTTCGAGAATATGTTTTCGAAATGTACTATTTTTCGAGAATCTATATTTCCGAAAATTTTTACTTTTTCGAAAAGTTTGTCAGATTCTCGATAAAAACTGTTCTCGATAAATGCTATGTTTCGACATCAGAAAGTTTCGAGAAAATAAACTTTTGAAAACACAAAAGTGTAAACTATCAAAATCTTTTGAAAATTTTCGAGAAGGTGAGATGAGACCAAGACCGTCTTGACCAAATCAAAATACCAAAAGACTCTTCAGTTGACCTCAGTTTATACAACATCATTAGTCCAAAGCAAACCAAAATGGACATACGAAAATGAAAAGGACCAGACAACCCAAAAACTTCTTAAGCACTCATTGTTACTATCCTAATCCTCTCTTAATCACTACTGCAACAACACCATCTACACTATTTCACCTTCAATCTTCCAAGACTCAATCAAAACAAAAATGATACAATTCATCTCCGACCGATTCAATTTTTTTAATCGTGTAAAGATTTTTCATTGAATCATCATCATCACAGATTCATTTCATGTGAAGCCAAGCTTCTTCAATATCTGAATCCTATCAAGAAAGTACAAAACAATCGGTTTCATACTTCCTTTTATTCGGTTAAACTCAAACGAGAAACAACAACATCAATTGTCGACCTACCCGAGACCCTTCAAAGGATCTTGAAGTCTTTCAATCACCTTCTTGATTCGGATTAAGTAGATAATTAGACAAAGGAAAAAGGTTCGGCTATGATTTGTGTTTATGGGTTTCGTTTGAATGGGCTTGTTATTCGGACTGTTTGATGAGATGAGATGAGTTTGAAAGTTGAAGGGAGATTAGAAGGGTTTCGATTTGAGAATATTTGTGAATGGTGCGTGTAGGTGAGGAGAGGGGCGGACATATTTGAGATAATGTATTTAGGTTTAGGTCAATGGCTGTGTTATAATAACCATGTATTGAAAATGATATTGGATCGGGTATCTATTTTCTTTGGATTGGATCTTTCAATCCGTTTTTGGGCTGAGCTTATTAGACTCACATATTAGATACCAAAAATTGTTTTGGATTGGGTTTGCTTCAACTGGGCCTATACGAATTGGATTTGGACTACAGCATTCGGCCGATGTTAATATGAGGTGGGCTATAATACGCATACATGGAATATCCATATGTCATTAGATACAACATTTTGATATTATTGGTATATTGAGTGGTATTTTGGTCATAAAAATTCACGGGGATACATTATTCACGGCTAGAATTGCTTTGTTTAACAAAAATGACTACGGGGTTTTTGCACGGTATTATTGATTTGACTTTGAAGTGGCATTTCAACATGTGTACTTATTTATCTCAAAGTCTAGGGGTGGTTGGATGCACGACTGTTGAAGATAACTTGTCTGCCTAAATTAAAAATTCAGTCTTGACAATCTAGTTATTACTGATGTAAGGAGTTATGTTGTAGTGCTCATAGTATAGCTATCACTTAAAGGAGTTACGTTGTAGTACTCAGTGTCACACGAAGTAGTGGATTGTTCAAGTGGCGAATATTTCGTGCAACCTCATACTTAAAGGAGTTACATTGTAGTGCTCAGTATAGGTATTAAGTCACATCTATCGTACAAGCATTAAGTCACAAGATGGGATGATTACTTCTTTTTCAAGCTGGTCATATCGGGCAGTCTCCATATGTGGTCATTACTAGTAGCCGGTGAATTACAAGGAGGTTCGTTTAAAGGTTGATTTGAGAGAATAGTATTGAGAGTATACTTTTGCGACATATACTCACAAAATATGCTTTCATGGTCTATCTATATTGCATCAGAAGTGTAAAGTACGGGTAATTATGGCATGTACACAAAATAGTATGATGATTTCGATAAATCGCAACCATCAGGAGGGAGAAGAACATGCCAAAAGAAGTAGTGTTTCATCTCTAGTACGTTGGTTGTTCGAGGCAATTGTGCTTACACTGGAACCGAAGAAGTACTAATGATGTGTACATCGGAGCGTATTACCAACCTTCTGTGCAATGTTATGTGAGTTATATTGTCAAGATGCTCCCTGAACGACAACCATGTGCCTACACTTTTGAATCTACTTTATCCACTGCGTGATGAAAAGAGAGTTGTCGGTTCAGGAAGGAGTAGGAAAAAGAATAAAGGCTCACTAGTTAGGAGGGAGTAATAACCTAACTAGACCATTACAGTTGAAGTTCAGAGCTACAAATACCTTTGCGTCAGTGTCAAAGATCATACGCCGAGATCGTCGGAAAAGAGAACTTCAAGTCTGCCTCAGTATCTAGACTATAAAGACTCTGCGCTTCAACAACGTCAACATAGTTTACTATTGTTGTAATTTACATTGTTTATGTATTTATAGGTCTCATTGTAACCATTCACGTATGACGATATCTTGGAGGGAGATTGTTAGCCTCACTCTTTTATAAAGATAACGTCACATACGTGAAATGGACTAGATATGTAGCAAGTTGTGCCAATAGGGACTACTTATGTTAACTAGGAAAACTTGTGATGTGTAGAGCCTATAAATACCCCTCATGACTCTCCATGAGGGGTGTGAGAAATTGTGTATCTTTCATTTGTCATTAATATTAACCTTTTTCTTCACCCTCTCTCTACTCTTTCTCTCTCTAAACTAAACATGGAATTCATATACTTTGAACAACCAAGACCTCCCGAACCACATAAATCATCTATATTTTCGGTCCTACAATTTTTATTTTTATTTTTAGGTTTTCTTTAGTCTTTCTGTAGGACCTTAAATAACACAACTTTATCACACCATTATAGAAGCAAAGATGAAGAAGAGATTGGAAGATGGTGACTTGTATGATGTATATGTATTTCGTGTATAGAGAGAGAGATAAGAAATATGGAACTTTTATTCAAAGAAAACACACACAAATACACACACAAGCACACCTTACAAATGAGAGATAAGGTGCCTTTTATAGTTCCATACATAGGCTTTCAATGGGCTTGGGCTTGGACTTGGTTACATGATTAGATAACAAGGCTTATGAAACATAGCATATAACATATTAGCTTGCCAAGTCCAAAGCCCAATGACTAAACTATTACTAATCTTAACTAACGACACAAAGTTACAATATGAGAATGACCATCACTTCTATATATATTTTTTTTAATGCTAACAATCTCCCCCTAAGGGGTGGTCATTCGAATGATGCTCCACTTGAGTGGGTCTTCCGTGTTCTTTGTCTTTAACTTTGTGTGTCGTTGTAGAATAGTCTTAAGTCTTTGTTCCTTCATGCTTTATGATCTTTGATAACTGATTATTCATCGTTCTTTGTTCCTTTGTGATGTGGAGTTATCTGCCATTCGTCACTTCTGCGTCTGTGGTGGTTGTTTGCCATTCCAACATGCTCATACGTCTTTAGTCTTTGTGATACATGCATTTGTTATTCCCGTTCTTTCACATCAATCTTTGTCACTTTACTTCTGTAGATTCTTTCTTTGCTTTGATCTTTGTGAGAACTTTCCTTTGACTTTGAGATGCATGTATGAGCATGTGGAATCCTTCATCATGGAGATGATATATAGCTGCATGAAAACAATTATCAATAAATCAACCGGTACTTACAGATAAGAATTAGAGATCGTCAACAACATAGTGTGAAGACTCCTTCTAACCCTTACCAAGGCCGTTCCCATGTCAGATACTCTCGAGAGAGCTTACGAGACCTACTTAGTATCTCAATGACTGGGTGAGTCGCTGGGGATCACTCCATGACTGTAGACCGTTTGAAACCACCGTGAACACTAAGCGTAACCCATAAAGAATTACCGAAGTGACCTGCTGTCAGGGCTGCTTGATGTTGACCCTGGCAGGAATTTCCATTCAATCATTGAGAATCACAAAAGTGAATCCTCTC
Source organism: Artemisia argyi (assembly GCA_030686995.1). Taxonomy (NCBI): domain Eukaryota; kingdom Viridiplantae; phylum Streptophyta; class Magnoliopsida; order Asterales; family Asteraceae; genus Artemisia; species Artemisia argyi. The sequence continues at coordinate 155,711,573 of CM060709.1, read as the reverse complement.
ATAAATGTTCTGGCAGATTGCTAAGATCTGCGTAGGACTCTAAAGTTTACATCTGGCGTCCTTAATGATGAACAACCAGTGTAGAAATATCATGTGTTCCTATGAGATCTTTTGATGAATCTCGGGGCTCTAGACTCGATAAGTGCACATTTGGTTTCCTATGCGGAGATTAGGGAGAGGTCTCCTGCTTCAATATCAACCATCTCTAAGAGACAGGTCGATAGATTACACCGGTTCCCCGTGAGAATGAAACAAGCTCTTTTAAGAGAACTTGAGTGGTTAAGAAGGTTTAGTGCAGTGCGTCACTGGGTCCATGACGTCTTTGTCTTCAATACCGGAGTCACCTTAGTAACAACCAGTAGCATATGATTTGAACCTGGTGTCTGCCCTAAGGTTGAACATTTGGAGGGCTATTTCTTTTCACCCTTTTTCACATCATTTATTTTTAATTCTTCAACCCCTTCTTTCTCCTTTCTCATTTTCTCCATTTTTCAATCATACCTAAGGACTTCTAATACTAATCTATTGGATATGTCCTTGGGTAGATCCCTCCGGCTCTGGCAGATCATAGGACGGTTTTTCCTAACCTTAGTCACCTTATAACTCCATGACTATCTTATTGTTGCCATGAAACCATTTATTGAAAATATTTCAAAGTGTTTATGATCATAAAACACATTGTTGACACTTCGAGAGTTTTGCATTTCTTTTGAAGGACTCCCCCTTCACATGTGCTTATGAATATTTAAGAAATTTGCACATGCGAGAGGAGTTTGCACCTTTTGAATTGATCCACTTTCAGCAAACATGACCGATTCGAGACACGCTTACATCACTAGTTAGACTAGCTTGAAATTATTACCCGTCCTGGTCAAGTACAAAGAAAGTCACTCGATATGGTACACTCTACTCAGACAAGTCCTATTCGAGACACGTTTACATCACTAGTTAGACTAGCTTGAAATCATTGTAACAATTCACAATTTCAGGTTAATTACTATTCCCGGAAAATTTTACTATTCATTTCTTTCCGAAATTTTCCCGAAAGTTGATTTTTATTTCATATTCTCGAGTGATAAATCATTTCCATGGCAAAATAAATGTTTGACATTCGTCAGATCATTTTCATGAAAGTTATTAAGGAAATACACGTTTTAGGGTAAAACGTCATTCAGAAATTCCACGCACAACGAAATTTGACCCCGTCAGGTGACCCCACATCATAAAAATGTTTAACACACTCATGATTTATTTGAGAATAAATCATGACTGAGAAAAATATGACCAGAATAAACCTCGGCCGTGAAAAACTGGAAATTTCAGTTTTAAGCGTTTTTACTCAGCCGTAACCCTAGCCTATACCTGCACCGCATTTCTAAGATGATTTGAGTTTTCAACTTATTAAAATAAGTCAACATATTTTTCCCTCCTCCATTGACTAAAAATCATCCCTTGATGTTATAAGTCATTTCGTGATTTTTAGGCTTACGGTTTGATGTCTAAAAGACATTTAATACCAACCGACACTGGACTGAGCCCAGTCTAGACATTATAAGCCATTTTAAATCATTTATAACATATTAGAAAAGTAACATTTTACTTTTCTCAATTTTACGCAATATTCGTACATTTTACGTATTGCGCGTTTGAGACCCGTGTTTCCAGTTTTTAGCAGGGTTTACCACCCAAATGGAACCTACCACTCATTTTATATTTTATTATGGGACATATGGACATGTCTAACAATACTTTCAAGTTTCATAATTTTACGACACCCGGTTTTACGTTTTGAGGCCTAATCACTTACGGTTGGCATTTCCCGGAGTCAAGTTTCATCCAAATAACCTAGGATAATACCAAGCCAAGCCAACTCACCCCCTTATCCCTTGTGAACCGCCATAGGGGGGGGGAGTCATCCCTTGGTGTGGCTTGATCCTAGGCTAAGTGATCTTGGATGTGTTACATGTGTTGAAGCTTGTTTAGAAAGCTTTGACTAGTCATGAAATGTAACCTCCTCATTGAGCTATAAAAGCCCCTCCCCTCCCCTTTGATGCCGTGCACCTCCAACACCATAACCACTCACACTTAGCTTCATTTCCTTCTAATTTCTTGCAAGGTTCAAGTGCTTCTTTAAGTAGAAACCCTAGTTTGATCATAAGTTACCAAAAATCTTCCAAACCCTAGAATACTTGGTGATTTCTCTTGAGTTTAAATCCACTCAATTCACCTCAACTTTCATTACATCTCTTTCAAGAATACCAAGGGTATAAAGGTTGCATGAAGTGAAAAAGGGTTGAAGCAAGTCTATCAAAGTCCATTTCCTTACTTGTTACTCCTTTCTTTAATTAGAAAGCCAAAAGTTGTAAGCCTAAACCTAACATACTTCTTGTTAATTTCTCATGTTCATATCATTTACATGTTATTCTTGCTATATTATGTCTTGCATGGATGTCCATGGTGTATAAAAATGACTAAAAGATGTTGTTATACTTGATTGTTAAGTTAAGTTACTAAAACAAACAAAATAGTGAATTTCTTGGTATAACCTGATCAAAATGGAAAAATTATGTTATTGGATTATTACATATTACATTAGAGGACTTAACAAGGAAACCATAGCAATTTGAACCACCTAAAAAGAGTAAACGAGTCAAAAGTTATGGCGATTTGAAGTTACCAAGATTTCCGGCAAAACTGCCTAAAAAGCTTCTGTGACAGAACCTAAAACACGCAAAAAGAGGCCTTTCTGGTCCGATTCATGAAAAAGTTAAAACACGAAAGTTGTCCGGAATCACGTTTTCATTCAGGAATAAAGAGGCTCGAGCCTTGAAAACGCCTTCTGAGTGAAATATTTCTCAGTTTCTTAACAGCTATTTACATATAATAAGTCACTAAGTTATGGTTATACTTTAAAAGGAACAAGAGGTCTTATGACCTATAAACAAGACCACCACCATGGCTAGAGCCAAGGTTGTGTCTCATGACCTTGGAACAAGGACCAAAGGTCATGGCTAGGCCATGACGAAATGACCATACCAACTTACATAGGCGTAAACATGAAACAATGAGTTAGGCGATAACTTGAACAAGCAATTTGGATCTACTTCACTTAAAAAGGAACCATGAGTTATTACAAGGAAAAATAGTCATACAAGACTTATAAAACTACCCCTAATAACAATCTTCATGTACTAATAAACTTTCCTAAGTTTATCCAAATATCGGACATGTAACTTTTCGGATAAAAACTTATATCTATATATTTTATCAACTACTACAATAGTAGGGAGCCTCATGTGAGGAGTTCATTATGTAAGCCGTCGAGATGAGTTGTGGATTTACGAGTTAAAGTGTCCTGGCTCCTCGAACGCTTACTAACATGACTTCTGAATTATGTCGGCCCGAACGGTAGTAAACGATATACCAAAACATACATGTTCATGAATCTTTTCTTTCAAGGACTTACAATATACACCATACCACATCATGGACTAAATGCAAGATATTTATATAGGCACTCATTCATATTCTTTACTCCGATCCTAAGTCGCAACATTCTATTCTAGGTTGTTCGTAGAAACCTACACGATCCAATCATCACCTTCATTACTTGCTATCCTACTTAAGGTGAGTTCATAGCCCCACTTTACATTACTTCAATGTTTTACAAACCCTTGGGGGGAATACCTGCTACTTTTAAACCGAACACAATGCTTTGAAACTGTATGCTGCCTGATTGTTTTATTATTACTAAGTACCTACCTTGCCAATCCTAGGCCCCTATCATGAACCATTTAATCACTAGAATTAGTGAGCGCGAGTATTGTGAATAGGCCTATTGGGATTGACGAATCCCATTTGTTTGAGCAGATTAGTTCAAACGAATGCACTATATTTGAACATTAAGTATGACGGCAAAGTACTTACCGGGGCAACAAAACCGCTGATTGATATTGGTACCCGTTAACGTATTGGTTGCATGAGCTTAGTATATAATAATAACTGTTTTGTTTTCTAACATAAGTATGAGTCTAATTAACTCATTACTACCAACATATTGTGTTCAACCGTTAAACAAACTCTATGAATTTCACTCAACCTTTGTGTTGACCTCTTAAGCATGTATTTCAGGTCCATGATAATCAAGAATGGAGCGGAAGGGCACGTACCGAAGGAAGAAGGCTATAAACTATTATGTCATTCGATAAAAACATCATAGACTTTATATTGATGTGTTTTGAAACAATGGAACCTTTTGGGACCTTACTATGTAAACTCTGATATATTTGAATAAATATGAATGACAACTCTTTTTAATACGATTCATTTAGAGATCGTTTTCTATTATTATGACTGTTGTGCCGTCGAGTAACATCCAAGTTGAATTCCGCTGCATCATGAATTGGGGGTGTTACAGATTGGTACCAGAGCCATGGTTATAGAGAAACGGGTCTAAGTGAGACCTAAACTATAACTACAATAACAAGCAAAAACATTTTTATAGCCTTCCGCTCTTCGTGCCTTCCATCCTCCAGAAGATTATGGACTTATTACACATGTTATGCTACATGAACATATTTGTATATTGTCATATGCACATTTCCTTAGTTTGAGCATTTTCCATAAACATTTGATTTATTTTGACATCGAAATACTAATTGTAGACATCATGTCCGCACCTCCATCTCCCGATCATCTTCCTGCTATGCCTGAGTATTTACCAATTCTTCCTGGACCCGATGATACTTACTTTGAACCAATTGACTACGACGACGAGGAAGAACCTTACGAGGATCTAGATGTAGATTCGGACGAAGATCCTGAAATGGATATGGACATAAACATCGATGATTACGAAGAGGATCATGAAATGGATGTTGATATCGAAGGCATTGATGACATTGAGAAAGCGAGGAACAAATAATAGTGCCACATCTATCACCATTGACATCTCCACCTCCGGTTTCACCAATTTCATCCGAATCTAACCGTACCACTCCAGCTCTAGTTCCGAAATCTACTTACCAAACCGGCGGAACATCTACATCTTCACATATGTTCGTGAACTCAGCTCAATACAAAATCTACTCTTTGAAACAAGCTCTCAACCTAACCCAACTCAAAGTTCAAAGTATGGAAAGTCAAATGCACGACTACATATCCAAGGTAAATTCTGCCAGAATGGATGCCTTGAATGCTCGAGACGACCTATATTGGTTTAAGCTTGACATGAGCTACGTGAAGAGTGACTCGACTCATGTTGGGGAAGTAGTCTTAAATCCTTTGACTGGCTTGGATAACGTCAAGGATAGACTCACTTTGGTTGAGAGGGCCCAAGAATAGGATGCGGAACAAATTCATAAACTACTTAACCGCCTAAATACCGCCGAAATCCGGTTAGATGTTGCAAACTTTGATAGGTATCAACTTAAGAATGATTTGTGTGGAATGCAAACTCAAATGAGTTCCATACAACAAAGGCTATACCAAAAGGATGTCAAAGAATACCGTCCGAATGAAAGTGTCGATGTGTTAGCAACACGCGGAATTAATAATCCGTCCGGACTACGAGAACCTCCCAACCGACGTTAGACTAGTGTTATAATACTAGTTATCTTTAGTACAACGTTGTAATTACTAACTGAAAGTATCAGTTAGTAAGTTTTGAATGAACTTGTAATAAGTTCGATTTTGTAATCAACGTTATATGAATAAAACTCTTGTTTTATATACTATCATGTGTTATGTTATTAAGTTTCAAACATTATTACCCCATCATTCTTATCAAAAAAAAAATTGTACTCATCTCACAACTTTCTAATTACAACGTATCTTTTGAACAATAGAATCATGACGCCAAAGAAAAAGACACCACCAACGATGACGCAAGATGCCATCCGCAAACTGGTAAAGGACAGTGTCAATGCAGCACTTGTCACGGAACGTGCAGCCGTAGCTGCAGCAGCTGCCGAAGCCGACACAGCTACTGGTGCTGCTGATGCTGCAGCAGCCGCTGATGCTGCAACAGCTGCTGATGCTGCAGCAGCCGCGGAAGCCGCCATTGTTGCGGAAGCTGCTATAGCTGCAGAGACTGCCATAATTGCCAGTCTTAACCTTGGAGGACCAAATTCAACTACCCCTCCGGTAACCAATGTTGCTACTGTACCAAAGGGTTGCTCGTTCATTTCCTACTTGAAATGTGAACCCACAAATTCAAGGGTACTGAAGGAGCTGTGGGTCTGACCCGCTGGTTTGAAAAGGCGGAGTCAGTATTCTTGGTTAGTAAATGTACCGAGGGTGACAAAGTTCAGTATGCCACGAGTACTCTGTTGAATGAGGCATTGTCTTGGTGGAACTCAATTGCTCAACCCATGGGCATTGAGAATGCCTATAAGATTACTTGGGCTAACTTGAAACAAATGATGATCAAGGAATACTGCCCTCGCAGCGAAATGCAAAAGTTGGAGGTTGAATTCTGGGATCATACGGTTAGGGGTAATGATATCATAACCTATAACCGTCAATTCCAGGAATTGAGGATACTTTGTCCAACAATGGTTTCCACAAAGGAAAAATTGTTGGAAAGGTATATCTGGGGACTTCCATCTAGCATACAGGGGAACGTGACTTCGGCAAATCCCAAAGAACTTGATGAAGCTATGCGGATGTCCCGCAGCCTCATGGATCAAGTGGTACGTATGACGGAAACCCGAAAGCAATACAACCCCAACAACACCAACAACACCAACAATGCCAACAACAGCAATACCAATAATCCCAACAACTCCAACTACCGTAACAACAACAAGAACAACAACAACAAGCGACCATGGGATGGTAACCGTGGGAGTAACAACAACAACAACCAAACCCGAAACAACAGCCATCACAATCAACAGAACAAGAGACAAGAAGCCGCGACGGTTTATGTTGCTGCACCAGCTGGTGGTAAGTACGTTGGTAATCTACCACAATGTACCAAGTGCAATTACCATCATGAAGGTCCTTGCCCGGCCAAATGCAACAAGTGTCAGAAGCCCGGACATCTTGCCAAAGATTGTAGGGGCAAGGGTATAGCTACTGGGGCTAACACACAGCCCATAGTTACATGTTTCGGGTGTGGTGAAAGGGGACACTTCAAAAACAATTGTCCTCGAAACCAAGGACCCCAAGGCGGAGGTGCTCGTGGTAGAGCCTATGTCATGGGAAATGGAGAACCACACCAAGACCCGAACGTGGTTACCGGTACGTTCTTACTCAATAACATTCCTGTTAAAGTCTTATTCGATTCTGGTGCTAATATGAGCTTTATATCTACTAGAATTGCGCGTTTACTTGATATTCCATCAATTACTTTAACCACTAGTTATAGTATTGAACTTGCTACCGGTGACTTAGTAAATACCAATACCGAATCCCAAACTGTACCCTTAGTCTCTTAGACCACCCCTTTAACATCAATCTTATGCCAATCGAACTCGGAAGTTTTGATGTTGTTATTGGCATGGATTGGTTGTCTAAACATCAAGCTAACATTATTTGTGGTGAAAGAGTTGTGCACATTCCATGTGACAATGAAACTTTGATCATTCGTGGTGATCAAAGTGGAACTCGAATAAACATCATCTCATGTATCAAAACCATGAAGTACATTGAGAAAGGATGTTATGCTTTCTTAGCCCACGTAACAGAAAAGAAATCCGATGAAAAACGTCTTGAAGATGTTCCTATTGCCCATGAGTTTCCTGAAGTCTTTCCGGAAGATTTACCTGGACTACCATCAAATCGTCAAATAGAGTTCAGAATTGATTTAATACCAGGAGCGGCGCCAGTTGCCCGCGCACCATACCGGCTAGCACCTTCAGAGATGCAAGAGCTATCAAATCAATTACAAGAACTTTCGGACAAGGGATTTATTCGACCCAGTTCCTCACCTTGGGGAGCTCCAGTTTTATTCGTGAAAAAGAAAGACGGGTCATTACGAATGTGTATTGACTATCGTGTGCTAAACAAACTAACCATAAAGAACCGATACCCACTACCAAGAATTGATGATTTATTCGATCAATTGCAAGGCTCAACCTATTACTCAAAAATTGACCTACGATCAGGTTACCACCAAGTTAGAGTTCGTGATGAAGACATTCCAAAAACAGCCTTTAGGACACGATATGGTCACCATGAGTTCCAAGTGATGCCCTTTGGGTTAACTAATGCACCGGCAGTATTCATGGATCTCATGAATCGTGTGTGTAAGCCATATTTGGACAAATTCGTGATCGTATTCATAGACGACATTCTCATATATTCCAAAAACGAAGAGGAACACAAAGAACACCTGAGAACAATTTTAGGACTACTCAAGGAAGAGAAATTGTATGCAAAGTTTTCTAAATGCGAATTTTGGATTCAATCAGTACAATTCCTTGGGCATGTGATTGACAAGACCGGTTTACATGTCGATCCCGCTAAAATTGAAGCTATCAAAAACTGGCCAACACCTACCACACCTACAGAAATTCAGCAATTTCTGGGTTTAGCCGGGTATTACCGAAGGTTTATTGAAGGATTTTCCTCAATAGCAAAGTCTTTGACTAAGCTAACTCAGAAAGACAAGAAATACGTGTGGGATGAAAACGAAGAAAAAGCTTTCCAAACCCTCAAACAGAAACTTTGTAGTGCTCCTATCCTAGCATTGCCAGATGGGATAGAAGATTTTGTAGTCTATTGTGATGCATCGCACCAAGGGTTAGGTGCCGTGTTGATGCAACGCGATAAAGTCATGGCTTATGCATCAAGACAACTCAAGGTTCATGAGGAAAATTACACCACTCATGACTTAGAGTTAGGAGCTGTGGTCTTTGCACTAAAAATCTGGAGACACTATCTATACGGTACTAGATGTACTGTGTACACCGATCATAAAAGTCTACAACACATTTTGAACCAAAAAGAACTAAACATGAGACAACGTCGTTGGTTGGAATTACTAAGTGATTATGACTGCGACATTCGTTATCACCCAGGAAAGGCAAACGTAGTAGCCGACGCCCTGAGCCGAAAGGAATGGGTTAAACCACTACGAGTCCGAGCCTTAGTTTTAACCATAAATTCAAACTTTCCTACTCAAATCCTTCACGCTCAAGCTGAGGCGGTGAAACAAGAAGATATCCAAAAAGAAAAGTTGGATGGCATGATACAAAAGAAATTCGAAACCCGTTCAGATGGAACTCTATGCTTCCAAGGTCGAAGTTGGTTACCACTTTATGGTGGCCTACGAGACTTGATCATGCATGAATCACACAAGTCTAAATACTCCATACATCCAGGATCTGATAAAATGTATCACGATCTTAAGTTACTCTATTGGTGGCCGAACATGAAAGCCGACATTGTAACATACGTTAGCAAATGTCTTACCTGCTCCAAAGTAAAAGCCGAACACCAAAAACCATCCGGTCCATTACAACAACCAGAAATTCCTATGTGGAAATGGGAAAGAATTACTATGGACTTCATTACCAAGCTCCCAAAGACATCAAGCGGGTATGACTCCATCTGGGTCATAGTTGATCGTCTCACAAAATCCGCACACTTTATACCAATCAAAGAGACTTACAAAATGGAACAACTAACCCGACTATACGTCAAAGAAATAGTCTCAAGACATGGTGCACCAATATCCATCATATCCGACAGAGATGGTAGATTTACTTCCAATTTCTGGCAGTCACTCCAAGACGCCTTTGGAACAAATCTAGACATGAGTACAGCGTATCACCCTCAGACCGATGGTCAGAGTGAATGAACCATTCAAACACTTGAAGACATGCTTCTAGCTTGTATAATAGACTTTGGAAAAGGATGGGATACTCATCTACCATTAGTCGAATTTTCCTACAACAACAACTATCATACAAGTATTAAAGCAGCTCCATTTGAAGCACTTTATGGTCGAAAGTGTCATTCACCTGCTTGTTGGGCTGAAGTGGGAGAAGTTCAACTCACTGGACCAGAACTCATCCGTAAAACAACGGATAAGATTGTACAAATCAGAAGTCGACTACAAGCTGCAAGAGATCGACAGAAAAGTTATGCCGACACACGACGCAGACCCCTAGAATTCCAAGTCGGAGATAGGGTTATGCTAAAGGTATCGCCTTGGAAAGGCTTGATACGATTCGGTAAACGAGGAAAACTAAACCCAAGATACATCGGACCATTCAAAATCCTAGCCAGGGTTGGCCCTGTGGCGTACAGACTTGAGCTTCCATCAGAACTCAGTAGTGTACACCCCACTTTCCATGTATCTAACCTAAAGAAATGCTTATCAGATGAATCACTCGTGATTCCACTCGATGAAATTCAACTCAATGACGATCTTCAATTTATTGAGGAACCCGTAGAAATCATGGACCGAGAGGTCAAACAACTCAAGCAAAGCCGTATTCCAATTGTCAAAGTTCGTTGGAACTCACGACGTGGTCCTGAATACACATGGGAACGAGAGGACCAGATACGTAAGAAATACCCGCATCTTTTTACCAACGAAGCTTCTACTCCCAACGCAAATTGATCTCCGGGACGGAGCTCTCATATGGGGTGGAGACTGTAACAATTCACAATTTCAGGTTAATTACTATTCCCGGAAAATTTTACTATTCATTTTTACTATTCATTTCTTTCCGAAATTTTCCCGAAAGTTGATTTTTATTTCATATTCTCGAGTGATAAATCATTTCCATGGCAAAATAAATGTTTGACATTCGTCAGATCATTTTCATGAAAGTTATTAAGGAAATACACGTTTTAGGGTAAAACGTCATTCAGAAATTCCACGCACAACGAAATTTGACCCCGTCAGGTGACCCCACATCATAAAAATGTTTAACACACTCATGATTTATTTGAGAATAAATCATGACTGAGAAAAATATGACTAGAATAAACCTCGGCCGTGAAAAACTGGAAATTTCAGTTTTAAGCGTTTTTACTCAGCCGTAACCCTAGCCTATACCTGCACCGCATTTCTAAGATGATTTGAGTTTTCAACTTATTAAAATAAGTCAACATATTTTTCCCTCCTCCATTGACTAAAAATCATCCCTTGATGTTATAAGTCATTTCGTGATTTTTAGGCTTACGGTTTGATGTCTAAAAGACATTTAATACCAACCGACACTGGACTGAGCCCATTCTAGACATTATAAGCCATTTTAAATCATTTATAACATATTAGAAAAGTAACATTTTACTTTTCTCAATTTTACGCAATATTCGTACATTTTACGTATTGCGCGTTTGAGACCCGTGTTTCCAGTTTTTAGCAGGGTTTACCACCCAAATGGAACCTACCACTCATTTTATATTTTATTATGGGACATATGGACATGTCTAACAATACTTTCAAGTTTCATAATTTTACGACACCCGGTTTTACGTTTTGAGGCCTAATCACTTACGGTTGGCATTTCCCGGAGTCAAGTTTCATCCAAATAACCTAGGATAATACCAAGCCAAGCCAACTCACCCCCTTATCCCTTGTGAACCGCCATAGGGGGGGGAGTCATCCCTTGGTGTGGCTTGATCCTAGGGTAAGTGATCTTGGATGTGTTACATGTGTTGAAGCTTGTTTAGAAAGCTTTGACTAGTCATGAAATGTAACCTCCTCATTGAGCTATAAAAGCCCCTCCCCTCCCCTTTGATGCTGTGCACCTCCAACACCATAACCACTCACACTTAGCTTCATTTCCTTCTAATTTCCTGCAAGGTTCAAGTGCTTCTTTAAGTAGAAACCCTAGTTTGATCATAAGTTACCAAAAATCTTCCAAACCCTAGAATACTTGGTGATTTCTCTTGAGTTTAAATCCACTCAATTCACCTCAACTTTCATTACATCTCTTTCAAGAATACCAAGGGTAGAAAGGTTGCATGAAGTGAAAAAGGGTTGAAGCAAGTCTATCAAAGTCCATTTCCTTACTTGTTACTCCTTTCTTTAATTAGAAAGCCAAAAGTTGTAAGCCTAAACCTAACATACTTCTTGTTAATTTCTCATGTTCATATCATTTACATGTTATTCTTGCTATATTATGTCTTGCATGGATGTCCATGGTGTATAAAAATGACTAAAAGATGTTGTTATACTTGATTGTTAAGTTAAGTTACTAAAACAAACAAAATAGTGAATTTCTTGGTATAACCTGATCAAAATGGAAAAATTATGTTATTGGATTATTACATATTACATTAGAGGACTTAACAAGGAAACCATAGCAATTTGAACCACCTAAAAAGAGTAAACGAGTCAAAAGTTATGGCGATTTGAAGTTACCAAGATTTCCGGCAAAACTGCCTAAAAAGCTTCTGTGACAGAACCTAAAACACGCAAAAAGAGGCCTTTCTGGTCCGATTCATGAAAAAGTTAAAACACGAAAGTTGTCCGGAATCACGTTTTCATTCAGGATCAAAGAGGCTCGAGCCTTGAAAACGCCTTCTGAGTGAAATATTTCTCAGTTTCTTAACAGCTATTTACGTATAATAAGTCACTAAGTTATGGTTATACTTTAAAAGGAACAAGAGGTCTTATGACCTATAAACAAGACCACCACCATAGCTAGAGCCAAGGTTGTATCTCATGACCTTGGAACAATGACCAAAGGTCATGGCTAGGCCATGACGAAATGACCATACCAACTTACATAGGCGTAAACATGAAACAATGAGTTAGGCGATAACTTGAACAAGCAATTTGGATCTACTTCACTTAAAAAGGAACCATGAGTTATTACAAGGAAAAATAGTCATACAAGACTTATAAAACTACCCCTAATAACAATCTTCATGTACTAATAAACTTTCCTAAGTTTATCCAAATATCGGACATGTAACTTTTCGGATAAAAACTTATATCTATATATTTTATCAACTACTACAATAGTAGGGAGCCTCATGTGAGGAGTTCATTATGTAAGCCGTCGAGATGAGTTGTGGATTTACGAGTTAAAGTGTCCTGGCTCCTCGAACGCTTACTAACATGACTTCTGAATTATGTCGGCCCGAACGGTAGTAAACGATATACCAAAACATACATGTTCATGAATCTTTTCTTTCAAGGACTTACAATATACACCATACCACATCATGGACTAAATGCAAGATATTTATATAGGCACTCATTCATATTCTTTACTCCGATCCTAAGTCGCAACATTCTATTCTAGGTTGTTCGTAGAAACCTACACGATCCAATCATCACCTTCATTACTTGCTATCCTACTTAAGGTGAGTTCATAGCCCCACTTTACATTACTTCAATTTTTTACAAACCCTTGGGGGGAATACATGCTACTTTTAAACCGAACACAATGCTTTGAAACTGTATGCTGCCTAATTGTTTTATTATTACTAAGTACCTACCTTGCCAATCCTAGGCCCCTATCATGAACCATTTAATCACTAGAATTAGTGAGCGCGAGTATTGTGAATAGGCCTATTGGGATTGACGAATCCCATTTGTTTGAGCAGATTAGTTCAAACGAATGCACTATATTTGAACATTAAGTATGACGGCAAAGTACTTACCGGGGCAACAAAACCGCTGATTGATATTGGTACCCGTTAACATATTGGTTGCATGAGCTTAGTATATAATAATAACTGTTTTGTTTTCTAACATAAGTATGAGTCTAATTAACTCATTACTACCAACATATTGTGTTCAACCGTTAAACAAACTCTATGAATTTCACTCAACCTTTGTGTTGACCTCTTAAGCATGTATTTCAGGTCCATGATAATCAAGAATGGAGCGGAAGGGCACGTACCGAAGGAAGAAGGCTATAAACTATTATGTCATTCGATAAAAACATCATAGACTTTATATTGATGTGTTTTGAAACAATGGAACCTTTTGGAACCTTACTATGTAAACTCTGATATATTTGAATAAATATGAATGACAACTCTTTTTAATATGATTCGTTTAGAGATCGTTTTCTATTATTATGACTGTTGTGCCGTCGAGTAACACCCAAGTTGAATTCCGCTGCATCATGAATTGGGGGTGTTACAATCATTACCCGTCCTGGTCAAGTCTTTTCGATTACTGACATTTTAAGCTTCGTCAATTCATTGGTATCTGAGTCGAGCTCTTTTGAGATTCAGCCACAATCTTTAAATATCTTTGATCACATTTTAATCATGTCTTCTCCCTCTCAAAAATAGCATATCGTGATATTTTTGATATCAACTAATTTAGAAAAAGCTTTTGGAGAGATAGACAGATTCTATTTTGCATGAAATCGGAACATTTTAGTGTTTGTACTCCCCCTTAATGATAGCATATTTAAAATTACTTACGGGTTTTGAGGGAGTCATCTTGAGCACTTATTTTGAGAGATTTTGAGAAATCTTTTGAACAATCTTGAAAAAGTGCTCAAGAATTTTGTTGGAAAACGAGTTTATGCTTTCTCACAGTCGTTTTGACAGCTGATTCGTCGAAAACGGAGTTACGGTTCAAAAGTTATGGCCTTTTGAAGTTTGATCGTCAAAAACCTCACTTTTGTCAAAATTCTCAAAAGTTTGCCGTGTTCTCGAAACTTTGGGATTGCGAAATTTTGACTGATTGCGAAACTTAGGTGATTTCGAAACTTGTGTTCTCGAAAATTTTGGACTTTTTCGAAAATGCGGTGTTCTCGAAATTTTTTGTATTTTTTCGAAAAAACAGTGTTCTCGACAATTTTGCAAATTTTTCGAAAATGTTGCAATGTTCTCGAAAAGTTTGATTTTTTCAAAAACCCAATCACACAATCAAATTTCGAAATTTAGCCACAAGTCGGAGTAATTTCTTTCTTATACAAGAGAGAAAATACCGAGTATCCAACTATGAGCACGAATGGAGCCTTTTCTTGTGTTTTTGAAAACTAGTCAAAAGGGATTTCGAAATTAGGGAGGTGATTTCGAAATTGTGACAGTTTTTTTGAATAAGCTTAAAGCACACCCAAATCACGTTTGCAATCCAAGATTCTTGTACTTCTATGCTAAAAAACACCAAAACTTGAAGAAAGTTCCAAACTTGATGATTTTTATGAAACTTTTTCGAGATCTAGAAAACAAGTACAAAAACCAAATCGAATTTTTAAGCTTGAAATTTTCAAAAAAGTTGAAACTTTCTTGTTAGAAAAGGTTTATAACACTAGTTTGTAATAAAAAAAAGTGTTAAAAACCAAGAAAAACAAGAAAAGTAAAGAACTTTTCTAAAAAAAATGTGATATTAAGCTTAAAAAACACGAAACACAACAAACTCTCAACCCTCCTAAATCATTGTTAGGCGATTGATACCACTTGTAGGACCTTAAATAACACAACTTTATCACACCATTATAGAAGCAAAGATGAAGAAGTGATTGAAAGATGGTGACTTGTATGATGTATATGTATTTCGTGTATAGAGAGAGAGAGATAAGAAATATGGAACTTTTATTCAAAGAAAACACACACAAATACACACACAAGCACACCTTACAAATGAGAGGTAAGGTGCCTTTTATAGTTCCATACATAGGCTTTCAATGGGCTTGGGCTTGGACTTGGTTACATGATTAGATAACAAGGCTTATGAAACATAGCATATAACATATTAGCTTGCCAAGTCCAAAGCCCAATGACTAAACTATTACTAATCTTAACTAACGACACAAAGTTACAATATGAGAATGACCATCACTTCTATATATATATTTTTTAATGATAACACTATCTTTTCTTTGTGTCTTTGTTTGTAAAAACCTTTCCATTGACTATTCCGTTAGCCATTATGGAGAACGCGAATCCACCATACTACCAAGCACGAAATTCACCCACTCCAAATGACATCCTGATGTTTAAACAACGTGAGGATGAACCTATCTATGATGCATGGGCTCGTTTTAAATATTTACTCCGAAAAGTCCCTCATCATAATTTTGATCTGTGGTCCTAAATTGAAATATTTTACCATCGTGTCGACCACTATACCAAAATGGACATTGACCATGCCGCAGATGGGGACCTTTGGGGATTAAGTGTTGATGAAGCGTGGGAAACCATAGAGAATTGTGCCATACAGGCCAAAAAATGGATAACCCAATAAACGTTGTTACGAATCAATTGATAACAAGTTTAAGGGAACAAGCAAGAAGATTGTTTGGGGATAAGCCTATAGATGCGATAACTGGGTGCATGGAGTGGTTTGATTTCACCACAATACAAGCTGAGCACATTGGTAATCTTGATAAGATGGAGGATAGAGTTGAAAATCTAAGCCCACCAAGTACCCCACGAGTCCTACCATCATTTGAGGCATACACACCGCCCGTGACTTATTCGGATGAAGTAGAAGAGACTTTAGGAATCCCAATTGAGGTAGAACCTTTGAACCAAACACAACTAGAGGATATAGGTTTGAATACTTATAATGATAACCTTACTCTTAGTTTTAGGGAAGTTCCTAGTTTTGATGAATCGGAGCCTCAACCAAAACCGTTACCTAATCTTCCATCCTTGGATGAAAATTTAGGAATTGAAATAGGTTCCGATCCACCCATCAAACAATATAATCCGGGTAGTCTTAGGACAAAGGTAGTGGACTTTAAGCCATGTAGAGAGGAAGCCAATATAGGAGTGGAACATGACCTTACATACTTACATCAGCCATTCATGATTGATCATAAGAAACATTATGGGTTTAAACCAGGTTTATTAGGTCAAGATGGATTCCTAACTAGAAGTCTCTCAAAGTTGATAGAAGATGATCCCTTTTTAGGAAAAAACTTCAACTCACCCATTGACCAAAGTGAACTAGGTAAGGTTATGATGATAGGAGCACACCCCTTTGAGCATATAATTCATCTATCAATCTTTCCTCACGAGGCATACTTCCACCGAGAAGGTGTGTATCACTACTATCACCCGCACTTAATCCTAAATGTAGGGAAAACTTCTCTTATTTCCGTTAAATAAGGGTAGAGTCAGGCTCGTGACTCGAACACCCATGTCACGTAATAGCCCATGACCTTGAGTCTAGCTACAAGACTCGTAAATAGAGAAAAGCGCTTCTTGGGAGGCAACCCATGCTTTGTGTGATTTTTATTTGTTTGATTGTTATTTATTTCCGTATGCATGCTTTATTTTTATTGTTTGTGGTTCATGTTTCAAAGTAAATTGTGAAAATGCTTTATTTTGTTTTTAACTTCGTCTTAATTACATATAAAGGTATTTTGCAAAAGCTAAGTGTAAGGGGAGACCCAAATTTGTTTATAAGAACGAAATTGAGCATGATCCACAACAATATTAAATGGACATGTGTATTAGTATTTGTTAGAGTCAAATGCTTGTATCGAGTCATAATGATGTTTTGCAGGATTTTCCAGGAAGTAGGACATAAGTTTTTCCAGAAATTTTCCGAAAACTTAACATAAAGATTTCTGCAGGTCACTTCTGACGGCGTCAGGAAGTAATTCCTGACGGCGTCATGTGTAAAATTCTAGAAATTTTGCTAGTTTTGTTTTTATAATGGAGTCTTAAAGTTTTTGTTAATTCTTTAGTTTTATAAACTCCAGGAAATCTGCAAACATTCATTCCACAAGCATTATATCTTACATAGTTTTCTAGGATTTATTAGTATATATAGATTGCCGCCGATTTTACGCGAGGTTGCCTTGTTTGTTTTCTCAGGTTTAACAGGTTATGTACGACAAGAAGATGATTTATATTCTGGAAGGGAAGCTTTGATTGTTCATTTTCTTGGAGGAAGATCCAACCTTGTTACCACACTATCCACACCGAGCGAATCAGGGGAGTATTTGTTTTCATTATTTTACCTATTTCACTTTTACATTCTTTAATTGAACATTGGGGACAATGTTCATCCTAAGTGTAAGGGAAGGGTAAATGATGATACCTTATAGGATACACTTTCACTTGAGTTTGTTTGTTTGATGGTAGGTGTGTATTAAAACTATGAGAAATACTTGTTAGTGTAATTTTAGCGCCAAATTTAAATTTTTTTACAACATTTAGGAGTGAAACTTTAGCCTTAGAAAGCGTCTCATGGATAGGAGTCGTATGACTAGCACAAAACCGTACTATTCAGAAAAATTTTCCACCCAAATATGTGAGGTTCGCCTTTAGATTTGAAAGGAAAAGCATTTACTATTAGTGCTTATGAGTGTACCAGTAGCATTTAGATTCTATAACTTGCGTTAGTGATGCATCCTGAGACCGCTAGTGAGACTACATTCGTGTAGTAGGATTTACTACATGATAAGAGGCATTAAGATCACCCTTGTGTTTAAACCCGTATCATAATTACTTGACCATTTAAGTCATATTACTTAGCTAGTTAAGTCAATTAATTTTTCCACACCTTAGCGTTGTACTCATTTTTAGTACACGAAACCCCTAGTACACCCCTCCGAGCCTATCTTTTCGTTTCTAACTTTAAGCATCTTACTTAAAGGAAGAATTTGTTACACCCCACTTAAATGTACACCCAAATCGCCTTAGCCTTCCGTGTATGCACTCATCTTTAGTGCATTATTGTTACATGTTTAAACCCTTAGTTAATTATCAATTGATTACATGGTTGCTAAGTCGAGTCATATCCTTGTACATATTATTTTGGGACGATTGGGACTCATGGGTAAAGTACTTGTGTTATGGAGTAATGGGGAAGAACATCATATATTACCCCCATATGTGCGTTTATCTTAAAAAGTACTCCAAGTGTTTTGATTATCTTAATTCGAGTCATTAGATTAGTTTATTGTAAAGTATGTAAAAATTCAAGTGTAAGGGGAATGATCATTCCCTATGATGTATTATTTTGGATGGTATGGTAAGAGTGTATTCAATTAAAAAAAATCAAAAAATTAAGAAAAAGAAAAAAAAATAGAAAAAGAAAAAAAAAAAAGAAGAAAAAAGCATACGGACTACCATCCCGTTTCATTCTATGTTTATTTTATGTTTTTGTTATTTTTCATTTATTAGCTTAAGTCGAGTCTAGTCTTGGCTTAGCAACGCCATATTATACATGTAATTAACCAAGATGATTAACTCGCCACCAGTAAATATTGCCTATATCCAACAAAACCGTGTATTCCATATCCCTACACCTAACGTTATAACCCTTTGAAAGACCTCTGTGATAGTTTATCCTAGGTGCTTACGCCATGTGGTGGAGGTTTGATCCTTTCGCAAGCCTATGGTAATCTATTTTGCTATGACAGGTAGTGAGAGATATTTTCCATTTCCATATTGTGATATATACTTTATTACACCCGAGAGATGTGAGTATCTAAACACTATTTGTGAGGTGCTAGTATATGACCTCCGTGCTTGTCTTTGGTCTTTAGTGGAATGATTATTTATTGTAATTACTTTTATATTAGTGTTAAATGACCCCTAACCTGTATTTTGATTAGAATAAAAGCGCATTTGCTTGAGGACAAGCAAATCTCAAGTGTAAGGGTATATGATGAGGCGAAAAATGATCCATTTTTAGGGTGTCATTTAAGCCCGGAATTGAATTTATTTGATCAAATATTGCCCTAAATCGTTCCTTTTGTGATTTTAGGTACTTTTGGAGTGAATTCAGGAAAAGGAAGCATTTTGGACGTTTTTGGAGCATAAAAGTGAAGAAAACGGCAAAGTCTTAATTTTCCTTGCTGGGAACAGTACCTGACGGCGTCACCAAATTCTACATGACGGCGTCAAGAGATAAAACAAGAGGTGAAGTGGATAGAGTTAGTGATGGTCCAGAGAGTTTTACACTAAGGGGCATGACGGCGTCACCATAGGCCGTCATGGTCCCATTACATGTGACGGCCAGAGGAAAGTTGCTCTTGACGGAATCAGATCTGGATCTAGGCAATCCGATATTATTATAGGCGGCGAGTTGACGGCGTCAGATTTCTTTTCTTGACGCCGTCACGTTGGAAAATCTATATATAGTTTTGTAATTTTCATTCATTAATAGAGGACAATTAGAGGGATAACTTGGAGAAACCGTAGCACGATTTTATCAGTATTTTCAAGGGTTTTTACCCTTTGAAACCTTTCATGTTCAATTAAGATAAGTATCCTTTCAATTCATTCAATATGTCTATGTGTTGTTTAAATATATCTTTTGCTTGTCTTGATTTTAACATGCTAGGCTAGATCTCTTGTGTGTTTGCTTAGATGTAGTGAAACCTAGATGTTGATTATGGGTTGATTGCTTGTTTATAGTTGTTACGGATGAATGATTTCGATGTTAGGCTTAAGAAAACTGGCATACTTCCATAGGGTAACATGCTTGAACGTCTTAAGAAACATGAACCAATGCGTATTAGGTTTTTATGGTTGTATTTAATGCATGAGCGAATTCTAGTGATCCCATGTTAGGAGCTTCTTGCAGGCTTGACATAGGAGTGAAGTAGGAGCTTATAGAGTTGGGGAAGTACGTACGCCACCCCACGAATGGTATTAAGGAATATAACCCGTCATCCACGCAACTGTAACAAACTATCAACATGTAAAAGATATCTAGGGAGTAATGAAATCTAAGTAAACACAATTTTCCCATTTATTGTTTACACCACTAGTTTAATTAGCTTTATTTTCATTTTTGTTATTTTATTTTGATTGCATCTTTAGTTATTGGGTTAGTTGACTAGCAACTAATTCCGCCTACTCTTCCAAAACCTGAGATTTTACTTGCTTTTATAAAAATATAAAAATACAAAAAGAATCATCCCTCACCTCTAGACCTAGTTTTTAGGCTTTCTAATCCTAGCGACACTATTCCTGAGTTGAACGATCAATCCCCCGGTACTTGTCACTATACTATACTACAACGATCAGGTACACTGCCTGGTGGGGGTTGTAAGCTTCTCGAGATCCCTTGAGAGGTAAAGCCTGGTGCAATTCCCACGCATCAACACTTCTGATCCTCCACCAAGCCTGATTATCTTCCAAGCCTTTCCAAATTTATCTTTGTAAATCTCCCAGTCTATGATTGGATGTCTAGATTAAATAGGATCAGCATATAATGTTTCAGGAACAATCACCATCATCTAATCAAGAGAAGAGCTGTCTTCATTTATTTGTGAATCATTCTTCTTCTCAGCATGCTTGTCTTCAATGATCTTTTGTTTCTTTGATGGTGTTTCTTCTGTACCTATGGGATAAACTTTTCTTCAATATATCTCTTGCAGTGGTAGTATAGATGTGCAATTTCATCATATGACTTTCCCCTGAGTTGATGAGGTTTATAAAAACCTTGATTCTTTAAGTATGTTTTCATTACACTCATGAGCGGAGACTTTGTGGTATTTGTTTTCCTCATCTGACTTTGACCTTGCTTCATTGACTTACTTCGCTGACTCAAAGCTAATTCTACACCTCTTTCATTTATCAAATCAGCAAGTCTTAGTACTCTGTTATCATCAATTAAAGTCTTATCTTTGTAAACTTCTGCAATTCTAGCCTGTAGAACTTCATCCTCATCAATAAAAGCTTGCATTTTTTCTGCATGAGCTCTTTTTTTCTCCTTTTCTTGAAGAATGAATGCTACTTGCTCTTCTGTTTCAAATTCAGACACTTTAGATCTCCTTTTCTCATCCATAAATTTAGCTATGTCAGCTTCATCAACTCTCTTTGCAACCTCTTCAGCAGTAGAAACTTCAGCAGTAGAAACTTGATTTGTTGTAGCAGCAGAAACATCTTGAACCACCTTAGTCAGTTGTTCAACATTACTAGTAGCAGCACTTTCTCCCAAAATAGTATTAGTCTCCACCATGATCTTTGAAGCTTGTACAATATTTTCACCTGGAAATTCCACTACCTGCTTTTTATTTACATCTTCCAAAACCGCCTCATTACCCTCATTGTCAGCAACTATATAGTCATCATCCATATTATCACCACTATTAATCCCAATATCCATATCCTCATGCATATCAGCACAAGCACCTTCAGCATTTGTTGTTTCCTCCCCTGAGACTCTGCTTTCATTCCTCCCTTGTTTGGGAGGATCCTCCAAACTAGCAGCCTTAGAAGAACTCATCTTGTGTGCTGTGCCCACCTTCTTCAAACGTTTGAACTGAGTTTTTCTTGAGCTCTGTTGACTTTCCAAATATCAAAGTCTCTTTTTCAAATTTTTGATCTTTTCACCTTGTTTTGTTGTGCGCTTTTGGAGGCGAAGAACATCCTTTTCTAATTGGGTACAATTGTCCTTCAAATCCTGTATAAGTTTCATTCTAGCCTCACGACTTCGGCTTGTGTTACCTAGCCCGAGAGATGGATCATTGGAATTAACATTTTGTACATCAGTATCCATCAATTCATGTGTTTCAGATGTACCCTCATCACTTCGGGATGTGTTACCTTCACTGAGAGGTGAATCAATGGCTGTATACTCAGTCTCATGTATGTTACCACTGGCCTGCTTTGCTTCTAAGCTAGCAACAGAAGTGGCAGCCCCTTCCATGACATCCTCACCCTTTTTTTGTGGAAGGTTCGCCATATATGGAAAAAGTGGTGTAACCCTTCCTGAAAAATCCTTGCCATTATTTTTCAGATTTGAAAATACTTTCTTTTGTAGTGAGGTGGCATAAAATGTTGCTCTATGTGTCTTAATAGTAGTCAATTGATTTGGAATAATAAGCTGCAAAAACCTTGGATATAATAAAGAGTTACCATCATCATCCAAGGTCTTGATCATACCATCCAAATCATTTTTGAAAAATTAAAAGGTTTTCCTTTACTAAGGCATATCACTGCTGATGCCATGGTGGTACCAAACTCGTTCCAACCTGTTGTTTTAGGACTCAAACAATGTAAGAGAGTATGAATCAAGAATTTTCACTGAGATGAGAAGAGACGTTTGTAAAATTTTAATCTATCATTCTTCTTCTCATACCCCATTTTTTTCAAACCTTTGAAAATGGCAGCATTTTCAAGACACACAATCACTTCATTATCTGGTAGGTTAAGAGATTCCCTAATAGATGACTCAGTTATGAGTATATCTTGGCCATCTACCTTAGCCTTAATCTGTTTTTCTTCATTAAAAATTATGACCTTAGCAGTAGCCCAAAATTGCTTAATAAAAGAAATGCATATAGGAGGATTTACAGTTAATACATACCTAATAGACGAGGTAGCATTCAAGAAATCGATTATCTGTGTGAATTGATGAGTGTCTAAATACTCATCATTTTATACTAATCTGAACTGCCAAAACATACAAAAACACTCAAATATGCATCAAAATACTTAAAATATCTTAGAGGTGTGTTTTATATGTTTCAAATGCAAAATATGCAAAAACAGATTAAAAACGTACAAAGTTTGCATAATTGGCAGTTTCAGTCCCTCAAGTTTCATAAATTGGCAAAACTAGTCCCTGGTTATTCTAAAAACATGAAAATGTCACCAAAGGTCCTTTTTAATCATAAAATTACATATTTAGTCCTTTGGTGCAAAGTTTCATAAAATTACAAGTTTAGTCCCTCAACTTTGGAAATTGACAGAAATGGTCCCTGGGATGTAAAAACTTTGAGAAATTCAATTTTGGTCCTTGTACTAATAATCTTTTGCAGGTTTGGTCCTTATGTGAAAAGTTTGGAGAAATTGCAAAAAGGCCCCTCAACTTTGCAAGTTTGGCAAAAATAGTCCTCGGATATTTAAAATATGAAAAACATCAAAAATGTCCTTGTACTATTTATTTATGGCAAGTTTAGTCCTTATGATAAACTTTGGAAACTTACAAAACCAGCCCTTCATCTTTGCTTAAATTACATAATTGGTCCTTGTAATTAATAAACCAAACGGATCCCTTTTAATAATCAAAATCCAATATCCAAATCCAAACACCCAAGCCTGCCCACAAATACTCCCAGCCCAGTCCCTCTTTTTGGCCCATCACACAAACCAGCCCACACCCACCCCTTTTGTTTAAATAATAAAACCGGCAAACCTCTCTCACTGTTCACCTCCCTCCTCTCACCCTGCAACCTAAATACCACCATGGTATTTCACCCAACTTGCTCCCCACTCCTTTCCACCTCACATCTCCACCTCCACAAACCACCAAAACCCATTAATTGCCCCTGAATTCACTCCACGCTACCACAAAGACTTTGGCGCCAAAATAGTGTTTAAACGGCTTGGATTGCTTGGACTTAATCAATGGCTAGGATGTGGTGGGAAATCACCCAGTGGGTCCCACAAGCTCAGAAAATGGCTACAAAATGGAAAAGAAGCTGTGGTGAAAAGGCATTAGATTAGTTTTAGCTTAATATAGTCGTAGGTAGTATAATAAGTCATTCAGTTGTAATTTCTTAATTTAAAAAGCTTGTAACATAATCCTTTAGTGTAATTTGAACTTTTTCTAATCCTAATTTCAAGTTTCAGTACCAATCTCAGTTTATGCATTTTTCTTAAATTCTCAAAATCACCATAAGGTTCATATGTTGTTAGTTGTTGTTATAATCAATTCATAAGCTCTTATAAGCTCTGACAAAGCTCATATAAGCTCTTGAATACTTTAAATATCAGTCTCATTTTATAAATAAGAAAAATACCAAAAATAATCAATAAAATAAATAGAAAATAAAAAAAATAGAAGGAAGAAAGGAAGAGGAGCTGAGCAAGGTTTCATTTGGATTGATCTGGTATTAGAACCTTTTGGGAGGTGATAGGATTGGATACATGTCCATGGTTCATTGTTGCTCAGTGTATTTCAAATTGTAAGCCATTTCTCAATTTTTATAAGTTTACTGTAACTTAGTTTATTTCTGCTTATTTGAATGATTTTATACTTAATTGGTGTTAATTAGTCATAATATAGTGTAACATAGTTTATTTGTTCATTAAATTCACTTGATCTAAAAATTTAAAAACCTCACAGTGAAATACTCAAGTTTGACAAACCTGAGTATTTTACTTGTAGCATGATTGATTAGTGTTTATTTGATCTTAGTATGTCATAATATATAGTTAGGAATCAGTTTAGTTGTCTAAATATATCATTTGCTTTGTAAATCAAGTCCACAGTCAATAAAAGGGGTGTTTGGCTTTGATAGTTTCTGTGGGAATTTGGTTATTCCAGTTAATGTTCTTAGTTTAGTTAACTTGTATTAGGTCTTATTAGGTTATTTAGGTCTTAAGATTCAGGTCTTGTGAGCAAATAGTCAAAATTCCACCAATTACCCCTTAACTGCCCACTGTTGGGCAGTTGAGACCTTAAACCCCCCCCCCCCCTTTTCAACTTATAAATCATAGTTTTAGCTTATATTAGCTTTATTACAGCTTACTATAACTTAACAAGTGCATTAGGATCAATCAAAGTTGGTTAAAGTCAAAGTTCTCATTTTAAATAAAAAGTCAAAATTTTCCTTTTGCAGAAAAATCCAAATCTTCCAAGAATTTTATAGAATTTTGTAGTTGAATTCAAGACTTGTGCTTTTCAGGGATTGTATTCTACCACTAGGGTTTTAGGAATCAATAATAATTATAATTTTGTGATTTTTTTACAAGCTTATACAAGCTTGTAAAGTAGCTTGCAGGGCTGCATAGTGCCCTGTTCAGCAGTTCATCACCATCACACCACCACCTTTGGTGGTGGCTGTAGCCCACCATAGTGGGTCCCACACCACAAAAGCAGGTTCTCCCAACCCCCCTCCTGGTAGGTAACAACCATTGACCTTTTGTTTGACCCCTAGTCTAGTGGACCCCACCTAAATTGGCCCCCAAAGTCTGTCCCAAAACCTGTGACAGAATCAAATAAGCAACAAGCTTATTTGTGAGTTTTGGCTTATTCAAGCTACCTTATTGATTAAATCTTGCTTAATATAGTTCATGTAACTCAGGGGAACTAAATTTTACCATAGTGGGTCCCACACAAGCTCAGTAGAGCTTATTTGCTTGATTGGTCAAACTTGGTCAACTGTCTAGGATATTAGCTTATATCTAGCTTAATAATAAGTTATAAAATATTTGTTTTTATTAAAGTTAGTTATATTTAGGTAAAATATAGATTGGTAAAAGAAAAATCAAGAAAAGACAACATAAAATTAAGTGATAGTTTCTATTTAATACAATTTAATTTTAATTTTCATTTTTATATTTTTATTAAGTAATCTGTGTTTTTATATTTTTATTAATTTCCTTATATATTAAAGTATTTTTCATAAATTTTTCAGATTTTTGTTTTGTCATTTAGTATTTACTATAATTAATAATAGTTTTATTAATAATTAATTAATAAATAAGTTATAAATAGCATAATTAATTTTTATATAGTAACACCTATATTTTATATTTTTCCTAGATTTTATAAGTCATAATATAATTTTAGTAATTTTTCTAGAATTTTTACTGTTCATTTAATAGTTTTCATAATTTAAATAGTTTAATTAGATATTAATTAATAAATAGAATAATAATTAGTTTACTAGTTTAAAAATATATAAAATAAAGTTTTTATAATTTTTTAGGATTCCTATGATGGTTAATTAGATATATAAAATTTTTCATAATTTTCTAAGTTAGTTTAATAATATTTGTAATTTAAATTAGTTTAAATTGTTTAATTAATATTAATAGTTTTTAATTAATAGAAAATTCATAAAAAGACAAAAAGATTTATTTTTATTTTTTATACTTTCTTCAAGTTCATTTTAAGTTTTAGAAATTATTTTTATAAATTTTTAGTTTAATTTGTAGTGTTAATCATTTTTAGTTTTTATTTAAATTGGTTTTAATTAAATAGTTAAATAGTTATTAATTAAATAATTAATAATAAATAATAAAATAATCTAAAAAATAGTTTTCTTTTTAGTTTAATTTTATTTTAAGTTTAAGTTTGTAGGATTTTCATTTTTAACCCTTGTAGTCTATTTTTCTTTAAAACTCACCTTTTTCACAGCACGCAATCGCGTCTGATTTTAAATTGGTGTACGTTTTTAATACCTAGCTTTCACGTAATCATTCCATTAGCTTACCTTAGTTATTTTAAGTTATAAAACCCTAGTTTAACACACACACACACACTTTCATACCTTTTCCTGTTCACGTTCACTAATCACAGATTCGTTTATAATAAAACATCGCACACCTCGTTGGGACATTACGACCCGGGAAAACACTGTATTTCACGGAAGCATTTGCCTCAGCTGTTTGACTTGTTGACCATTACTTGGTTGATATTATCTGACTGTTTGAGGCGAATCATGAATCCTTCAGAACCATCTAGTTTCTTCAAAAAAGCGACCATGTCGTGTCTGTCAACAAATGTGCGTTTTGATTCAATTGGCAACACCATCTTGAATTAGGGTTTGTGATTTGGGGATTTTGAAAATGATTGATAAAAGATGTTAGTGTTTGTGATTATAGAGAAATTATGTGTGCGTGAAACTGAATTATCGATTTGATTGGGGATTTAAACCGTTAAGTGTAAATGTTACCAATCCACCCCTGCACTCTCAGTTCTAGCAGTACAAACCCAGCTGAAATAACGTTTTCTTAGCAGCAGATTTTTTTTTAGTGCAAAGGGTGAATCATCATATTAATATCAACAAGTAATGAGAAAATTGAGTAATGACAAAAGTACGGGAATTAAGATTAAACTTTTTTCATTAAAACTTGAAATGAAAAATTACAAAATAATGTACAAAACCAGCTGCAGTAACGTTTTCTTAGTAGCAGAATCTTTTTTAGTGCAAAGGGTGAATTATTATATTAATATCAACAAGTAATGAGAAAATTGAGCAATGAAAAAAGTAATGGAATTAAGATTAAACATTTTCCATTAAAACTTGAAATAAAAAATTACAAAATACTGGAAATAAAAGTTACACATTCTAAAAATCTACTAATCTAATTTTGGAGATTTCTCCAGGTCAAATGCCACATGTGCATCTTCGTAATCCAACCTATCAAACTCCACATCAGACAAATCATCATCATCCAATGTCTTGTACGCCTTGGGATGTTGTTCGAGAGATGGTTTTTTTGTTGCTTTGTACTCCTTTTCATCCTCAGCATGTTGTTTGATAGATTGTGTTTTTCCTGCTTTCTTTCTTTCAGCAGCCCATCAATTGTACTACGCATTTCCATCCAATTTAAATTTTCTTACACTTTTTGCAGCTTTCTTTTTTGAAGCAGACCTGCTTGAACCTTCTCCCTTAACCCATTGTGCTGATCTCTTGTTGTTTGCAGACATTGTTTATGAATACTTCCTGTAGGTTTTTGTTTAGAGATTTGATAAACTAGGATTTGTGATTTGAGATACACATGGAAACGAGTATAAAAAAGGGATATGGGAAAACCAAACTACCTATGTTTAATGCAGGAAAGGATTGATGTTTCCCACAGGTGGCTTGAACCTTTTCAAGATCTTCGGGCCAACCATGATCCATTGGGGCGAGCGTTTGCCAGGGATCAATGCTTATATATAACTCTTGACAGAACTTATACATATTAGTTGCCAACAAAGACTAGTCACAATGGAACATGATTGACCTGAAGAAATCTACAAAATTTCATGATTGACCTGATCCAAATATCCCTTTGGAAAGTAGTCTGACCATGGATTTGCTGCAAAAAATTAAAAAATATATTAAAATTTTAAAAAATATAGTGTAAATAAAATAAAAGATAATGTTGCAATTCAGGGTGTGTTTGAAACAACCTTTGTTCTTAGAACTAATACTTGATAACTGTTTTTGTATTTTGGCAAGTTGAACATATACTTGATAATTGTTTTTGTATTTTGGCAAAGAGCAAAGATGAATCAGTAATGGATGAAACACCAGAACAAGTTTATGTTCATACTTGAAAGTGGTGGCTTTTCATCCTTTGCTGATACTTCTTCCATCTTTGATACTTGGCTGTTTTAGCCTAAATATTCGCACACACATCCGCCACTTTTTTTCCTTATTCTCTCAATACAAATGCAACATGATTCTTATATCAAAAATACATCATACATATATATAAAGCAAACAGAGTGATACAAATAATCTACAAATGTTGAGTAAAGAATAGAGTCTAAGTAACATCACTCATCTTGAATGCGATAATGAAGGAGTGTGGCCTGTCATGAACAATACACACTATATCATTATCGCATTGAAGACGTCTCAATGATCAGGCCAGATCTATCTAACGATGTAGATGGGTTCCATCGCTTTAATTGGACCCCGTTTTCTAACGATGTTTAATCTTGATTATTGAAAGAACCATTAAACAACGTTAGAAAATGAGGTCCAATTAAAACGATGGAACCCATCTACATCATTAGATAGATGGGCCCTGATTATTGAGCTTTAAGTTCTTAGCAACCAAATTCTTACTATCATTTATATTGCTCACTTAAATGTGACGAACATACATATTAGTTATGTAGGTCCTACAACATTAGAGAGCTAATCATGAATCAATGAAATCATATTAAATTTATATCAACAATGCAATGAAAATATTTTCATTGTAACTAAATACATGAAAAAACTCTTTAAGTTCTTGATATGTTTATTGTACTTCAACCTAATCCTAAGATAAAATAAGCTAATCCAAACAAACCTTAATATCTCTTTTGCTCTAATTATTTACAAAAACAACACAGCGTGTTCTTTCTTACTCTATCAATACAAATTATACTTGATAATTATTTCTGTATTTTGACAAAGAGCAAAGATGAATCATTAATGGATGGACAACACCAGAACAAGTTTATGTTCATACTTGAAAGTGGTGTCTGTCCACCCATCATTGATACTTCTTCCATCTTTGATACTTGAATGTTTTAGCCTAAATATTCGCACACACATCCGCCACTTTTCTTCCTTATTCTTTCAATACAAATGCAACATAATTCTTATAACAGATAGTCAACCTAATCCTAAGATAAAATAAGCTAATCCAAGCAAACCTTAATATCTCTTTTGCTCTAATTATTCGCAAAAACAACACAACATGTTCTTCCTTATTCTATCAATACAAATGCAACGCAATTCTTATAACAGATAATCAACCTAAGCCTAAGAATAAATAGCTCTAAGGGGGTATTTGGATTATATTCATTTGTGATCTTATCAGCTTTTTGAGATTTGGAATCAAAACCTAGATCCGAGTGAGTTGTAACTGTGAGTGTGAGAGAGAAAGAGAGGATTATGGAAATGTGTGAAGTGTGTTTGATAAGTTTGTATATAATATATATATATATATATATTACTGTAGAAGTTTAAAAGTGAAGTGTGTTTGATACTCTTGGTAGGGGTGTTCACGGGGCGGTTCGGTTAGGTTCGGTTCGGTTCGGTTAGTTGGAAGATTTTAACTATCCATCGCTGGGCGGGTAATTTATTTATATTATATATGGTTCGGTTCGGTTAACCACGGATATCTAAAAGTAAAAACCGAAACCGAATGCTTGGTTTGTCAGTTTCTCGGGTTTTTTGAACACCCCTAATGCTTGGTAGGGGGTTATAGGGGGTGAAGAATGGGAAAGGTAGCGAAAAAATATGCTTGGCAAAGCATAATGCAATAACCCATTATCCAATAGTGGGTAATGGATCATTACCCAATAAATTGGGGGGATTGATCTTCTTTACATTTCCCTTTCCCGACCATTAGCTTACACTTTCCCTTTCCCTTTCCCAAGTTTGAACCAAGCGCACCTGGCCTTTAGTGTATTTTGTATTTAAAAAGTCGCCCATGTGAATTAGCCATTATCACCGGTCATGCATGGTTTCCATTACACTATAAGCGACTACAACCCAATGCACATGACCCACGACCCATGTTAATTACCCATTATATTGTCGATCACCATGAATGTATTGGTTGATAACATGACACTATAAGCCACTACAACCCAATACAGATGACCCATTACCCATGTTAATTACCAATTGTCAACAGTCATGGATGTGTGGTAACATGACACTCTAAGCAACTATCCACCCAATGCATACGACCCATATGATCGATGTCAAATACCCATTAATTAATGAATGTGACCAGTGATAACCTAATACACATGACCCATGACCCATGTGAATTAGCCATTAATTATCACCGGTAATGCATGGTTTCCATTACACTAAAAGCCACTATAACCCAATGCACATGACCCATGACCCATGTTAATTACCAATTGTCAACAGTCATGGATGTGTCGTAACATGACACTATAAGCAACTATTCACCTAATGCATATGACCCATATGATCGATATCAAATACACATTAATTAATTAATGTGACCAGTGATAACCTAATGCACATGACCCATGACCCATGTGAATTAGCCATTATCACCGGTAATGCATGGTTTCCATTACATTAAAAGCCACTCTAACCCAATGCACATGACCCATGACCCATGCATGTTAATTACCAATTGTCAACATTTATGGATGTGTCGTAACATGACACTCTAAGCAACTATCCACCCAATGCATATGACCTATATGATCGATGTCAAATACCCATTAATTAATGAATGTGACCAGTGATAACCTAATGCACATGACCCATGACCCATGTGAATTAGCCATTATCACTGGTTATGCATGGGTTGCACTGGCTTAATTAGTAGGTGTATACCATTTGTCACAGACACTAAGAAGCAAGTATCCAGGGACCTTCCCGATCATATGTTATCCGGGATCTTGAAAGTTTGAACTCGGATTGAGCTTGACTCGAAAAGCTCGATTTATCTTTGAAGATGTGTTTTATTACAAAAATTAAATTTGAAATATAACCTAAGAATTGAATTTGGTTCGACTTCAGCTCGAAAAGCTTGATACATTCATAAATAAGTATTTACACTTAGTACACTTACATATTAAAAAAAAAGCACATATTTTATATTACTTACAAGCTCGAGAACTCAACAATAACTCGAGTCGAACTTATATAAGGTTGAGCTCAAATCATTAAACATTTCGAGCTCATTTGATAGGCTTTCAATCTCCAAATTTTTAATATAGCGCTCAAGATCCCGCCCCTTAATTTTCCCCAAAATTTCAATCTCCCGCTCCGCTCATATGGTGCCCCTTTTTCACCCAAAATCAAAACATTAACAATACTAGCTTAGTCAGATCTATCTTCTATCTATTCATCTATTCTCCTTCTCTCTAGAACCAACTCACACCACCGCCAAACTTCACCGCCTTATCTCGCCGTGGTTCCAACAACCATCGCTCCTCCACGCCATCACCGTCATCAAGACAAGGGAACTGTATGGGAGAGTTTGTTTGCTTCTGTTGTTTGGTTCGAGATAACCACCACATCCACCACCATCACAGTCGAGCCACCATCACCCTCATCTCAGCTATCCTACTCTGTTCATGGGTATGCTCAAATACATATTTAATTTATATTTTCTTAAATGTGTAATCGAATATAAAACGATTTACATTGATTTTCGTGGAATAAACTAGCCTAAAACATGTTTTTGATTATAAATTCGTGTGGTGGTAATCGTTGCAGGTAGAATTATTAAGACAACATAGTTTCCCTGTTTATAGGAATGGAGACAATCGACGTGTTCTAAGAGGCCACTGTTTTGCTCGTAAATGGAGTCTTGATGTGTTTCCACTCCGGGAGGATGTTTGTGAACAGTTGGAGTTTGCTTATCGCAGTTGCGTAAGTTATCTATCAAAAGATTAACATAACATCTATTATATAGGAAATTAACTCAAATATGGTTGCTTTTTGTCAAACTATTTCATTTGTACCAAATATTAGTGATTTGCTTGCTTGGTAATGTGTTTGACATTTATTCTTTCCACGTTTGGCACTGCATAAAATTGCAACCAATTGTATATTATTTGTTGCCCGAGTCGATATGCAACCTGTATGTTTGTTTTTGAGGTTAAACTTATATTTGGGACATCTAATGTTGTCGTCTTTTATGTTAGCATCACGTTACTTGTTTCTTGCATGGGCTACATGCTATTTTCACGGGTGAGGATGATACATGGGATGCCTGGCTAAAAATTCCCTAAGCTGGATTTTCTGGCACACTTCATTTTCGAGGCGTGGGTATGCTCCATCTCAGTCACCAAAGCCAACCCATGTATATTTTTACTGTTTCATGGTTGGCAAATCTTATATTATGCAGTGTTATTAGTGCTTAGTTTCTTACATTTCCCATATTTTTTTGCAGAAAGAAACTGGTATTAGACTCAGATGTAAGCCACTTTTTTATGTTGTTAACAATTCATTTTCTAATGATAACACCATTGTATTTCTTAATTTATATTGCAGGTGACCACTCCAATGGCCATTGAAACTTTGGAAAACGTACCAGTAATGGAAACAGTGGTAATTAATAAAACATCCACCTTTGATTTTTTTAGTTTTACATACATGACTAATGTACCGTGTTTTATATATACATATAGGAACTTGTTAAAACTATCGGACATACGAAAACGCTTAAGCCACGACAAACCGGTTCTACAGGTTACACCGCCAACTATGATACTAAATATTAGTGAACAAAATACTGGACTAAAATTAGTACCAACGAAGCGAAAACATTTGGTCTCTAGTGAAACCTTGCAAAAGCAAGCTAAGGCGGCGAAGAGTCAACAGGTTTTAACTTATGATAGTGGAGAATTTGATTATATACGACATTACAATTTTATATATATTTGCTTCATTTATATACATTCGATTTTTATTGAATTTGAAATACAACTGTATATATACTTGCTTCATTTACATACATTCTGTTTTATATATATATATATATATATATATATATATATATATATATATATATATATATATATATATATATATATATATATATATATATATATATATATATATATATATATATATACTAGCAGTAGTAACTCTGCTCCAGCAGTACTAACGTGGTACTAGTATTAACTCTCCTATCATGTTTGTGCAGATAGTTGAACCAGTGGCTCATCTAGTTCTGTTATGTTGTGAGCTTTGACATGTTCTAGTTCTGCTCTCATCCTGATGTGTTGATATGCAGCAGCCTACATTTTCAAGGCTTTTATATCCAGATGATGAGATTAGATCAATGGGAGAAAAACTTGTAAGTTTAACTACAAATTTTATTATTATGTTCATTGTTTTGGATTAAAATTCTTCATGATGTTGTTTGAATTACTGCTGATCATGTTTGTGTTAATATTGCTTAGACGGATTTAGTGCAGCTCATGAACTTCAAAGAAAATGTGCCAAGTATTTACTACTGCTAGTACAAAAGTTAATACTGCTAGTTAAAGTTGGTACTGCTCAGAGATTAAGACTGCTTATGGAAAAGATTATAGATACTTAAGAAACTATTTTAAGCCGACTAGGACTCCTTGGTGTATAAAAGGATGTCCAATTTTATATTTTGTTCAGTTATATACATTCCAATTTTATTGTATTTGAATTTGTTTTGATATATATTTGAATTGTTTTGATATATATTGATTTTTTAAATGTGACTAAAAGATGCATATAGTCACACTTATTAATACTTTTTGTCACTGTTTGCTTTATTCGTTGTGTGACTAAATATTATAGAAGGCCACACAAACATAAAAGTCATGTGGCCATTGGATGATCTATAGTCACACAAAATACACATTTCTTCACTTTAAACAGCATACGGCCACACTTATTAACACTTTTGGCCACTGTTTCCTAAATGGTATGTGACTAAATACCCAAAACAAACATGCTTTGTGGACTAAATATTACAAAAGGCCACACAAACATAAAATTCACGTGGCCATTGGATGATTAATAGTCACACAAAATACACGTTTCTTCACTTTAAACAGCATATGGTCACACTTATTAACACTTTTGGCCACTGTTTGCTTAATGGTATGTGACTAAATACCAAAATAAACATGCTTTGTGTGACTAAATATTACAAAAGGCCACACAAACATAAAATTCATGTGGCTATTGGATGATCAATAGTCACACAAAATACACATTTCTTCACTTTAAACAGCATATGATCACACTTATTAACACTTTTGGCCACTGTTTGCTTAATGGTATGTGACTAAATACCCAAAACAAACATACTTTGAGTGACTAAATATTACAAAAGGCCACGCAAACGTAAACTTCATGTGACCATTGGATGATCAATAGTCACACAAATACACATTTCTTCACTTTAAACAGCATATGGTCACACTTATTAACACTTTTGGTCACTTTGTGTTAAATTGTATGTGACTAACTCTAAAAAAACAACACCCATTGTGTGACTAAATCATCACAAATGTCACATTTATTGTATATTCATGTGGCCACAGGACGGGAAATAGTCACACAAAATACACATTTACTTGAATATATCATTTCTTCACAAAATACACATATATTATATATTTATGTGGCCAAAGGTTGAAAAATAGTTACTCTCAAAAAACATTCGCATGACTATAAAGTGTTTACGGTTACTGATAATGACTAATCCAACAAAACTTGTGCCTAATTTGTCACACATATTCGGGGTTTTGGTCACTCTTTTTCGATGGAAAAGGCCACGAACTCAACAATGTGATCATATGCCACCTGCGGTGGCGGGACCAATGATGACACACAACGAAAAAAACGTGTGTGACTATATGCATATCGTCACACATTTTTGGCGTGACGAATACAATTTTTTGTACCAGTGTCTTCACATTCATAATTTTAAGATAACCGTCATACACACGGAGTATAACTCTCTCAATTATTTAAAATACCCTCACTTCACCTTCAAGTCCATCAAGGACAACATTTTCGAGATTGCGGACCAGTTGGATACTAATCAAGATGCTAACTATCTTCTTAACTACCTAAATATAAGCTGTGTAGATTCCTTTAAGGAATGTCTCTCTGGGTTGCTGAATAAGGAAGCAGTTGCGTGTTTGATCGCAGATTCTGGATTTTTTTTTTTGACACATGCAGTGGCAGATGAGCTTATCCTTCCATGGTTGGCGCTTGTGACAAGTAGTCTCGGTGTTGCCCTTGTTTATGGTGCTCTACCGTTTTACTCTAAGAAGGATTGCTTTAACCTTACAAAAGAAGGTCGTGTACGTATTATTAATTTCACTCCATATCCTCGCTTCATATATAACTGACCGATGTTGTACAATTCCAAAACGTCTTTTAAAAGTATCTTCTATAAAAGATATAACTTTCAGAGTAACTAAACATCATATTTTACATTTTTTGAATTTTTTTACAATACAGTAAAGTAAATTATTTGCGTTTTACTACACATAAAAACTTTATAAGAGCAAGTGCATTGGTAACGCAAAGGGGGCGTTAACATGCCCTTAACGCGCGTTATTAGCAAGT
Organism: Artemisia argyi; assembly: GCA_030686995.1. NCBI lineage: Eukaryota > Viridiplantae > Streptophyta > Magnoliopsida > Asterales > Asteraceae > Artemisia > Artemisia argyi. The sequence continues at coordinate 155,675,199 of CM060709.1, read as the reverse complement.
TACCCAATGTGACCTCTCGCGTTAACGTGCCACGTTAGTGGCTTAACGCTAAGTTAAGGGCTGCGTTTGTATAAAAAAAATCAATTCGCCCCTTCCAAATGTACACAAACAGATAGCTTTTAAAAAAATTTACAATTACCCCCCCCCCCTCCCCCAATAACGGAAACTAACGGATACTTGCGTAAAAAAAATCCAAAACTTTTTTTCAACCAATATATATACCCATTTACCACGTACACTTCATTTTCCCACACTTTCACTACTCACTAACTTCTATCCTACAACTTCTAATATCCAAAAAAAAAATGTCTCAAGGCAACAACAGCAATCCTAACTCGTTAACGAACCTCCTCGGTGGGTGGGGGAACCAATACGCTGGTTCATCATTCAATCCGAATCCGAATTGGGAAAATCCAAACATATTCGGTATGTCGAGCCAAGAACTTTACCAACAACATCAAACTTTAAGATATTGGGAAGAATCCTAACAACAAAACACATTAAACACCAATTTCCAAAATCTCCAATTTACTCAACAATCCCAAAATTCCCAAACGGAAACTAACGAAGTTCCCGAAACACCTACGTCTCCTCCAAAAAAAAACAAAACTCGTACTAAACGAAAGTAAAAAAAAAAAAAACAAAAAACAAAGAACCAATCAATGAAGATGACGAAATCGAAGCAGGGGGCAACAGGCATGAACGTTGGACCGCAAGTGAAGAAAAATTACTTGCAACGTGTTGGATGGCCGCAAGTGAGGACGAACAAGTCAGTCGTTCCCAACCCAAAGATACGTTTTGGCAGCGGGTTCAAAATGAGTTCAACAAAAAAAATTATCACAAGCGCGGCAAAGATATGATACAGTCAAAGTGGAGAACGTTGAACCGTGATTACGGAAAGTTCAACGCGTGTTTCAAACGGGCCGAACGCGATAAAAAAAATGGGGAAAATGACATGGATATCCTCACACATGCCAAGGAAATGTACCGCACTGAGAGCAAAAAAACGCGCCGTTTAATAATGAGGAGGCTTGGGGTATTTTGCGTACTCATAAGAAATGGGACGCACCGGAGACGGTTGATTTAACCGGTGATGTCCCAAGCCAAGCAAACGAGGCGTTGTTTGGTCATGATGCACAACCACGCCCGATGGGAAAGAAGCGGGCTGCGAAGAAACAAAAATCCGAGACAACGACAAGCACCGGGAGTGCGAGTACCGGAGGATCTGTTTCGTCCACCCAATTCGGGGACACTTTGCGCGAGGAGTATCGGGCTAAATGTGAAGATGCGTCCTTGGCTTACAAAGCAACCGCTGAAAACCAATTATCAGCAATACGGGCGAGGGACTTTGAATTTTTGTTGCTCGACACTACCGGCAAAGATCCTTACTATGTGACGCTGGTGAATATGGAAAAGGACCGTATCATTGAAAAATACGGGTTACCAAAGCGTACGGAATGAATAAATGTGTTGTGGTGTAATGTTTTTTTTATGTCTTTTTATTTCGTAATGCTTTTTATTTTTATTTTGTAATGTATTTTTTTTTTAATTTCGTATTGTATTTTTAATTTCTTATTTTTTTTTCGTAATGTAATATATTTTAAGAATTAATGTTATGGTTTTTAAAAAAATGAAGTATTAGTTTTAGTTTAGGGTTGAAATTGAAAATATATGAAAAGTTGAGTTAAGGTTGAGTTATTGTTGTGGATGTTTTTTTTGTGAGTTAAGGTTAAAGTGTTAAAGCTCATGTGACGCTAACTTTGCGCCGAGTTAAGTTATAACCTGAGTTACTGATGCGCTTGCTGTAAGCCCGGTGACAAAACAACAAATCTTAAAAATTATAAATATCACAACTCTATAACATGCTGCGTAGTATTAGCCGTCATTTAAAAAAATAGTTTAATTAGATGATAAATTGAGCAATAATTTCAAATTTTCAAATCTTACTTATTATACTAAATAGTCATTAATTCAGCTCGTGGTATTTACGTAATATTAAAAACTCATGCTAAAAAAACATAACATGCTATAATCACACAATTGTTTCTCCAACTCTATATAAGGGGCTCATATATGCAATTAGTAGATACCATAAGGCTGCATGCAATAGCGACCGAAACAGACTCGGTCTCAATCGGTCGACTCGGTCGGCCCTGGTGTGGGGATTCGGTTGCGACCCAGAAGCAAGCGAAAATTACATGGAGTCGGTCTCAAGCTAGACCGACTAGGCAAACCATACTTTTTTGTATTTTGATCCAAACCTCCCGCACATTAATGTTTATGACCGTTTGTGACTAAAAAAAGAAAGAAAAAAAAAGTTATTGTTTGAATTGTAACGTTGGGCACAAAAAAATAAATAAATAAATAAATAAAATAAATTCCCCTATAAATACACAACTAAACAACACTTCAATTCGCACAATCTCACACTTCTTCCAATTAAAAGTGTCTAAGAAAACACCACAACAACAAGCAAAAGGCCGGAAATTCCGTTTACCACAACAAAACATCCCGCAAGTATCACCGGATTCGACTTTCCGGTTAACCGGTGTGTCACCAACCATCAATTTCCGACCTCGTTCTCTTGATTACGAATCTCAATGACCTCCACAACAACAAACATTCAATCCATTTGCTATGCATCGTAATATTAATCGTCCATTTGTTCCCCCGTATCAAAACAACCAACAACCACAACAAAACTTCCAACAACCACAACAAAGCAACTCTCGTCGAAGCCAACAATCTATGTATGGCTCTCCCGAATCGTGCTATCGTCCAACAATGGACTCATCAATGTCTTCCTACTCTAATTATCAAAATTATTCTCCGGTAAACAACATCAATCTTGATGCTTGTGATTTTATGGAATAATTAGAAAACAATCCGGATTTTTATGTTGGAATCGGTTCGGGTTATCCGAGTCAACAAATGTCACTGGGTTATCCAGGTTCGGGTCACGGATCGTATCACGATTCAGTTCCAAATGATGATCTTGTTGGTGACGACGACAACATTATTTCTGAAGAGATGTCACCGGTCAAACCAAATAAGCGTGCTACAAAGGCTAAGAAGAAGACGGGTAAGAAAGAGGTTGACAAAGACATCTCGAATTGGTCAAAAGAGGAAGAAATTGCGTTGTGCATGGCTTGGTGTGATTCGTCGGAGGATAGCATAGTTGGAACCAACCAAAATTCTAAGGGATTTTAGAAGAAAGTGATTACATACTTTGAAAAGGGGGTCGGTGAAGGGAGATCGTATAACTCAATTACTAGCAAGTGGAAAAATAGGATTCGTCCTAGAGTTGGTGCATTTTGTGCCATTTATGACAATTGTTATGAGAATTTTGGAAGTGGTGCGAATGATCTCAATATTTACCAAAGAGCGTGTGATGAATATGCAATAATGATGAGGCACACGTTTCATTTGGATCATTGTTGGGAGATTTTGAGGGAGCATCAGATTTGGAAGAAAAATGAGATGCCGCATTTTTTAAACCAAAATGCGGGTCGAAAAAAACCAAGGACTTCTGACACGGGCTCGGATGTGCCTAGTAATGAAGAGCCTCGAAATGAGTGACCGGTTGGGCATGATGCAGCTAAGAAAAATAATGCCACTAAGAAGAAATCGTCGGGGTTTAGTTTGGATGGGGTAGCCGAAAAATGGCAAACAATTACGTCAAAGGCATGGGGTAAGAAGCAAGAGCTTGCAGACGGATACTACAAATTGAAGGAAAAAGACCTGGAGCAAAGGGATAAGGAGTTGGCGCTGCAGCAAAAGAAAGCGGAACAAGAAGACAGAAGATTGGCAATGGAAGAACAAAAGCTTGAATTTGAGCGTCAAAAGAAATATCAAAAAGACCTCATCTTCTATTTAAAACCAATCGACTCATCTTTACCCGCATTTCAACGACAAAAAATGCAAGAACTCAAAGACTCGATCAAGGAACAATACAACCTAGATGATTAGTTTTTATGTTGTAATGTTTTAATAAGTGTTGTAATGTTTTTATTTTAGTTGAATTAGTATGTAACGTTTTAATTATGAATGAAATTTTAGTTTGTGTTAAAAATGTTTTTTTTTTAGAAAAAAAAATTGAACGTGGTCGCCCTTACTGTGGCACTGAATCGCCTGCAGGTCGCTGAAGAGAGAAAGCTGACGTGGCAGAAAAAGTAAGGGGGATTGACCCTTATTAATGGTCATTATTGCATGCAGCCTAATGTAGTTATTATACCATGTTAAGAGTTCGATCTTCACCCCTTGTAAGGTCGGAGGTCCTTTTCTACCTTTGGTAGAACCGGAAGCACCATCTATACTTTAGGTAGGGGTATGGTTGTCTACGTCTCAACCTCCTCTATACACCGTGGAAGACGGTATTGGAACCTATAACCCGTGAAAAATCATATTTGGAGTTACTTTACTTTTTATTATTTTTATTTTTTTTATTATTTTTTTTAATCATGTTTAAGACCCATAGTTTAGATAACGTAGTAGTTATCACTTCTATACCATTATTATTTGCATCCCATGTGTGAAACTGTTTATTTCATGATTCGCTTTTCTTTTAAGCTCTTTATATAGATGGAAGGTAGAATGTTACGACTTTTATCCATTTAATGATCTAATATTGTTTTCCATGTAAAGCTAACTATTTATACTTGTAGCATGTTATGTAACCTTCTAAGGATATGAATAGTCTCCTCTATTTACAAACTATTTGTTGCGAAAAATGCTATTTAGACATGAATGAAAGTATGTAGAAGGTTTTAGGATCTAGATTCATCTTTTATATAATAAAAGAATTACATTATTCTGGAGTATTTTTGCAAATCCCTTTTCATTGAAAAAAAATTGGACCAATAAGAGAGTTTGATTTTGCCATGTAGACGAAATCGAGCGACGTGATTCGCCAATAAAATGTTAAAATTGAATTGATTTTAGTCAAACTTTAATAAATTTGGTAGATAATTTGGTTGAGGAAAAAAACGCATAAAAATATAGGTGTCAAATTTATGAAAACAAATACTTTAAAAAAGAGGAGGTAATTAATAAAACTTTAGTTGTTAAATTTTAAATATGTTATATAAAGTTAAATGTAAAATTATAATTCTTCATATTTTTAATAACTTTAGATAATAAACAAATAATCATTAATATTGCATACCCTCTATACTTTATAATAAGAACTTTGAAAAAAAAATGGACCAAGGGAGAGCTTGATTGTGCCACGTATACGAAATCGAGCGACGTGAATGGCCAATAAAAGGTTAAAATTAAATTGATTTTAGTCAAACTTTAATAAATTTTGTGGTGAATTTGGTTGAGGAAAAAAACGCATAAAAATATAGGTGTCAAATTTATGAATACGAAAACTTTAAAAAAGATGAGGTAATTAATAAAACTTTAGTGGTTGAATTTTAAATATATTACAAAAAGTTACGTGTAAAATTATAAGTCTCCATATTTTTTTAATAATTTTAGATAATAAACAAATAACCGCTTATACTTTATACCCTCTAGACTTTATAATATGAACTTTGTTTACAATAACATGAGTATTAGTACTAGTTTAAGACTTTCATCCATTAAAATTACAAAATTTTGTAAATATAAGAATTAGTTTTAATTTACATTAAATATTTTTAAAATAAATATTAGTTTTAAACTTTCATCTATTAAATTTTTTTTTTTTTACTATATACGTTTTTCAGATTTGGATTTTGAAGAACGGGTGCCTGAATATCAACTTATGAAATTCAAAGACATAGTAAAGATCACAACCAACCCACAGGGTATGGGAGATTTTGTCACCAACATGCTTGATCAGATGAAGGCGTCGAAATGGATCATTTGGAACACCTTAAAAGAACTTGAAGAATCTTCACTTGAAACCATCTCCCAATATTATCCAGTCCCAAGCTTCACTTTAGGCCCATTCCACAAGTACTTCCCAGCATCCTCAAGCAGCTTGATCCAACAAGACCGAACCATTCTCTCATGGCTAGACAACCAACCTCCCAAGTCTACTATATATGTAAGTTTTGGAAGTCTTGCACATATATCGGAAATAGAATTTAGAGAAGTGGCTTATGCGTTGGCAAATATCGGTTTACCATTCTTGTGGGTGGTTCGACCAGGGATAGTTCATGGTTCGAACTGGATTGAGGCGTTGCCTGAAAAGTTCCTAAAAGAGTAGGTGATAAGGGGAGTATAGTGAAATGGTCTCCTCAACAAGAAGTATTAGCTCGTCCAGCGACAGGGTGTTTTTGGACTTACAATGGATGGAATTCAACATTGGAGAGCATATGTGAAGGGGTTCCTATGATTTGTTCTCCTTGTTTTGTCGACCAGCCGATAAATGCAAGGTACGTGAGTGACGTTTGGAAGATTGGTATTTTCCTGGAAGACAGTTTTGAAAGGGTCGGGATAGAGTCTGCGATTAAGAGATTAATGATGGATAAAGAAGGAGAAGAAATGCGTGAGAGAATAAATTATCTTAAGGAGAAGGTAAACCAGTCTCTTGACGAGGGTGGCTCGTCTCATGAGTCCTTAAAGAATTTAGTTGATTATATCTCATCGTTCTAGCTTGAATAATTACATGTAACAATTCACATCTACCCTGATGTTAGAGCTACTTGGATACTGCAATTTGCAATATTCTTTCTATTGGGGAATGGAAACTTTGTGATAATAGTTGAGCGAAGGTGTTTGTCAAATATATATACAATGCCAATTTGATTTTAAGTATTAATATTTCCAATTAGTTGGACCACATCAGATCATATGAAGAGCTTAAAATGTGTCAATTTAAGGCTATATTTGCAAAAAGAGATGGTGGGTCGAGCTAGGATATGATGAAATTGAAAACCGGGCTTTGGGTTTGATGATCTTGGTGATCTGATAATGAATTAGTTCTGTGTTAATAATGAGGTCGTAACTGCTTGAAATTAATGTTTACAAATGCTACTTACAATGAGGTTTTACAATCTGGATTCGTTAATGAAATCTTTTAGTGACACTCGTAGGCCAACTTTGACAAGTCTTCTTTTAAGTAAACTATGTAAATATAATATAGTAATCCAAAAGGACAGGCAATGGTATATTCCTATTGGAAGAAACTCTAGTTATCAAATTCATTTTGGATACAATATAATGACATCCACAACAAGGAAAAGTTCAGGGGAACTGAATGGAACCAATTACAAAAGACCAAATCATCCTAGGACTTGAACTACATAATGCTTATTATGTAAATAGCTAATATAAATCAAATTTTGACGTTAATTATATGATTCATTTTTGCTATGCTTAAAATCTGACACATTGTTGACCTTAATTATGTCATTTTTGCCTGCCTAATATCACCTCTAGAACATGTACTTTTCCTTGTTTCATTCGACTATGAAAATTTTCTAATGGGAGTTGAGGAAAGGAGAATTTACTGCCGGCACACATATTAAAGTGCTTTGAAGAACTCATACCCGTATATAGTCTATTTGGAGAAGCTGTAACTCAAAACTCATTTTCCATAGAGTCGTTAATGAACCATAAATATCCAACTAGGAGTATAAACCATCAAGTTTTAACATGTTATAGGATTATTATTCTTTAGGCCCGTAGCTTATGCTTAGCTCATCTGTTATTCATGGTACTATATTTAACATTGGTAGGCCAGTTTTGAAAGCTGAGGTAACTATATAATTCAAAAAGGACACTCATTGTTGTATTTCTCGGAAAGCACTGGACTTTGAAAGTTAAGGCCAATTAAAGAGTAAATTGCAAAAATCATCCTTATGGTTTGGCCAAATTGCACGTTTCGTCCTTGTGATTCATTAAGTGCAAAGATCGTCCTTACTTTGCACTGTTACGTGCACTTTTGTTTCTCCATCATTGCAAAAATCGTCCTCGTGGTTTATCAAATTTCACTGTTGAAGAACCAAAATTGCACGTAATAGTGAAAAATAAAGACGATATTTGCACTTATTGAACCACAAGGACGAAACGTGCAATTTGGCCAAACCGCAAGGGCAATTTTTGCAATTTACTCCCAATTAAATTTTGGAAAAAGTAAATTGCAAAAATCGTCCTCGTGGTTTGGTTAAATTGCATGTTTTGTCTATTTTATATTACTTTAGATTTTTCTAAGTTTTAATTTTATTTTTCTAAGCTTATTTTACATTTTCTTATTATTTAGTGTATTTTTAAATAGTTATAATTAGTTTTTAATTAATAGTAATTATTTAAAAAGTAAGAAAAATATATTTTCAGTTTGAAAATTAGTTTCATAATATTTTAGATTTTTCCAAATTTATTTTTCATATTTTTAATGCAATTTCATAATTAGTTATAATTTAGGTTAATTTAAATAATTAATAAGTAATTAGAAATAAGTAATTAATTAATAATAATTAATATAGTAGTGTAAAAATTAATTTTAATTTTCTAAAAATTTTATTTTATTATTAGGATTGTAAAAATGTAATTTTTATATTCATCAGTATTTTATTTGTACAAAACTCGCGTTTTATTTTGTACGTTCACGTAACTTTAATCTGAACGTATACATTTTTAGGTTTAAAACGTTTCTGGTTTTTCCAAACTTCCAGTCTTGTCCATATAGCTTATTTAAGCTATTTCATTGTATATCTCAGTAGTGTAATCAATCTCAAACCCCTTTCTGTCCATATTCACCTGATCACAAGCCCGTTTGAATACAATCCATACCTCGTCGGGACATAACGACCCGGGGAAACCACTATATTCCGCGGAGCATTGACTCTAGGCAGTTTGACCTTGTTGGCCATCCTTTGGTCAATTTAGGTTGACCGTTTGAAGCCAATCAATCACCCTCTAATTACATATTAATTTACAACTAAGTCATTGTCAACTAATACTCCCCCGCAGTTCGAGCGGGAGGAAGCCAGACGCTCAAACTGGATCTAAAATCTTCAAATAAGGCTGAAGGAAGGCCTTTGGTGAAGATATATGCGTACTGGTAGCGAGATGGTACATGGAGAACACGAACCTGACCAGCAGTCACCATGTCACGGAAAAAGTGAATATCAATCTCAATATGTTTGGTCCGTTGATGTTGAACAGGATTGGCAGACAAATAGATGGCGCTGACATTATCACAGTAGACAAGAGTGGCAGCGGTAAGCGGAGAATGCAGCTCATGAAGAAGGTTGCGAAGCCATGCAGTCTCAGCTACAACATTAGCAACACCCTGGTATTCTACTTCGTCACTAGAACGGGAGATGGTGTGTTGTCGCTTGGAAGACCATGAAAGTAGATTATCACCCAAAAAAAGACAGTATCTTGAAGTAGACCGTCGTGTAGATGGGCAACCCACCCAATCAACATCTGTATATCCAACAAGGGAAGTGGTAGATGATGAGTATAGGTGTAGACTAAAATCCAAAGTCCCTCGAACGTATCGTAAAATACGTTTAAGCGCAGCTAAATGTGGCTCACGAGGATCATGCATGTAAAGACAAATATGTTGTACAACATAGGAGAGATCCAGTCTGGTAAATGTGAGATACTGAAGACTGCCTACAAGACTGCGATTTAAAGTAGGATCCTGAACTGGAACACCTTCGGGACCCAGTTTGGATTCGGTATCAATAGGTGTTCGAGAAGGGTTACATCTGGTCATGTGAGCACGCTCAAGAAGCTCAGCAGCATACTTCTGCTGAGATAGAAAGAGACCTGTAGAATGTCGAGTAGTAGAAATGCCTAGAAAATAGTTTAGTGTCCCAAGGTCAGTCATGTCAAACTCACTATGCAGGGAGGTAATGATCTGCTGCAGGAGGACTGTAGAGGAGGCTGTAAGAATGATGTCATCCACATAGATAAGTAAATAAGCTACTTGGGAGCCCTGTCGAAGAATAAACAATGAAGAGTCGCACCGACTTTGATAAAACCCAACTCTATTAGCATAACCTGTAAATCTCTGCTTTAGTCCATATAAAGAATTCTTTAGAAGGCAGACATGATGAGGGTATCGAGAGTCTACAAATCCCGGTGGTTGGTGCATAAATACGGTCTCAGATAGATTGCCATTAAGAAAGGCGTTCTTAATGTCAAGCTGATGAATAGGCCACTTGTGGGATATTGTAAGACTAAGAACGGTGCGAATGGTAGCCAGTTTGACAACTGGACTGAATGTCTCATCACAATCAATACCAAGCTGCTGATTGCTGCCATTGGCAACCAAACGAGCCTTATAACGGCTCAAAGTTTCGTCAGCATGAAATTTATGCTTAAACAACCACACAGATCTTACCAAATTAACACCAGAAGGTCGTGGTACCAGAATCCAAGTACCATTTTTAACTAACGCATTATATTCATCATACATAGCCTTTTTCCAATTAGGGTTTTAAAGCGCGAGGATGGGAGATTTAGGTAAGGATGAGATAGAATAAGTATTAAGTAAGAGACATTCAATGGGTTTGACAATACTTGATTGTAACCGAGTGACCATGCGGTGAGTACGGGGTGGTGTGGTGGGGGATTGTGTATTTTGGGTCGAGGTGTCGGGGTTGGTTGTATGTGTAGGAGATTGTTGAGCTGGTGATGGTTGAGTTTGTGCTGTGGTTTGATTTTATGTTATAGTTTGTGGGCTATTGGGTAGTTGTTGAGGTGCTTGTAATGGGTTGTTGGGTAAATCCGTGTGAGTATTGGGTGTAATGGGCTCATGATGGGTATGAGGGACTTCTTGTGGTGGAGTTGGTATTAGGCGGTTAGTAAGTATTTGGGTAAGTAGAGGGGATGGTGAAGAGTCTAAAAAAGTGTAGGAAGGTGGAGATTCGGGTGTCATTGACCGGTAAGGGAATTGAGTTTCATTGAAGGTGACGTGGTAGGAAAGTAATATTTAGTTTGTCTCAAGGTCTAGGCAACGAAAGCCACGATGATAGGCGGGATAGCCCAAGAATATGCATGGTGTTGCCCGTGGGGCAAGTTTGTGACGGGAGTGAAGGTGAGGATAACATAGACACCTAAATATACGTAAGTTAGAGTAGTCGGGTGTTTTGTGAAAAAGTTTTATGTAGGGGATTTTGTTTTTGATTGCGGTAGAGGGTAAGAGGTTTAGGAGATAGGCGACCATATGTAGAGCCTCGACCCAAAAGGTGGGGGTAGGTGAGCTTGAAACAAGAGGGTACGAATGACATTGTTGATTGTTCGAATCATGCGTTCGGCTTTGCCATTTTGTTGTGAAGTTTTTGGGCAGGAGAATCTAAATTGTATACCGTGGTTAGCAAAAAGTGTATGTAAGCGGTTATTTTCGAACTCACCACCATGATCACATTGGAAACTTTTATTTTGCATTTAAATTGTTTTTTTAACATAATTAGGAAAGTGCAAAAATTTATCAAGCATATCTGATTTATTACGAAGTGGGTAAATCCACAAGTAATGAGAGAAGTGATCAAGAAACAAGACGTAGTATTTAAAGCCACTTTTACTAACAATGGGAGATGTCCATAAGTCTGAATGGATAATATCAAAGCATTGTTCAATAATAGAGGTAGAACTATGAAAAGGAAGCTTCACATGTTTGCCAAGTTGGCATGCATGACATACATGTGGAGAGTTTTCTTTATTATATGGAATAAATTGACGAGATACAAGAGACCGTAGCACTTCTTCACTTGGATGACCGAGGCGTTGGTGCCACGTGGAGGAACTTGTTGAGAGAAGAGCTGTAGGAGTGATGGATGGCTTGGTAACAGGATAGAGATCTCCCGAACTATCACATCGAAGGAGGATATGGCGAGTCCAGAAGTCCTTTATAGAAAAACCAAAAGGGTCAAATTCGACAGTGCAATTATTATCTGTAGTAAATTGACGGACAGAAATGAGATTTTTAATAATGTTGGGAGTGACAAGAACATTATGATGATGAAGTGGGCGATGAGTGGATGGAATAATGCTATGTCCGGTGTTAGTGACGGGAATAGAATTTCCGTCACGAATGTGCACAAATGGAAATAAACATTTATTAAAAATAGTACTTAAATTATTTGCGTTGGAATTTAAATGTGAAGAAGCACCTGTATCCATGTTCCACGTTGGGTCTTGCAAAGTCATGGTGCTAAACGCACTGGGTAGAGAGGTAGGTTGAGATTGGTACATGGCGGGTGTGGGTCCAAGGATACTATTAGATGGTGCGGGTTGTGGATAGGGAGCCTGATGGTGAATCTGTTGGGCTGCAAGGGGCTGTTGGGCTGCAAATGAGAAGGTATTATATGGGCTGTATAGCTGGTGAAATAAGGTGGTGTGATGCGCTTGAGGTGTTGGTTGTCGGCCCAAGATAGAAGGGAGAGTGGGTTGAGAAATGTTTTGTCGTGCATGGTTGATGCGTGGAATTGCACCCTTGCAAAAGGTTTTACCTCTCAAGGGATCTTAAGAAGCTTGCAATCCCCACCAGGCAGTGTACCTGACCGTTGTAGTATAGTATAGTGACAAGTACCGGGGTATTGATCGTTCAACTCAAAGAATAGTGTTCGCTAGGGTTAAAACTCACTAAAACTAGGTCTAGAGATGAGGGATGATTCTTTTTGTATTTTTATATTTTAAATGAAAGCAAGTAAAATCTCGGTTTTGGAAGGAGTGGGCGGAATTAGTTGCTCACCAACTAACCCAAATAACTAAAGATGCAATCAAAATAAAATAAACTAAACTTAAACTAATTATGGCGAAAACAATAATGAGAGAAAATTTGTTTACTTAGATTTCACTATTCCCTAGCTATCTTTTACCGGTTGATTAGTTTGTTACAATTGCATGGATTGTTCAGGCAACATGATCAAGATCTCCTACTATTTTGATAATGACAAATAAACCTTTGGAACACATAAAATAACAAACGGTAGCCTAAAATCACTGGAGCCAATAGCTGCTGCTGGCGCGCTGCCCGCACGTCAACGCGCGCGCCAGGAGTCTGTATTGCTCCGGGCAATTTTTCAAAGTCGGATTTCCCCTTACCCGAAAAATGTGGATCTTTCAATACATGTATGAATATGTTATGTGCTTAATTGAGAACACTCGAAACGAGTTTTGGGATTAGAGAGATCAAACTTTTAAAGCACCCATTTACAAGAAAACGCCAACTCATGTTTTCTAATCGCCTCTAGCCAAGGCTTTTCTAAACTTAGGGAGCTTATATACTTCACGTAACATCATGTGAAAGCATTCATATGCTCATATCCTGTGCTTACATCTTCTCTAATTACGTAACGGGTTTACTCCCTTATTGGTCAAACTAAGTCAAATGTCACTTTGCGTAAACGCATCCTTTCCCACTTCGGTTATGCTTTACATCAAGGAAAAGCACTTAACTTGTTTGAACCAAGGTATTAGTTGAGAACGTCGAGTCATGGAAAGTCACGAGATATGAAACTATGGACTCTCGACGTTGTGTTACTTGAACTTATAAGTAACCACTGATTTTCTTGACTCATAATCTTATTTGTCTAAACTTTCTCTTCTTAATGACAATTAGATTATTTCTTAATCTTCCTCTTAATCTCATTTTTACAAAAGACAACAAAACCAAATCTCCCACAATCCTTCCCAAAATCACTCCCAGCATTCTCTTACAACATTCCCTTACACTCTCTTACAAAAGTGTACCTTTGTCCCTTCACATACTCCCACACAATATTCCCTCAATCTACCAACTTCCCATACAATCCTATACACACACTTATACACCTTTTGTACACACACTTGATTTCAAAATATACACATTACTCTCACAACCATCTCTTCTCTACACACACTAGCTAACTCATCATATCCCTTCCATATTCTAATCTCTTACACAATCAATTACAACATCACATCCCTTACACAATCCAACTCATCTCTTATATTCCTTACACACTCTACATCTCAACCATCCATTCCCTTACAACACATCTCAACCCTCTATTTCATCCATTCCCTGCCCGCGCGTTGACGCACGGGTGACGCGCTGACCTTGGTAAATTTTTCCCAAGTTTGGGTCTTGGCCTATAAATACCCCCTTGCCTCTTGTATTCCTCACCCCTTGCCATTATTCTTTCTCTCTACATTCTTTCTCTATAGTCTCTCTATCTCTCTTGTGTTCTTAGTTAAACACTCTAACATCTTTGAAAGAACACATCTCCTTGCAAGGGAAGAATCACAAGAACCTAATCCACTCTTGTGATTGTGTCGAGGGTCTTCTTATCTATACCCTTTCTATTACAATCGAGTCTCTAGGTTAGGTTAGGGCTTGGTTGAACAAACACTTATTCATTCATTCAATTGTTTGTAAGGGAAGTCTTGTGTCTTTGTGACCAAGCCTAGATCATTGGGGATCTAGTTGGGGTTTGATACTTCCGGGTGGAAGTTTTGGTTGGGGTCTAGGTGACCAAGTGTAAGTCGAATCACGAGATTCTTGTGGGTGGTTTCCGAGGGCGGAATACCGTGGGAGTAACTCCTTCTTTGTAAGCGTCGATATTGGCGAATATCGGTGGAGTGAATTGTAACGGTTTGTAGTCCACCGAAAGGATTATACTAGTGAATAGTATCGGAGTCACGGATTCGCAACTGGACGTACGAATGGTATAAACCCCCCATCCCGAACCAGTATATATCGTTGTGTTCTTACTTGCTTTATATACTTTGGTTGTGTTAATGGTTGTTGGATTATTGTACAACCACTTGGTGTTCTCTTTGGCTTAAAGCTTTTAAACATCTAAAAAGCCGAAGAAACCCTATTCACCCCCCACCCTCTACGGTTCTACAATTGGTATCAGAGCGAAATACTCAAGTTTTTGAGCGTTAAAGCTTTCCCGAGAAGTCATTTTAAGTCAAAAACTTCTTTCCCAAAAAATCTAAAATCCTAACTAAGATTTTTGGTAAAGTAGAGTATAGATCCATGGCTCAAGAGAACTATAGAGAGGGGCGTTCTATGGAAATACCACCATTGTTTGAATACGAAGGATTCCGTTTTTGGAAAATCCTATTTGAGACCTATGTTAGGTCTAAGGATTATGACTTATGGTATATCTTCCAAAATGGTGATTTTGATGATAAGGAAAAGAACATGGCCGACAAGAATGATCAAGCCAAAATGATGATATATGATGCCCTACCTCAAGAGGAGGTTGAGAGGGTGTGCATGTGCAAGACCGCAAAGGAGATTTGAGACTTACACCTTTTTGTTCATCATGATACCACACAAGTCAAGGTCAACAAGATAGATTCTCTCATTCAACAATATGAAGAATTCTCTATTACAAATGATGAAACCATTGATAGTGGTTTAATGAGATTCAATGCTATTACTACAAGTTTGAACTCATTAGATCCAAGCTATAGAAGCAAAAATCATATTGAAAAATTTGTCCATGCTCTTTCAAAGAATAGGCAACTTGAAGAAGCGGAGGTTGAAGAAACAAGAAGTTTGGGACAATTATCTTTTGAGAAGATAATTGATGATCTTCATACTTATGAAGAATTTCTAGATAACATTAGAGTCATCACCGAAGAAGAGATCAATTCACTTGATCTAAAGGATGAAGTTACTATAAGACATTCTAGTAATTAAAATATTAGCTTTGAGAAAGACAAAGAAGTAGAAGAAGGAGCCATTGCGTCCACAATGCGATCAAGTAGATATGATGAACAAGGAGATTGCAATAATCAAGAGATGGCACTCGTTGGAGTGGTTTGGAGAGATTGTAATGATGAAGATCATTCGCATGGAGAAGTCACTTGCCTCATGACACTTGAAGCTCTTGAGGTATCATCTAATCCTTCCTCGTATAATAATAATCTAGATATTCATAAATTGCAAAAGGAATATGAAGAATTAATTAAAGTTAATGAAAACAATTTGAGAAATATTGAAAAACACGAAATGGATAAACATAAACTCAAGAAAGAAATTAGTGAACTTGAAAATAAATTGATACTACTTAACTTTGAGAAAAGTAGTATAGACTTAAACAGAATATTAAGTGAACAAAAACCCTTTCATGACAAGGGAGGTCTTAGCTTTTCTGAAAATGATAAAAATACTTTTACGAGTCAAAAAAAATCCACTGTGTTTGTAAAAGAAGGTCATAAATCAATAATTACCGATCCTGGCGCGCTGTTTGACGCGTCAACATGTGATCAACGCGCCAGTAGTCTGAGTGAAAAAGGATCACCACTAAATGTTTTTGCTAAACCTTTCTCTCCTCAAAATCCTTGTGCAAACATCCATAATAATACTTTTCATGATTTTATAGAATTTACCAATGATGAGCATAGTAGTAATCTAGACCCTAAGTGTTGTAGTACAAGTAATCTAAATGATGACAATTGTAGTATTATGTTTACCAATGTAAATTGCATCATTAGTAAGAACGGTAATATACTAGCTAAAGGTCGTAGGCGAAACAACTTGTACACCTTTTAATCATAGATTATTTGTAACAATATATGCATTTCAAACATGGTAATTAACCCAACGCCTCGGCTTAGGAAGTTAGGTCTTGCCGATAAGCTAGTAAGCAATTTACCATTGTTGAGTTTTGAAAGGCATTATTGTGATACATGTCTAGGGAGTCAAGGACAAGCAAGCAGTAGAAATAGGCATGAAGAGTCAACAAATAAGGTTTTAGAATTGATACACTTAGATTTGTATGATCCATCTCCAATTCAAAGTTATGGAGGAAACTTCTATACTTTAATGATTGTAGATGGTTATCCAAATTTTCTTGGATAGTGTTTTTAGAGAATAAGGATGAAGTCTTAAATAGATTTGATATTTTAAGAAAGAAACTCGAAAACCTAATTGATTGTTCACTTGTCTTAATTAAAACAAATCATAGTAGTGAATTTGATAAATTGCTTTTTGAAAGCTTTGGTGAATAACATGGAATATCTTATAACTCATCGGGCCCGTTCACTTCTCAATCGCTTAAGATTGTTGAAAGAACACATCATGAGTTAAGAAAGATAAATCATGCAGTACGAGCAATCCATTCCACAAAAGTTTTGGTGTCATGCCTTTGATGTCATAGAGTCTATATTAAGAAAAGTCCTAAATAAAACACCATATGAAATACTTAGGAATTGAAAGCCATCTTTAGAGTATTTTTTAGTATTTGGTTGTAAAGTATTTATACTAAACATCAAAGTGTATCTCAACAAATTCAACCCAATATCGTATAAAGGTGTGTTCCTAGGATTCTCTCATAATAATAAAGCATACATAGTGCTTAACAAGGAAACAATGAGGATTAAGGAATATCTCAATGTGGCCTTTGATGAGAGCATACCCAAGCCTAAATCATCTCCTTCGGTAGAAGATGAAGTGATCAATGAACAAATAGTTCTTAATTAAGAAAGGTCGCCATCATTACAAGTTAATGTCTCGGATGAAGGCAATCCTAAGGAATTGAGAGATGCAAGGAGTCATCCCATAAATAAGTCATTGATGACTTGAATAAAAGGACTCTTAGGTCACAAAATAAACAAAGTTAAGTTTTGGCATGAAATTTTCAATAGTCCAAATTGTTTTGGGATAGGTCTAGATGGTCATGGTTGACATGCATCTTAAGAGATCAATCCATAAGATATAATGAGTTGTCTAGAAGTCGTTTGCACGTCCTTTAGGTGTTCTTAGTGGTTATATGGTTATATGTCTAGGACTAATGTGAAGGCATGGAAGGGAACACTAATTAATGTTCTTCAAGCGGAAAGATGTGTATCAATTCGTTATTCAAACAATGATTGATAATATCCTTGATTCTACATGTCTATACTATGTGATGGGGCAAGAAAACTTGACATAAAAGGTCTTGTTACATCGTAATAAGATTGAGAGTTTATTGTATTAAAATACCAAGATTAGATAAAATTATTACAACTCACACTTGTGTTGAAGATTTTATATCTAAATCTACTTGCTCAATTTATGTGTAATATGCATGCCATGTGTTTAGGGTAAAATAGAAAAGAAAAGAAAGGATATTATGCAAACACACAAACTATTAACATAGTTGAAGAGAATTTCCCAAACTTGAATTCGGTGTGGTATTGTGTAACAAACTAAAATACCCAATGAATAGACCAAATAAACTAAGCATCTCACTCAAGATCTTGGAAACCTATAATGTTGTTGCAAACAACATATAAGGATTATTTAGGTCGACATACTACACATCAAACTATAAACCGGAGATATCTATCATTGTACAATGACTCTCTATACAATGTGTGATGGTTTATAGGATCTAGCTTGTGTAACCAAATTTAATACAATTGTCATCTTTGCACAAAACAACCATGCTCTCGAAATGATGTACATAAAATACTCGCACTTGATTCATGTTTTGAGTATTGTTGGTTCAAAATTGCGCTCAACAAAGTCATATTCAAAGAACTTGATGATATTTGATCTTCACTCATCAAGTATGATAAATTCATGCATATCTTTTGTAAAGAATGCATGCAACTAACATAGGATCTAACATGAGCATATTGTTAATCCAAATCCAACCAAACTCATAACTAACTCATTCCTAATCACTCATGTCATACAAGAATAATTATCTTCCCCATGCACCACTTTCTTTCAACTCACCTTGTACTAGGAATCTTAGTACTAAGCATGATTATCCTTTGGTCCATAGATCTTCCTTAACCATACCTAATTCATACTAATTGGCTATAAAAGGAGTGATTTTGTATCATATATCCTCATCACAACTTTCATCTTCCTTAAATACACTTATCTTCTCTTCAAAAAATGGCAACTAAGTTTTTCATGAAACGTGTTGACGAGTCAAACGAAACTAACGTGTACGAACCGTTTTGGGTACCGTGAATTTCGTGAAGGTCATGAATGCGACAAAAATTTCATTTGTGCCACCGGTATAAGAAAACCATTCATCCAAGCTAAAGCATTCTCCTTAGTTCGTGACCTACCCATCGAAATTTATCCTAGCCATCTTCAAGAATTTTATGCTAGGTTCTATCTAGATCAACCTTCTCTTACTTTCAATTTTCGTATGTATGGGCATGGGTATGCATGGAGCTTAAGAAAGTTGGGAAAGGTTTTGAATGTGTGTTCCAAAGGTAACTTGTTCTATACAAGGTCCACCAAGATAGAGGACTTCATGAATATAAGGCACTATCATCCGAGCACTTATGCTCTAGAGCCCCCAATTCATGCCGTTATCATTCAAAATACTATTCTACTACCCGACTACCATTGTGAGAAGGCTCCATTCGAACATTGGAACAAATATCAATTTCTCGTCAAATTGATGCCTTGGGCGGAGGTCTTGTTGAAGAATGTGTTTATGGAGGTGGAACCTCAAGAGAAGTTACCCATCGTTGTTGGGTACATGCTCTATTGTATTATGACCGAGACTCCATTCAACTTTGCTTACTTTATAGCAGAAAGAATGGAAGCTTTGGACTACAATAAGGAGTTACTTCCATATGCTAGACTCTTGTCACACATCTTTGACCACATTAAGAACAAGTACCCAAATTATCAATCTAGAATGATTGAAGTTGATGATGTAACCCCAATGGAGGAATCTTTCAAAATGGACTCTCTTGAGTTTTGAGATCTATTCCTAAGTTGTTGTAGTTTTTTCCTAGGAATTCTAGGATGTTTTAAGTGTTGTTGCTTTATTGGTTGTATGACCCATGTTTCTTCTATGAAATAAAATGCTTGTGTTATGTTATAATAATGCTCATATGAATATATACATATATAGTATTGCTCTTGCTCATCATTCGGTCTATAAAATTCATAAAGGGATAATCTTTATAAAATATAATTAAATTGGACAAATATATACACATATAAACGTATTGTTATGAGGACTAACCCATGTTGCAAGTATCCAAATGGTAACCTAACCCATTTTTGGAACTTTCACATGTGAGCATTTCTCGTTTGTTGCATGTTGTGATTTCTATGTGTAGCTAGGCCACCACAAAGGTGAGGCTCTTGACCCATGGATCCCCACCTTGAAAAAAGGGGGAGCAACGATCTAGGGGGAGCTATGTTCAAGGGGGAGTACGTTCGGGTGCGATTGGTACAAGCTACTTACCCATTCAAATGGAAGTCCCGCCTTTTTGATTCGACAAAAGGGGAGAAAGAAAGCCAGAGCGTGAAGACCAAGTTAAAGAACAAACAAAGGCTTCACCAAATTACACGGTAAAGGTCAAGACGCAAGCTACACCAAAGGCGCGCTTTGTCTTCGCTACGTTTGGTAATTTTATTTGCTTTCGGATTTTATTTGTCATCATCAAAAAGGGGGAAATTGTTGAGGCAACATGATCAAGATCTCCTAATGTTTTGATAATGACAAATAAACCTTTGGAACACATAAAATAACAAACAGTAGCCTAAAATCACCGGAGCAAATAGCTGCTGCTGGCATGCTGCCCGCGCGTCAACGCGCGGGTGACGCGCCAGGAGTCTGTATTGCTCCGGCCGATTTTTTAAAGTTGGCTTTCCCCTTACCCGACAAATGTGGATCTTTCAATACAGGTATGAATATGTTATGTGCTTAATTGAGGACACTTGAAACGAGTTTTGAGATTAGAGAGATCCAACTTTTAAAGCACCCATTTACGGGAAAACACCAACTCATGTTTTCTAACTATCGCCTCTAGCCAAGGCTTTTCTAAACTTAGGGAGCTTATATACTTCACGTAACATCATGTGAAAGCATCCATATGCTCATATCCCGTGCTTACATCTTCTCTAATTACGTAACGGGTTTACTCCCTTATTGGTCAAACTAAGTCAAAGGTCACTTTGCGTAAACGTATCCTTTCCGACTTGGGTTATGCTTTACATCAAGGCAAAGCACTTAACTTGTTTGAACCAAGGTATTAGTTGAGAACATCGAGTCGCGGAAAGTCACGAGATATGAAACTATGGACTCTCGACGTTGTGTTACTGTTAGGTCATGATTTTAATAACATAATCACTTAGAGAGATCTAGAGAGAGAAAGAGAGTAGAGAGAGAGAGAGTGGAAGGAACTCTTAAGAATGAAATGAAAGAAAAATAAAATTACCAAGAGAACCAACCCCTCTCAAAGGAGAGGTTACATAGTATTTATAGGTGAGGACTAGGGCAACACTCCCTTCCTCCCTATCTTGAAAATGAAATGGGCTTAAGGCCCATGGGCTTGCTACATAAGCCTTAAGTTATAATAAACATACAAGCCTTAGCAACCTATTACAAGTAAATGATCGAGACTTAATAAGTAGTAAAACTACGTTCC
Source organism: Artemisia argyi (assembly GCA_030686995.1). Lineage (NCBI taxonomy): Eukaryota > Viridiplantae > Streptophyta > Magnoliopsida > Asterales > Asteraceae > Artemisia > Artemisia argyi. The sequence continues at coordinate 155,653,914 of CM060709.1, read as the reverse complement.
TAACAATCTCCCTCTAAGGGTCGGTCATCAAGGTTGCTTGACGTCTTCGTCTTAATCTTTAACTTTCAATGCTTTAGACGTCTTCTAAATCATTCATCGTTCTTTGTTCTTGGTTGATGTAGTTGTGATCATCTTATTACAAAATGTAATGACCGAGACTTGAATAAATATAAAAGTACGTTCCCAACAATCTCCCCCTAAGGGTCGGTCATCACGGTTGCTTGACGTCTTCTTCTTTGTTTTTGACTTTTGACTCGTATAACTTAAGACGTCTTCAAAAGAGAGTGATCTGTTGCTTCATTGTTCATTGTTCGTAATAGATGTGGTAGTGATCATCTTATGAAGTTATCTGCCATGCGTCACTTCTGCGTCTGTGGTGGTCGTCATCCATTCCAACATGCTCATACACCTTTGAACTTAGACATTCACATGCACGTAGTTCCCTTTCATTCTCATAGATCTTTAGTCCTTAAACTTTGTAGATTCTTCTTTTTGGCGTAGAATCTAATTTTGAACATTGTGTTGCTTAGATCTTTGAGGGAGCTTTTGTTGACTTCAAGATGTATGTATGAGCATGCGGAATCAGTCTCCATGGAGATGATATGTCCCTGAAAGTAAACAATTAGCAATAAACAACCGGTACTTACAGACAAGAAATTAGAGATCGTCAACAGCATAGTGTGAAGACTCCTTCTAACCCTTATCAAGGCCGTTCCCATATCAGATACTCCCGAAGGAGCTTACGAGACCTACTAGGTAGCTCAATGACTGGGTGAGTCGCTAGGGATCCCTCCACGACTGTAGACCGTTAGAAAACCACCGCGAACACTAAGCGTAACCCTTGTGGGGTTACCGAAGTGACCTGCTGTCAGGGCTGTTTGATGTTGACCCTGGCAGGAATTTCCGTTCAATCATTGAGAAATACATAAGTAATTCTCTCATAAACGTTCTCGGCAGATTGCTATGATCTGCGAAGGACTCGATAATTTACAGCTGGTGCCCATTGATGTAAAACACCAGTTGTAGAAATACTAAGTGTTCCTAAGAGATCTTTGATGTATCTCATGGCTCTAGACTCGATAAGTGCTCACTTAGGTTTCCTATACGGAGACTAGGGAGGGGTCTCCTGCTTCAATATCAACTATCTCTAAAAGATAAGTCGATAGATTACACTGGTTCCCCGTGAGAATGAAACAAGCTCTTTTAAGAGAACTTGAGTGGCTAGAAGGTTAAGTGCAGTGTGTCACTGGGTCCATGACGACTTTATCTTCAATACCGGCGTCGCCTTAGCAACAACCAGTAGCATACGAGTTGAACCCGGTGTCTGCCCTAAGGTTGAATCACATGGAGGGCTATTTCTTTTCACCCTTTTCATTACTTTTCTTTTTAATTCTTCAACCCCTTCTTTCTCCTTTTCATTCTTTACTCCTTATTTTTCGTATCATACCTAAGGACTTCTAATTCTAACTATTGGTGATGTCCTTGGGTAGATCCCTCCGGCTCTGGCGGATCATAGGACGGTTATTCCTATCTTAATCACCTTATAACTCCGTGATTATCCGACAATAGCCAAGAAACCTTTGAAAATCTCTCAAAGTGTTTGTGATTATCAAACATTTTGTTTAACACTTTGAGAGTTTTGTGTTTATGAAGGGCTCCCCCTTCACATGTGCTCATATGTATTTAATAAATTTGCACATGCGGGAGGAGCGAGCACTTTTTGAATTGATCCACTTTCAGCGAACAAGACCGATTCGAGACATGCTTACATCACTAGTTAGACTAGCTTGAAGTTATTACCCGGCCTGGTCAAGTCCACAGAAAGTTTCTCGAAACGGTACATTTCTACTAAGACTAATCCTTTTCGAGACACGCTTACGTGGCTAGTTAAAGAGTTCCATTGTCAGCTTTTAGGTGACAACTAGCTCTAGTAACTAACTTGATGTTATTACCCGTCGAGGAAAAGTCTTTTCGATTTTACTAACTTTTATGTTTCGTCAATTCCTGGGTAAATCTGAGTCTAGCTCGCATGAGATTTGACATGTCAGCAACTTTTAACTTTCATATTTTAATCACTTTCCTTTTCTCCCCCTCAAAAATAGCATATAAGATGTTGTTTTTGGAGAAACATTTGATTAAAATATGCTTTTTGAGTCTTATGGGGAGATATCAACAAGAACTTTTGTTTTCCAAAACGATGAGTTTTCAAGTGCTCCCCCTCAACAAGTGAATACTCATTGAGGTGAAATACTTGTCTTTTGAGCAGAATTATGAAAATCAGAAAATGTTTGATTAATTCTACTCAAAAGTAAGAAGCCTTCGCTCCTTATATAAGGATTGAGGCACTGAAGCGTACCTCAGGGTCCTTTAATTACAAGCACGGGTTGTACACTGTTATGTGTGCACAAGCCATCAAAACATGATTTTGACAAAGCATTTTGATTTTGAATACTCCCCCTCAAAACGAGCATGTGTTTTGACATTTTGAAACTTTGGAGCGAATTGGGGAGTAAAGGTTTAAAAAATCTTGAGCAAAATTTATTCAAAATTTTTCAAAAGGTTTTTCAAAACTTTTCAAAATTTTGCTCAAGATTAAGAAGTTTTAGATAAGCTTCGCATGAAAAACTTCTTCTTGTTTTTAAGGATAAGTGCGCGTTTGGTTTTAAAGAACGGTTTAGCAAGGCACTTTCCTTTCTTTGAAACTCGAGTTGTGCACTGAAATGTATGCACAAGTCATTGTTTTTATACAAAATTAGTTTTCTACTAAACAAAACACTCCCCCTCAAATAATGAACATTATTCGAGAGATAGTCTTCTTGAGCAGAATTTAGAATCGTATTTAAGAAATACTTTTTGAAAATTCGTGAGATGATTCTGCTCAAGGTTTTAGAAAACACAATCAAGTATTATACAACAAAGAATGCTTGAAATTCAAAACTCTTTTACTGTTGAAAGTTGTTTGAGACCCGGAGTCTCTCTTTTGAGTTTTAAAAATCTGAAAAAGATTTCCATCTAAAGTTGAACCTCATGGGTTCTTTTTGAAGATTTGTTTTTGTGATGAATGGAAAACTTCTGGTATTTGGGATGTTCAGATCAGAGACATTCTTTTATTGAAGCCAAAGCATTCTAGATTTTGAAAATATGAAAGGTTTTGAATGACTTTGCTTTGGTCTCCACACTTGCTTTACCGGTGTAAAACAAGAGTGTAGAGTTTGGAAAAATTTGTTTCTCACCATTTTGAATCCATTTACAAGTTTAGCCTTTAAACACATTTTGTCCTTTGACCTCAAAATATGTTCCATAAGAAACATTTTGTCGAATGTTGAAATTTTGACTATCAATGGGATGACATGTACTTGCACACAGAGAAAATGCATCAGGCACAAACAAGTATAAGATGAATCAAAAATCTCATTCTAAATCAACCTAAGTGCTCAGAATTCTCAGATTAGCACACAAAATCATAGATTAATTCATTCTTTCACTCGAAATTTTCCAATTATGATTATGGTTTGGGGTTATGATTTGAGTCTAAGCACACTTGTTAGCATCATAATGCCTGAATATTAAACAAACAAACGTCCTAGTAATAGCAGCAAAGACATCGACATCTTAGACCCTAAATCACATGATTCTAATCCTATGTTGTTCCTAATCGAGCAAGTACACCAATCGAGCATTCTTTAGCGTTCTCTAAAGCTATATAAACTAGTTAATTAGACTAAACACATAAAAAATTGAAAGCCCTGATCGATAATTACATAAACCCTAGTTTCTGATTATGCCTTTTTGACCGTTGAAAACACTTGAAACATTTAGGGAACGATTAGACAACAACCATGAAGAAATTAGAAATACACAAATGAAAAGAAATCGAGGAAAAAAATCGTAAGTCTGATTCGTTGAGGTTTCTAATTATGTGTGAAACTTTTGAGAGCATTTGTTGAAACATTTATAAGAGCCCGTTTTATTTTCCATGCAAGATCCTTTTACCTAAGTTTAAGACATTTGTGAATCTTTACTCATTAAAGGTTAATAACTTTTCCATTTGAAGTCTAAACAAGGTTAACTTGGAATCATTGCAAAAAGAATTTCCTTTCTCCCCCTCGAATTAGCATATATTTTGTGAAACCTTTTTTGTACATTTTAATTCGAGAGATCATAGAAATTTTAGAAAATGAGTTCTTAATCCGAATGATGAAGAAACATTTTATCCTTGAAGAATTATGATGAGGTGTGCAAACTTCATGATATTGTGAAAAGTTTTCTCCCCTTCAAAACATGTTCCATTTTGACAGAGAAAAGCAAAATTTGTTTAAATGGAGGAACATAGTTTTGAAGATTTGAAGTTTGTACACAAAGAAAGAAGATTCTTTTTGAAAAAAAATATTTACAGAAAGACTTTGATGTTTGACTCTTCTTAGGTTTTAAGAAAATTTTGCAAATCATCTAGAGTCAAACATCACATACCATTTTGGTGAATTAAATCAACAAACCTTGATGGAGGTAATTATCTCGCATGTGAGCAGGATCCAAATTGCATGTAGACGACTCAGTAATGTTAGGAATGAGTTGAGCCGGTGCAAACGGATTAAAAAACGCCTTAGGGTCATGCTCTGCGGTTTGTGGAACTGATTTAGGTATGGAGTCTTCAGCTGATTGTCGTGAGTTGGACCCGGTTTGTTCTGTGGTTGTTGAAGATGCAATTGGAGGACCGTCTCTCCCAACAGTTGTTGTTGTTTGTGAGGTGAATCAGGTACTTGATTGTAATCAAGATGTGCAGCGGAAATTGGTGAGACCTCAGAAAGACGGTTTTCAATCGTATCCTCAAACAATAGAGCAAACAAGGTTTCCACTTCTTTACAGGAGAGAGACAAAGGTTCAGCCGAAGATTCTGGAAAGTTTAGACGGTTGAATGCGGGTCCTAAGCTGTTGTGCTTAGAAGCCATAACATTAAGCTTGGGTCCGAAACTGAGTTGTTCCGAAGCCATTTATGTTTAATTTGTAGAGAAAGAAAGAAGAGACAAAAAAAATAGAGAACAAGGATTCCCAAGAGTAAATGGGTTCCAGATGTTAGAAGCATAAAGATGTAGTGTCAATTATCTTCTTGACACTCGAACACATAATTCCGATGGTTTTCAATCTAGTTTCAGAGGTAGAAGTTGTGGAGATCACATTAGTTTTGGTGCAAATGTCTAAAATCTTTCCTGTAGGAATCCACCTAAGACCAATTGATTTGAAAATTCTACCCGTGGGTACCCACCTATTGTTAGATCTAGGAGATGTTTTCCTTTTAGATGCAGTTGAATGAAATGTGGGAGCATCACTTCGTTGAGAAAACCTACGTCCTATGTTGATCCACTTCTTAGGTTTCTGACTTATGACTTTTGGTTCAACGGGTTTGTTTGTCTTAGTCGATTGAGCCTTTTCAAGTGAATTTCCCTTTTGAAGATATTTTAAAGCACCAACAACATGATTATTTACGCAACTACTCTTAGAAGCTAGCTAATTCCTATTAGTTTGTTGTTTACTCTTAGGTTTTGGAGTGCTACTACAAGCAGTGTTTTGTACTACAGTGGAAGGCATCACATGAGGTTTTGAACCTAGAATTCCATCCTTTTGAAGTAGCGCCTTTTTCCTAGCCTTTTCTAGATCATAGTTCTTGTACATGTCATATTTGCCATAAGAATCTTTACTTTTAATGCTCGTATTAGACACTGTTTTCGAACTAATCCTAGATGAGCCAGGTATAATCACGTGTTGAGATTTAGCAGACACAGATGCATTTTCCTTAGGCCAAGAATGTGGAGTGACTGGTTTCGTCAAATTGTTAATCTCAACAACTTGGGAGGCAAACCGAGGTTTTGAAAATTTAGGTCGTTCAGATTTAAATGCAGTCGGTTGTCTAACCACTGATTGTTTTCTGATTTTTTGAGAAGGCGGTTTCCCCAAGATTGATGGTTTTGCAAACTTAGTATCCACACTCTGGCCAGTCAGTCTTCTTAATTTGTTTTGTAATGCAGCATGTGCAAACACCTTTTCTTGAATTTGACCTTTTAAAAACTCATTTTCTTTAACTAATGTATCCACACGTTTACTTTGTTCATTCAAAACTTGACCATTGGTGCCCGAATTTAGAGATTCGTTTTGCATTTTAAGTTCAAGTGAGATACAATGTGCCTCTAGTTTTGAAAAATCTTTATGACACTGGGCAATGGTCTTTTTGAGAAGAAGGTTTTCAGACTCAAGAGTTTGGTTTGATGTTTCAGTAATTGGATTATCAGGTAAGGACTCAGACTCAGAATATTTTTCAAGACATTGAACAACATTCTGGTCAACCTCTCCTTCATTACTGAAGTTAGGTTGCTCAGATTGTTGTTTCTCATTTGTAGGCATAATATGATCAACAGTAGATTATACCTCAACCATTTGCTCTTTGTCAAAGTTCGGTTCTGTGTTATGGATGGGTATGACATCTTCCTCATCCATCTGTCCTTTGTCAAAGTTGAGCTCTGAGTCATAGAAGGGTCTGATCTCTGCACTGTCTGCATCTGTATCATTCCCCAATCTTCTGTTGTCATCCTGCTCATCTGATTCTGTCCCATTGCTTTCCACGAAAACCAAATTAGCTTCCAATACATCAACTTTATGAACTTGCTCTTCATGAATCTGCAACTTCCTTTTATTTACCCTTTGTTCATACACTTCTTTGTGAAGTACTCTTTCGGCAATTGACTTCTCAATAGCATCCATGTGTTGGAGCAAGACATCTTTGAAGGTTTGAGCCTTGATTCGAGTGAAATAAAAGAAATTCTTGCTTACATCTTCACAGTCATAATTGATGAAATGTTGAAACCGTTCCTTGAGCACTCTGAAGGCAGCCTTGGATTCATTCTCGTGAAATTCTTCCGTAGTAAGTTGTTTTTCAAGTTGGTTCACGTTGTTAAACATCGTATTAGTGAAAATATCAACTTCTTCTCCAAAGACGTCTTCAAATAAGAAATTGAGTACATGCTCGGAACAATCTTCAGCAAAGTTATTGCGAGTAAGGAGTTTAAGGTGTGTCTGAAGTAATCTAAAAGATGTCATGTATTTCTCAAATGGATCTTCAGAATCATCAGTATCATTTGTGTCGTACACTGGGTCTGTATCATCCATGTGAAGTTCCTGCATGTTTGCCATTAACATCACATCTGCTGTATCGGCTTCCAAATCTGCTGTATTGGATTCCAAATCTGCAGTAGTTTGTAACCTCATAATCCTTGTTGAGTCAGCAAAAAATATCATTTTGTATGGACCATCTTGAATGGATTTAAGCATGAGATCTGCAGCAGGACGATCTGTGAGCCATTGTAAAAATCTCCGTTTCCAAACAGTATACGTTCCTGGTAGCAACATTGGAGGCCTTGATTCATTGCCAAAGAGCAGAACATGATCAATGAGGGAGTTGTGACTTTGTTGTTGATGATGTTGTTGCTGATGAGAATATTGGTGAGGAAGGTAGTTGGAAGAAGGTACTGTTGCTGATGAGAATATTGGTGAGGAAGGTAGTTGGAAGAAGGTGATTGAGACGTTGTAGATGACATTGCTCTCCCCCTTGATTGTTGCGATGTAATTGAAAAAATCAAGCAAAATGTCACACGCAAGGTCGAAATAGTGAATTCAGATTTTCCCTCCAAAAATTATTTGAAAAAATTTTCTTTCCCAAAATTTGAAAATCACTATGAAATGCAATAATAATGTTGCAAGAAAAATTTGAATTTCAAAAATTTTGCCGCCAAATTTCACCTAAAAAATTTGAATTTTGGCCTAAAAATTTGAATTTTGGGCCAAAATTTTCAACGTTATACCAAAATTTAAATTTCGTGTAAAAATTGAACATTTAATCTCCGGTAAAAAATAAATTTTACTCAAAATTTCCCGCCAAAAAGAGAAAGATAAGATGGAAAAAACTTTGATTAGATTAGAAGATGTGATTATGTTAAAATGGATCGTAAAGATAAATAAAGGTTGTAATTAGATATGATATCAAACTCGGTATATTCTGATTTGTTATCAAACTCGATAAGTGCTTAGGGTTTCTAACTTGATAAGATCTTAGGGTTTCTAATTTGATAAGTTCTTTGGGTTTCTAACTCGATAAGTTAGGTATGGTGCTAACTCGATAGTCACAACTGTTTCAAACTCGATAACCTTTAATATTACTCCAAACTCGATAACATTAAGGTCATTAAACTCGATAAACATGTAGGTTGTCAAACTCGATAAGTCCAGATGATTGTCCAAACTCGATAAGTCTAGATGGTGGTCCAAACTCGATAAGTCCAGATGGATGTCCAAACTCGATAAGTCTAGGTAGTGGACCAAACTCGATAAGTAAAACAAATCCCCTAACTCGATAAGTTAATGAAATTTTGGCAGAGTATCCCCTTAGAAGGTAGCTACACTGATCCTAACTCGATAAACGATTAGGTAAACAAGGCTAACTCGCCAAAATCCAAAATCCAAACTCGATAAAATTCTTAAAAAAACCTAACTCGATAGTTTAAGATTCCTAACTCGATATTTATAATCCTAACTCGATAGTTATTAGTTTCCTAACTCGATAAATTAGAAAACCTAACTCGATGGTTTTAATAATCCTAACTCGATGGTTTTAAAGAATTCTAACTCGATGGAGAAAACGATGAACAGTAACCGAATTTAACAATATCACTTTTAGACCTAGTTTTTCTACCAAATCAAACCTAAATCAACCTATATTATCCCTTGGCGAATGATACCACTTGTTAGGTCATGATTTTAATAACATAATCACTTAGAGAGATCTAGAGAGAGAAAGAGAGTAGAGAGAGAGAGAGTGGAAGGAACTCTTAAGAATGGAATGAAAGAAAAATAAAATTACCAAGAGAACCAACCCCTCTCAAAGGAGAGGTTACATAGTATTTATAGGTGAGTACTAGGGCAACACTCCCTTCCTCCCTATCTTGAAAATGAAATGGGCTTAAGGCCCATGGGCTTGCTACATAAGCCTTAAGTTATAATAAACATACAAGCCTTAGCAACCTATTACAAGTAAATGACCGAGACTTGATAAGTAGTAAAACTACGTTCCCAACAGTTACTTGAACTTATAAGTAACCAATGATTTTCTCAACTCATAATCTTAATTGTCTAAACTTTCTCTTCTTAATGACAATTAGATTATTTCTTAATCTTCCTCTTAATCTCATTTTTAAAAAAGACAACAAAACCAAATCTCCCACAATCCTTCTGTAACAATTCGCATTTTCGGATTACTGTAGAAAACTAGAAGGGGGGTTGAATAGTTTTACGTCCGTTTTGAAATTTATAAAAGATTCGATTCTAGTTTATGTGATTTCAATACTTGCACTATATGAACAATTATATAGTAACTAACTAACTAAGCTAATATTGTATAAGTAAATAAGTAAGTAATGTAAAGAGTTGGAAAGATCAAACTACAACACAAGGATTTATAGTGGTTCGGCTACAAGGTCACCTTCCTTGTTCCTACTCCACTCCCCGAGTCACCTACTCGAGAGTTTTCTTCACTATGACAACAAACTCTCTTATGGCGGAGAAAACCTTACACACCAATTTACACACCACAACTTCGTCACAACTTAATCACAACTTCTACACAACTTCTTCACACCAATCTACTTCACACCTATTTTCTTCACACCTATCTTCTTTACACCAATCTTCTTCACACCAATATACTTCACACCTATCTTCTTCACAACTACACTACTTCACTACTAATCAACTACTTCTCCCTACACAACTTCTATTTCTACTAAACTACTAATTACAAGCACAACACAAGTTCACAAATAATATACACACTATGCACAACTACTCTTCAATACTTCTTAAACTTAGTTGTAGAAGGAGTGTTCTTCTTTTGCACTTTGAATGAGGATGGATGAGAATGGATAGAATCACTTGAAACAAGGATTAATATTCTAATGATCAAAGGCTTTTGGAAGATGTTTAGAGAGTTTGAGATCTGAAATTTTCGTGCAAAAGGTGGGGAAAAATTCCAGATTTAAGGTGGTATTTATTGGAGAAAAATTCTGACAGTTTCTGACACAGGAGCCTGGCCGGTCCCCTTAAATCATGGCCGGTCCCCTTAATTTTAAGGGGACCGCCCCTTATAATTAAGGGGGCCGCCCAGCTGTAACGGCCAGAAAGCTTGTCATTTAGTGGGGAAAGTTTATTTGGTGAAAAACTAACTGATTTTGGTTAAAAATTTGAATTCATATATTTAGTATGATTAAAACATTTTTCTTTATTACCAAAAGTGTTTTTCAAAAATATATAATATGTTTATATAATTAAATAAACTTTGTATTAATTAATTAAATACCCCTTTGATCATGAGATGTATTAAGCACTTGTTTATTCATACCTTAGTGATTAAATTGGATAAATTGATATAAACTAGCTTAATACTTGTTTACATAGTAATCTTACGTTTGATGATTTTACATTTTCTGATCATCAAAACATAGAGATATCGAAAAATATAAATAACGTTTTTATACATTATTTATGTCAACAATCTCCCCCTTTTTGATGATTACAAAATCTAAACTCATTAAGCGAAAAATTAGTTTATATACAAGTATTATTGTGAGTTTATAGCAATTCTCCCCCTTTTTGTTAGCATCAAAAAGGTTATCCCGATTTTAATGGAGCTCCCCCTTGATGTATACTCCCCCTCGTTTTGAGGTCATAATCGAGATATGGAATGGTTGCAAAAATATTTAGAACAAACAATATATATATATATGCATGCAACAATTATATATAAAGATAAGGCAAGCAATATAAGCATGGAAAAAAACGCTACATTAAAGAGATAAAAACACAAACATTATACATTCAAGATGTATGATCAATACAAAAATGCAACTAATACAAATAATAACCCAAAACTCTAATAGAAATGTTTTTCCTAGAGCTTGTCATCAAAATGGTTTAAACAAAGTTATTCTCAACCATGAGTCATGCTTAATTTGGGAGGAGTAATGTTGTAGGTGGAGATGATGGAGTTGATGGAGGTGGGGTTGTGGTGGATGTTGGTGGTGGAGGAGTGGATGTTGTTGGGTGAGGTTGAGGAATCAAGCTTTCAATATATGAAAACATGTAACGGATTTCATCTCTTAATCCAAAGATGATGGTGCGGTTATGGATGCAACAAAGGCAAGTATCACCATGAGCTTCAAGTAAGCTCCATGGGATGGGATTGTAGGTAGGTGGATTGAGTGGTGATGGTGAAAATTGTGCATCAAGAGGTGTGATGGGTGATAATGAAAGTGTTATGTCTAAGGTTGCATTTTCAAGAGGTGATGTTGGTGGAATTCTTGGTGGAGGTGATAGGTGAGTGTTGATGTAGTCATTGATAGAAGATGATGATGGTATGGAAGAGGTGGAGGTTCCATGTGTTGATGGTGTTTTGGATGGTGCATTTGGAGCACTAGGAGATGAGCATTGAGGTAGTGGTGATGGAGTGGTATTGTCTTCATTTGTCAGATCAATAAAGAGTTGTTTTGGTGGAATGATAACAAGTTTTTATTTCTTGGCATTGTTGGAGGTGGTGGTTTTTGGTGATGACATGATGGATTTGTTGAGGTTGATGATGATAAGGAAGTGTGGATGAAGGTGGAATGGGTTATATAGCATAAAATCATGATTAGAAATGGTATTAATTTGAAATTGCATTGTTAGATTCCAAAATCAGTTTAGTTTTTAAGGGAAATGGTAGCTGGGGCTAGAAAAAGAGGTCACAAGTTACGGAAGAAAACAGTGTAAAAACTGTTCTAGATGGCCGGTCCCTTTAAATGGAGGCCGGTCCCCTTAAATTTAAGGGGGCTGCCCCTTATGAATTAAGGGGGGCCACCCATCTGACGACCCAGAAATCAAAATTTTTCAAAATTTTTCTGAAAAAAAATGTTATATTCTGTTTTGATTTTGCAGCAAGCTCTATTTGAACATTTCACATTTGTTTTGGTCTATTAGGAAGCATATAAATATGTATATATAATTCTACACAAGTCATGCAAGCATAGAATAAAATCAAGTATAAAAACATGCATACATGTAGAGCAAATAATAATAAGAAGAAAAAGGCAATATGGTTCAAATATGTCTAGAAGCAAAGCAACAAATAGCACATAAGTAACATATTACAAATTGTTTCAGAGGAAAAATAAAGCCAATTTCATAGACAACATCACTACTATTTCTTTCCTAGCACCCCATCAGCAGTAGTGGTAAGTGACTATAAGTCCTCTTCATCGTCATCCCTTGGAAAAGAGAACGAAACAAGAATGCTAGGACGATTAGATTTAAACTTACGGGTTTTGCTAATTTGAGGAAGAACGAGAGGTCGAAGGGTTGGATAGATAGATTGATAAATACTATCATCGAGATCGGGATAGTTTTCAATGACATGCTTGTGGAGACGAGTGAGAAACATACCATACGGAAGAATAGCTTTAGGATTTGCTCTTGCACATTCAATACGTTTGATAAAGAAGTAAGCCAAATTGTAAGGCTGCTCGGCAACAATACAATACAACATATGAGCGAGACAAGCCGGGAGATGGTCTGAGTGTCCTTCGGAACCAAACGCATTCTCTCGAACTAGTTCTTCCCAATACTCCATGTCGGGCCATAATTCTTTACGAAGAATTTGATTTTTAGGATTTGAGACATGTTTGGGTATGATGCTTTGGGTGGAAGTTTCACATTCCAACCCGAGCATTTGACGAATATCTTTGGGAGATGGAATTTCGGAGATATAAGGACCATGAGTAGGACGAGAACGTTGGAGAGCGCAAAGATCCCATTCATTTGTGAATACGGATTGACAGGAAAAAGGAATTCAAAGGATTTGACCAAATTGTGCAAGAGTGAGAGTAATAAATTCATGTTGGATCATGAATGAAATGAAGATGGAACCAAAGTCATCAGTTTGAAGCGTGACTTGGCTATAGAAGTCAAGAATGAAGCGAGGAATGATGGGTTCAATAATTTGGAAGAGACATTCAAAATGCATATTGGTGAATGAGCTTTTGATGAAATCGGATTGATAGTAAGCTTGATCTACGACTCGACCTTCATGAATGTTTCTATCTTCTATCTGACGATAGATACGTGCAATGGAGGGAGAGGTAGTGGGAAGTTGAGAGACTTTGGGAATGTAATTTTTGGTTAAGGAAATATCTTCGGTAGTTGCTTTTGGCCTTTTCACCTAAACACAACAACAATACAAAAGACCAAAATAAATATAAAGAAGAATAAAAAATGTATATATTTTTAAGACTTATATTGAAACGTAAACATACTTCGACTCTAAAACGATAATCCTAGGAAGTAGTTTACCATGTTCCTTAATATTATTTTTAACTCGTTCTAGATATATTTTACGATGTTTAGTAAGTAGTTAATGACAAATCCAAAAGCCCTTTTAAACATCTTAATATATCATGAAATTTACTAGATTTACATTAGGTTGTAAAACTAGCCATTTCTTACGAGTTTCTTATGCATGTGATTAGTTTTCGAAAAGGATGGTTTATGTTTTGACTCAAAAATGTTATTTTTCGTACTAAACCAAACGCTTCCTTAACTAGACACTTACACTACTTGTATGTCAATATATATATGAATTATATATCTTGACAAGTCCGAATTACAAGTTTTAGGTTTATAATCTTGACAATGATTTATAAAAATTATAATGACTTAATTTCGACATTATTTGGATATAATCCAAACACCCTCTTATCGTGTACAAAAATATTTTTACTTAGTCGAAAAATATAGTTTCATGTTTTACAAGTTATAAAAATATAATGTGATTAGTTTTAACAAGTTTTTATAGCATTATTCAACAATGTGTTTACCAAAAATTTTGCAAAGCAATGTATGAAATTTTTCAAAAAATTTTCGACAAGAGGGTTTATAATTACTAGTTTCTAGTGTTAATTAAGCATCCTAATCCTAAGGGAAGCATTTAGTTATGGAAATATCATACTCAATTCGAAAGAAATTATGGATTTGAAGAAATCATTAAAACATGCATAATCTTGAGTTTGACCAAATTAGATGGAATTAGATGAAATGTGTTATGAAAAACTTACAATATGTAATGGTGATTGTGTTAGATGAATTTGCCCTTTGCGAATTAACCAGAATTATGTGATTTGGAAGTGGTTTTTAGGTGTTTTGGGGTTTGGGATTCGTCACAGTAGCAGATAATGGAACTGGTGTTTGAAAAGTGGAGTGTTTGACAAAAGAAACAAGAGGAAAAACGGGTTGGAACAATCAAATGGCCGGACCCCTTAAACATTAAGGAGGCCGCCCTTCATTTGGCTGCCGATCCCCTTAAACATTAAGGGGGTCGCCCTCCAAAATTTTTATTTTTCGTGTTTTGGTTTCTGGAAAGAACAAGAAAATATTTATATATATACTAGATTTATATTTAATCAAAAATATGTTGGAGAGTATTCGCACGAAAGGGATTGCTTGACATCTTGACATTTCGTCAATTAAAATTTCTTGATCATTTCAGATGAAATTTATCAAGTTGTCAAGTGAACGAGAGAGTTGTGGAAGGTTCATAGGTATATATATATATATATATATATATATATATATATATATATATATATATATATATATATATATATATATATATATATATATATATATATATATATATAGTATGGGCTTTTAAGACGAGAATATAGGAAGGAGACGTATGCAACGGAAGCCGGGAGTTTGTTTCATCCATAGATTTTTCGACTCATCTCTCTACATCAGCATGAGTGTTGTTGAACATTGAAGTTCAATAAGGCAAAAGGGGGAAAAGAAAAGGTTCGTAAACGAACAATTTCTAGTTCTAGAAAATCAACAAATGAATTTTCTAGGTTATAAGATCCTAGATATAGCTAAGTATATATATATATATATATATATATATATATATATATATATATATATATTTAGATATAATATAAATAGATAAGTATATATATATAAATATATATGTATAGATATAAAATCTAGAGAAAACAATAAGCCAAACAAAATCACATAAAAACTAGAGACTACACTAAGCATGCATTTCTTGACAAGGAAATAAAAGGAAATGTGTACCTTTCGTCTTCAATGCGTTTATCTTCAAAGTCTTCAAGGAATAGTCCGAACAGGAGGTGACAACTAAAATTTCCATGTTTGAATGGCAAATTTTCTACGTTCGTCCCCATTGTCTCATTTGACCAAAGTTATTTGATCCGAACATGTTTTGTATTTGACTTGGGTGCATATATGGTGGAAACATTCCCCAGGGATTGAAGTTCCACATTTGTTGATTATTGTAAAAGTTTTGTCTATTTTGGTTTACTCTTGGTTGAGGTGTTTTAGTTCTAGGGTAAGAATTGTTTGGTTTCCTGGGTGGTGGAGTTTCAGATCTTGTTTTATGTTTAGACGATCCTACCTCGGTTTTTAAAGATGGTTTATAAAACGGTTTTATTTCTTTATCACTAGCAAGAGATATTTTTTTATCATTTATGAATATATACTTAGGATTAGATTTTGGAGGTTTTAGTTCCTTGAGTTCACTTTCAAATTTAACGTTTTTAATTTCACTTGTTGAAGCTTCGGTTGAGTTAAATCCTAAACCGGTTTTATCTCCGGATACTCTTTGAATACTTATAATTTTACTAAGTGAGTTACTCCTTTTTTCAAATTTATCAAGTTTGCAAATTTCTTCCTTGAGTTTGTCGTTTTCACTTTTAAGTTCTTGACATGATTTTCATTCTTCAAAAATTTCTTTACCCTTTTCAAGTTGATGTATTTTAATTTTTAGTTCTAGTACTTCATTTTCTAATTGGTTGTTTATGTATTTTAGTGATTTGTTTTTAACCATTACTTGTTGTCCTAGTTTGCATAATCTATTGTATTCACTATCTAAATCTTTTTCATCTAATGATAAATGAGATGGATGAGAGAGAAATGTTTGGATGAGAGAGAAAGTTAAGTGACAAATGAGATGGATGCAGATTTTTTATTTTTTATTTTTATTAAGATACTTGATTTTCCTATCTTGCCCTTGTTTGTAATTTTTGGATGCATCTCAGCCATTAGATGGAGGGGGATTGGATGGTTGAGATTTGATTATATGTACTTTAGATACTAGTTGTTTTTGATAGATCTCACCTCAATATTTGAATATAACTTTTTTTTTTATCTCTTTTACATATCCAATCTTCCTAATCTTTTACACCACTACCGAAAATAGTTGATAATCAGTTAAAACCATCATCCATCAATACCAAATCTCAAGAAAATTAAAAACCATTTTAAACTATATGTTCCTGCCGCTTTGTGCAAATATTATGCTTTATTCTCTTAAGTCGAAAAATATCATTTAAAGGTGATCAAATTATTTGATACTCAAAATAGATATTCGCTCACCGGAAAATTTAAGCACATGGGTACCCGTCGCCGCAGCGGTTGATACTCATCTACTTCTCTTCAAATTGGTAACTTTATGCGTGGAGAGACACTAATACTTTTCATTAAAAGACTTAAACTAAGGCTGCTCATCGGTCCAAAACTGGATTGGACAGAGATCGAATCCGGCAAAAGATCTAGACCGAGACCTGATCGAATGTCTTCGGTCCGGTCTCGATCCAAATAGGCTAAATGTCTAGTTTTTAAGCTGGAGCGGACCGGATCGAACCGGGCCGAGACTGAAATTATGAAAAATCCTATACCGAGACCGGACTCAGTCCGGTCCGGTCTGATCAATTTTGTCGGTCGGTCCGGTCCATCCGATCCATTTGCTCACACATACCTTACACTATTTCCCAAAATAAACTAATTTTCAAGTGAAACCAAAAATTGTTTTATGCGCTCCAATTTCCCTTCAAATGTCACAAAATTTCATCTAGCGTCAAAATTCCCACCATCTGATGATTTATATCATAATTTGACATTTAGCTATCCATAATCCCAGATCCGCATTTTTCTCTTCCAAACCCTTCTTATTCAAAATCCCAGATCCACATCCGCCATCGAAAGTATATTCATTCGCATGATCTTGGTAGCTCTGAAATCCGAATGAAAGAAATTAGGTATTGTTTTGTGATATTTAGATTAAATTAGTGTAATATTTGTTCTACATTTAACAACAGGTTATTTTTTTTGTTTTGTTTCAATAGGTGCATAAACTTCTTATCCATGGGTTTCTCATTTGTTCTTGATTTGGGGTTTGTAGGTGGTGATATTGTTACTTTATTCGGTAAATGGTATATCTTTTGAGTAATTTGTGTTGCTGGTTTATTGTACAATTGTTGTGTGGTTTTAGTCTGTAGAGGTTTTGATTTCTATTCATGTATTATACTCCATATTATTTAAAAAAATGTTTTTGTATCATTTTGTTTGATGATTATCGGAGGTTTGATTGCTTATTAGTTTACTTTGTTGGTTAAATGGACATTTATTTGTCTAACATGAAATTAAATTTAAAAGAAAATTTCAGAGTTATCATATGTAATTATGTTAAAACTCAATGATGAAAAAAAATAGAGGTTAGTACCTAGTATCCACTACTTTAAAGATATCATACTATAATCCATATGCAAGATACGAAGGATAGATCACTGTTAACAATAACAGTTACTTCATTGTTCAAAATGTTATTTTAATTATGCATATAGAGTCTATTTTCTAACATGTATATTGGATAAAAGTCTTGGTAAAATCCTCATTTAAGAAGCTTGATAAATTGTACCTGGTATATTTGTTTGGCTATCATGTGTTACTTAGTTTTCTATTGATGGCTATGTTTTAACTAATTTAATAAGTTTTTGGAATGCAAATTCACAACTATGGTGACAATGAGGTTAAGTCTTCTGGCTTTTTAGAAATGGATAGCATACCACAAGCTTCTGTATGCATCATATCTATATACTAAAATTTGTTTCGGTTTGATTTTTTTGGTAATCCAGATGTAGAATTGTGGTATTGTTCGTGTCACTGAGCACAAGGGTGAAAGTCTTCCCAACCCCTGTGAAACCCAACTTAACATCATGATCCTGCTATTAACTAATATAATAGGTTGTCTAGGTGACTTTCTCAACTCATTTAGTTATAAATTGTTTGATTTGATTATCTTATATCTCTAACGGGTCAAACTAGTAAAATATAAGGTGGATACATGTCTAATGGACCAGAACTCGTCTATATTTTAGATTTTAGTTACACTTTACCATTATGTAAACAAGTTAACCCTCTTTTATCTTTCGTGTAGCTAATTCATTATCAAAAGAGAAGAAAACGTATGTGGAAACTTGACGACAGAAATGATGAAGGTCCACTATGTAAGCATAACAGGTAATTCTCGTGCACAATAAATTTTAGATGACTTGTTTTTGTGACAAATGCTTCAAGTGTTATAACTTTGAGTCATAAGTGGTGTTTTGTTTTGCACATAATCTATTAGTTGTTTCATTGATTGGGTTAAATGAAACACCTTAAAGTTGTCACCATATTTTAAGGATTATAGCTTAAGTTGTAGCAAAACTAATTTTTACTACCAGGTTATGTTAGCTCCAATTTTGACTTTGCACTTTAATTAAATTGTAAATATTAGATTTCTGAAATTACTAAACACGCCTACATGATGTTAGAACACAATGTCAGTACTGTTGAAATTAATTATTCATTATGAATTTCGATAGAAAAAGTTTCTGTTATGTTTCATCTGTGGTGATAAGTGTACGCTGAAATGATATTAGGTGTTACGAATCAGATACTGATTTGTCAAAAATGTTTTGATCCTTGTTTATCATATATAACACAGATGATGACGATACATAACACGGATGACGATGATGAGTAGAAAGATGGGGAATAAATAGAATGGAATACATAAAGAATGCAGTTTCTATTCAGTTGAATTGTTCGTGACATTCTTCAAGAATTAAATGTATGCTTTATTGATTTTAAGGCTCTTCGAAGCCTGCGGCTAATGTTAACTAGAAATTTTGGTTTGGCATGTTTATTAATTAATGATAGTTTATGTTTGGGTAGATATGAATGTTACTCGATATATATGATTTATAGGAGCTGTTTGGGATCTGCTCATTAACTGTTTATATGATTGTTTGGATTGTTTATTAAACTTGCTTACCTTGATAAGTAGTTTCAACAAACAATCCCAAACAATCATAATAAGCAGCTTTAATAAGCATTCCCAAACAACCTAATTTTTTTTAATAATAAAATTATAGAGACTGGTTTTTATCTTAAACACCACTCTATTTGTTATATCCACACAAAGACAAGCATGTGTGTTTATTCTATAATAAAGATTGGCTCCTGGCAGAAAACTGGTCTTCACAAGTCTTACAGAGACCGGTTGGAGAACCAGTTCCTATTTTTTCTTTCATAGAGATACCCCCTCACAGAGAGTGGTTCCAAAAGCACTTTCCATGAGCCATTCTAACTGGTTTCCATGTCACTTTTTGTAGTAGTGAATTTCAAAATTTTCAAATCTTACTTGTACTAAATAGTCAATAATTGTTTGTGATATTTACTTAAAATTAAAAATTCATGCTAAAAAAGCATAACATACTATAACTACACAATTGTTTCTCCAACTCTATATAAGGGGGTCATATATGTAATTAGTAGATAACATGATATAGTTATTATACAATATTGAGGATCCACACTTTAGATGACATAGTTGTTATTATCTTCTATCCCATTATTGCATGCATCCCAAGTGTGAAAATGTTTATTTTCATGATTTGGTATTCTTTTATGCTCTTTGTATAGATGGTATGGGTGATAGGATATTTATCTATTTGATGATCTAATATTGTTTTGGAACAATTGACCAGTCGCTCAGGTCTTAGAGGGTTTCTAGCCACACTTTGGTTAGTTTCTTCAAATGGACCAAGCGACTTGCGACTTTAACACAAATGCGACATGTGTCACTAAAAAAAGTCGCGCTTAATCATTTGTGTCATACATGTGTAAGGGCTCCTTTTGAGCTATTTATCATAGCGAATTTTGAAAGTTTGTGCGACTTCTAATAATATTATTTTAATCTTTTTGCCCCTTCCCAACACTTCCCATCACCACCAACCTCAACCACCATACAACCATCACCACCACCCTCCACAACCACCACCAACCTTTACCACCACACAACCACAACCACCACCACCACCCACATGAGCAAACTTTGTTACCAGTTTTAGTAAATAACATGAGCAAACTTCAGATGGCATTCCTAAATAAATGTTTGTCTAGTTATTATTCTTTCTCAACCGTGCTGCCTTTCCATTCACAGATCTAAAACCAAAATCATCTTATCATCTTCTTATCCTCTTATTTCAATCGATCATCAAATTCAGATGGAGACTGAACGGCTGACTGAGTTTCCGATGAGTCAATTGGATCTCCGGCCGAGGAAACGTCAACCGTTGGGATGGGACGTCGTTGCAACTCCGCCCAAGGTATAATTTTATAGACCTGTTTTATTTAATTGATTTTTTGTTTGTTGGTGTTAATAAATTATCGATTTGTTTAACTTGATCTGGTCTTTTGATGTTCGGTTTGATTGATTGTGTTGTGGTTCGAATTTGTGATTAAATATGTAATTAGTGATAACAAGGGGGTCACAGTAGTTTACCTCATGGCAAGTGGATTTGGAAATTAGAGTGCAGGATCATCGTCATCCATGGAACTCAAACTTTTAATGGTATGTGTTATATAGTTTAATGGTTGTGGTTGTGGTTGTGGTTGTGTGGTGGTGGTGGTGGAGGGTGGTGGTGATGGTTGTGTGGTGGTAGAGGGTAGTGGTGATGGGAAGTGTTGGGAATGGACAAAAAGATTAAAATAATATTATTAGAAGTCGCTTAAACTTATAAAAGTCGTAGGTGATAAGTAGCTCAAAAGGCGTCCTTACACATGTATGACACAAATGATTAGGCGCGACTTTTTTAGTGACACATGTCGCATTTCTGTTGAAGTCGCTCGTCGCTTGGTCAATTTGAAGAAACTAACCAAAGTGGTTCTAGAAACAATCTAAGACCTGAGTGAGTGAGCGATTGGGCCAGTCTCAAATTTGGCCCTATTGTTTTCCATGTAAAGCTAAATATTTATACTTGTAACATGTTATGTAACCTTCTATGGATATGAATAGTCTCTTCTAATTACAAACTATTTAGGATTTGCGATAAATGCTATTTAAACATGGATAAAACATGTAAAATCTTTTAGATCTAGATTCATGATTCTTATTGTGAATAAATTTGTGTGAAAATTGAATTTAATAAATTCATTATATATATAATGATTATAATTATGAAAAATGTTGTTATACATAGAATGCTTGAAGTTAATTATATTAAATTTTTAATTTTCATTTATGGTAAGCTTAATCACAACCGATTGGGTTGTGGTTGAGTTGTGGTTAGCAAAACCCTAAATTTATTTTAAAACTCATATTTTAAGTACAAAGAACTAAATTACTCATTAAAATTTACATTAACTGGAACGGTACCCGCGCAATGCGGCGGCGGGTACCTGTGACTATATTTTGTGTTATTCGGTTATTCGGTTACACATTTAGTTGTCTTTATGTTTTATAAGTAGAGATGGTTAAGCTAAATAATTTTAGTTTGAACAACCAATATGCGTCCTAACAAACTTCTAAACCAACTTGCTTCCTAACCAACTTCCAAACCAACCTGCTTCCTAACCAATTAATTTTGAAATCCTTCCATAATAAGCAAGTAAAAGTATGAATTTTAAGTCTTTCTAATTATAGAATAGTCCCAAATGTATTATCTATATCTATACTATATAATAAAATAAAGTTTTTTACAACCCAACTAAGCACGGAGCATTAAAAATTGGTTTAATGCAGTGATGTGGATTTCCAAAATTAGGGAACATGATACAACTCTATTAAGCACTCTTTTTTCTAATAAACCTTTAAGAAAGTCAATACTGCAGAGTTGAATACTTCTTATGTACGCTATGTATCTAAGCATCAGTTACAAATTGAGATAACCTATTTTTGTAAAGGATTATAGAGCATTCATATTTTTCAATGTTAATCATCGAAACCTTCTCCAACACTCCCCATATCAATTATTTGATAGATGTCCGTGATTCAGCACTCCCATATGGTTACAACATATGCCTATGTATAATAAGAACCCTAAAAGTTTTTCTTTATGACTTTGATTCAGTACTTCATCATAAACCCTAACTTCTCACCTCTTTTCCAGTTTGCGTGTTGCTGGTCATACCATGAAATTGGTAATGATATTGATGCAGTCATTTTTAAACATTTGTAAGTTTTAATTATCTTCCTTTGTTGAGTTTTATGTGTTAATTTGGTACTTCTAAAATTATCATTGATTATGAATACGAGTGTCGTTTGATGTAGTAGATCTATACATTTGTGTCATTTTTTCTATGATACATGTTTGTGCAGGAATTCGAAGATTGAAGATCAAAGGTTTGTAAATGATTTAAAGAGGGTAAGGTGTTTGATGAAATGTTTGAAAGGATTTCAACAACAATTCAAGGGAGGCTAAAATTTGGCCAGGTACTATTGTTATTTCGAAGGTAAAAATTATCCATTAATTAAATTTTGTAAATGCATAAGCGATATTACCTTATGTGCGTTTTGAGATGTAAATATCCGACTTAAGTGTTTATATATATATATATATATATATATATATATATATATATATATATATATATATATATATTACGTGTTTTAGGTTTTTCGCCCCATCTACGACCAAACATTTTTTGATGAATGACACAAGAGAAAGCTCAGGGAGTTTGGTAAAATTATATTGCACATGTCTCTTGAAATTGTGTTAAGATATCAAAATTAAAATTTAAATATCTATAATACTCTTCTACGAGAACAGCATAAATTTAATCTTCACTTCTACCCATAAACTTTTCTCAACATACTGAGTTTTTCTGTTCTAACCGTTACATTAATGAAGTATGAATAAATGCTTCATTGCTAAATATGTTGGTCCATTAAAGAAAATTCCATTACGATATGACGAGAAACACGGTTCATGGTTTCTTCAGATAGATTTACCGGTAATTAGCTCATAAAAAATGTAATATTGCCACTTTCCATATGGGTTCTGATTTAGGCACACAGATTTGTTTATCTATTATCGTCTTTGTTGTGCTGGCCTTTGCCATTGGATATTTGGTGTTGTTGTATTATATCAAAAGAGAAAGAGGCAGACCGGTAAGTGGGTTAAGTTCTGTTATAAGACCTGTAATATAAAGGTTGAAATTTTATTTTAAATCGGTATGGTAATTGCAGGTTCCTTCAGCTCTTGCGCACGGCTTATGAAAACATGATTAGTGGAACATAGATGTTCCAAGACATCCTTGAATGGAATGACTATTAGGTACTTCCTGACCCGTGCTTACTCATATTGCTAAATAGTATGAATAAATTGGTATGTGAGTGCATATTTGATGGTAAGTCATGTATGAGTATCAACCATATTATGTATCAGCATGAAGAAAGTTTAAACCGTTTACATTTATCACTACAATGTTGAATTTAAAGTCATTGTAAATTAAAGGGTGTTATTATTCTTCATATTATATCTTTGTTTAATTCGCCAGCTACTGACTATACAGTTTATTGTACAGATTTGAAAGACTGTTGAGGAAGGTGAGATGAAAACGGCTAGGCTTTCAAAAGACCTCTATTGGAAGATAAAAAGAAAGCAAGGGCACTCAGGTATGCATTTTGTCAAGAATTCTGCTCTTTGATGAAAGGAACCTGCAATTGCCATACTGATTTAAAATGTTCCTACAAGGATGAGTCATACAAAAATATTGTATTTTCAAATGTTCTGATTTGTGCAGCTTTATTTATTTGAACTTTTTGTACTGCAGGCGCTTGGTATAGCTTATTAGCTTGAGCTAATAAACCATAACCTCAAAAGTTGTTCTTACCTGTCTCCACGAAGGCATACTGATATGCAGGTAAATGCGATTCCAGTTGGTTTTTATTAAAGTTTTTACGGTTTTGGATTTCAGGGTAATACTAATAATGTTTAATTCACTGGATAGGCTGTGATGATTATTGTAAACTGACCAAAATTAAGTATGTTTGTTATTGCTTATTAGATTAACTACATTTAGGTGTTATTGGCCATTTCTTATGAAACTACTTATAGTACGTTTGGTGCTTTTTTGAATGATATAGTTCACGTATTATATTGATCCTCGGCTAATTATGACAACGTTGAGACCAATAAACCGATATTAGGCGGGGCTAAATAGAGATTATGTAATCTGACATGCTGGTGTGTTGTCTATCAGTTCAGGTGAAGCGTCTTCAGCCTGGGAAACTCTGCACGAAGGGACAAGTTGTAGTGGCATTCATGAGTGGAATAGCATATCAAGGCACGAACAGCAGATCAATGCTACGACTAGAACATGTACTTATTATTAAAGCTACAAATTCATCTATCTCCAAATTAATTTACATGTGTCCAAACATTCCCTTAGATCGAATTTGTCTAAACAACCCCGTAGACCGAATCTGTCCAAACAACCCTTAACCATTTCTTTTTAATTTTGCTCTCTTTCCTTTTGTATTTTGTAATTGCAATTGATATCAGTTACCAACATTGCAAATAACACACTTGGAAGCATATTAAAACCTGGTTTTGAGAGTGTCACTTATAGTATCTTTTTGTTTGCATATTCCTTAACAAGCCGAACTCATTTATTAACCTTTTGGAGCATGGAGATCATTTACTTTTACCAAAATTTTATGTTGTTGATTAGAGCTAAGATAAGTATTAAAGGTGTTTGTGCTCTTCACAATTTAATGATGCAACTGTGGAAACCGCAATGAATATAAAGTATGTTGGGACTGTCAGAGTGTATGCACTTTCACTTATAAATGATGCTTTTCAGTGCTACCTTTCCTTTTAAAATTCAAGTTAGTCTCAATTAGCTTATTAAATATTGAACTCGAATAGTATGATTAGTAGAATTATTTAGTGTTTGGATAGATATATTTTGTTTCTATTTATCCAATTACGGATGTCTGGGATTGCATATACTACGAGATTATTGCCTATTTAACATTTCATGTTTTTTTAATAAAGAACCCTTTACTATATTGCAAGGGGCAATCAGGCTTTTATGATAAATGTGCTAAATAGTTCACTGTTACTTAGATGACGTTACTTAAATGACACATTTTTCATGGTTGTTAAAGTACTGATAACTGAAAATATTGCATTGTTAGTTATTTTGTAAATTTAGTTTTAGTAAGCGAATTGTCACGACCCGCCTACTCGATACGATTATTTTCAAGGTTGTTCGGGATTCCGGACTATTCCATACTTTTCTTGGATGAGCTTGGAAGATCTTGGAACCCTTTGGAAGGTGATGGAAGAGGTAGGAAACTCTAGAACCTCATGGAAGCCCTAGAAGCTCATGGAAGTCCTATAAGCTTCCTATGGAAGTGTGTAGAACTTGTAAATAGCTTGGTAGGAGTAGTATAAATAGGGGTGGCCTCATTTGTTGCTGGCATCCAAGAAGTTCACTTGTAAAGCTCTCTTGTAAAAGTTCTAAGTAATACAAAGTGTTTCATATTCCACTTGTTCCTATCTTTGAAGCTTTCTTAGTTGTATACATCGTTGAGTATTCGAGCAAGGCTGAGCTTAGTCGAGACTAAGTGCCGCACGGATGACCTTGTAGAGAAAAGTCTGTGACAAGTGGTATCAGAGCTACGTTGATTCAAGGCGATGGCGAACGTAACCGAGAAGATTGGTGCTAGTGGAAGTGTGATTCTTGATGAGAGGCAAGGTCGAGACGATAAGCGTCAAGACCCCAAGAAGAGAGGAACGTCTAAGGACGTAGTGACGAGTTTGGATACGAGATTGACGGGTGTTGAGACATCCGTGACGGAGTTAAAGGACCAAGTTGAGGGCTTGGAAGGTCTTAACTCCGAGTTTACGAGCATGAAGGAGGACTTTAGGGTCGTTCTTAATGCTCTTAGCGGTGACATGAAGCGCGAAATCCATGGCTTAAAGGAAATGCTCATGGGTGAGATCAAGAAATTGCGAGAAGAGTTTGGAGAAGAGATCTCCAACATTCGTAAGACCGTCGAAGACTTGCAAGCTGATGTGGGGCTATGCAAGCGATTCATGGCTAATGGAGGTGGCGAAACTAGCCATCATGCTCCGAAGATTGATGTTCCTAAACCATCACCGTTTGTGGGAAAACGGGAAGCTAGGGCGGTTGATGATTTCTTGTGGGAGATGGAGCAATACTTGGAAGGTGTCAAAATCACGGATGACGACTCCAAGATCAAGATGGCGACCCGATACTTGAAGGATACCGCGGCGTTATGGTGGAGACGTCGATATGGAGATATCGAGCGAGGTATGTGTACTATCAACACTTGGGCTGATTTTATAGTAGAACTTAAGAAGCAATTCTATCCGGAGAATGCTAAGAACGAGGCAAAGAGCCGGCTTCGTAAACTTAAGCATTCCGGAACAATCCGAGATTATGTTAAGGAATTCACTACACTTGTCTTGGAGATTCCGGAACTTTCCGACCAAGACTCTCTTTTCTACTTCCTTGATGGCTTACAAGGATGGGCTAAGACGGAGTTAGAAAGACGGGGAGTTCAAGACCTTGCTACGGCTATCGCCCATGCTGAGGCCTTGATCGATTTTGGTACTAGGAGGGATCCGTCTAAGCCGAAGGATCGAAAGGTGAACCAAGAGAAAGGTGGGGGAGAGAAAGTCGCCCAAGCAAAGAATGATAATGCACGTAAGCCACCAACCGGAAAGGGCAAGGACTTGAAGATGAATTATAAGATGGGTGGATGCTTCATATGTGATGGACCTCATAGAGCTCGAGATTGCCCCAAGAAAGCAAGCCTCAATGGAATAATAGCTCATGAAGACGAAGATACTAGCGAAGGTGGATGCTTGAGTACGATGAGGATCTTGAATGCAATCAAGGCCAAGACAGAGGTGCCAAAAGTTGTAGGAAAAGGACTACAATTTGTGGAAGCAACCGTCAATGAGACCAAGGTACGTGCTCTAGTTGATTCCGGTGCCACTCATAATTTTTTCGATTGATGAAGCCAAGCAGTTAAGGATTAGCGCTACGAAAGGGAGTGGAACGTTTAAGCCGGTAAACTCAAAAGCCAAACCGATGGAAGGAGTGGCTAGAGATGTTCGGGTGAAGATTGGAGAATGGGAGGGGACGGTTGACTTGTCGGTGGTCCCGATGGATGATTTCGATTTGGTTCTTGGGTTAGAGTTCCTCGATAAGGTACGAGCTTTTCCTATGCCATTTGCTAACACTTTATGTATCCTAGATGGTGGAAAGACTTGCATGGTTAGCACGGAGCGGGATTCTAAGTGTGGAGTGAAGACCCTTTCGGCCATGCAATTCAAGAAAAGGTACAACAAGAGTGAACCTTGCTACTTGGCGGAAACAAGGCTAGAGACGGATGACGAGTCGGGCAAAGTGGAGGTACCTAAGGAGATCGAGAGGGTACTTGATGAGTTCAAGGACGTGATGCCCAAGGAGTTGCCCAAGAAGCTACCACCTAGGAGGGAGGTGGATCATACCATCGAGTTGGAACTGGGTTCCAAGCCACCCGCTAAAGCCCCTTACCGAATGCCACCGCCGGAGTTGGAGGAGTTGCGTAAACAACTCAAGGATCTATTGGATGCGGGCTATATTCGACCCTCGAAGGCCCCATATGGTGTGCCGGTGCTATTTCAAAGGAAGAAGGACGGATCCTTGCGGATGTGCATAGACTACCGGGCACTTAACAAGGTAACGATCAAGAACAAGTACCCTATTCCTCTCATCGCGGATTTTTCACCCTCATGAGGTATGGTTCTTACGAGTTAGACTTGAGATCGGGGTACTACCAAGTACGGATAGCGGAGGGAGACGAGGCTAAGACGACGTGTGTCACGAGGTATGGTTCTTACGAGTTCTTAGTCATGCCTTTTGGTTTAACAAATGCTCCCGCTACATTTTGCACCCTCATGAATAAGTTATTTCACCCGTTCCTTTATAAATTTGTGATGGTATACTTGGACGATATTGTTGTTTATAGTCATACCTTGGAGGAGCATGTCTTGCATTTGAAACAGGTGTTCCAAGTGTTGCGAGACAACGAGCTTTATGTGAAGTTGGAAAAATGCTCCTTCGCCCAAGACGAAGTCGAGTTCTTGGGGCACAAGATCAAAGACGGTGGATTGATGATGGATGGGGCAAAAGTAAAAGCTATCCAAGAGTGGGAACCACCAACCAAGGTGACGGAGTTGAGATCTTTTCTTGGATTGGTGAATTATTATCGAAGGTTCATCATGGGATACTCGGCAATAGCATCTCCATTGACGGACCTATTGAAGAAGAACAAAGCTTGGATGTGGGATGAGAAGTGCCAAGCGGCGTTCGAGAGTTTGAAGAAGGCGGTTATGGAGGAACCGGTGTTGAGATTACCGGATGTAACCATGCCCTTCGAGTTACATACGGATGCATCGGACTTTGCAATTGGAGGAGTTCTAATGCAAGACGGACACCCGATCGCATTCGAGAGTCGAAAATTAAATGAGACGGAGAGGAAGTACATGGTACAAGTGAAAGAGATGACGGCAATCATCAATTGCTTGCGGATTTGGAGGCATTATTTGTTGGGTTCGAGATTCGTGATCAAGACAGATAACATTGCCACGAGTTACTTTCAAACCCAAAAGAAGTTAAGTCCCAAGCAAGCTCGTTGGCAAGACTTCCTAGCCGAGTTCGACTACCAATTAGAGTACAAGTCGGGGAAGGCTAATGTGGTAGCCGATGCATTGAGTCGCAAGGCGGAGTTTGCGGCAATCACCCAAGCGCAATTCTTCCTCCAAGATCGAATCAAGGAAGGATTGGAACATGATCCTTTTGCCAAGAAGCTCGTGGCCTTAGCGAAAGATGGGAAGACTCAAAGATTTTGGCTTAAAGGAGACATGTTGTTCACAAAAGGAGATCGGCTTTACGTGCCTAAGTGGGGTGATCTTAGACGGGTAATCTTGAAAGAGTGTCATGATTCAAAGTGGGTCGGTCATCCGGGGATCAAGAGGACGTTGGCATTGGTTGAAGGCACTTATTATTGGCCAAGGATGGAGGACGATGTAGAGACATTCGTGCGGACGTGCCTTATTTGCCAACAAGATAAGATAGAGCAAAAGAAGTCCGGAGGCTTGTTAGAACCTTTACCTATGCCCAAGGGACCATGGGAGAGCGTTTCCACGGACTTTATCACATGCTTGCCAAAGTCGGAAGGATGTGGGAGAATTATAGTGGTGGTCGATCGATTCTCGAATTATGGAACTTTCATTGCCGCATGATTCGCCTTAAACTAGTTATCTTTTATTTCTCAACCACTTGTAAATGGTCAATAGTAAAGTCAAACTAATCAAGACAAATGCTTCCGTGGAATACAATGTTTCCCCGGGTCGTAATGTCCCAACGAGGTGTGCGATGTTTTATTAGAAACGAATTTGTGATCGAGTGAATGTGAACAAGGATATGAATAAAAGTGTGTGTGTGTTTAAACTAAGGTTTATAAAGTAAAATGACTTAATTAAGCTAATGAAATGATTACATGAAAGCTAGGTATCTAAAACGTTTAAACGTACACCAAATTAAAATCAGACGCGACTGCGTACTGAGAAAATGGTGAGTTTTAAGAAAAATAATCTAAAGGGATTAAAAATGAAAATTCTATAAACTTAAACTTAAAATAAAATTAAATTAAAAAGAAAACTATTTTTTTGATTTATTTTATTATTTATTATTAATTATTTAATTAAAAACTTATTTAACTATTTAATTAAAACTAATTTAATTAAAACTAAAAATGATAAATACTACAAATTAAACTAAAAACTTGTAAAAATAATTTCTAAACTTAAAAATGAACTTGAAGAAAGTATAAAAAATAAAAATAAATGTTTTTGTCCTTTTATAGATTTTCTATTAATTAAAAACTATTTATATTAATTAAACTATTTAAACTATTTTAAATTACAAATAATACTAAACTAACTTAGAGAATTATGGGAAAATTTATAAAACTATTTTATGACTTATAAAAGCTATAAAAAATATAAAAAATAGGTGTTGCTTTATAAAAATTAGTTATGCTATTTAAAACTTATTTATTGATTAATTACTAATAAAACTATTTTTAATTTTAATAAATACTAAATTACAAAATAAAAATCTGAGAAAATTATTAAAAGTACTTTAACCTAAAAGGAAATTAATAAAAATATAAAATTACAACTTTCTTAATAAAAATCTAAAAATGAAAATTAAAATAAATAGAAACTATCACTTATTTTTATGTTGTCTTTTCTGGATTTTTCTTTTACAAAACTATATTATACTTAAAAATAACTAACTTTTGTAAAAACACTTAATTTATAAGCTAATAATAAGCTGTGTGTAAGCTTATTATTGTGACAGTTGACCACAGTTGACCAAACAAGCAAATAAGCTCAACTGAGCTTGTGTGGGACCCACAATGGATGAATTAGGTCCCAATAAGTTGTTTGAACTTGTATAAGCTAAATTATTCTAAATAAGCTCAGTAGATAAGCTAATAAGCAAAATAAGCTAATTCCAAAACTCAATTTGAACACAGAATGGGGACAGAGTTTAGGAGCAAAACAAAGTGGGGTCCACTGGGATTCAGGTCAAACTATTGGTCAATCCTAAGAGTCTGGTAGGAGGGGGTTGGGAAAAGCTAATTAGGAGGTGTGGGGCCCACTGAGGTGGTCACAAATCACCACCAAAGTGGTGGTGATGGCCTGATGACTGTTGCACAGGGGATGAGTTATCCCTGCAGGTGACTTTGAGAGTGAGTGGGGCCCAGTGAAAAATTCACAAAAATCAAGGGAAGTAAGGATCTCAAAGATGAGCTGGTAGGTAACAATAAGGAATAGGTTTCAATTTCTGAAAGCAAACATAAAAATCAAAACAATTCCCTGAGTTTTTGTAAAAATCTGAGATGAGCACTTTGACTATTTTGCTTAAAACTAAAACTTTGACTTTTGTGAACTTGTGATGAATCTAACAAACTAATAATGTTATACTAAGATGAAATAACACCAAATCAAGCTAGAATACCTAAAGATGAAATGATATGAAGGTTTGTGGATCCTAAATGACCAACAATTAACTGTTGGGAACTATGGAAGGTGATTTTGACTATTAAGGTTAATGTAACCAAGTTATGGGTTTAAAAGACCTAGTTATGGCATAGGTTATGTGTCCAAATGAATTATATCAAGTAACAAATACCCAAGCTCAGTGCATTAGCCAAATCCAAACACCCCATTATCTGCTATCTAATGCTATAACTAATATATTTTAACACTAACTCCACTGATTTTATGATTGCAACAGGTTGAATATTCCAAATGAAGTTAAATGACACTAAATTATTACTAATAACAACAAATAACAATAATATGGAAAATCAAGCTTTGAGACTTACAAAGGGTATATGACTGAGATGATGGAACCAGGACCAATATC
Source organism: Artemisia argyi (assembly GCA_030686995.1). Taxonomy (NCBI): domain Eukaryota; kingdom Viridiplantae; phylum Streptophyta; class Magnoliopsida; order Asterales; family Asteraceae; genus Artemisia; species Artemisia argyi. The sequence goes on along the minus strand of CM060709.1, from coordinate 155,622,198 downwards.
TATCCTAACAGTCTTCCACAAGACTACTAACCCAGAGACAATCCAAAACACACCTTGCTCAGCTTCTATCTTTCTTCAAACACTATTTTTTATTTTCTTTATATTTTATTGATTATTTTTGGTATTTTTCTATTTCACTGAATATTGCTAATTTATAGCTTCTAAAAGGTTAACAAACTTTGTCAAGGCTTATATAAGCTCAGAGAAGCCACTAAAACACTTAATAACAACAAATTTAACAACTTGGTATTTTTGAAATTTAATAAAAATACATACACTGGAATCAAACTTAAAACTTGAAATTGATTGTTATAAAAGTTCTTAAAGACACTGAGAATGATAAAAAAACAAGCTCTTAATTAAAGATTACAACTTGAAAATGAAGATTACACTACTACGATTAAGCTACACTAAAAACTAATCTAATACTTCTGGTCTTCTACTTCTTTTCCTTTTTGTAGCCACTTTCTGAGTTTGTGGAACCCACAGAGGCATTTCCCACCAATTGTGAGCCCTTGATATGGTCTGAGTAATCCACACCGTTCAAATTGGCAACTTGGCGCCAAAAAGTCTTGCAAGTTAACTTGGGCAGCTATGGGTTGCGTGTGAGGGATTTATGGGTTTGGAGGGTTGTGTGAGGTGGAGGGTTTGCGTGGAGAGGTGGGGGGTTGAGGTGGAAGGCCAGGTGGAGGGTGGTTTTGGAGCAGAGGTGAGGGGTGGTATTTGGAGGGAAAAGAGGTGGAGTGGTATTGTGGGGTTTGACCTGGGCATTGACCGGGTTTTTATTAAGGGTGGACTGGGCTGGGTAGTGGGCTAGGAAATGGAATGGGCTTGGGTAGTGTTTAGGATTGGTTTGTATTTTGGGTTTAATATTAACATAAGGTCCGTTTGGTTTTAATAATACACAAGGACCAAAGTTGTAATTTGGGCAATGTTGAGGGGCTGTTGTGGCATTATTCCAAATTTATCACAAGGGTCATAATTGCCATATGTGGATAGTATAAGGGTATGTTTTGATAATTTTCACTTTTAAATACCCGGGGACTATTTTTGCCAAACTGCCAAACTTGAGGGACCAATTATGTAAATTCACCAAACTTCACACCAAGGACCATTCCTGCAAAAGATTATTAGTATAAGGACCAATATTGATTTTCTCAAAGTTTTTTACATCCCAGGGACCATTTCTGTCAATTTCCAAAGTATAGGGACTAAACTTATAATTTTGTGAAATTTTGCACCAAAGGACTAAATATGTAACTTTATGATTAAAAAGGACCTTTGGTGACATTTTCATGTTTTTAAAATAACCAGGGACTAGTTTTGCTAATTTATGAATCTTGAGGGACTGAAACTGCCAATTATGCAAAGTTTGTACGTTTTTCATTTGTTTTTGCATATTTTGCATGTGAAACATATAAAACACACTTTTAAGATATTTTAAGTATTTTGATGCATATTTGAGTGTTTTTGTATGTTTTGGCAGCTCAGATTGGTATAAAATGATGAGTATTTAGACACTCATCACCGCACCACCCGATGTTACCGCGGACGATACGGCTAAGCTTTTCTTTAAGAATGTGGTGAAGTATTGGGGAGTGCCATATGTGATCGTCAGTGATCGAGATCCTAGATTCACGGGGCGCTTTTGGTCGGAGTTGTTCAAGATCATGGGAACGGAGTTGAACTTCTCTACGAGTTTTCATCCCCAAACGGACGGGCAAACGGAAAGGGTGAATGCACTATTGGAGCTCTATCTGCGGCACTACGTAAGTGCCAACCAACATGATTGGGCTAAACTCCTTGATGTTGCTCAATTCTCTTACAACATGCAATGGAGTGAAGCCACGGGGAAGAGTCCTTTTGAGTTGGTCACGGGGCGCCAACCATTGACTCCCAATGCCTTAGCCGCATCATACGAGGGGAGTAGCCCGGCCGCTTACAAGACGATGAAGGAATGGCATGAGCAAGCGGACTTGGCCCGGGCATCATTAGACAAAGCGGCTAAGAAGATGAAGAAGTGGGCGGATGAGAAAAGGAGGCACGTCGAGTTCAAGGTCGGAGATCAAGTAATGGTGAAGCTTTTGCCTCAACAATTCAAGTCATTGAGGAAGGTGCATAAGGGATTGATACAGAGGTATGAAGGCCCTTTCCCGGTGATAGGACGTGTTGGGAAAGTATCTTATCGGCTTCAACTACCGTCCAAGTTGAAGATTCACCCGGTCTTTCACGTTAGCTTTCTCAAGCCTTATCATGAAGACGAGGAAGACCCGGAACGAGGGGTGTCCAAGCGGGCACCAACAGCGGTTGTTACTTCGTATGATCGAGAGGTTGATGAGATCTTGTCGGATCGTACGATACGAAGACGAGGAGTGCCGAGCTACAAGGAGTACTTGAACAAGTGGCGTGGTTTGCCCGGTAGTGAAGCAAGTTAGGAGGCCGAAGACTTGTTGTGGCAATTTGCGAACAAGATCAAGAGATATCATGAGGAAGGCACGACGAGGACGTCGCGAGCTTAGGTGGGGGAGGATGTCACGACCCGCCTACTCGATACGATTATTTTCAAGGTTGTTCGGGATTCCGGATTATTCCATACTTTTCTTGGATGAGCTTGGAAGATCTTGGAACCCTTTGGAAGGTGATGGAAGAGGTAGGAAACTCTAGAACCTCATGGAAGCCCTAGAAGCTCATGGAAGTCCTAGAAGCTTCCTATGGAAGTGTGTAGAACTTGTAAATAGCTTGGTAGGAGTAGTATAAATAGGGGTGGCCTCATTTGTTGCTGGCATCCAAGAAGTTCACTTGTAAAGCTCTCTTGTAAAAGTTCTAAGTAATACAAAGTGTTTCATATTCCACTTGTTCCTATCTTTGAAGCTTTCTTAGTTATATACATCATTGAGTATTCGAGCAAGGCTGAGCTTAGTCGAGACTAAGTGCCGCACGGAAGACCTTGTAGAGACAAGTCCGTGACAGAATGCTTAATAAGCATTAGGGTTTTATGCATCAGATTTAGGTGATTGACTTTGCTTGCAGAATGCTTTTTGAATTAAGATATAAGGCTATTTGGATTTTGTTTGGCGATTGAAATTGCTTACAGAATAGGAATGCAGACTTTATTTGGAAGTATGAGAAATTGCAGTTGCTTAGTTTGGCCAAGCTTTAGGATTTAAGGTGAATTTTTTACTCATTTTTGGAATTTTCTAAGTTATAAAGTAGTTTCTCACTCTTTAACTGAACGACAAACCTTTTTCTTTGAAGTTTTGGTCTTGGAAAGAGGATGAGGTTCAAGTGCTCAAATTGACGTGACATAAGGAAGGCCTCCTCAACTCCGTTCATGTTCAAATGTGAAGCAAAGTCACATTCTGAACTGGTCATTAAATCTGATGATCGGGTTCGAGAACCAAAACAAGGTGAGATTCTTAGCATTTTCCCAAGGCCTACAGTTCTCATAACACATGAGCTTGGAGGAGATAAATGATAAGGCGAAAAGTGTATCGCTTTTAGGGGGTCATTTAAGCCCAAATTCGAGATTATTTGATCAATTATTACCCTAAATCATTTTTTTTTTTTGTCATTTTAGGTACTTTGGAGAAGAAATCTGGAAAAGGAAGCATTTTGGACGTTTTTGGAGCGAAAAAGTGAAGAAAACGACAAAGTCTCCAAATCATGCTGAAATTGGTACCTGACGGCGTCAGGAATTGTATGTGACGCCGTCACTCATGGACAAAGAGGTGGATAATTAAATACACGAGACGCGCCAGAATGTTTTGGAGATTTAACACATGACGACATCACCAAGGCCGTCACGTTCAAATTACAAGAGACGGCCAAGAGGTGGATAATAAGGGACGGCGTCAGATCCGGATCTAGGCAATCTGTGGAGTTTTATGGCGGCGATTCGACGGCGTCAGACCTATAACTTGACGTCGTCAGACCCAAAAATCTGTATATAGTTTTCTATTTTTCATTTGTTAAGAGGAGGAGAACTTTGGGATAGTTTTGGAGAAACTCTAGCACAAATTTTACCTTACTTTTAAGGGTTCCAAACCCTTGTTTCATCCATGTTTGATTGAAGATAAGTTTTCCAATAATCATTCAATATATCTATGTGTTGTTTGATTCTTTCTTATGCTTGTCTTTACTTTAACATGCTAGGTTAGGTTTTCTTTGTGTTTGCTTAGATGTAATGAAACTTAGTTATTGATTATTGGTTGGTTGTTTGTTTATAATTGTTGTGGATGAATGATATCGATGTTAGGCATAAGAAAACTGGTAGACTTCCAATTGGTACGTAACATGCCTGAACGTCTTAAAAAACATGATCGAATGTGTACTACGATTAATTGGTTGTATTTAATGCATAAGTAACTACTAAGGAGGCCATGTTAGGAGCTAGTAGTCGGCTCAACATAGGAAGAGGTAGGAGCTTATAGAGTTAGGGAAGATCGTACATGGCCCTACGAATGGTATTAAGGAATATAACCCGTCATCCATGCAATTGTAACAAACTAATCAACTAGTAAAAGATAGCTAGGGAGTAGTGAAATCTAAGTAAACACATTTCTCTTATTGTTGTTTTTCTCCACATTTACTTTCCTGTCATTTTATTTTTATTGCATTCATAGTTATTTGGGTTAGTTGACTAGCAACTAATTCCGCCCATTCTTCCAAAACCTGAGATTTTTACTTGCTTTTCATTAAATATAAAAATACAAAAATAATCATCCCTCATCTCTAGACCTAGTTTAATTAGGTTTTAACCCTAGCGAACACTATTCTTTGAGTTGAACGATCAATCCCTCGGTACTTGCCACTACTCTATACTACATTAGTCAGGTACACTGCCTGGTGGGGATTGCAAGCTTCTCAAGATCCCTTGAGAGGTAAAACCTTTTGCAAAGTTGCAAAACAACGCATCAATAAAAGAGATGTTTAGGTCATTCTACTCTTCCCATGGCTCTTTGCCTTTATTTGAGGTGAACTCCTTTTCTTATTCTTCTATACTGGACCCTTCCATGTAAAATATGGAGCTTTTCTTAATAGCATAAGCTTTAAGCTACTACATCCAAACAAAGGTTTTTTTTTGTAGGTTGGAGCTTTATTTTACTTTTAAATACTTATTTCTTTTGTAGTTCTTTAGATTCTGCATAAGAATAGGCAAGGATGAACACAGTAAACATGAAGGTCATGTAAGTATCATTTCTATAAGTTTCTCCTTAATTATATATTTTTTCATAAATTTCTATGCCTTAGTTTATTTTAGATTTTGCAAATAAATGATTGTAATTGTGATGAAATAGGCGAGGATCTTTTGATGAAGGAGCAATGCAATAGACCAAGTTGATAGGCCTGTGGTGTACAAAAGAGTTCCTAAGACATTGGCCAAGTGGGTTTATGAGGACATAAATAGAAATCGCACCATGGTCCTTTTTCAATAGCATGTCTCCTCTCCATATCAAGTAAGTTCACAATTCTAAATTTCTAATAGACAAGTATAGTAGTTACTAACGAATAGTTGGTTGTGGTTTTGATGAGTCATCGAACCTGTCATTCAATTGATGCTTTGCACATGTGAGGTGCGATTCATACTAAGATTTTCAACCTTACCCATATATGTGTAACATGAGTGAAGTGAGTCAACCAGATTTTGAAGCATCTGCATATATGCGATGCAATTTGTACTGAGATTATGCCAGATAATATAATTTTTTTTACAACTACCTTGGTAAGATCCTATCACCTCAAGTTTCTGAGATTGAAGACAAGTTCCAGTTTGATTCGCTCACCAAGTTCTAAAGAGTTCCCACTTTCACGTAAACGCTTTTTCAATCGATATACTTTTCTTAATCTTTTTCATTTTATTTTACCAGAGACTATTTTATGGTTGACAAGGATTCAATACTTGAAAAGCTCATATGAGTCAAATGGCTGGCCTTTGTAATGGAAGTAGGATTATAATAACGCAACTATTGCCACGATAATTGAAGTACATGTTATTACAGGAACACAAGTAATTTCTTGTGCCATCATTGGTCCTGCAAGCAAATAGACGGATCGCGCTGAATGCCTGCAACTGTGACTGCATGGAATGTACTTATACAAGGATGAAAGGGATGGTCAACTGTCACTGCATAGATTATACTTTTAGAAGGATGAAAGCGATGATCAACTGTCACTGCATAGATTATACTTTTAGAAATATTGTTTTTGTATACACGTCGTTAACAACCATGTTTACTTCTACAAATTTGTAAATATATTGAAGGAATTTACGAAATTTTATTATGTCATTTGTCAATATATTGAAGGAATTTACAAATTTGTAAGATGCAACCTGATGACCTTTTCCAAATGCACATCGGGCATTTGACCCGGAGAAATCACTAAAATTTCATTACTAGCTTTTTACGAATGTAACAAATTTACATTTCTTGGTTTATTATTATTTTATTAGTTGTTTCTTTACTATTTCATTCACATTTACATTAATTTGACAAACATTAACTTGATTATACTATTTATATGCTCCCTAAGATGCTAATTAAATGCATCACATAACTTAAAATTTGTGGAATATGGTCATCTCACAATTCCACACCAATGAAACCGATAAAAGATTAAAATTTGATCATATACATAGGAAAAAGTCTACATGTAGAGAAGTACTTGAAAGTCTATCATCATCGCAAGGATCGGGTTTTGAATCGATAGGCGCTCACACACATCATTTTATGTTCGAGTCATTATATTTTAGATTCGCCAACGCTATATTTGTAAATCAATGGGCGATCACACACGTCTTTTGCTACTCAACACAATAAATTTTGGAGACCCCAAGCTTCGACGTTTGTTAGTGTAATTGTAACAAAGCAATTTCTTATCTTATAATGGAATCATTGTCTCATTCTTTGTTTCATATTTTAAATGGAACAAATTTACGTTATTACTTTTCTTATCATCTCATTTCTCTATTTCTTTAAAAAAGTACCCGGTGTCAACGGCTCTTCTAAGCTAGTATAATAATATAGATAACTTAGAAAAATAAGTTTAACTAAAATGATATAAGTCATTAATACTTATATAAAAAAGCATGAAACCGATAATCATGAATAATTACATTAATAACTTAGAAAAAAGATTTTAGCTAAAATAAGTCAAGACAATTACTCTATTACTTACAATAAAAACATGAAAAACTTAATCTTAAAGATAATAAATAGACATGGAGTAATTAGTTTTGATTTAGGTATCGATATAAAAAGAAGTTTACAGGGTCAAAACTATCTGAATAAGTATTGACTGATATTTCTCAAGCATTTAAAACTATATAGTTAAAAATCTTTATAAAATGAAATCTAATAGTAATATAATTGGGCCGCGGTTTAATGGCTCGTATATTTACTTAACTCTGGGATATATATGTTTTTCAGACTCAGATTATGAAGAACGGGTGCCTGAATATCCACTTATGAAATTCAAGGACATAGTAAAGATCACAACCAACCCACAAGGTATGGGAGATTATGTCACCAACATGCTTGATCAAATGAAGGCGTCGAAAGGGATAATTTGGAACACCTTCAAAGAACTTGAAGGATCTTTACTTGAAACCTTCTCCCAAGATTATCCGGTCCCAAGCTTCACTTTAGGCCCATTCCACGAGTATTTCCCAGCATCATCAAGCAGCTTGATCCAACAAGACTGAACCATTCTCTCATGGCTAGACAACCAACCTCCCAAGTCTACTATATATGTAAGTTTTGGAAGTGTTGCGCATATATCGGAGTTAGAATTTAGAGAAGTGGCTTATGCATTGGAAAATATCAGTTTACCATTCTTGTGGGTGGTTCGACCAAGGATAGTTCATGGTTCAAACTGGATTGAGTTGTTGCCTGAAAAGTTCCTTGAAAGAGTAGGTGACAAGGGGCGGATAGTGAAATGGTCTCCTCAACAAGAAGTATTAACTCATCCGGCGATAGGGTGTTTTTGGACTCATAATGGTTGGAATTCAACATTAGAAAGCATATGTGAATGAGTTCCTATGATTTGTTCCCCTTGTTTTGTCGACCAACCGACAAATGCAAGGTACGTAAGTGATGTTTGGAAGATTGGTGTTTTCCTGGAAGACGGTTTCGAAAGGGTCGGGATAGAGTCTGCGATTAAGAGAATAATGATGGATAAAGAAGGAGAAGAAATGCATGAGAGAATAAATTTGTCTTAAGGAGAAGCTAAACCAGTCTCTTGATAAGGGTGGCTCGTCTCATGAGTCATTAAAGAGTTTAGTTGATTATATCTCATCGTTCTAGCATGAATAATTACATGTAATAATTTACATCTATCCAAATGTAAAAGCTACTTGAATACTGTACTTTGCAATATATTTTTCTATTGAAATTGGAAATCTTGTGATAATAACCGAGCAAAGGCGCTTGTCAAATATATATATATCAAATGCCAATTTGATTTTAAGTATTAATATTTCCAATTAGTTGGACCACATCAGATCATATGAAGAGCTTAAAATGTGTCAATTTAAGACTTGGATATGATCATAAAATTGAAAACCCGGCTTCAGGTGGATGATCTTAGTGATCTGATGATGAACTAGCCTTGTGTTAATAATGAGGTCGTAGCTGCTTGAAATTTATGTTTACAAATGTTATTTACAATTAGGTTTTACAATCTGGAATCGTTAATGAAATCTTTTAGTCACACTCGTAGGCCAACTTTGACTAATCTACTTAAGTAAATGATGTAAATATAATATTTTTCCAAAGGGACACACAATGTTATACTCCTATTGGAAGGTACCCTTGTTATCAAATTCATTTTGGATACAATATAATAACATCCACAAGAAACAAAAGTTTAAGGGAACTGAATGGAACCAATTGCAAAAGACCAAATCATCAAAGGACCGAAGGACTTGAACTACTACATAATGCTTATTATGTAAATAGCTAATATAAATACTTATCAAATTTTGACGTTAATTATATGATTCATTTTTGCTAGGCTTAAAATCTGACACATTGTTGACCTTAATTATATGATTCATTTTTGCCTGCCTAATATCGCCTCTAGAAGAAATTACATGTACCTTTCCTAGTTTCCTTGTTTCATTCGACTATGAAATTTTTTTATTGGGAGCTGACGAAAGGAGAATTTACTGCCGCTACACATATTAAAGTGTTTTGAAGCACTCATACCCGTATATAGTCTATTTGGAGAAGCTGTAACTCAAAAGTCATTTAGAGTCGTTAATGAACGATAAATACCAACTTGGAGTATAAACCATCAAATTTTAACATGTTATAGGATTATTATTCTTTATGCCCGTAGCTTATATTTATGCTAGGCTTAGCTCATCTATTATTCATGGTACTATATTTAACATTGGTTGGCCAGTTTTGAAAGCTTAGGTAACTAATTCAAAAAGGACACTCATTGTTGTATTTCCAGGAAGGGATAATTCCAAAATAGTGCCTAAAATCGGATTTACAACCATGACTGAGTCACAAATTATCCAACTTCCAATTTTGGTTATGTGCTACCTGTGCGACTGTACTACTCCATACATTTGTTGACACGTGGCACAACACACATTTCATTTCAACTATTTGCTAATCATGATGTGACCCACTACTATTTTGTTTTACCTGAACTCGTGTGCGACTGGCGGCTGTGCTACTTGAACTTAGTATGCGAACGGCGGCTGTGCTAATGTGTGACTGACAGCACAAAATCATTTTTAGATTTTGTGCCATCAGTCGCACACTAAGTTCAAGTAGCACAGCCTCCAGTCGCACACCAGTTCGGATAAAACAAAATAGTGGTGGGGTCACTGATTCGCCTGAAAACAGTCTACTTATTTAGTCAACCACTTGTGAATGGTCAACTCTACAAGTCAAACTAGAAAGAGGCGAATGCAATAATCCAAGGTAGTACAGTTATATTCCCGGGTCGTTAATTCCCCTACGAGGTTGTGATATCCTGTGATTGAACGAATGAGTGATATAGTTGGTTGATCAGGAATAGGGTTATAAATGATTTGTCATAATACTAAAAGTATAAATAACTCAAATGAGTTATATCAACTAATAAGTACGATCAAAAACCCTAGAAACGTAAAACGTATTAAAAACGTACGTTTAAATTAAATTAAACGTAAACGTACAAAAATAAAAGTGAAAAGTGATCAATATAAACCCCACAAATGTAAAATTTATATTTTTGAGATCCTAAAAATAAAAGAAAATTATTAGAAAAAGAAAATTATTTATTTAACTTATATATTATTTATTATTAATTAATTACTATTTAATCGTATTTATTAAATACCTAAATAATAAGAAAACTAAAATAAGGCTTAGACAAATAAAATAAAAACTTAGAAAAATCTAAAATATTATAAAAGAAATTTTAAAACTAAAATTATATTTATTCAACTATTTATTTATTATTAATTAATTATTATTTGATTATTAATTAACTAATTAAACTAATTTAATTATAAATACTAGAATATGAACAGTAAAAATTCTAGAAAAATTTCTAAAAATACTCTAACTTATATAAAAGCTAGAAAAATTATAAAAACTATGTGGTACTTAATAAAATATAATTATGCTATTTAGTTATTTAATATTAATTATTAATTAATTAAACTAGTATTAATTCTAAATATTACTAGATGACAAAAGAAAAATCTGGAAAAATTTATAAAAGTACTTTAATATAAAAGAGATTTAATAAAAATATAAAAATACAGAAGTGCGTATAAATAAGCTAAAAAGAAAATTAAATAGATAGTTTCTATTAAATAGAAGCTATCACTATAAGTAAGTTTGGCTTTTTCTGGTTTTTCTTTTATAAAACTATTAAAATACTTAAAATAAGAAATTATTACAAAAACAACTAACTTGGAAACTCAAAATAAGCACTGTAAGTGCTTATTACCCCAAACAGTTGACCAAGTTTGACTTTTTAAGGAAATAAACTCAAATGAGCTTATGTGGGGTCCACTAGGGTAGATTCTAGTTCCTATGAGTTGTTTGAACAATATTTAACAAGATTCAACCAAATAAGTAGCTTGAATAAGCCACAAAACACAAATAAGCACTTTGCTTATTGGATTCTGAGACAGAAAATGGGACAACTTTGTGAGGTAAAACCAAGTGGGGTCCACTATGATCTAGGCCAAACAAAGGTTCAATTATTCAAGCCTGGTAGGAGGGGGTTGGAAGAATCAAAATTGGAGGTGTGGGACCCACTGATGAGCTCAGAAAGAGCTTGTGAAGTGAGGGGTCCAATCTGATTCACTCAGTTAATCTGACTGAGTGAAACAAGCTTGAAAGCTTGTTACAAGCTTTAAAACAAGCTTAAGGAAAGAAACAAAATATTAGTACTGTGTATATATTGTATATTAACAAATATGAACAAGTGTGTTCACTGGATTTGGCTAATAAGCTTGCAATAAGCTTATAAGCACTTCCAATAAAACTGAGATCCAAACACCCTAGACAGGCAACCAAAGTGGTTAAATTGAGCTTATGATATAAGCTCAAAAGAACTTATTGAATGCTGAACTATTAAGTTGGGCAGGTAAGGATTCCAAAATGCCAAAGCTTGACCAATGGGGACCACTGGGTAGCTTTTGAAGGGCTTATGAAGATTGGTGGGTTGACTGAGTCACTCAGTTAACTGAGTGAATGGACAAGCTTAAGCTGAGATGCAGCCCTAGTAAAAGGACTTGTGAGTGAAAATTAAAACTTGAACTTGATAGATGAGCAGCTTAGCTTCTTAAAGAGTCTTAGATCACAAGCCAAAACTCATTGATGAGCTTATGATGGGCTTGTGAAATTGCTTGTTTACACTGAGTGATCAGTGATTAGGTTTATTTGATAGCACAAGTTAAGCAAGAATAAGCAGTTCAGATAAGCAATTAAAAGCAAATAAGCACTTAGTTCAGATAACTAGCCACATGGGCATCATAAATAACCAAAATACTCAGACCAACACTCACTAAACAAGCTTATGCAAGCTTGTGAAAGTGAGTATCAAAACTGTGTTCAGGGGAGGCTTATGAAGAATCACCAAAAGTTAAGCACAAATTAAGCTCTATAATCAGCTAGATAAAAATTAATAAAAATGGTAACAAGGAGATCAGCAACAAGACTTTATAATCCTACAAGCTCAAGTCCTAATATCAATTAACAAGTTCACAATTAAATTCCAAAGTTTATTCAAAAATTAGTGTGACTAAAAATTGACTTTTTAATATTAACTCTAAGTTGACTAATTTGAGCTTGATCCTAGATTTACTTACTGGTTATGTTGTATTAAGCTATACTAAGATGAATTTAAGCTAGGTTATCAGATTATAAGCTAGTATGGTGATTATGGAACTAATAATCCTAACAGTTAAACAGCTAGATCAATTACCAACTAATTTTGATTTTTTAACTACTGAGACCTCTATATTATGACTAAAATGAACTCTATCAACCTAAACTAACATGCAGCAACAAGAACTAGAGACAATAACATGCAATAACTCACTATGGCAGCTTGATCCAAACACCCCTAGACAAGGACTATTTCTTGATTACTGTTACTCAACACTGATTTAGAGCATGAAACTGAATCTTAACACTTGATACAGATGTAATAAGATCAAATGAGCACAGTTAAACAGATTATAACCACAATTACCAACTAGAACCTATGAATTACTACTAAGCTAATTTTGACTGTCTAACTAAATTACTAGCAACTAAGATTTCCAAAACACAAACTACTAATTTTACTTTATATTATCACTAACCAACATCAAATAAGCAGGAACCAAGAAGAATTAAACTAAATTAAGAACAAGAATAGTAAATGCCAAAAATCAAGAATTTAGCTTACAACTTGAATCCAAGTCACAACTGAGAACCAAGAACAATTAACCACTCCTATATGCTTACCACTAAGCTCTAAACCAAGGCAATCCAAGATGAACCTTGCTCCTTTGCTTTCTTCACAGCAACTTTCTAGTTTAATTCCTAATTATTTGATTTCTTTTTGTATTTTCCTTTTTTAGTGATCCTTGCTGATTTTGAGTATCTAAAAGCTTGCTATGGCTTACTGAGAACCAAGTAGTGTTATTAGAATCCTCTAATTAACAAACATCAAACTGAAATTAAATGACTTGATATGAAAATGGGACAAAGTGAAATTCTTGAAAACTTAAAAGATAGATTGAAACTGAGTAACCAAGTTGTTTATTACACTTAGCAAAGCTAATAAACACTTACAACAACAGAAATTGACAATTACACTAATGATACAACTAGATTGATTAACTACGATTGATCATAAACTAGATTAATATTATGATGCTTCTTCTTTCCTTCTTTCTTCTGTATTTATCACCCTTTTTCATCCCACTAGCATCCAGATACTTTCCCACATTGTTCCACAGCCATTGATTGAGTCAAATTGATCTTGTCCGTTTAAATCCAAATTTGGCGCCAAAACGAGCCACGTGGATAGAAGCAGTTCTGTCATAATTAATGCTTCTTGGGAGTGTTAGGAAGTGTAAGGGACAAGTTTTGGATAGTTTGGACCAAGTTGGAATGGTTTTGCTCAATACTGGGGGTAGTAGTGGTATTGGGGTGAAAATGGGTGAGAAAGGCATTAATTATGACAGGTTTTTGTGGAAAGGGGTGGTGGAGAGTGGGTAGGAATATAGGGTGAGCTGTAAGGGGGTGGGGTGGAGAATGCAAGTGGTGATTACAGGCGGGGGTTGAGGTGGAAGACGAAGAGGGAAAGACGGGGGTGTGGTGTTTGTCTGTTTTATTTATTTACAAAGGGAGTGGGCTGGAATATTTTGGGCCCAAGTGGTTTAGTAATTGGGTTGGACTGGATTTGGTGTGGATTTGGATTTGGTTTATTGATAATACAAAGGTGGATCCGGTTTGTATAATGAAGCCCAAGGACCATATGTGAAAATTATGCATTTTTTTAGGGACCTGATTTGTAACTTTCCCAACTTCACATAAGGACCAAACCTGCAATTTAACATTAGTACAAGGACCACAAGTATAAATTTTCCATTTTTTTTAAACCTTAGGGACCAAATCTGCCAATATAGAAACTCCAGGGACCAAACTTGTAATTTCTCAAAACTTTTCTCATAAGGACCAATTATGTCAAACATGAATAGTACAAGGTTTATTTTGATTAATTTCCAATTTTAAAACCCCAAGGACCATTTTTGACACTTTTCCAAAGCTGAGGGACCAAAGTTGTAATTTTGAGACTTTTAACTTCAAAGGATTATTTTGAACAACTTGTGAATCCCAAGGACCTAAAATGATATTTTTACAAGTTTTGAGTGACCAGGGACTAGTTTTGCCAATTATTCAAAGTTCAGGGACTGAAACTGTAAATTATTAATATTTTGTATGTTTTTCATCAGTTTTCATCCCTTTTGCACTTGTAACACCTAAAAACACAGTTTGGTGATATTTCCAGTATTTTAAATCATATCAGTATGTTTTCAGATGTTTTGTAGCTTAAATGTGACAGAAATGATGAGTATTTAGACACTCATCAATCCCCCACACTAAGCTATTGCTAGTCCCTAGCAATATTTTATGAAGTTTTAATGGATTTGAAAGAACTCTTTACCAAAAGCCATCACTTCTGGAGTAGCCAGGTGTAAGAACTGTGGTACACCTGATAACCGTGTGATTTTGAGCAAACCACCAGCTGTCAACGGATTTGATTAGTCTTTACCAAAAGCCGTTTGCTTCTGGACTAGCCAACTCTTGATGGAATAGTCAACATCTTGGTGAGCTGATTACCAATTATGGATTTTCCACGGCCTTTACCACAAGCCATAATCTTGTGGGCTAGCCAACTCATTCGCTTTTTAGGATATGGCGAGTTGAGGTACCATACAATTTTTGGCAAATTGCAAGCCATCAACGGGTTTGAGATATCTTTACCAAGAACCATTTGCTCCTGGATTAGCCAATCCTTATGTGGGTTAAACATGGTGGACTGATTACCATTTATTTTCGTTCTAAGTGAGAAAAAATTTTAAAATTTTTGGCTAAAATGGCGGTTCCTGATGGAACATGTCTTTGAATTCGTGAGAATTCCCCCCCCCCCCCCCCCCCCACACACTTAGAACTGAATATTGCCCTCAATATTCAAAGTACCGGGTGTTAAACCGAACTTAGAACGTAAAAGGGAAATATTACTTAGCCATTATTTAAGATGTATATACATACATATATTTTTTAGATAAAACTTCTTAAATAGAAGCTATCACTATTTTTACATTTTTTTGTAAAAATAATATATATATATATATATATATATATATATATATATATATATATATATATATATATATATATATATATATATATATATATATATATATATATATATATATATATATATATATGTACAAAATGTGGGTTAGTAACTCCCCCACACTAGGGTGGTACACACGGGTGAAAACCCATGTTTGTGCTAATGTTTTTGATTCCCGAGTCACTAGCTTGACTCGACCCCGATTTGATTTCTTTCCTCCCAAACTGTCAGGTTTATTACGCAAGCTAACCGCTTGTGAACGGTTAACTGTAATAAAGAGCTCCTGAACAGGCCGGGAGAAAAAGCAATTTAAAAATCTATGGGGAAGTAAGTGGAAGAAACCATCTCCATCGGACTTTCATACAAAATGTTTGCATACACATTGAAGTACATGAAAGTTCCACACCAAGAGAGATATATCTGGCATTTAAACCAATGTTATATGGAAGATGCCAGGGTCAAAGGTAACATCTTCACTCCCGAATGAGTGAAGGGAAGGAGAAATCACCGGGTAGGTGAAGGGTAGTAGGGAGATCAGAACAGCAGTAATCACAAGAACTTCCTCCTCAAGAATTTGAAATTTAAGTGAAGGAGGCAAGGTCTTATGCTTGATCTCAGGAAATTTATCAGTTTTTACAACGGATTTGATTTCCTCTTTATGAAGTTGTTTGGGAGGGAGGATGTTATAACAATTTTCAACTGATTTATAATTGTTTGGGTACAACAATTGTTCAAGAAGATCATTAATATCTCCCTCTTGATCAATCTCAGAATCATGTATTCTAGGAATAAATGAATCCAAATTGATATAATCTCCCATCTGATCCATAATAGAATCACTTTCCTCAACCAGATTAAGAAAAGATGAAGAGTCAGCTAAGATATCACTCTTAGTGTCATCTTCATCCCATATGGGATCATTATGGAGTTCTTTTAGTGGAGGAGGGGAAATTTGATCATTACTTAGCAATTCCTCAAGGAGAAGAATATCTCCCTCCTGATCACTCTCAGTATCATCTACATCCCAAATGGGACCACTTTCCTCAACCGGAGTGAAGGAAGTGGTAGAGTCAGAAATGATGGAATGAGATAATGGAGTGGGATCACCACTCACCAAATTAAGAACATAACCAAGATCTTCTTGAGAGTACTCCTGTGAGGCAACATCAATGACATCGATTCGGTTAACCGATTCAGAGTTATAGTTTGAGGAGTATCTCGAAGTTTGATCATGGTTAAAGGTAATAGCCTCATGACCCATACGCAATGTGATCTTATGCTCAAATACATCTATAAGAGCGTGGCCCGTTCTTAAGAATCCTCGTCCAAGAATGAGAGGAATCCTAGGATCAGCATTGAATTCAACAACCACAAAGTCAGCTGGAAAATGGAATTTCCCTACTTTCACAAATGCGTCCTCGGCAATACTGAGGGGCATAGATACGGAACGATCTGCAAGCTCAAGAGTCATGCAGGTATGGGTAAGTTTAGGAAGAGAAAGTTTTTTCCATACTGAATTAGGCATCAGGTTAATGCTGGCATCCAGATCGGCCAAGGCGTTGCATGCAACCATTCCTGGGAATTCACAAGGTAAGATAAATTTCCCAGGATCTCCAAGCTTCTCGGGAAGCTTCTTTAAGATAACTGCAGAGCAGTTCTCATTTAGAGAAGTTTTTGCCAATTCAACCAGTTTTTCCTTGTCGTTTAACAACTGTTTGATTGTTGATGCAAACTTGGGCATCAAGATTACAGCATCCGCAAGACTTATGTCAAATTGCAAATCTTTAAAGATTTGCAAGAGTTTGTCCATTTGGTAATTAGACCTCTCGCGGTGCTCTTACTCATTCAAGCGTGAAGGGTAAGGAAGGGTAGGCTTAAAAGGTTTGGATTTAGGGACAGTAGGCTCAGGAGTTTCATCAGTCTCAAAGACAACTCCTGATTTGGTTTTCTTTTGAGGGACAACTTGCGGTTGGACGTGTGCGGTACTTCGTGGGCTTAGAGTTTGCACCTGGTCCTTGGCAACCTCGTTCTCTTTTTCCACATCGTATAACGGTGGTGGAATAGGAGTAGAGGGTCCCTCATAAGCAGCACCACTACGAGTGGTGATAGCTTTGATGATGTTGGAATCCTCCTCATCATCACTATCATAAAGTACACTCTTTCGGGAAGCATTAAGCATATGAGAATAAGTCATAGCTGCCCTTTGATCATAAAGATTGCTTGACAAACTTTTAACTGTAAACCGTGAAAGAGTGGGATCTATTCTTGATGATGTAGGAGTAATTGGGGGTGTAGAATTTGGGACAACCGTGGTTTGGACGTAATGAGTACTTTCATTGGTTGGTCCATCTTTGTCACTATGAATAGTGACAGCTTTGAGTTCACCCCTGGGATTCGCAACAGTATTACTCGGGAGACTTCCCGAGGTGGAAGGTGGAACGAGTTGTTTCACCAAATCAGATATCATACTCTTAAGATCGTTCTTTAGCTCATGATTGTTCTTCGCAATTGAAGAATCAAATTCATTCTTCAAATTGGGGATTTGGTTTTGAACCACTCTCATTTTAGCATCAGTAGCCTTGATGTGGTTAGCTAGTTCAGCAGATTGAGATTCTTGGAACGAAACCATTTGATTATTAGGAGCTGAATACCCTTGATTAGAATTTGAATTCCCTTTATAGGGAGGGTATTGAACAGGAACAATTTGATTGTTCTGAGCACGATATTGATTTTGGTTATTATGCCCTCTTGGCTGATTAGGATTAGACCTATTTGAATTGTTGGGTTGATATGATCCTGATGGTCCCTCTTGGTTATTAGTACGGTAATTTGTTTCAGCTTGAGGATGGTATTGGTTACCTCCTTGATTGAAATTACCGGCTAGAGCATCGACTTCAAATGCATTGCCATCGGTGGCAGTACAGTTGTAGTATGCATGAGGACCACCACAAGTGACACATGGTTCAATCTTTTTGACTTCAGCACGTGTAGATGGCTCTTTCTTTTGGTTAAGAGTCAAATTTTTAAGAGCATCCATGAGTTGAGCAAACTGAGTATTGTCAACAGTTTGAGTCATGGGAGATGAAGTAGAAGGTGAATCACTTGCTTTGGGAGCAACTGGTTTGTTTCTTGAGGTACGGACCTCAGCTTTGTTCTCTATAATGGCTAAAGCATCCTTTGTTGTTCGATTCAAAAAATTACCTCCCGCGGAGGAATTAAGAGAATCTTGATCAGCTTGTCTTATGCCATTATAGAAAGTATCCAGATATATCAACTCAGAAAATCCATGATGAGGACAGTTGCGTAGCATTTCCTTAAAACGATCCCATGATTCACTGAATGTTTCATCAAAATGTTGTGTGAATTTCATGATTTCATTCCGGAGATTCGTGGTTTTTTAAGGAGGATAGAATTTATGCACAAACTTCTGTACTAAATCTTCCCACGTTTCAATCGACTTAGGGGGTTGTTTGTCAAGCCAAATCCTGGCGGGCCCGTCGAGGGAAAACGGGAAAAGAAGAAGTTTTATTGCATCCTCAGGGACGTTTTTACATTTCAAGGTGGATGTGATTTTATTGAACCACCGAATGTGATAGTGAGGATCGTCCCTATCAAAACCATAGAATTGACGCGCTGTCACTAGGTTTATTAACCCTATTTTAAGCTCAAAGTTCTCAGCTACGATGGCTGGAACAACAATGGCATCTCCGTACCCATCGGTGGGTGCTTGGAGAAGCTCATTCATCGTTTGTTCTTCTGTCATTTTGACATGAATTTTTGGTTCAGTACGTATCTCGGGTACGACTGAGGGAGCAGAACGTCTACGACTTCTTCGAGGTATGGCTACAAGCTCACGAAGAGGACTTGATGACCTTGAAGAACGAGTGCGCATGCACTAAGACGCGTCTAAGGATCCTTGAAGAAAAGGAAACTCAGGAGGGGTGCGAAGAGTATTTTTGTGATTATTTATCTTTTATATATATATAGAAAGAAAAAGAAAACATTTTTGTATTTTATATTGTTTATGGAAGATTAAAATATGATATTATATATAATATAAATACAAGGGATAGATAATCAATCAAACCGATACGTTCAACGCAGCACAACCTCCCCGGCAGCGGCGCCAAAAATTGATTCGCCTGAAAATAGTCTACTTATTTAGTCAACCACTTGTGAATGGTCAACTCTACAAGTCAAACTAGAAAGAGGCGAATGCAATAATCCAAGGTAGTACAGTTATATTCCCGGGTCGTTAATTCCCCAACGAGGTTGTGATATCTTGTGATTGAACGAATGTGTGATATAGTTGGTTGGAATAGGTTTATAAATGATTTGTCACAATACTAAAAGTATAAATAACTCAAATGAGTTATATCAACTAATAAGTACGATCAAAAACCCTAGAAACGTAAAACGTATTAAAAACGTACGTTTAAATTAAATTAAACGTAAACGTACAAAAATAAAAGTGAAAAGTGATCAATATAAACCCCACAAATGTAAAATTTATATTTTTGAGATCCTGAGAATAAAAGAAAATTATTAGAAAAAGAAAATTATTTATTTAACTTATATATTATTTATTATTAATTAATTACTATTTAATCGTATTTATTAAATACCTAAATAATAAGAAAACTAAAATAAGGCTTAGACAAATAAAATAAAAACTTAGAAAAATCTAAAATATTATAAAAGAAATTTTAAAACTAAAATTATATTTATTACACTATTTATTTATTATTAATTAATTATTATTTGATTATTAATTAACTAATTAAACTAATTTAATTATAAATACTAGAATATGAACAGTAAAAATTCTAGAAAAATTCCTAAAAATACTCTAACTTATATAAAAGCTAGAAAAATTATAAAAACTATGTGGTACTTAATAAAATATAATTATGCTATTTAGTTATTTAATATTAATTATTAATTAATTAAACTAGTATTAATTCTAAATATTACTAGATGACAAAAGAAAAATCTGGAAAAATTTATAAAAGTACTTTAATATAAAAGAGATTTAATAAAAATATAAAAATACAGAAGTGCTTATAAATAAGCTAAAAAGAAAATTAAATAGATAGTTTCTATTAAATAGAAGCTATCACTATAAGTAAGTTTGGCTTTTTCTGGTTTTTCTTTTATAAAACTATTAAAATACTTAAAATAAGAAATTATTACAAAAACAACTAACTTGGAAACTCAAAATAAGCACTGTAAGTGCTTATTACCCCAAACAGTTGACCAAGTTTGACTTTTTAAGGAAATAAGCTCAAATGAGCTTATGTGGGGTCCACTAGGGTAGATTCTAGTTCCTATGAGTTGTTTGAACAATATTTAACAAGATTCAACCAAATAAGTAGCTTGAATAAGCCACAAAACACAAATAAGCACTTTGCTTATTGGATTCTGAGACAGAAAATGGGACAACTTTGTGAGGTAAAACCAAGTGGGGTCCACTATGATCTAGGCCAAACAAAGGTTCAATTATTCAAGCCTGGTAGGAGGGAGGTTGGAAGAATCAAAATTGGAGGTGTGGGACCCACTGATGAGCTCAGAAAGAGCTTGTGAAGTGAGGGGTCCAATCTGATTCACTCAGTTAATCTGAGTGAGTGAAACAAGCTTGAAAGCTTGTTACAAGCTTTAAAACAAGCTTAAGGAAAGAAACAAAATATTACTGTGTATATATTGTATATTAACAAATATGAACAAGTGTGTTCATTGGATTTGGCTAATAAGCTTGCAATAAGCTTATAAGCACTTCCAATAAAACTGAGATCCAAACACCCTAGACAGGCAACCAAAGTGGTTAAATTGAGCTTATGATATAAGCTCAAAAGAACTTATTGAATTCTGAACTATTAAGTTGGGCAGGTAAGGATTCCAAAATGCCAAAGCTTGACCAATGGGGACCACTGGGTAGCTTTTGAAGGGCTTATGAAGATTGGTGGGTTGACTGAGTCACTCAGTTAACTGAGTGAATGGACAAGCTTAAGCTGAGATGCAGCCCTAGTAAAAGGACTTGTGAGTGAAAATTAAAACTTGAACTTGATAGATGAGCAGCTTAGCTTCTTAAAGAGTCTTAGATCACAAGCCAAAACTCATTGATGAGCTTATGATGGGCTTGTGAAATTGCTTGTTTACACTGAGTGATCAGTGATTAGGTTTATTTGATAGCACAAGTTAAGCAAGAATAAGCAGTTCAGATAAGCAATTAAAAGCAAATAAGCACTTAGTTCAGATAACTAGCCACATGGGCATCATAAATAACCAAAATACTCAGACCAACACTCACTAAACAAGCTTATGCAAGCTTGTGAAAGTGAGTATCAAAACTGTGTTCAGGGGAGGCTTATGAAGAATCACCAAAAGTTAAGCACAAATTAAGCTCTATAATCAGCTAGATAAAAATTAATAAAAATGGTAACAAGGAGATCAGCAACAAGACTTTATAATCCTACAAGCTCAAGTCCTAATATCAATTAACAAGTTCACAATTAAATTCCAAAGTTTATTCAAAAATTAGTGTGACTGAAAATTGACTTTTTAATATTAACTCTAAGTTGACTAATTTGCGCTTGATCCTAGATTTACTTACTGGTTATGTTGTATTAAGCTATACTAAGATGAATTTAAGCTAGGTTATCAGATTATAAGCTAGTATGGTGATTATGGAACTAATAATCCTAACAGTTAAACAGCTAGATCAATTACCAACTAATTTTGATTTTTTAACTACTGAGACCTCTATATTATGACTAAAATGAACTCTATCAACCTAAACTAACATGCAGCAACAAGAACTAGAGACAATAACATGCAATAACTCACTATGGCAGCTTGATCCAAACACCCCTAGACAAGGACTGTTTCTTGATTAGTGTTACTCAACACTGATTTAGAGCATGAAACTGAATCTTAACACTTGATACAGATGTAATAAGATCAAATGAGCACAGTTAAACAGATTATAACCACAATTACCAACTAGAACCTATGAATTACTACTAAGCTAATTTTGACTGTCTAACTAAATTACTAGCAACTAAGATTTCCAAAACACAAACTACTAATTTTACTTTATATTATCACTAACCAACATCAAATAAGCAGGAAACAAGAAGAATTAAACTAAATTAAGAACAAGAATAGTAAATGCCAAAAATCAAGAATTTAGCTTACAACTTGAATCCAAGGCACAACTGAGAACCAAGAACAATTAACCACTCCTATATGCTTACCACTAAGCTCTAAACCAAGGCAATCGAAGATGAACCTTGCTCCTTTGCTTTCTTCACAGTAACTTTCTAGTTTAATTCCTAATTATTTGATTTCTTTTTGTATTTTCCTTTTTTAGTGATCCTTGCTGATTTTGAGTATCTAAAAGCTTGCTATGGCTTACTGAGAACCAAGTAGTGTTATTAGAATCCTCTAATTAACAAACATCAAACTGAAATTAAATGACTTGATATGAAAATGGGACAAAGTGAAATTCTTGAAAACTTAAAAGATAGATTGAAACTGAGTAACCAAGTTGTTTATTACACTTAGCAAAGCTAATAAACACTTACAACAACAGAAATTGACAATTACACTAATGATACAACTAGATTGATTAACTACGATTGATCATAAACTAGATTAATATTATGATGCTTCTTCTTTCCTTCTTTCTTCTGTATTTATCACCCTTTTTCATCCCACTAGCATCCAAATACTTTCCCACATTGTTCCACAGCCATTGATTCAGTCAAATTGATCTTGTCCATTTAAATCCAAATTTGGCGCCAAAATGAGCCACGTGGATAGAAGCAGTTCTGTCATAATTAATGCTTCTTGGGAGTGTTAGGAAGTGTAAGGGACAAGTTTTGGATAGTTTGGACCAAGTTGGAATGGTTTTGCTCAATACTGTGGGTAGTAGTGGTATTGGGGTGAAAATGGGTGAGAAAGGCATTAATTATGACAGGTTTTTGTGGAAAGGGGTGGTGGAGAGTGGGTAGGAATATAGGGTGAGCTGTAAGGGGGTGAGGTGGAGAATGCAAGTGGTGATTACAGGCGGGGGTTGAGGTGGAAGACGAAGAGGGAAAGACAGGGGTGTGGTGTTTGTCTGTTTTATTTATTTACAAAGGGAGTGGGCTGGAATATTTTGGGCCCAAGTGGTTTAGTAACTGGGTTGGACTGGATTTGGTGTGGATTTGGATTTGGTTTATTGATAATACAAAGGTGGATCCGGTTTGTATAATGAAGCCCAAGGACCATATGTGAAAATTATGCATTTTTTTAGGGACCTGATTTGTAACTTTCCCAACTTCACATAAGGACCAAACCTGAAATTTAACATTAGTACAAGGACCACAAGTATAAATTTTCCATTTTTTTAAACCTTGGGGACCAAATCTGCCAATATAGAAACTCCAGGGACCAAACTTGTAATTTCTCAAAACTTTTCTCATAAGGACCAATTATGTCAAACATGAATAGTACAAGGTTTATTTTGATTAATTTCCAATTTTAAAACCCCAAGGACCATTTTTGACACTTTTCCAAAGCTGAGGGACCAAAGTTGTAATTTTGAGATTTTTAACTTCAAAGGATTATTTTGAACAACTTGTGAATCCCAAGGACCTAAAATGATATTTTTACAAGTTTTGAGTGACCAGGGACTAGTTTTGCCAATTATTCAAAGTTCAGGGACTGAAATTGTAAATTATTAATATTTTGTATGTTTTTCATCAGTTTTCATCCCTTTTGCACTTGTAACACCTAAAAACACAGTTTGGTGATATTTCCAGTATTTTAAATCATATCAGTATGTTTTCAGATGTTTTGTAGCTTAAATGTGACAGAAATGATGAGTATTTAGACACTCATCAGTCACCTCATGATTGGTAAATAGTTGGTAAATAGTTGAAATGAAATGTGTGTTGTGCCACATGTCAATAAATGTATGGAATAGCACAGTCGCACATGTAACACATGACCAAAATTGGAAGTTGGATAATTTGTGACTCAGATATGGTTGTAAATTCGATTCTAGGCACTATTTTGAAATTATCCCTTCCAGGAAAGCACTGGACCCAATTTTGAAAGTGAAGGCCAATTAAATTTTGGAAAAACTAAATTGCAAAAGTCGTCCTCGTGGTTTGATCAAATTGCATGTTTTGTATGTGTGGTTTGGAAAGTGCAAACTGCATCCTTGTGGGAAAACCTTGGGTCCGATTTCGTCATTTCCTAAACTAAAATTATTAAATTACCCTCATCATCTTCATTCTTAAATAGGTCGAACAAAAATGTATTTTAATAATTTCAGTTTAGAGAAGGACGAAATCGGATCCAAGGTTTTCTCACAAGGATGCCGCTTGCACTTTTTGAACCGTATGGATGAAACATGCAATTTGGCCAAATCACAAGGACAATTTTTGCAATTTACTCTTTTGCAAAACAAGGATGGCTGAAAATAGTTCCACCGACTTGAATGGACCCAATCTGAATGACCAAATTTCATCCACGTGAAGTATTATGTAAAAAGCACTATAAGAATCTTCCTCTCAATCACCTTTGCTTTGAACCTGCCTGAACATGGAGAACTGTGGAAACGGTACAAGAACACACCGGAGAGTAGTATTGTTTCCACTACCATTCCAAGGTCATATAAATCCCATGCTTCAGCTAGCAAATATTCTACACACTCATGCTTTCAAGATAACTATTATACACGCCGAATATAATTCTCCTAATTATTCAAACTACCCTCACTTCACCTTCAAGTCCATCAAGGACAACTTTTCCAAGATTGCGGACGAGTTGGCTACTAATCCAGATGGTAGTTATTTTATTAACTACCTAAATAGAAGCTGTGTCGATTCGTTTAAGGAATGTCTATCTGGGTTGTTGGATAAGGAAGCAGTTGCGTGTTTGATCGCAGATGCTGGATTCTACTTTACGCATGCAGTGGCGGATGAGCTTAACCTTCCACGGATGGCGCTTAGGACAACTAGTATCGGTGCTTCCCTTGTTTATGGCGCTCTACCGTTCTACTCTATCGAGGATTGCTTTAACCTTACAAAAAAAGGTCATTTACGTATTACTAGTATTAATTTAATTCCGTATCCTTGCTTCGTATATAACTGACCGATGTTGTACAATTCCAAAACGTCTTTTAAAAATATCTTCTATAAAACTTCTAATTTTCAGAGGAACTAAACGTCAGATTACACATTTTTTGAAAATTTTACAATATATGAGTTTCGTTAGTGGTTGATCGAGTAAGAGGGGAGGGAGTGATAACATCTAATAACACCAACACCACTGCCACGTCAGCGCCACATCACTTTAACATCAAATAACATAACACCAAAAACACCAGGAAATCATAACACCAAATAACACCACTTTTTACAATTTTACAAATTCTACCCTCAACAATTTCATTCATTAAATTTTCAAACAATATATTATTAAATATATTCCGCTCGTATTTGAATTTGAATTTTAAATATATATCCCGCTCATTTTTTATTTTGAATTTCAATTGTATCCCGCTCATTTTTAAAATTGAATTTAAAATGTATCCCGCTCCTAGTGTTTCAGACGGCTATAAATAGCATACCAAATTACAAATTTTTTTCAAACTTCAAGCATTTGAAATGAGTAATCGTTGGTCAGTAGAAGAAGAAACATTGCTAGCTCAAGTTTGGGTTAAAGTTCATGACTGTTATCCACAATGCAATGTCTTTTTGGAACCGGGTTGTAACCATGTTCAACGAACGTTCTGATGGTGTCAATCGAAACGGAGGTATGATCATGAGTAAGTGGAGCAGTCTCAACTGTGAATGTGTTGTATTCAATGGTATTTATCAAAGTTTAGTGCGAACAACCAGGGACGATCACACTGTTTGCCTCGTGAATGCAATGAGAAATTTTAAAGATCGCTATAATGGGAAAAGCTTCAAATATGTTCAAGCTTGGGAGGTTTTGAGAACCCACCCCAGATGGGCCGAATAAAAGCTTCAAATCGTATGTCTTGTTTCGTATCGTATCTGTTATTTGTGTTGTATGCCTTGTTTTCGTAATGTATTGTAATTTTTTTTAACGAAATAAATTTATTTAAAATAAACATACTAAACAGAAATACTTAAACGTTACATAAACATAAATTAAAATCGATACTGAAATAAAACATCACCTAAAGATAAACCTAACTTCAGTTGTAGTCCGGGTGATCCCAAGTTTGAGAGTTGTTGGAGTCATACCCATCGTCATACGCAGAGTACCTCGCAAACTTCTCTTGCTCTAACTGAGCTTCCAACCTACTCAGCTCTCGCTCATCCTCAGAGTTCCATCCACCATCATTAGCCGGCACATTATCCTCAAAGTTTAGCCGGAAGTGATCTAGATGAGGCAGCTGTTGTTGTTGCACAACAAATCCTGATGCAGATGAACTAGATGCACCTTGTTGTTGTTGTTGTTGTTGTTGTTGATATCGTTGTTGTTCAACCTTACCAGATTCAACATTTTCTTCAAAATTCCAACGGATTTTGTTGGAGTTTTGGCCTGAATCTGGTTGATACAAACCCATAGTGATTCAATAACAGCAGCTTCCTTACGATATTCATCGTATAAGAATGTGTCGATCACATATTTCCTATCTTCTGAGATGTCTGTGGACTCTCTGTAGCGTTCTCTAAGTCGTTTTTTTTGTTGTTTCGCCGCCTCCAACTTCTTGATGACTTCAACAATAGCATTTTGGCGATCCACGTCACGATTCTCGGTTTCATTTTTGATAAATCGTTGCAGTTCCTCGATGGTATGTGGTAGTTTACAAGCCATAATTGTGTGTAAATATGTTAACTGTGTGAATGCTAAGTGTGTATATATTTGTAAATAATGTGTTGTATTTATAAGGTTTAAAAAAAATTGAATTCTAGCCGTTTGGCTTCAAACGGTTGTGTTATAGTACATAATAACGTTAGGGGGGTGTTGTTGTAATTTTTTTTAATCATTCCAGTAGTAACGCACGTTACTACTCCAACGTACGTTACCATCTGTTACACCCCAATTTACCTGACTTGCAGCGGAATGGAATGCCTGAGGGTGTAACTGTCATAGCATCACAAACAAGGATATATTGAACGACTTAAAGTGTCGTTTAAAAATACGTCGTTTGATTCATTGAAAATATTCAGAGTTATAAAGACATAGGTCCCAAAAGTTGGAAAAGTTTACGGAAACAAGTTTAATACAATCAAACGACATTTAAACATAAGTGCAAGAAAGTCCGAATGAGCCGCGTCATCCTTGTTACACAAAATGACTCCATGCATGCCATGAGAATATGCCTTAGTTACCTGAGAAATACATTGCGAAAACGGTCAACATAAAGTTGGTGAATAATCATAGGTTTATAGGTAAATCGTATGTACATAAACCACAAGCATAAAGTAAGGTGACAAAATGTCAAAAAGCTACATTGTCTCTTAAGCTCATGGCCCCGAAGCTAGACATACTAAAATTGGCCCCAAAGGAGTGGTTACCAGTCACTCAAATATTAGACATGAAATGCATTCGTTTTCCTTATGGAGCAACCCAAACACGAATGGAGGAGTCACCCTCAATAGATCTATTCATTCACTCTCGCTTGGCAATATAATTAACGGTCCATGATAATAAAGGGGACTTGAAGTGGTAGTACTAGCAACTTAAGCAATGTACGGAATTTAATACTTGGGCATGTACAAAAATAATTGTGCAATGTATTCTCCCCCGTGGGATTTGAAATCAAATAAGTAATTAAAACGGGGCTATGAAGACTCACCTTAGCAAAAGTAATATCCGATAGACAAAGTAGTAGTTAGAAATAAGGTCCGGGTACTCTAATCGCGACCTAAATAATGCATATGTCTTAGGTTCGAAAACAAGGTCAAGCATGCAAGTCATACACTATATTATCACTTGTACATGTTGTTGAAATTTTTATTGTCAAAAACGTAGGTAATCAAAGTAATCTCGTATTTAAGTCATCCACCATTTTAGAAAACGTAGCTTGTAAATCTCACGACCAAATATTAGTCGTCTTGTAAATATATATTTTGAAAAACTCTAACGCACCTAATAAGTATACACAATGTTCTACCATTTTTATATACGTCATTTTAGCCAAATTATACTCTAAAATGTCAAAAAGTCAATTTTAAATATTCCATCAGCTTTTAATATTTGAACAAAGCTGTCAAAATTTGATGTTTCGTCGCAACTTTCCTAGGCCATAACTTTTGCGTCGTAATTCCGTTTTTCAAGTTCTATATATTCCCGCGAAGGTATTCAAGTATACTTTAGGTTTTTCAAGGTCTCGGCTAGTCTAGATATCATTTATCCTCAGTTTTCCTAGCTCAAAAAATCGGGACAGAATCCATTTTTCAGAAAATATAGTTTTAGTCGTCAATCTTGGAAATAGCATATCTTTTTCGTTATAAGTCCGTTTTAACTCGTTCAAGCGGCTATGTTTTCGTTATTAAGTCTATTTTCTATATTTCTAGCCTAATGTGGCCACCAAGGTACTGATTTTTCTGTGAAGGGTCGAATAGGACAGATCCAATATAAATAATGTCAAACTATATTTCCTAGTGTTTTATTTATTATCACCACTTAACAACAACTCCAAATCTAGTCCTAGTCCATCCATCAACTTCTCAACTAGTATATGGTGATCTAAACATAACTTAACAATATTCAAGATCCATGTACCAGATCATCCAAGTATATAAAACTATATATCTACTAACATATATATAAAAAGTTTTTATTATTTTACTTGTAAAGATTTTTACTAACAATTTTTCTTGTAATCCAAAACTTGTTCAAACATATTTTCTTGTTAAGAAATCAAAGTGGATGTAAAGTTTTTCAACATGTACCAAGTGATAACCAAGTATATATACTAGACAAGCATAAAAATCATGAAAATCATGAAGTATTAGTAGTGTAAAAATCACTTACAAAGAGGTTAGTGAGATGAGATTGGTAAAACACTTGTGTAACCCCAAGATTAGTGTCAAACCCTTGTTAATCTACCCTAAGTACTCTAGATAGTCACCAACAAACTCCTTCTTCTTCCTTGCTCCTTATGTGTGTCGAAATGTATATATGGATGGGAGGTGATTTTATTTCTTTCTTTGTAACTAAAAGGAGTACTAATATGTGTATATTTATATAGCAATTGTGGTAAATTGTTGGTCAAAAAAAAATCTTTGGTCTTGGTCCATGGTTTGCCGAGTTTTAGGGAAAAAGGGAGACAAAAATGTGGCTCTAGCCACCTTCATTTAATTAGCATGTTCCATGGGTTATTATTACAAGTAGAAAAAAAAATTGTGATGAGTACTTATGGAACAAGGGGGGGGGGGGGGGGGCGGCTCCTTGTCTAGGCTAGAAAAAAATGTGTTTAATTTATATAAAATGTATATTTTGAATGTATTGTGTAGTAAAAATATGTATTGGGTATTAGTTTAATAGTTAACGGAAGTTATACGTAATTAAACGTAAGATATAGAGAATTTAACTTGGACATCGGAAAATATTTTTGGGACTTTTGTAATAATTTTGGAAGTATAAAAATACCCTAAAAATAATTGTTGAGAAAGTCGGGTATGTCGAGTGTTACATTCTTGAATAAAAATTAACGTTATGTTGAATTTAAAAACCGTAAGTATTTAAAGAATAGACATTTGTTTTGTTGTATAAAATTGTGAATTGGGGAAGGAGCAAGGTACTGGAGCGTTGTGGACTAAAATTAGCCTAAGTCCTAGTGTACTTAGAATTTAATTAGAAATTCGCGTCGATTCAAGTAAAAGGGCTCACGTAAAATGTTTCAAATTAAAAGTCAAGAATTTAAATTCGAGTTTAGAAAATAGTATTGACTGGGAAATAGCGGGTTGTGACATTCTACCCCCCTAAAAGGAATCTCGTCCGCGAGATTTAGTCAGCGTTGGTCATTGGAGTGGTATTGGTGAAGAGGTGGGGGTATTTTTGACGAATCTGGTCTTCTCGTTCCCAGGTGAACTCGGGACCTCGTTGAGAATTCCAGCGAACCTTGACGATAGGAATTCGACTATATTTCAACTGCTTGACATTACGATCCATTATCTCAACTGGTTCTTCGATAAAGTTAAACTTGTCATCGAGTTGTATTTCTTCTAATGGTATAATGGCAGACTCGTCTGAAAGATATTTCTTGAGGTTCGAGACATGAAACGTGTTGTGTACATTGCTAAGTTCTGACGGAAATTCAAGTTTGTAAGCTACCGAACCAATCCTTTCCAGTATCTTAAATGGACCAATGTATCTCGGGTTCAACTTCCCGCGTTTTCCAAATCGTATCACGCCTTTCCAAGGCGAGACTTTCAACATGACTTTGTCTCCGACCTGAAATTCCAATGGTTTGCGTCGAACATCTGCGTAGCTTTTCTGTCGACTTCTAGCAGTTTCGAGTCTCTCTCGAATCTGAATTATCTTTTCCGTTGTTTCTTGAACCATCTCCGGGCCAGTACATTGTACATCACCGACTTCGGCCCAACAAACTGGAGATCGACACTTACGACCGTAAAGTGCCTCGAATGGTGCTGCTTTTATGCTCGAATGGTAACTGTTGTTATATGAAAATTCGATCAATGGCAAATGGTTAGCCCAACCATCTCCAAAGTCAATCACACATGCTCTAAGCATGTCTTCAAGTGTCTGAATAGTTATTTCGCTCTGACCATCGGTCTGAGGATGGTAAGCAGTGCTCATGTCTAACTTGGATCCAAAAGAATCTTGTAATGACCGCCAAAAATTTGAAGTAAAACGACTATCTCTGTCGGAAATGATGGAAACTGGTGCACCGTGTCTTGAGACTATTTCCTTGACATAAAGTCTAGCCAGTTGTTCCATGGAATAAGTCTCTCTAATGGGTATGAAGTGTGCTGATTTGGTAAGACGATCAACAATTACCCAAATAGCATCGTAACCTCCTGACGTCTTGGGAAGTTTAGTGACAAAGTCCATTGTAATACATTCCCACTTCCATTGTGGAATCTCTGGTTGTTGAAGTAATCCTGATGGTTTCTGGTACTCGGCTTTCACTTTAGCACAAGTAAGACATTTGCTGACGTACGTAGCTATTTCTGCTTTCATGTTCGGCCACCAATAAAGCTTTTTGAGATCCTGATACATCTTATCAGAACCGGGATGAATAGAGTACTTCGACTTGTGTGATTCATGCATAATCAATTCTCGTACTCCACCATAGAGTGGTATCCAACTTCGATCCTTGAAGCATAACACTCCATCCGCTCTTTTTACAAAGCCATTTTTGTTCTCTGGCATACCATAAAGTTTCTCATGTGGTCGATTTTCTTCCTTGAGAGCCTCAATCTGAGCTTCTAGAATTTTTGATGGTAGTGGTGAAATGATAGTCATTCCCAATGACCTAACTCTCAAAGGTTTGAGTCGTTCTTTTCGGCTAAGTGCATCTGCTACAACATTTGCTTTTCCTGGGTGATATCGGATTTCACAATCGTAATCACTCAACAATTCTAGCCAACGACGTTGTCTCATATTGAGTTCCTTTTGATCAAGTATATGCTGTAAGCTCTTGTGGTCGGTAAAGATTACGCACTTGGTACCATAAAGGTAGTGTCTCCAAATCTTGAGTGCAAAAACTACCGCACCCAACTCCAAGTCGTGCGTAGTGTAATTCTTCTCGTATGTCTTAAGCTGTCTAGATGCATAAGCTATCACTTTCTCGTTCTACATTAGCACAGCTCCAAGTCCTTTATGCGAAGCATCGCAATATACCACAAAGTTCTCAATACCTTCTGGTAATGACAAAATCGGTGCGCTACAAAGCTTCTGTTTCAATAACTGAAATGCGGACTCTTGTTTCTCTCCCCACTCGTACTTTTGATTCTTTTGTGTCAGCTTTGTCAACGGCTTCGCTATCTTAGAAAACCCTTCAATAAACCTTCTGTAATATCCGGAAAGTCCTAGGAATTGACGAATTTCCGTAGGAGACTTGGGCGTAGCCCAATCCTTAACTGCCTCAATCTTTGCTGGGTCGACTTGTAATCCTTGGCTATCAATGACATGGCCAAGAAATTGCACTCTTCGTATCCAAAAATCACACTTTGAAAATTTGGCATACAATTGCTCCTTCTTGAGTAGTTCCAGAATTGTTCTGAGATGTTCTTCGTGCTCTTCCTTACTCTTGGAATAAATCAAGATATCGCCAATGAATACGATCACAAACTTATCAAGATACGGTTTGCACACCCTATTCATGAGATCCATAAATACCGCAGGTGCGTTGGTTAATCCGAACGGCATTACTTGAAACTCATAATGACCATAACGTGTTCTAAATGCCGTCTTCGGGATATCCTCTTCCCGAACTCTAAGTTGATGATAACCGGATCTTAAAT
Source organism: Artemisia argyi (assembly GCA_030686995.1). Classification (NCBI taxonomy): domain Eukaryota; kingdom Viridiplantae; phylum Streptophyta; class Magnoliopsida; order Asterales; family Asteraceae; genus Artemisia; species Artemisia argyi. The sequence goes on along the minus strand of CM060709.1, from coordinate 155,589,361 downwards.
CAATCTTGGAATAAAAACTGGAACCTTGTAACTGGTCGAACAAGTCGTCGATTCTGGGGAGTGGATAACGATTCTTCACCGTTAACTTGTTCAGCTCACGATAGTCGATGCACATTCTGAAAGTTCCATCCTTCTTCTTCACAAACAAAACCGGTGCTCCCCAAGGCGAGGAACTCGGTCTAATGAATCCTTTGTCCAAAAGTTCTTGTAATTGGTTCGACAACTCTTGCATCTCCGAAGGTGCAAGTCGATACGGTGCTCGTGCAATTGGTGCAGCTCCTGGCACCAATTCAATTTGAAACTCAACTTGGCGTGTAGGCGGTAGTCCTGGCAATTCTTCCGGAAAAACTTCTGGAAATTCCTTAACAATTGGCACATCTTCAAGTCGTTTCTCATTCGACTTCTTCTCCGTGATGTGAGCCAAGAATGCATAACAACCCTTCTTTATGTATTTCTCGGTTTTGATGCATGATATAATACTGAGTCTAGTTCCACTTCGCTCTCCACGAATAACCAAAGTTTCACCGTTGTAAGGAAGGTGAACAACTTTCTCATCACAAATAATTCTCGCTCGATGTCGGGATAACCAATCCATACCAATAACAACGTCGAAACTTCCAAGTTCTACAGGCATGAGGTCTATATTGAATGGGTGGTTTAGGAAGTTTATAGTGCAACCACGGACAATGGTTTTGGTGTTAACTAAAGACCCATCGGCTAATTCAACGATATAGGAAATGTCTAATGGGGTTGGTTCTATGTTAAGTAAAGGTGCAAATGCAGTAGAAACAAAACTTCTATCCGCTCCTGAATCAAATAAAATGGATGCATAACGATTATTAACGAGGAACGTACCCGCAACAACATTCGGGTCTTCTTTGACATCTTCTCCTCCCATAACATAAGCTCTTCCTCGAGCCCTTCCATCTTGATTTCCAGTTCCTTGATTCTTCTTCTGTGGGCAATCACCCCTAAAGTGTCCAATTTCTCCATAGCCAAAACATGTTACAGGTGGCCTCTGATTGTCACCCAAGATTGGAAATTTGCAATCCTAGATGTGGTGACCAATCTTCTTGCAGTTACCACATGGATTTGGACAACGTCCTGGGTTATGATGTTTCTGACACCTTTCACACTTGGGTAGATTTCCAGCATACCCTTTCCTTTCAGTAGGTCCTGCAGCATAGGCCCTTGCCACTTCTTTCCTCTTAGGTGGCGGCTGAATAGCATTTCCACCTTGGTTGTAGTCAAACCTCCTCTTGTTGTTGTTATAGTTTGGGTTGTTGTTTCGGTTATTGGGATAGTTGCGGTTTTGATTGTTGTTATAGTTGTTATTGTTTCGAGTGTTGTTGTAGTTGGTGTTGTTTGAACGGTTATTATTGTTGACAGCAGATTTTCCTTTTACCACTTGAACCATGAGTTTCTGAGTTATTCGGATAGCCTCTTCCATTGTTTGAGGATCAAAAGAAATCACATCCCCTCGAATACTTTCAGGCAGTCCACCAACGAAGTTTTCCATCTTTTTCTCATCGTCAGTAACCATAGTTGGACATAGTACAGCCAACTCTTGAAACCTCCTGATGTAGGTCTCGATGTCATCGCCTATAGTTACCAGCTCATAGAATTCTGTTTCCAACTTTTGCACTTCAGTACGAGGGCAAAACTTCTTTGTCATCAATTTCTTGAATTGATCCCAAGTGAGCTTGTAGGCATTCTCCATACCAATAGGCTGAGAGTAAGAATTCCACCAAGACATAGCTTCATCAAGAAGCATACCTGTAGCAAACTTTACCTTGCTGACGTCCGGGCATCCGCACATGAGGAATACATTCTCAGTCTTTTCAAACCAGTGGATCAAAGCAACCGCTCCTTCAGTGCCCTTAAACTTGATAGGATCACTAATCTTGAAATCCTTCCATGTACATTCACGCCTAGCAGTGGGTGGTTCAACGGCCTCTGTATTAGAAGCAGCCTCAGCAGCCCTAGCAGCAACCTCAGCTCTCTCGACTTCCAGAGCTTCTGCTATACTATCCCTGACCAACTTGCGGATAGCGGCTTGAGTCATAGTGGGTGTTTCTGGTGTAGCCTTACCCTTCCTTGGTGCCATACTTCTGATAAATCACAATGGAAAATAACCATGAGAAAAATCATAATAGAAATAGTCATCGTACCAAAGGTATACACCCACAACATGTATATATACAACCACGACAAGTATAAATACATCCACGACATGTATAGATACAATCGCAACATGTATGTTGAGCCCCTAACTGATCCTCTAAGGTAACAGCTGTAGGCCCTCTAGCAGCAGCCGCTCTCGAACTCTCATCTATATAGTATACTGGTGGTGGTGGAAGGTTAGCAGTCTCGGTAGTAGGTGAATCTGGGGTGGTAAACCTTGCACGCTTCCTGAGCGGCAAGAGTGAGGTAGATATAGAAGTAGTAGCGGTTATGGCTGGTGGTGGTGTAGGTATTGTAGGGATAGCAGGGATCCTAATAGGTCCATTAAGATTTAAATCTGAATACTCTACCAAACGGTATTCTATGTATGGGCTAGATGATAGGAAAACCTTGTTCCTATAACAATTCAATGGTGCTAATGGCGGCGTAAGTGTAACTGATAGTACAATGGTAGTGGAAGATAACAGGGTATCTTAAACGTCGGAATCCGATGAAAGGATAACAGGGTGGGTATCTAAAGACATGTCACTTGTGAACCAGGTCAATATATATATATATATATATATATATATATATATATATATATATATATATATATATATATATATATATATATATATATATATATATATATGAGTATGGGTATAAATAACTCGCACAGTGTGTGCATGAAACAACATGTATAATGAATATGCACCTATGATGAAATGATGAGATGCTATGATGATGTGGTTATAGTCTAGGGTCCATGATGCATCCTAGTTCGCTATAACCTTAGCTCTGATGCCAATCTGTCACACCCCCAATTTACCTGACTTGCAGCGGAATGGAATGCCTGAGGGTGTAACTGTCATAGCATCACAAACAAGAATATATTCAACGACTTAAAGTGTCGTTTAAAAATACGTCGTTTGATTCATTGAAAATATTCAGAGTTATAAAGACATAGGTCCCAAAAGTTGGAAAAGTTTACGGAAACAAGTTTAATATAATCAAACGACATTTAAACATAAGTGCAAGAAAGTCCGAATGAGCCGCGTCATCCTTGTTACATAAAATGACTCCATGCATGCCATGAGAATATGCCTTAGTTACCTGAGAAATACATTGCGAAAACGGTCAACATAAAGTTGGTGAATAATCGTAGGTTTATAGGTAAATCGTATGTACATAAACCACAAGTATAAAGTAAGGTGACAAAATATCAAAAAGCTACATTGTCTCTTAAGCTCATGGCCCCGAAGCTAGACATACTAAAATTGGCCCCAAAGGAGTGGTTACCAGTCACTCAAATATTAGACATGAAATGCATTCGTTTTCCTTATGGAGCAACCCAAACATGAATGGAGGAGTCACCCTCAATAGATCTATTCATTCACTCTCGCTTGGCAATATAATTAACGGTCCATGATAATAAAGGGGACTTGAAGTGGTAGTACTAGCAACTTAAGCAATGTACGGAATTTAATACTTGGGCATGTACAAAAATAATTGTGCAATGTATTCTCCCCCGTGGGATTTGAAATCAAATAAGTAATTAAAACGGGGCTATGAAGACTCACCTTAGCAAAAGCAATATCCGATAGACAAAGTAGTAGTTAGAAATAAGGTCAGGGTACTCTAATCGCGACCTAAATAATGCATATGTCTTAGGTTCGAAAACAAGGTCAAGCATGCAAGTCATACACTATATTATCACTTGTACATGTTGTTGAAATTTTTATTGTCAAAAACGTAGGTAATCAAAGTAATCTCGTATTTAAGTCATCCACCATTTTAGAAAACGTAGCTTGTAAATCTCACGACCAAATATTAGTCGTCTTGTAAATATATATTTTGAAAAACTCTAACGCACCTAATAAGTATACACAATGTTCTACCATTTTTATATACGTCATTTTAGCCAAATTATACTCTAAAATGTCAAAAAGTCAATTTTAAATATTCCATCAGCTTTTAATATTTGAACAAAGCTGTCAAAATTTGATGTTTCGTCGCAACTTTCCTAGGCCATAACTTTTGCGTCGTAATTCCGTTTTTCAAGTTCTATATATTCCCGCGAAGGTATTCAAGTATACTTTAGGTTTTTCAAGGTCTCGGCTAGTCTAGATATCATTTATCCTCAGTTTTCCTAGCTCAAAAAATCGGGACAGAATCCATTTTTCAGAAAATATAGTTTTAGTCGTCAATCTTGGAAATAGCATATCTTTTTCGTTATAAGTCCGTTTTAACTCGTTCAAGCGGCTATGTTTTCGTTATTAAGTCTATTTTCTATATTTCTAGCCTAATGTGGCCACCAAGGTACTGATTTTTCTGTGAAGGGTCGAATAGGACAGATCCAATATAAATAATGTCAAACTATATTTCCTAGTGTTTTATTTATTATCACCACTTAACAACAACTCCAAATCTAGTCCTAGTCCATCCATCAACTTCTCAACTAGTATATGGTGATCTAAACATAACTTAACAATATTCAAGATCCATGTACCAGATCATCCAAGTATATAAAACTATATATCTACTAACATATATATAAAAAGTTTTTATTATTTTACTTATAAAGATTTTTACTAACAATTTTTCTTGTAATCCAAAACTTGTTCAAACATATTTTCTTGTTAAGAAATCAAAGTGGATGTAAAGTTTTTCAACATGTACCAAGTGATAACCAAGTATATATACTAGACAAGCATAAAAATCATGAAAATCATGAAGTATTAGTAGTGTAAAAATCACTTACAAAGAGGTTAGTGAGATGAGATTGGTAAAACACTTGTGTAACCCCAAGATTAGTGTCAAACCCTTGTTAATCTACCCTAAGTACTCTAGATAGTCACCAACAAACTCCTTCTTCTTCCTTGCTCCTTATGTGTGTCGAAATGTATATATGGATGGGAGGTGATTTTATTTCTTTCTTTGTAACTAAAAGGAGTACTAATATGTGTATATTTATATAGCAATTGTGGTAAATTGTTGGTCAAAAAAAATCTTTGGTCTTGGTCCATGGTTTGCCGAGTTTTAGGGAAAAAGGGAGACAAAAATGTGGCTCTAGCCACCTTCATTTAATTAGCATGTTCCATGGGCTATTATTACAAGTAGAAAAAAAAATTGTGATGAGTACTTATGGAACAAGGGGGGGGGGGGGGGGGGGGGCGGCTCCTTGTCTAGGCTAGAAAAAAATGTGTTTAATTTATATAAAATGTATATTTTGAATGTATTGTGTAGTAAAAATATGTATTGGGTATTAGTTTAATAGTTAACGGAAGTTATACGTAATTAAACGTAAGATATAGAGAATTTAACTTGGACATCGAAAAATATTTTTGGGACTTTTGTAATAATTTTGGAAGTATAAAAATACCCTAAAAATAATTGTTGAGAAAGTCAGGTATGTCGAGTGTTACATTCTTGAATAAAAATTAACGTTATGTTGAATTTAAAAACCGTAAGTATTTAAAGAATAGAAATTTGTTTTGTTGTATAAAATTGTGAATTGGGGAAGGAGCAAGGTACCGGAGCGTTGGACTAAAATTAGCCTAAGTCCTAGTGTACTTAGAATTTAATTAGAAATTCGCGTCGATTCAAGTAAAAGGGCTCACGTAAAATGTTTCAAATTAAAAGTCAAGAATTTAAATTCGAGTTTAGAAAATAGTATTGACCTGGGAAATAGCAGGTTGTGACACCATTCTTCTCCAACGCAGCCTAGTGGGAAATGGTGAAACGCAAGAAACGGCATTGAGGCAGTGACACGTAAGAATAACGCAAGTTTTGCGTTATCACTCCCTCCCCTCTAACAATCTAGTCATACTTGCGGTGGTTACTGGTTAGCCAGTTTCTAGCATGAGAGTAAAATGGTCACGCTAAAAATGGGTGATCTATTGAAAATTTCTTTTTTCATCATCCATAATTTGTTAATCTTTATTTGAATGTACTAAACATTTTCTTTTTGAAATCATTTTTGTTACTCGTTTAATCTATTAAAGTTGTAAGATAGTTAGGTGCAGATAACACATGAAGATAAATTTACTAAACATGCGAGGCTGTTTGGTTATTAAAACAAATAGTAATTATTCTACCTTTGTTAAAGGGTTGTGTTATTTAGACCCTATGAGTCAAGCGTACAAACCGCGAAGCACACAGTACAATATCGTGATGCACACAATACAACTGTCCGATGCATGCAATGAGTGAAAAACCCCTATATATAGGGTCCATATAAACTGCCCCTTGTTATTTACACCACATAATAACTTTACAAGCCTAGTGACAAAAAACAAATATCAAAGTATTCATAAATCACACCTCTATAACATGCTATTAGTCGTCATTCACAAACGTAATTTAATAAGATGAAAAATTGTGCAATAATTTCAAAATTTTCAAATCTTACTTGTACTAAATAGTCAATAATTGCTTGTGATATTTACTTAAAGTTAAAAACTCGTGCTAAAAAAGCATAACATACTATATCTACACAAGTGTTCTCCAAGTCTATATAAGGGGTCATATATGTAATAAGTAGAAAACATAATATAGTTATTATACAATGTTGAGGATCCACACTTTAGTTAATATAGTAGTTATCATTTTCTATCCCTTATTGCTTGCATCTCAAGTGCGAAAATGTTTATTTTCATGATTTGGTATTCTCTTAAGCTCTTTATATAGATGGAAGGTAGAATGTTAGGACTTATATCCATTTAATGATCTAATATTGTTTTCCATGTAAACCTAACTATTTATACTTGTAAATGTAATGTAACCTTCTAAGGATATGAATAGTCTCCTCTAGGGCTGAGCAAAACCGACCGAAATCGAATAAGCCCGACAAACCGACCGAACCGATTCTCCTCGAAACCGAACCGACAGAAAATGGGTCAGGAGTCGGTTTTGCAATTGGTTTATCGGTTTCGGGCCGGGCTGGGCTAAAAACCGACATAAGCCTAAGAAATCCCGTCAGCCCGATTGTATATTAGGTATAGTAAAAAACCTGCGCCCCTCTTTTTTTTCTCTTTTCATTTCTTATCTCATTCACATCCGCACATTTTCAGCCAACACTAACAATACCGATTTACTAAACACCAATCAGGCCACCACTCCACAGACCACAATCTCTCCAACCGGCCACCTAGTCACCGTCGTTCACAGAACTTAGTGGAGACCGGGGAGGGCCACGGCCCTCCCAAACTTTGAGGTTTTACTTATATTTTCTCAAAGGAAATAGAACGTTGGCATTCTCAAACAAACAAAATATAGCACTCGGTCCTTCCATAAAATTCACCTAAGTTTCGTCTATGAGACCTGGTGTAGTTGCCTACTTCATCATCTCAATTTGAGGTATTGATGAAGACACTGATGTCGATGCTGGTCTCAAAATTAGTCTTTTGAATATATATAATTAAGTGTATAGTGGAACTGGAAGACATGTTGGTAGCATCTTTGATCTTTGAAAAGTTAGCTTTATCAAAGTGTATATTTATCAAAGTGTATAGTGGAAGACATGTGGGTAGCATCTTTTATATTGCAAATAATCTTTTATATTCGGGACAATATTACAAATACCGACAACCGGCCCGCCATAACCGAAGTAAACCGAACCGACCCGAGTTATTATCGGTTCGATATCGGTCTGACATTTTCACTGGATTCGGTATCAGGATGTCGTGACGAGTCGGGATTCGGCCCGATGCTCAGCCCTAGTCTCCTCTAATTACAAAACTACTTAGGATTTGCGATAATGCTATTTAAACATGGATAAAAATATGTAGAATCTTTTAGGGTCTAGATTCATGATTCTTATTGTGAAGAAATTTATAGTAAAACTCATATTTTAAGTATAAAGAATTAAATTACTCATTAACATTTACATAAATAACTTAGAAAAATAAGTTTAACTAAAATAATATAAGTCATTAATACTTATATTAAAAAGCATGGAACTGGTACTAATTACTAGTAATAATTACATTAATAGATTAGCAAAATGATTTTAGCTAAAATAAGTCAAGTCAATTATTACTTAGGGGTGGCTGTCGACTCGGTATGGCCTTCGATATGAAGCATGCCGAGCGGCATGCCCATTGCCACTACCTCGGCATGAACAAAACGGCAAGGCCTTCGGTGTTCGATACCGACGAGGCATGGATTGGAGCTTCAAAATACTAGCCGTTATTCCATTTTATGTAGTGACCGTTTGGCATTAAGGAAAAAAAGTTCCTTTAAATATACAATTTCAAATTATAATTTCACACAAACAATTCACATAATATTTATCATCAAATCACACAAACATTTCACATTTTATTAACCATGTCTTCATCCTCCTCTTCTTCATCCGGGGACGAGTTAATTATTCGTTTTTTGGTCCTCAGGGTTCAAACAACGATATCAATGTTTTGAATCAGTCTCCATTGTATGTTATGGAGTGAAATGGAATGGCTCAAGACTTACCATACCTTGATGACTAGTGATTTCTTATTTCGTTTTTTTTCTTCTAAGTATTATGTAATTTTCTTTGAATTATTAATGAAATATAATGTTTTTATTAAATTGTTTAATATAATTATGAATATAAAAAATAAAATAATATATATATATATATATATATATATATATATATATATATATATATATATTTTGAATCATGTTTGTCAGTTGTCACTAAAAAAGTATGGTGAGGTATGGTTGAATCATGGAATGTGTTTGGCTTAATTTGATTGGTTAATGACAAATTATGAGGAGACATCGAATCATGACTGCCACCCCCTACAATAAAAACATGAAAAACTTAATCTTAAAGATAATAAATAGACATGGAGTAATTAGTTTTGATTCAGGTAGTGATACAAAAGAAGTTTACAGGGTCAAAACTATCTGAATAAGTATTGATCGATATTTCTCAAGCATTTAAAACTATATAGTTAAAAATCTTTATAAAATGAAATCAAATAGTACTATAATTGGGCTGCGGTTTAATGGCTCGTATATTTACTTAACTCTGGGATATATATATTTTTCAGACTCGGATTATGAAGAACGGGTGCCTGAATATCCACTTATGAAATTCAAAGACTTAGTAAAGATCACAACCAACCCACAAGGTATGGGAGATTATGTCACCAACATGCTTGATCAAATGAAGGCGTCGAAAGGGATCATTTGGAACACCTTCAAAGAACTTGAAGGATCTTTACTAGAAACCTTCTCCCAAGATTATCCGGTCCCAAGCTTCACTTTAGGCACATTCCATAAGTACTTCCCAGCATCATCAAGCAGCTTGATCCAACAAGACCGAAGCATTCTCTCATGGCTAGACAACCAACCCCCCAAGTCTACTATATATGAAAGTTTTGGAAGTGTTGCACATATATCGGAGTTAGAATTTAGAGAAGTGGCTTATGCATTGGCAAATATCGGTTTACCATTCTTGTGGGTGGTTCGACCAGGGATAGTTCGTGGTTCGAACTGGATTGAGGCGTTGCCTGAAAAGTTCCTTGAAAGAGTTGGTGATATGGGACGTATAGTGAAATGGTCTCCTCAACAAGAAGTATTAGCTCATCCGGCGACAGGGTGTTTTTGGACTCATAATGGTTGGAATTCAACATTAGAAAGCATATGTGAAGGAGTTCCTATGATTTGTTCCCCTTGTTTTGTCGACCAACCAACAAATGCAAGGTACGTGAGTGACGTTTGGAAGATTGGCGTTTTCCTAGAAGACGGTTTCGAAAGGATCGGGATAGAGTCTGCCATTAAGAGAATAATGATGGATAAAGAAGGAAAAGAAATGGGTGAGAGAATAAATTGTCTTAAGGAGAAGGTAAACAAGTCTCTTGACGATGGTGGCTCGACTCATGAGTCATTAAAGAGTTTAGTTGATTATATATCATCGTTCTAGCTTGAATAATTACATGTAACAATTCACATCTAGCCTAATGTAAGAGCTACTTGGATACTGCAATTTGCAATATTCTTTCTATTGGGAAATGGAAACTTTGTGATAATAGTTGAGCGAAGGTGTTTGTCAAATATATATACAATGCCAATTTGATTTTAAGTATTAATATTTCCAATTAGTTGGACTACATCAGATCATATGAAGAGCTTAAAATGTGTCAATTTAAGGCTATATTTGCAAAAAGAGATGGTGGGTCGAGCTAGGATATGATGAAATTGAAAACCGGGCTTTGGGTTTGATGATCTTAGTGATCTGATAATGAACTAGTTTTGTGTTAATAATAGTCAGTTTCTCTCTCGTCTCTGCCACCAACCACAAACCATCGTCAGTTTTTATAATAGTCTCCTCCCACCATAAGCCAATCGCATCTTCAATTCACTGCCCACAGACCCTTGCTTCTCACCATCTACACTCGCGAATTTAAGACCAATTATCCAAAAATCAGGTACTTTATTATGTTTTACCTTCAATTTAATCATCAATTTCGTGTTTGGTTGATTTTAGGAGTTAGCGTTCTTGTAAACCCGAATCTATATGAACTTGGAACATGGCTTCTGCTGCAATTGATGCTCATTACAAGGTAGTTTCTTTTAATATATTATCATTCATTGTTTAAATTTAGAGTATTACATGTTTCGGTTACAAAAGTCTTGATAGCTTGTTTGGTCAAGGTTTAAATATGCATAGTTTGCTAATATTAGAAAAAGAGCTCTTAACCTCGACAGTTGGATCTTCATATGCATGTGATAGAAATCAAAGTGGTTAATGCAATCAGTGTGATAGCATTTTTTTTTTATATATGAATGTTTGTTTGTTTAAATTTAGTGTTTCCAACAAGAGGCTATATGGGATGTGGATACTATTTGATGAAGTTCATGTATGACCTTGCTGTTAAAAAACAAGCAGCCTTTCAAAAAAGTGTAAGTATTTCCTATTAAGCTTGAGATTATAGCGGGTCGGCTAGGATTGCAACGGGTCGGCTACTGTTGCAGTGGGTCAACTGTTGTTGCAGTTTGTGTCGTAGTATGCTTAAATAATATATTGTTAATTTAGCTTCAGATTCTGAATTTGAGTGAGTATATTGATATGAATGTGGATATCGTATAGTTTCGTGTCAATGGTGTTGAATTGATTGTTTCTCTGAAATGAGTTTAGTTAGTGATGTGACTGATACAGAGTAATTTGAACATAGGGTGGTCAACGACACATTAGAAAGTATTTCTGTGGACCATGGATTTCATGGCGATACAATGGCGGAAGGTATGTGTCAAAATGGACTTTACCTGTATCCTCCACATGTTCATATTGTTTTCTGAATGACTGATTTACCTATATGAAAATTGAAGGTTTGGTGGTCAGTACATGTTTGGGAGGTGCTTTTTTCGGATCTACAATTAGTGGATGGATTGCTGATGGGATCAGACGTCGAAGGTCATTCCAAATGTGTGCCATACCAATGATAATCGGTGCTTCGATGAGGTGTACATTTTATCTATGCTCTTAAGTTGTTTAATTGCTGTTATCATGAATTTAGTTTCATGTTTAATCACTCCCTAAGTGATATTTTGAATGGTATTGTTGCGGTTTGGCTATTATAGATCAATGTTAAACGTAGACGAAAATTGCCCCATACCAGCTTATACAGTGTTCCTTTTAGTTTCCAAAGTGGGAAACTTTATGAGGGATAATGCAATGCTATGACTCCTATAAGCTATACTATTTGCAATGATAGATAGATCTAAGCTCCCACTTCTTCCGGAGGTGCCTAATGATATTCGAACTATAAATTGCAGTGGCTATAAATTGCAGTGCCACAGCGGACGGTCTTGGAGGTATGCTTCTTGGAAGATTTCTTGTAGGAACCGCAATGGGTGTTAGCCCTCCTGTTGCAGCTCTGCACATTACAGAGGTACGAAAATTGAACTTTTTCATTTTTTTTGCTCGCATACTTTATTAGGTTGGCATATTGTACAATTTTTTTAGTATAAGACGGATTGATAGCTGAATTTAAGCCTGTTGAGTCAAAAATTGTAGCTGAATAATAACTAGTGGTGATAGAGATAAACGAAAGGTGATGAAGGTAGTAAGCAGTATCAATGGTGTTGAGTCAATAGCACTTGATGATGGGAAACTTACTGTCACTGGGGTTGTTGATAATGAGACAGTTGTAGCTTGTTTGGGAAAATTAGTTGCTACTAAAATAATAGTATTCACTTTTAGCACAAGTTTCTGAAATGTACACATAGTTATTGATGATAAGAGTTATATTATTTTGCTTTTCTCAACACCATTGCTACTGAAATGATAAGAGTATTTAGTTTGGTGTTTGGGTTAAAAACTGTAGTAAATGCATGATCTGTTTCTTTCTTGTTGTAATTCTGCATTAGTATCAACTTGTGACATAGAGTTATCATGTTACTGTCATTTTTATTCCTCATATACACATACGTGGAAATTTCCTATTGTGTTTAATTTGATATGTCATCTTAAGTTTTTTGACTTGGTACAGTTACAAGAAGTCATTATACACTTGAACATGCAAGTCATTAGAAATCAATTGCAATAATGGACAAGAACCGCTGGTTTTGTTGCGAAATAATATGACTAATATATATCTATATTTGTTTTTATAGCTTTGGGATGATACACGCCGTCTAAAACCGCTGGAGATAGATCGACCAAGTGGCTCTTCTTACGTTGAAAGAGTTTTATAGGGTTGTAGTTACTCCTTTAGATACATTGGCTCCTCAATAGTTAAGGTTTTATATTTTCGTGATGATGACGTTTAAACAATTGTAATGGATAACACTTTTGTCTAACTCATATTGTGTTGGAATATGGATAAATATTAATAAGTATATGTCTAGTATCGAACCCGAGACCACGAGATTGCACACTTTACGTATGAGAATCGATGTTAAATAATTAATGTAAATAGTTATATTTAATTATTAAATCACAAATATTTAAGCGGTCGAATAAGAAAATTATGGAGGGGTCCGAGTGTCGTTTTGTGGAACTTGAGGAGGTGATAGACTCTAACTTGGAGAACAAGTTTGAGTGCTATATAAATACTCTATGGCTTCACAAAACCGGATGGAATAAAAAAAAAAAAAAAAAAAAAAAAAAAAAAAAACCCTTTACTTCGAATGTATATGTATCGTACAGTTGTATATCTCTATCAAGATATATATAATCAGGGACGGAGCCAAGGGGGTGCCCGCGAGTGCACGTGCACCCCATGAATTTTTTCTATATAGTATTAATTTTTGAAAAAATTATCAATTTTTCTTAAATGTATCTTAAATGCACCTGGTGCATTAAAATGTGTCTCTAGTATTATTTAGTTCGTATACTTACAAATAAAAAATAAATATAAAATTTTGTAAAAGCCTAAAGATCAAACAAGTTTAATAAATTAAAGCACAAAAGCCCATGAAATAATTTTTTTTAATGGAACAAGTTTATTCATCATCCTAACAATTTACAAAATCCAAAATTGAACCAACACCACATAGATGAAACAGGTTCGTAAGTCGTAACATATATCTTTCATTTGTTTATTATGTCTTTTAAAGTTTAATGTTTTGATTGGTTGTATAAAGTCTTGACTAATTTGTTGGTTCCGTATATTCTATCATCATCAATAAGGGCTTAAGGCAATAAGAATAAGTGAATAACTATGCAATTTCTATTAAGACAAATAGGGATAACAAGTTTAAGTGATAGTTAACAATATATTAGAATATGAATAGTACCCAATTGTGTTGTCATGGGGCATTTTTATTGTTGTCGTATTTACAATATATATGAAAAGTAGTGCTTAAATGAAGTTGGTTTTAGTCTAGCATGTTGCTATCGTTACAGTTGAAAGATGTTTTTCTAAAGTAAAGCTCATTAAAACTGATTTGCGTAATCGGATAAGTGATGATTATTTTAACGGCGCTTTAACTTGTGCTATAGAGAAAAAAGAACTTATTAATATTAAAAATGAGGGTGCACGCAAGTTTTTTTTTTTTTTTTTTTTTTTTTTTTTTGCTATGGGAGATCGTAGAATCACTAATTAGAAAGTAATATGTTCATTTATTTATCGTTTTAATGAAATCTTCGTTTTAATCCACTTTTTAACTTAATTATATTACAGTTAAAAAGAAATTATGCACCCAGTCATATTTCTTTCTGGCTCCGTCCTGGTATATAATTGCCATGCATGCATATTTATATTCACATGATATTTCAATAGTACATGTATCTTTTCTCATTACATTTATGATCGACGGTGTATATAAAATAAAGGGTTAGACCCGATTTATTTTATTTAAAAGCTAAATATTGTATTGTGTTTTATTTGTGATTCAAGAACTAACATTCACATCGAATCGCTAATAGTACGTGTGTACAAGAACGTGGTGTAAACATACTTTTGTTTACATCTTGGATCGATTAACAAAACGGTAAGGGGTTAATCAATAGATCCCTAATTCATTTATAAACCTTAATTATGGTTCATCCAAGAATTCAAGATTGCATACGGTACGTTCTTTATTTATGTTTTAGTTAACCTTTATATGTTATACTTGATCCTACGCTTCCGCATATGTGACTACTTGATATTAGAATATATATATGATTGTCATGGTTATGAAATTCTAACAGTGGCATCACGAGCCATGTATAACATGTAATTGATTACTAAAATGTAATAAAAATCGGATCTTTAATTGTTTTAGATACATGTTTTGATCTAGGGTTTTTCCTTTAATTTTTTTATAAAAAAATTGAAACCCTAACCCTAATTTAGGGGGGGTTGATTTTCCACTTAAAACCCTAATTAGGGTTTGTGGTTTAATTGATTAATTGTAATCACTAGAAACCCTAGGTCATTAACCGGTTAAGTGAACGTATCTTGTGACCTATGTGCTAATTGTTAGGTTTAATCCGTGACGAAACATGCATGTTAGTCATGGATCTTGTTGTTTCTTTTATTTATCACATGTTTTAGATAGATCTAAAATTGGGGAAGACTCCAATATATATTAAAATCAATTATGTGCTATGTGGTATGTGATTAGCGTTGGCCTACGCAATTGACTTGTCAATGTATGTGGCTCACTTCCATTAAGAGGTGAAGGCCCTAGTTAATTATATGCATATAAAAACCTAGAATTGATTTTGTTCGGATCTTTTCTAAAATGATTGCATGTTGTTAATTGTTTTACCTTTATAATTGTTATGTTATTAGTTGTTGTGATTTGTCTTTATTACTTGTTTTATTGTTTAATTGTTGGACACTTTGTAAGCAATAAAAGGGTAATTTTTATAAAGAAAATAATATGAACTAATAATGGTGAAACTTTAAGTGATAAAGATTGAATCTTGCGGTGTCTTATGTGCCAACAACGGTTCGCTTCGCACGGTAATTCGCTCCAAGGCGAGACTAGCAAGATTCATACTTTGTTACATGTTTTGAGATTGAATCCATAAACTTTTGTTTGATTGATGTTTTGTACAACATGCTTTTAAAAGTAACTCCTTTAAGACAAAATTCATAGTCGTGGTAAGAAGGCTTGGAAAGAGCCTTAGAGTCTGCCTTGGTTATCACACTTACGAATACGTCTTAAACGAATTTCTTTTAAAAACATTCTTGTAGAAAGTCATCTTAAGGTTTTTAAACCTAAGTAAAACTTTGTGTATTAATTTCAAGAATTGGTAATAAAAGTTTTTTTTTAACTTATGCTATAAAGATGAGTACATGCATCTTTATACATGATTTGATTTCCACATCAAACAAAAATACCCTAAAATTTAAGTTACATGCCATCTAACTATAAGAAACACTTGAAGTTATTATTTAGTAAACGTGAGACGCAGGCTAAATTTTAATGACAAGGTAAATTTTCAAGTGTGCGTGAGACCACACATGGAGAATTTGCAGTTTCTAAGTTAGACGAATTATTTAAGTTGATGCGTGAGACCTAGAACTTAAGGCATAAGATAGGATGAAACATGCTTACATGACAAATTGATGAATCAATTTGATGTAAATCCCATAATGATCTAGGAATTGGAAAAGTGTTTGCCAATTATTGTTCGACAGATTACTATCTTTTATACTTTCACCACTAGCAGATCAACTGATGTGTGGAATCTATGTAAAGTTGGATCCTAGATTTTCAAAATATGTTGGTTATATGAATATATCCTTGGGTATTATATTTTATTGGAAATATAAATTATCGAAAATACTAAAATTGAATTTTGTAAATTCTTTTAAATGTATTAATGCAACATTAAAACCGTAAACGTGAGTTATTCTTTTATCAAGTAAATTGATCTACACCCGTATGGTTTTTTGGTTAGAGTCAATTTTACTAAAAGAATAAATCTAGTCTTCTTTCCATTAGGAGAGGTGTGAGACTTAATCCTAATCTTTTTCATGAATGAGAAAGGTATAATAGGATGATTAGAATTGTCTAAATTCTAAATACGTAACTCATAGCAAAATTTAATAGTAAGATTATTTGCACTTTATAAGTTATTAAATTAGAAGCTAGTCTGATTACTGCAAAATGGTAAAAGACGAATTAGATTATTTTATCTAGTTGTTTTGATTTGACCATTTACAGATACTACATACAATTGTTGGAATGATAGATCTATACAGGAAGAAATTGCATGCCCAGTTTTTTCAAGTTAATAGTTTGGAATGTGATGAATCACATTTACATAGTAGAATACATTCTTTTAGAACCTATATATAATTGTTGGAATGGGTTTTCTTAAAAGATGTAGGAAAGTAAATAGTACACTATTTCCTTTCACTGATTAATGAAACATTTACAATGTTGTCAAATTTAGTGGGAGTATTGTGTTCTTATGGCTGAATAAGGGATTATTATAATGTTCTCTAATTCAGTGGGAGTTATAAGACTTATTGTCTTAATTGTAACTTAGATTATCTTTTAAATGTCTAAAGATAATTACTTTCCAAATATAGACACTAATATTTTCAAGGATAGTCATGTGCGTTTCCTTGATTCATTGAGTAACTCTATATCTACTAGTTATGCTAATGACACAAATCATATTGTTCACATTACGCGTGTGTGTTGTTTATGTGGTACATGATGTTGTTCCATGCACAAATGGGAGAAATCTACATTGTGTGCGAGGTACAACACATAAGAATATGATTTAATGGATTCTCTTACCTGCAAAGTAAGAGACTATAGTTCTAATATGATTAATATACATCTAATCTAAGAAACACTTGGTGTTGAAATTTAGTAAACGTGAGACGCAGGCTAAATATTAACAACAAGGTGAATTTCCATGTATGCGTGAGACCAACATGGATAATTTACAGTTTCTAAATTAGACATCTATTAGAACATGTGTCAATAACAATACTGCTTCAACTTTAATATTTATGTAATATTGGAATGACATAAATGCATGAAGTAATATAATACTACTTCAATAATTATGTATTCTTAGAATGACATAAATAAATGAAGTAGTATGTTAACTTGAAAATATTATTGGAACCAAATGATGGTGTTCATGATTACTTTAATTATACAAGTTTATACTTTATTGTATAGTTATAAACATGAAGTCTTTTAAGTATTACAAGACTTATAATAATGTAAGACGTTAGCTTGTTATGGTCTTTTAATTAAGACATATACAAGAAGTCATTGAGTTGATCAATGATTAATAACGTGTAGTGGGATTATAACAGTTTATGTCTTCTTTCTAAGACATGAACATGAAGTGACTTGATTAATAAGTACTTGGGTTATAAAGCATGCAATTGGCTTGAAAATACTATTATACCATTAAGTTGATTTAGTTGGTAAATAGACAAGCTAAAAGATATATGGTTATCTTACATATCGTTAGATTGTCTTACAATATGAGTTCTAATGAAATACTAGATTATAGTATGTTCAGTTAGGAAATCAAACCCTTGTTGTAGTGTTTGGTTCAAGATAACTACATCTTCTTATCTTCCAAAAGTTATCAAGGTTAGAAATTGAGTATGGATTGAATATACTCAATTAGACTCCTAGAAGATTAATAAGACGTTATTGAATTATGAAATGTGATGAAAATTCTTAAAATTGAAGTTCTGATGTGAAGGTTATTAACAAAGAACTATCAATGTGTATTTGTAATGTCCTAAAAGAGAAAATTGGATTGTTGCTCTAATTGCCAAGTATTTATAAATAGTCTATATATTACTAAACGCAAGTGGGAGTTTTATCTTAAAAAGATAGAATTACAAGATACATAATCTTCTAAAAAAACATTAGTGAAAATCATGATGAGGCTAAACATGTAAATGATAAACCTCAAGATGATGGAATTTTCATTCATAGATCCACTTGGATATCTCAGATATGAATTTTCATTCATATGATGTAGTATTACCAAAATAATGAATTGGGTAAATTACTCATACTATGAATGTGATAGATGTTGTTCATAAAGATAATTAAATTTTAAAAATTTGGTTTATCTTAATTCTTAATTGTTAGAGAATGAAGATGAGTTTATTCAAAGATAATGCAACCCTAGTGGTTTAAATCTTTGTGTAAAAATCATATGGACAAAATTGTATACATATTTTAATGCATGTCTTATGACAAGATTATTAATCATACTTAAGCAATTAACTATGATTGAATACTCTTTCTTAAGTACATTAAAATACAAAGATAGTAATTGTCATGCTTATTTTCATATATATGAAATTTGACAATGAATATCAAAACTCTTTCTTGAACAATTACTTGAGCAAGGACGATAAGTAATCAAAAGGAGTTTATGAATTCAAGCAAATCTTTGAAAGTGTACAAAGTGCAATAATCCATGAATGGATAAATGCATGCATCTAGGAGATTACTCTTATATTTAATTAACAAATCCATGTTTTGATTTATAATTGAGATAAGATAATTTCTAAGTATTCCTGAAAGCTAGTGGGAGTATTATGTTTGATTTACTAAATCATATATGTTATAGAGTAACATTCCATATAAGTAAAATGTTAGACTTAGTTTGGAATGAAACTTTATTTGAAAGATTTAGAAAATAAAACATACAACCTTTGAACAAAAGTTTATTATTTAATAAACATATGCAGTAAATAAATTCTAATAGAATATGATGTATCATTTAGTAAATGGATATACATATTTGTAAAGATTGAACATGAATAAAATCTAAGTATGACTGAAAGATTTTTCATGTGTATCATATTATTGTTATATCATACTTAAATGCTAAGTGATTTGACAATATTTGATATCCAATTAAAGTTATTATATAACTTGTGTAATAAATATTCTGAAGGAATATGTTTGACTTAGAATAAATGATCCTCAACCTGGAATTGCTCCATAAATTCTAAGTATGAACAATATAGTTAATTGTTGCGTAATTGTTATAGTTGACAATAAATCTTGAAAGATTGAAAGGTGTCAAACATTGCACATTGGATATTATGTTTACGGAATTTTAAAAAGCATATTGTGATACAATGATGTTGGTTTAAATTGAGACGACACTCAACAACTAGTCATGGAAGGATTTCATCCTCATAAATAGCCATGTGAACTAGTTGTGCTCAACTAAGAACATAGTTGCATTATACATTAAAGAATTAGAATACTTTAAACTTTAAAATTGTTTGAAAGTTTGATTATCATAAATTAGTGATTGAGGATGTCACACCATTTATGAATATTATGTGGCTATATCAAGAAAGTTGGATGAACACATACAAGAACTTTGTTTATTGAATTCTTGAAATAAGTATTCTCAAAATTTGGATAGATCAAAGTTAAATGAAATAATGCCTTGTCAACAAGTATGATTGTCATTACTTGAGGTATAATTGTCAACAAGTCAGTACTTGAGACAAAATTCATTAACTAGAATTATCATGCATTGATCTATTTAGTGTTTGGATAAAGGGCATTAAGCAATTATTATTTATAATGAATTAAAGTACTTAGTACATTTGTTTTCATTAATAATAAATTGTGTCCTATATTTGCATGTTTAAATCCATGAATAACTTATGTTATTCTAAATTGTCCGTTGTCAATTAATGATATGGGAATATCATTAAACTAAGACAAATCTGAGTATTGGTTAGAATATACTTGAAAGTATATTGATGCGTTGACATACCAATTTCACATGATATTCAATGAATTGAATATAGGACTTATCCCAACTGCATGATTTTACTTTATGGATCTTGTCAGTAAGTAAATCATAAATTTGTTATCCTCAGACTTGAGATACCAGATAAGTGTCATGGATGTAGTGCATTTCTGTGAAGCAATCTACCGCTCACCGTAACACGGAGTTATAAGGGTTGTTTTCAGAAGTGTTGCAAAGTCCATGGGTTATTCTTGTAGTCAAGAAAGAATTTGTTCCTTCAAATTTGTTTTGAAGTTTAATACTGATGGGCCCCTCGTAGGGTTGGCAAGATGTTTGCGTGCGCACCCCCAAAGTCTATCTGGAATACGTTCAGATGTTTTGGTAATCTTGTTCAATTATAAACAACGAGAAACAGAATTGTTAATTAAAGAATGACTAAGATCCATATCTTTATTAACGTGGTATTAGAAACAAAAGGATGATAATAATAATGATGAATCATTATAGGTTTTTCCAGGAAACCTAGCTCGAGTAGTACTAGGGTCATTGGCGTGTTGCTAGACGCTAACCAATGTCGTTGTATTATTAATAGATATCCAAGTGGGAGCTGTTGGAATATGGATAAATATTAATAAGTATATGTCTAGTATCGAACCCGAGACCACGAGATTGCACACTTTACGTATGAGAATCGATGTTAAATAATTAATGTAAATAGTTATATTTAATTATTAAATCACAAATATTTAAGCGGTCGAACAAGAAAAGTATGGAGGGGTCCGAGTGTCGTTTTGTGGAACTTGAGGAGGTGATAGACTCTAACTTGGAGAACAAGTTTGAGTGCTATATAAATACTCTATGGCTTCACAAAACCGGATGGAATAAAAAAAAAAAAAAAAAAAAAAAAAAAAAAAAAGAAAAAAAACCCTTTACTTCGAATGTATATGTATCGTACAGTTGTATATCTCTATCAAGATATATATAATTGCCATGCATGCATATTTATATTCACATGATATTTCAATAGTGCATGTATCTTTTCTCATTGCATTTATGATCGACGGTATATATAAAATAAAGGGTTAGACCCGATTTATTTTATTTAAAAGCTAAATATTGTATTGTGTTTTATTTGTGATTCAAGAACTAGAATTCACATCGAATCGCTAATAGTACGTGTGTACAAGAACGTGGTGTAAACATACTATTGTTTACATCTTGGATCGATTAACAAAATGGTAAGGGGTTACTCAATAGATCCCTAATTCATATATAAACCTTAATTATGGTTCATCCAAGAATTCAAGATTGCATACGGTACGTTCTTTATTTATGTTTTAGTTAACCTTTATATGTTATACTTGATCCTACGCTTCCGCATATGTGACTACTTGATATTAGAATATATATATGATTGTCATGGTTATTAAATTCTAACATATTGTTGCATTGGTTGATGTTTATATTGAATGGTAAGTTTGTTGAATATTGTTTGTGTATGCTACAATGTTCGGCTATGAATGATATTGTGGTAGTGTTTGGTTACAGGTTTTGGAAACCGTACCAGAAAAGAAAAATATGCTGGCCTATTTATCGAAGATAATTTGGTACGGTTAGAAGGAAAACCGTACCAAATAATTATTTTTGGGTACGGTTTAAAAACTGTACCAAAAAACATTTTATTTTTTGGTACGCTAACATTTAGTACGGTTTTAAAACCGTACCAAATAGCCTTAAAAACTGTACCTAATGAGATTTTGTGTAGCAGTGAATGTTACTTACAATGAGGTTTTACAATCTGGATCTGTTAATGAAATCTTTTAGTCACACTCGTAGGCCAACTTTGACAAGTCTTCTTTTAAGTAAACTATGTAAATATAATATAATCCAAAATGACAGGCAATGGTATATTCCTTTTGAAAGAAACTCTAGTTATCAAATTCATTTTGGATACAATATAATGACATCCACAAGAAACAAAAGTTCAAGGGAACTGAATGGAACCAATTACAAAAGACCAAATCATCCAAGGACTTGAACTACATAATGCTTATTAGACTAATGCTAATAGGCGTTGGAGGGTGACCATAACCGAACAAATCGACGCGTCTCCCCCCCTAGCCAAGCCACAAGCGACGCGTCGCATGGCAAACTTTTCAAAGTTTCGGTTGCTTCACCAACCGAAACAATTGCAACATCTTCCATATATTTTTGAACGTTGGAGGTCATTTTAAAGGAGTATATTGGTGAAACAATTGCAACATGTAGTGTGAAGTTCATGGGTAAGTTGCAGGTTTTTTGCTTTTATTAAGAAGAAGAAGATGTAAATGAAGAGAGATGATAAGAAGTAACGTGTGGTTCATATTTCACTAGTATTAAAATAAACGAATAAAATACTATATAGACTTTAACTATAATCTATTAACTTTTTTTTGAACATTCTATAATCTATTAACTGATGAACTGTTTTTCTTTCATTGTGTGTTTTAGTTTGTGTCTGTCTAAGTATATTGCATGAAATTTTAGTTTAAAAAAAATTATGGGGTTGCTTTTGTGGTCACCACTAGCTAATTGTGGTTGGGGTGGAGTTGTGGAGAGAGAAAGCTGAGGTGGCGCTGATGTGGCGGGGTTGCTTGGATGAAAAAGTGGTCACCACTAGCATTAGTCTTATGTAAATAGCTAATATAAATCAAATTTTGACGTTAATTATATGATTCATTTTTGCTAGGCGTAAAATATGACACATTGTTGACCTTAATTATATGATTCATTTTTGCCTGCCTAATATGACCGCTAGAAGAAATTACATGTACCTTTCCTAGCTTGTTCATTCCACTATGAAAATTTCTATTGGGAGCTGAGGAAAGGAGAATTTACTGCCGCTACACATATTAAAGTGCTTTAAAGCACTCATACCCATATATAGTCTATTTGGGAAGCTGTAACTCAAAAGTCATTTTCCATAGAGTCGTTAATGAACGATTAATATCCAACTAGGAGTATAAACCATCAAGTTTTAACATGTTATAGGATTATTATTCTTTAGGCCCGTAGCTTATGCTAGGCTTAGCTCATCTGTTATTCATGGTACTATATTTAACATTGGTAGGCCAGTTTTGAAAGCTGAGGTAACTATATAATTCAAAAAGGACACTCATTGTTGTATTTCCCGGAAAGCACTGGACTTTGAAAGTGAAGGCCAATTAAAGAGTAAATTGCAAAAATCATCCTTATGCTTTGGCCAAATTACACGTTTCGTCCTTGTGGTTCATTAAGTGCAAAGATCGTTCCTTATTTTGCACTGTTACGTGCACTTTGTTCCTCCATCATTGCAAAAATCGTCCTCGTGGTTTACCAAATTTCACTGTTGAAGAACCAAATTTGCACGTAACAGTGAAAAATAAAGACGATCTTTCCACTTATTGAACCACAAGGACGAAACGTGCAATTTGGCCAAACCACAAGGGCAATTTTTGCAATTTACTCCCAATTAAATTTTGGAAAAAGTAAATTGCAAAAATCATCCTCGTGGTTTGGTTAAATTGCATGTTTCGTCTGTGTGGTTCGAAAAGTGCAAACCGCATCCTTATGGGAAAACCTTGGGTCCGAATTCGTCATTTCCTAAACTAAAATTATTAAATTGCCCTCATCATCTTCCTTCTTAAATAGGCCGAACAAAAATTAATAATTTCAGTTTAGAAAAGGACGAAATCGGATCCAAGGTTTCCTCACAAGGATGCCGCTTGCACTTTCCGAACCATACGGATGAAACATGCAATTTGACCAAACAACAAGGACGTTTTTGCAATTTACTCTTTTGCAAAACAAGGAAGGCTGAAAATAGTTCTACCGGTCTTGAATGGACCCAATCTGAATGACCAAATTTCATCCACATGAAGTATTATGTAAAAAGCACTATAAGAAAGCATCTTCCTCTTTATCAACTTTGCTTTAAACCTGCCTGAACATGGAGAACCTTGGAAGTGAATGTTAGTTAATGTTAGTTGCATGAAAGAAGCACCGCATTATTTTGTGTATAATTAAACTGACCCGACCCGATTCATTTTGAATTTTACTATAACATTCGTAACCTTTATCGAGTCGTTCTTGTCGCTCGTTGCCCCTTTCGAGTTAATTTCCTGGCTCCGCTACTGGTTGTATTTCCAGGAAAGTATATATAGTAGATAGACCGAACCCAATTTGAAACTGAAAGCAATCCCAAAAGGTCTCTTAAAAAATATCTTCTACGAAATATCTTTATATAGGCGAAGTCCTTATTGATCGAAAAATATCCAAGTCCAACTTGGAGTATCAACAATAAAGTTTTAACATTGGTATGCCAGTTTTGACAAGTCTAAGGTAACAATTTAATTCAAAAAGGACGTAATTTGAAACTGAAAGCGAATTAACATTGGTACCGAGTTGAATGGACCCAATTTGAATGACCGAATTTCAACCACATACGTACTAGAACCAGATAAGTATTATGTAAAAAGCATTATACATAAGAGTTCTTCCTCTTAATCACCTTTGCTTTGAACCTGCCTAAACATGGAGAACTGTGGGAACGGGACAAGAACACACCGGAGAATATTATTGTTTCCGCTACCATTCCAAGGTCATATAAATCCCATGCTTCAGCTAGCAAACATTCTTCACATTCATGATTTTAAGATAACCGTCATACACACCGAATATAACTCTCCCAGTTATTTAAACTACCCTCACTTCACCTTCAAGTCCATCAAGGACAACATTTCCGAGATTGCGGACGAGTTGGATACTAATCAAGATGCTAGCTATCTTCTTAACTACCTAAATAGAAGCTGTGTAGATTCATTTAAGGAATGTCTCTTTGGGTTGTTGAATAAGGAAGCAGTTGCATGTTTGATCGCAGATTCTGGATTTTACTTTACGCAAGCAGTGGCGGATGAGCTTAACCTTCCACGGATGGTGCTTGTGACAAGTAGTGTCGGTGTTGCCCTTGCTTATGGTGCTCTACCGTTTTACTCTAACAAGGATTGCTTTAACCTTACAAAAGAAGGTCGTGTACGTATTATTAATTTCACTCCATATCCTCGCTTCATATATAACTGACCGATGTTGTACAATTCCAAAACGTCTTTTAAAAGTATCTTCTATAAAACATCTAACTTTCAGAGTAACTAAACATCATATTATACATTTTTTGAATTTTTTTACAATACAGTACTAAAATAAATTATTTGCGTTTTACTACACATAAGAACTTTATAAGCCTAGTGACAAACAACACATCTTAAAAATTCATAAATCACAACTCTATAACATGCTATTAGTCGTCATTTACAAACATAGTTTAATTAGATGATAAATTGAGCAATAATTTCAAATTTTCAAATCTTACTTATTAGACTAAATAGTCATTAATTCAGCTCGTGGTATTTACGTAATATTAAAAACTCGTGCTAAAAAAACATAACATACTTATTTATACTTGTAGCATGTTATCTAACCTTCTAAGGATATGAATAGTCTCGTCTGTTTACAGACTATTTGGGATTTGCGAGAAATGCTATTTAAACATGAATGAAAGTATGTAGAAGGTTTTAGGATCTAGATTCATGATTGTTATTGTGAATAGACTTATGAGAAAATTCCGAGACTAGATCAGTCACTTTTATATATTCTTTAGACAAAAAAAAAGTGCTCTTCCCAAACTAGACCGAACGACCTGCGACTTTTTTTACTTTTGATAAGAAGTCGACAAGTGGCACAAAAAAGTCGCTTAAAAGTACAAAAGTCGCTTAATTTAGGTACAAAAAAGTACAAAAAGTAAGAAAAAAATCGCTTACTTTTTGTGTCACTTGGTGATTTCTAATTAAAAGTAAAAGAGTCGCAAGTCGCTCAGTCTAGTTTGGCAAGAAAACTTTTTTTGGTCTAGAGAATATATAAAAGTTGAGCGACTGATCTAGTTTCGGAATTTTCTCTAGACTTATTGCAAAACTCATATTTTAAGTATAAACAATTAAATTACTCATTACCATTTACATTAATAACTTAGAAAATAATTTAAGTAATTAATACTTACATTAAAATCATGAAATTCATTAATGGATAGATAGATGCTCATTAATAATTACATTAACAACTTAGAAAAATGAGTTTAGCTAATATAATTTAAGTTATTAATACTTACATTAAAAACATAAACTCACAGGGTCAAGAATATCTGAAAAAGTATTGAATTTCTCATGCATTTAAACTAATAGACAAATACTCGCGCAAAGCGGAGGTATAGCGACAAATGATCATACTTGCAAAATTGTGATTCTGGTTTGACTCTTGATGCAAAGCGTGTGTTTTTTGAAATAAAAAGCGTGTGTTTTATAAAAATTAATATAATGTGTGTTTTTAAAAAGTTGTCAAGTTTAGAAATTGATCAAGTAAATATATAATTCAAGTTGTCAAGTTTAAAGGGACTTAAGGGTGATTTAGACAAACTACATTAATTTAATTTTCAAGAAAAGAGATACACTCTTTATAAGTAGTAGAGATATAGTTAAAAACATTTATAACATAAAATCGAATAGTAGTATAATTGGGCTGCGGTTTAATGGCTTGTATACTTACTTAACTTTAGGATATGTATATATATATGTTTTTTAGATTTGGATTATGAAGAACGGGTGCCTGAATATCAACTTATGAAATTCAAAGACATAGTAAAGATCACAACCAGCCCACAAGGTATGGGAGATTTTGTCACCAACATGCTTGATCAGATGAAGGTGTCAAAAGGGATCATTTGGAACACCTTCAAAGAACTTGAAGAATCTTCACTTGAAACCATCTCCCAATATTATCCAGTCCCAAGCTTCACTTTAGGCCCATTCCACAAGTACTTCCCAGCATCATCAAGCAGCTTGATCCAACAAGACCAAACCATTCTTTCATGGCTAGACAACCAACCTCCCAAGTCTACTATATATGTAAGTTTTGGAAGTCTTGCACATATATCGGAATTAGAAATTAGAGAAGTGGCTTATGCGTTGGCAAATATCGGTTTACCATTCTTGTGGGTGGTTCGACCAGGGATAGTTCGTGGTTCGAACTGGATTGAGGCGTTGCCTAAAAAGTTCCTAGAAAGAGTAGGTGATAAGGGGCGTATAGTGAAATGGTCTCCTCAACAAGAAGTATTAGCTCATCCAGCGACAGGGTGTTTTTGGACTCATAATGGATGGAATTCAACATTGGAGAGCATATGTGAAGGAGTTCCGATGATTTGTTCTCCTTGTTTTGTCGACCAGCCGATAAATGCAAGGTACGTGAGTGACGTTTGGAAGATTGGTATTTTCCTGGAAGACAGTTTTGAAAGGGTAGGGATAGAGTCTGCGATTAAGAGAATAATGATGGATAAAGAAGGAGAAGAAATGCGTGAGAGAATAAATTATCTTAAGGAGAAGGTAAACCAGTCTCTTGACGAGGGTGGCTCGTCTCATGAGTCTTTAAAGAATTTAGTTGATTATATCTCATCGTTCTAGCTTGAATAATTACTTGTAACAATTCACATCTACCCTAATGTAAGAGCTACTTGGATACTGCAATTTGCAATATTCTTTCTATTGGGGAATGGAAACTTTGTGATAATAGTTGAGCGAAGGTGTTTGTCAAATATAGAGTAAAATGCAGAAATCGTCTTTGTGTTTTGCAAAAATTGCATGTATCCTCCCTGGTCTTCCATAAGTGCAGGCGGTCTCCCTGGTTTTCATACTTTTGGTTCGTTTTGGTCCCTGGCACTAACAACCGTTAGTCCATCTCAGTTAGTTAATACATAAAATTTCC
Source organism: Artemisia argyi (assembly GCA_030686995.1). Classification (NCBI taxonomy): domain Eukaryota; kingdom Viridiplantae; phylum Streptophyta; class Magnoliopsida; order Asterales; family Asteraceae; genus Artemisia; species Artemisia argyi. The sequence continues at coordinate 155,561,217 of CM060709.1, read as the reverse complement.
CTGTCCTTACGCTAAATTGCTTCCAACGTCCTTATTTTTTTTGAAATTTTCTTTTTCCAACATTTTTTTTTCGAAATTTTTTTTGTCGAATTTTTTTTTCGGAATTATTTTTTTTCTCAAATTAATTTTTTTAGAAATTTTTTTTCGTGAAATCATTTCTTTTTCTTAAATTTATTTTCGAAATTATTTTTTTTAGAAAAATTAGCTTTTTTTGAAAATTATTTTTCTAAAAAAAATTTTCAGGGAAAAATTTTTTTTTGGGAAAAAAGTTTCTAAAAAAAATATTCCAGAAAAAAAATTTCGGAAAAAAATTTCAAATAAAATATTAATTTTTCTTAAAAAAATTCGGGAAAAAAATTTCTAAACAAAATTTCTAAAATTTTTTTTGGAAAAAGCTTTCTTAAAAAATTATTTCAGAAAAAATAAATGGAAAAAAAATCGAAAATAAAAATTAATTTTTCTAAAAAAATTAATTTCGAAAATAAAAAATTAAGAAAAAGAAATGATTTCACGGAAAAAAATTTTCTAAAAAAATTAATTTGAAAAAGAAATAATTTCAAAAAAAAAATTCGGAAAAAAAAGTTGGAAAAGGAAAATTTCAAAAAAATAGGGACGTTGGACGCAATTTAGCGTAGGGACAGGGACCATTTATATATCAACTAACTGAGATGGACTAACGGTTGTTAGTGTCAGGGACCAAAATGAACCAAAAGTATGAAAATCAGGGAGGCTGTCTGCACTTATGGAAGACCAAGGAGGATACGTGCAATTTTTGCAAACCACAAGGACGATTTCTGCATTTTACTCTCAAATATATATACAATGCCAATTTGATTTTAAGTACTAATGTTTCCAATTAGTTGGAGCACATCAGATCATATGAAGAGCTTAAAATGTGTCAATTTAAGTCTATATTTGCAAAAAGAGATGGTGGGTCGAGCTAGGATATGATGAAATTGAAAACCGGGCTTTGGGTTTGATGATCTTAGTGATCTGATAATGAACTAGTTCTGTGTTAATAATGAGGTGGTAACAGCTTGAAATTAATGTTTACAAATGTTACTTACAATGAGGTTTTACAATCTGGATTCGATAATGAAATCTTTTAGTCACACTCGTAGGCCAACTTTGACAAGTCTTCTTTCAAGTAAACTATGTAAATATAATATAATCCAAAAGGACAGGCAATGGTATATTCCTATTGGAAGAAACTCTAGTTATCAAATTCATTTTGGATACAATATAATCAGAGCCGGAGCTGATAGGGTGGCAGAGTGGTGCTGGGCCTCCCCTATCAAGCCCAAGTTCCATATGTTATTTGTAGATCCATGCGAGTTAATTGTTTATATCTGTTTCTCCTGTTTAGTTTGTCGTTTATTACCATTTATTTCCTTTATATTCATCATTTTGTTTTGACTTTTCTTATTCCTCGGTTAAAAGATAAACATTATTAGCATTTGGGAGTATTGCTATATAGTTTTTAACACTCTTTAGTTCGACTTTAAATGAAACTTTTTGTTTTGAGAACCACCAGAAATTATGTTGTGATCAATCATAGTAAAAAACACTCTTTTGTTTCTTCGTATACTTTTTTAAAATCATTTTCAAAATTGAATTTGACGAATATCATGTTATTTGAGATGTTCATTGTTGCTATTAAGATATTGTCAACAACCATTGTAAATTATGAAACTTTGATATTTTATTGAAATAAGACATTTGTCATTACTGTTTGAAAACATAGTTAAGCCCCCTTTAACTTTAATTCCTGGCTCCGCCCCTAAATATAATGACATCCACAAGAAAGAAAAGTTCAGGAGAACTGAATGGAACCAATTACAAAAGACCAAATCATCCTAGGACTTGAACTACATAATGCTTATTACGTAAATAGCTAATATAAATCAAATTTTGACGTTAATTATATGATTCATTTTTGCTATGCTTAAAATCTGACACATTGTTGACCTTAATTAGACTATCTTTATTGGTGATAACATCCAACCGATTCGATGGCAACAAAACAAAAAGATGTTAATATTATAGTGAAAATGCACAAAAGAAAGAGAAAGAGATTGACGACCTGTTCGTGTGGTGACATCCAAATTTGCTACCCAACCTTACACATGCCACATGTTCACTGGTACTTGCAAACCCAATCCAAACAATATTATATACAAATAATAGTTTTTTAATATATTAGGTTGATTGTTGATAAATGGTAAAAAAAAAATATATATATAGATTGGTTGTATGTATTGGTTGTGTAGGTGGAGGAAAGACAAAATAATATTTTATTAAGAGATTGGGTTGTGATGGGTTGTTGATAAAGATAGTCTTATATGTCATTTTTGCCTGCCTAATATCACCGCTAGAAGAAATTACATGTACTTTTCCTTGTTTCATTCGACTATGAAAATTTTCTAATGGGAGTTGAGGAAAGGAGAATTTACTGCCGGCACACATATTAAAGTGCTTTGAAGAACTCATACCCGTATATAGTCTATTTGGAGAAGGTGTAACTCAAAACTCATTTTCCATAGAGTCGTTAATGAACCATAAATATCCAACTAGGAGTATAAACCATCAAGTTTTAACATGTTATAGGATTATTATTCTTTAGGCCCGTAGCTTATGCTAGGCTTAGCTCATCTGTTATTCATGGTACTATATTTAACATTGGTAGGCCAATTTTGAAAGTTGAGGTAACTATATAATTCAAAAAGGACACTCATTGTTGTATTTCCAGGAAGCACTGGACTTTGAAATTGAAGGCTAATTAAAGAGTAAATTGCAAAAATCATTCTTATGGTTTGGCCAAATTGCACGTTTCGTCCTTGTGGTTCATTAAGTGCAAAGATCGTCCTTATTTTGCACTGTTACGTGCACTTTTGTTCCTCCATCATTGCAAAAATCGTCCTCGTTGTTTACCAAATTTCACTGTTGAAGAACCAAAATTGCACATAACAGTGAAAAATAAGGACGATCTTTGCACTTATTGAACCACAAGGACGAAACGTGCAATTTGGCCAAACCACAAGGACGATTTTTGCAATTTACTCCCAATTAAATTTTGGAAAAAGTAAATTACAAAAATCGTCCTCGTGATTTGGTCAAATTGCATGTTTCGTCTGTGTGGTTCGGAAAGTGCAAACCGCATCCTTATGGGAAAACCTTGGGTCCGAATTCGTCATTTCCTAAACTAAAATTATTAAATTACCCTCATCATCTTCCTTCTTAAATAGGCCGAACAAAAAGGTATTTTAATAATTTCTGTTTAGAAAAGGACGAAATCTGATCCAAGGTTTCCTAACAAGGATGCCGCTTGCACTTTCCGAACCATACGGATGAAACATGCAATTTGACCAAACAACAAGGACGTTTTTGCAATTTACTCTTTTGCAAAACTAGGAATAAGGATGGCTGAAAAGAGTTCTACCGACTTGAATGGACCCAATGACCAAATTTCATCCACATGAAGTATTATGTAAAAAGCACTATAAGAAAGAATCTTCCTCTTTATCATGTTTGCTTTAAACCTGCCTGAACATGGAGAACCTTGGAAGTGGTTCGGATACATACCGGAGAATAATATTGTTTCCGCTACCATTCCAAGGTCATATAAATCCGATGCTTCAGCTAGCAAATATTCTTCACACTCATGGTTTTAAGATAACCATCATACACACTGAATATAACTCTCCCAATTATTCAAACTACCCTCACTTCACCTTCAAGTCCATCAAGGACAACTTTTCCGAGATTGTGGACGAGTTGGATACTAATCCAGATGCTAGTTATTTTCTTAACTACCTAAATAGAAGCTGTGTAGATTCATTTAAGGAATGTCTCTCTGGGTTGTTGGATAAGGAAGCATTTGCGTGTTTGATTACAGATGCTGGATTTTACTTTACGCAGGCAGTGGCTGATGAGCTTAACCTTCCACGGATGGCACTCAGAACAAGCAGTCTTGCTGTTGTCCTAGCTTATGGCGCTCTACCGTTTTACTCTAACAAGGATTGCTTTAACCTTACAAAAGAAGGTCGTTTACGTATTGTTCATTTTATTCCTTTTCGTAGCTACATATATAATCCCAAAATGCTTAAAACTATAAACTTCTAATTTTGGAACAAAAAAAATCCGATCAGTGTTGTACTATACAATCCCAAAATGTCTCCTAAAAAATATCTTCTATAAAACTATAAACTTCTAATTTTGGAACAAAAAAATCCGATAGTACATTTTTAGGTAACACATCATGCTTCCCGTTGAAAGCAAACTTTAACGAGCTGAAGGGGCCTTATGACTTTTCAACAAAAGTCATGTGTGCGATTATAACAAATGTTCCCTTAATCTTTTCTAAATGTGTACCCTTTATGTGTTTTGATTATTTTATGACTTGTCAACATGATGTCTAATGCTGATTTGAAAATAAGATCATCCGACAAATCCAAAGTATACACATGTAGATTTTTAGATTCTTTATACTCCCTCCGTCCCATTTTTATTGTCCACTATTGACTTTTTTAGTCTTTATTCTTCAACTTTGACCTTAAATATTTTTGTGGGTGTTATATAATATTTGATGCAAAATATATAAATGGATTGGGTTTTAAGTGTACTTTTCAATAGTATAATTTTCCATCAAGTATTATACAATAAAAAATATATATTTATGGTCAAAGTCGAACCAGTTTGACTTTGAAAATTCAAACTGGACAATAATTTTGGGACGGAGGGAGTAACTTTTAAGGTACCCAACAACAATAATTGAGCTCATGACTAATATGATAGTAAAAGGGTTTTTTTTTTTTTTTTTTTTTTTTTTTGAAAATTGACTTTCTATTACAATGAAATCCTATTACAATGAAATCCTAATATTATTACAAAGAAATCCTGTTGCCAAGGTTCAAACCTTGGTCTTTACCCTGAAAGGCTGAAGCCTTACCAACTCTGCTAGGCAGAAGTTGGCATAGTAAATAATGGGTTTTTCTAACATGTGCCCTTAAGCACATGTTAAAAGGTGGGCCCTTGTGTCATTTTTACTCATAAATCTACAAAAAGAACACATAAAATAATTTTTTATTTGAAAAATGACAAGAATACATTTAAAAATGATACAGGGGCCCACCTTTTAACATGCGCCTAAGGGCACAAGTTAGAAAATCCCATAAATAATATACCTGTCGAGTCCAACCAAATGATAATGGTAGCTCATGTATGAGTATGCTCCCCAACAAAATGGTTGAGGGTTCAAGTACTACTTAGGAAAAAAAAAAAAAAAAGTTTATGAAGATTCATATATCCGTAATAGTTGAGTATCATGTATTTAATACTATGTAATAAAAAAAAAATATAGTAGCATTGTGGCTACAGTTTCATAGCTCGTATACTTAAGTACTCTGGGATTGATGTTTTCAGATTCGAATTTTGAAGCACAAGTGCCTGAATATCCACTTATGAAATTCAAAGACTTAGTAAAGATAACAACCAACCCACAAGGTATGGGAGATTTTGTTACCAACATGTTTAATCAGATGAAGGCGTCGAAAGGGATCATCTGGAACACCTTCAAAGAACTTGAAGAATCTTCACTAGAAACCCTCTCCCAAGATTATCCGATCCCAAGCTTCACTTTAGGCCCATTCCACAAGTACTTTCCCGCATCGTCGAGCAGCTTGATCCAACAAGACCGAACCATTCTCTCATGGCTAGACAACCAACCTCCCAAGTCTACTATATATGTAAGTTTTGGAAGTGTTGCACATATATCAGAGTTAGAATTTAGAGAAGTGGCTTATGCATTGGAAAATATCGGTTCACCATTCTTGTGGGTGGTTCGACCAGGGATAGTTCGTGGTTCGATTTGGATTGAGGCATTGCCTGAAAAGTTCCTAGAAAGAGTAGGTGATAAGGGGCATATAGTGAAATGGTCTCCTCAACAAGAAGTATTAGCGCATCCAGCTACAGGGTGTTTTTGGACTCATAATGGATGGAATTCAACATTGGAGAGCATATGTGAAGGGGTTCCTATGATTTGTTCCCCTTGTTTTGTCGACCAACCGATAAATGCAAGGCACGCGAGTGATGTTTGGAAGATTGGTATTTTCCTGGAAGATGGTTTTGAAAGGGTAGGGATAGAGTCTGCGATTAAAAGAATAATGATGGATAAAGAAGGAGAAGAAATGCGTGAGAGAATATGTGATCTTAAGGAGAAGGTAAGCCAGTCTCTTGGCGAGGGTGGCTCGTCTCATGAGTCATTAAAGAGTCTAATTGATTATATCTCATCGTTCTAGCTTAAAGAATTGCAAGTTATTGTAATTCACATCTATCTAAATGTAGAAGCTTCATCGGGTCTTGAATTTGCAATAATTTTCTATTGAAAACCTTGTGAAAATTATGTAATCAAGCGAAGGTGCTTGTCAAATATACAGTGCATTGTTGATTTTTGGTATTAACTAGGTCGTGAGCCCGCGCGTTGCCGCGGGGTGTTGTGCGAAAAAAGTTGATTTTTTTTGTTTTGCTAAAGAATGAATTTAGTTAGATACAAAAGAAGAGGTGTCTTTAACTTTGATGTGTTGTAAAATTATTTTGCTGCTTTGTTTTTACCAACGGCATTTTTAATAAAAAGGAAATTTAAGTTATTAGAAATAAGCAAGGTGGGAAACCCTCTTGTTGCAGTGGGCTGTTTTGCTAAAGAGTAGATGATTAAAGTATATATACATATATTACATACATTAAATTTACATGAGTTGGATAACTTAGATGACACAACTCTTATTCTATTATTGCTCACAAAAGCTTTTCTGCTGTTCGCCGAACCTAGTTTTGTGCATTCATTCTCGTTGACTTCTGCATTTCCTTCAAAGATGTTATGGTGTTGGTTTTAATTCACCGAGGGTGGTATTTTGAGGTTGCATTATTATCTTTTTGGCTGCACTTTTGGGCATTAGTTCTGACCCGTTAGTCGTCGTTCCCCTGTAAGCTACACAATGGAAAAACGATATTATTAACAAATTCTATTAATTTATGGCAACATGACCTGCAGTTTGGTAACATTTATGTTTTGGCGTTTGGTAAAAGACCTGCAGTTACTGCAATATGAGTATTCTCATATTTGTGTAGTCTCTAATAGGTCTGCATTTATCTAAGATAAAATACGGAGAAAAAAAAAGACTTACTGTCTAAAGGATCATAAAAAAACTAACGACACCGTATGTTTTTTTTACCACATGTTTATTTTAGGTGGCATGCGCAGCAACTGTTGTCATCCTAACAGGCCAATAAACTGCGTGACACAGACAAATGATGATTGGTCTAAATGCATCAGTAACACTCATTGGTTTCTGAGGGTAGCAACCCAGGTTTGAGAGTCGTGGGGTGCCAACTTTAAACCTTAACCAAAAAGAAAAAAACTGTTCACCGGTAATTTTTTTTATAGTTTTTGACATATGCAGCTGACGACTTCAATCAGTTTATCGTGATACGGTTTCATTGGTTGAAATAATCAAAGCTGAGACAGACACCGAGTTAAGGGTCATAAAGAATTTATGTCACAATATTATCATGTAATGCAATAAAACAGATGGACAATGCATTGCAAAGATTATATTAAATAAAGATGATACTTCCTAAGCACAAATCTTCACTAATGCCCCATAAACCAAGTAAGTCAGCCCATGGTAAGGTCCCCTAATGCCCTGATTGTTGCAAGAAACAGTACGTAAGGTTAATCGGCTCATATTCCCTAATACTCAAAACTCTCGGCTTCATAACAGAAACTAATACTCAAAACTCTCGGATTCATAACAGGAATTTATCATAGTTGGAAAACAATATACGCACAAAGGCAACAGACTCAAATCAAGTAAAGGCTGCATAATGATGAGTGCATAGTCTTTGGTACCAAAGTAAAAACAGATTGGCAACAAAGTTTGTATACAAAAGGAAGATGTAGAAACAGATAGAAGACTAACCTTTACAGGTTGCGGTTCGTAGCAACATCCTGAACCAAAGAAACTTATTATGTGCGCGGAAGAGCCAGGTCATCTACAACAACTTGAAGAACATAAATTGACTCCCCAACAACATAATGCATCTCGCTTGTCCTGCCAAAATTCTTTGCTGCACGATTGGATATTCACGTCAGAGTGAGCAATAATTGATATCTGAGTTGAATTGTGTTTGTTGTAATCAAATGAGTAACTTATCCGACAGTATCGTTTACTACGCTAATTTTATATTGCTCATTTGATTAAGAAGCTGTAAATAATCATTGAAAGTGTGTTACTTGCGAATTTCTTATATGTAAAGCTACCAGATTATGATCCATATGAGAAACACAATACGCAAGTGTAAAAATATAAGATGGTAAAAAAGAGTACCCCAAGATGCAAGCTGTCCGATTTCTGCAGTTGTTTTAGTACTCTGAACTGAAGTGTCTGTGTAGAAGGACCCAAACGACCGACAGAACCTCGCGTCATTCTATGAATACCAACTACCAAATATGTAATACATAAGAGAGTAAGAATTAGCACAGGTTAAATGATATTCGAAAAGGATGTAACCCAAAAGTAATGTGCTTACCTGTTGACAAACGTCCGTGGCGACATTGGTAACGAAAGTATTTTCAAAAGGCCTAGACAAAGAAAATGCAGAGACATCTGCTACTGCATTCGTCTGAATAGGCTGATAATACGTGTAACAACAGGACGTTGCAAAAAGCTAGTATAACTTAAAATGGTTTGTACGTATTCAACTGACCAACCTTGTTATCACTAATAAGATGACATAAACCTGATATCTCAGTCATGACTTCAATCTATATATAATACCTGATTCCTTGCACAATCGCGTCCTGAATCTGTAGAATACGAAATCATAGTATATACGTTCGCATACTGAAGTTTATATTCGAAAGTCAGATAAAGAAATACACAGCACGAAAAATAAATAATAAAAGAGGACGAAGAAGTCTTACGTCTTTAGTAGCTTTGTAGCACCAATTTCCCAATTCAGACAACCCTACGTTGACATAATACCCGAGTAGCCCAACCACATGATCATGCGATGATCAAGAAAAGGAGAAATGAACACATACATTTGATTTGGCATTGGCAGAAGCACCGTCAGAAAGAAGAAGTCGTGCCACTTCATTAGAACCATTCTTCGCAGCCATGTGCGATGGTGTTTCCCCATACTACATAACCAAATATGATTAAACAATAACTATTGCACATTTCGTGTAGCCCCATAGCAAAAACAGATTATATTGAAACGACATATAATAGAGTGAGAACCATATTTTACTCACCATGTTTTTTGCTTCCAAGTCAATAGTTTTAGTCCCAGCCAAGTTCAGCAGATACTTCACTACTTCAACGCTGTTATGGCTAGCAGCAACATGAAGGGGAGTATTCGCCATCTGCATGAACATATATCAGCAAATGCATATAATTGAATTAAACTACACATGAATTAAAAGTTTCAACCATAAGCAAAAAAATAACATTCAGATCAGAAATTCAGTCAATGCAATCACAATGATGTCTCCTAAGCAAAACATTTCACAAACGGCTAAAAAAATAAGTGTCCTAACAACCTATAATCATCTACTCGTTATTAGTTAATAGATTTCTAAATAAGGGGTGTTTGCATTAGCTTATTTTTTCGGCCTATGGGTTTCTTTGAATTTGGAAAAGCTCATAAGGCACTTTTTTCAGGCTACTTAACTCCATATATAAGCTTGACTTGATAAGCCGAGCAATATTCAGCTTATAACCTTTTCCAAGTTCAAAGAAGGGCATAAGCTGGAAATATAAGCTAATCCCAGCACTCTCTAAGTAGTCATAATTTGCAATCAGACTTAACCTACAATGTGCTTGTTAATCATACACAATCAAGCCTAATTGGCACGTATATCACCTAACGACACAGAAACCACATATTCCTATAAATCATATCACTTGCACAACACCAAAATCTAACAATGACCTCCTGCTTCACGTACAGTCTCAAATGTTGCTCCACAAAAATGCAATGAAACTACTAAAAACGCTTTTCCACCCAAATTCCATTTCCTGTGAATCACATGATTTTTTTTTCACATGAAAATTACATTTTGTTACTATTAAAAGTTCCTTTGTCTAATTACATTACTTAAATAGTCATTGTAATTGACCATTTTTATTATATACAAATGTAAATTAGTGAGTTTTTAAGTATTAAAATATATCAATATACTGTTATTTATAGACGCATCCGAAATATAAGTTAAAGTCAATAAATTTGGCCTAACATATGCAAGAAAGTCATTAGACCTAATCTAACCTAACCTATAAACGTGAGTGAAACTATTGATATAACTCAAAACCTATCGCGTCATGTAGCTCCTACTTTTCACATTAACATACTGAATTTTCATGACAGTAAAAAGGCGCCAAATGAAATAAATTGAACAAAATACTTGTCAATAGATGTGTGTACCCTTTAGTGCAACATATTGTGCTGGAAAAGTTGTAGTCTTCTTAGATGTTGCAGCACTAATTCTGATTGGTTTGGTAGATCAATACATTCCATTCATCTCACTCATAGCATGAGTTCTTTCCATCTCGTCTACAAATTTAACAAACCCATATCCCTTTGACAGACCTGTATTACGGCCAGTCACGACCATAGTTCCTATAACAGTCGGATATTAAAACATCTTTGATAGATGATATGGCATCAGTTAAAATATATGAAACATCTAGAATCATATACCTCGTGCTGCACTCCACATCCACAACCGTGTGCTGCTGAATTTTTGCCACTTTTTCGCCCTTGTGCTGCTCACTCACCAATATTGACATCGTAATCTTCATTCACCATTTCAAAGAATCAAACTGCATCCATAATCAAACATCACCAAATCACTCAAACCAAAATCGGTAAAAATTTAACTTTCAAAAAAAAATTATAGAAGGCTTATCTGTGATTACCAAGCCCATAAGCAGCGATAAGTTCAACAAACAAACCTCATTAGCCCGATAATAAGCCATTCCAATCAGCCCCTAAGAAAACAACAAAAATCATAACCAAAAAAAGTGTCTGTAAGAGATTTTCAAGATATAATAAAAATTAAGAAAACTGAAAGATACTCTTACTTATTGTTGCTGCTTCACAGTTCCCCTGGTGCTTAAATGCTTTCATCACAGGGCATTTGGAAAAAAAAAAGAATCTGCTGAACCAAGTCCTTGAATTCCAATTCACCAACCTTTAATTGAGCCGATTGATGCCTGAATACCCGTGACACATACATACATACGCTCACATCTGTACCAAATCCAGATGATCATCGCGTGATGGCTCAGAAAGGCGTCCGCCATGGCTGCAACCACTACCTGGGTAAGGCTGCCCTGCCAAGATACCGACGTTACCAAATTACTCATGGTGAAATAGCAAAGGTCGGCAAATATAGCGACAAAAGTGAACACCAACAATGGCTGCAACCACCACTCGGGTCCGGTTGCCTCGGCAAGATACTGTTGCTGCTAAATCACGCTCATAATATCTATAATCACAAATAACTATCATCATTGCCTGTATGTATGTATTGGGCGTTAAATGGCGAAACACCAACATGCCAATATCAGCCCAAAAGAACACCTGAAGCAAAATGGCATCATTAACCTTATCGGGTTTCCAAGAATCAAGTAACCTCATAATTTGGGAAAATAAGCCAGTCCAAAGACGCCATAAGAAAACAACAAAACTAATCAGGCAACCCCATTAACCCCAAAAATTTATTAGAAAACACAAAACTAACAATGTTAAGCCTTCTTAAAGAAATCTCATATGCTCAAAATAAACTACAAAGATAGTAAGTTGCGTGTCCAAGAGACTGACAATCTCAACTTTATATGTTCGCATGCCTATATCAAATGTTTGAAAGGCCTCTTTGTCTGCCTAATCTATTATACAAATGGTATAATATTCCAGGTTTCACAAACCTAAGTAAACAGAAAAAATCAACAAAACTTCTCCCTAATCCTCAAACAATAACAGTAACCCAAAATTATATTTGTACTACACAATCTAAATTCCCTTGCTGCCTAACCCTGAAAATAAATCCCAACGCATTAATCAGGTGATAAGCCGTTTTAATAAGCTAACCCAAACATGGCATAGATATACCAAATTGTTACTATTTCCATGTCATTATATATTTGCAAATAATCAAACAACCTATTATCTTGCTCTCGTAAAATCAAAACATAAACGAACTTAAATTCCATTACAATTAATCTACGAAAAAAATTAATAATAATAAGTGAATAAATTAAAACCCGTTCAAATAAGCACATAAAAGTATGAAACAAATAATCATCATAATCACATATATTAAATCCCAATTTATATAAAATAAAAATAAATAAAAAAAAGATACCTGAGTTTGGACACACAAATATTCCATCAGGAAACCCAAAATCAGAAAGCCCTAAAAAGGAGAAAACCCTAACCCCGATTGACAGAATCCAATGTTTTGTGGTGTGTGTGTTTTTGAGCTATAGAAGTTTGTAGAAGAACAAATGGACACAAAGATGTGGATAGGAAGCTTCAAAGGACTGTAGCAAGAACAAATGGACCAAACTTAGCCACAACTGTAGCAACTTTAAAACCCGCTGGATCGGACTTAATTGGTGGTGGGCGGTGTTATCGGAGGTAAGTTGGTCGGATCCCCAAAGTGAAAAGCGTTTGTGAGTGAGGATGAACAGCTGGACCACATCGGGTTATATCAAATACACAAAAGGGCCGGGTTAAAATACACCGGCACCGGGTTAGCAAAGTGGGCTATTAAAGCCCTATGCTTAGTATATGTCTAGTGAACTGGACCACTTTGGACCAAACGAATAGCTTAAAAATGTGTAATATTAAGAGCATAATTACACAGAGTTAATGGATGTCGAGCTCACGTAAAAGTTAAAACCTATTTTCGGGTTTGATCAATGCAGTGATCTGACGATCTAGGCTTGATGTTCATGTTGGGTCGGGCTTTCTGTAGGTTGATTGCTATGTAGCTCCGAAACGGGAACGGCAAAGGGATACGGGTACGATACGAGAACGGGAAGCGGCAAAAATCAAAAATTCAAGATATGGGAACGGCATAGATACGGCAATAAAAAATATAAAAAAATTAAAAATATATTAAAGAAAATCTTATATGTTGATGAAAGTCTTTGATTAGAAGGATGAAATAGATGAAAGTATTATCAAGACACAAATGTAAGCATAACATTTGCTATAGTTATGCTCTAGGCCAAAAATAAAACAAAGACTTTAACCAAGCCTAGAATGACTTTATCCATAGTAATATTAAATTATATTCAAAGATTATTATATGTAGTAATAACAAAATTGCTACACAAAGGACAAAAGCAACTAGCCAACTGTACCAATTTAGTACATGATGAATTTTATTAGTGTATCCCATAAAGACTTTGACCAAAAGACTTTTATCATCTTCTTCACTAGATTAGTAGGTAACGCAAGATTTTTTTTTTCCTCATTTTTCTATTTTCTATCATTCTTCTTTAGATCCACGCTTCTATCATTTTTCTATTAAAACCCAAAAGAAACGGCTTGGAAACTTCTTGGAAATCCAGAAACGGTAAGGATACTCATATGAAACGTTTCGCAAATTCGGGAAACGGCTTGGAAACGTTTCGGTGGCGTTTCTAGGGAGTATCCGTTCCCACCACGTTCCCAAACGGGAACGCCGACCTAAATGGCGTTTCGGTGCTTCAGAGAGGTTGATTGTTTGAGGTGGGATGCATGGAGTACGGATGTGTAGTACTCGTGATATATATATATATATATATATATATATATATATATATATATATATATATATATATATATATATATATATATATATATATATATATATATATATATATGATGAGGTTCTTTTCAGAACTAAATAAATTGCGAGAACTGCGAGAACCAACATCAACCAATCAGATTTTTTTTAATATTAAATTTTGTTATTTAATTCAAAAGGGTATAATGGTAAAATTGTTTTTTTTTAATTTTATTTTTGATTTAAAAAACAAAAAACGTTTTTTTTAATACCTAAATTCAAAGGGGTTTTTTCTTTTTTTTTTTTTTTTTTTTTTATTATTATTTTTTTTTATACATGTTTAAATAAAATTGTGTGCACATGTGTTTTGTAAAAAAGAATGTTAACTACCAACTACATAACGACAATTGTATTTTTCGTTTATGCATAAGTGTTTTGTAATGAACATGTATCTTTAAAAAATATTACATAAATATAAATACAAACAACAAAATTTTATTATAGATTTATGCAATTTCAAAATTTACAAATTGTCTTACTCTAGTTGTATGGTAATATCACAAACGCCATTATGTTTTTACACTTGTATTCAATTTTATTACAAAAATATGAAGCGTGCACATGTGTTTAATACAATGTCTTTAACTGTTGGTTTATCTTTTAGGCGTGCACATGTATTCCCGCCTGGTTCAAGAACCCATGAAATTTGCATATGTGTTTTTAATCCTTGTGCACATGTGTTTTTATCATCTTGATCATATTAACTGATACAGGTCTGTGCCAACAGCCACAACGTCAGGTAACCTGCAACCATAAAACAAATATACACACTATTTCAGAAATTTTATACCAACAATAAAAACACGTATGCATCATTACACTAATTTTATATTAACTTTGAAACAAATATGCATCATTACACTAATTTTAAATTAACCTTGAAACACAAATATGAACACACTTTCTAGTCATAAAACACATATAACTTTATTAATTGATTTTTTACCCGTCATAAACACATATGCACCATTATTCAAAACACATATGCACCATTACTTAAAACTAATTTTTTTTCCTATTTAATAAACAAAATAGATGCAGTGTTCTTACGGACATAAATGAAATCAAATGGGATGTCCATCTTCAACCTGAAATCCACAACGTATAATTCACAAGAGACACCAAAAGTAAACAAATCAACTTTTTCACAAAAAGAATTAAGGTCGTTTCATTCTAGTATTTATAGATATTTAATCATTAACAAAAAAATATATATTAACGATACGAAACCGCAAACCACTCTACGAAGCAAACATTAAATGGACGACACTAGATCTTTTATACAAATTGGTAACCGATGTACAACAAATAAATTCATGAAACTAATATAGAATGATAGGGATAGAAGATAATTAACAAACTAGTAACTGATGTACAACAATAAATCCATGAAAACTGGTATACAATGATAATAGGGATCAAAGGTAATTAACTAACCTTCCGAAAAAGTCAAGCCAGCCCGTAAAGGAATGCATGTGTGCATCTGTGACGCAAACACGCATCCATCTCTCTTTCATAATCTCCAAATTTTTTTAGGCGTGCGCATGTGCATTCGACATATTCCTGAGGTATGTATATTTTGTTGTCGCTAAATAACGATGAACAATGCGGACAAGACAACCAGAACGATGCTACAAGTCAACCTAAACCATAACACGATAAACAAAACCGATAGTATTAATGGAAAATAAAGGTAAAGCTAAATACATATACTTAATACTAGATTAAACTAAGTTAAAAATTGACCACAGACAAAAACTTTGTTAGAATTCTTTCGAGAAACAAAAAGATAGACAATTCTTTTAATCCACTATTGAACATATATATATTATATTTGCAACCACAAATATAGATTATCAACTGACATATTAGAAAAGTATAGTTGGATTCCGCCATAAATTATCATCTACCAGATTCAATATTTCGTTTCCAGATCCAATCCAAAACCAACAAAATTGGATCGAAAGTAAAAAAATAAATAAAAATAAATAAGATCGAATCTATGATCACCTTAAAAGATTTAAAAGAAACGAAATCAATACATCACCTACCCGAGACCTTGAAGCCGTTGTCTTTGTGTGCTTCGAAGAACAAAATAAGATTAACAGGTTTGGTGTTGTGTGTTTAAGTGGGCGGTGGCTAGGATTCTCAGAGGATTGTGAAAAGAATGAAACATGGGGAAACGGTTTTGTGTATGGGATCCTAATTTTTTGGGATAATTAAATTCCCATATTGTCCTTAATTTATTTTTTTCATTCAAATTAAATTATGTATATTTTCAAAAATGCCATTATGCATTGACTTGATGTACATTATGCACTATTAATAGTAAAAAAAAATAGTTCTCGCAGTTCTCATAGTTTATTTGGTTCTGAAAAGAACCTCACACAATATATATATATATATATATATATATATATATATATATATATATATATATATATATATATATATATATATATATATATATGGCTTTATTTTCAGAATCATGTTAAGTGCGGGAACTGCGAGAACTCTAATTTTGCATAGCTTGTTTGATAACAGATGCTAGATTCTATTTTAAAAGTTGTGGCTGATGGATTTAACCTCCCACGGATGGTGCTCCGGACAAGCAGCCTTGCTTGTGTCCTTGCTTATGGCGCTTTACCCTATTACTCTCATAAGAATTGCTTTAATATTACTAAAGAAGGTTGTTCACATATCGCTCGTCTAGTCCCAATACCACTTTTGAGAATCTAATCTATAAAACAATATATATCTTGTATACTTTCTTAACTGTTGTGTAAATGTTTTCAGACTCAGATTATGAAGCCCTGGTGCCAGAATATCCACTTATGAAATTCAAAGACATAGCAAAGATCACAACCAACCCACAAGGTATGGGGGATTTTTTCACCAACATGTTTAATCAGATGAAGGCGTCAAAAGGGATCATCTGGAACACCTTCAAAGAACTCAAAGATTCTTCACTTGAGCCAATATATCAAGATTTTCCTATTCCAAAGCTTCACTTTAGGCCCATTCCACTAGTACTTTCCAGCATCTTCGAGCAGCTTAATACAACAAGATCGTACCATTCACTCTTGGCTAAATACCCAACCTCCCAAGTCTACCATATATGTAAGTTTTGGAAGTGTTGCACATATAACCAAGTTAGAATTTCAGGATGTAGCTTATGGATTGGCGAATATAGGTGTACCATTTTTGTGGGTGGTTTGACCATGGATGGTTCGTGGTTCAATGTGGCTTGAATCATTGCCTGAAAAGTTTCTTGAAAGAGTAGGTGATAGGGGACGCATAGTGAAATGGTCTCCTCAACAAGAAATACTAGCACATCCGGCGACAAGGTGTTTTTGGACTCATAATGGGTGGAATTCAACATTAGAGAGCATATGTGAAGGGGTTCCTATGATTTGTTCGCCTTGCTTTGTCGACCAACCGATAAATCCAAGGTATGTAAGTGACGTCTGGAAGATTGGTATTTTCCTGGAAGACGGTTTTGAAAGGGTGGGCATAGAGATAGCTATAAAGAGAATAATGATAGATAAAGAAGGAGCAGAAATGCGTGATAGAATATGTTGTCTTAAAGAGAAGGTAAACCAGTCTCTTGACGAGGGTGGCTCTTCTTTTGAGTCATTAAAGAATTGGAAAATTTAGTGCACTTGAGGGATTAATTCACACCTGATAATGGGTTTGGAGGTATGGAGTGTACACCTATTTGGTCACTGAATCCCTTGACTCAAGAGTGGTTATGTATTGTTTCTGCTGATAGTGTGATTCTATTGACAGTGGATTCCACTGATAGTTTCCACTGCTAGTGTTATTTTACCACTGATAGTGTTAACATTACCACTGCTAGTGTTATTGTTTCCACTGATAACCACTAATTCCTACTATTATGGAAAGTATTATGATATAATTAATGGGTCGTTAATTATACATAATTCCATGGGCTAGGGTTTGAGTAAACTCTAATATAAATAGAGATCATAACAGATTTGCATGGATGATTATAGATACAAACCCAAAACACTAAATACGCATCTGGTTCTTGATTTGTGCCTAAAACAAGAACTTCACTTGGTCTTATCCCATAGAGATATTCGTGTAACCCAGACATAGGGTCGAATAGTTTCTATTGGAAAGTGATAACACGATTTCAAGTGTATATCCGGTACTCATTGATTATCTTAACCCTAATCTGGGAATACTCAAACACATAATAACCAACAATCAATAGAAACTATTAGTGATAATCAATGGCTGCTGCTATGAGACAAATGGCTGCTAACTTTTCCAAGTTGGAAAAGTTTGAAGGTGTTGATTTCAGAAGATGGCAAAAGAAGATGCATTTTTTGTTGTCAAGTATGAATGTGGTTTATGTTCTGACAACTGAGATTCCTGAAGATTTTGGAGATGATGCTACTATGGATCAGATGAGGGCAAGAAGCAAATGGAAGAATGATGATTATGTTTGCAGAGGTTTAATTCTCAATGGTATGTCTGATTCTCTATTTGATATTTATTAGAATGTTGAAACTTCTCAAGAACTATGGGATTCCTTGGAAACCAAGTATATGGCTGAGGATGCATCAAGTAAGAAGTTCCTTGTAAGTAATTTTAACAATTACAAAATGGTTGATTCTAGACCTGTCATGGAACAATACAATGAACTTCTTAGTATACTTGGTCGATTCACACAACACAAGATGAACATGGATGAGGCTATTTCAGTCTCTTGTATCATTGATAAATTGCCTCCTTCGTGGAAAGATTTTAAGCATATGCTGAAACATAAGAAGGAAGAATTAACTCTTGTTGAGTTGGGTAGTCACTTGCGCATTGAGGATTCACTCAAAGCACAAGACATTGACAAGCCAAAGAGTAGCAATGCTACTGGTCCATCAGTTGTCAATATGGTGGAGCATAACAACTTCTACAGGAACAATGACAGTGAGGGCAAGCGTAAGCATCAGGATAACACCAAATGTGATCTTAACAAGAAACCAAAAGTGACTTGTTGGAAGTGTGGTAAAACTGGACACTTCAGGAAGGATTGTAAAGGTGTTAAGATTGGCAATAAAACCAATGGATCAGGCACAAGTGGAGGGAATGGTAACACGAATTCTCTGAAAGGTCAGAATATATTTAATAAGTCTTTTGAGATTTATTATGCTACATATATATCTGAAATTTATTTTGTGCATGATGATGATGTTGCTTGGTGGGTCGACTCTGGTGCAACAATTCATGTGTGTAAAGATAGAAGCTGGTTCAAGACTTATGAGTCAATGAATGATGGTTCTATTCTTCATATGGGAAACGAGTCAACTGCCCTGGTGCATGGAAAAGGATGTGTTGATTTGAAGTTTAGTTATGGAAAGATTGTTTCTTTAGTTAATGTTTTACATGTTCCTGATATTAGAAAGAATTTGGTTTCTAGTAGTGTTTTGAATAATTGTGGTTGATGTATGGGGATCGCACCAGGCTATACCTCTCAAGGGATCTCGAGAAGCTTACAACCCCCACCAGGCAGTGTACCTGATCGTTGTAGTATAGTATAGTGACAAGTACCGGGGGATTGATCGTTCAGCTAGGAATAGTGTCGCTAGGATTAGAAAACCTAAATACTAGTTCTAAAGGTGAGGGATGACTATTTTTGTATTTTTATATTTTTTAGAAAAGCAAGTAAAAATCTCGGGTTTGAAGGATTTGGGCGGAATTAGTTGCTAGTCAACTAACCCAATACTAAAGATGCAATCAAAATAAAATACTAGAAATGAAAATAAACTAAATTATACTAAGGTTGTGAGCAATAAGTGAGAAAATGTGTTTACTTAGATTTCACTACTCCCTAGATATCTTTTACACGTTAATTACTTGTTATAGTTGCGTGGATGACGGATTGTATTCCTTAATATCATTCATGGGGTGGCGCACTTAATTCCCCAATCCTATGAGCTCTTATCTCCTCCTATGCCATGCCCAGCACAACCATAGGGATTGTAAACAGTGGCTCATGCATTAAATACAACCAATAAAACCTAGTGCACATCAGTTCATGTTTCCTAAGACGTTCAAGCATGTTACCATTTGGAGATCTGCCAGTTTTCTTAAGCCTAACATCGAATTCATTCATCCAATACAACCATAAACAAGTAATCAACACATAATTAACATCTAGGTTTCATTAGATCCAAGCAAACACAAGATAGATCTAGCCTAGCATGATGGAATTAAGACAAGAACAAGATATAGACAACCAACACATAGACATATTGATTGAATTAAAAGAATACTTATCTCAATTACACATGAAAGGTATCAAGGGCTTAGAACCCTTGAAAAACCTGTAAAATTCGTACCAAGTTCGTACTTAGGGTTTCTCCAAAACTTCTCTTTTTTTTAATGTGAAAATTAGAAAACTATATATAGGAAATAGGGTCTGACGGCGTCAAGACAAATTTTGTGACGCCGTCATCTCGCCGCCAAAATAAATCTCGGACTGCCTTAATCCAGATCTGACGTCGTCAAGTGTTGTATGTTTCCAGGCCGTCATGCATTTTCCTCTTGACGCCCTACTTTGTGACGCCTTCAAATCTGTACTGGATCGTCATGGAAATTACTCTTGACGCCGTTAAGATTTTCTTCTTGACGCCGTCACCTACTGTTCCCAGCAAGGAAAATTAAGACTTTGGTGTTTTATTCACTTTTATGCTCCAAAAACGTCCGAATTGCTTCCTTTTCCAGATTTCTCTCCCAAAGTACCTAAAATCACAAAAGGAACGATTTAGGGCAATATTTGATCAAATAAATTCAATTCCGGGCTTAAATGACCCCCTAAAAGTGGTTCATTTTTCGCCTCATCATATACTCTTACATTTGAGATTTGCTTGTCCTCAAGCAAATGCGCTTTTATTCTACTCAAAATACAAGTTAGGGGTCATTTAACACTAATATAAAAGTAATTACAACAAATAATCATTCCACTAAAGACCAAAGACAAGCACGGAGGTAATACACGAGCACCTCACAAATAGTGTTTAGATACTCACATCTCTTGGGTGTAATAAAGTATAAATTAAAATATGGAAACGGAAAATATCTCTCACTACCTGTCATAGCAAAATAGATTACCATAGGCTTGGGAAATGATCAAACCTCCACCACATGGCGTAAGCACCTAGGATAAACTATCAAAGAGGTCTTTTAAAGGGTTGTAACGTTAGGTGTCGGGATATGAAATACACGGTTTTGTTGGATAAAGGAAGTTTTACTGGTGGCGAGTTAACAATCTTGGTTAATTACATGTACAATGTGGCGTTGCTAAGCCAAGACTAGACTCGACTTAAGCTAATAAATGAAAAATAACAAGAACATAAAATGAACATAGAATGAGACGGGATGGTAGTCCGTATGTTTTTTTCTCTTTTCCTTTTTCTAATTTTTTTATTTTTTTTTTTATTTTGCATACACTCTTACCCTACCATCCGAAATAATACATCATAGGGAATGAACGTTCCCCTTACACTTGAATCTTTACATACTTTACAATAAACTAATCTAATGACTCGAATTAAGAAAATCAAAACACTTGGAGCACTTTTAAGATTAACGTACATATAGGGGTAATAAAATGATGTTCTTCCCCATTACTCCATAAATAAGTACTTTACCCATGAATCCCAATCGTCCCAAAACAATATGTACAAGGATATGACTCGACTTAGCAACCATGTAATCAATTAGATAGTTAACTTAGGGCTTAACAAATAACAATAATGCACTAAAGATGAGCGCATACACGGAAGGCTAAGGCGATTTGGGTGTACATTTAAGTGGGGTGTAACAAATTCTTCCTTTAAGTAAAATGCTTAAAGTTAGAAACAAAAAGATAGGCTCGGAGGGGTGTACTAGGGGTTTCGTGTACTAAAAATGAGTACAACGCTAAGGGTGTGGGAAAAATTAGTTGACTTAACTAGCCAAGTAATATGACTTAAATGGTCAAGTAATTATGATATGGGTTTAACACAAGGGTGATCCTAATGCCTCTTATCATGTAGTAAATCCTACCACACGAATGTAGTCTCACTAGCGGTCTCGGGATGCATCACTAACGCAAGTTCTAGAATCTAAATGCTACCAGTACACTCATAAGCGCTAATAATAAATGTTTTTCCTATCAAATCTAAAGGCGAGCCTCACATATTTGGGTGGAAAATTTTTCTGAATATACGGTTATGTGCTAGTCATACAATCTCCTATCCATGAGACGTTTGCTATGGCTAAAGTTTCACTCCTAAATGTTGTAAAAAATTTTAAATTTGGCGCTAAAATTACATAAACAAGTATTTCTCATAGTTTTATTACACATCTACCATTAAACAAAACAAACGCAAGCGAAAGTGCATATGTAAGGTATCATCTTTTTACCCTCCCTTTACACTTAAGATGAACATTGTCCCCAATGTTCAAGTAAAGAATGTAAAAGTTAAAAAGTAAAAAGAATGAAATCAAATACTCCCCTGATTCGCTCGGTATGGATAATAAGGTGGCCAGGTTAAATCTTCCTCCAAGAAAATGAACAATCAAAGCTTCCCTTCCAGAATATAAATCATCTTCTTGTCATACATAACCTGTAAATCTGAGAAAACAAACAAAAACAACCTCGCGTAAAATCGGCGGCGTCCTATATAAGTTACTAAATCCTAGAAAACAAGATAAGATATAATGCTTGTGGAATGAAGTTTGCAGATTTCCTAGAAATTATAAAACTTAATAATTCACAAAAACCATAAGACTCCGTTAGAAAAACAAAACCGGTAAAATTTCCAGATTTTTAAACGTAACGCCGTCAAGAATTAATTCATGACGCCGTCAGAAGTGACCTGCAGAAATTCTTATGTTAAGTTTCCGGAAAATTTCTGGAAAAACTTGGTTCTACTTCCTGGAAAATCCTGCAAAACTTCATTATGACTCAATACAAGCATTTGACTCTAACAAATATGAATATACATGTTCATTTAATATTGTGGAGAATCATGATCGGTTTGTTTCTTAAAAACATATTTGGGGTTTCCCCTTACACTTATCTTTTGCAAAAATACTTTTAGGTGGAGTTATGACTTAGGCCAAAACAACAAAGTAAAGTATTTCCATTATTTAATTGAGAAACATGATCTACCAACAATAGAAATAAAGCATGCATATGGAAGCAAATAACAAACAAACAAAAATAAAATCACACAAAACATGGGTTGCCTCCCAAGAAGCGCTTTTCTTTATTTACGAGTCTTGTAGCTAGACTCAAGGTCATGGGTTACTACGTTTTCCTTTCCTACTTTTGTGCTAACTCAAAACATCTAACCCAATTCTCATCACGCTTGTATTCCTGGCCTAGATTCATGCAACCCGAATAGTAAGTTCTCCTCCTCTCATAGTAGGCTTCATCAGTAATTCCATCTTCCTTAACCTCATAGGGTCGAATCTCATCAATTTGTAGATTCTTGATGCCCTTTAATTCTTCCTTCATTTGAGGCATCATAAAAGTGACCTTCTCTATGCCATCAGTAAACTGAGCTATCCCCTTCTCATGGTCGTAATACATCTTAGTCTTCTCAACAAAAGGTTGTCCTAAGACTACTTCTCCAAGGTGTGGATCAATAATGCCTCTAACATCTTCTAGGATTACAAAGTCGCATTGATAAGTAAAATTTCCTATAAAGATGTGTACCCCTTTAACTCTCCTGACAAAGTTACATAGCCTATTAGAATTGTAAAGGTCTTTTCTAGGGCTTAACCTTTCGTTCATTATCCAATTGTAATAGAGCCTAGACATGATATTCATGGGTGCTTTTAAGTAGATGTATGTATGCTCTCTAGACATGTACCTAATCATGCAGGAAATTTTTATGTTCCTGAAGTTATGCCTCCTAATCCATGGTGTCTTTCTATATTTTGAGGGGCAAGGATGTTGTAAGAGGAACATGTGGTACCTCAATTCATCCGGGGTTGGAGCGAAGTTTGTAAACTCAATTTTCATTTGGAGAGGCTTAATGAATTTCTTAAATGTGTTAGCTTCTCTCTTTCTTCTTTTATGCGCAATAAGCCTCTTGCTAATTTCTAAACGGCGACTCTCTGATTCCATAAAGACCACACTAGTACAAACAAAAACACGAAGAAATAAGATATACTAAAGAAAACCTAAAAATAAAAATAAAATCTTACTAGAAAGGAATCTAGCAAGTAGACCTAATAAAAAGAAATTCTAACCTAGACAATAACTATTCCCCAGGCTGCGGCGCCAAAAACTTGATGCGTGGGGATCGCGCCAGGCTTTACCTCTCAATGGATCTCGAGAAGCTTACAACCCCCACCAGGCAGTGTACCTGATCGTTGTAGTATAGTATAGTGACAAGTACCGGGGGATTGATCGTTCAGCTAGGAATAGTGTCGCTAGGATTAGAAAACCTAAATACTAGTTCTAAAGGTGAGGGATGACTATTTTTGTATTTTTATATTTTTTAGAAAAGCAAGTAAAAATCTCGGGTTTGAAGGATTTGGGCGGAATTAGTTGCTAGTCAACTAACCCAATACTAAATATGCAATCAAAATAAAATACTAGAAATGAAAATAAACTAAATTATACTAAGGTTGTGAGCAATAAGTGGAGAAAATGTGTTTACTTAGATTTCACTACTCCCTAGATATCTTTTACACGTTAATTACTTGTTATAGTTGGGTGGATGACGGATTGTATTCCTTAATATCATTCATGGGGTGGCGCACTTAATTCCCCAATCCTATGAGCTCTTATCTCCTCTTATGCCATGCCCAGCACAACCATAGGGATTGTAAACAGTGGCTCATGCATTAAATACAACCAATAAAACCTAGTGCACATCAGTTCATGTTTCCTAAGACGTTCAAGCATGTTACCATTTAGAGATCTGCCAGTTTTCTTAAGCTTAACATCGAATTCATTCATCCAATACAACCATAAACAAGTAATCAACACATAATTAACATCTAGGTTTCATTAGATCCAAGCAAACACAAGATAGATCTAGCCTAGCATGATGGAATTAAGACAAGAACAAGATATAGACAACTAACACATAGACATATTGATTAAATTAAAAGAATACTTATCTCAATTATACATGAAAGGTATCAAGGGCTTAGAACCCTTGAAAAACCTGTAAAATTCGTACCAAGTTCGTACTTAGGGTTTCTCCAAAACTTCTCTTTTTTTAATGTGAAAATTAGAAAACTATATATAGGAAATAGGGTCTGACGGTGTCAAGACAAATTTTGTGACGCCGTCATCTCTCCGCCAAAATAAATCTCGGACTGCCTTGATCCAGATCTGACGCCGTCAAGTGTTGTATGTTTCCAGGCCGTCATGCATTTTCCTCTTGATGCCCTACTTCGTGACGCCTTCAAATCTGTACTGGATCGTCATGGAAATTACTCTTGACGCCGTCAAGATTTTCTTCTTGACGCCGTCACCTACTGTTCCCAGCAAGGAAAATTAAGACTTTGGCGTTTTCTTCACTTTTATGCTCCAAAAACGTCCGAATTGCTTCCTTTTCCAGATTTCTCTCCCAAAGTACCTAAAATCACAAAAGGAACGATTTAGGGCAATATTTGATCAAATAAATTCAATTCCGGGCTTAAATGACCCCCTAAAAGTGGTTCATTTTTCACCTCATCAGTGGTTATAAACAAGTGATTGACTCTAATAAGTTTGTTTTATCTAAACATGGTGTGTTTATTGGTTTTGGCTATTTGTGTAATCAAATGTTCAGACTTAATATTGTTCATGATAATGTTAATTCTGCTTTTATATCAACCTCTAAACTTAATGATTCAACCCTATGGCATGCAAGACTTGGCCATGTACACTTTAAAAGAATGCGAGATATGTCTAAGGATGGGTTAATTCCAGCCTTTGATATGGACACTGAAAAGTGTAAAACTTGCATGATGACCAAAATAACTAAGAAACCATTTCAAAGTGTAAAACATGAAACTAAAGTTTTGGAGCTGATTCATAGTGATCTATGTGATCTTCATGCTACTCCCTCTTTGCGGAACAAGAAATACTTTGTGACTTTTATTGATGATGCTTCTAGGTTTTGTTACGATTATTTGTTACATACTAAGGATGAAGCATTAGATAAATTTAAAGTATTTAAAACTGAAGTTGAATTGCAACAAGGGTCTCTAATCAAAAGATTTAGGACTGATAGGGGAGGTGAGTACATGGATACTCTGTATTTTCAGTCTGTTGGTATAATCCATGAAACGACTGCCCCTTATACTCCTCAACAAAATGGTATTTCTGAAAGGAAAAACAGGGTGCTGAAGGAGATGGTTAATTCCATGTTGTCCTATTCAGGGCTGAGTCAAGGGTTCTGGGGTGAAGCTATGTTAATAGCTTGCTATTTATTAAATAGGGTTCCTAATAAAAAGAACAAGGTTACACCTTATGAACTCTGGACTAAAAAGAAACCCAACCTGAATTATCTCAGGGTTTGGGGTTGTAGGGCTGTTGCAAGACTCCCTGTCTAAAGCAGAAAACTTTGGGTGAAAGGGGCATTGAATGTATCTTTGTTGGATATGCTGAGCATTCCAAGGCATATAGGTTCTATGTTATTAAACCTAATGAATCTATTTCAATTAACTCAATAATTGAATCAAGGGATGCACTATTTGATGAGAACAGATTCTCATCAGTTCCTAGACCAAGTCAAAGGATTCCAAATGGAACTGATGACATTGGTGTATCAGAGGTCCCTGATGAATTATCATCCCAGGTCCTTAATGAGGTTGTGGAACAACAACCTGAACCTGAGCTCAGAAGGAGCAATAGGGTTAGGACTCCAAAGTCATTTAGACCTGAGTTTCAATTATACTTAATTGAAGGTACAAGGAGTGAGGTCTCTGACCAATACTCTTATTGCTTTATTGTTGAGGATGATCCCAAAACATTTGAAGAAGCAATGAAGTCCCAGGATGTTGCTTTCTGGAAAGAAGCAATTAATGATGAGATGGACTCCATCATGGGCAATAACACTTATGTGTTGACTGATCTACCACCAGGTTGCAAACCTTTAGGTAACAAATGGATTTTCAAAAAGAAAATGAAGGTAGATGGAACTGTTGAAAAGTTCAAGGCAAGACTAGTTATTCAGGGCTTTAGACAAAATTCAGGAATAGACTATTTTGATACTTATGCTCCTGTGGCTCGTATCAGTACCATAAGATTTCTGATTGCTTTGGCATCAATTCACAATTTGATTATTCATTAGATATATGTAAAGACAGCTTTCTTGAATGGTGATTTAGATGAGGAAGTTTATATGAACCAACCTCAGGGCTTCATCATGCCTGGCAATGAAAACAAGGTATGTAAACTGATTAAGTCTCTTTATGGACTAAAACAGGCACCTAAGCAATGGCATCAAAAGTTTGATGAAGTGGTTTTGTCTAATGGTTATTTACTTAATCAGGCTGAAAAATGTGTATATAGCAAATTTGATGAATCTGGTAAAGGAGTCATTATTTGTTTATATGTTGATGACATGTTGATCTTTGGCACTGACCAAAATCAAGTTAACCTTACAAAGACATTTTTGTCATCAAAGTTCTCCATGAAGGATATGGGGGAGGCTGATGTTATCCTTGGCATTAGGATTAAACATGAAAGTAACAAAATTTCTATATCTCAGTCTCATTACATTGAGAAGGTGTTAAAGAAATTTAATTACTTTGAGTGTACTCCAGTGAGTATTCCTATGGATACAAGTGAGAAGCTAATGCCTAATACTGGCAAAGTTGTATCTCAACTTGAGTATTCTAGGGTGATTGGCTACTTGATGTATGCCATGACTTGTACAAGACCTGATATAGCTTTTGTTGTGGGTAAATTGAGCAGGTATACTAGTAATCCTAGTGCTCATCACTGGCAAGCAATTCAGAGGGTTTTTAAGTATTTGAAGAGAACTATGGATTATAGTCCCTCATATACTGGTTATCCTTCAGTGTTGGAAGGATACACTGATGCAAGTTGGATCAGTAACACTGAAGACAATTCGTCTACTAGTGGCTGGGTATTCTTACTTGGTAGAGGTGCAATTTCTTGGGCATCCAAGAAACAAACTTGCATTACCATTTCAACCATGGAATCTAAATTTATGGCTTTAGCAGCTGCTGGTAAAGAAGCTGAATGGTTGAAAAACTTGCTTCTTAAGATTCCATTGTGGCTGATACGTGGGAATCGCACCAGGCTTTACCTCTCGAGGGATCTCGAGAAGCTTACAATCCCCACCAGCCAGTGTACCTGATCGTTGTAGTATAGTATAGTGACAAGTACCGGGGGATTGATCGTTCAGCTTAGGAACAGTGTCGCTAGGATTAGAAAGCCTAAATACTAGTTCTAAAGGTGAGGGATGATTATTTTTGTGTTTTTATATTTTTTAGAAAGCAATTAAAATTTTCGGGTTTGAAGGATTTGAGCGGAATTAGTTGCTAATCAACTAACCCAATGCTAAGATGCAATCAAAATAAGATACTAAAAAAGAAAACAAACTAAATTATACTAGAGTTGTGAGCAATAAATAGAGAAAATGTGTTTACTTAGATTTCACTACTCCCTAGACATCTTTTACACGTTAATTACTTGTTATAATTGCATGGATGACGGATCGTATTCCTTAATACCATTCATGGGGTGGCACACTTAACTCCCCAATTCTATGAGCTCTTATCTCCTCCTACACCATGCCCAGCACAACTATAGGGATTGTAAACAGTGGCTCATGCATTAAATACAACCAATAAAGACCTAGTGCGCGTCGGTTCATATTTCTTAAGACGTTCAAGCATGTTACCAACTGGAGATCTGCCAGTTTTCTTAAGCCTAACATATAAATCATTCATCCAAAACAAGTATAAACAAGTAATCAACACATAATTAACATCTAGGTTTCATTAGATCTAAGCAAACACAAGATAGATCTAGCCTAGCATGATGGAATTAAGACAAGAACAAGATATAGACAACCAACACATAGACATATTGATTGAATTGAAAGAACACTTATCTCAGTTACACATGTAAGGTATCAAGGGCTTGGAACCCTTGAAAAACCTGTAAAATTCACACCAAGTTCGTACTTAGGGTTTCTCCAAAACTTCTCTCCTCTAATGTGAAAATTAGAAAACTATATATAGAAAAATAGGTCAAACGGCGTCAAGAATAAACTTGTGATGCCGTCACCTCGCCGCGAAAACTATTCTCGGACTGCCTTGATCTACATTTGACGCCGTCAAGACTTAATCATTTCCAGGCCGTCATGACTTTTTACTCTTGACGCCCTACCTTCGTGACGCCGTCAAATCTGTACTGGGTCGTCATGGATTTCTGCTCTTGACGCCGTCAGAGAATTACTCTTGACACCGTCACCTACTGTTCCTAGCATGGAAAATTAAGACTTTGGCGTTTTCTTCACTTTTATGCTCCAAAAACGTCCGAATTGCTTCCTTTTCCGGATTTCACTCCCAAAGTACCTAAAATCACAAAAGGAACGATTTAGGGCAATATTTGATCAAATAAATTCGAATTCGGGCTTAAATGACCCCCTAAAAACAGATCATTTTTCGCCTCATCAGTGGCCTAAACCTATAGCACCTATTTCTATCCGGTGAGCTCAATGGTGTTTCGGTAGCCTTGGTGGCTAGGTCAGGAATACTCTTCTAAGGTTCGGGGCCTAAGGGGTTCTAATGGTGGGTTTTGTTGTGGTGGGATGACGGGTTCAAAGATGTTCCCGTTGTCCATGATGTCGGGTGGTTACGAACAAAGGCACAAAGAAATAGATAGACTAAAGAAACCTAAAAATAAAAATAAAATCTTACTAGAAAAGAATCTAGCAAGTAGACCTAATAAAAAGAAATTCTAACCTAGACAATAACTATTCCCCGGGCTGCGGCGCCAAAAACTTGATACGTGGGAATCGCACCAGGCTTTACCTCTCGAGGGATCTCGAGAAGCTTACAACCCCCACTAGGCAGTGTACATGATCGTTGTAGTATAGTATAGTGACAAGTACCGGGGGATTGATCGTTCAGCTTAGGAACAGTGTCGCTAGGATTAGAAAGCCTAAATACTAGTTCTAAAGGTGAGGGATGATTATTTTTGTGTTTTTATATTTTTTAGAAAGCAATTAAAATTCTCGGGTTTGAAAGATTTGGGCGGAATTAGTTGCTAATCAACTAACCCAATGCTAAGATGCAATCAAAATAAAATACTAAAAATGAAAACAAACTAAATTATACTAAAGTTGTGAGCAATAAATGGAGAAAATGTGTTTACTTAGATTTCACTACTCCCTAGACATCTTTTACACGTTAATTACTTGTTATAATTGCATGGATGACGGATCATATTCCTTTATACCATTCATGGGGTGGCACACTTAACTCCCCAATTCTATGAGCTCTTATCTCCTCCTACACCATGCCCAACACAACTATAGGGATTGTAAACAATGGCTCATGCATTAAATACAACCAATAAAGACCTAGTGCGCGTCGGTTCATGTTTCTTAAGACGTTCAAGCATGTTACCAATTGGAGATCTAACAGTTTTCTTAAGCGTAACATATAAATCATTCATCCAAAACAAGTATAAACAAGTAATCAACACATAATTAACATCTAGGTTTCATTAGATCTAAGCAAACACAAGATAGATCTAGCCTAGCATGATGAAATTAAGACAAGAACAAGATATAGACAACCAACACATAAACATTTTGATTGAATTGAAAGAACACTTATCTCAATTACACATGTAAGGTATCAAGGGCTTGGAACCCTTGAAAAACCTGTAAAATTCACACCAAGTTCGTACTTAGGGTTTCTCCAAAACTTCTCTCCTCTAATGTGAAAATTAGAAAACTATATATAGAAAAATAGGTCTGACGGTGTCAAGAATAAACTTGTGATGCCGTCACCTCGCCGCGAAAACTATTCTCGGACTGCCTTGATCTACATTTGACGCCGTCAAGACTTAATCATTTCCAGGCCGTCATGACTTTTTACTCTTGACGCCCTACCTTCGTGACGCCGTCAAATCTGTACTGGGTCATCATGGATTTCTGCTCTTGACGCCGTCAGAGAATTACTCTTGACGCCGTCACCTACTGTTCCCAGCATGGAAAATTAAGACTTTGGCGTTTTCTTCACTCTTATGCTCAAAAAACGTCCGAATTGCTTCCTTTTCCAGATTTCACTCCCAAAGTACCTAAAATCACAAAAGGAACGATTTAGGGCAATATTTGATCAAATAAATTCGAATTCGGGCTTAAATGACCCCCTAAAAACGGATCATTTTTCGCCTCATCATATACCCTTACACTTGAGATTTGCTTGTCCTCAAGCAAATGCGCTTTTATTCTACTCAAAAGACAAGTTAGGGGTCATTTAACACTAATATAAAAGTAATTACAACAAATAATCGTTCCACTAAAGACCAATAAACAAGCACGGAGGTCATATACTAGCACCTCACAAATAGTGTTTAGATACTTATATCTCTCGGGTGTAATAAAGTGTAAATTACAATATAGAAACGGAGGATATCTCTCACTACCTGTCATAGCAAAATAGATTACCATAGGCTTGGGAAAGGATCAAACCTCCACCACATGGCGTAAGCACCTAGGATAAACTATCAAAGAGGTCTTTTAAAGGGTTGTAACGTTAGGTATAGGGATATGAAATACACGGTTTTGTTGGATAAAGGAAGTTTTACTGGTGGCGAGTTAACAATCTTGGTTAATTACATGTACAATATGGCGTTGCTAAGCCAAGACTAGACTCGACTTAAGCTAATAAATGAAAAATAACAAAAATATAAAATGAACATAGAATAAAAAGGGATGGTAGTCCGTATGTTTTTTCTCTTTTTCCTTTTTCTATTTTTTTTTTCTTTTTCTTGATTTTTCTATTTTTTTTTTTCGATTTCTTTTTTTTCATACACTCTTACCCTACCATCGAAAATAATACATCATAGGGAATAAGCATTCCCCTTACACTTGAATCTTTACATACTTTACATTTAACTAAACTAATGACTCGAATTAAGAAAATCAAAACACTTGGAGCACTTTTAAGATTAACGTACATATGGGGGTAATAAATGATGTTCTTCCCCATTACTCCATAAAATAAGTACTTACCCATGAGTCCCAATCGTCCCAAAACAATATGTACAAGGATATGACTCGACTTAGCAACCATGTAATCAATTAGAAAGTTAACTTAGGGTTTAACAAATAACAGTAATGCACTAAAAATGAGCGCATACACGGAAGACTAAGGCGATTTGGTTGTACATTTAAGTGGGGTGTAACAAATTCTTCCTTTAAGTAAAATGCTTAAAGTTAGAAACGAAAAGATAGGCCCGGAGGGGTGTACTAGGGGTTTCGTGTACTAAAAATGAGTACAACGCTAAGGGTGTGGGAAAAATTAGTTGACTTAACTAGCCAAGTAATATGACTTAAATGGTCAAGTAATTATGATACGGGTTTAACACAAGGGTGATCCTAATGCCTCTTATCATGTAGTAAATCCTACCACACGAATGTAGTCTCACTAGCGGTCTCGGGATGCATCACTAACGCAAGTTCTAGAATCTAAATGCTACCGGTACACTCATAAGCACTAATAATAAATGCTTTTCCTATCAAATCTAAAGGCGAATCTCACATATTTGGGTGGAAAATTTTTCTGAATATACGGTTATGTGCTAGTCATACAATCTCCTATCCATGAGACGCTTGCTATGGCTAAAGTTTCACTCCTAAATGTTGTAAAAAATTTTAAATTTGGCGCTAAAATTGCAGTAACAAGTATTTCTCATAGTTTTATTACACATCTACCATCAAACAAAACAAACTCAAGCGAAAGTGCATATGTAAGGTATCATCTTTTTACCCTCCCCTTACACTTAAGATGAA
Organism: Artemisia argyi; assembly: GCA_030686995.1. Lineage (NCBI taxonomy): Eukaryota > Viridiplantae > Streptophyta > Magnoliopsida > Asterales > Asteraceae > Artemisia > Artemisia argyi. Next base: position 155,528,289 of record CM060709.1, on the reverse strand, counting down.
CATTGTCCCCAATGTTCAAGTAAAGAATGTAAAAGTGAAAAAGTAAAGAGAATGAAATCAAATACTCCCCTGATTCACTCGGTATGGATATTAAGGTGGCCAGGTTAAATCTTCCACCAAGAAAATGAACAATCAAAGCTTCCCTTCCAGAATATAAATCATCTTCTTGTCATACATAGCCTGTAAAACCTGATAAAATAGACAAGACAACCTCGCGTAAAATCGGCGGCATCCTATATAAGTTACTAAATCCTAGAAAACAAGATAAGATATAATGCTTGTGGAATGAAGTTTGCAGATCTCCTGGAGATTATAAAACTTAATAATTCACAAAAACCATAAGACTCTGTTAGAAAAATAAAACTGGTAAAATTTCCAGATTTTTACACTTGACGCCGTCAAGAGTAAACTCGTGACGCCGTCAGGATTGACCTGCAGAAATTCTTATGTTAAGTTTCCGGAAAATTTCTGGAAAAACTTGGTCCTACTTCCTGGAAAATCCTACAAAACTTCATTATGACTCAATACAAGCATTTGACTCTAACAAGTACGAATACACATGTTCATTTAATATTGTGGAGAATCATGATCGGTTTGTTTCTTAAAAACACATTTGGGGTTTCCCCTTACACTTATCTTTTGCAAAAATACCTTTAGGTGGAGTTAAGACTAGGCCAAAACAACAAAGTAAAGTATTTCCACTATTTAGTTTAGAAACATGATCAACCAACAATAAAAATTAAGCATGCATACGGAAGCAAATAACAAACAAACAAATAAAATCACACAAAACATGGGTTGCCTCCCAAGAAGCGCTTTTCTTTATTTACGAATCTTGTAGCTAGACTCAAGGTCATGGGTTACTACGTGATCTCATCCCTTGAAATGATATACCCCATGTAGTTGCGATCATTACTGTTATGGTGGTAGTGTCTCAATCTATCGATACTCGCAATCACCATTTCACCTACTTTACTTCTCAAGTTAGCTACCCCATCTTGGCTTACACCTTCGATTGTGAAGGACTTGGTTTATCGGGTGGTATTGTTGTTTCCAAGTGTCTCAAAAGTACCAAGTTCCCTTCCTCAAATGGTACATGATTTTCTATGGATTGAGTATGTTCGAATTCGACCTGAACCTTATTGTTTCTGCTTCTTTCATTTTTGGCTTCCTTATAGCTTTTGATTCTTGCCTCCCATGCAAGAATTTTATTCTGAACACGAATGGGTGTCGTGTCAATGTTGCTTTTGATCTTTCTCCAACTCAAATTCTCATGCTCACTTCGCGGGGTCATGGGGAAGCTAATCTTTCTTTTTCCAGATTTAAGCTCGATCTTCCTACCTTCATACTTAATGACAGCCCTAGCGGTGGTGAGGAATGGTGACCCAAGGATTATTGGCATGCATCCATCCCCTTTATCATTGATGATCATAAAATCAACGGGGTACATGAATCCTGCGACATTGACTAATACATCTTCTTTGATTCCTAGGGGGTATACGTACGAGTGTCCAACGAGAGATAACCTAACACGAGTAGGGGCTGGCATTTTTGACGTTAGTTGGATGTAAATAGTTAGGGGCATAAGATTTACTTCCGATCCTTGGTCGGCGAAAGCACTAAGATGTTTCAAGTCCCCGATGCTCGTTGGTATCTCAAAGTTTCCACATGCCATTTGCTTAGTAGCCACTTTTTGTACCAATAGCCTCTCGAATACTGATCCTCCAGGAAGCGTATCATACTCATCTTTCACTTCTTCCTCTTTCTCAGAAACCAGTCTGGAGGGTTGGTTACGCCCATCACCCTTAATCCAATTTGTTATGGTGTTTTTGTTTATATCGTGTTTCAGGTAGTAACTCAAAGGTTGAGATTCTGGTGGTTTTTCTAAGGTCTGTTTAGCAGGAGTTTCTACCTTCTCGTTATCCTTTTGGACAATGGTGATGGAGTTAACAAATTGGGTGGTGGGAGTGGCGCTTTCTTTCCTTAGTAGTATTCTTTCGGGGGTTCTCTGGTTGGCATACTCTTCTAATAAACTCATCATCTCATTCATTTTCTCCTGCATCTCTTCTTTTTGCTTATAAACTGCTTCCTCGAATCTAGTAAGCCGATCTGAGTGAGTTGCCATATATTCTCTCATCCTAGCTTCAAACTCCGAGCTAAGCTCCTTGGGAGGGGAACAAGGTGGGGCATAGTTCTGAAAAGTCTCGACATTTTCTCTAGAGGGTGACTCAGATAATGGTGCCGAAGTTGGTTTTGAGACAGAATTGACAGTAGCCCGTCTAGGACTTAAAGGTCTCCTTTGCCTTTCCTCAAAATAGTCAACTTTTGCCTCGAGTTTGCATAGGAGTTCATCGGGGATTTCGGTGGTTCCTCCAGATGTATAGACTGCATTGATGGCCGCTTTTATCGTATGATTAAATTCCCACATCTCATGATTATCAGCAGCGAGCTCTTCGATAATTGCCCAAGACTCCTCGGCGTTCATATCACGCAATTTACCTCTCGCGGTCCTGTCGATTGTACGCTTAGTGTGATAGTCAACATGGTCGTAGAAAATCTGGACTAATAACCAAAGGTTTATACCATGATGAGGGACCTTGTGGAGGAGATCCTTAAAACGGGCCCAAGCCTCGTAGAAAGTTTCACCCTGCTGTTGTTCAAACATCAAAATGTCCCTTCTAAGCATTGCAGTCTTTTCCGGTGGGAAGAATTGGGTAAGGAAGCGATTGGCGAGATTATCCCATGTGGTGATGGATCCCGCGGGTAAAAACTCAAGCCATTGACTAGCTTGATCCTGTAGAGAGAATTGGAATAGGCGTAATCGGGTTGTCTCTCTAGTTGCAACATCTAGGTCTATGGAATCTACGATTTTGAGGAAGTCCTTAAGATGTTGGTTTGGATCTTCGGAACGAAGTCCATGGAATGCACATCCGCTTTGCACCAACCGGATGGTGTCGGATCGCAAGGGGGTCACATTGGCTCCGGTGAGCTCAATGGTGTTTCGGTAGCCTTGGTGGCTAGGTCAGGAATACTCTCCTAAGGTTCGGGGCCTAAGGGGTTCTAATGGTGGGTTTTGTTGTGGTGGGATGACGGGTTCAAAGATGTTCCCGTTGTCCATGATGTCGGGTGGTTACGAACAAAGGCACAAAGAAATAGATAGACTAAAGAAACCTAAAAATAAAAATAAAATCTTACTAGAAAAGAATCTAGCAAGTAGACCTAATAAAAAGAAATTCTAACCTAGACAATAACTATTCCCCGGGCTGCGGCGCCAAAAACTTGATACGTGGGAATCGCACCAGGCTTTACCTCTCGAGGGATCTCGAGAAGCTTACAACCCCCACCAGGCAGTGTACATGATCGTTGTAGTATAGTATAGTGACAAGTACCGGGGGATTGATCGTTCAGCTTAGGAATAGTGTCGCTAGGATTAGAAAGCCTAAATACTAGTTCTAAAGGTGAGGGATGATTATTTTTGTGTTTTTATATTTTTTAGAAAGCAATTAAAATTCTCGGGTTTGAAAGATTTGGGCGGAATTAGTTGCTAATCAACTAACCCAATGCTAAGATGCAATCAAAATAAAATACTAAAAATGAAAACAAACTAAATTATACTAAAGTTGTGAGCAATAAATGGAGAAAATGTGTTTACTTAGATTTCACTACTCCCTAGACATCTTTTACACGTTAATTACTTGTTATAATTGCATGGATGACGGATCATATTCCTTAATACCATTCATGGGGTGGCACACTTAACTCCCCAATTCTATGAGCTCTTATCTCCTCCTACACCATGCCTAACACAACTATAGGGATTGTAAACAATGGCTCATGCATTAAATACAACCAATAAAGACCTAGTGCGCGTCGGTTCATGTTTCTTAAGACGTTCAAGCATGTTACCAATTGGAGATCTGACAGTTTTCTTAAGCGTAACATATAAATCATTCATCCAAAACAAGTATAAACAAGTAATCAACACATAATTAACATCTAGGTTTCATTAGATCTAAGCAAACACAAGATAGATCTAGCCTAGCATGATGGAATTAAGACAAGAACAAGATATAGACAACCAACACATAGACATATTGATTGAATTGAAAGAACACTTATCTCAATTACACATGTAAGGTATCAAGGGCTTGGAACCCTTGAAAAACCTGTAAAATTCACACCAAGTTCGTACTTAGGGTTTCTCCAAAACTTCTCTCCTCTAATGTGAAAATTAGAAAACTATATATAGAAAAATAGGTCTGACGGCGTCAAGAATAAACTTGTGACGCCGTCACCTCGCCGCCAAAACTATTCTCGGACTGCCTTGATCTACATTTGACGCCGTCAAGACTTAATCATTTCCAGGCCGTCATGACTTTTTACTCTTGACGCCCTACCTTCGTGACGCCGTCAAATCTGTACTGGGTCGTCATGGATTTCTGCTCTTGACGCCGTCATAGAATTACTCTTGACGCCGTCACCTACTGTTCCTAGCATGGAAAATTAAGACTTTGGCGTTTTCTTCACTTTTATGCTCCAAAAACGTCCGAATTGCTTCCTTTTCCAGATTTCACTCCCAAAGTACCTAAAATCACAAAAGGAACGATTTAGGGCAATATTTGATCAAATAAATTCGAATTCGGGCTTAAATGACCCCCTAGAAACGGATCATTTTTCGCCTCATCAGTGGCCTAAACCTATAGCACCTATTTCTATCCGTTGTGATAGTGCTGCTACATTGGCAAAGGCTTATAGCCAGATGTACAATGGGAAGTCTAGACACTTAGGTGTTAGGCATAGCATGATTCGTGAGCTTATCATGAATGGTGTGATATCTATAGAGTTTGTTAAATCTCAACAAAACTTTGCTGATCACTTGACAAAGGGTTTGGCTAGAGACTTGGTTTTGAAGTCTGCTAAAGGGATGGGTTTAAGTCCAACTTAGTCACTGAATGCAAAGACACCCAACTCCCTCCTGAGGAAACTTAGGAGCTGAGTCTAATGTGGAAAGCTGAACATTTAGCGGACTGGAGCACATGTTTTATTGTCATCCCAACGTTTGTGCTTGGAACCTGCTGGAAAAGAGGATGAAGTCATAACTTCTTAATGGTTATTTTTCTTTGAAAAAGTGCTAAGCAGGAGCATGAATAAAGAGGAACCACCTATGTAAATGTTGAAGTTTTGCCGCTTCAGGAAGCTTTAGACTTTTAGCTTTTACAACATTTATGAATTGGATATGGACACATGGCTTGTATAGTGTCAGGAGTATTTAAGTGTTTGAAAACTTGTGTGTATTTATCTTCAGGTATTCAAATGGGTTGAAGGGTTCAATTCTTAGAACACCCTAATTCTCTAATATTTGAACGTATATGTACTAAGATGGAAATTCAATCTTCAAGATATTTTCATTTATGCATTTGTTTTGTTTAATGTTTATTATTTCATGCAAAGGAAGTGAACTAAATTTGGGGAGGATTGTTGGAAAATTTAGTGCACTTGAGGGATTAATTCACACCTGATAATGGGTTTGGAGGTACGGTGTGTACACTTATTTGGTCACTGAATCCCTTGACTCAAGAGTGGTTATGTATTGTTTCTGCTGATAGTGTGATTCTATTGACAATGGATTCCACTGATAGTTTCCACTGCTAGTGTTATTTTACCACTGATAGTTTCCACTGCTAGTGTTATTTTACCATTGATAGTGTTAACATTACCACTGCTAGTGTTATTGTTTCCACTGATAACCACTGATTCCTACTATTATGGAAAGTATTATGATATAATTAATGGGCCGTTAATTATACATAATTCCATGGGCTAGGGTTTGAGTAAACTCTAATATAAATAGAGGTCATAACAGATTTGCATGGATGATTATAGATACAAACCCAAAACACTAAATACGCATCTGGTTCTTGATTTGTGCCTAAAACAAGAACTTTACTTGGTCTTATCCCATAGAGATATTCGTGTAACCCAGGCATAGGGTCGAATAGTTTCTATTGGAAAGTGATAACACGATTTCAAGTGTATATCCTGTACTCATTGATTATCTTAACCCTAATCTGGGAATACTCAAACACATAATAACCAACAAATCGATTATATTTCATCGTTCTAGCTTGAAGGATTACTTCTCACATCCTAGAGAAATAAAGTTTTAATTTGCATTCTTTTTATTAGATTTATGAATAACGAGGATATAGATGCCCGCGTGTTGCCTCGGGAGCTTAGAATTGCAGCGTTAGTACATATTTAACTACAAAGTTTAAAGGCATACATATTCATAGCTAACAGAAAGCTAACTTGTATGCTTAAGTGCACTTGCAACATTTCCCAAAATGTGTACTTTTACTTCCACTTCTGATAAAAGCATATAACGGAAGTGCATACATACTTAATCTAAATCTTGAACATCTACCAACACCTGGATGGTCTTTTGCACGCTTCTTTTTTGAATTCCTTTCACTTCTTCCCCTTTGCTTAACCACATTTGTCCATGTCATGACATTGATAACAACCGCCAAAGACCCCTATATTGACAGCATAAACAACCACCAAAAACCCCGTTTTGAACACTGAACAGAGTAATGGAATAACAAAAAGTGAAAAGTCAAATCCTCATAATCCGTTGTCTACAGTTGCTATGTGATGTTTGAGATCTATCACCAACCCTTGCTCTTCTCATCTCATTCCAAGCTAACTCCGATACAGGGTACACAAACAATGGATTTGCAATGGAGATATCGTTGTATTTATGAAACTGAAATGTCTATCAAGGGAGAAAATAGTAAAATAAAACTATTGTATAATGACACGATTATGTGTTACAACGGAGTACAAAGTTAAGCTTAAATCACTTTACCATCATTTATAAACATGTCCATTTTCCTCTCCTTTTTCGCACATAATCAATCAACGTCTGTACTATCTACAAAGCAAAACACAAAACCCCAACTAACCTATATGACTCGTCTGGGTGTTGTGAATTGCACTTAATTACTAAGTAGATTGCCCGTTTGCTTTTCATTAAATCTTAAACCCTATAGTCTATCTTTTTTAACCTAGTTTGGCTATTTTGAACATAACGCTAACCATAAATTGATATATGTCTATATTTTCAAGCTCTTAACTTTTAGATTATGTCCTACTAATTAATCACTATCCATAGGTTATACGTGGTAATCACAAAGGCGTAAGTATAATCAACAAGCATATAAATTATCCAAATCAATAACATAATTAAACTAGTAAAACATGTCATACATTAATCAACGTCATAACTTGGAAAACACAAAGGCTAATTAACCCATAATTCTAGGAAACAAAGATATCATAGGCAAAACGTTATTAAGAATCAAAGACATATTGTAAAGTTAATCAATACGTATTATGGATATTTTAACGATGTTTGGACTGACTTCCTTCACTTGTTGCAACCTCAATAATGGTGGAATTTGGGTCTTATGTCATCCAAAGTCGACCGGTGGAGGTGGAAGTCGCGTTTAGGGTTTAATTTATAAGCTTTTAGAAAATCGACCTCCATACGTGTATGGACCTTTTTACTTCCCGTATGGGATCTTATATGGCATATGGGTGTCTCCCATACGGCGTATAACCTCAGTTGTTTGACTTTTCCCACTATAAACATTGACTTCTCTATACGGCGTATGTAACAGACCCATACGCCATATAGCCTTCAGAATTGACTTAAAACCACCAGCATCAGGCATGTATACGCCGTAAGGAGAAGCTAAACCACTCTCTCGACGAGGGTGGCTCTTCTCATGAGTCATTAAAGAGCTTAGTCGATTATATCTCATCGTTCTAGCTTAGAAGATTGTTTGTAATTCACATCTATTATAGAGACAAGACAACTTCATTATATCTCGTAATTTCACATTTCTATTAAGAACTTTCTGGATGATAGTCTATGGTGCACATTGTTTAGCCGATTTTTACTAATAACGTTCAATGTTAATTGCATAGAATTAATTAGAATATATAGTTTTGTAATGCCGAAATCAAACTTTATAAACTTTTATATAGTATGTACATGCAAGAGTATTGTGGAATTATAAACAAAATTGGATATCCGTACACATATTTGTTCAGGATTTCATTGATGAAACAAAGCACTTGCATACTATTTTTTTAATCAATTTGGATTTACATAGAGGTGGAAGACAAATAAGCAACAAGTTGGGCCGCTAGTTCTTTTTTATTTACATGGAGATGGAATGTAGCCTGTTGAAATGCGATATTGAACTGTTTGTTCAAGTTGGGTTTCACATCCATACTCGTGCTGCTTTGGACGGGCTTTTTCTTTGGGTTTAAGGAGTATCATAATTGATAATTTATTCGATTCAACGAACTACAAAACCAAGATAGAGAGATACAGTCTATCATCATCATCATCATCATATAAAAAAGATACAGTCATCATAATTAATTAGACCTCAGCCCTTGTAACGTTTTTTATATTTTGTGGTTCAGGTTTGTTAAGTTTGTTTGATTGTTGGGTATACGGTTACTAGTTATAATACCCGTGCACGCACGAGGGTTTTTCTAAATTTTTTAAATTTTTGTTATTATCAATTAAAAAGCAAATAACACAATGTATCTTAAATGATTTTACTTGCTGGATTAAAAATTAAAACACTTATGTATATGTGTTCAATCAAAAAGGCATATAATATTTTTCTAGTTTTGCTATAATTGTTACTTTTCTAGTTTTCTTTTAACTGACGTTGTATATTTTCACTCTTTAAATCATTATTTTCGCCTTTTTAATTGATACCCACTTTATTACAACCCTCACAAATAATAAAAAGATAAGACAGTAAACACCTTTACAAAGACCATACCAATTACACAATCTAAATATTCGAGGTACAATTCCGTTAAAGATATCAAACAAATCCATGCTTAACTTTGCCATCTATAAGTATCGTGGAAACTATCCTTTTTTCCCATTGTAGAGTTTTTGTGTTTTTATTATAAAACTTTTCCTTTTGAAAAGTTTCAGAAAATAATACTCGTAGTTTATAAAATACATTGTTCTTCTTTGGACAATATGTGTTTGGATCAACCCGACCTGATCCATTTCGATCTGTATAAAATGCGGTCCGTTTTAACCAATTACACAACTTGCCCATTAAGCCTCCTTTCTATTCGACTATCATTTTCGTAGAGATTAAGGATATACAAAACAAATAATAAGCTCTAAACAGTAAGTGGGGAAAGTTAAATACGTATTTATTTATAGCTTCAAGTCAAAGGTGAATCCAAATAATACCATATGCATAACTGATGAATTTGAGAACGATTTTGACTTCATCTTTTATTTGTATATGTAAAAAATGTTCTTTAACTCAAATTTTGACATGCTATAGAATAGTATATCATCATTATCTCTTAATCTTGTCCCTAAAAAATAATAAAAGAATATATTATACTTCAAAATGACCTTCCTAATTGCCTCTACCCTTTACCTATTTAGCATCAAATTGCTTAGTTAGTCTATAGCATATAAATAAGCACTTTCATTCAAACACTCCAAACTACTTACCGACTTCAAAAGTAAGCAAATAAGCAGGTAAGCACTTACATAGGCCATCATAAATTCCCTCACCACTTCCATTACCACTTGAAAAATAGCATGTTGATATCTTCTTATTGTCTGAGCATATAAGCAATCCCATGGGAGGCCTTTGTGTTACTTCCGGAAGCATCAATCTTAATAAACTCGTTGAGCATTTTAGCTTCAGTAAATTGAGCGTAACCAAAGTCCATTATTTCAGCAAGAAGCTCATACATTACAAAATTGTTCTCTTTAAGACGTTCTTCTTCAAGCTCCTGAAAGCAATGCTTGAATACTTCAACTACATGGTGCAGAAACAGGAGAAAGCTAGTGGCATTAAAGTTATGCCTCGATGCGATCATTATACATAAATTGATGTGTTGTACAAACATATATGTCACAACATTATCATACACAACATGATCTTGAGTCTCTTAAGCACTCTCTTTTTCAATAAGTTCAATGAAAAAACGTTGAGGCTGAACTGCAGACATGTCACCTAGGTTAAAAGGCATATATATCATCTTTATCCTCTTCAATTATTGTTCTACTCTTACCAGTACTCAAGCCTTCAACTAACACATATATCCAAGTCTTTATGTTCCAAGTGTTGGATTGTAAACTTGATTTAGTCCAATAAAGATTGGGCTATCAATAAAAGCCCAAGCCCGTGATGAAGAAGATTCTAGAATGGCAAAGAATGATCCTAAAATATCCATAAAAGTGTGTAGAATATTGTAGCAAAGTGTGATAGAAATATCTAGATAAACTTATCTAGTTAGAATTATCTAGAATTAGGATAAGGATGATGATGTGTTTAGAATAATCTAGATTATGTTAGAATATCCATAGAAGTATCTTGGTTCTAGAATCTTCCATGGAGTAGTATAAATAGATGTTAGTGTAATGCATTTGGATGTACCTAAGCAATGCTTAAGGAATAAAAGTTCCATTGTTGAAAGTTCTCTAAGTATTCCTCTCTTCATCAAGTATAAGCCTAAAAGGCCATCGTGTTTTCCAACAAAGTGGTATCAGAGCTAGAAGATCGAGATGTCAGGTGCAATGAACTTGTTCCAATTTCCTCGTTTTACCAAAGATAACTATGGTAGTTGGTGCATTCGAATGAAGGCGTTACTCGGTTCACATGATGTATGGGAGATAGTCGAAAAAGGTGTTGAGAAAGTTGATGATGAAAGTTCGTTGAATGCCGCCCAAAGGGTGGAATTGCAAAAGGCAAGAAAGAAGGATCAAAGTGCTCTTATACTCATTTATCAATGTCTTGATGATGCGATGTTTGAGAAAGTTGCAAATGCAACCACTTCTAAGGAAGCGTGGGAGATCCTTCAAAATGCTTTCAAAGGAATTGACAAGGTGAAAAAGGTACGTCTTCAAACTCTTAGAGGAGAGTTCGAAAAGCTCCAAATGGAGGAATCCGAAACCATTTCGGATTATTTCACTCGTGTCTTAACCATTTCCAATGAAATGAAGAGAAATGGTGAAAGCTTGAGTGACACAAGGGTGATAGAAAAGGTTCTTCGCTCTTTGCCACCAAGCTTTGATTACATTGTTGTGGCCATAGAGGAGTCAAAAGACATAGACTCTATGACCATTGATCAACTCATGGGATCTTTACAAGCCCATGAAGAGAAGTTGAAGAAAAGAAGGGGGAAAGAACAATTAGAGCAAGCTTTATACTCAAAGGTCTCTTTCAAAGAAAGAGAAAAGAGCTTTCTAAATGGAAAGGAGCAAGGACGAGGACGCGGTACTTTTCAAGGTCGTGGTGGTTTCCAAGGCCGAGGACGAGGAAGAGGAAGAGAAGATGCCAACAAAGAAGATGAAAACCAAAGGTTTTCATATCGAAGAGGTCGTGGGAGAGGCTTTCAATCTCAAAGAGGAAGTAAGCCCCATATACAATGTTATAATTATCGCAAATATGGTCATTATGCCAATGAGTGTAGTAGCTCAAGACAAGTTGAAGAAAAAGCCAATCTTGTGGAGGTAGAAGACAAAGATGAGCTTACATTGCTAATGGCAAGACATGACGAACAAGAAGAGAGGATAGAGCCATGGCATATAGATTCCGCTGCAAGTAACCATATGACGGGTGAAGAAGACTTGTTCGTGGAGATGGAGGAAAGTAAAGGTAATGTTACCTTTGGAGACGAATCAAAGGCACCGGTGAAAGGAAAAGGTAAGATACTTATCCGAGCTAAAGATGGAAGTCACCAATATATTTCGGACGTATACAATGTGCCCAATCTTAAAAGTAACATTTTAAGTGTGGGACAACTTTTAGAGAAAAATTACGATATTCATTTTAAAGATCGTAGTGCTACAATAAGAAATCCCGAAGGAAAGCTCATAGCTAAAGTCCCTATGACTAAAAACCGAATGTTCCTTCTAAACATTCAACATGATGAAGCTAAGTGCTTAAAGAGTTGTCTTAAGGATCATTCGTGGCTTTGGCACATGAGGTACGGGCACTTAAACTTTGGTGACTTAAAGTTATTATCCTCAAAGGGAATGGTGAAAGGGTTATATCAAATTGATCATCCCAATCAAGTGTGTGAAGGATGCCTTCTTGGGAAGCATGCTAGAAGTTCGTTTATGAAAGAAGCAACATCAAGAGCTAAGGAGCCTCTATAACTAATTCACACGGATTTGTGCGGTCCCATTACTCCACCATCTCATGGTAAGAATCTTTACTTTATGCTCTTTATTGATGACTTTTCTAGAAAAACTTGGGTATATTTTCTAAAAGAAAAATCCCAAGCTTTTGAAGCTTTTAAGATATTTAAGGCTATGGTTGAAAAGGAGAAAGATTTAAAAATTAAATCCATGAGATCCGATAGAGGTGGAGAATTTTTATCAAAAGAATTTAACAAATTTTGTGAGGATAATGGGATCTGGAGATTTCTAACGGCTCCTTACTCCCCACAACAAAATGGAGTGGTGGAGAGAAAGAATAGAACCATTTTCAATATGGTCCGAAGCATGTTGAAAAGTAAGAAGATGCCAAAGGAGTTTTGGGCCGAAGCGGTTGATTGTGCAGTATATCTATTGAACTGGTGTCCTTCAAAGAGTTTAGATAACAAGACTCCACAAGAAGCATGGAATGGGATGAAGCCTACCGTCTCTCACCTAAGGGTATTCGGAAGCATAGTGTATGTTCACGTTCCAAGCCAAAGGCGATCCAAGCTTGATGATAGAAGTGAGAAGCATGTGTTCGTTGGCTACGACAAGCAGTCGAAAGTTTATAAGCTCTATAATCCAATCACAAGGAAGGTGGTAGTGAGTAGAGACGTGGAGTTCGATGAAGAAGAAGCATGGGATTGGAGCATTAAAGAAAATGAAGGGTATGACTTTCTTCCTATGACTGATCAAGAAGAGATGGGTGAATCAAGTGAAGAAGTCCATCAACTTCAAAGTCCAACTCCAACCCAAGACTCCTCTTCAAGTTCAAGAGAAGGAGAACCCAAGACAAGAAGTTTGCAAGAGTCTACGAGGTAACTGACGAGATACCCCTTTTTTGTTTATACGCTGATTGTGAACCTTTAGTTTTTGAAAAGGCTATGAAAAGTAAGAAATGGAGACAAGCCATGGATGAGGAGATAAAGTCAATAGTGAAGAATGGTACGTGGGAGTTGACGACCCTTCCAAAAGGCCAAAAGGCTATTGGAGTCAAGTGGGTATACAAGGCCAAGAAAAACGCCAAAGGCGAAGTGGAGAAGTACAAGGCAAGACTTGTGGCAAAAGGTTACAAGCAGAAGCATGGGATCGACTATGAAGAGGTATTTGCTCTTGTTGCCATTTAGAAACTATTAGAATGATTATTGCTATTGCTGCTCAATATCAGTGGAAAATCCACCAAATGGATGTGAAGTCTGCATTTCTAAATGGACTTCTCGAAGAAGAAGTTTATGTGGAGCAACCGGAGGGATATTTTGCCAAAGGGCATGAAGGTTGAAAAAGGCCTTATATGGTCTAAAGCTGGCACCACGTGCTTGGAATACTAGAATTGCCAAGTATTTCCAAGAACATGGTTTTACAAAATGCCTAAGTGAATATGCACTTTATGTGAAATTTGAAAGTGGAGGTATACTGCTCGTCTGCTTGTACGTGGATGACTTGATCTTTACAGGAAACTCTCAGAGTATGATGGATGAGTTCAAGAAGTCAACGACGAAAGAGTTCGAGATGACAGATATAGGACTTATGTCTTATTATCTTGGCATTGAGGTGAAGCAGATGGATGATGGAATTTTCGTAAGTCAGGAAGGATATGCCAAGGAGATATTAAAGAAATTTGGCATGGAGAAATGTAATCCCGTTGGCACCCCCTTAGAACATAAGGCAAAGCCTTCTAAGCATGACGGAGGAGAAGCAGTAGACTCAACTCTATTCAAGAGTCTAGTTGGAAGTTTGCGCTATTTGACATGTACAAGACCCGACATTCTCTTTGCGGTTGAATTGATTAGTCGTTTCATAGAAGAGTCTACGACAAAACATTTGGAGATTGCAAAGAGGATCCTCCGCTATATCAAAGGTACCGTAGATTATGGTATGTTTTACTCAACAAGTGAAGACTTCAAGCTGGTTGGATAGTGACTGGGCTGGAAATAAAGACGATGGAAGAAGTACAACAGGATTCCTGTTCTTCCTGGGTAACAATGCCTTTACATGGTCTTCAAAGAAGCAACCTATTGTTACCTTATCCAGTTGTGAAGCGGAGTACGTAGCTGCAACATCATGTGTATGTCACGCAATTTGGCTAAGAAGTATGCTAAAGGAGCTACACATGGAGCAAGAAGATGCGACTGAGATCTACGTGGATAACAAGTCAGCAATTGACTTAGCGAAAAATCCGGTCTACCATGATCGAAGTAAGCATATGAACACTCGTTATCACTTTATTAGAGAATGCATTGCAAGAAAGGATGTTTGAGTGATACATACGAGGTCCGAAGATCAAGTTGCAGATATCTTCACCAAGCCACTCAACGAGAAAGACTTCTCAAGACAACGAATGATGCTTGGAGTTGGTAAATCAAGTTTAAAGGGGGGTGTTGGATTGTAAACTTGATTTAGTCCAATAAAGATTGGACTATCAATAAAAGCCCAAGCCCGTGATGAAGAATATTCTAAAATGGCGAAGAATGATCCTAAAATATCCATAGAAGTGTGTAGAATATTGTAGCAAAGTGTGATAGAAATATCTAGATAAACTTATCTAGTTAGAATTATCTAGAATTAGGATAAGGATGATGATGTGTTTAGAATAATCTAGATTATGTTAGAATATCCATGGAAGTATCTCGGTTCTAGAATCTTCCATGGAGTAGTATAAATAGATGTTAGTGTAATGTATTTGGATGTACCTAAGCAATGCTTAAGGAATAAAAGTTCCATTGTTGAAAGTTCTCTAAGTATTCCTCTCTTCATCAAGTATAAGCCTAAAAGGCCATCGTGTTTTCCAACACCAAGCCTTTCTTCTTGTTTATGATCAATCGATTAATTAGCTTCGAACTCAGCCTAAAGGCTTTAAAATAAAAGTATCTTCATCAATCTATTGTAACAGAGATCCACTTTTGTGATATTTTTTTGGTTTCTGTACATGTTCCGGAACAATGCTCAAGCTTTCTCTCACAAGAAAACTTGCTAAAATTTAATGACCACCATATGAGCAATCATACATAATAAGCTGAATTTAATCACCCACAATGTATAGTACTTCATCAAGAATACAAAATTCAACATATAAATATAAAAAAAGTTCGTAAGGATACTAAAGAAACAAAAAACACAATGAATTAAACATAACAACTATACCTTAGTGATTTCGAGTGTTCATACATGATCTCATCATCTAGATTAAATAATAATACATGTAATAATAAGAAAACCTAATTAATTAACAATTAGCAATTGTTGGAAAATACCTCGACAACAAACCCAAAGTTCGATCACGGAACGCTAGATCGCGAGTTATATCAAGCACCCGTAGCAAACACAAGAGACTACAAAAGAACGATAAGAATATGTGCACACGTTATACCCTCAAACACCCCTTTATTAATACCAATAAAGCTTACAATTTGAGGAAGAAGAATGAATTAACTAGCATCCCCCCTCATCTCTATTTATAGAGATGAGGGGGTAGAGACCTTAGCTTGGCTTGCAAGCCAAGCAACTAGTTTCCTAATCTAAGTACAATCCTAAACTTTATTTAAACTAAATACAATTAATCCCCTTATTATTGTCTAAGTAACATATAACCCTCCTAATTATTAACACATAACAATTTCCACCTTAGGAGTAATACTTAGGCATTAACGATACTCAACATCTTCATCTAATGTTGGAACCTCGAACCGGGGACCGCCTTGAGAACCAAGCCTTGTACTTTAGTAAATTCCCAAGTTTAGCTTTCTTAGACTCCTTCACTTTCTTCTTTTTAGCAGCATTACCCTCTGCACCCTCTTGACCAGGTACTCCGGTTACCGTAATGTCCGCCCCCACCTTTATACCAAGGTGTACCTTTTCCTGCTCATTTGCCAAGCAGCCCGTGTTAGTCTTTTCTTCAAGTTGATTGTCCTCCAACTTTCTTTGAGCCACTGCAGCATCATCGTTACTAACCTGAACATCCTCAGCTTCACGATTCCCTTGAGCTCCCTGCAGTTCCACCTCAAACCAAACACGTTCATCAACCTGTACTCCATGGACTCCTGTTTTAACACCAGGACCAAGTTGTTTGAACCCAACTTGTTTATGACCAAGTTGTTTGAGACCAACTTGTTTTGACCAAGTTGTTTGAACCCAACTTGTTTATCACCAAGTTGGACAAGTTGTTTGAATCCAACTTGTTTTGAACCTCCATGCTTTTTTACACCAAAAGTCTTCACTTTTGCTTCCAGAGTATACACACAGTTTTCTTTCCTAATCCCAGTCATCATAACCCGACAACCTTTGATCACCTTGACTCTACCCATCTGCATCTTCATAGTATAACCCTCTTTTTCAAGAGTACCCAATGAAATCAAGCTTTTTCTTAACCCTGGAACATACCTGACATCTTCCAGTATAAAGCTTGAACCATCATGCAACTGCATCTTCACTTTTCCTGTCCCTTTGATAGTGTATATCCTGTTATCACCTAACTGAATCGAACCACCATCAAAATCCATGAAGTCATACAATAAATCCCTCCTAGGTGTCATATGATAAGACCCACCTGAATCCAATACCAATTCAGTCATCTCATCATTCCTGACCACCGCCAAGGCTTCTCCAAAGTAGGTGTTACCCTCGTCATCAGAAGAATCAGAATCCTGATCATGCTTACCCTTCTTAACGAACCCACTTGACTTCTTCTTTGGACAGTCTCTCTTCAGATGACCCTCTGAATGACATATGAAGCACTTGAGTTTACCAGTTCCACCCATTGACTTGAACCGCGAACTTCCACCAGAATGAGCTTTTCTTAGATGATCTGACCCTCCCCTTACATATAACCCGTCACCAGTTTCTTCCTTTGTGCCTTCAGTTCTTTTCTTCAACTCTCTTGAATTCAGAGTTGCTAGAACATCTTCCTTTGTCAAGGATTCCCTCCCATACAACAATGTTTCCATAAAGTTTTCGTAAGATGATGGCAACGACGTAAGTAACATAAGTGCCTGATCTTCATCCTTAATCTCGATATCAATATTCACCAAATCAAGTATCAACTAATTAAACTCATCTATATGATCACCCAGTTTCGTACCTGGACTCGTATAGAATGTGTACAGCTTCTTCTTCAGATACAGTCTATTTGCTAAGGACTTAGTCATATACAGACTAGTTAACTTCGACCAAATTCCTGCAGCAGATGTTTCCTTGGTAACTTCCCATAAAAACCGGTCTCCCAAGCATAGAATCAAGGTACTGTATGCCTTCTTCATCAAAGCAGCCTTTTCACCTGCTTTCATGTCCGCGGGTAATGTCTCTAATGCAGCATCACATCCGAGCTGTACCATTAAAGCAAGCATCTTTATTTGCCATAACCCGAAGTCATTCTTCCCATCGAATTTCTCGATGTCAAACCTAGTTATAGAACTAGCCATTCTTCTTATACCTTGCTAAAAACCTTGTCAAGTTGTTTCTTAACCAACTTTACCGACAAGCCTCACAAGCCGTGTTCAATATTCCTCCTTGTTGCTAAAAACCCTTCTTGCAAATCGAATTAATTAGAATTGCCCTAAATCATCGATTTCGAACAAGCAAACCCGATCGTAAACTTGAAACCCAAGTAAACCACGATCAAAACTTGTACCACAAGAAAACCACAAACAAGTAATCCTTACTTTACTTAATCGACTTTACAAAAATCGATTAAACAAATGGACTTTTTCAAGATATATAACGTCACCTTTATAGTATTAGTATTCAAGTTGACTAATATTAAACAAATAATTAACCCCACCACTGGTCTTTGCTTACTACAAAAGTCGATACCTTAGCTTTGTAGTATTATTCTTCACGTCAACTTTGTAACAATTAATCTCCACGTCACCTTTAACCAAAAGTCAAACTTTGAGATTTATTTTTCTTCTTCTCGTCGTTCGCTACTCTTAAGGAAAAAACGATTCCAAAAACCCGAAACCGTACCTTGATACCTCGAACGAACTCGAAACCTTGATCTAGCACTTGAACTTCGATGACCACAATAACCGTGGCTCTTGATACCACTTGTTGGAAAATACCTCAACAACAAACCCGAAGCTCGATCGCGGAACGCTAAACCGTGAGTTGTATCGAGCACAAGTAGCAACACGAGAGACCACAAAGAATTGACAAGAATATTGCACACGATATACCCTCAACGAACCCTTTATTAAAACCAATAAAGCTTTTACAATTGAGGAAGAAAAATGAATTTATAGAGATGAGGGGTAGTAGTTTGGCTTGCAAGCCAAGCAACTAGTTTCCTAATGTAAGTACAATCCTAAACTTTATTTAAACTAAATACAATTAATCCTTTTATTATTGTCTAAGTAACATATAACCCTCCTAATTATTGCTACTAACACATAACATCAATTTATAAAACAAACTTGTATACATATCTTAGAAGTAGTTGTGTTTTAATCAATTTAACGATGACGAACCAATTATGAAGACCATGAAAGTCCGGTTGTGGTAAGGAACTAAGGATTCAAGAAGTTGTGGGTAGCTCGGGTGATATGTGTTTTGAATGTATGATAACGTAAAAATAAGGTCCGGTTATTATTATTATTATTTTTAATTTACACTTTGGTACAAAACTATTAAATATTGAATCTCAAGTACATGTGTATTCCTTCTTTTTTTATGAATAGGATACATATAAACGTATTTATAAAAAAAATTGCCATATCAAGAAACATATATGGGTTTTTATTCAATATCTTTTAAAAATAATAAAATTATTACTTAATAAAAAATGATTTAATTTTTTTTAAATGTAAAAGTCTCTACTAGTAATTTTATTTTATTATATAAAAGATAAATCATAACTAAAGTAGGCCCAAAATGAAAGAAAACAATCAAAAATAATTCATAGTTTCATACGTTGCCAAAATAATGCTTCATACGTGGCCAACAAAACATTTAGATTTTGATAAATTTTTCTGTAGCAGCTTTTTACTAAATTTATAGTTAGCATACTCGCGCTATGCGACAGTATATAAGAGCAAATAACTATATTTGCGAACTTATGATTCTAGAGTGACTTTTGATGCAACATTTACAGGTTTAATTTGTAGTAATTTTTTTCAATTATTCATTTTCTTGTGATAAAAAAACTTCCATTTAAAATTAGTAAACAATGTAGTTGTGCTTATAAATTAAAAATCATGTCTTATTAAAAAGTTTTCATTTTTATTAAAAAGTTTCCATTAAAATTATAAACCATGTGGTTGTGTTTCTCTTGAGAACTGTTTTTATAAAATGCCCCGTTTTTACTAGTACATTACGAAATTGGACCTCACATATACTTTTTTCCAAAATGAACTTTTAAATAATATACGTTAGATTGATTACTAGATGACTTTTTAGCCACACACGTGTCATCGGGCGAACTTTTAGGTGAAAATTTGACACGCGACTGCTATGCGATATGCTAGGCGAGTTTTAAGAGTGTTAGGAATTCAAAATTTTAGGCAATACGTGAGGCGACACTTGGAATGTCCTAAAAGTTTATTAAATTGCCTTTGCTTGTACTTCATATTTTTATTTAATTCATTTTGAAAAAAAATTTAAAAAAAATAAAAAATAAATAAAAAATAAAAGAAAGTCAAACAAGGTAGTCAAAAACTTTAGTCAAACGATCATTGCATGGTGAAATCATTTAAATGTGACACTTTTAGGCCATTTTCGCAAAGCATTAGAAAAAGGTTTGTGTTCGTAAATTGCTTACGTAAATAGTTTATTTAAGTAATTTGGTTTGTTATTTAATTCATTCTGCCATTACAAAAAGCCTGAGTCAAAAAAGGTATTCAAAAAGTGTAATCAAATGATCGTGACATGGTGACATCATTTAAATGGTAGTTTATGTAGCCAACCAAACACAATTTTCAATCATGCACAACCCCTCTAACTTGACAAAAGATTTAATGATGCGACACTTTTATGCTATTTTGTAAAGTAATAGAAAAAGGCATGTATATATCCGTAAACTAGTTTATTTTTTAAGTAATTTGGTTTTTTTTGAGAATTTTTTTTAAATGGCCCTTTTTGCTTGTACTTTACGAAATTGGATCTCGCATATACTTTTTTACAAAATGAACTTTTAAATATTATCCGCTAGATTTATTACTAGATGACTTTTTTGCCATACACGTGTCTTTGGGCGAAAATTTGACACGCGAATGCTAGGCGATATGCTAGGTGAATGATAGGCGAGTGTTAGGCGTGTTCTAGGTGAGTGCCAAGCGTTCTAAAATTTTAGGCGACATGTGGGCGTCCTAAAAGTTTAATGAATTGCCTTTTGCTTGTACTTCATATTTTTATATAATTCATTCTACCAAAAGAAAAAAAATATATACATACGAGTCAAACAAAGTAGTTAAAAAGTAAAGTCAAACGATCATGGCATAGTGAATATCATTTAAATGGTACATAAAGCAGCCAACAAAACACAACTTTCAATCATGTACAACCCATCTCTCTTGACAAAAAGATTTAATGATGTGACAATTAGGCGATTTTTGTAAGTCATTAGAAAACGGTTTGTATCAGTAAAATGGTTATGTAAATAGTTTATTTAAGTAATTTGGTTGGTTATTTAATTTATTCTGCCATTAAAAAAGCATGAGTCAGACAAGGTATTCAAAAAGTATAATTAAACGATAATAGCATGGTGACATCATTTCAATGGTAATTTATGTAGCCAACCAAACACAATTGTCAATCATGCACAACCCCTCTAACTTGACAAAAAGATGATATGACACTTTTATGCTATTTTTGTAAAGCATTAGAAAAACGGTATGTATCCGTAAAATAGTTATATAAATAGTTTATTAAATCGTTTGGTTTTTTTGAGAAAATTTTTAAAATGACCCTTTTTTGCTAGTACTTTACGAAATTGGACCTCGCATATACTTATTTCCAATATGAACTTTTAAACATTATCCGTTAGATTAATTACTAGATAACTTTTTAGCCATACACGTGTCTTTGGGCGAAAATTTGACACGCGAATGCTAGGCGAATGATAGGCGAGTGCTAGGCATTCTAAAATTTTAGGCGATACATGTGGCGAAATGTGGGGCGTCCTAAAAGTTTATTGAATTGCCTTTACTTGTACTTCATTTTTGTTTCAATTCATTTAAAAAAAAAAAAAAAAAAAAAAAAACATGGTAGTCAAAAAGTAAAGTCAAACGATCGTGGCATTGTGACTATTATTTAAATGGTCCTTAAAGTAGCCAACCAAACACAACTTATGCACTACCTATAACACCCCCAAATTTAAGTTTATCGCATCGGAAAATAATTTGGGTGTTACGGGGAGGATCGAAGTTTTAATCTCATAAAACGGCTTAAAAGAAGCGTTTTGAAAGTTATTTGTCATTCAAATAATATCTTTGATAAAAGATGAACCATTTTATTTAAAATCTTATTAAAATATATAAAGGCTTGAAAGAATAACATATTTGATTTTTACACCATTTTAATTTATCAGAGTAATAAATGCCCACTCCGTGTCTTGTCCTGCTCCGTTTAACTTACCTGAGATACACATGCTTAAAAGTGTCAACACAAAAGTTGGTGAGTTCATAGAGTTTTATGGAAAACCATTTATTTTGATAGATTTCAGGAATTTTTGGTAATAATAAATACAAACAGTAATGAAACAAGTATTGAGTAATGTTGACTATAATCACCAATAAATCATATAAGTATTCAATCAAAATCAAGTAAGGAATCAATAATCCTAACATGAGCTGGAAACTCATGATGCTAATTTAATAACATATATAATTCAAGTATGGTCAAATTCCTATACAGTTGTATCTAAATATATGTTGAAAACATACATTTCCTTTATAGATATTGCATCAAGCCTCATGACACACAAGCTTAACCAAAAGAGGTGTTTTATCAAGTCAATGATAAATTTTGCCCTCTTATAATAGGTGATTTGTCAATTCCTATTTGTCTACGAATATAGTGTATCACGACTAATACGACTAACCATTTACAAATGGCATTCCGTCAAGTATTAGTGGGACATGAGGTCATTCCTTAACAGGTTTCGAAGCTGTTCACTATATTCGCGCTCACTTAACAGTGATTAATGGCCCATGATTAAGGGACTTTATGCCGATAAGGTAACTTAGGCAATATCAAGGTAATAATGGGATCATTCAGGATAGCATCATAAAATCAAGTATCATATCACAGTAATCAATTTGGGAACAGTATCATTTGAGTATCAGTAATTCAGTTTGGTGTTTCGCCAGTAACATATATGTATCACATACCACAATAATCGAATTGGAAACATTATCATCAGAGTATTAGTATTTCGGTCAAGTAATTCATCAGTAAAATATATGTATCACATACCACAATAATCAAATTGAAAACATTATCACATGAGTATCAGTATTTCAATTAAGTATTTCGTCAAGTATTGTATACTTATCAAATTATCAAAGTATATGTAAGCATGTATCTCCCCCAATTATTAACAAGGAAATTGATTTGAATCATGTAATTTATTCATATACTTATCAAATTATCAAAGTATATGTAAGCATGTATCTCCCCCAATGAGTTAAAAACAAGTATTGGAAATGGGCTATGACTCACCTGGATTGATACGGAAATGATGAAGAGTAAAGTAGGATGAGATTTATGAGTATGATTATGGAAACGTCTTTGATACGGAACCTGATAAATAAATTTATCTGATAATTTGACCAAATACTATTTGCTAAATACGAACGAATAACGAATAATATTTATTCGTTAAGACGAATAGATGATGTGCAGTGTAATTATTATGCCATGCATGATATGATAAAATACTTTATTTAAAATATCCATCGAAATTTTACCTTTTTAATCGTACGTAAAAAAATATTAACTTTTGAAATATCGTTATATATATTATTTATGTTACGTTAACTATTATATATATATATATATATATATATATATATATATATATATATATATATATATATATATATATATATATATATATATATATATATATATATATATATATATATATATATAAACGAAAGTTTAAATGCAATACATAATAAATTTACGAAAATATAAAATAAATAAGAATGTCAAATAGATTATGTTTAGTCCTTGTCCTTTTTCCATTTTTACACTTTTTATACTAACGGCGTTAGCGTTACACCGTTAGTCCTTTTCGTATCTAATTTACAATTATAGTCCACTACTTGTCCAAAATAACATTCTAAGCTTGGAATATTAAAAAATATCAAGTTTTATCCTATAGATTCTGTTTTTACATTTTCAGTCCCTACTTTTCAGTCCTTGACAATTTTAGTTCTCCTACGTGTCGTCGCGTTACATTTTTAGTCCAAAATTACAAAAATGATTATAAAAATTTTGTAAAATTTTCCGTGGCTTTTTAAGTTGGTAATAAGCTTATTTTAACTGCTAATTTGATTAAAAGCTTATTTTTCTAGCTTATGGGCCTTAACGTGCCAAATACAAAAGCCCATTTAGAAATTTAGAGGCGAGGGCATGGAAAATGTTTTGGGCTTGAACTTGGGCTACTTTTGTGATTCTAAAAAGGTTTATACCCGTAAAATGGTTATGTAAATAGTTTATTTAAGTCATTTGGTTGGTTATTAAATTTATTCTGCCATTAAAAAATCATGAGTCAAACAAAGTATTCAAAAAGTATAATCAGACGATCATGGCATGATAATATCATTTAAATGGTACTTTATATAGCCAACCAAACACAATTGTCAATCATGCACAACCTCTCTAACTTGGAAAAAAGATTTAATGATGCGACACATTTATGCCATTTTTGTAATGCATTAGAAAAAGGAATATGATTTGCACACTCAACAAAATGATTGCAACACTCAAATTTATTGTGTTTGGACATTTATACCCTCATAGTTACACTTACACTTTCACCCATGTAAGGTTATAAAAGTTCAAACACAATTAATTAGAGTATCACAATCATTTGATGGAGTGTGCAAATTATCTACTTTAGAAAAAGGTATGTATCCGTAAAATAGTTATATAAATAGTTTATTTAAGTAATTTGGTTTTTTGAGGAATTATTTTAAATGATCCGTTTTTACTAGTACTTTACGAAATTGGGCCTCGCATATAATTTTTTCCAAAATGAACTTTTAAATATTATTCGCTAGATTGATTACAAGATGACGTTTTAGCCATACACGTGTCTTATGGCGAAAACTTGACACGTGAATTCTAGGTGAATGCTAGGCGAGTTCTAGGTGAGTGCTAGGCATTCTAAAATTATAGGCGAAACGTGGGGCGACATGTGGGGCGTACTAAAAGTTTATTGAATTGACTTTGCTTGTAATTCATATTTTTATTTAATTCATTCTATAAATAAATAAATAAAGGATGAGTCAAACAAGGTAGTTAAAAAGTAAAGTCAAACGATCATGGCATGGTGACTATCGTTTAAATGGTACTTAAAGCAGCCAACCAAACACAACTTTCAATCCTGCAGAACCCTCTGGCCTAAAACTTCACGTATTGCCTGAAATTTTAGAATGCCAAGCACTCGCCTAAAACTTGCCTAGCATTCTTAGAACTCGCCTAGCATATACCATTCGCCTAGCATATCGCCTAGCATTCACGTGTCAAAATTTTGACTAAATGTTCGCCCGAAGACACGTTTATGGCTAAAAAGTCATCTAATAATCAATCTAACGGATAATATTTAAAATTTCATTTTGTAAAAGAGTATATGCGAGATCCAATTTGTAAATTACTAGCAAAAACGGGTCATTTAAAAAAAATTCTCACTTAAAAATATCCGCTATTGCCCTTTTTGACTTCAGTGACTACAGACAGTTTGGATAACTAAAAGTTGAATATTCAGTTTTAGTTAAAAGGTGGTCAATTTATATTTGGCATCTAACATACATTGAACATGGATACTAATAACAAAGGTACCAATCTCTGGTTAAACGAACCAATGACAACTCGCCGCAGAATAATATTGTTTCGGTTACCATTCCAAAGTCACACACACACACACACACACATATATATATATATATATATATATATATATATATATATATATATATATATATATATATATATATATATATATATTAAATACTTTATTTAAAATATCCATCGAAATTTTACCTTTTTAATCGTACGTAAAAAATATTAACTTTTGAAATATCGTTATATATATTTTTTACGTTACGTTAACTATTATATATATATATATATATATATATATATATATATATATATATATATATATATATATATATAAATAAAAACGAAAGTTTAAATGCAATACGGAATAAATTTACGAAAATATAAAATAAATAAGAATGTCAAATAGATTATGTTTAGTCCTTGTCCTTTTTCCATTTTTACACTTTTTATACTAACGGCGTTAGCGTTACACCGTTAGTCCTTTTCGTATCTAATTTACAATTATAGTCCACTACTTGTCCAAAATAACATTCTAAGCTTGGAATATTAAATAATATCAAGTTTTATCCTATAGATTTTGTTTTTACATTTTCAGTCCCTACTTTTCAGTCCTTGACAATTTTAGTCCTCCTACATGTCGTCGCGTTACATTTTTAGTCCAAAATTACAAAAATGATTATAAAAATTTTGTAAAATTTTCCGTGGCTTTTTAAGTTGGTAATAAGCTTATTTTAACTGCTAATTTGCTTAAAAGCTTATTTTTCTAGCTTATGGGCCTTAACGAGCCAAATACAAAAGCCCATTTAGAAATTTAGAGGCGAGGGCATGGAAAATGTTTTGGGCCTGAACTTGGGCTACTTTTGTGATTCTAAAAATGTTTCATATGGGCCCAGTGGGTTTACGGCTCGTTATTTCTTGTTGGGCTCAGTATAAGCCCAATCGAAAATATTAGTTTTCTTAACAAATTTTGAATTTGAAAACCTTATGAATGTCGATTCAAATTGACTAAATTTATATGTCGAGACGTGAGTATTTTTACATGTTATCTAAATGAAAGTGATAGTTTTCTAGGTGGTCTATTAGGTCGAGTAATAATATGGTATACTTGTTACATGATATTGGAAGTTATACGAAGGTTTTATAGCATGTTTGGAATGTTTCAATATATATCAAAAACTTAGATTATTTTCTAAGTGTTTATGTAATTTTTATCCGATTAAACATGGTTCAAAATGAGTTCGTAAAATTCATGTAACTTGAAAATAAAGGTGAAAGGGGTGTGCATCGTGACTCCTAGGCCTTCCACAAGAGAGGCTAGTCACTCTTAGTGTACTACATGAAGATGTATACGTAAATAAATATGTGAAATAATAATACGTTTAGTAAAAACACAACGTGATGCATGAATATGTAAAACGTATGAAATTGAGTTCAAGAGAGATTTGAAACAACTTACAACACCTTTTATGTGGTTGAGAGTCGAGAGGGAAAGGATGGAGCACAAGGAAATTCTCGTCTAACGTATACTCCAAATAATATACGTATCACTTAAACCCGAAAATCCTTTTTTTGCGTCCAAACTAGATTGCAATCGACTTCTGGCCTTCCAAGATTGGTTTTAGAAAGAAAGAAAGCTTTGGAGATGTATGAGAATTTGTGAGGAACGGATGCATGCATGAAACGTATATATATATATATATATATATATATATATATATATATATATATATATATATATATATATATATATCATTTGGATGATTCGTATGGTGTGAAATAACTCAAGGAAACATAGGAACTATTCTTTGTCAGTAACATAGGTTCATATGATGAAGTTTTATCATAAAATATTGATTGTGAGAGCTAAAATTGAGGTGCATGCTTGGTGACTCATGTACATATGTTGACAACCATATATATACCATACACGATTTGATAAATCATGTATTGGATATAACTGACCATTCTTAACATTTATACATGAAATCATCTTAGAATTATTATTTGGAACTCGTAGGAACAAACGGGAATCAAAACGGTTAAGTTTTGAATAATTTATGAACCGATTGGGTTGATTATAGGTCGATCACTTTGCCTTTTAAAAACGTATCAAACGTCATGCAATGAACTTGGGATTTGACACACTAATAGTTGGCTAGGTGAGGAATGAGATGGTATAAAAACATTGGCACGTCGTGTGTAAAAATCGGGAATAAACGAGACGTTTTGGAGCATGGTTGGTCGACTGTTTTGGAAATAATAAAAGGAAAAGTGGGCTTTGGTCTTGGGCCGATGAATAGTAGACGAGCCATTGGGCTGGAATAAGATTAAGGGCCCGTTTGCTTTTGTGATTAGTTTTATAATTAGGATTAGTGATTTATTAATATTTTGTTAATCGTGTCGAGAACTTGTTTTGTCGTTTGGTGAATTTTGCAATATCTTAATCGTGACCATTTTAATATACTAAGAAAATTTTAAATTTCCCCGTAAAAATGGTGATTAAAATAATGACAGAGATTTATATATAATTAATCGTTATTAATTATAAAGATTTTTGCGAGGTTTTACAGTACCCACATGTCATTCTGAATTTCGTCCCGAAATTCAAATTTAATGTGATTACTTGAGTAAAGAATTTTTTGAACAGAGGTTGACGAGAGATTTTTATTCCTAAAATTAAGGAAACGTGATTCAGTTAGATTTACTTGTACTAGACAAGACAAGGTAACTGACGTATTTAAGGGTTGTGAATATTGAAAATAGTGGTAATGAATAGTGAAATAACGGCTAGTGTATAGTGTCCAACGGTCGGGAATAGTACCCCAATGGTTATATTCTAGCCTATATATACCACTTCCAATTTCCACTTCTTCCATCAACCATTTTCCTCTCATTTTCCATCTCAAAATGCCGCACCTCATCACCATCTTAGCGATTGTGTATGTCGTCCTTGCCGCTATTTACTTAGCGTATGTTCCGAATGAAGACTTTGGATTCTTGGTCGCGATCTTGATGTTCGCCGTACCCCTCACTATCTTAGCCATTACCGTCGACAAGATCTGGGGATAAAATCTTGAGCTAGGGTTGTTTTGGATTAAGTTCTTGTTATGTTTTTATGTACTTGTAACGAATAAGGAATAAAACTCGTTTTGTTTTTATGTTTAAGAATTTGTCTCAGTATTGTTTTTAATGTTTTGTTTATATTTATTTTTCAGCATAATTAAAGTGATTCTTCCTGTGGTGGCTCTTGCTATTGTTTTGTTGGTGGGAGTCTTAGTTGCCATAGCGGATCAACCTATTGAAGATTCCTTGGTTTATATTGTAATAATTGTAACGGTAGCACTTCCGATGCTAATTATTTGTTTATGTATTAACTTTTATGGATTTTAATAAAATTTTCGCTATTGGTGTCTTCTATCAGTTTTTGTGAATTATTTGTGTTCTCTTGCTTGTACTTTTGTTGATTTCTTATCATAATGGTGATGAGATAAGATAGGTATTTATTGTGGGTTGTTCAATGTATTGTTTATGAATAGTTTATTTTAGCTCTATATTTTGCTTTTGAATGAAGATTGTTATTTAAAATTTTGAAAATATCACTGTTCTTTTCATAACATAATTCTTCCTAAATTAGACATAGTTGATCAAGCTATGTATAATTGAAGACCAAATAATGTGATCATATATTTCTACTAGACGAGTACCCGTGCATAGCAACGGGATTTTATAGCGACAGATAGTTTATTGATAAAAAAAGTTTATAGGTTATAAATGAAAAATAATAAAAGTTTGAAGATTTGGGAATTAAACATAATGTTATGAAACCCAGTTCGACCCGGGTGGTTCAACCGGTCCGGTCGAAAAATTGGTCGATTTAAACCGGGTCAACATGCTAGGTTGGGTCGAAAATGGGTCAAATTAAACCGGTTCAACCCGTCAGGTTTGAAGCGTCCCGGGTCAACCCGGTTTGTGATTTGTATTAATTGTTTTAATTGGTTATAAATGAAAAATAATAAAAGTTTGAAGATTTGGGAATTAAACATAATGTTTTGAAACCCGGTTCGACCCGGGTGGTTCAACCGTTCCGGTCGAAAAATTGGTCGATTTAAACTGGGTCAACTTGCTAGGTTGGGTCGAAAATAGGTCAAATTAAACCGGTTCAACCCGTCGGGTTTGAAGCGTCCCGTGTCAACCCGGTTTGTGATTTGTATTAATTGTTTTAATTGGTTATAAATGAAAAATAATAAAAGTTTGAAGATTTGAGAATTAAACATAATGTTTTGAAACTCGGTTCTACCCGGGTGATTCAACCGGTTGAACCGTTCCGGTAGAAAATTTGATCGATTTAAACCGGGTCAGCTTGCTAGGTTGGGTCGAAAACGGGTCAAATTAAACCGGTTCAACCCATTGGGTTTGAAGCGTCCCGGGTCAACCCGGTTTGTGATTTGTATTAATTGTTTTAATTGATTGTACAACGTGTATAAATCATTGTACTTTTAAGTAATGTGGTGTTTTAATAAGAGTATTAATTACATTTCATAATTTCCTTTAATAAAAAATTTCAACATTTCACATTCCTTGACTTTTCACTTTTTCACTTTTCCACTTTGACCATTTTTGCTTTATAGGTAGTATAGATAAATTGTTTTAGATGGTGTTCAACGTGTTGTTTTTATAATATAACACGTAATTCCTTTTTAGAATAAAGTAGAAACTTTTAGGGTTCATACTCTAAATCAGAAATTTATGGAGTAATATAGTATATTGTCATTTGGTAAATGAGACAGAAATTGAAATTAACTTAGATTATTATTATTATGGAAATATTACAATGGAGATTTTTCGATAAGGTAGAAAGATTATTGTTTAAGTTACATCCATCGTAACTTGAGGTGAAATACAGGAAAGAGATACAACTTAGGAAATTTTAAACTAGATTTTATTTGTCTACAACAGGAATTTATTCATCTGTGTAAATCTAGTTGCCATTCCCTCGATACTATCAAGGTCTTTAAAGATTCTTCATTTTCTTGTAAAGGTCTTGGTTTTCCAATTAACATTGTAGTTTGGACATCGACTCATGTAATGCCCTTTTCCACCACATCCGTGGCATACTACTGTTGTTGGTTGTCCTTTCTTGTCCTTAGTCCTGCAGTTAATTGCTTGGTGACCTATTTTCTGACATTTCGTGCATTTAACCCTACAGATTCCGGCGTGATGCTGGTTGCATTTTTGACACCAGGGTAGATTTCCACGATAACCACTTCCAGTAACAGGTGTGACGAGGCAATTTCTATTTGCTTTCTGATTGTGTTCCAGCTGACGTTGATACTCCATACGATCTTCTAGATGTTTACGATAACAGTCTTGAGCATTGAGGATGTTGCAGTAGATGGGATTGATGATTCCTATCTCGGGGAGTTTCCTCTTTTGATTATTTCCATTTAGTATAACCCCGTGCCTAATTCCTTGTTGATGGTTGATGGCAGGGTTGATCATTCCTTCGTGAATCTTTAAGTGAGGTGGCCTATACTTCATGAAACTTGCAGGGTGTTGTTTACCAAGTATACCCGTCTCTCTTCTCGGATAAACTACGGTAGTCCCTTCTAATACCACCGACACTATGTCTTTTACCAATTTCTGGATAGCTCCAGGAGTCATGGTGATTTCTGATGATGATTGATATTCATTGTTCATGTTGTCCATTTTCTGAAATCATAAATGAAACTCAACATTAGAATCCATATAATATCAGAATAATTTAAATAATTAAGTTAATTATTTCATTGATGATAGACTGAATTGACTCCCTACTGTAATCTAATTTCAAGATATGTCTTTGTTGTATCATTTATCAATGATCAACTCTTGATATGGGATTACTAAGGAACAAACCGACTTGTCTATTAAAACTGAAGTTTAATTATCTTTTCTTCATTCTTTAAATTCCCTTTCAAAAATTGGTATTTAGACGATTCTTAATGTTTTAGGTTAATTATGGTAAGTTTAAGAAATCTTAACAATTTGTAAGAAACCTTACGGTAGATTTGAATAATATTACAGAGATAAACAGAATATTAATAACTTGTCTGATTGTTTTTACAAGATAAACGATACAAGATCTTTTATTAATACTCCATTGATTTGTGTAGAATCATTTGGTTATCAAAGAAAATAACAAATGATGAAATTTTTGCATGAAGATATGAGGATTCATTACATGCATGATTGATACGAAAGAAAAGATCGAATCATAACATAAAGATATAACAAAAAGGATGTTATTATACAATATGTTTTGATTACACATTATGAAGTTTCAGGATTATTGAACATTACATGAAATATTAACCAAATCTGTTTGGTTTAGTAGGGACAACAAGGATACTTGTAAACTTAAGATTAGTTACGCCTCTGACGTAAATATCTAGCTTCTTTCTCAAGTTTAAGTTGTGCAGCTTCCATGTTTGAGAAACGTTCTTGACACATGTTCATTTGATTTGCCAACATATTCTCTAATGCGGCAATCTTTTGACCCTGGTTTATGGCTGCATCTCTGGCCATCCATAGGGTTCTCTCAATATCTTCAATTCTTACATGTGTATGACCGTGTTCTCTTCTTGCACAACGGACCCTGGAGTCCAAGCTTCCCAGCTCCTGGTTGGTGTTGTCTTTTATTTCATTAGTCTTTATTCCTAACTCACACATTGTTCGCCTCTCAGCATCCACCCTTTTGAACAATGCGTCAAGGTTACGGTCGTACCATTCAAATTGAGTTGGCCGTAACCCTTTTAGTTGTTCATTGTGAGCATCCAATATGCTGGCTTGTCGATAAATAAGATTTCATATTGTTTCAAGAGTGCTTATATTGTAATCGGGTGAGTTAGGTGAGGATAAATTATTTGGAGAATCTGGTATTGTGGAATCTGATGTATAAGGTAACGGAGAATTTTTATTGATAGATGAGGTATTAGTATTATGGATATTAGTTTTGACATTCACTGGAATTCCTGAAGACATGCTACAGTAGTAACCGAGAATAATATTTTATGAGGATTTTGTATGTTAAAATATAACAGTACAGATGAAATAATTATTGTGTAAGAGTAACTATTAAGCATGTAAGATAATCTCAACAGATAAGGTATTGAGCACGGCAGTCTGCAGACACGGAGGGCATAAAATGATATGGTGTAAAATCACTTATTTTGAAAATGTAGTTATAGTTTTAATGTTTGAAAACATTTAATTCTCTATAACTGTATCTCTGATACCAATCTGTAACACCCCCAAATTTAAGTTTGTCGTAGCGGAAAAAAATTTAGGTGTTACGGGGAGGATCGAAGTTTTAATCTCATAAAACGGCTTAAAAGAAGCGTTTTGAAAGTTATTTGTCATTCAAATAATATTTTTGATAAAAGATGAACCATTTTATTTAAAATCTTATTAAAAGATATAAAGGCTTGAAAGAATGACATATTTGATTTTTACACCATTTTAGTTTATCAGAGTAATAAATGCCCACTCCGTGTCTTGTCCTGCTCCGTTTAACTTACCTGAGATACACATGCTTAAAAGTGTCAACACAAAGGTTGGTGAGTTCATAGAGTTTTATGAAAAACCATTTATTTTGATAGATTTCAAGAATTTTTGGTAATAATAAATACAAACAGTAATGAA
The DNA here is from genome assembly GCA_030686995.1 of Artemisia argyi. NCBI lineage: Eukaryota > Viridiplantae > Streptophyta > Magnoliopsida > Asterales > Asteraceae > Artemisia > Artemisia argyi. Next base: position 155,495,336 of record CM060709.1, on the reverse strand, counting down.
ACAAGTATTGAGTAATGTTGACTATAATCACCAATAAATCATATAAGTATTCAATCAAAATCAAGTAAGGAATCAATAATCCTAACATGAGCTGGAAACTCATGATGCTAATTTAATAACATATATAATTCAAGTATGGTCAAATTCCTATACAGCTGTATCTAAATATATGTTGAAAACATACATTTCCTTTATAGATATTGCACCAAGCCTCATGGCACACAAACTTAACCAAAAGAGGTGTTTTATCAAGTCAATGATAAATTTTGCCCTTTTATAATAGGTGACTTGCCAATTCCTATTTGTCTACGAATATAGTGTATCACGACTAATACGACTAACCATTTGCAAATGGCATTCCGTCGAGTATTAGTGGGACAGGAGGTCATTCCTTAACAGGTTTCGAAGCTGTTCACTATATTCGCTCTCACTTAACAGTGATTAATGGCTCATGATTAAGGGACTTTATGCCGATAAGGTAACTTAGGCAATATCAAGGTAATAATGGGATCATTCAGGATAGCATCATAAAATCAAGTATCATATCACAGTAATCAATTTGGGAACAGTATCATTTGAGTATCAGTAATTCAGTTTAGTATTTCGCCAGTAACATATATGTATCACATACCACAATAATCGAATTGGAAACATTATCATCAGAGTATCAGTATTTCGGTCAAGTAATTCATCAGTAAAATATATGTATCACATACCACAATAATCAAATTGAAAACATTGTCACATGAGTATCAGTATTTCAATTAAGTATTTCGTCAAGTATTGTATATATCACATTTTAAATTATAAACCATATAAGATAATTATTAATAAGGAAATTGATTTGAATCACGTAATTTATTCATATATTTATCAAATTATCAAAGTATATGTAAGCATGTATCTCCCCCAATGAGTTAAAAACAAGTATTGGAAATGGGGCTATGACTCACCTGGATTGATACGGTAATGATGAAGAGTAAAGTAGGATGAGATTTATGAGTATGATTATGGAAACGTCTTTGATACGGAACCTGATAAATAAATTTATCTGAGAATTTGACCAAATACTTTTGATAAATAAGAACGAATAACGATTAATATTTATTCGTTAAGACGAATAGATGATGTGCAGTGTAATTATTATGCCATGCATGATATGATAAAATACTTTATTTAAAATATCCATAGAAGTTTTACCTTTTTAATCGTGCGTAAAAAATATTAACTTTTGAAATATCGTTATATATATTATTTACGTTTCGTTAACTATTATATATATATATATATATATATATATATATATATATATATATATATATATATATATATATATATATATATATATATATATAAACGAAAGTTTAAATGCAATACGGAATAAATTTACGAAAATATAAAATAAATAAGAATGTCAAATAGATTATGTTTTGTCCTTGTCCTTTTTCCATTTTTACACTTTTTATACTAACGGCGTTAGCGTTACACCGTTAGTCCTTTTCGTATCTAATTTACAATTATAGTCCACTACTTGTCCAAAATAACATTCTAAGCTTGGAATATTAAATAATATCAAGTTTTATCCTATAGATTCTGTTTTTACATTTTCAGTCCCTACTTTTCAGTCCTTGACAGTTTTAGTCCTCCTACGTGTCGTCGCGTTACATTTTTAGTCCAAAATTACAAAAATGATTATAAAAATTTTGTAAAATTTTCCGTGGCTTTTTAAGTTGGTAATAAGCTTATTTTAACTGCTAATTTGATTAAAAGCTTATTTTTCTAGCTTATGGGCCTTAACGAGCCAAATACAAAAGCCCATTTAGAAATTTAGAGGCGAGGGCATGGAAAATGTTTTGGGCCTGAACTTGGGCTACTTTTGTGATTCTAAAAAGGTTTATACCCGTAAAATGGTTATGTAAATAGTTTATTTAAGTAATTTGGTTGGTTATTAAATTTATTCTGCCATTAAAAAATCATGAGTCAAACAAAGTATTCAAAAAGTATAATCAGACGATCATGGCATGATAATATCATTTAAATGGTACTTTATATAGCCAACCAAACACAATTGTCAATCATGCACAACCTCTCTAACTTGGCAAAAAGATTTAATGATGTGACACTTTTATGCCATTTTTGTAATGCATTAGAAAAAGGAATGTGATTTGCACACTCAACAAAATGATTGCAACACTCAAATTTATTGTGTTTGGACATTTATACCCTCATAGTTACACTTACACTTTCACCCATGTAAGGTTATAAAAGTTCAAACACAATTAATTAGAGTATCACAATCATTTGATGGAGTGTGCAAATCATCTACTTTAGAAAAAGGTATGTATCCGTAAAATAGTTATATAAATAGTTTATTTAAGTAATTTGGTTTTTTGAGGAATTATTTTAAATGATCCGTTTTTACTAGTACTTTACGAAATTGGGCCTCGCATATAATTTTTTCCAAAATGAACTTTTAAATATTATTCGTTAGATTGATTACAAGATGACGTTTTAGCCATACACGTGTCTTATGGCGAAAACTTGACACGCGAATTCTAGGCGAATGCTAGGCGAGTTCTAGGTGAGTGCTAGGCATTCTAAAATTATAGGCGAAACGTGGGGCGACATGTGGGGCGTACTAAAAGTTTATTGAATTGACTTTGCTTGTAATTCATATTTTTATTTAATTCATTCTGTAAATAACTAAATAAAGGATGAGTCAAACAAGGTAGTTAAAAAGTAAAGTCAAATGATCATGGCATGGTGACTATCGTTTAAATGGTACTTAAAGCAGCCAACCAAACACAACTTTCAATCATGCAGAACCCTCTGGCCTAAAACTTCACGTATTGTCTGAAATTTTAAAATGCCAAGCACTCGCCTAAAACTTGCCTAGCATTCTTAGAACTCGCCTAGCATATACCATTCGCCTAGCATATCGCCTAGCATTCACGTGTCAAAATTTTGACTAAATTTTCGCCCGAAGACACGTTTATGGCTAAAAAGTCATCTAATAATCAATCTAACGGATAATATTTAAAATTTCATTTCGTAAAAGAGTATATGCGAGATCCAATTTGTAAATTACTAGCAAAAACGGGTCATTTAAAAAAAATTTCACTTAAAAATATCCGCTATTGCCCTTTTTGACTTCAGTGACTACAGACAGTTTGGATAACTAAAAGTTGAATATTCAGTTTTAGTTAAAAGGTGGTCAAGCTATATTTGGCATCTAACATCCATTGAACATGGATACTAATAACAAAGGTACCAATCTCTGGTTAAACGAACCAATGACAACTCGCCGCAGAATAATATTGTTTCCGTTACCATTCCAAAGTCGCATAAATCCCATGCTCCAGCTAGCGAACATTCTTCATAGTCACGTTTTCAATATAATCAATCTACATATTGAATACAACTCTCCCAACCCTTCAAAGTATCCTCACTTCACTTTCAAGCCCATCAAGGATGGATTCTTGGAGACCGAAAGCGATATATCACCAGATTCTAATCCTGTTGTTTACCTTGAGTATCTTAACAAAAACTGTGTTGGTTCTTTTAAGGAATGTGTGGTTCAGTTGTTGGCTAAATCTGTTGAAGGTTTAGTTGGTTGTTTGATCACTGATGCTGGATTTTACGGTGTGGGAAATAAGGGAAATGAGGTTAGTATTCCTAGGTTGGTTCTCAGGACATCTAGTGTTGCTTCTGTACTTGTTTACGGTGGCTTGATTACTCTAACATCTGAAAAGTATTGTTATTTCAACCCTACAAAACAAGGTTAGTCCACTTGTTTGATTATGAGTACAAACAATTATGTTTATTGTTACTCATAATAAGTTATTAATTTAGGGGTGTGTTTTTTGCGCTTATTCTTTTGCTTATAAGGGCTGAGCGAGGAAATAGTGTTTAATTTGCTTATGTTGGTTAGATCTTTGAATGTAAATCAAATCCCTTTTAAATTACTTTTTCATACTTTTGATACGAGCCCATACCCTACCACAGCAGGGTTTTTTGTTGTTGTTGTTGTTGTTGTTGTTGTTGTATACTTTAGATATGAGGGTAAAAAGATAATTTTGATTTCATCTTGAATATATATTTTTTTTTCAAAGGAGAGGAAACCCTTGGTTAAAACTACTTATTTTACCCTAAGACTAAGTCGTTTTTTTTATCCAAACACACTTGAAAGTGCTTGTGTGCTAAAAAAGTACTATATAGGATCAAAAGATAATAACATTATATTTAAATAGGATTAAAAGATCCACACATCAAATACGCTTGCAGGGTTGTACTTGTAAGCTTACAACATACAAGCCCAGATGATACATTGAACAAACGCGAATCACAGCGTCACAACCAGCTAAATTGTTAACAGAAACCAGTACCCTCAAACCCAAACCATCCAACCAAAAACCTCTTATTAACAGAAACCGGTATTAAAATTTATTAACTTATTTGAAGAAAACAATTTACATGAGGGGAAGCAAGATTCTATAATCCTTTGTCAGCTCGAACAGAAGTAGAACTGAAGTCAACGGAACAGAACATACTGAGGCTACAAGAAAATGAATAGTAAATCACTAGAGAAGATGAAGATGAGGGGTGGTGGTTATGGTTGTGTGGTGGTAGAGAGTGGTGGTGATAGAAAGTTAAAAAGGAAATAAATAGTAAACTTGAAAAAAAATGTCCCTACAGTAGCGAGGGTAAAATAGTCATTTCATAGGCCACTAACTTGAGGCAAGGGTAAAATAGTCATTTCACATGCCACTAACGTGAAAACACTAACGAGCGTTAGCCAAAAAACATTTTTGCATGAACAGTAATGCAACAAGGACATTTTTTTATAGAAAATTGAAAGTTTAGGGACAATATTTGCAGATTTTTTTTCGATGACATTATTTGCATTTTTCGCAAAGTTAAGGGACATTTTTTGCAGTTACTCCATGATTTATGAACAAAGGAAACAAAGAAAAGATATACTAAAAGAAAGTTATTTAAAAAGAAAAACAAAATCTCACTTATAGGAATCTAGTTAGTAGACCTAAACGAGATATAAATCGAAACCTATACTATTCCCCATGCAGCGGTGCCAAAACCTTGATGTGGCGGTTGTAAGACCTCCTAAAAGTTTTACAATCCTCCTATACAGTGTACCCAATCGTTGTAGTGTAGTATACACAAGACATGGGGGATTGATCGTTCTCTAGGGGATTAGTGTATATGAAGGCCGAAGTGTTTGTCGAGATAGGTCTAAAGGTAAGGAATGATTCTATTTGTATTTTTATATTTTATGAAAAGCAAATAAAAATCTCGGGGTTTGAAGAGTTGGCATTTTAGCTAAACATTAACTAAAACAAAACAAATACCAGTAATTAAACTAAATAAACAAGAAAATAAAAGTGGTAACTCTTATAATAGAAGAATGTGCTCACTTAGATTTCCTAACTCTCTAGTTATCTCCTATTGATTAGTCGAATTGTCACGTTCTTGTTTTAGTTAAGCATTGTATTCCTCTTTATTGGTCGTGGAGAGGTGCCGAATGCCTCCACTCTATGAACATAAGTCTCCCCTAGAAACCTTAAAGTCTATTAAGTTCTCTAAGATCTAAAAGCCGTAATTCACGCAATAAATACAATGAGAAAAATCAATAGTGCACTCTACGGTTGCGTTTTATAAGATAGACAAGCTAGTACTTATTCTAACGTGAGGCAATCAATTAAACAAGATATGACAAATCAATAATCAATAACTAGGTTTCATTAGATCTAAGCAAACACTAATAAATCTAGCCTAGTATGTTAAAGCGAAGAAAAGAAAAATAAATAATCAAACAACACATAGACATATTGAATGGTTAAAAGAATAGTTTATCTTCAATGAAACAAGGGTAAGAGTTGCTGAAAAAACCTTACAAATAAGCTTGAAATCGTCTAGGGTTTATGCTCCTCCAAGATGTTACTAAGATGTTACTATGAATGAAAAAGATACGAAAACTATATATAGATTTACATCTGTGACGACGTCACTTGCAAAGTGTGACGTCGTCAGCTCGCCTTAAATTAGGATTTCGTCTGTATAATTCGCCGTCAGGTGTATCTCGACGCCATCATGTTATAAAACTTCTAAGCCGTCATGGTTTAACTTTGCACTGAATTTGGTCTTTAAATATAAGCGACGGCGTCAGGTTGTGGTGTGTGACGCCGTCAGCCTCCCTTTCTTGACAGATTCGACTTGGTCGTTTTTCTTCATTTTCTTGTTGATTTTGGTCCAAAACAAGCCGGCTTTCATAATTCTCGTCCTAAGTACCTAAAATGTAAAAAGAAACGATTTAGGGTAATATTTGATCAATTACATATGACTTTTAGGTTTAAATGACCTCTTAAAAATGTACCAAATAAATCCTTATCGGTTTCAATTTGTAGAAAGATAACCATAGAAGTTTAATTGGTGTGTAGTTACTTCGAACAATCTGGTGAAGGGATTAGAGATCCAGTTTGTAGTAGGTGAAAGAAAATACATATTTGTTTGGTGAGAAGATGTTTTCCTGGTGACATCATTCTTTTTGGAGGAATATGTGATTAAGTTTAGAATGGTGGCTGGAAATTTATAAAAAGCTGAGGTGAGTATATTTTGAACTGAAAGAGATGTGTGTTAGATATTGAAAGTAATGGGGTTATGGTTAGGGAAAAATTGTGATAATGTTAAATATGTGTGTTTATGTCTCTGTAACCATTTATGTTTTGGTATAGTGATTTTACTCAAGATGGTGATTTTTGTTCTTGAACGATTAAGTATGATTGTTTGCTCTTGTTGATCTTTTAAGTTGATAATGAATCAAAATATATTTTTGTTGTTTGATTTATGTTTGAATTAAAATATATTTGTGTTGTTTGATTTATGCTTAATAAAAAAATTTAAAGTATTCATGAACATATTAAATAAAATCAAAAATCAAAAACAAATTGGAGGGAGAATATGGCCAAACCATAGAGACTAATGGTGTAATTTACTTTTTATTATTATTATTATTATTATTTTATTTTTTTATTTTTAGTTTGACTCGTGACATCAATAATGGAGTTTTAAAAATATCCGCCATTGCCCTTTTTGACTTTAGTGACTACAGCCAGTTTGGATAACATATATACACTTACTAGCTTATAGACCCGTGGAATCCACGAGTTTTTAGAAGAAGGAATGCATCAAGATTTTGTATTGTTTTTAATGGAATAATATATAATAAGTAAAAGATATAATAAAGAAATATGGTTATAACTATTAATTTAATAAACATCCATGCACGTGGGCTACAATCTTTATGCTCTTGTTTATTGGGAGAGATAATCAGTCCATTGAGTGTGAATTCCGCTTCTTAACACTGCAACGAACTTAGGGTGTAAGACCATTTTGGCGAAAAACATAAATGTATATTCCATAAAGGAAAAAAGAATGCACAAGTTGCAGGTTAAGGGGTGTTTGGACTCATTTGCACTCTTTGGCCACCATTCTTTATTCTCAACCACCACTTTACAGAAACAACTATTATTCATAAATTAATGTCTTAAGTTTAGTGTTGTTTCAACACAACAAAGATACCAACAGTCTAAAGAATGAGTAAAGATATTCATTAACATGAATAATACCTTAGGCTACTTAAGATATATTTTTTCATCAACTTTCATCTTTCAAAACTGGTCAAATAAAAGTTTAGTTATAAAAGGGCTCAAATAAAAATTTCATCTTTCGTCTTACGATATATTGTCGGTTTGACCCATTAGAGATTGAAAATGACCCAGTAGACTCATTCATACCTTATGCCTTATGTTAACATGATACTGAGTCCAAAGCAACATCATCAACTTCATTTATGGAACAATTCTGTATGGAACAGTGCCTGAAATCCACACAAATAACACTAATTATACGAAGTGTGAGTTATATTTTATCCAGTAAAATGTTATAGTCCATGAGTACAATATTACTAAACATATATACTTACATACACCAAAACCTAAAACAGTTGTACAAAATATCGTTAGAGAATGTGATAACATATTGCAAATATTAACGTCTTTGAATAAAACACATATGGAACTGAGTGTTTTCAGAGCATAGTGTTTCATTTTAAGAAAAGAAAAAAAAAATGATGGTTTGAGTAATATAACCCCATGAAATATGTAATGGATCATATGACATGGTTTGTAAATTTGAACTAATTCAACCTGAGCAATTATATTTAGTTAAAAGCATTCAAAGGAAGAGGTCCTTACTGTTATTACAAAAACCCCAACAGTTCACATTGAGATTATAGGAATTGTTTAGGTTTAACGATGACAAAAAAACTTAATGTTGTTGCAATGGCTGGTCCAACTGCCACATCTGATAACCATTTAGGTGCCTGTATGTTTGCTTGGTATTTGCAATAGAGTTTCTATCATGAACTGAGAAATTCATAGGTAACCTAAATAGAAAAAGTCAAGAATGCTGATAATGTAATTAATGTTTAGGTACACAAGGTATAATCTATATAAAAGATTAGCAGCTAACAGAGAATGAAAATATGTATATAGTAGCATGAATCGCTGTAATAAACGGTTTAAAAGAGTGTTTGGACGTTTGTTATCAAAATGATTATGTGTTCGAATATTTTGAATAAGTGTTGTGTTCGTTAGTCCATCGGTTGACACAATCTTATCTCACATAAATTAGCCATAACGTTAAATGAAAGTTGGACTTGAGCAACTAACCGCTTAACCATGACCCATTTTATGTCAAAACACTATATTAAAATGAAAATGCAAATTAATGATGGTAAGTGCAAAGTTCATACATTGGTTAAAAGAGGTTACATTAACATGCATGTAAATAGCATGTAAACAACTGCAAATTATATTACAATAGAACATTAATGAAAATTTTAGTATTAAAGGAGGGAAAGGATGCATAAATAGAATAACTGAATAAGAATATACCTCAACTCTAGTTATGATTGAGACACAAAGATTCCACATTCAACTCCAAGACTGTCGAACTTAAATTTTCCTGCAACATATCTTAAAATGTAAATCACATTTTTCTTTAAAGATTCCAAATTATGGTTACGTGCATGGACTACTAAGGACCGTTTAATGTTGAGGAAGCCGGTTATAATGAACCAATGTTGCAAAAAACGGCCTACAAGGCCTTGTAATCGCCGATTCCAAGCTACAAGGCCCTGGAACTTGGAGACATTTACAAGGAAGTTGGCCGATTAATCGGCGATTACAAGGTTTTGGGCCGATTAATCGACTAAAAAATGCAACTCGGCCCTCGACTGCCTCAGGACCGATTCACGATTTTTGCCACATTGTAATGAACACAACACAAATGATTCAATGGAAAGATACTCTCATGACTACTTTAAGGTTACATAAAACCTTGCACATAATATATTGAGTGGTTAATATGTGAAATTGAAGTAGTAACATATTCAAGAAGCATAATACACCCAAGTGACTTTTCCATAAAGGTAACAACATTGTTTAAACCATATAAAGAAAAGACAGAACTGAAGATCACATATTAACATCTCTACAAAATACAATAAGTGTCAAATTCAAAATGTGGTTAACAGAATAACGCTAATAATTGAACACAAATGAACTATAATTTATACATTCTCTATTGTCTATGGTTAAAAAAACGATGTCATAACTTTCACTTCACATCTGGTGTTTACAATAATACATGTTCCAATAAGAAAAGATACTTTCAAATAATGTTTCTGGGAAGTCACAAAGGTGAAAGCTAATAGGTCATTTAAAGTTTATGAAAAAAGCAACATATCCATTTATTATCAAAAAAAGAAGCATAAAAAAGATTCAGCATATTCACTCACCATGCAAACCTTTGGGTGATGGATCCAGAAGTATCAACCCACATTTGTAATAAAATCAACAGCAACTTCCACACTATCATTTGTCGGGTTTTCTAGTAGAATTCAAATGGAAATAAAACAGAATAGCTTAACAAAACAATAAGAACCATTTTGATTTGTACCTTAAAATCAGTAGCAAAGAAATCAGTTGCACAAAGCTGTTGAGGTAGGAACAAAAGCAACCTACCATGCCATCAACATCAGTAAGCTCTTTAAACAGTTGTAATACTTGTTCATTACCAGGATTCTTGTAAAGATGATACCTATCAATAAGCAATGTATCTTAAAAAGTATTTGGATGTGCATTTATAAACTGATGTTGTCATGTTAAATAATCAGTGGTAATCAAACGGCTTAGGTGAAGGTACTATGCCCAAATTACTCTCAACCCCAACTCCGCTATGTACTATTGATGACAATTTTGTACATAGTTTTATTAACTTCAATTAAAGAAACACTATAAAGAGTTTATTAGGCTAACCCGACAAAATCTAATTTCTTATAGGGTTGGGTTTATGGTTAAATATTTTAAGGTTTATTGGGTTCGGGTTCAATCCGACATATATTGAATGCCTTATATTAGCGGAATGATAGTTCCTTTAACCATTTCAAAATACATTTTCAATCTATTAGTAGAACCAAATGACGCCTCCAACATAAACAAAAAAACAACAAAGATATGGGGCAATATATAGTACCAAATGTTCCTCTTCTGTAAGCATTCAAAGTACTTTCATAGTCACGACTCACCACCCACATAGCCATCCATCATGCCATGATGATCCATATCGTTTTGCTTCTACATCGAGGCGTACACTCATGAGTGACACAATTACTATTTGTTAGGAATTATTGAAGTCAGCATATAGATTCTGCTGATGGATACTACTGACAGGATTCTGCTGAAGCATATACGGATTCTGCTGATGATCTGGATTCCGCTGATGATAGAGTTTCTACGGATATTGTTAATCTGTAGGATAGAGTTTGTTTATTTTAGGATAAGATATGTAGAATATCTTTTATAGTTTAATGATTATTCGTTTCTTGTAAGAGAGGTTAGGGTTTCTTGTAGTATAAAAGGAACCCATGGTCAATGTATTATGTACGTATTGAAAAACATTCTTAGTGATTAATAAAATGATCCATAGAGGATCAAGAGTTTTAGTATATTGTGTTTGTATTTACATTCCACATAGATACAAGCATACAAAAATTTTCCATATAGTTCTGCTATTGATTACATTAGCAAGGTATCGATCCATAGGCTCAAGATCTATCAAGAGTAAATCCTACAAGTGGTATCAGAGTCACAGGAGAATCTCTGTAATCAAACTTCACTTCAACACCTTTTTCAGACAAATAATGGCAGACTCAGATGCTTCAGAAGTCACACAACCAAATAACAACACCCTCACACAACAGCTTCAACAGGTTGCTTTTTCCAATAGCAATGCAAAGTTTCCATATCTGAAGAAAGATGAGTATGAGATATGGGCGATGAAGATGCAGAATTGGATTGCTAGTATTGACTTCAATCTCTAGAATGTAATCTTGAAAGGAAACAGTCCAAAGAAGATAGGAAAAGACTATGATGGTAATATTACCATCTATCCTCCTTCTACTGCTGAAGAAATCATTGTTATACAAAGAGAAAATAAAGCTAGAACCATCTTGCTTCAAGCCATCCCAGATGATCATTTGGGAGACTTCTACTTTCTTGATGATCCCAAAGACATCTGGTTGGCCATTAAAGCAAGGTTCGAGGGCAATGAGGAATATAAGAGAATGAGAAAGTCCATGTTTAAGCAGGAGTTTCAAGAATTTAGGATATCAGAAGAGGAAGGCATACACAAGAGCTATGATAAATTCCAGAAGATTTTGAGTCAGTTGCATCAGCTTCAAGCCAAGCCTGACAATGAGGAATGCAATTCCAAGTTTCTAAGGGCTTTACCTCATTCTTGGTCCCAAGTCAGTATTTCACTAAAAACCAAAAGGTGGCTTGGACTATCTCTCTTTCGATGATTTGTATAACAAGCTCAGAAGCCTGGAGCTTGATATCAAGGGGCACTCGACTTATACAGCAACTCCATCACACTCAGCCTTTGTAAGCACTACTTCAAACAGGGTGACACATGCTGCAAGTCCAAGTTCTTCCTCTACAACATTATCTTACACATCTACTGGTCTAAAAAATCATCCACAGTCTGGTAGTGTGGTAGAAGATGTACTTCATTCGTTTGTTGCTGATTATGAACAACAACAACAATTGGCTTATGAAGATTTTGAGCAGATTGACAAGCTAAATTTGGAAGAGATGGATTTGAAGTGGCAAATGGCTATGCTTACTGTCAAGGTCAGAAGGTTTGAGAAGAAGGCTGGGAGAAAGCTCAACTTTAGAGGAAGAGATCTAGCTAGATTTGACAGGAGAAAGGTCTAGTGCTATTCATGTGGAGAGACATGCCATTTTTCAAGAGAGTGTAAGGCTAAGAAGACTGAAGACAACACAAGGTATTCAGCCTACAAGCAGAAGGAGTTGGAAGCTGGAAATTCAACGGCCTTGGTGACTGCTGTGGATGCTTGCATTGATTGGAAGGAACATGATTCTGAAGATGCTAAAAGCAGTGCTTCTCAGCAATTTTCATGCCTAGTTAGTTGTGATGAAGAATTTGCCTTAATGGGCATCTCTCCTCAGGTATCTGATTGTGTTTTTGGTTGTGATAGAAAATATAATGCACTTAAAGAAGCTTATGATGATTTGGAACCAAAATATAAAGACTGTTTTATTCAAGCTCAAGCTTATAAAGAAGCTATTAAAATATTAGAGCAACAAAAGGTTTGGTTTCAACAAAATCAATTGGCTTATGACGAGAAAATTAGAGTATTAAAAAGGGATTTAGAGATGACTAGTAATGAGTTAAAATTTTCTGAAAAAGAAAAGGCTAAAGTTGATTTAGAACTACAAGAGTTGAAGGTTAAGTGTGATAATGAAGTTGCAGGACATGAGAGGTGGCAACAGGGAGCTAAACATCTTCATAGAATTATTGATAGTTGTCAGTCCATTAAGTCTAGAAGAGGACTAGGGTATGGTAACTATGTAGGGCCTGATGAGGTCTATGACCCTGATGACTATAGTGTTTTAGACCCTGAACCACCCTTGCAGTCTCAAACCCCTGTAAAGTTTGTAAAAGAGGGAGAGATGCATACTGTCTCTCCCACTATCACAGGAACCTTTAAGCCCACCTCACACCATTTGGACTTAGTTGAATCACAAATGTAAACTGGCAATAGGTCTACTAACTCCCATGACTCTAGCAGTGTCTCTAGCAATGATTCTAATGAATGTGTCTCTTGTTCTTTAAGTAACAAGACCTCAGAGACCACTACCTCTAGTTATGGTAGTTGTGATTCCAAGGTCAAGTCAGATTCACTCAAGTCCTCACCAAAGTCTTCTTTCAAGTCTGCTGACTCTAGAGTTGCTGCTGATGAACTTACTTCAAAGACAGCTTCTCTTGAAGACTTATCATTTACTTCTTTGAAAAACAATTCCTTTCAGTCATTACAAAACAATTCTATTTCTAATGTTTGTTTGAATAATTATGTGTGTGAGAAGACATCTTTTGGTTTGAATAAACTTCTAGAAAGAAGAAATGTTGGTGTTTCTGCTGACCATAATAGACCTAGACCAAAGTGGAACAATGTTTATGCCAGACCCTCATATGTTCCACAAGCAACCCACACCACCAGCAGAACCAACTCAGTTTTTGCTGATAGATCAGTTCCTGCTGGTAGGTCTGTTTCTGCTGGTAGACATTTTCCTGCTGGTAGGAACAGACATGTAGCTAGACCATTTTCTAGATATAACAATAATTACTTTCAAAATGGTTATTGGCCTGGTTATTATGACCCAATGTTTATAGGAAGGGCATATTGGGATTCTGCTGTTAAGCCCTCAGCAGATTGTTCTTGGAAATTTAATAGTCCATTTGTACACAGGGATTCCAGGAACAATGGTGGATCTAACTCATCTACATGGCTTCACTCTAATGATCCTCAAGGCAGGCTCAAGTCATTCATGACTTGAGTCTCTCTATGGCACTCATGTTGTTGTATATTTTGTTGTTGTAGGCACATCCTCTCAAAAGTAAAGATTTAGGCATTGTTGATAGTGGTTGCTCTAGAAGCATGTCTGGGAATCAAGAGAAGCTGCGTGATTTTGTGCCTATTAATGGAGGCACATTGACATTTGGAAGTGGAGTAGGGAGGATCACTGGAAAAGGAACCATCGGAACTCCAAAGGTGGATTTTGAAAATGTCTACTATGTGAAGGAGCTACAAAAATTTAATTTGTTCTCTATTTCACAAATTTGTGACAAAAAGATTCCTGTTCTATTCACTGAGGAAGGCTGTCTAATTTTTTAAAAGACTTCAAAATGCCTGATGAGAGTCTTGTATTACTAAGAGTTCCAAGAAATCACAATCTCTACACATTCAACTTGAATGATGTAAAACCTGAAGGTGATCTAGCGTGCTTGGTGGCCAAAGCATCCTTAGATGAATCTACAAAATGGTACAGAAGGATGGCACATGTAAACATTAAGGTTATCAACAAGCTTGCTAAGAATGGACTAGTCCATGGAATTCCTTCCAAGGTCTTCACTAATGAACACAATTGTGTTGCATGTAATAAAAGAAAGCAACACAAGGCTTCTTACAAAGCCATTACTGCTTTGAGCACCATTTCAGAACCTTTACAACTGCTACATATGGATCTTTTTGGTCCAACTTCCATTATAAGTATTGACCATAAGTACTTCTGTCTAGTGATCACTGATGCTTATAGTAGGTTTAGTTGGGTATTCTTTTTAGGCACTAAAGACCAAACTTTTCAAACTCTAAAAGAATTTATGGCCCTTATTGAAAACCAACTCAACAAAAAGATAAAAGGGATAAGGTGTGACAATGGGACAGAGTTCAAAGACTCTGACAAACCACAACTACAACCTAACTTAACTACCATCACCCTCACCCACACCCACACCCACAAGTCTATCATTCCAGACACCACTACTTCGTCTTCCTTTTTCCCTTTCCTTTTACCTCTGCAACCTTCTTCTTCCCCTTTCTTGTGCTTGGCAGAGATGATTAGGGTCTCTCAGGAGTTGAAGGAGGATTACTTTGTGGTTCATCCTCATCTGATGATGTGCAGAGGAATGGTGATATGAGTTCTCTAGAAGGTGGTCGGATAGGAATCCATGGATTGGAATCCTCTGATGATTGTGGTGGTGGTTGTGAAGGTCTATCACTTGGAGGATAGGAAGGAAAGTATTCACCAAGTGGTACATTTGGATTGTACGAGGGCATCTGATCCTCCGGTGGGAAAAAGGATAACCAATGTGGTTCTTCAATCGGATTTGGAGGGATGGTAGGAGGATGAATGGGTGGTGATGGTTATGTCAGTGATTCAGAGGAATCAGATGAGATTTCAATGGCATTTGGTTTGGAACTCATGATTGTGGATTGTGATGGTAAATTGGGGATTTGGATTGTGATTGTTGTGATTTGGGGATTTTTTTTACATCCTATTTATAAGCCAAGTCATTAGAAAGTTTGACCAAGCAAGTATTTTTACTGTAGAGTGGTTTCTTCTGATAGGTTATTTCTGCTGTTGGACCATATCATTGATGCTGATGAGTGAAATGGTTGACCGTAGTCACCATTAAGTAGGATTCTGCTGATTGACCATATGTTTCCTTCTGATTGACTTTGGTTTCTGCTGACGAGTCAGTTTTTAAGTTTTATTTTGGGATTTCATTAAAGTAAAAAAAATTAGTCAAAGATTGTTTCTACAATTACTACCAATTACATTCCACGTTTGGGAATTTACTTCATATAACCAAGACGTGCAAATCCCACTCACAAATAACTGATTCCCTCTCCATAAAAACTCAAAAAACCATTTCAAAACCTCTCAGCACCACAAACCCACTCTCTCTTAATTCAATGTCAGAACTTCAATTTAAGGGAGATCACAACAAACAAGCTTTCTTGGGTAGAGCAAAAGGGGATGCTCATTATGTTCAAATGATGGAGTTTCTACAAGGGTCAAAGATTCACTTTGCTCTAACTCAATACCCTGACATTGTGTATGAATCTTTGGTTACACAATTCTGGGAAACTGCTCAAGTAAAGTCTGTTGAAGAGGGACTAATGGAGATTGTGGCTACCATTGATGGGGAAGAGTGTGTAGTTACAGAGTCCTTGATTAGGACTCAATTACAGCTTGATGATGAAGGTGGTGAGTATGAGGTACCTAAGGAAGAGATTCTTGAAGGTCTTCAGGCTATTGGATATAATGGAGATGGGAAGGTCTGGCACAAAAATCAATTCTGCCCAAAATGGAGATTCCTGGTACACACTCTGCTTCAGTGTATGAGCTCTAAGTCTGGAGGTTAGGATCAAATATCCACTGATATTGCTCTTGCTATTGTGTGCTTATCTCAAGGAAGAACTTTTAATTTTTCTAAGTATATATTTGATGAAATGGTTAAAAATGTAAAGGATACCAAACTTAAGTTTTTGATGTATCATAGGTTTCTTCAAATCATGTTAGGTATTCATACCAATGACTCCACACATGTACCTGTTAAAAAGCTGTCTCACAAATTATTTGCTTCTATGCAGTCAAAATATAATGGGGTACATAGGCCTTTACTACCTGCTATGTTGCCTAGTGGCAATGCAGCTGCTGATACAGCTGCTGGTGGCCAAGAACCTACTGATGCTAATGAGCATGTGGCACCTGAGGTTTCTGGCTTTGACCAACCTGTACACTCTCCACGGACTACAAAACTTGCCACACCAAGTCCATTAAGACCTACTTTTGAGGAATATGATAATTTAGATGCAGGGTTTTATAATTCTCTTGTCAGGACTAATGATGCTCCCAATACCAAAGATATTCTTGCTGGTGGAGCTGAAGGTCCTGTTACTCTCACCTCCTTGTCTCTTTTGTTAAACAGGTATGTGGAAAAGGTTGATGTTCTAGAAAAGGATCATAAGAAAACCAAGACGACACTTGGAGAGGCTGTGGTTACCCTGGTGAAGAGGGTGAAGAAATTAGAGTCTAGGCTTAAGACAAAGAGGAGGAAGGGTGTTGTGGTTGAATCAGATGAAGAAGTTACTGAGAGTTCTGATAAGATTGATTTGGATGGACTTCATCTCCTTGCTACCACCACTTTGGAGAGTGCTCAAGATGATACTACTGATGCTATGGATGTGCAAGATGATCAACCTGCAGAAACAACATCTCCCAAAGCTAAAAAGGTGACTTATGTGAGGAGGAAGTATTTGCCACAACTTCAAAGAAAGACTGAAGCTTCTCATTATGCTGATGCTACCTTGAAGTCTGTTCATGCTGATCCTCTTCCTAAGGTGGTTCCTACTAATAAATCAACAGATACAACTACTGATGATCTTGATATTCCTGCTGAGAAGGTTTCTGCTGATCAGCCTTTTGATCCTGCCGATGTTCCTTCTACTCAAATGGATAAGGGGAAATCTATTGTGGTTAAACAAGATCTTCCCTCTAGAAAGAAATCTACGCAGGAAATAGCAAATGAAAAGCTTAGTGAGCAGGTAGCAGCGCAATTACAAGCTGCAGAATTTGATGCTGAAGCCAAGAGGGATGCAGAGATGAAGGAATCTGAGGCTCTTGCTAGGACGATTCAAGCTGACTTGGACAAGATGGGTTTTCCAATTCCACATAATTTACCTGCTGAAAGATAAAAGGAATTGGATGAGATCTTTAAATAGTTCACAGCTCCACAATGAGATCAACTTGCTTCTCAAGTTTCTTCCAATCCAGATCTAGCTAAGTCTGTTCTAGGTGATGCATTTAATATGAATGACTATGCTGAGAGGATGGTTGAAGCTGTTAAACAAAAACAGAGAGCTGAGGCAGAGAGAAAGGCCAAAGAGAAGAGGGACAAGCCATGGACTAAGGCTCAGAAAAGAGATTACATGAGAACTTTTGTCAAGAATCAGAGTTCTGCAGTATATGGTGCCACATGGACAAATAAGAAAGTTTGGGGATTTACTGATGATAAATTGACTTCAGAGTATGAGAGGCTCCTTGACAATCTTTATAAGTCTGGCATCAATGTTCAAGATCCATTGGAGAAGCATGGAAGTCTTCTTGGTGAGCCTGCAGCTAAAAGATTAAGACTTGAAGATTCTGCTGATACTCTTCAGGATTCTACTGAGTCTTTGACTACTGATGAGGGTACCATTCATTCTCCCTCAGTCTTCACTCAGGTAGATGATCCTACTGATGCTTCAGATAAGGCATCTACTGATAAGCTTGGAGGAACCATATCTGTTGAAGCTTCTCCACCTCCAGCTACTGAAGATCATGAAGTGTCTGTGCCTATTGGAGAGTCTTCTGACCCTAAGGATATTCATTCATCTGTACCTATTGATGGTTCTCATTCTGTTCCTGCTGATGCTTCTTCTGATGCTCCAAAGGCTAAAGAGACTATTTCTACTGATGTTCCAACTGCAGAGTTCATTTCTTCTGATAACCCAAACCTTGTTCCTTCTGATGACTCAGAATCAGTTCCTATTGATCCTCATGCTACTGCTGACCCAAATGCTGATACACATACTTCTTCTCCTTCTACTCCTGGTACTAGGAAGAAGAGTGTTGCAAAGAAGAGGAGGGCTTCTAAAGTTCTTGATGTGCCTGCAGAAGATAGCACTTTCATTGAGTTTGATGATGATGATGAAGAGGACCATGTTGTTTGGGAAAAAGTTGTTAGATGGGAGCTTGTTGAGTCCACAGTGGGTCAAGGACAGGTCAATGTGATTCATAGACAAGATGGTTCTACAAAGCATTTCACCTTTCTTAGTGAAATTTTACACATGGTGGACAGACAGGATATCATCTCACTATATGGATGGGTTACAGATTACTATAAATCTCATAAGCCTGAATTGGTATGTTTCTTGTTGGAGATTTATATGTTCTGTGTGATTCTTCTTCTTTTGTTGGAAAGGGATTTCATGCTTGGAAGGGTCAACATAATTGGGTAATAGATAGTTGGAAATATTTTCCTCTCTCCAATGTTCATATGATTTTCACTACCACTGGTAAAACTTTATATATGTGGGGAGATGTGATATATCCAATTACTATAGAGGTATTGAGGCAAATGCTTAAGGTGAAGTTAACTGTTCCTCCTGATGTGGTGGGAAATGATATACATCATGCTGAACAGCTTGTCAGAGCCATGAGAAGAAGTCTTTTTGTCAAACTGGAATTGGAGGCCAAGCATGGTGTTCATCTTGAGACTTCACTGAGGTGATTGTGTACTAGTATTTTGTGTTATTATATATTTCTTTTCTTTATCTTTGTTTAAAAAAAAAAAAAAAAAAAAAAAAAAAAAAAAAAAAAAAAAAACCAGATTTGTATAGTGCTATGTTTGTTGTATGCAGGTCTTGGTGTTGGTTATTCACCACACCTTGTCTGGTTATCAACTTACCATGATGTTGACTATTCTATCAAAAAGTTGGCTAGTCCAAAGGATACAGCTTTGGTAAAGACAAATCAAATCTGTTGATAGCTGTAATAATTTGCTAAAAACTATTGGGTACTCAACTCACCCATGCTTAACAGCTGAAAGTTGGATGGTTTTCAATTAACCATGGATTTTTTCTTTTGGATTCCAAATAATTGGCTAGCCCACAAGTGTATGGCTTGTGGTAAAGACAGTGGAAAACCATACTTGGTATTCAATTTACCAAGGTGATTTAATCAACCAAATAATTGACTAGTCCTAAGCAATAGCAGAACTATATGGAAAATCTCTGTATGCTTGTATCTATGCGGAATGTAAATACAAACACAATATACTAAAACTCTTGATCCTCTATGGATCGTTTTATTAATCACTAAGAATGTTTTTCAATACGTACATAATACATTGACCATGGGTTCCTTTTATACTACAAGAAACCCTAACCTCTCTTACAAGAAACGAATAATCATTAAACTATAAAAGATATTCTAAATATCTTATCCTAAAATAAACAAACTCTATCCTACAGAGTAACAATATCCGCAGAAACTCTATCATCAGCAGAATCCGTATAAGCTTCAGCAGAATCCTGTCAGCAGTATCCATCAGCAGAATCTATATGCTGACTTCAATAATTCCTAACACTATTATACATTTAAAAAAGCTACTGGAATAGAAAAGTTGCAACATTAAGCAAGAGCAGCAAGCTGCGACAAAAAGCATCAGCAAGTTGCACAAGCAACAACAAGCATCATTATTTTGTGTTATATCATGAACAAACATTAAAAATGAATATGATGCAACCTAATTGATCTGTGTGCTTGTCATGATATCTTGATTTGACATTTTTGTGTTATATAATGAACAAATATTAATAAGTTGATAGCTTTACATTACCATGTTTAAAACTAAGTGCTTATTTACACTACTATAAGAAAATAGACAAACACTCTAAAGTACTAATTTGCATTTAAATAAGCTGAATACTTAACTACAATCTCTAACACCCTATCTAATTGCCAACTTTGTATTAAAATTATAAATGGACGGATGAAACACATAAAAACATGATATTCGTCAGGATAACTGAGCATCTCCTTGCTTTGTAAAGGATGAAACATTTCTGGCAAAGGAGACATGTACCTTTCATAATTATACTTGTGTCCCAAAGCTTGATAGATTGATCTACTTCTATCAGATCCCATTCCTCTAAGCATAAAGAGTACCTGAATAATTTCCAAATGATCAAGGGTTACAATATCTAAAATTGTATGGCTACTACTTAGGCTGCAACTCCTGGCTTTATGCTTACGAAAGCTAATCGATTGATGTTCTTAAACCACTTACACAAATAGGGGTGCTTGGTTGGGGGTAATGGGGGTGGGGAATGAGAAAGGTAATGATTAAACATGCCTGGTTATGACTAGGGAATGCAATCATTGTTTAGTATTGGGTAATGGGGCATTACCCAGTAAATTGGGAGGTACGGTAATGATTACCCACCACCACCAGCAACAGCCACCACCACCACCACCAGTCACCACCATTAGCAACCACCACCACCATCAGCCACAACCACCACCACTAGCCACTACCACCACCACCACCAGCCACCAACATCACCACCAGCAGCTACCACTACCACCACCACCACCAGGAGTAGCCACCACCACCACCAGCCGTCGCCGCCACCACCACCTTGAAGGTTAATGTATTTTTCTTAAACCAGGCACCATCAAAGATAATGATAATCTCCATTCCATTCATTTGCATTCCCTTTGCCTTTCCCTTTCCCATTCCTCATTTTGAACCAAGTGCACCCTAAATTCATGAATGTCTTAAACCATAGGGACTAATGGTGTAATTTACTCATTTTTTTTTTCTTCTTCGCATAAACCTTTAGCTAAAATTTATAGTGGCTTTTTTTTCTCTCTTATTTATTTATTTGGACTAAGTTTGTAGATACGCAATATACTTTCTCAAAAGTATCGAAATACGTAACCTACTAAAAAAAGTCTGTAGATCGCTAACAAACTTTCAAAATTGGCACAAGATACGTAATGTTGACCGGATTTTTACCTGGTTGACCAGTTTATAGGTAAACACTTAAAAAAAATACATGATTGGTCCTTGTCGTTTGCGTCTGTTTTCACCGGTCATCCTTTAACGTTATTTCAGTTATAAAAGTTACAATAATGGTCCTTGTCGTTTGGGTTGACTTTCACTTTTCGTCCCTTGACTTTATTTTCACTTTTTCGTCCGTTTTTACACGTTTTGGTCTATTTTTACACTTTTTTATTTTATTTTTATTTTTTTTCGTTTTTCCACTTTTATAAAAAAAATCGAATAAAATTTTATAAAAAATATTTTATAAAAAAAATCGAAAAAAAAAGTTTTTAAAAATTTTCGAAAAAAAATATTTTTTCTAAACAATATATTTTTTTGAAAATATTTTAGATTTTTTTTTTTAAATTCGAAAAAATATTTTTTTTATTCAAATATTTTTCTAAAAAAAATTTAGAATTTTTTTTTTCTAAAATATTATCGAAAAAAAATATTTTTTCTAAAAAAAATATTTTTTAGAAAAAATATTTTTTTTCAAAAATATTTTATTCAAATATATTTTTTTTTAAATTCGAAAAAAAATATTTTTTTTCGATAATGTTTAAGAAATTTTTTTTTTCTAAAATTTTTTTAGAAAAAAAATAAATTTTTTTAAGAAAAATATTTGAGTAAAAAAAATATTTTTCGAATTTAAAAAAAAATATATTTGAATAAAAAATTTTCAAAAAAAAATATTTTTTCTAAAATATTTTTGAAAAAATATATTTTTTAGAAAAAATATTTTTTTTCAAAAATTTTTTAGAATTTTTTTTTTATAAAAATGGAAAAACGAAAAAAAAAAAAGTGTAAAAACGGACCAAAACGTGTAAAAACGGACGAAAAGGTGAAAATAATGTCAAGGGACTAAAGGTGAAAGTCAACCCAAACGACAAGGACCATTATTGTAACTTTTATAACTGAAATAACGTTAAAGGATGACCGGTGAAAACAGACGCAAACCACAGGGACCAATCATGTATATTTTTTTAAGTGTTTACCTATAAACCGGTCAACCAGGTAAAAATCCGGTCAACATTACGTATCTTGTGCCAATTTTGAAAGTTTGTTAGCGATCTACAGACTTTTTTTAGTAGGTTACGTATTTCGATACTTTTGAAAAGGGAAGTGATTTGCACACTCCCAAAAGTGATTGGCACACTCAAATTTTGAGTGTGTTGACATTTATACCCTCACATTATTTGGACTTATTCATATCCTGTAAGGGTATAAATGTCAACACACTCACATTTTGAGTGTGCCAATCATTTTTGGGAGTGTGCAAATCACCTCCCTTTTGAAAAATATATTGCGTATCTACAAAATTAGTCCTATTTATTTTTTTAGTTTGACTCGTGACATCAATAATGGAGTTTTAAAAATATCCGCCATTGCCCTTTTTGACTTTAGTGACTACAGCCAGTTTGGATAACATAGTATACACTTATTAAAAATAAATAAAAGTTGAATATTCCAGTTTTAGTTGAAAGGTGGTCAAATTATATTTGGCATCTATACATACATTGAACATGGATACTGATAACAAAGGTACCACCAATCTCCGGTTAACTGAACCAATGACAACTCGCCGCAGAGTAATATTGTTTCCGTTACCATTCCAAGGTCATATAAATCCCATGCTACAGCTAGCAAACATTCTTCATAGTCACGGTTTCAATATAATCATCGTACATATCGAATACAACTCTCCCAACCCTTCAAACTATCCTCACTTCACTTTCAAGCCCATCAAGGATGGATTCTTGGAGACCGAAAGCGATATATCACCAGATGCTAATCCTGTTGTTTACCTTGAGTATCTTAACGAGAACTGTGTTGGTTCTTTTAAGAAATGTGTGGTTGAGTTGTTGGCAGAATCTGATAAAGGTTCAGTTGGTTGTTTGATCACTGATGCTGGATTTTACTTCCCTCAGGCTGTTGCGAATGAGCTTAGTATTCCTAGGTTGGTGCTCAGGACATCTAGTGTTGCTTCTGTACTTGTTTGTGGTGGCTTGATTACTCTAACATCTGAAAATGATTGTTATTTCAACCCTACAAAACAAGGTTAGTCCACTTGTTTGGTTATAAGAACAATTAATTGTTTTTAGTGTTACTCTTAATAAGTAGTTAATTTAAATAGTCTTTAATTTGCTTATGTTGGTTGGATCTTTGAATATAAATCAAATCTGTTTTAAATTACTTTTTCATACTTTAGATACGAGCCCATACCCTGGCCCCGGTGGGATTGGTTTTGTTGTTGTTGTTGTTGTTGTTGTTGTTGTTGTTGTTTATGTTGCTGCATACTTTAGATACGAGGGTAAAAAGATAATTTTAATTTGTTTTTATCTTGGATATACATTTTTTTTCAAAGGAAAGGAGACCCTTAGTTAAAACTACTTATTTTACCCTAAGAATAAGACGTTTATTTTATCCAAACACACTTGAAAGTGCTCGTGTGCTAAAAAAAGTACTAGCGGGCACACCACCACCAAGGTTGTGTGTGTTAGTATCATAGCCTTCAGAAGCTGTATCGTAGATGCGTAGTAGAGTGTGGCAGTTTGCCAACTAATTTTGGTAGAAACCAATTATAACTTTGTTTGCATACATATTTTCAGATTTAGATTATAATGCACCCGTGAAAGAATATCCAATTATGAAAGTCAAAGACGTATTAAAGATCAGTGCAAACCTAAAAAGTCAACTAGGCTTTGTTGACAAAATGTTTAAACATATGAAGACGTCATCTGGAATAATTTGGAATACCTTCAAAGAACTCGAACAACCAGAATTGAACACCATTAACCAACAATATCAAGTTCCAAGTTTCACATTAGGCCCATTCCACAAGTACTTCCCGTCATCTTTGAGCAGTTTGATCAAACAAGACGAGACCGTTTTGAAATGGCTAGACACCCAACCACCCAAGTCTACCACATACGTAAGTTTTGGAAGTCTAGCATGTATAACCGAGTCAGAGTTTCAACAAGTGGCTCTTGGACTGGAAAACATTGGTTTGCCATTCTTGTGGGTAGTTCGACCAGGGTTGGTTACTGGTTCAGAATGGGCCGAGTCATTGCCTGAAAAGTTCCTAGAAAGAGTGGGTGATAGGGGCCGTATCGTAAAATGGTGTCCTCAACAAGAAGTATTAGCTCATCCAGCAACGGGGTGTTTTTGGACTCATAATGGATGGAATTCGACATTAGAAAGCATATGTGAAGGAGTTCCTATGGTTTCTTCCCCTTGTTGTTTTGACCAACCGATAAATGCAAGATATGTAAATGACATTTGGAAGATTGGAGTTTTGTTAGAGGATGGGTTCGAAAGGGTGGACATTGAGATGGCAATCAAAAAAGTAATGATGAGTAAAGAAGGAGATGAAATACGAGAGAGAATCAGCTTTCTAAAGGAGAGGGTAAACCATTCTCTAGATGAAGGTGGCTCCTCTCATCAGTCATTGAAGAGCCTAGTTGATTATATTTCATCGTTCTAACAAGGAATATGAAGAAACCATGTATAATTTGTACTTCTAGAGTGAAATGAAGCTTTATTAAGCATTTGATAATTGTAAACATTTTGAATTGCAATTGAAGTAATAAGGAACTTGCTGAATAGCCATTTCCCCTCAGATGACCGAATCATACTACTTGAAATTTCTAAATGATGAGACGACGGAATCATACTACTTGACAGGTAAATGGATATAACGATCCTAGGTTTATATGGCACATGGAATTGTTAAATATGTACATCTCTCTATTATTGAGCCTAACTATGATCTTAACCTTTGTGGAAGGGGTAGTCTGACTCTTACAAATATTTCGGATTGCTTTAAAAAATACGAGTAGTTTACATTTAAATCTTGTGTGTGTGTGTGTTTTTTTTTTTTTTTTTTTTTTTTTTTTTTTTGATAGAAAAGAAAAGATGATACGTGTAATTTAATTTAAATGTTTGAATCTGACCAAAATGCCATAAATCAGTAATGACAAGGTCTGCTTAACTTCTTGTTCTTCGGGATATATTTAGCGGCGCAGCTTGTTGCCCGTTTGCCTGTCGCTTCAGTGTAAAACTTTTATACTATATTCTGAAAAGTTGGAAAGGGAATAAGAAAAAGTCACCTAGGCCACCATCCGTGATTTCGACTTTGAACTTGCCATATTTCAATCATTCATCGATGTTAGTTTGTTGCTCCGTTGTACACTGTGGTAAACGCCGATAGCATCTTCAATCGTCACAACACTAAAACACCTAATTATGTTATGTTAAAAAGATTAATAGTAGTAAAAAAACCAAGTTAGTAACATTGGGAACAACCCAACATGTTGACACTAAGATTGTCAGCAATTTTGCGTATCAACACACATTTCCAATCACAATAACGCTAGTGCCAGTCCCCACACACGGTATCAGTAAGGTTAATTCTGAAAGGTCACTGCCATTGAAAACGATGGCGTCCTAGTGTCCTGCATGCTCTTTAACACACATTTAATTCTTAGTTGATGGTCCCTGCACCTTTCCAATGGATCACCAACAACTAAACACTATAGATTTTATTACAAGGATCTGTATGGATTGATGTAGTATGTGCATCTTAAGTAAGGGAAACATCACCTAAATCGAATTTTTACAAGAAATTAAACAAATATGCAAATATCTAACTTAATCGTGTTTGGTGATCTCCCCTTATATAAATCGTGTTTTTCGGGTTAACAGGGTTCTGGGTATGAGGAATGGGTATGAATGTGCCACATGTTTCATTCAAACAAATGTGTTACGTGTTGTTTGATTATAAAAGACAAAATATTGTAAACCCGAACCTTTATCTCGCGTCACTTCATGATTAACAATAGGACTAGCTCAAGAAGTACAAGAATATTGTTTTCTCTTTCGTGATAGTTTCAATCCCTTCATTTCTTGAAGAAGATTTGAGGATAAGTTTTTTCTCACTTCTCCCTTTTTTTTTGGGTTCCAGTACTTTAGCGTAGTGTCTTTTTCATTGTCAGGCTAGTCGTAATGGTGACCCCAAGCACAGTGATGGAGCTAGGATTTTGGCACAGGGTGGGC
This sequence comes from Artemisia argyi, assembly GCA_030686995.1. Lineage (NCBI taxonomy): Eukaryota > Viridiplantae > Streptophyta > Magnoliopsida > Asterales > Asteraceae > Artemisia > Artemisia argyi. The sequence continues at coordinate 155,468,681 of CM060709.1, read as the reverse complement.
CAAAAAACTTTTTCGCAAACAGTAAAACGTTTAAAAAACTATAATTTGGTGACTATGTTAATGAGATAAACTTATTCGTACATATATATGCAACGCTAAGTAATAAAAAAACCGTGTGACAACAATCGAACAGAATGTTAGACTAAAACTCATATTAATTTTATTTACTTATGAATTGAGTTTGATTGGATATAATGATGAATAGCACCAGGAGCATATTAAAAAAGATATCAATCGAAAAATAATGACATGTGATACTTTGCATAAGTTGGATTATTTAACTGGGTGTGCCAAATATTTTTTTATATAGACAAAAGTAGCAGATTACACAATACATTTGAAACAGATTACATATAATACACTTTCACATGAAGAGTTTGGGTTGGCCATGGCCCATCCTACTCCATGAGTAGCTCCGTCACTGCCCAAGCAGATCGGTCTACCCTTTGAGCCACGTTCCCCCCTCCCAAAAAAAAAAAAAAAAAAAAAAAAAAAAAAACTTCGCCAACCCAAACAGAACGAGCCCCCTTGTTTTGGCTTGATAGAGTTGGCCAGGCGACCTTATGGAATGGAATGGTTTTTTGTGGTCGCCTTATTACGGACATAGAGTTATGTGTTTGGTGTTAGAGAGAGAGCTAAGGTGGCGGGGTCATAAGGTCACCGTTACTACTAGCAAATGTTCGCAACTGTTTAACCAATCAACGTAACTGAAAAAAGACATACAGATTTCTATTCATACTTATTGCGAGTCCTTTTTGCAAACCAAATGCCACCTAAATCTTCAAAGGTTATAAGTGCTTGGTCAGGTTATAAGTAATTGGTCAACTTATACGGCAGTACACGTACGTATATTGAATGTAGATAAATGGTTAGGTCATTGGAAATAATTCATGTGGACTCCCCTGATTCTAATCTAGCAGTACACGTACATGTGTGCATGTGCCGCTTATAAGTAACTCAAACAAGGGCAAAGCTACTCCAAACTACCATGAATAATCATGGAGGAGATGGCACCACCGTGTCCACAGAACCACAACCAAACAACCGCCTACTGGTGCTTTTCCCAATACCACTTCAAGGCCACATCAACCCCATGCTTCAGTTAGCAAACATTCTTCACACTCAAGGCTTCAAGATTACAATCATTCACACTGAATTCCAGTCTCCAAATAAATCAAACTACCCACAATTCACCTTCATATCAATCTCTGATGGCTTGCCAAAATCCAAAGATGAGAGTCCAGATTTCCTTACTGGTAATCATATCATCAACTTCATGAACAAAAGCTGCATTGACCCGTTCACAGGCTGTTTGGCTAAGTTGATAGAAGATGGGCATGTGGCATGCTTGATCTCAGATTCATTATGGCACTTCACTCAATTAGTTGCAGACACTCTGAAGCTTCCAAGGATTGCCTTAAGAACAAGTAGCATGTCATGCATTCCTGTTTATGCAGCCTTGTCTGATCTTGGTGAAAAGGATGACTTTAAAACCTCCATTGAACACGAGCGGGCCCCAGAGCTTGCACTGATGACAAAGAAGGATATAGAAAAGATTTACAAAGGTGAGTCAGAGGATAGCAAGCTGGAGTTGATATCTAATATGATCAAGGGAACAAAGGCGGCATCAGGAATCATATTGAACACCTTCAAAGAACTTGAAGAACCCGCATTTTTAGCTATATCCCACGATTTCCGCATCCCCACTTTCCCAATTGGTCCATTTCATAAGTATTTTCCAGCCTCATCTAGCAGCTTATTAGAACAAGATAAACGTTCTATATCATGGTTAGACGGCCAACCAAACAGCTCAGTAGTATATGTGAGCTTTGGAAGTATGGCCCAATTGGGTGAGGCAGAGTTTACAAACATGGCTTGGGGGTTGGCTAACAGCAAGCAACCGTTCTTGTGGGTGATTCGGCCTGGTTCAGTTTCTGGCTCTGATCCCCTCGAGCTATTGCCTAAAGGGTTCATAGAGGAAGTAGGTGAAAGAGGGTACATAGTGAAGTGGGCTCCTCAACAAGAAGTATTAGCTCATCCAGCTATAGGAGCATTTTGGACTCATAATGGATGGAACTCGACTTTAGAGAGTATTTGTGAAGGTGTTCCTATGATCTGCTCACCATGTTCTTATGATCAACCGATAAATGCGAGGTACGTAACTGATGTTTGGAAAATAGGAGTTATGTTGGATAACGGAATGGATAGAGAAGAAATTGGAAGGTCAATCAAAAGAGTAATTGTCGACAAAGAAGGTAATGAAATGAGACAAAGATCTAAATCACTTCAAGAAAAAGTCAATCTTTCTCTTAAAGAAGGCGGTTCAGCACATCAATCCCTCAAGAACTTAGTTGACTACATCATCCATTTCTAGTGTATTTCTATTTAAATTCCTAATAAATCTGTCTGTATTGTGTGCTTCAGAAGTTCAGATTCAGTCACAAACCTCGAATAAATATTGAAATTTTATATTATTTATAAGTTTCATCGTGAGACCGAAGTGTGTACCATGATATAATATCTACATAGCTTTGATGTCATTAATCAGACACTCTAAATTACAATAAGACAATCCACCTTCCATCAAGCACTATTTTGCTATCTCCCGACTTCCTGAACTCGTCTTTCTTATCCTCCATTAAGCCTTTCTCTTGATGAAGGTGGCTCCTCTCAACAGTCATTGAGAAGTTTAAAGGGAGAAAGAAATAGTCTCCATCCAGATTTCAAGCATTCATTGCTGCTTCTCTCGGTTGTCCTGTATAGTGAACCCCAACAGCATCTTCAATAGTCACAACACAACACTAAAACACCGATTTATGTTACTCCCTCTGTCCCAAATTTGGAAACCACTTAACGTGACATAGCTGATCTTTGTTAGCAACCTTTCCATTAATGATGATGTTGACTTTGTTTTAGACGCCAACTCCTACCAACCCACATTCAGAATCACAAAAGTGCAAGTCCTCACACGCAGTGTCAATTGGGTTCTTAATGGCTACTGTGATTTAAAATGATGGTGTCCTGCACCTCACTAATTCTTATTTGATGCTCCCTGCGCCTCACTCACTAATGATCACACAGCTCAAGGCTAAAGAGTTGACCAATGAATATGTATAATGTAGATTTTTACAAGAAATTACATAAATATGTAAAATATCTAACTTAATCGCTAAGACCCCCAAATCTACCAAAAAGTGAGTCGTGGATTCCTACATTTTCACGGATTTCTAATTTTTCCAACAAATTTGTTATATAAACGACACGAGGATTTGACCAACAAAAGATTTAGTCCATTTATACAGTATTTTATGACACTGAATGCAATCAATGGTTATGACCATCTGTGGACTCCCGATACATATATGTGCGTCACTGTGCGATTATAAGTAACTCAAACATGGGCAAAGCTACCCAAGATTTGCATGGATAATCATAAAGGAGAGGCCACTAAAGTGCCCACAGAAGCAAAGCCAAACAACTGCTGACTGATGCTTTTTTCTGTTACCCTTTCAAGGCCACATCGACCCCATGCTTCAGTCAGCAAACATTCTTCACACCAAAGGCCTCAAGATTAATCATTCACACTGAATTCAACTCACCGAATCAAACTACCCACAATTCACCTTCATATCAATCTCAGATGGCTTACCCAAATCTAAAGATCAGATTTTGAGTTTCCTTACTGGTAATAATATCGGAAACTTCATGAACAAAAGCTGCATTGACCCATTCAGAAGCTGTTTGGCTAAGTTGCCAGAAGAGGAACCTGTACCATACTTGATCTCAGATGCAGTATGGCACTTCCCTCAATTAGTTGCAGACAGTCCAAGGATTGACTTAAGAACTAGCAGTATGTCATGCATCCTGTTTATGCAGCCGTGCCTAGTCTTGGTGAAAAGGATGACTTCAAAACCTCCATAGAAGAATAGTGGGCCCCAATGCCTGCACTAATGACAAAAAAGGATATAGAAAAGATCTGCGATAGTGAGTCGGAGGAGAGCAAGCTTGAGTTGATATCTAATATGATCAAAGGAACAAAGGCGGCTTCAGGAATGATAGTGAACACCTTCAAAGAGCTTGAAGAACCAGCATTCTTTGCTATATCCCTCGATTTTCGCATACCCACTTTCCCAATTGGTCCGTTTCATAAGTATTTTCCAGCCTCGTCTAGCAGCTTACTAGAACCGGATAAACACTCTTTATCATGGTTAAACGTCCTGCCAAACAGCTCAGTAGTATAAGTGAGTTTTGGGAGTATTGCCCAACTGGGTGAAGCTGAGTTTACTAATATGGCTTGGGGGTTGGCTAACAGCAAGCAACGGTTCTTGTGGGTGGTTAGACCAGGTTCTGTTTCTTGAGGTATTGCCTAAAGGATTCATAGAGGAACTAGGTGAAAGAGGGTGTATTCTAAAATGGGCTCCTCAACAAGAATTATTAGCTCATCCAGCTATAGGAGCATTTTGGATTCTTAATGGATGGAGCTGACTTTAGAGAGTATTTGTGAAGGTGTTCCTATGATCTGCTCACCATGTTCTTATGATCAACCGATAAACGCGAGATATGTAACTGATGTTTGGAAAATAGGAGTTATGTTGGATAACAGAATAGATAGAGAAGAAATTAGAAGATCAATCAAAAGAGTAATTGTCGACAGAGAAGGTAATGAAATGAGATAAAGATCTAAATCTCTTCAAGAAAAAGTCAACCTTTCTCTAAAAGAAGGCGGTAATCCCTCAAGAACTTAGTTGACTATATCCTCTCTTTCGATTGTATTTATATTTAAATTTCTAATAAATCTGTGTGCATTATGTGCTTCAAATCCAGTCACAAAACTCAAACAAAGATTGAAATTTTATGTCACTTACAAGTTTCAAGGTGAGACCAAAGTGTGATACGACAGTTACATAGCTTTTATGTCACTAATCAGACGCTCTAAATTACAATAAGACGATCCACCTTCCATCAAGCACTGTCTTGCAAATTTCGCCATCTGATCTGCTGACTTCCTAAACTCATCTTTCCTATCCTCCATTAATTCTCTCACCGTCTTCTCTATAATCACTCTGTCACAAGTATCCTTCATGTCCAAACCCAGCTTCCACACTTCCCCCACAAACCTACTATTCACTTGCTGGTCCAAAAAATAAGGCCAACATATCATAGGTACACCTTCAATCACACTTTCTAAGGTCGAGTTCCACCCACTGTGTGTCAAAAACCCACCCACAGCACTGTGGGCCAAGACCTCTTCTTGTGGGGCCCACCCTATGATGTAGCCCCTCTCCTCCGTGCCTTTAGATAGTTCAGGTGGAATCTCAGCTGAATCACTGGTAATCGAGTCTGGCCTTATGACCCACAAGAAACGAGACCCGCTGTTCACCAACCCATACCAGAACTCCATGTATTGCTCCTTTGTCATCACAGCAAGACTTCCAAAGCTAACATAGATCACGGATTTTGGTGGTTGTGAGTCCAGCCATGTGATACAACTCATGTCTTCTTTCCATAGGCTGTTTGAAGAAGGGAGTGATGAGGACGATTCACCCTCAAGCTTGTACTTGAGATGCGAGTGTAATGGGCCAATAGTGTATAAATTAGGACAGTAAGTGTGTATTTGGGAAAGCATTGGACCCTCCAAATCATCAAATGTGTTAAGTATAAGCCCATGAGCTCGTGGGTTTTCTGTACTTTCAGGGAGATAGAGCTGTAAGCTCGGGTCAGACAAGTTCCCAGAACGACAGAACGCTGGAAGGTCACGGCGCCTGAAGAATCCTTCCATTCCTGGTATGCTCTTTATTGGCGTGTCCAAGTCTTCCCCTATAATAAAATCGAATAACCAAAAAAGTAAAATTATATACCAACCCTCGTACCATTGTCAAAATAAGTCGTAGCTCTTTTTCATAGAGATAACTTTTTCAAATCAATATCTTTAAAAGCTGCGGTTGTTCTTAGTTACAAAACCTTTAACTTTCTGATTTCACTTCTAATCCATTCTTACAATTAAACCAACTGAATCTGATCATTATATTGATAGTCTCGGATGCTTAAACAACATTCATAATTCTGTTACAAAACTACATGTTCATAAGTTACTAAAGTTACAAAATATTTTAAACATGTAAGAAACAAGTAGATAACACACCTGCAAATGGGAGTTCACCAGATTCAATGAGCTTAGGAAGACAGAAGAAAACCCACAGGCAACAAGCACTGATTGTACGGACATATATAATGGGCAAACCAACCTCATCAGCTACATCAAAAGTATACCCCATTATCCCATCTGCAATAATACAAGTAACCGGCCGGCGTGAATCCGAATTCAGTTTGCCAGAAGTCAAAAGTTGTTTAAGTAGAATCTTGTTTTTAGTTTTTAACGAATCAAACATTTCCATTAGCCCACTCCCAGAGCGAGGATGATCTTCAGGTAGACCATCGGATATGGATTCTAAGCGGAAACCAGGGTAATTATCAAAACGGGACTGTATATCTGAGTACTTGAGGAGTCTGGAGTGGATATTGTCAGTCACAAGGAAGGTGACATGGAGACCCGAGAGGCACAAAAGCTCGGCTAACTTGAACATGGAGTTCACAGGGCCTTGCAGTGGCAGAGGAAATATCAATACATGAGGTGGGAGCGTTTCTTGATCCATCCCAAAAACTGTTTCTTAGTTGTGTTCTTTACGAGTCTGTAAGACAGAACATCAATATAAATGATTATGAGTCGCAACTCACACCTCACAAATCTAATAAAAACACTAATAAATCCCAAGTAAATTAATGTCTAAGAGGGTGTTTAATATTGCTTATTTTTCTGCTTATACTCCAAAGAAGATAAGCAGCCATAAATTAAGCAATTCAGAAAATAGCGTTTGAAGCTTATTATGTAACAAGATGCAGTACGACCCGCAAAAACTACTACAAATAATACTCCTTGTTTAGCAATTCTTATGATAGTGAATATGTGCAGCCAACAACAACTTATGATACTAAATAAGGTAAATCTTACTTATATGATAAGTAAGATTCAGCTAAGTGATGGATCGGATCATAACTTCTCATTAAAAGTGATAGTCGAATATTAACTTTGTTCCTTTTTAGATTCAGGAAAATGGTTCTATAAGTAGAAATATAGCATACTCGTGACCCAACCTAAAATCATAATAAATGAATAAAGATGTAAACAATAACACAAATTTAATTTTCATACGTAACGAGGGAGTTAGATTGATTCACCTAATTCGGTAGAGAGAGAGAGAGAGAGAAAATGACGACAGCCGCCAATCTCATTTTGGTGATATATGTTATATTTTCATTATCTTCCCTCCAAAATCATGGGAATTTCATATAAGATACAAATGATGGTTAAACATTGTCCATAATGTAGTCAATAGTTATACTATGGGTATATATGAAATTAATAATGAAAAAGAAAAATATATATGAAATTCTTTCTAATTCTAATATAACTTTTTTTTCTTTAAATAATGGTAATGAAATAGTATACAATTTATCGGAAAATGAATTGTGGATAATTATTTTCGGACGAACAGGACATTTTCACATATCTCAGTAACGAGCTACAAAGCAAATACACATAATAACCACTCTTTTGAATTTTGGATAGGTCGGTTTGACAAGATGAACTGGGAACTAGTTGGGTCAGAACTGCCTAGTTAAACCGTGTGGTACAAAAAAAAACGAGTTAAATCGGCAAAAACCATTTGAAAAACCAATTTGATGTCCGACTTGGGTTTAAATCCCATTACACAATAAATATGTTAATCTCGATATCAAACTAATATTGAGCCTAACTAATAATATTCCCACCACTAGGTTTCTCACACGCAAAGAGACCTCGTAAAGTAAATCCAATTTAAGGAAAATAGCTCAAACAAAACCTAAGACATCAAAGATAGCCACAATCATGTCCCCACTGAACCAAGGCCTAATAACCGTCGGCTAGTACTTTTTCCGCTACCACTTCAAGGCCACATCAACCCCATGCTTCAGTTAGCTAACAATCATCATGCTAAAGGCTTCAAGATTACAATCATTCACACTGAATTCAACTCTCCAAATAAATTAAACTTGTTGTACATATTATGTGTATTGCTATTAGAGACAAATAAAAAAATGACATGAAAACATAAAAGTGTAGAAAGTGATACCGTAAATCTTTTGATCGTGAAGCTAGAATCACAACACAAATAAGGAAAATGTTGAGGCATGTGATGAACACAGTTTCCTTAAGACAGGTTCGTCCTCTCCACGGTGCTTGAGAATCGTGAACGTCTATCTCCCAGGATACAACAACAACGGATAACTCCGTTAGCACACAAACGGGTTATCAAGGCGAACCAAAATCGTGCCTTCCCTCTATTACAAAATGGATACACAAGAATAATGTATGGTAACACAAAAGGAGAGGAGTGATAAGTTTTGTATTTTTTGGTGTATCTAGATAAATGAGAAACGCTCTCATTTATAGGAAGAGGGGATCAAGAAAAATTGTCACATTAATTAACAAAATTAATCTTACTAATGTCTCATAAATAAAAAATTAACCATACATTAATTTTATTCTTAATTCACATTAGTATTTTTTAAATGACACAATCAATTGTCAATCAAACATTTGACCAATATTTCTAACAATCCCCCACATTAATGAAATTGATAAAAGGAAACAAATTCCAATGACACGAAGTTGTAATAGAGTTTTGCAGTTGATATTTGCAAAGGATAGGTAGGTGTTATCCTTTGAACCTTCCCTTGTGAAATATACATAGAATCCTAGCAGCCAGTAGAACTCGATGTCTTTGAATTGTCTGCTATTTGTGGAAACGACAATATATATATTTACACAAATATCTCCTTGACACTTTTTGGTTCTCATAGTTATGTTCGTTATGGTCATGAACATTAGCCTGGTTCTGCGAGAGCTATTAAGAATTGTGCCCCCACAATTTCCTTAGAAGCGACCCCACTTCTCTCTCACATAGGTGATTCTCGATTAATCATTAAAAGCCATATGCTTAACCTCATATTGTCACTGTTATAGGAATGGACTAGGAAGTTTACCAACCCCCTTAAATAAATGTGGAGTTTATTACTCCCCCACAGTGACCTCAGTTTATACAAGTAGGTTGTCCTATTGAATCCAGATCTTGGGATCTCCAGTCAGCTGGGTTAGGTTTTCCTTCATATAAACTTTTCAAGGGCTTTAGTCTCATTCCTCTTCACGACTTTATAACTAACTCTCACATTTAGCATTTCGCAAGCGGATCCACAATGTTATTCTATGACTTCACATTGTCAATAGGGATAACTCATACAGAAAGTAGTTGTCGCAATTCATTGTTGTATGTATTACGTGTATTGCTATTAAAGACAAATAAACAATGACATGAAAACATAAAAGTGCAGAAAATCATACCGTAAATCTTTTAATCATGGAGACTCAAAAACACAAACAATAAGGAAAAAACTGTTGAGGCATGTGATGTTCACACTTTCCTTAAGACAGATTCGTCCTCTCCACGGTGCTTGAGAATCGTGAACGTCTATCTCCCAGGATACAACAACAACGGATAACTCCATTACCACAAACGGGTTATCAAGGCGAACCAAAATCGTGCCTTCCCTCTATTACAAACCGGATACACAAGAAATATAATTGATAATAAAAAGGAGAAGAGTAATGTATTTCTTGGTGTGTCTAGACAAATAAGAAAAACTCTCATTTAAAGGGAGAGGGGATCAAGGAAAAAGGGTCACATTAATTAACAAATTTAATTTTACTAATGTCACATAAATAAAAATTAACCATACATTAATTTTATTCTTAATCCACATTAGTATTTTTAAATGACACAATCAATTGTCATTCAAACTTTTGACCAATATTTACAACAATCCCTCACATGAATGAAATTGATAGAAGGAAACAAATTTCAATGACTCGACATTGTAATAGAGTTTTGCAGTTGATATTTGCAAAGGATAGGTAGATGTTACCCTTTGAACCTTTCCTTGTGAAATATACTTAGACTCCTAGCAGCCAGTAGAACTCGATGTCTTTGAACTGTCTGCTGTTTGTGGAGACAACAATATATATTCACACAAATATCTCCTTGTGAGAAATTATTTACTATCTGTTCTCTCGAGGAAAATGTTAAGTTGAAAGTATTTACTATTTGTTCTCTCGAGGAAAACCCACAGTAGCTAGGCCGGAATCCCCCATATGGAATTTATCTCAAGAATTTTGTAGAAAGGTTCTCCCTTTCAATATATTAATCTTGTTTATAAGATTTTTCTCACATGGATATGACACCAAGATCATTAGTAATTTGTCACCTCACAAGTTTCATACTAGTGTATGCACACCTTTTGAATGTCTTATGTTAATTATTTTCCGTATCATAATTAACAAATTCCAAATCTAGCATGCTATAGACCATGGAATCAAGCGTATGACAGAAGATGCATCATTCTGATTACTCATAGCTTCATCTAATAACATTCTTCTTTTAGACAAATCACCATCTTAAACCGCACATGTTTTAGGAGGATCCCATAAGTTATATGTGTAAGTCCTACACTTATAACATGTCATTCTAGTTCACTTGTGATTATATATATAATCACATTTAATCTCTTATCATTATATAATTGTCACAATTTATTATGTGATTATAATCACATAAAAATCTATGTGTAATCATTTTACACAATCAAACTATGTCCAACTTAGCGAATGGACGATAGCTCACATTGGACGACAATCACACCATTCAAGTTAGTTACATAAACCAACGTAATCGTTGTCATCTATATGTTGATTCTTTCTTGACATTTCACAATGTCCAACACGGTTATATTCAACACATAGTCATTTCTTGCATAATGACAAACCGTTCGATTATTAGCAATATGAGTTAGTAACAAATCTTGACAATTATTGATCATCTTTCTAGAATAGTAAGTAGTTTGATTATTTGCAACAATATTCACAATAGAATATTTTGCAACATCCAAAATTTCAAATACTCAGTACAAAACCGATAGACTTGTTTATTCTCATATTACAAAATTAGTTGAATATTGCCAAACAACATCTCATCAAACAATCTTAAATATCCACTTATTTGCCACAAAATTTGACGGAAAATAGCAACAAACAATTTTGCGTTGAACATTGTACAAAATATCACATAATTTTGTATTATAACAGCAAAAAATGTTGTACCAAACAACATCCAATTAGCACAAAAAAAAATACATAAGCCGCTTGGAAAAAATGTTGTGCTAAAATACAAAGTGCGATCATCTGATTCTTCCGTTTAAGCTCAACATTTTTTTTTCCGAAATCAAGTTTAAGATGCTTCATTGTTACCTAATCAACGAGAAGAAAAAATAGATGCAATACTCATTTGTTACCATGCGAAAAACACAATTTTTCATGACATCGCGGTTGTAACAACACACCAGTTCAAACAGAATTGGTGTATCAAAATAAATAATGGGACCAAATGGTTCACCTATTTAAGCTCAAAAATTTTCCATGTTTAATGTCATAGAAAAGCTCTATAAAAATTTGGCTCAAACATATGTTTATCACGTGAACAATGCATTTCCCATGAATGCGCAGATGTGACAACAAATTCTCCAAAATGAATTGTTGTACCAAAATACTTTGTGACCAAACGGTTCACCTATTTCGACTCAAGCTTTCCAAAAATCAAGTTTAAAGTCTTAGAGTCCACCATAACGGAATTGGAATCAAAAACTCATTCGTTTACTATGCGAACAACGCATTTTTCCACTAGTGCGTAGCCATGACAATAATATTTTCGATTCCAAAGAACACGAAAACTAACATTCCGCAAGAATGAGGTTAATCTCAACATCTGGTCATGAAACATATACTAGTTACACAAACCAGTATCACGGCAAAATTTCAGCCAACTTGCTTGAATTCTCTATTTCAATCATGTGAAATATGCATACAGACTACTAAAGTTTCATAAACAAGAAACAAACATCATTATTTCTCCTCGTAAGCAGTGGTAAATGGTGTATGGTACTAGCTAGAGATTAGATATGCAACTCATATTCTATATTTCTTTTCTTTCGCATAAATTCGTATCAACTCAGTAAATCAATCATTTGTTTTTACGATACCACTATATTAAAATCAATTGCAACAAAAACCATGCTAACACAACAAGTTCCGCCGCCTAGTTGAGATTCCCACAAAATATTTCTTATAATTGCCGACATAAAGCAATGTCACAAATAAAAACCCATGGAAAAACAATATATCACATTAAACTCATGTGTCCCACAAATTTGATTTATCTATATACATAGGCATATACGATTGCAACTTTTAAGAATTCGTATATCAGTTATATGCCAAACCTTTCATCAAGAAATCATTCAAATGTAATATATTAGATAATGATCATCAGCATATTGTTAGAGTTTAACAATTAAATAGCACGTATTGCGGAAGCTAGGATCAAGTATAACACATAAATATTAACTAAAACATAACTAGTAAACGTACCCGATGCACTTCAAATTAACCTTGATTCTTGTACAAATAGATCAATGATAAACCCCTTACCGTTTTGTTTATCGATCTCTTGATAATTACTAAAGTAAGTAATTACCTCGTTCTTGTACACACAAACTACCAACGAATAAAGGTTTGATGCAAGTAAACAAAACACTTAATTATTGCTTTGAAAAAATCGATCCAAGATCCCTTGGAGGGGGGTGAACCGATCGGCCAAGAAAGAAAACAAGGAAGAAAAGTTTTAGGGTTTTGTGTGTGTGCACAAAAGATGTCAAACCCTAATCCTTGGCCTTGTATATATACTAGATGAATCTTGGAGCACAAGACAAGCATGGATCGACCCATATGGGTTGGGTCAACCGGCCTAGGCACCCCATGGGTGTTCTAGATCCTTCTTGACTCCCAAATTACATTCTAGTCCTTATCTTTCGTTACTAACGATAGTTAGTCCATACGGTTAATAACTAACGACCATTTAGTCCATTAAGTGTTTATAAATATACATATACGATACATTTAACATATATATATTTATTTTACATTATTCTTGTTTGTAAAGTGTGCAATCCCGAGGTCTCGGGTTCGATACTAGACATTTACATATTAATGTTTATACGTAACATTTAACAGCTCCCACTCGTATATCCATTAATAGTAAAATGACATTGGTTAGCGTCTTGCAACACTCCAATGCCCCTAGTTCAATCCGAGCTAGGTTTCCTGAAAAAACCTTTAATGATTCATCATTATAATTATCCTTTCATTACTAATACCACATTAATAAAGATGTGAGGTTCTTTATTAAATTTTTGTTTCTCGTTTCTTTATGATTGAACAAAATTACCAAAACATCTGAATGTATTTCAGATAGACTTTGGGCATGGCCATGCAAACATTTTGTCAACCCTACGAGGGGCCCAGCAGTATTAAACTTCCAAACAAATCAGAAGGAATAAATTCTTTCTTAACTACAAGAATAACCCATGAACTTTGCAACACTTCTGAAAACAACCCTTATAACTCCCTGTTACGGTGAGCGGTAGATTGCTTCACAAAAATGCACTGCATCCATGACACTTATCTGGTATCTCAAGTCTGAGGATAACTTTAAATATGATTCTCACATTAAATATTAAATCATATTATTGGGATAAGTCCAATATTCAATTCATCGAATATCATGTGAAATTGGTATGACTACGCATCAATATACTTTCAAGTATATCCTAAACCAATACTCAAATTTGTCTTAGTTTAATGATATTCCCATATCATTAATCGACAATGGACAATTTAGAATAATAACTTATTCATGGATCTTAAACATGCAAATATATGATATATTATTAAGACAATGAATAAATAAACATAAAACATATTTTATTTCATTAAAATAATAATTGTACATTACATCCTTTATCCAAACACTAAACACAAATGGGCATGAAACTTTCAGCTAATCTAAGTCCTACACCTTCAGCATGCTTGTAAAGCTTGGTGCCAGGTAGAGGCTTTGTTAATTGATCTGCCAAGTTATCATCTGTGTGAACTTTGAGCATTTCGATTTCGCCTATTTCGACTTGTTCTCGAACATAGTGATGCTTAATCGGGAAATGTCTGGTGCCTTTCATGATTCCAGGCTCATTGGAAAATGTAATTGCAGCTGAGTTGTCACAATACATTTTAATAGGTCTTTGAATCGAAGGCATAACTCCTAGCCCTGAAACAAACTTCCTAATCCAAACAGCTTCCATTGCAGCTTCTGAAGCAGCTATATACTACTTTCTGTAGCAGACATCGCTAGTACACTCTGCTTTCTGCTCCTCCAATCCACAGCTCCTCCATTAATGACAAAGACATAACCAGTTTGAGACTTCGTATCATCCTTATCACCTTTCCAAGAAGCATCGTAGTAACCTGTAACATCAAGTTCTGCTGATGGAGTACCCCCATAAACCAAGAACATATCTTTAGTAGCCCTAAGGTACTTAAGAATATTCTTAACAGCAGTCCAGTGAGATTCACCTGGATTCTGTTGATATTGACTGGTTAAATTCTGAGCAAACGCCACATCAGGCCTTGTACTTTTCACCGCATACATTATAGATCCCACTGCCGAAGCATAAGGGACTCTCTTCATGCGTTGCACCTCTGCAGGTGTTGAAGCACAAACCTTGTTGCTCAAGCCATGTTGTTCTTGCATTGGCAAATATCCTTTCTTAGAATTTTGCATACTGAATCTCTTCAGTATTTTATCAATGTAAGCACTTTGGCTTAATCCAATTAATCGCTGAGATCTATCTCTATATATCTTGATTCCCAGAATAAATGCAGCTTCCCCTAAATCTTTCATAGAAAAACACTTTCCAAGATATGTCTTAACCTTTTGCAAACTTGGAATGTCGTTTCCCATGATCAATATGTCATCAACATATAATATAAGGAAAATTACATTACTCCCACTAACTTTATGATATACACATGGTTCATCAAGATTTTGAGTGAATCCATACTTTTTAATTTCACTATCAAATCTCTTATTCCATTGTCGTGATGCTTGCTTCAATCCATAAATGGATCTTTTAAGCTTGCATACACGATTTGGGAATTCTGGATTTATATACCTCTCAGGCTGCGCCATATAGATGTCTTCATCTAGGCGACCATTTAAGAAGGCGGTTTTTACATCCATTTGCCAAATCTCATAGTCATAGTAAGCGGCTATGGCTATAAGAATCCTAATTGCCCTTATGTCAGCTACAGGAGAAAAGGTCTCCTCATAGTCAACACCAAAAGTTTGAGTATAGCCTTTAGCTACCAAACGGTCCTTATAGGTGTGTACAATGCCATCCATGTCAGTCTTTTTCTTGTAGAGCCATTTACTCCCAACTAGTTTGGCACCCGGAGGTAGGTCTACTTCTTCCCAGACTACATTGTCTTCCATGGATTGCATTTCCCCATCCATAGCAACTTTCCATTTGGCCTTTTCAGGACCATTCATGGCTGCTTTATAACTTGTAGGCTCATCAAGATCACCCAGTAAATTCTCATCACTCTCTACATTAAGACATAGACGAGTAGGAGCTTTTACTGGTCTTGTTGACCTACGAATGGGAATCACTTCAACTTCAGGTGGAGGACCTAAACTTTCAGGTTCTACCGAAAGTTGGTTAGTGTTTTCAGAAGGTGCTACATCTTCTTGACCGTCTTCCAGATCATATACTCTCCCACTGAATTCTTGAGATATGAGCTCCTTTTCAAGGAAGTCTCCATACCTTGCAACAAATACTTTGTTTTCAGGTGGGTAATAAAAGTAGTAACCCATAGTTTCCTTAGGGTATCCTACGAAGATGCACTTCACAGATCTTTGTTGGAGTTTGTATGGTGAGTCACGTTTAACATACGCCTCACAACCCCAGACCTTAAGATAAGACAAGTTAGGAGCTTTTCCAGTCCATAACTCATATGGTGTCTTATCAACCTTCTTTGTTGGAACCATATTTAGAATGCGAACTGCAGATTCTAAGGCATAATCCCAAAACGAAAAAGGAAGAGTTGTTAGATTATACATAGATCGTATCATGTCTTGAAATGTACGATTCCTTCTCTCAGATACACCATTTTGTTGTGGAGTATATGGAGAAGTAAGGTGCTGGACAATTCCCTCCTTTGCTAGATAATCTATGAACTCCTGACTCAGGTATTCACCACCTCTATCGGATCGAAGAGCTTTAATCTTCTTTCCAAGTTGCAACTCTACTTCTGCTTTAAACACTTTGAATGTTTCAAATACCTCATGTTTATGTTTAAGTAAATAAACATAACCATAACGGCTGTAATCATCCGTAAATGTTAAGAAGTAGCTAGCACCTCTCCTTGACACATGTCTAAGTGGTCCACACACATCTGTGTGAATAAGACCAAGTAGATCATTAGCCCTTTCAATCCTATTTTTAAAGGGTTTCTTAGTCATCTTCCCAGCAATGCAAGATTCGCATTTATCATATGATTCATCATTGATCTTTTCTAAAAGCCCATCATGTTGCAGCTTTTTCATGCGATCTTTGCCAATGTGAGCAAGTCGACAATGCCAAAGATAAGACGAATCCAGACCTTTCTCGATTCTCTTATTGTTGATGCTATACATTGAATTATTTGTAATAAAAGCATTATCATTATAATTCATATCAATTTCAAATACACCATTCACAGCAATAGCATTAAAATAAAAAAACATCATTTAAAGAAACTGAAATTCCATTGCTAGAAATAGTATGATGAAAACCAAGATTTAACAAACATGAAAATGAAATTACACCTCTAACAATTGACGGTGCATAATGACAATTATTTAAAGATAGTACTAAGCCCGAAGGCAACACTAAATTAAAAACTCCTATAGCTTCAACTCCTGCATGCGCTCCGTTACCAACGTGCAAGAATTGTTGTCCATAGGCCAGCTTTCTCTCAACTCTAAACCCCTGCAAAGTATTGCAAATATGAATGCCACATCCCGTATCATATACCTATGAATTCAATTTAGGAGTAAGAGTGAATAATTCAATCATAAAGAACACACCTGAAGTACTGGGATTACCAGCTTCATTACCCTGCTTCTTCTATCGCAAGTCATGAATGTAGAGAGGACAATTGCGCTTCCAATGGCCCTTTTCATGACAGTGGTGACAAGCCTGATCCTTCTTGTTTGGAGGATTTGTCTTGTTCTGCTTAGGCTGATGCTGTTTCATCTTGGGTTGTGGTTGATAGGCCATGACCTGCTTGCCTTTATCACCTTTACCTTTGCCTTTGTTCACATGCGATTTCTTCTGGATTCTCCCCCCATGAATTGCCAACACTTGTGGGGTAGGAGCCTTGACCTTGGCTGGTAGACTTTTCTCATAATCAACAAGCAATGCGAGTAATTCTGAGACTGTCTTCCCCGAGCAGTGCATGTTGTAATTCTGCACAAAACCAGCAAAATCCCTGTTAAGGGACCTGTTGATCAAGTGCACTTCCACATTGTCGGGGTAACCAAAACCAATTCTGTGAAGTTGATCAAACGAATCTTTCATCTCATCCACATAATCAGCTACTGGTTTACCATCACCATGCTTGCAGTTGTGTAGCTTGTCAAGTTCATCATACAATTCAACTGCAGGTGGCTTCTCATAAGACTGTCTGAGCATCTCAAGCATAGCTTTAGGAGAAGAGTACTCATACTTCTTTTGTAACTGAGCACTCATGCTAGTGAGCATTAAACAAGCAACCTCATTATACTTAGCATTAGTCACCTTCCAAGCTGCCTTTGCTTCTGGTGTTGCAGTAGCAGCAGGTTCAGCTGGGCATTCCTCGGTCACATAGTCTAGCTTTCCGGACGCCCTCAAGACAATTCTGAGCGAACGGTGCCAGTCATTGAAATTCTTTCCAGTCAGTTTGTCTCTCTCAAGATGACTCTTGAAAGCAGAAATCACAGTTTGGTTATCGGGTTGAGCCATATCTACAGATAAAGTTCAAATATTAGTATTTTCGATAATCAATATCTTCAAGAAAAATAAAATACCCAAGGCTATATTCATATAACCAACTAATTTTCTTGAAAATCTAGGATCCAACTTTACATAGATTCCACCACATCAGTTGATCTGCTAGTGGTGAAAGTATAAAAGTTGGTAATTTGTCGAACAATAATTGGCAAACAAGATTTCCAATTCCTAGATCATTATGGGATTTACTTCAAATTGATTCATCAATTTGCCTTGCAAGCATGTTTCATCCCATCTCATGCCTTAAGTTCTAGGTCTCACGCACAACTTAATTAAGTCGTCTACCTTAGAAACTGTAAAATTACAATTATGGTCTCACGCGTTAAAAGAATTTTACCTTGTTATAGTAATTTAGCCTAGGTCTCACGTTTACTAAATTAAAATTCCAAGTGTTCCTTATAGATAGATGGCATGTAACTTAAATTATTAAGGGTATTATTTTTGATATGTCAATCAAAATATGTACAAAGATGCATGCACTCATCTTTATAGCATAAGTTTTCATAAAAACTTTTTGTAACACCTAAAATCCAAGAACATGTGAAAAGACCAAAATACCCCTACAAGTTAAAACTTAATTAAAAGCTTATTAAAGTATCCAAATAATTCCCAAACTTCAAACAATGCACAAGTTATGATCCCAAATAATTTTAACAACTTCATTTAACATTTATACAAGTTGCAAAATTACCAAATTACCCTTAAAGGGCCGAATAACACATAAAGGATATTATTTTTGATTTAAAAATGGTTTAAATCTTTTATACATGGAAGATAATCATCAAATCTGTTCCTAAACCACTATGGCCGAATCTTTAGGCCCAAGCCCTCCCCTAGGATCGGTATTCTTCATTTAAAAGTCAACCCATGCATTCTCCTCCCAAAAACCCTAGCCGATCCCAAAGAAAACACACAAACAATTCCCTTAGCCTTCATTCGACAACCCCATAATTCCTAAGCATTTTTCTGAGTTCATACACATCCAAGGAGTCCTAGAAAAATTCCCTTTTGAGTTGTGGAAGCCTTGATACGATCGTGGTTTTGTTTTCTTTTATCGAGCCCTAAAAACAAGGTATGATCGACTTTGATTTGTTCGACCTCTCTAAAATTCGTTATTGATTTTTCTCATGATCCTCATATCATGTATACTCTGGGAAAAATGATGGAAAGGTCGTGGAGAAGCTTTTGGAGTCGTGGTGATTTTGGATACGTTTTTGGCTATTTCGCATACACAACAATTCGTCCAGCCTATTCTATTTGTTCCAGATCTGGTTTGGTATTTTTCTCACGTCTCTTACATCATATGAGTCTCAAATAAAATGCTAAAGTCGAACCATGCATGCTCGACATCATTTTGGCTAATTAAACCCTAAAAACGTGTATGAAACCTAAATAATTGAATCCGAATTTTTGAGGCTTAAAATATATTTTATTTAGACTTTATATAATCATAATAACCTGGAAAAAAATTGCTACTTCGAATTGTTAAGGCCTAGAACAATTATTTTGGATTATGTGTTTCAATCGGCAAAATAAAAAGAAAAAGGAAAATTGAAATCGTGGGATTAGGGTTTATGGTTAGGGCTTGTATTTGTGATCATTAATGATGTTTAATGATTGTTTAATGATTGAAAATGGATTATTTATGATTAGGGTTTTTAATCTTATGATTTTATGTGTATGCGATTTGTATATAAAAGTTTTGGGTGAGTTTTGTAACTTTTAAAACTTAAGGGTTATTTTTGAAACTTAATTTGGATCAGGTACTATTCGAATAAAATGAGAGATAAGGGTGCCAAGTGTAATTTTTGTATTTAAATGGATTAAAATGTATTTTAAACCTAATTAGGGTTTGTTTTGAAAATAATTAAAAGAGAGGGACTAAATATGTAATTTCTGGAAACTTAAGGTTGTTTTGAGTAATTTAATATATTCAGGGGGTTTTGTGCTATTTTGAAAATTTAATGGATTGATATGTAATTATAGATAATTAAAAGTTGAAATTATAAGTTAAAGGGTTAAATATGTAACTTTGATAACTTGAAGGACTTAAAGTGTAAATTATGAATGAATGAGGATTCATTCGAATAACTTAATAAAATAAGTGCTCATTATGTAAAATGGATAAGTTAAGGGTTTAATGTGTAACTTTGAATACTAAAAGGGTTAAAGTGTAATTTTGGAAAGTAAAGGGTATAAAAATGTAAAGTTATGAAACCCTAAGGACTAAATGGGTAAAGGTGCTAAAAGATACTTTATTTCCATAAATAATGATGGTTAATCCAACTTTCTAAATATGGAAACTTACTAAATACGGAAACTTTCTAAAAGTGGAAACTTACTAAATATGGAAACTTTCTAAAAGTGGAAACTTACTATTTATGGAAACCTGCTAAAAATGGAAAGTTACTAAAAATGGAAAGTTACTTAAAATGGAAAGTTACTTAAAATGGAAAGACTTGTAATTAAGAATGAATTATGATTCCCCCTCTTCTCCTCTAGGTGTGAAGAAGGAGAGACCTTGAGCCCTTTCCGTTTCTGTGTTTGTTTCATTTGTGCTTTGCAATAAGGTACGGATACTCTGCCTTTTCAGTAAAGGCTCCTATATTCTTCTTATGACTTTGAGCTATGATTCAGTTAAGATTCCCCAAGCCATTGCTATGTTCCCTTCTATTGTGAATTTCCTCTGATTCCTGTTAAGCTTTGATATGTTAGCTTCTGACTTGATTTCGTTGCTATGACTTCTGACCTTTGTATACCCGATATCTCTGGTTCATCTTTTATGATAATCTGATATGAAAACTTTTTTTAAATATAACTTGATGTTATGGAAGGAAACTGTTTTGAAATGACACTCTATGATTTTGATACGAAACCATTTTTAAATGAAGGATTAATTGGCTTTTATGAAGAATGTTTTAAAAGGGAACCCTTTGTGATGAAATGGGTAAATGACTATTAAAGTTTTTAAATCTGTTTTATCTTAACCCTTTTCACATTTTATGAACTTATGAAAATTAATAATGAACCTTTTGTAATGAACCTTGGATATTCTGAACCATTGATATGACTTCTGATATTATGACTTTGAGATGACCTTGAGACATGACTTTGAGATGCACCTTTGCTATATGACCTTTTGTTGATTTTGAGACCTGACTCTTAGTTTGATACCCGAGCCATTTATGTTTTTCTACCTATGGAGGTACCATAGGCATGTCTGTGATGCACCACTGGCATGACTCATGCGTGGGTGAGTGATTTCTCACGTCGTCCCTTTTTATGATTATCTGCCGGCTATGACTTTGAGTATATGACTTTGAGATTGACTTTGAGTAAGGGGCGTATGGATTGCAATCCTAGACATGTATGCTTAGTGGATTTAACTATGACTTTGAGTTGACTTTGAGGTGACTGGTGCTGTGTGCAATACACGCCTTTCACAACTTCTGGGAGCTGATCACTCCACCTTTATGATACATGAGGACACCCCTCATATTATCTGGTTGCCTGAGAGGTATCCCCTCTGATTGTGAGATTATGAATTGACGGCTTATGACTTTGAGATTATGATGTTGAGTTATGACTTTGAGTATGGGCTCGTGGTGGATGACTATCCTTTCTTTTCTTTTCTATGACTCTCTTTTATCTATTTCTTATTCTATTTCCCAATGCACTATATTTCAGTTCTGTTTCATTACCATTTCTTTGTATATGTATCTGTTCACTGGGCTTTTTAAGCTCAGCCGCATTTCTTTTTCCTGCGGCAGGTTTTAGTAGGAAGCTGGGTTATGGGAAGAGAGTGTGACTGGACTTAGAAGACTGCTTTGATAGTTACGCTGGACTAGAGATGATTAGAAGAAGTTTCACCCCATTAGACTTAGAATTTATTTTGTAACCTTGTAGTATCAGATTTTCCATTTGTAAACCCTGAATTTCTTTGTATGTATGAATCATATGCTTGTGTTTGTTCTGATATGTCACTGTAATGTAATACTTCTACCCTTATCGGGTTGGGGTGTTACAATTATGGTATCAGAGCCCAGGCTGCGATTCGTAATACATTTACCCTTGACCTGTGAAGTTTGGACCCCTAAGTTTCCAGTGTAGGCGCTCATAAGACAACCTTTGAAACTTTACATTAGGATTCCCCATAGGAACCCAAGTTATTACCAGTGAGGAATGGGTAGACTAGGACATTTATGTAAGTATCATTTGCTTCCGCATCACTCTGATCGTGCCTTTGCTCTTGGATAAGCCTTATAAGGACCTTTGTTTCAGAAGTCTGAAGTTTTGCAACTTAAGCTTAGTAACCAAGTAAGTTTGGAATACCTCGGAAAGCTACCTGGATACCTTACACATTTAAGTTTCACTTTCAGATTTTGATCTCCGCCTCCGATTTGTTTGATAAGCTGTTTGACACCTTTTCGACCATATCGTAGGTCATTCAACCATAATGTGTTCGACACATTCTGTGAATTCATTACTTATGTTAGGTATGAATGTATCATCCGATACTACTTAACTCTGTATGATCCATTGCTACTCCTATGAGAATTTTGGTAATTATGAACCACGAATATAAGAAGTTTTGTTTCCTCTCTTTGAATGATGAACCTTGTTCTGCCAACCGTTTCCTTTGGAAGGGTATGATGTAAATACTATCTCTATATGGATTTGTTAACTAAGCATGATGATGCTGATAACTGAGATTCTGTACCTCTCACATTTGACGATTATACGATGTTCGTATTACCAATGATACACATCCTACCTGCTACTTATGCTAAGAAGCTAAACAAAATTCCCACACATTGAACTGTTCGTTTACCCATCCCAACGCCTTTGTTGAACCATGTACTTGACTCTGATATATGAACTATCTGTATGATTTGACGACTGTATTCACTCTATGAATCCTTTGACCTTGATATGTCTGATTGTACGGTCTTTTGGACTGGATGGCTATTCGTGAAGATACCATAGACTACCGTATCTGAAATGTGACCTTAACAATCTGCTTCACCCTATTTTGTTATGATGACTCTCTACATCTGCAAAAATTTCTGCCACTATGGAAACACCAAAACCCGAACTCATGTGATTACCAAGTTTTCCTGAAAACCATTATTATCAACCTTTGGAAAGTTCTGCTATTGGGAAATATTTTGTCATACGAAGATTTTCCGGTATTCTCTGATGAACTTTTTGGTACTCCTTCCTGCTTAGGAAGTAGAGTGGACATTGAACTGATCTCAGTTGAAGAAACCATGGTGCCATAGAAGTTGAGAGATTGAAGGAGCTGATGGAATATGATTTTTGTTGACCTTTGTGATTCTCTTTGGATGCTCTCGTTTGTTTATGAAGAAGAACAAGAGAAGTATGCGATGACGTATCGACTGTCGTGAACTTAAACGTACCACTATCAGTAATCATTATCTGTTTCCGCGTATCAATAATTAATTTGGTCTTCCTTTGAAACTCCGCATCTGATTGTATCTGAAGAAGCAACCACGAGAACTTCTAAGAAGAGGGTTAACTAACCGAGAGTAACCTTTGTGAAGTATTTCAGTTCTTGAAGAAGAAAGAAGGCGATGTGAAAATTTCCTGAGATGATTTCTGAAGCTGCCTTTGAACTCGTTATAACATTTATGAGCTTGAATGATGCCAATGGTGTTGGCTAGAATAATCATGTTTTTCGCATGTTTTGGACAAATTGTCATAGTATGACATTGTGTTGTGTTCTAAAACGAAAGAAGAACATAGAGATTATTGGTGAGATGACCCTTTGTTCTGGAAGAGAAATTTGATTGACGCTCAGAAAGCATAGTAGACACACTACCCCGTATAATGTGAAGACAGAGCTTTCACAAGAGGGACCAAGATCGAAAACCGTTATCGGAGTTTGAAACCTGGTGGAAGAGTAGTAGAAGATGGTTGCGACAAGCATTACCATGGAAGAAGCATACAAGAAGAAGTGAGGAACTAGGATAGTGCTCAATCATGCATCATGCAACACGTGAAGATTTCAGTTGGGCATCAAGACAACCAGACCAAAGAAGACGAACCATTCAACACACAATCTGGAGTCGACAACAACATCATGTACCTTAAAACCTGAAGCCATGACAGAAAACCTGTCAAAGACACGCAGTCTTGTTTCTCTATTCATTTTAGTTGTACTAAGATGAATTGAGAGCAGAAGCAGACCTGCGGATGGAGGGGTGCACAGTGATCGCGTCAGAGACTGCCGTTACGATGCCACACTACCAAGAGGAGCTGCTAAAGACCGGAGGAACCAGACTCGAGTTTTAAATTCTTTTAAACCATGAGGTAAGATGGACAAGAATAAACAGGCTACTCCAACTTGGAAGAAATTTTGAAATTTGTAAATGAGTGGACGGATTTTGAAGCGGACATTGTGTTTAGACGAGATGATGCTGTAAAGGATTGACACTATTGATGACGTACCTTAATTTTGAATGACATTCTCGGATCTCCGTTACCTTTCGAGTAATTTCGTTCTCTTAGTTATGTTGTTTGATTTTGGACCTCTGAGAATGTAGGTGGACTAGGTGGATTTAGACAAGTTTGTGTTGTTCACGACTTGAGATAAAGTATGATCAGCATGAGGGCATATGTATATGATGCCAGTATTATGACGCCTGGCCAACGTGATAATACTTACATCATATAACGTGCACTTATGGTGGGCATGTGATATTTCGAGGAGTGCCTTAGAAGCTTTAGAATTCTGGCATCTGATCAAGATCATCTGAGTTTAGTGAGACTTTAGGTTCATTCTACCTATACGTTTGATCTGCTGTCCTTGATATACGATTCGATACGTTTGAACTCTCGACACGTGTTTTGCTGATCTTAGGTTCCATTACGAAATTTCTGCCGTTGACGATATCTAACGATATGCTTTCTGTCCGTATACGATTCGCATTCGTTGAAGTTGTTCATTATGATCTGCTATGAGTAAAATATCTGATTATGGACTTTGAGGAAACGAGATCTGTGTGTTTATGAGAATACCTTTGGAAGGTTATCTGAAAGCCAAGACTATTCGAGAAGCCGAAGAGTTAAACCATTATATCATCCCATACTGCTACAATTCAATGTATTCTCATCTGATTCGCCTAATCAATTCGTTGAAATCCTATGTATTTTTATACCTCTTCCTGGAGAATTCGATTATCATCCATTATGTTGGTACATTATCCTTTCGATTCAAATTCAGTATAATATGTCTTTCTGGGGAATCTGAAACTATTCTGAGTCATGAGAAACTATTTGGTCTGAAGATCTTTTTGGAAGAACATCCCCGGGCGTGAAAATGTTGTGACGACTTTTGCGGTTTACTACGACTTCGTCTAACTTTGCGACTTCAAATTTCGAGGACGAAATTTTTCTTTTTAGAGGGGAAGAAGTTGTAACACCTAAAATCCAAGAACATGTGAAAAGACCAAAATACCCCTACAAGTTAAAACTTAATTAAAAGCTTATTAAAGTATCCAAATAATTCCCAAACTTCAAACAATGCACAAGTTATGATCCCAAATAATTTTAACAACTTCATTTAACATTTATACAAGTTGCAAAATTACCAAATTACCCTTAAAGGGCCGAATAACACATAAAGGATATTATTTTTGATTTAAAAATGGTTTAAATCTTTTATACATGGAAGATAATCATCAAATCTGTTCCTAAACCACTATGGCCGAATCTTTAGGCCCAAGCCCTCCCCTAGGATCGGTATTCTTCATTTAAAAGTCAACCCATGCATTCTCCTCCCAAAAACCCTAGCCGATCCCAAAGAAAACACACAAACAATTCCCTTAGCCTTCATTCGACAACCCCATAATTCCTAAGCATTTTTCTGAGTTCATACACATCCAAGGAGTCCTAGAAAAATTCCCTTTTGAGTTGTGGAAGCCTTGATACGATCGTGGTTTTGTTTTCTTTTATCGAGCCCTAAAAACAAGGTATGATCGACTTTGATTTGTTCGACCTCTCTAAAATTCGTTATTGATTTTTCTCATGATCCTCATATCATGTATACTCTGGGAAAAATGATGGAAAGGTCGTGGAGAAGCTTTTGGAGTCGTGGTGATTTTGGATACGTTTTTGGCTATTTCGCATACACAACAATTCGTCCAGCCTATTCTATTTGTTCCAGATCTGGTTTGGTATTTTTCTCACGTCTCTTACATCATATGAGTCTCAAATAAAATGCTAAAGTCGAACCATGCATGCTCGACATCATTTTGGCTAATTAAACCCTAAAAACGTGTATGAAACCTAAATAATTGAATCCGAATTTTTGAGGCTTAAAATATATTTTATTTAGACTTTATATAATCATAATAACCTGGAAAAAAATTGCTACTTCGAATTGTTAAGGCCTAGAACAATTATTTTGGATTATGTGTTTCAATCGGCAAAATAAAAAGAAAAAGGAAAATTGAAATCGTGGGATTAGGGTTTATGGTTAGGGCTTGTATTTGTGATCATTAATGATGTTTAATGATTGTTTAATGATTGAAAATGGATTATTTATGATTAGGGTTTTTAATCTTATGATTTTATGTGTATGCGATTTGTATATAAAAGTTTTGGGTGAGTTTTGTAACTTTTAAAACTTAAGGGTTATTTTTGAAACTTAATTTGGATCAGGTACTATTCGAATAAAATGAGAGATAAGGGTGCCAAGTGTAATTTTTGTATTTAAATGGATTAAAATGTATTTTAAACCTAATTAGGGTTTGTTTTGAAAATAATTAAAAGAGAGGGACTAAATATGTAATTTCTGGAAACTTAAGGTTGTTTTGAGTAATTTAATATATTCAGGGGGTTTTGTGCTATTTTGAAAATTTAATGGATTGATATGTAATTATAGATAATTAAAAGTTGAAATTATAAGTTAAAGGGTTAAATATGTAACTTTGATAACTTGAAGGACTTAAAGTGTAAATTATGAATGAATGAGGATTCATTCGAATAACTTAATAAAATAAGTGCTCATTATGTAAAATGGATAAGTTAAGGGTTTAATGTGTAACTTTGAATACTAAAAGGGTTAAAGTGTAATTTTGGAAAGTAAAGGGTATAAAAATGTAAAGTTATGAAACCCTAAGGACTAAATGGGTAAAGGTGCTAAAAGATACTTTATTTCCATAAATAATGATGGTTAATCCAACTTTCTAAATATGGAAACTTACTAAATACGGAAACTTTCTAAAAGTGGAAACTTACTAAATATGGAAACTTTCTAAAAGTGGAAACTTACTATTTATGGAAACCTGCTAAAAATGGAAAGTTACTAAAAATGGAAAGTTACTTAAAATGGAAAGTTACTTAAAATGGAAAGACTTGTAATTAAGAATGAATTATGATTCCCCCTCTTCTCCTCTAGGTGTGAAGAAGGAGAGACCTTGAGCCCTTTCCGTTTCTGTGTTTGTTTCATTTGTGCTTTGCAATAAGGTACGGATACTCTGCCTTTTCAGTAAAGGCTCCTATATTCTTCTTATGACTTTGAGCTATGATTCAGTTAAGATTCCCCAAGCCATTGCTATGTTCCCTTCTATTGTGAATTTCCTCTGATTCCTGTTAAGCTTTGATATGTTAGCTTCTGACTTGATTTCGTTGCTATGACTTCTGACCTTTGTATACCCGATATCTCTGGTTCATCTTTTATGATAATCTGATATGAAAACTTTTTTTAAATATAACTTGATGTTATGGAAGGAAACTGTTTTGAAATGACACTCTATGATTTTGATACGAAACCATTTTTAAATGAAGGATTAATTGGCTTTTATGAAGAATGTTTTAAAAGGGAACCCTTTGTGATGAAATGGGTAAATGACTATTAAAGTTTTTAAATCTGTTTTATCTTAACCCTTTTCACATTTTATGAACTTATGAAAATTAATAATGAACCTTTTGTAATGAACCTTGGATATTCTGAACCATTGATATGACTTCTGATATTATGACTTTGAGATGACCTTGAGACATGACTTTGAGATGCACCTTTGCTATATGACCTTTTGTTGATTTTGAGACCTGACTCTTAGTTTGATACCCGAGCCATTTATGTTTTTCTACCTATGGAGGTACCATAGGCATGTCTGTGATGCACCACTGGCATGACTCATGCGTGGGTGAGTGATTTCTCACGTCGTCCCTTTTTATGATTATCTGCCGGCTATGACTTTGAGTATATGACTTTGAGATTGACTTTGAGTAAGGGGCGTATGGATTGCAATCCTAGACATGTATGCTTAGTGGATTTAACTATGACTTTGAGTTGACTTTGAGGTGACTGGTGCTGTGTGCAATACACGCCTTTCACAACTTCTGGGAGCTGATCACTCCACCTTTATGATACATGAGGACACCCCTCATATTATCTGGTTGCCTGAGAGGTATCCCCTCTGATTGTGAGATTATGAATTGACGGCTTATGACTTTGAGATTATGATGTTGAGTTATGACTTTGAGTATGGGCTCGTGGTGGATGACTATCCTTTCTTTTCTTTTCTATGACTCTCTTTTATCTATTTCTTATTCTATTTCCCAATGCACTATATTTCAGTTCTGTTTCATTACCATTTCTTTGTATATGTATCTGTTCACTGGGCTTTTTAAGCTCAGCCGCATTTCTTTTTCCTGCGGCAGGTTTTAGTAGGAAGCTGGGTTATGGGAAGAGAGTGTGACTGGACTTAGAAGACTGCTTTGATAGTTACGCTGGACTAGAGATGATTAGAAGAAGTTTCACCCCATTAGACTTAGAATTTATTTTGTAACCTTGTAGTATCAGATTTTCCATTTGTAAACCCTGAATTTCTTTGTATGTATGAATCATATGCTTGTGTTTGTTCTGATATGTCACTGTAATGTAATACTTCTACCCTTATCGGGTTGGGGTGTTACACTTTTTATATCCAATTTGTGAAATTAATACACAAAGTTTTACTTGAGGTTTATACCAAAACCCTAAGATGACTTTCTACACTTATGATTTTAAAAGTAATTCGTTTAAGACATATTCAAGATTGTGATAACCAAGGCAGACTCTAAGGCTCTTTTCTAAGCCTTCAAATCACGGTTATGAATATCATCTTAAGGGACTTAATTTTAAAAGCATATTTGTACAAAACATCAATCAAGCAAAAGTTTATGGATTCAATCTCAAAATTATGTAATAAAGTATGAATTTTGCTAGTCTCGCCTAGGAGCTGATTACCGTGCGAATCGGACCACTATCGGCACTTAAGACCTTGCAAGATTCTTACTTTACCACTTAGGGTTTCACCATTATTAGCCCGTATTATTTTCTTTATGAAAACAACCCTTTTATTGCTTACAACAAGTCAAACTAAAACAATAAAACAAGTATCAAAGAAAATCAAAACAACCAATAATAAATAAGTGAAACAATTAGCCACATGCAATCCGTATTAGAAAAGATCCTAATAAAATCAATTCTAGGTATAATAATGCATGTAATCAACTAAGACCTTCTCCTCTTGATGGAAGAGAGTCACATACATTGACGAATCAATTGTGTAGGCCAAAGCTAATAAACACACCACATAGCATATATAAATCGATTTTTAATATGTATTGGAGTCTTCCCCAATTTAAGATCTATCTAAACATGTGATAAATAAAAAAAAAAACAAGATCCATGACTAACATGCATGTAAGTCACGGATTAAAACCTAACAATTAGCACATAGGTCACAAGATACGTTCAATTAAACCGGTTAAAGACCTAGGGTTTCTAGTGATTACAAATAATCCAAGAAAACCACAAAACCCTAATTAGGGTTTCATGGAAAAATCGACCCCCCCCCCAAAATTAGGGTTAGGGTTTCGAATTTAATAAAAAAAATAAGGAAAAACCCTAGATAAAAAACATGTATCTAAAACAATTAAAGATCTGATTTTTATTACGTTTTAGTAATCAATTACATGTTATACATGGCTCGTGATGCCACTGTTAGAGTTTAACAATTAAATAGCACGTATTGCGGAAGCTAGGATCAAGTATAACACATAAATATTAACTAAAACATAAATAGTAAACGTACCCGATGCACTTCAAATTAACCTTGATTCTTGTACAAATAGATCAATGATAAACCCCTTACCGTTTTGTTTATCGATCTCTTGATAATTACTAAAGTAAGTAATTACCTCGTTCTTGTACACACAAACTACCAACGAATAAAGGTTTGATGCAAGTAAACAAAACACTTAATTATTGCTTTGAAAAAATCGATCCAAGATCCCTTGGAGGGGGGTGAACCGATCGGCCAAGAAAGAAAACAAGGAAGAAAAGTTTTAGGGTTTTGTGTGTGTGCACAAAAGATGTCAAACCCTAATCCTTGGCCTTGTATATATACTAGATGAATCTTGGAGCACAAGACAAGCATGGATCGACCCATATGGGTTGGGTCGACCGGCCTAGGCACCCCCATGGGTGTTCTAGATCCTTCTTGACTCCCAAATTACATTCTAGTCCTTATCTTTCGTTACTAACGATAGTTAGTCCATACGGTTAATAACTAACGACCATTTAGTCCATTAAGTGTTTATAAATATACATATACGATACATTTAACATATATATATTTATTTTACATTATTCTTGTTTGTAAAGTGTGCAATCCCGAGGTCTCGGGTTCGATACTAGACATTTACATATTAATGTTTATACGTAACATTTAACACGTATATCATCAACATTTATCAATACAAATAAATATTTATAATATGAAATATGCATATATGGATAACGGCACCTTATTCTATTCCTTATTTCTTACCTCTAGCATTTATTTTTTTTTTTCAAATAAACTGATCACACAAGTTTGATTCATATGTAAACTTGAACATTCATAGCCAATATCATCAACATTTATCAATACAAATAAATATTTATAATATGAAATATGCATATATGGATAACGGCACCTTATTCTATTCCTTATTTCTTACCTCTAGCATTTATTTATTTTTTTTCAAATAAACTGATCACACAAGTTTGATTCATATGTAAACTTGAACATTCATAGCCAATAATAAAATCTACGTGTTATACATGAACATTAAGTCCAGCCTTCCTACTTAGCAGATGTACTTCATTTTTTGAACCTACTTAAGAGGAAAAGAAAACAAATTTGGTTTTTCAATTTAAGATCGTAAATACAACCTTGTAACCAAAATTAATGATCTATGAAATATAATTTGTTATTTCCTTTGCTCATGTCAACAACCCATATTTTGAGACATAAACCAACCGTATAACATACTAATGAAACCAAACAGTATAATATATCTTTCTCATTATTTCAGCCACTAATAGCAAAAGAAATCTTTCTTAAGATTGTTGTATATATTATGTGTATTGCTATTAGAGACAAATAAAAAATGACATGAAAACATAAAAGTGTAGAAAGTGATACCGTAAATCTTTTGATCGTGAAGCTAGAATCACAACACAAATAAGGAAAATGTTGAGGCCTGTGATGAACACAGTTTCCTTAAGACAGATTCGTCTTCTCCACGGTGCTTGAGAATCGTGAACGTCTATCTCCAAGGATACAACAACAACGGATAACTCCGTTAGCACATAAACGGGTTATCAAGGCGAACCAAAATTGTGCCTTCCTTCTATTACAAAATGGATACACAAGAATAATGTATGGTAACACAAAAAGAGACGAGTGATAAGTTTTGTATTTTTCGGTGTATCTAGATAAATGAGAAACGCTCTCATTTATAGGAAGAGGGGATCAAGAAAAATTGTCACATTAATTAACAAAATTAATCTTACTAATGTCTCATAAATAAAAAATTAACCATACATAAATCTTATTCTTAATTCACATTAGTATTTTTAAATGACACAATCAATTGTCATTCAAACATTTGACCAATATTTCTAACAAAACTATCCACAATTTACCTTCATATCAGTTTGTGATGGCTTATCCAAAGTAAAGACTGATACTGTGAATCTAGATACTATTAATTCTATCATTAACTTCATGAACAAAATTTGCATTGCGCCATTCAAGGATTGTTTGACTAAGTTGTTAAAAGAGGAGCCTGTTGCATGCTTGATCTCGGATGCACTATGGCATTTCACTCAATCTGTTGCAGACAGTTTAAGCTTCCAATAATTGTCTTAAGAACTAGTAGTATGTCATGCATACTTGTTTATAGAGCCTTGCCTGTTCTTCGTGAAAAGGGCTACTTCAAAGACACTATTCAAGAAGCGCATATCCAAGATCTGGAACCGATGACAAATAAAGAAATAGTAATTATGAAAGGCGACTTTGAGGAGGGCAAGCTGCAGCTAATATCTAGTATGATTAAATAAACAAAGTTAGCTTCAGGAATCATTTGGAACACCTTTAAAGAGCTTAAAGAACCAGAATTCTTAGCCATATCTGAACATTTTGGCGTTCCAAGTTTCCCAATAGGTCCGTTTCATCAGTACTTGCGGCTATTAAAATAATGATGCTTAGACATAATTTGATGTAGTTAAAGTGAATAATTGAATTAATGGGTTAGACGTGATTAAATGGTTATGACACATAGTGAATAATGTTAGTGTGTATGTGATATAAGTCCATGGTGGACTAGATACGTTTAATAATAAGATCATCGTGCAGCTTGATAGTTTCGATGATCGTTAAATAATTATGTAAATGATAGGTTTTTGGAATTTAAAGGTTGTCTAAGTATGTTTAAATGTGTGTTACTGTAGCATTATCAAGATATGAGTATGTGATAAATGATATAATGGCTTATGGAATGGAGTAATTAGAAAATCGTTGTGGTATGAAGTTATAAATAGATAATGTAATGATGTATGACTTGTGTGGTATTAATGACAAACATATGGTCTCATTAGTACTTTGTGTCTGGTGATTGATCAAGATTTTGGTATTAGAGAGGGTTAATAGCGAGTTAAAGTATTTGATGTATAAGCATGAAAAAGTAGTAATGATTGAGTGTCTTAGAGCATCGTGTGATGAACGCAAAATTGAAATTTGGCGCATTGCTTGCCATGTGTCGAATGATCTAAAATTTATGAATAATTAAGGCATGATGAATTAATGAAAGTTATCAAATTGGAAAAGGCATGATGATTGTGTAAAGAATGAGGTATAACGATATTGCTTAGGTGCTTAAATATTTAAAATGCGGAGAGTAAATATGATGTTATAGTGTTGCCCCTAATATTGCTATAGTATGGTTAGTGTGCCCCATTGGCCATGCTTCTTATAAAATGGTTATACCATGTATTTTCTAAGCAATCTTTTATGTGTTCTAGTTGATGACTTATGTAAGGTTTATATGTGGAGTAAAGTCGGGTAGACTAAGGTTGTAATAGTATAGATGGTGAAAATGGTCAACAAGGGTTGACGGGTGAAAGTTATAGTGAGATGTGTAAATGCATAGAAAATGTGTAAATATTATAATAGGCAGGTATCGTATACCCTATGAGCTTGTCTATAATTAAAATTAAAAATGAGCATAATTTGTGTGCGTGGTAAAATTGCTTAAAGCAATGTTAAAATGTTAACAGCTTGGATCCAGTGTGTTGTTACAGATAACTCGGGAAAGTGTTATAGTGGTTGTAAAAAGAAATCCTCCGGAGGGATGTATTCCATTAAATCTTATGGGATGCATTGCCTTATGGAATGCATTACCTAAAATTTTATGGAATATGTTATAGTGATTCTACGGGATGTGCTATAGCCCCGAGTAAGGAAATGAATGTTATAAAAATCCTTCGGGATGAAATGAATTGCCTTCACTGGCAGAGATTGCCTACTTCATTTATATATTATTCCCCTCAGTGAATGTTATAGTAAGATTGATCCAACACTAGAAAAGCTTACATAACAAGACACTTCCTATCCTCTAAACAAGAACATAAACCACTACTCATAAGATAACATTAGACTCCTATGAAAACAAAATTACTTCCTAGCACGACCTTAGAGCTTAATATCATACATGTCATAAGAAAGCCTCCAATTGCCCTGGAAGATCGTAAATCTGATCAGCATAGTCCTCATAATCATCTTCAAGCTCGTGTGACCACCACCTGTCGATGAAAGGAATTTAGACATAGGATTATCAAATAAGTTCACTGACTCATCGAAAGTGTTAACAACCTCCTCCTGATCACTGTCTGAATCAACTATCTTTCCCACCTTGGCAAATGGGTTAACCCTCTTAGTAGAAGAAGTATTCGAAGAAAAAGAAGAACTAGGCTTACTAGCCGCAACCTGCTCATTCTCTTTCAAATCACTCACAAACGGTTCTTGTGATACATTACCACCATCCACCTTAGCTTCCTTTTTATTACCCGGATAATCAACCTTTTTAAGATGAAGACCATCATCATCCACAAGAGTAGCTTTCCCATAAATAATTAGCTTTTCAAGCTTCCCAATTTTCTCAACAATAGGAGTAGGACAAGGAATACCAGCCCAATCCTTAGTCCCACTCTCATTAGGGATGCCACATTCATTAGTATCGATCAAATTAAGGGCATCAAAGGGATTCGATGTAGCAATCTTCGTCCTACTTGTACTAGCCACTTCTGCGGCCTTCTTCTTTGTACCATCCCCTTCTTGGATGATGCCTCTTTATGTAAGTAACGAATTATAGATATGTGGACTTATGTATTTGTTAATACAAATAATGTCAAAAACGTTATTTGCATTATTCGGTCTCTTTAAGTTTTGATAATCACAAAATATGAAAATACGTTACGTAAAACTACACTTGATAAGTTTTTAGTCGAGAAAAATCGTTTCAACAACACACCGACTACAACATCTCTTTAAGTATGTACAAACACAATACCGACATTAGTAAAGGGATCAAAGAATTTATTTATCTCAAAACTTCACATTTTTATGTGACAAAACAATTTTTGGGTAAAGGGTTTTTTACCCTGGTAATGGTATAAATCAAAAAAGGTCCACGTGATATGGTAAAGCACCAAATCGAATATATAGACATATGCACAATTTGTGCAACTAACCAAAGACAAAGAGTGACATGCCACTCTTCGCACAACTCAAGGAAAAAAGGATCTAAACATTACAAACCAAGAACACCTAGATATATATTAACTCATGCGACCTACATTGTTTAGAACCAGAGATTGAGGTAATTTCCAGTCATCCATAAAATCTTCCACCTGTGTTGACTTCTTAAAGCGGTACGATAGCAGCTTAAGACGAACAGTAGCCAGGATAACATCAATAAGCTGCTCTTTTGAACGCTTCCTTTGTTGAAATAATCTTGAGTTCCTTTCTTGCCTAAACCAAATTTCGATTCCTAGTTTTAGCAGTTTTACCATTTTAGTGACAAAACATTTTTACAAGAGTATTTTTGTAATAAAAAGAAATGTTTTATTAAAGAAAATAAATTTGAATTTATAATCTCCCAACATCTATATTTCCCGCCTAAACCAGATAAGTTTGTCACCAGATAAACTTTCACCACATCAAGACAAAAATAGGATCGTATGTCGGGACGGTCCTGTAAATATCATGGTTCAACTTTAAGGGACCGTCCCCCGCTCCTCCTGGTGCCTATAAATACTTCACTATTTCTCTCAGAAAGATAACCCTCCTTGTACAAAAATATTTTGTTCTTTCTTCCTCCTTTCTTTGATCACTATAACATGTCGTTGTGTGTTTATAAGTGATCCCGTTACCCTCCAAATCAAATTGCAAGAGAAGAACACTCATATTCGTCAACGAAGTGTTAGAGTCATCACACACAAATGTAACTTGTGTTACCATTATCTTCTTCCCCTAAACTCTCTCTTTTGTGTATATTGTAAATTGTATATCCGACTTGTGCTTGAGTTGTGATTAGGTGTATTAGGATAAATACAGACAAAGTGTAAGTCCG
Organism: Artemisia argyi; assembly: GCA_030686995.1. Classification (NCBI taxonomy): domain Eukaryota; kingdom Viridiplantae; phylum Streptophyta; class Magnoliopsida; order Asterales; family Asteraceae; genus Artemisia; species Artemisia argyi. The sequence continues at coordinate 155,432,576 of CM060709.1, read as the reverse complement.
TGAAAGTGGTGTATCTAGATTAGTACTTTGTGTTACTTCATGTGTCGGTGTGTGTGAAGACTTGGACTTGGTGTGTGTCCGTGCGTGAAGACTAGGACCGGGTAAAGGTCCGTGAAGACTTGGATTGGGTGAAGATTCAAATGGACGGGGAGATCGTCTATGTGAAGACTTGGAATGTACGTAAATCCAAGTAGACAAGAGTGCTTGTTCGTGTAGCCACATGCGCTTTGTGAAGATTGGTTCTAGCTTGGATTAGGACTCGACATTTCACTTAGTGTTGACATAGTGATTGTGAACTCTCAAGTGTGGTACTCTCGAGTGGAGTAAGGTGAAGAGTGAGTTTCGTGCCGAACCACTATAAATCTCTACGTCTCGGTTTGGTTGTGTTCTTTGTTATCTCTTGTCTTTACTTTACATATTACTATTGTGGTTCATATACAGTATATATCACATGACTATTGAATCAAACGGCTTTTCAAAAAGAAACTAAAAGTTTATTTTAAAACGTAATTAAAACAGTGAAACTATTCAACCCCCCTTCTAGTTTCTATAGTAATCTCGGCATGGCATGAGTAGGGTTAGGATATTAGAAATTGAAAACTAGAACTAGATAGACGTCATAAGAACTAAGATAGGTGGGAAAAGAATAATTATATTGCGACTTTTAAGTTTGAGACGATATGGGAAACCTACGTTATATGTGTCTAGAGGATTAGGTTGAAGGATCAAGAGTTGAGTTGACGTTATAGAATGCCTTGAGACATTGAGTAAATGGTGAAAACGACCACGATGGACAATAAGTGATTTTAGCACACTTGGGTAAAATGTGAAAGTTAGTCAAGGTTGACTTATGTAAAGTCAGACCTTTGGTCCTTGATTGAAAATTTTAGAATAAAATTAAGTAAAGGCATGGCGTGATAGTAAAAGAGTTGACTAATTGGTTAATTGAATATGCTAAAATATTTATTGAATGACATGATGGCCTTAGTAAAAGTCGAGATGTGAAATAAATAAGCGAGAATTGGATTGGATTAAGGGTATTTGTTGTATTATGGTATAATTAGAGTTGCAAAATCATTTAGATTATTTCAACTAGTCGAATAGATTTTGAAAGTGCTAAGGTAGAGTAAAGACTAAGATGTTGGCAAGAATTGAGTATGGCCACAAGAATTAGACAAAAAGATTTTGGGAACGAAATCTAAAAAGGGGTAGATTTGTTACACCCCAAACTGGGTTTTAGGTATTTTATTACGAGCATGTTTGACCAAGACTTTTATGTGTTATAGACTAAATACTATTGGTTGGTCAATGTATTAAGTGTTGAGTCATACCTTATAAGTGTTAGTCAATATTGTAGTATGGTAGTAGAAAGTTTAATGTGGCCAAGTTAAAAGAGAAAGGACTGGGACTACTTGTGTCAATTGGCCAAACTTACCCAACTAACTAGATAAGTATCTAGAATTTCTCTAGACCTTCCACACTCTTCTCACATATATAGTTTTGTGTGTGTATGTGTGTGGAACCAAGGAGAAAAAGGAGGGAAGACATGGAGCTTGGTCATCCTTTTGGTGAAGAAGTTAGACTCCTAATTCATGAGTTTGAGCCCTAATAGTTCTTTCACAAGTAAGTAGTAGCACTAATCTTTAAATTTGTGGTAAAATTCAGTTAGGGTTTATATGTACATTTAAGGGTTTTGGGTAAATGATGTTTTAAGCTTATTAAGGATGTAATAGTTAATATGGATTAAGACCCATTGAATGGATATTGGGTAATTAGTGTTTTTTGGAGTTTTCATCATATGATCATATGACTAAAGTTTGTTTATGGGTTGTACAAACCCTCATGATTTAGTTATAAAATTGATAAGTGTTTATTGTGATTTGAGTAGGAACAAAGGATTGATGATGATGATGCTTTTATTAGCTTGTATTCAAGGTAAGTAACCAAGCTTTAATATGTTATGACATGTGAATGATTAATTGTATTATGTGGATTGATTGTTTAGTATTTAAGAGTATGGATATTGAAGTTTGAATGTGGAAAGGGAGCTAGGCTAGAAAAGCTTTAGTTAAGGATGTTCTTGGTTTAGTCATGGGACTGAGCAAGGTAAGTATATGGTTGTGATTTATGTTTTCTTGATAAGCTTAATTGAGTTATGATGCTTTGTATGCAAGTGATTGAAGTTAAGTTATTAAGAATACAAGTGTTATATGTAATTGACTAAGTGTTATGAGCATTATGTATGCATATGAATTGATTATTTTATAGATGATACTGTATTATTGCAGGTTACTTACTAAGTGAATGCTTACGGTTTATTTGTCTAACCATTTTGTAGGTTCGTAAGTGGAGGAAGTAAAGCTTTGGTTAAGGCCTTGGATGGAGAGTAAGCATAGATTGAAAGTATTGGACTATGCGTAGGAACATAGAAGTGGATGACAAGCTCAAAGTGAAGTTAAACCCCCAAGTGTCGTTTGGTGTTAATGTAGAGTCCTGGTTATGGTTTATGAGTCATTTTATAGGTCTTAAAGTATGTTACATAATTGTGCTTAAGTTGTGTTTGAAAGTAGGTCAAAACGACCCGTCATTTTGTAAAACACGTTTCCGCGAGTCATTTGGACCAAGTTTACGCATTTAAATGATATATATATGATGTTTTAATAAGTTCTGGAAAGTTTGATAAATTATCAAGTTTGGGAAGTTGGTTTTTCAAAAAAAGTATAAACATGTGGAGTCGGGTTGACAGGTTGCTGCAGCCGGGCGGCTGGAAAGCCATGTCGAGCGGCTCAGCCATTTTAGTAGATTGTTGTTAATTTTCTAAAAATCATATCTTTTAAATCATAAATTTTTAGGAGTCGTGCCACATATTGATTTGAAGGTATTTGAGTCTAGTTTCGGAAAAAGTTTTAATTTTGGTCAAATCGGTAGAGGGGCATTTCAAACTATTAGCTCATCCAGCAACATGATGTTTTTGGATTCATAATGGATGGAATTCGACATTAGAAAGCATATGTGAAGGAGTTCGTATGGTCTCTTCGCCTTGTTTTTTTGATCAACCAATAAATGCAAGATATGTAAATGACATTTGGAAGATTGGAGTTTAGTTGGAGAATGGGTTCGAAAGGGTAGACATTGAGATGGCCATCAAAAAAGTAATGATGAGTAAAGATGGAAAAGAAATACGAGAGAGAATCAAGTGTCTAAAGGAGAAGGTAAACCATTCTCTCGATAAAGGTGGCTCCTCTCATCAGACATTGAAGAGCCTAGTTGATTATATTTCATCGTTCTGATGAGGAATATGAAGAACTAGAGTGAAATGAAGCTTTATTAAGCATTTGTTAATTTGAAAACATTTTGAATTGCAATTGAAGTAAGGAAATTGCTGAATATCCATTTCCCCACAGGTGACCGAATCATACTACTTAAAATTTCTAAATGATAAGACGAGGGAATCATGCTACTTGACCGGTAAATGGATATAACGATCCTAGGTTTATATGGCATATGGGATTGCTAAATAAGTACATCTCTTTATTATTGAGCCTAACTATGATCCTAACCTTTGTGGAAGGCTAGGGGTAGTCTTAGACTCTTACAAATATTTCGGATTGCATTAAAAACTAGTTTACATTTAAATATTGTGTTTTGATATAACATGTAATCTATTTTAAATATTTGGATCTGATCAAAATGCCATAAATCAGTAATGACAAGGTCTGCTTAACTTCTTGTTCTTCGGGATATATTTTTAACTATATATTGAAAAGTTGGAAAAGGAATAAGAAAAATTCACCTAGGGCACCATCCGTGTTTTCGACTTTAAACTTGCCATATTTCAATCATTCATCAGCGTTAGTTTGTTGCTCCGTCGTACAATGTGGTGAACACCGATAGCATCTTCAATCGTCACAACACTAAAATACCTAATTATGTTATGTTAAAAAGATTAATATATGGGGATAGCTTGGATACAATTTTTGTAGCCAATTAGCTGCAATCATTCATTAAAAAATACACAATAAATGACTCGGCTACCCACAAAAAGGACTCAGAGACCCACAAAAAGACTCAGCGGCCCATAATTTGTAACACAAAATTGTAACCAATTCGCTGCACAAAATTGTAGTTAATATATTCCCTTAATCTATTGTAGTAAGAGCAATGGGTATGGTGATAGTGTAGTTCTCACCGTTCAGACGTGGCGTGCTCTTCGTTTGCTCGCCGCCACACCGGACCTGCTCACCGGTTGCTTTTCACCGTGGAAGTGAAGCACAAAAGACAAAAAACTTTTTAAGATATAACCATTGCAAAGGTTATTTTGTGTGGGTGGGTGGGTGATGCGGTGCAATTCGAGGAGGTTTTTATGCAGAAGATGGCACATCCGAAGTTGCTTCGAAAGTGTCAGACTTCGACAAAGGCTTAGTGTTTTTATAAGTTTTGGGTTAAAATCTTATTTTTATAAGTTTTGGGTACTTCTTGCAATTTTAATAGTTGTTAGATATCCAGCAAGTTAGGTTTTCAGTATTTAAGCACTCTTAGACGTTTTTGTTATGCAGTTTTTTTTTGGTTAATAAAAACGAGGTTTCCTCATATCTGTCAATTTTCGGTATTCTTTTGAATCAACGAGTTTTGATATTATTTCATCCTACTAACTACGTACGCTGCATCATAGTGGTATCATATTCCAGTCGATCCTGAGTTATGCCGCCTAGAAGACAACCTCGCGCTGCCAACAATGGTGATGATGGTGCTGATAACGCTGATTTGCGACGGGCTAACGCTGATCTTCAGCGACAGGTTGACACCTTGACTCAACGGCTGAATGAGTTCGTCAACATGCACCATCCTAATGATGATGTTACCGTTACGGACGAAAACCCGTTTGCTGATTTCCGGTATCATTCCCCAGAACGTCCCAATAACCGTTGGGAGCATAGTTTCAAGGTGGAGATTCCGACTTTTGATGGTAGTCTTAAGCCGGAGGAATTTGTCGATTGGTTGTCCCAAATTGACGAAATTCTGGATTTCAAGAAAGTTCCTGATGATCGTCGTGTCTCCCTAGTAGCGATTCAGTTACGCGGTCGTGCATAGGCTTGGTGGCAACAGCTCAAGCAAACTCGTGTTCGAAGTGGTAAGGCTAAGATTACGAGTTGGGAAAGATTTAAGAAACATGCTAGGGCTGCCTTCTTGCCCTACAATTTTGAGCGAGAATTGTACCAGCGCTTTCAGAACCTTCGCCAAGGCACTCGCTCTGTTGATGATTATACAACAGATTTTTATGAGTTACTCGCTCGCACTGATCTTAATGAATCCCCTATTCAGTTGGTTTCTCGCTATATTGGTGGTCTTCGTCTTGAATTACAGAATGTTCTCAACATGTTTAACCCGTTGACCGTTGCTGAAGCTCATCAACGTGCTTCGCAGGCCGAAAAACAATTGAATCAGCGTGTCCTTGGAGGTTTTCGCCAGGTCTCTGATTTGCCAAGTCGTACGGGCTCTTCTGCGCAGGCTCCTCAGCCTCCGGCTGCCCCATAGGTCCCTTCACCTACTACTGGTCCTTCGAATCCTCCTCAAGGGCGTCCCGGTGGAGGTTTGCGGTGTTTTGATTGTGGTGAACTTGGGCATCGACAAGCAGATTGTCGAAACCCAAAGTAAACCAATCGTGGCGTATGGACAGAAGCTAATGAATCTGAATCAGATGTGACCCCTATTTATGATGAGTATGTTGAAGATGTCGATGAAGAATATGTTTCGGGTGATGTTGGTCCTCTTTTGATGTTGTGCAGGTACTTTTTAACCCCTCGTGCTCCTGATAATGAGTTGTTACGCAATAATCTGTTCCATTCGACTTGCACCATTGGTGGGAAGGTCTACACTTTCATCATTGATGCTGGTAGTTGTGAAAATGTGATTTCCGAGGTTGCTGTTTCTAAACTCAGTCTATCTACTGAGCCTCACCCTAAGCCTTATCGCCTCTCTTGGCTCAGTCAAGGTATGGATGTTACTGTTTCAAAACGTGCGCTTGTCAATTTTTCCATTGGCCCTACTTATAATGATGCTATCGACTGTGATGTGGTTGCAATGGATGCTTGTCACCTTTTGCTTGGTCGCCCATGGCAATATGATAATACTGTTCTACATGATGGTCACTCTAATACATATTCTTTTATGTTTCGCGGGAAGAAAATTGTTTTGATTCCACATAAGCCCAAAGGGGTTGCTGCAACTGCTGTTCAAGCCCCACCCCCAACCACTTTGTTGTCCCGGGGTCCTTTCCAGGCTGCTATGGAAGAATTTGGTATGGTATTTATCTTATTCTCTTGTCCACTTTCTAGTGCTACTTCTCATGCTGTACCGGCTGAGGTTCAACCATTATTACATGAATTTGCGGATGTGTTTCCGGAATCTCTTCCTTCAGAATTACCTCCTTTGCGCGATATTCAACATCACATTGATTTGGTTCCAGGTGCTGCTCTACCCAATCGACCTCATTATCATATGAGTCCGAAAGAGCATGAAGAGCTGCGTAGACAGGTTGAGGCACTTCTAGCTAAAGGTCACATCCATGAAAGCCTTAGCCCATGTGTCGTTCCTGCCCTCCTTACTCCAAAAAAGGATGGTTCTTGGCGTATGTATGTGGATAGTCGTGCTATCAATAAGATTACAGTGCATTATCGCTTCCCTATTCCACGGCTGGACGACTTGTTAGATCAGTTGGGTGGTGCTTGTGTGTTTAGCAAATTAGATCTCAAAAGCGGCTACCATCAGATTCGTATTCGCATGGGGGATAAATGGAAAACTGCATTCAAGACTCGTGAAGGCTTATATGAGTGGTTGGTCATGCCGTTTGGTTTGTCCAATGCCCCTAGTACTTTTATGCGTGTGATGAATCAAGCTCTTCGTCCTTTCATTGGGAAGTTTGTCGTCGTTTATTTTGATGACATTTTAATTTATAGCGTGAACCCTGTAGTTCACCTTGAGCACTTGCGTGAAGTGTTATTGGTTCTCCGCCGTGATAAATTCTACGCTGCTACAGCTAATTGCGCATTTCTGTCCGCGTCAATACAGTTTCCGGTTATGTGGTTTCTCGTGAGGGACTGAAAGTCGACCCTAGTAAGGTTCTAGCCGTCGACCAATGGCCCCGGCCTTCCTCTATCACTGAGGTTCGTAGTTTTCACGGGTTGGCATCCTTCTATTGACGTTTTATACCTCACTTCAGTGGTATTATGGCTCCTATCACGGATTGCATGAAAGGGACTAAGTTCCATTGGACTAATGATGCGGAGGCTGCCTTTCTTGAAATTAAGCACCGATTCACTTCGGCCCCTATTTTGGTACTTCCTGATTTCTCCCTGCCCTTTGAACTCCATTGTGATGCTTCGAAAATGGGTATTGGGGCTGTAATCAGTCAATCAGGCCGTACTGTTGCTTATTTTAGTGAGAAACTTTCTAGTGCCAAGCTTCGCTTTAGTACTTATGATGTTGAGTTTTATGCGATTGTCCAAGCCATCAAGCATTGGCGTCATTATTTGTTTCAGCGGGAATTCGTCCTATATATGGATCATGATTCCCTCAAGCATCTTGGCAGCCAAGATAAAATATCGCATCGTCATGCTTCTTGGATTTCTTATTTGCAGTAGTTTACATTTGTGATTAAACACAAAGCAGGTGTTTCTAATCGCGTTGCAGATGCGTTAAGTCGCCGTCATGGGTTGTTGACTGAGATGCGTGTCCATGTACCTGGCTTTGATTCGTTCCTGGACCTTTATGTTGATGATCCATTCTTTTCTCAGGTCCTTGTTCGTATTCAACAGGGTGACTCGACAGATTTTGTGTTGGAAGATGGGTTTCTTTTTCGCTGTGTGCAAATGTGCATTCCTGATTGCAGCCTGCGCTTGAAGATTGATACGTGGGAATCGCACCAGGCTTTACCTCTCGAGGGATCTCGAGAATCTTACAACCCCCACCAGGCAGTGTACCTGATCGTTGTAGTATAGTATAGTGACAAGTACCGGGGGATTGATCGTTCAACTCAGGAATAGTGTCGGTAGGATTAGAAAGTCTCCTAAATTAAGTCTAGAGGCGAGGGATGATTCTTTTTGTATTTTTATGTTTATAAAAGCAAGTAAAATCTCAGTTTTTGGAAGAGTGGGCAGAATTAGTAGCTAGCCAACTAACCCAAATAACTACTAATGCAATCAAAATTAAATAACAAAAATGAAATGAAACTAATTAAACTAGTGGTGTAAACAATGATGGGGAAAGTTGTGTTTACTTAGGTTTCATTACTCCCTAGATATCTTTTACAGGTTGATAGCTTGTTACAATTGCATGGATAACGGGTCATATTCCTTAATACTAGTCGTAGGGCCGTGTACAATATTCCCTAACTCTATAGGATCCTACTTCACTCCTATGTCGAGCCATTAGAAGCTCCTAACAGGGGATCATTAGAATTCTCTTACGCATTAAATAAAACCAAAAATCATAGTACACCTCTGATCATGTTTCTTAAGGCGTTCAAGCAAGTTACCAATGGAAGTCTGCCAGTTTTCTTAAGCCTAACATCGAATACAATCATCTGAAACAACTATAAACAAACAATCAACCCATAATTAACATCTAGGTTTCACTACATCTAAGCAAACACAAAAGAGATCTAGCCGAGCATGTTAAATTGAAGACAAGTGTAAGATATATTCAAACAACACATAGACATATTGATTGAATTGAAAGAGTACTTATCTCAAATTGAACATGAGAGTTTCAAAGGGTTAAAACCCTCGAAAAAGCTGTGAAAATCGGCCTAGGGTTTTTCCCGCAAAGTTGCACACTAATGAATGAAATTTGGAAAACTATATATAGATTTTACAGGGTGACGGCGTCAAGAAGGAATATGTGACGCCGTCAACTCGCCGCCCATAATGAAATCGGATTGCCTAGATCCACTTTTGACGCCGTCTTGTGTAAAATTGTTCTGGGCCGTCACTAATCGTTGGACCATGACGGCCTTGGGTGACGCCGTCATCTCCAATGCACAAAACACTCTGAACAGTCACGTGTATCATCCACTTCCACCTCTTTTGTAACTCTTGACGCCGTCACTTGGAGACTCTTGACGCCATCAGGTACTGTTCCCAGCAAGGAAAATTAAGACTTTGCCATTTTCTTCACTTTTATGCTCCAAAAACGTCCAAAATGCTTCCTTTTCCAGATTTCTCTCCAAAAGTACCTAAAATGACAAAATGAATGATTTAGGGCAATATTTGATCAAATAATCACGACTTCGGGCTTAAATGACCCCTTAAAAATGGTTCATTTTTCGCCTCATCAAATACCCTTACACATGAGATTTGCTTGTCCTCAAGCAAATGCGCTTTTATTCTAATCAAAATACAAGTTAGGGGTCACTTAACACTAATATAAAAGTAATTACAACAAATAATCGTTCCACTAAAGACCAAAGACAAGAACGGAGGTCATACACTAGCACCTCACAAATAGTGTTTAGATACTCACATCTCTCGGGTGTAATAAAGTATATATCACAATATGGAAATGGAAAACATATCTCACTACCTGTCATAGCAAAATAGATTACCATAGGCTTGGGAGAGGACCAAACCTCCACCACTTGGCGTAAGCACCTAGGATAAACTATCAAAGAGGTCTTTCAAAGGGTTATAATGTTAGGTGTAAGGATATGGAATACACGATTTTGTTGGATAAAGGCAATATTTACTGGTGGCGAGTTAATCATCTTGGTTAATTACATGTACAATATGGGGTTGCTAAGCCAAGATTCGACTCGACTTAAGCTAATCAATTAAAAATAACAAAAACATAAAACAAACATAGAATGAAATGGGATGGTAGTCCGTATGTTTTTTCTCTTTTTTTTCTGTTTCTATTTTTTTTTTTTTTTTTTTTTTTGCATACACTCTTACCCTACCATCCAAAATAATACATCATAGGGAATGTACATTCCCCTTACACTTGAATTTTTACATACTTTACAATAAACTAATCTAATGACTTGAATCAAGATAATCAAAACACTTGGAGTACTTTTAAGATTAACGCACATATGGGGGTAATATATGATATTCTTCCTATTACTCCATAATACTTTACCCATGAGTCCTAATCGTCCCAAAACAATATGTACAAGATATGACTCGGCTTAGAAACCATGTAATCAATTAGATAATTAACTAAGGGTTTAAACATGTAACAATAATGCACTAAATATGAGTGCATACAAGGAAGGCTAAGGCGATTTGGTTGCACATTTGGGTGGGTTGTAACAAATTCTTCCTTTAGGTAAAATGCTTAAAGTTAGAAACGAAAAGATAGGCTCGGAGGGGTGTACTAGGGGTTTCGTGTACTAAAAATGAGTACAACGCTAAGGTGTGGGAAAAATTAATTGACTTTACTAGCCAAGTAATATGACTTAAATGGTCAAGTAATTATGATACGGGTTTAACACAAGGGTGATCCTAATGCCTCTTATCATGTAGTAAATCCTACTACACAAATGTTGTCTCACTAGCGGTCTCCGGATGCATCACTAACGCAAGTTCTAGAATCTAAATGCTACCGGCACACTCATAAGTACTGATAATGAATGCTTTTCCTATCAAATCTAAAGGTGAACCTCACATATTTGGGTGGAATTTTTTTTAAGCGGTACGGTTTTGTGCTAGTCATACAACTCCTATCCATGAGACGCTCATTAAGGCTAAAGTTTCACTCCTAAATGTTGTAAAAAAATTTTAATTTGGCGCTAAAATTGCCCTAACAAGTATTTCTCTTAGTTTTATTACACACTTACTATCAAACAAGCAAACTCAAGTGCAATTGTATCCTATAAGATATCATCATTTACCCTCCCCTTACACTTAGGATGAACATTGTCCCCAATGTTCAATTAAAGAATGTAAAAGTAAAATAGGTAAAAGAATGAAAGCAAATACTCCCCTGATTCGTTCGGTGTGGATAGTGTGGTAACAAGGTTAGATCTTCCTCCAAGAAAATGAACATTCAAAGCTTCCTTTCCAGAAAAATAAATCATCTTCTTGTCATATATAACCTGTTAAACCTGAGAAAACAAACAAGGCAACCTCGCGTAAAATTGGCGGCAATCTATATATATACTAACTAGTCCTAGAAAATAATGTAAGATATAATGCTTGTGGAATGAATGTTTGCAGATTTCCTGGAGTTTATGAAACTAAAGAATTAACAAAAACTTTAAGACTCCGTTAGAAAAACAAAACTCGCAAAATTTCCAGAATTTTACACATGACGCCATCAGGAATTAATTCATGACGCCGTCAGAAGTGACCTCAGAAATCTTTATGTTAAGTTTCCAAAAAATTTCTGGAAAAAACTTATGTCCTACTTCCTGGAAAATTCTGCAAAACATCATTATGACTCGATACAAGCATTTGACTCTAACAAGTACTAATACACATGTTCATTTATTATTGTGGTGAATCAAGATCAATTTTGTTCTTAGAAACAAATTTGGGGTTTCCCCTTACACTTAGCTTTTGCAAAATACCTTTATATGAAGTTAAGACGAAGTTTAAACAACAAAATAAAGCATTTTCACAATTTTAGGTTGAAACATGATCTACCAACAATAAAAATAAAGCATGCATACGGAAGCAAATAACATCAAACAAATAAAAATCACACAAAACATGGGTTGCCTCCCAAGAAGCGCTTTTCTTTATTTTACGAGTCTTGTAGCTAGACTCAAGGTCATGGGCTATCCTATATGTGTGAGCTCCTCATTGAGGACATCTTTGGGATCGAACTTGGGTTTCAACTTCCTATCGGTTTTCTTAGTACAGTATGACCTCTCAAACTTTTCTCCATCCGGATCATATAAAATCATCTTCATATGCCATGATCCGTCACCTTCCTTAGGTGGCTTATCCCACTTCCATTTACACTTATCCCCTTCTCTTTTCCACTCGTTCATCTCTATGTTAATAGACATTACGCATAAGAACTCAATCATTTTCCTAAAGACTAGGGGGTCCTCAAAAGGGTCTAGTTCCTCATCTCTAGCTATGAGTTGTTCCACCAAATGTGTTTTATCGATGAAATCTTTTTCTAGATAGAATGGGCGTTGAGGTCCTATAAAGTTTTTTCTATCCAAGGCCCATATCTAGATGGTCTCCTATTCATCTCTACCCAATGTGGTGTCGGTTCATCCTCACAATCGTAGCTATGCTTCCTAACATCATAAACCGACCAAGTATCACCCTCTCCTACCGCTATCTTAGACTCCTTACAATCTATCATGGCACTAGCGGTTGCTAAAAATCCTCTTCCTACTAACAATGGGCAGGTAGTATTACTAACCATATCTAGGACGTGAAAATCTGCTAAAATAGTTAACTTTCCTACGTGAACCACTACATCCTTGATCATTCCGACCGGATGGGCAATACTTCCATCCGCTAGACCAATTAGTACTTCCGTCTCCTCTAACTTTCCTAGCTTAAGAGTGGTGAAAAGAGATAAGGGAATCAAGTTGAGGTTTGATCCTAAGTCGGCTAGTGTATCGAAAGCTTTGGACTTTCCTATCTTACAAGGCAAAACAAATATACCTGGATCATCAAGCTTCTTAGGCAACTTGTTTCGAACGAAGGCGGTCCCATTTTTACCCAATTTAAATATCTGATATTTTTCTAGTAGGGCACTATAGTAGGGAGCACGGGCTAAGACATCAACGACGGGGCGTTCAAGGTGGAGCTCCTTGAATTCATCATCAAGGTCTTGTGTAGGAGGTGTTTCAACTATGTTATTGACCGGTTTGACATCGGATGTTTTATTCAATTGGTCCTTTTGAAGAATTTGGGTTTGCTTGAAACACGTGCTCATTGATTTGACCGAGTAGTATTGTGGAGAAGAAGTAGGTGACGAAACCGATGATATGGCATTAACGTTTAGTTTCGGGTTCTTGACCGTGTCGCTTGGGAGTGCTCCCATTTCTCGGTCATTGAGAACTTTCAACAATGTGTCAATTTTGTTGGTCATCTCGCTTTGCTTTTGTTTGAAATTGGCTTCAAACTTAGATATGCGAGCTTCTTGAGATGCCATAAACTTGGACATCAACCTTTCAATATTGTTGGTACTACCATAGTTGTTGGAAGGATTGTTGTTGAAAGCACGGTTGGAGGGTGGACCGTTTGGTTGGTAACGATTAGGTGGATTGGAAGGATTGTTTTGGTTTTGTTTCCACCTAAGATTCGGGTGATTTTTCCAAGAAGGGTTGTAGGAATCACCGTAAGGGTTTGGCTCGGGTTTGAAAGTGTACCACTTGTCTCCCGCTTCGTCGGTACGCGAGGATGCGTAGTCCGCAAAAGCTTGTCCAGGGAGTTCCACGCAATCACGAGTGTCATGGGGACCACTACATAATTCACATGAAGAAGTAATTTTGTTCACTTGGCTTGAAGGCTTAGGACCTTCGTAAGATTTCATGAGAAACTTGACTTGGTCTTCAAGTTCAATGATCCTACGGTCGGGAGTGCTAGAATTGTTCGAAGGCAAAGTTATTGCCTTGACCATTTTGTTCAAGTCACGGGGATCATTCCTACTTTCGTTCTCACAGAGAGCAAGATCTTCTATGAGTTCCCATGATTCTTCCGCACTTAGATCACGTAGCTTACCACCGGCCAATTGGTCAATGGTTCGCCTTGTGGAGAGATCGATATGGTCATAGAAGATTTGGACTTGGAGCCAAAGATCTATGCCATGATGAGGGACTTTTTGGAGTAAGTCCTTGAAACGAGTCCATGCTTCATATATAATTTCACCTTGATGTTGTTGGAACATCAAGATATCATTTCTAAGCTTGGTATTTCTCCCCGCGGGTAAACGTTCAAGCCATTGACTAGCTTGATCACGTAGAGAGAATTGGAATAGGCGTAATCGGGTCGACTCTCTAGTTGTAACATCAAGGTCTATAGAATCTACGATTTTAAGGAAATCCTTGAAATGTTGATTAGGATCTTCGGAACGAAGTCCATGGAATGCACATCCGCTTTTCACCAACCGGATGGTGTCGGATCGCAAGGGGGACACATTGGCTCCTTGAGTGAGCTCAATAGTGTTTTGATACCCTTGGTGGCTAGGACGGGAATACTCTCCTAAGGTTCGGGGCCTAAGAGGTTGGTTTGCTAGTGGTGGGTTTTGTGGGTGGTTTAGTTGTGGTGGGTTGATGGGTTCAAAGATGTTACTACCTTCCATGATGTCGGATGGTAAAGGTTACGAACAAAGACACGAAGAAATAAGATAGACTAAAGAAAACCTAAAAATAAAAATAAAATCTTACTAGAAAGGAATCTAGCAAGTAGACCTAATAAAAAGAAATCCTAACCTAGACAATAACTATTCCCCGGGCTGCGGCGCCAAAAATTTGATACGTGGGAATCGCACCAGGCTTTACCTCTCGAGGGATCTCGAGAAGCTTACAACCCCTACCAGGTAGTGTACCTGATCGTTGTAGTATAGTATAGTGACAAGTACCGGGGGATTGATCGTTCAACTCAGGAATAATGTCGCTAGGATTAGAAAGTCTCCTAAACTAAGTCTAGAGGTGAGGGATGATTCTTTTTGTATTTTTATGTTTTATAAAAGCAAGTAAAATCTCGGTTTTTGGAAGAGTGGGCGGAATTAGTTGCTAGCCAACTAACCCAAATAACTACTAATGCAATCAAAATTAAATAACAAAAATGAAATGAAACTAATTAAACTAGTGGTGTAAACAATGATGGGGAAAGTTGTGTTTACTTAGTTTTCATTACTCCCTAGATATCTTTTACAGGTTGATAGCTTGTTACAATTGCTTGGATGACGGGTCATATTCCTTAATACTAGTCGTAGGGCCGTGTACAATATTCCCTAACTCTGATCCTACTTCACTCCTATGTCAAGCCGTTAGAAGCTCCTAACATGGGATCATTAGAATTCTCTTACGCATTAAATACAACCAAAAATCATAGTACACCTCTGATCATGTTTCTTAAGACGTTCAAGCAAGTTACCAATGGAAGTCTGTCAGTTTTCTTAAGTCTAACATCGAATACAATCATCCGTAACAACTATAAACAAACAATCAACCCATAATTAACATCTAGGTTTCACTACATCTAAGCAAACACAAAAGAGATCTAGCCGAGCATGTTAAATTGAAGACAAGTGTAAGATATATTCAAACAACACATAGACATATTGATTGAATTGAAAGAGTACTTATCTCAAATTGAACATGAAAGTTTCAAAGGGTTAAAACCCTTGAAAAATCTGTGAAAATCGGCCTAGGGTTTTTCCCTCAAAGTTGCACACTAATGAATGAAATTTGGAAAACTATATATAGATTTTACAGGGTGACGGCGTCAAGAAGGAATCTGTGACGCTGTCAACTCGCTGCCCATAATGAAATCGGATTGCCTAGATCCACTTTTGATGCCGTCATGTGTAAAATTGTTATGGGTCGTCACTAATACTTGGACCATGACGGCCTTGGGTGACGCCGTCATCTCCAATGCACAAAACACTCTGGACCGTCACGTGTATCATCCACTTCCACCTCTTTTATAACTCTTGACGCCGTCACTTGGAGACTCTTGACGTCGTCAGGTACTGTTTCCAGCAAGGAAAATTAAGAATTTGCCGTTTTCTTCACTTTTATGCTCCAAAAACGTCCAAAATGCTTCCTTTTCCAGATTTCTCTCCAAAAGTACCTAAAATGACAAAAGGAACGATTTAGGGCAATATTTGATCAAATAATCACGACTTCGGTCTTAAATGACCCCTTAAAAATGGTTCATTTTTCGCCTCGTCAGAGATGATTCAGGAACTCCATAATGAAGGTCATGTGGGGCATGACCGTACTTTCCAGCTTCTTGCGGGTTCATATTTGTGGCCCTCTATGTTGGAATATTTTCGGATTTTCGTGTAGCAGGGTAAAGATAATCAATAACTGGATATCTCACTGAATCGTGGTATCACTTTCCAAAAGTAATTATTCGACCCTTATTGCCTGGGTTACACGAATATCACTTTGGGATAAGACAGAGAGTTTGTTCTTTATATTGGCAATATATAAGAACCCGTTTGCTAAAGAGTATTTAATGTTTCGACTATTTTCTCATGTATCTATTTCTCTTATCAAGAGACACCCGAAAGAAAAGATTTAAACTGAAGAAATTTGTGTGTGTCTGTGTTTCATATAAATATGAAAAGTTCTATATATATATATATATATATATATATATATATATATATATAGAAATTAGAAAAAGAAAATATTCCTATAATATGATGAGGCATATTCTTAAAATATGATATTCTAATATAATAAAGAGAATATTTTTAGAATATGCTGAGGCATATTCCTAAAATATTCTTTAGATAAAATTTAAAGAGAATATTCCTAAAATATGTTGAGGCGTATTTCTTGAATATTTTTAGTTTAATAATTAAAGAGAAAATTCCTATAATATTCTTAATCAAAGAATATTCTAATATAAAATTAAAGAGAATATTCCTAGAATATTCTTAATAAAATAATATTCTAATATTCTCTATCATTTAATTATTATCAAAACATTTACGGATTAAGGCAAATATCGCTTTTGGGTTTGGGATGTCATTCACTTGATGGGTGTACACTCTGTACCTCCAAACCCATTTCCAAGTATCATGACTATATCTCTCAATTACACTAAATTACTAACAATCCTCCCCAATTTACTACAATTCCGATACATGAGAAAACAACCAAAACAAAACTAATGCGTAAATGAAAATGTCTTGAAGATTGAATTTTCATCTTAGTATATTACTCATTCCAAATATTCGAGAATCGGGGTGTTTTAAGAATTGAACCCTTCAACCCATTTGAATACCTGAAAATAATATACACACAAGTCTTCCAATACTCTAAAGCTATCCTGACACTATACAAGCCATGTGTCCATATCCAATTCATAAATATTGTAAGAGCCTAAAGTCCAAAGCTCCCTAAAGCGGCAAAACTTCAACATTTACATAGGTGGTTCCTCTTTATTCATGCTCCTGCTTAGCACTTTTTCAAAGAAATTAACCATTAAGAAGTAGAAACTTCATCCTCCTTTTTCAGCAGGTTCCGAGCACAACCTTGGGATGTTTGTAAAACATGTGCTCTAGTCCACTAAATGTTCAGCTTTCCACATTGAACTCAGCTCCCAAGTTTCCTCAGGAGGGAGTTGGGTGTCTTAGCATTCAGTGACTAAGTTGGACTTAAACCCATTCCTTTAGCAGACTTTAAAACCAAGTCTCTAGCCAAACCCTTCGTCAAGTGATCGGCTAAATTTTGTTGAGATCTAACAAACTCTATAGATACCACCCCATTCATGATAAGCTCACGAATCATGCTATGCCTGACACCCAAGTGTCTAGACTTCCCATTGTACATCTGGCTATAAGCCTTAGACAATGTAGCAGCACTATCACAACGGATAGAAATAGGTGCTATAGGTTTAGGCCACAATGGAATCTCAAGAAGCAAGTTTTTCAACCATTCAGCTTCTTTACTAGCAGCTGCTAAAGCCACAATTCAGATTCCATTGTTGAACTGGTGATGCAAGTTTGCTTCTTTGATGCCCAAGAAATTGCACCTCCACCAAGTAGGAACACCCAACCACTGGTAGACGAATTTTCTTCAGTGTTACTGATCCAACTTACATCAGTGTATCCTTCTAATACTGAAGGATAACTAGTATATGAGAGACTACAATCCATAGTCTTCTTCAAATACTTTAGTACCCTCTGAACTGCTTTCCAGTGATGAGCACTAGGATTACTAGTATACCTGCTCAGTTTACCCATTGCAAATGCAATATCAGGCCTGGTACAAGTCATGGCATACATTAGGCAGCCAATCACCTTAGAATACTAAAGTTGAGATACAGCTTTGCCAGTATCAGGCATTAGCTTCTCACTTGTATCCATAGGAGTACTCACTGGAGTACAATCAAAGTAATTAAATTTCCTCAACACCTTCTCAATGTAATGAGACTGAGAGATTGAAATTTTGTTACTTTCATGTTTAATCCTTATACCAATGATAACATCAGCCTCCCCCATATCTTTCATGGAGAACTTTGATGACAAAAATTCCTTTGTCAGGTCAACTTGATTTTGGTCAGTGCCAAAGATCAACATGTCATCAACATATAGGAAAATGATGACTCCTTTATCAGATTCATCAAATTTGCTATATACACATTTGTCAGACTGGTTAAGAACATAACCACTAGACAAAACCACTTCATCAAATTTTTGATGCCATTGTTTAGGTGCTTGTTTCAGTCCATATAAAGACTTCATCAGTTTACACACCTTGTTTTCATTGCCAGGCAAGATGAAGCCATGAGGTTGGTTCATGTAAACCTCCTCATCCAATTCACCATTCAAGAAAGCTGTCTTCACATCCATCTGATGAATAATCAGATTTTGAATTGATGCCAAAGCAATCAGCAATCTTAAGGTACTGATACGTGCTACAGGGGCATAAGTATCAAAGTAGTCTATCCCTGACTTTTGTTTAAAGCCCTGAATAACTAGCTTAGCCTTGAACTTTTCAATAGTTCCATCTACCTTCATTTTCTTTTTGAAAATCCATTTGCAACCTAGAGGTTTGCAACCTGGTGGTAGATCAACCAACACCCAAATGTTGTTGCCCATGATGGAATCCATCTCATCATTTATTGCTTCCTTCTAGAAAGCAACATCCTGGGAATTCATTGTTTCTTCAAATATTTTGGGATCATCCTCAACAATGAAGCAATAGGAGTATTGGTCAGAGACCTCATCCCTTGTTCCTTCAATTAAGTATAATTGAAACTCAGGTCCAAATGACTTTGGAGTCCTGACCCTTTTGCTCCTTTTGAGCTCAGGTTCAGGTTGTTATACCACAACCTCATCAGAAACATCATTAGAGATTTCTGAAACACCAATGTCATCAGTTCCATTTGGAATCCTCTGACTTGGTCTAGGGACAGATGAGAATCTATTCTCATCAAATAGTGCATCCCTTGATTCAATTATTGAATTCATTGAAACATATTCATTAGGTTCAATAACATAGAACCTGTATGCCTTGGTATGCTCAGCATATCCAACAAAGATGCATTCAATGCCTTTTTCACCCAAAGTTTTTAATTTTGAATCAGGGAGTCTTACAACAGCCCTACAACCCCAAACCCTGAGATAATTCAGGTTGGGTTTCTTTTTAGTCCAGAGTTCATAAGGGGTGACTTTGTTCCTTTTGTTGGGAACCCTATTTAATAAATAGCAAGCTGTTAACATAGCTTCACCCCAGAACCCTTGACTCAGTCCTGAGTAGGACAACATGGAATTAACCATCTCCTTCAGTACCCTGTTTTTCCTTTCAGAGATACCATTTTGTTGAGGAGTATAGGGAGCAGTCGTTTCATGGATTATACCAACAGACTGAAAATACAGAGTATCCATGTACTCACCCCCCCCCCCTATCAGTCCTGAATCTTTTTATCAGGGACCCAAGTTGCAATTCAACTTCAGTTTCAAATACTTTGAATTTATCTAATGCTTCATCCTTGGTATGTAACAGTTAGACATAACAAAACCTAGAAGCATCATCAATAAATGTCACAAAGTACTTCTTATTACCTAAAGAGGGAGTGGCATGCAAATCACACAGGTCACTGTGTATTAGTGATGAGGCGAAAAGTGTGTCGTTTTTAAGGGGTCATTTAAGCCTGAATTCGAGATTATTTGATCAAATATTGCCCTAAATCGTTCCTTTTGTCATTTTAGGTACTTTTGGAGAGAAATATGGAAAAGGAAGCATTTTGGACGTTTTTGGAGCATAAAAGTGAAGAAAACGGCAAAGTCTCAATTTTCCTTGCTGGAACAGTACCTGACAGCGTCAAGACTCTCCACATGACGGCGTCAAGAGTTACAAAAGAGGTGGAAGTGGAAAATACACGTGACGATCCAGAGAGTTTTTAAGCATAGGACCTGACAGCGTCACCCAAGGCCGTCAGGGTCCAAACATTAGTGACGGCCCAAAGCATTTCTACACGTGACGGCGTCACAAATAGATCTAGGCAATACGATTTTATTATGGCGGCGAGTTGACGGCGTCACAACCTAACACATGACGCCGTTACGATGTGTAATCTATATATAGTTTTCTAAATTTCATTCATTAGTGTGCAACTTTGAGGGAATAAACCCTAGTCCGAATTTTATCAGCTTTTCAAGGGTTTCAACTCCTTGAATCTTTCATGTTTAATTAAAGATAAGTATCCCTTCAAATCATTCAATATGTCTATGTGTTGTTTGATTATATCTTACGCTTGTCTTATATTTAACATGCTAGGCTAGATTTCTCTTGTGTTTGCTTAGATGTAGTGAAACCTAGATGTTAATTATGGGTTGATTGTTTGTTTATAGTTGTTACGGATGATTGTATTCGATGTTAGGCTTAAGAAAACTGGCAGACTTCCATTGGTAACTTGCTTGAACGTCTTAAGAAACATGATCGGAGGTGTACTACGATTTTTGGTTGTATTTAATGCGTAGGAGAATTCTAATGATCCCATGTTAGGAGCTTATAACGGCTCGACATAGGAGTGAAGTAGGATCCTATAGAGTTAGGGAATATTGTACACGGCCCTACGACTAGTATTAAGGAATATGACCCGTCATCCATGCAATTGTAACAAGCTATCAACCTGTAAAAGATATCTAGGGAGTAATGAAACCTAAGTAAACACAACTTTCCTCATTATTGTTTCCACCACATTAGTATAATAGTTTTGTTTTCATTTCTTTTATTTTATTTTGATTGCATCTTTAGATTAATTGGGTTAGTTGGCTAGCAACTAATTCCGCCCACTCCTTCAAAACTCGAGATTTTACTTGCTTTCCATAAAATATAAAAATACAAAAAGAATCACCCCTCACCTCTAGACCTAGTTTATTAGGCTTTCTAATCCTAGCGACACTATTCCTGAGTTGAACGATCAATCCCCCGGTACTTATCACTATACTATACTACAACGATCAGGTACACTGCCTGGTGGGGGTTGTAAGCTTCTCGAGATCCCTTGAGAGGTAAAACCTGTTGCGAGGGCACAATCCCCACGTATCAAGTTTTTGGCGCCGTTGCCAGGGAATAGTTATTGTCTAGGTTAGGATTTCTTTTTTATTAGGTCTACTTGCTAGATTCCTTTCTAGTAAGATTTTATTTTTATTTTTAAGTTTCCTTTAGTCTATCTTATTTCTTTGTGTCTTTGTTCGTATAAGGTTTGTCTTTATGGATTTAGAGAATCGCCGTTTAGAAGTTAGCAAGAGGCTTATAGCGCGTAAAAGAAGAAAGAGGGAAATTAACACATTTCAGGAATTTAATAAACCCCTTCAAATGAAAATTGAGTTTAAAGACTTCTCTCCAACCCCTAAGGAATTAAGTTACCATAGATTCCTTTTACAACACCCTTGCCCCGCAAAATATAGGAAAATGCATGGATTAGGAAGCATAACTTTAGGAACATAAAAATTCCTTGCATGATTGGGTACATGTCTAGAGAGCATACATACATTGATTTAAAAGCACCCATGAATATTATGTCTAGGCTCTACTACAACTGGATAATGAATGAAAGGTTAAGCCCCAAAAAAGACCCCTACAACCCTAATCGACTATGTAATTTTGTCAGGAGAGTAAAAGGGGTACACATCTTTGTAGGAAATTTTACCTATCAATGCGACTTTGTAGTCCTAGAAGATGTTAGAGGCATTATAGATCCACACTTAGGAGAAATGGTCCTAGGGCAACCTTTTGTAGAGACGACTAAGATGTATTGTGATCATGGGAAGGGAATAGTTCAGTTTACTGATGGGATAGAAAAGATCACTTTTATGATGCCTCACATGAGGGAAGAATTAAAGGATATCAAGAATTTACCAATTGATGAGATTCGACCTTATGAGATTAAGGACGACAGAATTGATGATGATGTT
Source organism: Artemisia argyi (assembly GCA_030686995.1). Taxonomy (NCBI): domain Eukaryota; kingdom Viridiplantae; phylum Streptophyta; class Magnoliopsida; order Asterales; family Asteraceae; genus Artemisia; species Artemisia argyi. The sequence goes on along the minus strand of CM060709.1, from coordinate 155,410,502 downwards.
TAGTATGAGAGGAAGCGAACATACTATTCAGGTTGCATGAATCTAGGCCCTGAGTACAAGCGTGATGAGAATTGGGTTAGATGTTTTGAATCAGCACAAAAGTGGGAAAGGAAAACGTAGCCCATGATCTTGAGTCTAGCTACAAGACTCGTAAATAAAGAAAAGCACTTTTTGGGAGGCAACCCATGTTTTGTGTGATTTTTATTTGTTTGATTGTTATTTTCTTCCGTATGCATGCTTTATTTTTATTGTTGGTAGATCATGATTCAAACTAAATTGTAAAAATGCTTTATTTTGTTGTTTAACCTCGTCTTAACTTCATATGAAGGTATTTTGCAAAAGCTAAGTGTAAGGGGAAACCCCAAATTTGTTTCTAAGAACGAAATTGATCATGATTCGCCACAATATTAAATGAACATGTATATTAGTATTTGTTAGAGTCAAATGCTTGTATCGAGTCATAATGATGTTTTGCAGGATTTTCCAGGAAGTAGGACATAAGTTTTTCCAGAAATTTTCCGGAAACTTAACATAAAGATTTCTGCAGGTCACTTCTAACGGCGTCAGGAGTTAACTCCTTACGGCGTCATGTGTAAAATTCTGGAAATTTTGCGAGTTTTGTTTTTCTAACGGAGTCTTAAAAGTTTTTGTTGATTCTTTAGTTTTATAAACTCTAGGAAATCTGCAAACATTCATTCCACAAGCATTATATCTTTAATCGCTTTCTAGGATTTGTTAGTATATATAGATTGCCGCCGATTTTACGCGAGGTTGCCTTGATTGTTTTCTCAGGTTTAACAGGTTATGTATGACAAGAAGATGATTTATATTTCTGGAAAAGAAGCTTTGAATGTTCATTTTCTTGGAGGAAGATCTAACTTTGTTAACACACTATTCACACCGAACGAATCAGGGGAGTATTTGTTTTCATTCTTTTACCTATTTTACTTTTACATTCTTTAATTGAACATTGGGGACAATGTTTATCCTAAGTGTAAGGGGAGGGTAAATGATGATACCTTATAGGATACTATTGCACTTGAGTTTGTTTGTTCGATGGTAGGTGTGTAATAAAACTAAGAGAAATACTTGTTAGTGTAATTTTAGCGCCAAATTTAAATTTTTTTACAACATTTAGGAGTGAAACTTTAGCCTTAGCAAGCGTCTCATGGATAGGAGTTGTATGACTAGCACAAAACCGTACCATTCATAAAAAATTTCCACCCAAATACGTGAGGTTCGCCTTTAGATTTGATAGGAAAAGCATTCATTATTAGTGCTTATGAGTGTACCGGTAGCATTTAGATTCTAGAACTTGCGTTAGTGATGCATCCCAAGACCGCAGTGAGACTACATTCGTGTAGTAGGATTTACTACATGATAAGAGGCATTAGGATCACCCTTGTGTTAAACCCGTATCATAATTACTTGACCATTTAAGTCATATTACATGACTAGTAAAGTCAATTAATTTTTCCACACCTTAGCGTTGTACTCATTTTTAGTACACGAAACCCCTAGTACACCCCTCCGAGCCTATCTTTTCGTTTCTAACTTTAAGCATCTTACTTAAAGGAAGAATTTGTTACAACCCACCCAAATGTGCAACCAAATCACCTTAGCCTTCCGTGTATGCACTCATCTTTAGTGCATTATTGTTATTTGTTTAAACCCTTAGTTAATTGTCTAATTGATTACATGGTTGCTAAGTCGAGTCATATCTTGTACATATTGTTTTGGGACGATTGGGACTCATGGGTAAAGTACTTGTGTTATGGAGTAATGAGGAAGAACATCATATATTACCCCCATATGTGCGTTAATCTTAAAAAGTACTCCAAGTGTTTTGATTATCTTGATTCGAGTCATTAGATTAGTTTATTGTAAAGTATGTAAAAATTCAAGTGTAAGGGGAATGTACATTCCCTATGATATATTATTTTGGATGGTAGGGTAAGAGTGTATGCACAAAAAAAAAAAAAAAAAAAAAAAAAAAAAAAAAAAAAAAAACGGACTACCATCCCGTTTCATTTTATGTTTGTTTTATGTGTTTGTTATTTTTGATTTATTAGCTTAAGTCGAGTCTAGTCTTGGCTTAGCAACGCCATACTGTACATGTAATTAACCAAGATGATTAACTCGCCACCAGTAAATGTTGTCTTTATCCGACAAAATCGTGTTTTCCATATCCCTACACCTAACGTTATAACCCTTTAAAAGACCTCTTTGATAGTTTATCCTAGGTGCTTACGCCAAGTGGTGGAGGTTTGATCCTTTCCCAAGCCTATGGTAATCTATTTTGCTATGACAGATAGTGAGAGATGTTTTCCATTTCCTTATTGTGATATATACTTTATTACACCCGAGAGATGTGAGTATCTAAACACTATTTGTGAGGTGCTAGTTTATGACCTCCGTGCTTGTCTTTGGTTTTTAGTGGAATGATTATTTGTTGTAATTAATTTTATATTAGTGTTAAATGACCCCTAACTTGTATTTTGATTAGAATAAAAGAGCATTTGCTTGAGGACAAGCAAATCTCAAGTGTAAGGGTATTTGATGAGGCGAAAAGTGTGCCATTTTTAAGGGGTCATTTAAGCCCGAATTCGAGATTATTTGATCAAATATTGCCCTAAATCGTTCCTTTTGTCATTTTAGATACTTTTGGAGAGAAATCTGGAAAAGGAAGCATTTTGGACGTTTTTAGAGCATAAAAGTGAAGAAAACGGGAAAGTATCAATTTTCCTTGCTGGAACAGTACCTGACGGCGTCAAGACTCTCCACATGACGGCGTCAAGAGTTACAAAAGAGGTGGAAGTGGAAAATACACGTGCGATCCAGAGAGTTTTTAAGCATAGGACCTGACGGCGTCACCCAAGGCCGTCAGGGTCCAAACATTAGTGACGGCCCAAAGCATTTCTACACGTGATGGCGTCACAAATAGATCTAGGCAATACGATTTTATTATGGCGGCGAGTTGACGGCGTCACAACCTAACACATGACGCCGTCACGATGTGTAATCTATATATAGTTTTCTAAATTTCATTAATTAGTGTGCAACTTTGAGGGAATAAACCCTAGTCCGAATTTTATCAGCTTTTCAAGGGTTTCAACCCCTTGAATCTTTCATGTTCAATTAAAGATAAGTATCCCTTCAAATCATTCAATATGTCTATGTGTTGTTTGATTATATCTTACGCTTGTCTTCTATTTAACATGCTAGGCTAGATTTCTCTTGTGTTTGCTTAGATTTAGTGATACCTAGATGTTAATTATGGGTTGATTGTTTGTTTATAGTTGTTACGGATGATTGTATTCGATGTTAGGCTTAAGAAAACTGGCAGACTTCCATTGGTAACTTGCTTGAACGTCTTAAGAAACATGATCGGAGGTGTACTACGATTTTTGGTTGTATTTAATGCGTAGGAGAATTCTAATGATCCCATGTTAGGAGCTTCTAACGGCTCGACATAGGAGTGAAGTAGGATCCTATAGAGTTAGGGAATATTGTACACGGCCCTACGACTAGTATTAAGAAATATGACCCGTCATCCATGCAATTGTAACAAGTTATCAACCTGTAAAAGATATCTATGGAGTAATGAAACCTAAGTAAACACAACTTTCCTCATTATTGTTTCCACCACATTAGTATAATAGTTTTGTTTTCATTTCTTTTATTTTATTTTGATTGCATCTTTAGATTAATTGGGTTAGTTGGCTAGCAACTAATTCCGCCCACTCCTTCAAAACCCGAGATTTTACTTGCTTTCCATAAAATATAAAAATACAAAAAGAATCATCCCTCACCTCTAGACCTAGTTTATTAGGCTTTCTAATCCTAGCGACACTATTCCTGAGTTGAACGATCAATCCTCCGGTACTTGTCACTATACTATACTACAACGATCAGGTACACTGCCTGGTGGGGGTTGTAAACTTCTCGAGATCCCCACGTATCAATTAGCTCCAAGAGCACAGTCTCTCGTTTAACACCCTGAAAAGGTTTCTTAGTAATTTTAGTCAACATGCAAGTCTTACACTTTTCAGTGTCCATGTAAAATGCTGGGATTAACCCATCCTTAGACATATCTTGCATCCTTTTAAAATGTACATGGCCAAGTCTAGCATGCCACAGGGTAGAGTCATTCTGTTTAGAGGTTGACAAAAAGGCTGAGTTTACAATGTCAGTGACAATATTAAGCCTGAACATTTGATTACACAAATAGCCAAAACCAATAAACACACCATGTTTAGACAAAATAAATTTATCAGATTCAATAACTTGTTTATATCCATGATTATTCAAAACACTACTTGAAACCAAGTTCTTCCTTATATCAGGAACATGAATAACATTAAACAAAGTTACAATCTTTCCAGAACTAAAACTAAGATTTACACAACCACGACCATGCACCAAGGCTGTTGACTCATTTCCCATGTGAAGAATAGAACCATCATTCAGTGACTCGTAAGTCTTGAACCATCTTCTATCTTTGCACACATGAACAGTTGCTCCAGAGTCAACCCACCACGCAACATCATCATCCTTTCAGAGGTTTGGTTGAACCAGTCCCTGAACCACTTGTGCCTGATCCATTGGCTTTATTGCCAATTTTAACACCTTTGCAACCCTTTTAATGTGACCAGATTTGCCACATTTCCAACAAGTCGGCGTTGCCTTCTTGTTAGGGTCAGCCCTTGTGTTATTCTGATGTTTACGTTTACCCTTGTTGTCATTGTACCTGGTGAAGTTGTTATGCTCCACCATATTGACAACAGATGCACCAGCAACATTGTTGCTCTTTGGTTTGTCATTATCCTGCGCCTTGAGGGATTCCTCAATACGCAGATAACTGCCCAACTGAATAAGAGTCAGTTCTTCCTTCTTATGTTTCAAGGTATGCTTGAAATCTTTCCAAGAAGGAGGGAGTTTTTCAATGATACAAGAGACTGAAATAGCCTCATCCATGTCATTTTGTGTTGTGTGAATCTTCTAAGTATACCAAAAAGTTCATTGTATTGTTCTATAACTGGTCTTGAATCAGTCATTTTTGTAATTTGTGAAATTACTTACAAGGAACTTCTTACTTGATGCATCGTCATCCATATATTTGGCATCCAAGGAATCCCATAGTTCTTTAGCAGATTCATGGTTTTGGTAAATATCAAAAAGGGAACCAGACATACCATTGAGGATTAAACCTCGAGCAATGTAGTCATCGTTCTCTCATTTGCTCCTCCTTCGAATCTTTTCAACAGTAGCATCATCACCACCATCTTCAGGACAAGGAGTGCTCAACACATAAACAACGCTCATGCTGGTGAGGAAGAAGTGCATCTTCTTTTGCCATCTAAGAAAATCAATTCCTTCAAACTTATCAAGTTTGGAGAAATTTGCTGTCATGTGCTTCATTGTAGCCGCCATTGATTATCACAGAGATAATTACTTTTGATTGTTGAATATTTTCGACTTTTCGTGTAGCAGGGTAAAGATAATCAATAACCGGATATCTCACTGAATCATGGTATCACTTTTCAAAAGTAATTATTCGACCCTTATTGCCTGGGTTACACGAATATCACTTTGGGATAAGACAGAGAGTTTGTTCTTTATATTGGCAATATATAAGAACCCGTTTGCTAAAGATTATTTAGTGTTTCGACTATTTTCTCATGTATCTATTTCTTTTATCAAGAGACACCCGAAAAAAAAGATTTAAACTGAAGAAATTTGTGTGTGTCTGTGTTTCATATAATATGAAAAGTTCTATATATATAAAAACTAGAAAGAGAATATTCCTATAATATGCTGAGGCATATTCTTATAATATGCTATTCTAATATAATAAAGAGAATATTCTTAGAATATGCTGAGGCATATTCCTAGAATATTCTTTAGATAAAATTTAAAAATAATATTCCTATAATATGCTGAGGCATATTCCTTGAATACTTTTAGTTTAATAATTAAAAAGAATATTCTTAAAATATTCTTAATCAAATAATATTCTAATATAAAATTAAAGAGAATATTCCTAGAATATTCTTAATTAAAGAATATTCTAATATTCTATACCATTTAATTATTATCAAAATATTTACGGATTAAGGCAAATATCGCTTTTGGGTCCGGGATGTCATTCACTTGATGGGTGTACACTCCGTACCTCCAAACCCATTTCCAAGTATCATGACTATATCCCTCAATTACACTAAATTACTAACACTCTATGCGCAAGGAAGTTGGTCGTTTTGTTGCCCGTTGTCGTGTTTGTCAGTTGGTAAAAGGCGCTTCGAGTAATGTCGGGTTATATTTACCCCTGCCTATTCCCACACAACCATGGTCTGATGTTAGTATGGATTTTGTCCTTGGTTTACCACGCACCCAGCGTGGTTCTGATTCTATTTATGTGGTTGTTGACCGATTTTCGAAAATGGTTCACTTCATTCCATGTAAGAAGGCTTCTGATGGTGTTGCTGTAGCACAACTTTACTTTCGGGATGTGTATCGTCTTCATGGGCTTCCTGCATCTATAGTTTCTGATCGTGATACCCGTTTTGTGAGTCACTTTTGGCGGAGTTTATGGCGAATGGTTAATACACAGCTCAATTTTAGCAGTGCTTATCACCCGCAAACAGATGAGCAGACCGAGGTCGTTAATCGTTCGCTGGGGAATCTTTTGCGCAGCTTAGTTGGGGATCATCCCAAGGCGTGGGATCAAATAGTTGTTATAATATTTGAAATTTAAATTTATTTTCTTTAATAAAACGTTTCTTTTTAATTACAAAAATACTTATGTAAAATTATTTGTCACATAAAAATGTGAAGTTTTTAGAAAATAAATTATTTGATCACTTGACTAATGTCGGTATCATGTTTGTTCATACCTGAAGTGATGTTGTAGACGATACGTTGTCGAAACGAGTTTTCTCGATTAAAAACTTATTAAACGTAATTTTACGTATCACGTTTTTATATTTTGTGATTATCAAAATGTATAGAGACCGAATAATGCAAATAACGTTTTTGAAATTATTTGTATTAACAGGGCCACCACCCTCCTTTACCCCTTCATAACTCCGCCCATGTGTCCTATTGTCCTGCATGCTCTTTAACACACATTTAATTCTTAGTTGATGGTCCGTGCACCTTTCTAACGAATCACCAGCAACTCAAGACTCTAGATTTTAAACAAATATGGAAATATCTATCTTAATCTTGTTTTGGTGATCTACCCTTATATATACCACTGAGGCATTGGTCTAATAGGTGGGGCTTTCATTATTGAGTCAATAGACTCGGGTTGGAATCCCATCCCTGACAATTTACTTCCAGATAGGTATCCATCTCCGCATAACCTATTGGCTCATTAAAGAGACTTTGTGGATAAGAGCTCAAGAGTCTGAGAGTCTCGGCTCACTCCAGTTAGTGCCCCACTCTGTCAGGAAAGTTGCTCGGAGCTATTTCTTGCGAGGTAGACAATAGCTGATGCCTAAAGGTACCTGGAGTCAGGTGTCCCCGCCAATTTACACAATTTTTTTTTGGATCTACCCTTATATAAATCGCTTTTTTTTTTTTTTTTTTTTTTTTTGATCTACCCTTATATAGATCGTGTTTTTAGGGTTTGGTGGCTTTGGGTATAGGGAACGAGTATCAATGTGCCACATGTTTCATTAAAAAAATGTGTTACATGTTTATACTAATAGACAAAATATTGTAAACTCAAACCCTTTTCTCACGTCATTTCTTGATTAATAACAAGGTGTGGGCGCCCACCGCGTTGCAACGAGTTTTTTGCGTCAATTCTGATTCAGTTCGTGTGTCGTTCGTATATTTGTCGATTAAATAAGGGCATACTCAATGTGATATATAAAGTTTGTTATATAAAAAAGTGGTAAATAACAAAAAGTTCATGGTAGTTTTCGCAATTTGTTAATATATATCAAATTTAAAAAATTTTATAAAATCATACGTGTGTCGATAGTAATATTAGCCTCTTTTTGTTCGTCCTCATAGACCTTTTCGGTGGTATATTTTTTTAAACAAAATCGTTTAATATTTGATATATAAAGTTTGTTATATAAAAAAGTCGTAAATAATAAAAACTTCAAAGTAGTTTCTGCAATTTGTTAATTAATTTTGAGGAAGTGTGTAAATAGTTGTCAAATATTTTATTAAATTCACTGTTCATTATACTCACAAATTACTGTAGGTGCATTTTTTTTACGGAGTAATTAATTTGTTTGCTAAGCTATCGTTATTGTACTTTCGAATGGAGATAAGCAGCGTGGAATTTTTTATTATATCACTATACCAATATTTTAGTCACGGACCAATATTTTTATTGACGGGCCACCAGACCTATTTCATGGGCTAAACATGATTCCAAAAAAAATTTTGTTTTTTATTCGATTGTGGGACTAGCGACAAAATTATATATAGAGAATAGGACTAGCTCAAGCCGGTCACATGTGATAGTGCCATGTGACAAAGAGAATGAAGAAGATGATGAAAGAGATTTAATGGAGTCAAAATATCACAATCTTGTTGTTAAGAAGATAAATTAGACACAAATATTGTAACGTTATAAGCAATGGTCGCTAGTAATTATCATTCGGGCTAGAATAAATGAATCTTTCAATTTTCTCTAGTTACATAAAATTCGTCTTTGCTAATATATAAGTTAGCAATTAGAAATTTTAACTTTAGTTCGACAAATTTCTCAATTAATGAGAACTTAGGTAATTTATTAATAATAGACGAGTACCTGTGTATAGTAACGAAATTTTATACTCCCTCCGTCCCATATTAAGTGTCCATATTCCATTTGCACAAAATTTTAGGAAATCCCACTAACTACACTCTCCACCAATCAAATATCATCTTTACCCACTAAAGTTTTTTCTCATTGGTTGAAATACAACATGGACACTTAATTTGGGACATTCCAAGATTCTATTGTGGACACTTATTATGGGACGGAGGGAGTAGCAGATTTGTAGCGATAAAAAAAGTTGGTATAAACGAAAAATAATAAAAGTTTGAGGATTTGGTGATTAAACATAATGTTTTGAAAGCCGGTTCGTCCTTCCACCGGTTGAACTGATTTCGATAAAAAAACGGGTCAAATAAAACCGGTTTTTATATTTTCGAAACCCGGTTAAACCCGAAAATTGGTTTTGTATATTTTTCCCGAAAATTCTGGTGTAAGCTTAGACTAATTAGTATATACCTTAAATACATTTTAATTTAAAATTATTTCACAAGTTTTCTTAAATAGATAATTGAATCTTTTAAGTTTGACCGTAACTGAATTTTTTTACTTTTCAAGTTTGGCCATTTTTGTTTTATAGATAGTATAGATTAATATTGAATTTAGACTAATGTTTTTAAAATTTTTAATAGATAATGACTAATATCTAAACCAACAAATAATTGTCCACTTTTAGATTATTAACTTTAGGATCTAGAGTTGCGCCATTCAGACTACTTACCATTAAAAACCTAACTGAAAATTGGATAAATTGGATTATATCAGAAGTGAACTTATATATGTTTAAGACCAGTAAGGCCTAACTCACTTTATCACATGCATACACCCAACTTCCATGTGGCCTTACACATATTTGGGTGAGTTATAAAATAGCTCAAACACAACCTAAAGACCAGCCACAATTATGTCCACTGAACCAAGGCCTAATAACTGCCGTCTGGTACTTTTTCCGCTACCATTTCAAGGCCACATCAACCCCATGCTCCAGCTAGCTAACATTCTTCACAGTAATGGCTTCAAGATTACGATCATTCACACAGAATTTAACTCTCCAAAGCCATCAAACTACCCTCAGTTCGCCTTCAAATCAATCTCAGATGGTTTATCCAAAGTAAAGACCGAGAATTTGAATCTGGATACTACTAATTCTGTAATCAACTTCATGAACAAAAGTTGCATTGAACCGTTCAGGGATTGCTTGACTAAGTTGTTAGAAGAGGAGCCTACTGCATGCTTGATCTCGGATGCACTATGGCACTTCACTCAATCTGTTGCAGACAGTTTAAAGCTTCCAAGAGTTGTCTTAAGAACAAGCAGTTTGTCATGCATATTTGTATATGCAGCCTTGCCTGTACTTCGTGAAAAGGGTTATTTCAAAGACACTATTCAAGAAGAGCATATCCAAGATCTTGAACCGATGACAAATAAAGACATAGTAAAGATTATGAAGGGTGAATCTGAGGAGGGCGTGATAGAGTTAATAGCTAACATGATCAAGGAAACAAAGTCAGCTTCAGGAATCATTTGGAACACGTTTAAAGAACTTGAAGAACCTGAGTACATAGCCATATCAGAACATTTTGGAGTTCCAAATTTCCCAATAGGTCCTTTTCATAAGTATTTTCCAGCGTCCTCAAGCAGCTTAATAGAACAAGATCGAAGCTTTGTGTCATGGTTAGACCTCCAACAAGTTAGCTCTGTAGTATATGTGAGTTTTGGGAGTATAGTTCAGATGGGTGAATCTGAGTTTATTAATATGGCTTGGGGGTTAGTAAACAGCAAACAACGGTTCCTATGGGTGGTTCGACCTGGTTCAGTCTCTGGCTCCCAATGGCTCGAGTCATTACCTAAAGGGTTCATAGAGGAAGTAGGTGATAGAGGGTGTATAGTCAAGTGGGCTCCCCAGCAAGAAGTACTAGCTCATCAAGCTATTGGAGGTTTTTGGACTCATAATGGTTGGAACTCGACTTTGGAGAGCATTTGTGAAGGTGTTCCTATGATATGTTCACCTTGCTCTTATGATCAACCAATAAATGCTAGACATGTGACTGATGTTTGGAGGATAGGAGTGATGCTAGATAACGAGATGGACAGGGAAGAAATTGGAAGAGCTATCAAGAGAGTAATTATTGACAAAGAAGGTACTGAAATGAGACGGAGATCTAAATCTTTACAAGAGAAAGTGAACCTTTCTCTTGAGAAAGGTGGCTCTGCAAACCAGTCATTGGAAAGCTTATTCGACTATATACTCTCTTTTTGATGTCTTCTGATACTATTTAATGTACTAGTGTATTAAACATTAATCTATGTTCTAATGTACTCCGTACTGCTGTATCTAGGGTTTTCACCATTATAAATAATGATGATTAATAAAATTACACCTACGAGGTTTTATGTTCTAACAGTTAATTGCTTCAATTCATTAGAGAAAGATGGCTCTGCAAAGAAATCCTTTAGAATATTTAATTGATCATATCCTTTCATTCTAAATTTCTAATGTGTTTAAATTACTATTTAACCAGATTTTTCACAATAAGCCCTTTGTTACTTGCTACAAAGTCAGTAATGATATACTATAAAAGATTCCCAACAGTTCATAATATGGATTAAATTACAAATGATGCAGGCAGAACAATAAACTTAATAAAATAGGAATTGAAACAGCCAAAGTGAACCTTGATACAACAATATACATTACACTGTTTTAATCCACTGGGGCTAAGAAATAAGAATGCATCAATTCTTAATATCATCTACCAGAAGGTCCAACACTGCATAAGATGAACCATCTTTGCTTACACTTTTTCTAACCTTATATTTCATTTTAGTTGCATTTTCAACCAACTCGCCCTTCGATTCCATAATATCTCGTATCGTTTTCTCAATTACGCTTCTATCCAAATTTCCTTCCATATCAATCCCGACCTTCCAAGCTTTACTGACAAACTTGCTATTTACTTGCTGATCCCATGAGGACGGCCAACATATAATTGGCACACCCTCAGCAATGTCTTGGAGGGTCGAGTCCCACTGACCACGGGTAAAGAATCCACCAATTGCTTTATGAGCCAGTACTTGCACATTTGAAGTCGAATCAACGATACAGCCCCTCTCCTTTGTTCCCTTATGGATCTTTGGTGGGACTCGACCATCTCCAACTATGGATTCTGGTTGCCTCACCCATAAGAACCCTTTCCCACTATTCACAAGCCCATGCCAAAGCTCGAGGACTTGGACCTGCGTGAGCTTTTCTTCATTTTCAATGTTCACGTAGAGAACGGATTTAGGCTCTCGTGTGTCAAGCCATGCCAAACAATTCTTGTTTTCATCAACTGAATAATTCAGTAATGGTTCAATACATTTAGCTTCTTGCCTAACAGCTAAGTGAGTGTGAACCGGACCAATGGCATATATATTTGGACAAAAGGAACGAATTTGAGATAGTATAGATCCATCTAATGCTTTAAAGGTGTTGAAGATGATGCCATGGGCTCGAGGAAGCCTTTTAACTTGTTTCACTAAAGACTTCGAAGCAAGGCTAGTCAAGTCAAGTGATCGACATATGCTTTCAAGATCACCACCCGTGAGAACCCCCTTGATACCAGGAACTCGATTAATGAGCAAATCCAATTCTTTTCTCGTTGGATTCGAATCTTCACCTTCTCCAGAGAGATTCAGAAGATTGTAAACAACCCAAAGAGAACAAGGACTTAAAGTCAACGCAGAAATAACAGGAACTTGAATCTCATTAGCAACATCATACACAAAACCCATGTTTCCATCCGAAATAATACAGCTTACCTGTCCACATTTTTTGGAAGTCAACCACTCTTTAAAAACTGGTTTTGTCATGGTTTCAAGAGATTCCAACAACTCTGTTGGATCAGATCGTGGATGATCTGGTGGTAGTCCATCAGAGATAGTTTGAAGGTGGAAGTTTCGATATGGACTTAAACGAGAGTCAATGTGGAAGTAACGTAGGAGGAGAGTGTGAGTATAGGGAATAAGAACGAATGTGACGTCGTGACCAGAGAGACAAAGGAGTTCTGCTAGATCAAACATTGAGTTTGATGGCCATTGAAGAGGTGATGGGAAGACAATGATCTGAGGTGGCATGGAGGCATGGAGCTGATGATCTGATCATCCATCTTGACTTTTTTTTTTTTTTTTTTCCAAAGAAAAAACTACCAACTTATATTTAGAATTCATTATTGTACTAATAAGACTAACAGATCTAGTTTGCCATACACTGGTAATCTTTGATAGCCAAAGTAAATTACAATTTTTATTACATGGATATCAGGATATGTTAAAGAGACCTTTTTTTTTACAATCATTAAAATATTTGTTTTCCGTTACAAGGACTCCAACTTACATTATTAGTCCCGCTATTTGGTTTCTAGCCATAATGATAAGAGCCATGGACTATGCGGTGTTATGTGCTGTTTAGCTTACAGAATTGAGGTCTTTAATGAGTCGGTTCAAATCTTTAAATGAAGATCCATCTTTTGTAACACTTCGAGCAGCCGACTCTGCCAATGTGTTAGCAGACTTGATGAACTCATTTCGTCTCAAGTTAGTAATATCATTTATTGCTTTCTCGATTATGACTCTATCAGAAGTATCTTTTATGTCGATTCCAATTTTCCACACCTCACTCACGAATCGGCTGTTTACTTGTTGATCCACATAAAGTGGCCAACAAATCATTGGAACTCCTTCCACTATACTCTCCATCGTCGAGTTCCATCCACTATGAGTCAAAAACCCGCCTATTGATGAATGAGCTAAGACTTCCTCTTGTGGGACCCATTTAGCGATAAATCCCCTTTTTTTAGTAGCATCCACGAGAACTTTTGGAACTTGATTATCGTCATAGTCTCCAATGACAGAACCTGGTCGTTTAACTATCAAGAAAGGCTTTCCACTATTTACTAAACCATGCCATATTTCAAAGAACTGATCCACTGTCATGATTGCCAAACTCCCAATACTAACATAAATGACGGATTGTGCTGGTTTAGTGTCGAGCCACGAGAGACAAGACCTATTTTCTTCCCACAGACTGTTTGAGCCATTGGATTTGTGCATTTGAGTCACTGGTTTTGGTTCGATAGCCATACAAGACTTGAACAAAGTATGTAATGGGCCTATGCAGTAAACGTTTGGGCAAACTTTACGCAAGTGAACAAGGATGGATTCGTCCAATACTTCAAATGTATTGATAATGACACCATGAGCTCGTGGCACATGTGTGGCTTCGTTCATTATGCATTGCATTATGTGATTTGTTAGGTTATCACCACGATAAAAACCTGGGAGATCACGACGCCTTAGAAAGTGTTCAGTGCCAGGAACACTTTTTACGGGGACATCCAAATCATTACCTAAGTAAACACATATAATTAGTTGCTTAAGTATCATTAAGTTAAGACATCTTAAGAAAATCATTAAGTAACATGTTTTTAACCTTTACTACTATAAACAGATAATATAACATCATTTGTTTTCCTCTGCACTATAAATTTACTGTTCTGTAAATGGGTCGCTCACTGAACAAAATAAACAAACGAAAAAGTCAATGGGTCGGTCAATGTTTTAATAAGTCAAATACGTTACAATTTAGTCAAAGTTTGGAAATATATCACTGTACCTAGTACAAAAGTGAAAAGTGCCTAACATATCTACTTTTATCTATTAATTATACTAGTAAAAAAACAATATTATCTCATTTTAATCTAATAAATCACAACAACAACAACAACAATAATAATAATAAACTAATAAAAATCTAGTTAGTGTTATCTGCTTTGCCTACAATTATTTGCTGCTAAAAGTATTTTTATATTCTTCATGTTGACAACCACACATTAATATTGTAATGGATCAGTCAATCAAAAGGCCTTTTGGTTACTGATATGTGACTATGTGATTGTGAGATTATGATACTAGATGGTATATAAGTCTTAATGATTTGCTTAAGCAAAAAGAAAAACGAATAAAACGCACTCACCTTTAAACGGAACTTCACCAGCTTCAATCAGCTCAGGCAAGCACAAATAAGTCCATAAAGCACAAGGACTCACAGTCTCAAAATAAACCACAGGAACACCAACCTCATCAGCCACATCAAGCGCAAAAGAATACGACCCATCAGGTATAACAACCGTAACAGGACACTTAGACATCTTACTAAAACAACCACTAACCATCATTTCCTTAAAAACAGGTTCTGTCACGTTTTTCATACCTTCAAACACTTCCAAAAAACGTTCAGTCGAACGAGGATGATCATCAGGAAGCCCATCAGATATTGTCTCGAAACGAAAGTTGTCGTAACGACTAAAACGAGTTAGAACGTTAGTGTGACGTAAGAGGTTACGATGGATATGTTCGGTGTTGAGAACAGTGACAGTTAGACCGTTTAGACATAGTAGTTCAGCTAGTTTAAGTGTGCAGTTTACTGGACCTTGCATGGGAATTGGAAAAAGAAGAACATGTGTTTTAGACATTGTTTTTTTTAAGAATGTTTTTTTAAGGATGCTTTTTTTTAAGGATATTGTTTGGTGATTAGGTTTGTGGAAATGTGACTGTGATTTATAATGTATGGAAGATGAAGGAGGTGATGTTTGTTTTTTTTTTTTTTAGTTTTATGGATTTGATATAGTGAAAAGATATGGTGGTATCAGCAGATTTTAGCTAGAATGTTTATTTTCATTTTTTGTCTCTTTCTTTGGTTTTTTAAAATATATACTTTGTCAGCTTGTAAATAAATAAATAAAAAAAATACCATAATTCAGTCATATATCATATTTTCTTGTTTGAGATAATGAATATTTCTGATTTAATTTTCTTAGAAGAGCTATGAGGAGGGTTTTTTTTTTTTTTTTTTTTTTTTTTTAATATTTATTTTAAGTTTTTCTTTTTTTTTTTGAGTTACAAGAATTTAAACAGAGATTACATTATTTTAAATGTTTTAATTGGTGGAAAACATCTCAAAGGCATTATGATTGTTTCCATCATATTATCTATATTAAATATTGATTTTTTAATGATAAATAAAATACTTATTGTCAGTAAAACAATTGCGACAAGTTTCTTAAAAGTACATATATGCACAGATAAGTTATAATAGTATTTTTTTGTAAAGCCAAGTACAATAACTAAATTACTTTTTGGACTTGCGTGATACAGTAATATTTTATCAAGTACTGTTTGAATACTTTTCAGTGAAGACAAATAAATGAAACTATTATTCATATTTATGATGTTGATTTAGCACTTGAACCTAAATCTTTTTACAAATGGAGAATTATTGTGGTTTAGACGTCTAGATAAAGTGTTGACACATCACGTGATTGTGACCAACAATAGTTTTTTAGTAACGTAGCTATCAAAGCTTACCGTCTTGTTGTTAATAATGAGGATTAGATATGCCCATGTAATCCTATAAGATCTGCAAATCTTTTCATTATGTCATTATCTGAGACCTCGTAGCCAAATGATAGTCGAATAATGATCTTTTCTTTTTTATATTTTGATCGGAACAGCTATACTCGCATTACATAGTTGTACAATGTTTACAGTATGCAAATCGCCTCCCCTTCTTTATATACATGAACTCAATCTTGCTCTGCTAATTTAGTTTGATCACTCCCTTTTAATCTGATGTTAGTTTTTAACACTATGTAGCGATGTACTTAATTGGTTCAAGTATAAAACTATGCATACGCATCTGTATATATAGTTTACATCAAATTTGCTTCATTTAATTGCTCGTTTTCTAATACCAAACAAGAGGTTGCATAAATAGCTTTTCTAGAGCAATTTTTCGATAAAAAGGTAGAAAACCATAATTGCAAGTTTATTCTTAATTCATGCAGCATTAATGTAATCTTTTGCACTATGCATACGCATCTGTATAAATAGCTTTTTCTAATACCAAACAAGAGGTTGCATAAATAGCTTTTCTAGAGCAATTTTTCGATAAAAAGGTAGAAAACCATAATTACAAGTTTATTCTTAATTCATGCAGCATTAATGTAATCTTTTGCACTATGCATACGCATCTGTATAAATAGCTTTTTCTAATACCAAACAAGAGGTTGCATAAATAGCTTTTCTAGAGCAATTTTTCGATAAAAAGGTAGAAAACCATAATTACAAGTTTATTCTTAATTCATGCAGCATTAATGTAATCTTTTGTACGTACGCAACAAGATGATACAGTTTTGATTTCCTTAGTCTTCTATAAGATTTTCTTGGTATCCAGTGAATCTGGTCAATGTATTGAAACAAAACATACTGATGTATTATAATATTCTTTTGGTATACCCAACTAATGACTTTTCTTTTACATTTTAGAATTTGTTTCAGACCGGCAACAATACACAATACTGATAATTAAAAATCTTCAAATCCACGTCTAAATGTCTGAATGACCATGTATAGAAGAATTAAAAAGTTGTATGCATGATTTCTGCAGTGACATCAATAATTTAAAAGATGGAGATGTAGCATCCTAACAAACTACTAGTATGTTATATATATATATATATATATATATATATATATATATATATATATATATATATATATATATATATATATATATATATATATATATATATACACTGATTTTGACCTCAATCTAAATTCATTGTGATTAACTTATGCTGTAACGTAAAAGCCAACATTGCGATATCAACGGATGTAAAATAAATTAATTATTTCTCTTCAGCGAGTTAAAAGTTCAAGTCTCTTTTGAGACAAGAGATGTAGTATATATGATGCACTACAAAAAAATTGTCATCTAACGCACATATAAAAATATCACCATATAAAAATATCACTGAAAGAAAAAAAGCTATCACTAAAAGTAGAAAAGTGTTACCAAATATATAAAATAAGTGTCACTAAAAATTTTATATGCTTCTCTCACACAGTCACATTTTAAAAAATTGTAAATAAAAGTCCGTTAGATAAAAGTCTATTTATAGTGACACACAAAAGTGTGAGTACATTGTGACACATTTTGCTTATATGAAGTGTCATTAAAATATCAAAATTTTAGGTTTTTGCTCATACTTTTTAAAAAATGTTACTAAAAGGTTAGATTCAATGATATGAATGTCTATTTTGTTGCAGTGTGTGTTGTTAAAAACTAGCCCTTTAATTATGATGTTACAAATGAATTTATTTTAGTATCCTTAGCTTGTGGTTTGTACTCTGATGAGATAACCCATTTAAATGAAATGGTGATTCATGTTCTAGAAGAGAAATCCATGTGCAGGGATATCTGATTGGATAACGGATATCTCATGGCAAAAGGAATATTTGATCTCTTAATATTTGATTAGATTTTAGATTATATTCGATTCCCTCTCCAGTGGTTCTCTCTTAACAGTTGCCTCCTATAAATAGGATGCATTTGAGACAATGAGGACACAACCTACACTACTTCACTTCTTCTACTAAATCTTCTTCATGTTATTATGAAAAGAGGAGCATGAGTAAAGGGAAGATATCCCAAATAACTTTAACTTCTCTCAAACAAAGTCATTAGATCCCAACTCGGAAATGTGGCGTAAAACTACATATATAATATGAAGTTACCTTAGGGGAATCGCCACCCGAGAAAATATTAATAACCCCCGTGTCCTTTGACGTACTATCTTTAGAAACTCATAGCCTTTCATACAAGACACCAATACCTCTCAATCTCTATTACATTCTAGTGCATACACTATATATGCTCAATATTGACTTGATCGTCGGAGGGGGTTCCCCCGAGCTCAGCCCGGGGACCTCTCTAACGATGTTTCTTTGTCTTTGCAGCACTGTTACCGAAGACCCTAAAGTCAAGGTCAAGCTCAGTCAAACGGTCAGGTCATCACCTTGACGAAAATGCGGATTTTGGTAACATCATACTCCTAATCTATATTCTAGCAAACCCCGCTGATTCACACTAAATTGACCACGGGATAATTCCTTAGTGGCGCTAACTAAGGGGTATTTCTTTTTCACTTAATGAGTTAGCCCAAACTCATCTTAAAACTACTTAATTTAATAAACAACCCCTAATTAGTGATCTATCATATGCTCACCAAAAGAAATTTCTATCCGTAGACTAAGGTGTCGTTTGTTTTTTCACAATAAGCACTTTTTTCCTCTTTTCACTTCTTTTGTCTGCAGGAGGGCAGAGGTTTTTGTTTGTTTTTTTGCAGACATAAGTGCTTCTTTTCACTTCTTTCATCTTCTAAATTTCAGACATTATCTTTCACTTCTTACCTATTCTTTCACTTCTTGCCTCTTCTTTCACAAACCTTACATCTCTTTCTCAATATCCGTTTTTATACGTTTTCGTTTGATTTTTTTACGTTTTCATCCGTTTTTTTACGTTTTCAATAGTTTTTTACGTTTTCGACTGAATTTTTAAGTTTTAGTCTGTTTTTTACGTTTTTGCTCGTTTTTTAACGTTTTCGTCCATTTTTTTACGTTTTTGCCCATTTTTTTTACGTTTTCGCCCGTTTTTTTTACGTTTTTCCTCCATTTTTTTACGTTTTCGCCCTTTTTTTTACATTTTCGTCTAATTTTTTACGTTTTCGTCCGTTTTTTTAAGTTTTCATCTTTTTTTTACGTTTTCGCCCTTTTTTATGTTTTCGCCCTTTGTTTTACGTTTTCGTCCATTTTTTTACGTTTTTGCCCGTTCTTTTACATTTTCGCCTTATTTTTTTACGTTTTCGTCTTTTTTTTTTACGTTTTCATTCGTTTTTTAGTTTGTTTTTGTCAGTTATTTTTACGTTTTTGTATATTTTTATATTTTCATCGGTTCTTGTCTGTTTTATTACGTTTTCGACCATTTTTTACGTTTTTGTTTGCTTTTTTAATGTTCTCATCTGTTTTTTTACGATTTCAACCGATTTTTACTTTTTCTTATATCATTTTCACATTTTCGTATTTAATTACGTTTTCGTCTTTTTTTTTACGTTTTCGACCTTCTTCTTACGTTTTCTTACGTAAGAAAACGTACAATAACGTAAAAACGTACAAACAGATAAAATCATATGAAAACGGATGAAAACGTAAAAAAAACAGACAAGAACGTAAAAAAACGGACGAAAATGTAAAAAAGGTCAAAACGTAAAGAACAGACGAAAACGTAAAAAACCGGATGAAAACCTAAAAAAACTGACATAAAAGTAAAGAAGGTCGAAAACGTAAAAAACGTTAAAAAAATGGATGAATACGTAAAAAAACTGACGAAAACATAAAAAGGCGGTCGAAAACGTAAAAACAAACGAAAATGTACAAAAAAATAGGCGAAAATTTAAAATAGACAAACATAAAAAACGGTCGAAAATGTAAAAAAATATAGCAAAACGTAAAAAATGGACGAAAACGTAAAAAAACATACGAAAACGTAAAAAAAATGGATGAAAACGTAAAAAAAAGACGAAAACGTAAAAAAAAACATACGAAAATGTAAAAAAACGGAAGAAAACGTAAAAAAATAGACGAAGTTGTAAATAAACAGAAAAAACGTAAAATAACGGTCGAAAACGTAAAAAACATAAAAGCGTACCAAAATGTAAAAAAACGGACGAAAACGTAAAAAAAACTAGTGAAAAAAAGAAAAAGGAAAGGAAAAAAAAAAGTATTTTAATAGCACAAAAAAATACTAGTGAAAAAAAGAAAGAAAGAAAAAAGTACTTCAGTACCACAAAAACAAAGGGTCTTGTTCTTGTAGATGAAGAGCTTATGTGCACCTCTTCTTCTGCAGACATGGTTTGCAGATAAAGAGGTAAAAGCTCTGAAAAAACAAACGACGCCTAAGATAAAAATTAAATGTGTTCCTGCTAGGTGCAAACAACCTTAAGCGGTCACGCTAACCTCCTGAAAGGGGAGGGCTTCACCTGGTTTGAGTCTGTGTGGTGGTGGGTTCAAAACCGGTGGATTAGTCGGCCAAAAAGTCGGAAACCATGGTTATAAATAAATAAATAAATAAATAAAAAAAAAAAAAAAAAAAAAAATGTTACTTGTAAATTTTCCCATCTCTCAAACCATGTAGGCTGCACAGTGATTGTTTTTTTCCTGTGGGATTAATCCAGTTTGTAAGACCAATGCTAATGGGCGTCGCATTTGGCAAAGCAACCCCAAAACCAACGCGTTGCCCCCATTAATTAGCTTCGTCCCAACCAACGCGTCGCCCTCCAACTTTTTTCAAAACTCGGTTGCATCACCAACCGAAACAATTGAATATTTGTGTGTGTGCGACGCCAAGAGAAAGAGAGGCAAAGAGGTGAAAATTTCGTTGTGTTTGTTGTACTTTTGCAAATATGTGTTGGGTTTGTTTCAGCAGACTATAACCATGAAGAAGAATTGAAGATGATCTCACAGTGGGTTGACATCTTTGAAAGTTGATGTTTATATGGATAACATGTGAACACGTGGTGTGGAAATTTGATCTCGAAGTGAATAAGTGAACACGTGGTGTTGATTTATATTGTTGCATGAACATTGAACTGTACAACGTGAACTTGCTTATGGTAAAAATTTAAAAAAAAAAAAAAAAAAAAGAAAAAAGAAAAAATGGGGTCGCTTTTATGGTCACCACTAGCTAATTGTGGTTGGGGTGGAGTTGTGGAGAGAGAAAGCTGACGTGGTGCTGACGTGGCGGGGTTGCTTTTGTGAAAATGGCGTTGCCATTAGCATTAGTCTAAGAATAACTTAAAACATTACGAATGTCAAGATCTCCTAGAGTCTTAGCTAGACGGCCCAACACAATGTGACAATCTTTTATTACATATGTCTCCTTACCGGCCGGTGTGTGATTATTGAAATATAGTTCTAAATTTTTTTTTTTTTTTTTTTTTTTTTTTTTTTTTTTTTTTTTTTTTGGTAACCATGATTTCCGACCTTTTGGCCGACTAATCCACAGGGTTAGAACCACCGCCACATAGACTCAAACCAGATAAAGCCCTCCCTTTTCAGGTAAACCGCCATATAG
Organism: Artemisia argyi; assembly: GCA_030686995.1. Classification (NCBI taxonomy): domain Eukaryota; kingdom Viridiplantae; phylum Streptophyta; class Magnoliopsida; order Asterales; family Asteraceae; genus Artemisia; species Artemisia argyi. The sequence continues at coordinate 155,388,711 of CM060709.1, read as the reverse complement.
TTCTAAATGTTAGTTAGTGATTCAACTACAAAACGTACAATCAAAAGAGCTCTCAGACGTTAGTGTCCAAATTTTGCAATATAATTATAAGAATGTCTTAGAAGATTTTTTTATAAAAAAAAAGAAAAGAAAAGAAAAGAAGATGAAGCTCATAATTTAATTTACATGTAAAGTTCCATGGTTATCATTAGCTTCTGAGCTTTAATTAAGCCTCAGATTAACATATCATGGCATAATTAGGTTACACATTGTGACTGATAGACAAAGAAACACTATGTAAGTTTTCAGCAACTTAACCTTCAAACTCAAACTTAAAAGCCTTGCTTACGATATTTGAATTGTTGAGAGAAAGTTATTTGAAATGTTAAAACAAAAGGAATACTGAATTAGAATACATATTCATATTTATTCGAGGTTTTAATGTCGTCAATTAATCGATTTAGACTAGTATAGGAAGTCCCATCTTCAGCAACTGATCTAGTAGCCAATTTCATCATTCGATCAACTGGTCTAGTTAACTCGTCTCTCTTCCTATCCATCAAGTCCTTGATAACATTCTCAACAATCACCCTATCACAAATATCTTTCATGTCAAAGCCTAACTTCCACACTTCCCCAACTAATCTACTATTAACTTGTTGGTCGGCATAGTAAGGCCAACATATCATCGGTACTGCCGCTACAATGCTTTCCAACGTTGAATTCCATCCACTGTGAGTTAAGAAGCCGCCAACGGCCTGATGAGCGAGTACATCCTCTTGTGGAGCCCATCTCACCATATATCCTCTCTTCATTGTACCTTCTAATAAATGGGCAGGAATGTTTTGACCATCTCCTGCCACAGAGTTGGGTCGAATGACCCACAAAAATTGCTTGTTAGAATTCACAAGCCAATACCAAAGCTCAATAAGGTCATCTCTATTCAACATGGTCATACTTCCAAAACTAACATAAATAACAGACTTTGGCGCTTGCTCATCTAACCACGTCATGCAAGTACGATCTTCCTCCCATAGACTATTTGATGATCTAGGTGGCGATGACATGTGGGATTCTAATCGTGATTTTAGGTTGGCATGTAGAGGCCCAATAGCATATAGATTTGGAATGTGCTTGCGAATTTGTGTTAAAGCAGATTCTTCTAAGTCTTCAAAGGTGTTGAGTATAAGCCCATTTGCTCGATAAGTCTCTTGTGTCTCAGACATTACAACTTGAAAACCTTGGTCTGATAGATCACTAGCACGACAAAAACTAGGTAGATCACGAAGCCTAAGGTACTTTTCCATCCCGGTTACACCATTTAGAAGTCTATCCATTTCATCATCTTCTGTTATCATAAACAATTTCCATTAGTATAATGTTTGTTTAAACATATATCTTAATTAGTTACCACTTACTAATATTATATGGGAATATTAAAGTTAGCAACAAGTTTACCTTTGATGGGAAGGTCGCCAGATTCAATGAGCTTTGGAATGCAATAAAAAGCCCAAAAACAGCTAGCACTAACCGTACGAAAAAGAAATATAGGAATTCCCATTTCTTTAGCAACGTCAATAGTGAAGCACATAATCCCATCAGCGATAACACTCGTGACGGGAGGCCTTGTCCCACAATTCAAGCAACCACCAGGAAGAAGCATTTCCCTAAACATTGGTTTAGTTACCATTTTAATAGAATCAAAAATATCCACAACCCTATTACCGGACCTAGGATGATCTATTGGAAGCCCATCAGAAATGGTCTCAAATCTAAAGCCAGGATAGCATGAGAAACGAGAGACCACGTCAGTGTAACGTAGAAGACGACGGTGGATGATGTCAGAGTTGAGGAACGTTACGTCTACACCAGAGAGACAAAGGAGCTCTGCTAGTTTGAGCATGCAACTTACATGGCCTTGGACTGGAAATGGGAAGATTAGTACGTGTGGAGAGTTGGATTGTGAAAGAGTATCTTCCATTGGGGAACTAAGGTTACAAAAGAATGTAGTCGATATGGGTTACATATTGTTCTTTGGAGGGAATAAGGGTTACATATAACTGATTTTGGTTCCTGTTGTTTCGCATGTTTGATAAAAATGCAAATGACATGGTGCGACGTAGAAAGGATCATCATCTTTGATTTTCTTGGTCTTGATGTACGGAGGTTTTTTTTTATCATGCAATGCATCATATGCTTGTTTGGGTGTAAATCTTGAAATAATATAGATTCGATGCAGAGGTTTTAGTTATGTGCGAAATATTGTCTCTGTATTGGTAACATCATTAAAATTGTACTACTGTTGTGTACTTGGGAAGAATCCGTCACTTTTTAAGTTGCCTAGCAAAATTGTAACAAAAGAACCCCGTGTCATGTGAAGAATTTCCAACAATTGTAAATTTGTAAGTGCTTATTAGACTAATATAGAGTAGTGTGACTGTCATAGAGGTTATTCAGGTTAATATTGTTTAAGTCGTTGAAAGCGTCTTGGTTCTATCAAGGGGTTTTTTTTTTTTGTTTTTTTTTTTTTTTTTTTTAATGTTCAGTACGTTTTGGTCATAAATGGTCCTCGTATGTGTTTGATTGGCTTCTATTTTAATTACTTTCTATATCCTATTAGATATTGATAAAGAAAATATGTTTGAAGTGGACTTTGTGTCTACAAACGCTTAAGAAAAATGATTAAATAGTTGAAAAATCTGATAGTTTTGTTAACTAATATTTACTTACTGTTAAAGTGAGATACGAGTAGTATGCAAAACTTTATTAGTCTCTATATATGAGGGGCTACAATAAAAATATGTTAGTTTATACATTTGAACAAATTGTGCTTAATTTTGTTCTTATTACTATATAACATCAACTAGATATAGTGATGATGGAGGTTGAACCACTTCATTAGGGGGGGGGGGGGGGGGGGGGGGGGGGGGGGGTTGAATTGTTGTATGATACTTTTTTGCTAATGTTTAAACAAATTACGTTAAATAATCGAGGTGCTAACCTAAATTGTGTCATGGACAACGTATAGAGTATAAAATTGCTACAAAAATTTAGTTTCAAAAGTTTAACTCATATTAAACAAGGATATTAACCCGCCACGGTATCAACACCAACAACATACACAATTTCACCGGATGAATGTAAACAAATCATATCCCTAAAGTAAATCTTAGTACACGGTTGGTTTGAGGGTTTTAACCCTACAGAATGACAATGACTATCATTGATAATGTTTGTTTGAATATTTAGAAATTCAATAATACAAAAATGTGCTTTTCACAAGCATAGATTGAAATGATGGAGGATATACTCCTTTTGCTAGTATTTCCGTGGGTACCACTTTGATTTTCTTTTAACCACATATTTTTTAATGTATCTTTTGTCCTTTTTGTTGATGAGTAAGGATCAAATAAGAAATAAAAGTAGAATAAGAAGAATGAGAAGCAACCACAGCCGCACGTTTCAGATGCACCTACAAAATAAGATGCATCTCCCATGAAATTCTCCTTCTTCATTTAAAATGTGTGACTACAAACATTTCTCATTCTTCTTATTTTATTTTCTCTTCTTAGTGGATCCATTCACTTTTGTTGATACATATTTCATAATTTTTCTTCCAAACAACAACATTTGGAATGACACATATATTCATACCATTGTCATTCTAACTCATACGGAAACCTATTCCCGATTGTGATTCATGCTAACAATCCAAATGGCACCTTAGTAACGTGCCACGACTGTGGACATTTTAAATCCTATTACAAAGAAATATTGAATACTTGGGCCAATTTATGCATTGGGCTTATAACTTGGGCCGGAAAAGGCTTACTTATAGTTAACCAAGAGAAAAATTTATTAGAAAACCTCAAAGTTGAAAAAACTACTCACAGTTACTCGATGTCAAGAGAGTTTTATAGAAGCTTTTAGAAATGTCTCTACTGCACACTCATATCCAAGAGAAGCCAGGCAACTGCCACCTCATTCATTCCAATCCTATAAATGACACTCTCGTATCTATCCACCGATATCGAAAACCATACATTCTCAAAACACATAGAAGTAACATCACACACAAGTTTCAAAAATGTCCATCATTCCAAGTTTCTTAACAGGCAGGAGGAGCAACGTATTCGACCCATTCTCTATGGACGTGTGGGACCCATTCCAAGGCATCTCAAGCGCCCTAGGCAACCTCCCTGATACCTCACGTGAAACAGCAGCAATCGCGAACACAAGGATCGACTGGAAGGAGACACCTGAGGCTCACGTCTTCAAGGCTGACTTACCTGGGCTAAGGAAAGAAGAAATCAAAGTGGAGGTTGAAGATGGATGTATTTTGCAGATAAGTGGTGAGAGGAGCAAGGAGAGTGAAGAGCAGAATGACAAGTGGCATAGGGTTGAGAGGAGCTCTGGAAAGTTTATGAGGAGGTTTAGGTTGCCCGAAAATGCGATGATGGACGAAGTTAAGGCGACCATGGAGAATGGTGTGCTCACTGTCGTGGTGCCCAAGATGGAAGAGAAAAGGCCGGAGGTGAAGGCTATTGATATCTCTGGCTAGGCTTATGTGGTTAACGTTTGTATATTAATGAAATAATTATGTACTACTGTACTAAAGTCTAAAGCTAGTTTCTATGTTTCTTTGTAAGCTACGTAAAGGTTGTTGTTCACTTGTTTGTAACTTCGTATGTTTTGACCTTTTGGTGAATAAAACCTTTGTATTATATATAGATTTGCTACGATTTCATTTGTGAAATTTGATTGATATCTCTGTTTGTAACTTCGTATGTTTTGACCTTTTGGTGAATAAAACCTTTGTATTATATATAGATTTGCTACAATTTCATTTGTGAAATTTGATTGATATCTCTCTTGCATGCACTGTATGTTAGTACGTGGACGAAACTATGGTGTTATGCAACAAACAATTTGAAATTTCTATTTTGAGACTTTTAGGAATTGAAATAACTTCTCTTCTAATACGTGATGAGTACATAATCTTTACTTTCTTTGCACATTACACGCAGCCACATACACCTAACATTTTTCTCACATACCAAACCATGTATAAAGCTAAGAGCTACGGCCGGCACCGCCGAGACTGCCGTAAATCAACATCCATCGCTGCCTATAAGTAGAGTGGGACTTTTTAAATTTTTTTTTAATTTATATTTTATTATTACAGATCTGTGACTGGGTTATTTGAAAGGTTTTGAAAATAAGTGGAAAAATATGAGATCTTGTTTCTGTTTAGTATGTTGGTTCGAATCTTTGTGGTTAGTTGAGATAGGGTTTGAGAGTCTTGTATTTGGTTGTAGACTGTGATGATGACGGAGATGTTTGCAAATACAATGGACATAAGGATATACGTGCTCCGGTAGAGTGGTGCATGGCTGTTTTTGGGATTTAGTGGATCGTATCCTTTGATACCATGTACAGTTTTATAAAAATACTAGAAATATTGTACAGTTTTATAAAAATACTAGAAATATTTTAGACTTGAGCTTGAGCCCGTTCCATCTCTACAATACATCTAGAAATATTCTAAACTCGGGCTCAATACATCTAAAAATATTCTAGACTCGGGCTTGAGCCCGTTCCATCTCTACAATACATTATAGGCTAACAAAGTTAACCAAGCTATCAGGGGTCATTCTTGTGTTTTTGAAGCACTGTAAGAAAACTGATAACGGAGGCTTCAAATTACTATATATATAATGTCCCGGCAAAAACGACGTTGTCATTGTCGTTTTGATTTTCCCGCTCTCTAGCCCAGTCCAGTTCTGTTGTCCAGGCCCAACACCTTGGCCTTTTTTTCCTGCCAGTTCTTATCAACAATTCAACACCACCGCTTCCCTGTCCAAAAAAAACGTTTTCACATAAATCACGCACAATCGCTTTTGGTCTAATAGATTTTTGTGAAAACGTTTTTGGATCTAAAAGGTTTCTTCGGTGATAAGTCAGACTTATGGTTTCCGATGTCGAGGTCTCGAATTAAACAAGCTGATGGGTATCAAAGGTGGAGAGTATTGAAAGTGGTTGTATTGAGGAAAGTTGTGATGGTGGTAGTGTTTCTTTTGGTCATGATTTTGCTTATTTTAGCATTTATAACCTTATTTTGTTAGACTTATTTAAGTGTTTTATGTTTTTCAGGTTTGGTTGAGCTTTCCAAGACCTTAGCTGACAATGTTTGTTAATGACGGTTTTCCCATTATAGGTAATTCTTGACTTATTATAGGAGGTAGTTTGCTTTCTTTGTAAAAAAAATTGTTAACTCTATTACGATATTACCTTGATTTTTGTGTTTTTATGTTTCTGTAGAAAATGGGATAACCGAGAAAGTGTAAGTTTAAAGAAAAAGAAGTTGAAATAGATATGATGGTGACACATACTTTATATTGAATATCATTGATTTGTGTTACTATTGTAGGAATTTTGTTGATTGGTTTTGACATTGTTACCAAAGAACAAGAGGGAGTAAATAAGAAAGTCATAAACTTGGTGAAAAAACAGAAATTGCATGTTGTATGGCGCATCGTGAAGGGACACGATGATACAAAACCAAGTTCGCAGCCTCTTAAAGTGCAGGCTTGCTCTACTTAAATGCAGCCTTTTGGTCTGATGGTGCTAAACCGACCTTGAATCCTTTTATTGATATAACGAGTTTAGGTAGTATCGAGTTTTTAGATAGATGTGTTCGATTTTAGTATTTTCGTTTGGTTTAATGTTTCTGTGATTTTTGTTGGTATTGTGTGGGAGCGAGGTTTGGTGTTTGTATGGATCAGTTGGACTCAGTTGTTGTTGGTGGTTGGCATTGCAGAGGGTGTTGTCGAAGAAAATGGACCCGTTTACTCATGTTTTGTTTTGTTTTGTTTTGTTTACGTATTTGTATATTAATTTAGTAGTATTTGTTTGAATGCCCCTAGATTGTTAGGTAGTATAGGTAATTAGTTACGATAAAGTTACTACAGGAAGCAAATCTGATTATAGAGTTACGCTCTGCTCCTTAAGTTCTTAGGTGCAACTTACAAAAGTGTTTATAATTATGATTTATGAATATAGTTATGTGAATTCTTTCTCCGATGTTTTTTTTTTTGGGCCAATATTTTTCTGAATATGTTCTTTCTACAGGTTTAGCCGAATCACCAATCGGGCCAACGGGTACTCATGAATATGTGCAAGGAAGAAGGTCGGTTGGTTCTTTGGTGACTCGTGATGTGAGTTGGGAATGGGGCTGGAAGCAGTGTCACACCTCAAGGTCGGGATTATTTGTTACTCATTGTAGTTTCCTCATCTCTAAGTTTCTTTTTTTAATTATTTCTTAGACTTACTGAAGCAACCGTCATCAGGATCCACGAAACCAACCCGTGGTACCACTACAGGTGCTGAACATGCATGAAAGAACTAGACGAAAACCTTCCGCATTGGCAATGCCAAGAGTCACCTGGGCAGGTAGGGGATTATAGGTACTGAGTAATGACAAATTCCTTATGCACCCGAAACCTAAAATATTATATAAGCTATTCCAATTGATAAGTAAATTGACACAACTAACTACATATGCCACTTACAGCTATTGTTTCAAGGCAATCATAAAAGATGAGGTGGGAATCGCGCCACTAACATGCTTCAGCCCTGAGTTAGACAGCTGGCTCGGTGACTGCCAAAAGATGCTCTCAGAGGCCGGAAAAAAAAGGACGGCAAGGTCATACCAGCAGCATCGAAAGCTGACAAGATACAAAGCATGTATTTCAATACCACTTCGGTACAAGAAGCAAATGCAAACGTCGCACATCATAAAACTATATATGCACTTTGATTATATGAACAACATTGTAGCCTCAAATAAGTGTCGGCTTTGCTTCTATACAAAATCATATGCACAAAAACCCGCCGCAACGCGGCAGGCGCTTCCAGTTTATCTTGACCTTCAAAAGTTATATGCACTGTTCTTGAGAGTCGGTTTACTTCACAGGTGGGTTTGTGATTTGCCTGCTGGTATGTTGTGATTCACTGCTGTTTTGAATAAACGATGTTGGTATACGACACCGAATTGCTTAATCAGGTATTGTTTTTATTATGTTTTGATTTTCCATTATTTCTGGTATGGCTTTTTCTATTATGGTTTTTGATTACCGCTGCCTTTAGTTGAGAGGAAATTATATCGGGAACAGTTGTAAATACGTGGCCGGAAAAATCTACGGTGGTGATGATGTGAACTGGTGTTTTGGATTACTAAGGTTTATATTTTCTTTTTCCTACTTTTCCAGCTACATTATTTTGTTACTGTTATATGTTCATACCTATGTTTCTTTAAGTTGAGACTTGAGAGGGTTTAAGTAATTTTTAATCTTGATTGGTTCAATACTCAGTGTTTCATGTCAGTATTTTATCATTTTTTTTTGCTTTCAGTTATCGTTTCAAGGAAAAACAGAAAGTAAAGCGATGGGGTGTAGTTTGTGAAGGTATTGAAGGCGAGATACCGAGTCACTGAGTTTATTTGATCAGGTAGGTAACTGAGTTGTTTGGAGCTGAATTATAATGTGATTATACTAATCTTTATGTTGTTTGTATATAATGCATCTGTATCTTGAATTTGCAATTTTCGTAGCGATTTACAACTCCTTAGGAAACACTCTAGAATCCCTGTTTTCTAATGCGCCGCTTCTGTTATGCAGACATGCTGGAGAGGTTCGATTGGTTATACATTACTTCGTTATCAATGTAAGTTATACTCATGCATCATTTTACTCTTTAATTAAACAACGGTAAATTTTGTACGTGATGGGTTGTGTTGAGCCAGACACTGTCGGAAGTTTAAGATTTTTAAGCAATTTCCATTACGTATGATTGCAAAAGTAAAGTTCTATTAATGTTAAGCTATTCTTTTGTTAGTTCTGAAAATAAGTGGTATCACTACTTTATCATACCATATAAGTAAGGCGATGATGATAATATCCAGACCAATATCTTGGCTTGGCAGTCAAACCGAGGGTGTCATTGCAGCCATGTCGGGTGTTTGGTACCGCTACCGTACACGTAAATCTGAGCTTACTGTGTATGATAAGTAAGAGGGCATATAATAATATCGTGTTCCTGTATGATGTAAGCGAAAGAGTAAGATAAGAAGGGGTATGACTAATTTTATAAATATTTGTTTCAAGAGTGGATGCTAATATGATGATGTTGATGCTTGATAATGAAAAAAATGATTCGCTATCATGCCAGCTCTAATGTTACAAAAAAGGTGAGTTTATGTTTTTGGCAAATTCGGTTCACATTTCTTTTTATTTAAGGGGGTGTTTGTTTTAGTGTCCTTACGCCTTATGAGCTTATGTATATTTGAAAAATATCAAAAGCCACTTTTTCAGCGTATGAGTTTATCAAGATCAGTTTATGACAAAATCATTAGTTCAACTTGGTAGGCTCATAGGCCGAAAAAATGGTCTTATCAGCTATTTTCAAATATATATAAGCCCAGTAAATAAACTAGCACAAACACCCATGTAAAGTGTAATATATGGTCACTAGGCTGCTGATTCAGTTGCTGTTGCTGTTTTTCAGGCAATCGCTGAACAGTTATTTTTTACAAGGCCAATAGGACATTACAGCTAGCGTAGAAATCCTATTCCAGAATAGCCGAAAGTGATTTTCATGATGTCTCCCAGCAAAAATTGCAGACAAAGATGTATCTATGGTGTGTTGAAAAATATTAAGTGAGTGGTGTAAAACATCAGCACCATTTGGTTAGCTTTGGAACTTGACTGTCAAACTATAAGGCAAGTGCAAAAGCATTAACATCATGAAGTTTTGATGGCAAAAGTTATAAGTTGCAGTGTGTTTTTAAAACAGTGGAAATGTGCATATAATAATCTTGCAATAAGATTGTCTACTTAATCAGTCACAAAACAAAGCTCAAAAAACTAATGGTACAAATAAACTGCCTCAGAATTACATTATGTTCGGAGCAGTGAATTACCGAAGAGGGCCATCTTTGTTTTTTTATAGCATAAGATTAAATTGTTGATGTATTGCCCATTAGCAAGCCGTAAACGATAATTTTTTTTAATCATTATGCTGAAACACATGTGCCATTTTTTTTTTGACCGTAGGAAGTTGAAGAATGGTAAAGAATACATTGGAGGGCTTATTGTTTGACGCATACATGTTCATAAAAAAACGTTTTAAGAATTTTTTTCGTCGATGCCTAAAAAAGGCATGTTAACAACTCCAGGTATATTTGTCATTTCTTCTTGATCTTATGTTGTACTTACTACTTAGTTACCTTAAATGTAATTTTGAAAAAATCTGTTACATTCATAAGTATTTTAGTGCTTAAATCTACCCATTTCGACCCAGCCCACAACCTACATTTCCTCCCCGGCTATACTTACAACGTACTATAAATCAAATATTTCTTTTAACCCACATCATTGTATGTATATTAGCTGTGGTCTTTGCTTTAATTCAATAGGTTTTCGGTGCCACAAATAAGAGGGATATGGTAGAAGAGATAAACAGCGAGTTACAGGTCGTGGGATGAAAACGATGATCCTTGAAAATATATGTTAAAAATGGCTAGGCCAGATTCTTATCCTATAGCCTTATGTATCTGTCTTTAAAAATAACATAACTAATGTATAATTTGTCTTCAAAACATATATTTCGAAATATTGTATACTTGGTTTGACCAAATAAATTCTGTGGCCCAAGAATTTTTTAGCAATTATATTTGGCAATTGTCTTCGACCAATAACGACTTTATGCAAAAATCTGGAAGTGGTATGTTTCAATTATGCATAAATGGGTTGGACATACTTGCATAAATTATGAATCTATAGCAGGGACGTACAACTATACTTGGGATAGCTTACATAATAGATTCAAGTTTTGATCCACAAATGTTTATATACCATGCAATTATTAACGAAGTGAACGACGCTCCGCCGCAACGCGGCGGCCATCGCCCACCTCGTTAAAGGTAAAATGTACTCCGTTAAAACATAAATCATATCATATCATTCTTCAAGAGGTTTTTATTATTTTTTTATTTTTTTTAAATATAATTTAAAGCTCCTTGTTTTAATTTATTTTTTGTTAACATCATTATAATCGTACCATTCGAACATAAATTTTGAAGCCGCAAAAAAATTCAGCAGCATATACAGGCGGCCGCCCTTGCCCACCAAATTTGCAAGTTACACAAGTGAAAATTTTAAAACAATAACACAAAGCTTTTATTCAAGCGAAAGCCCAAAATACATACAACCTTTCTTTTACAAAGCCAACACTAGACCAAAAAACACGAAACTAGTACATCATATTATTGTATTAACATCATACAAAAGGTAACCATATAAGCCTAGCCAGAGATATCAATAGCCTTGACCTCCTTCTTCTTCTCTTCCACTTTCGGCACGGTCACAGTTAGCACACCGTTCTCCATACTCGCCTTCACTTCCTCCATTTTTGCGTTCTCGGGCAACCTAAACCTCCTCATAAACTTCCCCGAGCTTCTCTCAACTCTATGCCACTTATCATTCTTCTCTTCATTCTCCCTGCTTCTCTCACCACTTATCTGCAACACTCTTCCTTCCTCAACTTCCACCTTAACTTCTTCCTTTTTAAGGCCGGGTAAGTCCGCCTTGAACACATGAGCCTCAGGTGTCTCCTTCCAGTCGATCCTTGTGTTCGCGATTGCTGCGGTTTCTCTTGAGGAGTCAGGGAGGTTGGTAAGTGCACTAGAGAAGCCTTCGAATGGATCCCACAAATCGAGGGAGAATGGGTCGAATACGTTGCTCCTCCTGCCTGTGAAAAAGCTTGGAATAATCGACATGTTTGCTTATCAGACGTTGATCTTCACTAAATTGCTTTTAAATAAAACTCAGATATTGTTTGTGTTTTGTGTAATGTGGAAGTTCGATTGGATGTGACTGGTATTTATAGGAGGGAAAAGGTGTTTGGAGTGGCATGTCGTAACTTCTAGGCTTTTCTTGAAGTGTGACGAAGCAGAATGGTTTGCTGATATTTCTCAAAACTTCGAGAGCCAAAGAATGGGTTTTAATCTTTGTCTGATTGCCCAATATAAGCTACTTTATAAGGCCCAATATGGAAAATCACCTATGCATAATTGTTTTTATATTTTTATAAGTTGTTATGTAACGAAAATAATTATGTGAAAATAAAATTATCAAAACCTTTTTAATACATTGCAACTTTAGCTTATCGTACATATTTATGCCACAAAGGAATTAAACCCACAATGAGTTAGATTGAACACCATCTAACAAGTACGGAGTACTAAATATTCTCACATTTCCTAATGTCTATAAACTTCATAAGTTTTTATATTTTTATAAGTTGTTATGTAACGAAAATAATTATGTGAAAATAAAATTATCAAAACCTTTTTAATACATTGCAACTTTAGCTTATCGTACATATTTATGCCACAAAGGAATAAACCCACAATGAGTTAGATTGAACACCATCTAACAAGTACTAAATATTCTCACATTTCCAAATGTCTATAAACTTCATATACATTACTACGATATTAGTATAAGTAAAACTTCAAAACGCCGCCTACACGTTAACCGGTAAGGGTCACGATCCTTTACAAAGTGGCAAAATAATAAAAAGAAGAATGCTACACCAAAAAAAAAAAAAAAAAAAAAAAAAAAAAAAAAAAAAAAAAAAACATTCACAAAATGGTTCACAAAATGAGACGTTAGATAGTAATTGGTGTATTTTGTTATAGTTTCTCTCTTTTCTATCTAATTAAGCCAATCACTATATGACACCTCATTTTATGGACCATTTTGTAGATGTTTTTTTGTAAGTGTAGTATTCCTCTAATAAACAATATAAAAAGTATTTTCAACCGTCCGATCATCCCACCTTCTACAGTGAGGATTAAAAAGACATCCAAATCTGCTTACTTCATTTAACGAGGGTACTTTCGAAAATTTGATATTATAATTTATTTAACTCTCAAACTTCAAACGCAAATAACTCATATAATATAAATTTTTTTACGAAAAATCAATTTCACCAGAATTTTCAGAACTTAATTCTCCATTTTAGTATATAAATCACATTTTTTTTAAATTTTAAATGGGTTATGTTTTTTTGAAATTTTAGGTATTTTCTGCCTTATTTTTATCTAACTTAAAGATTGAATAACGCAAAACTTAAAACACGAAGGTTGTAGGCTTTTTGCCATTTTTTATCTAAAAATTTAACTCACTCAATTTTTATATGATGTGATTGAGATATCGCATTTTGAAAATAACGTTTTACATCATATATTTAGTGTTTACCGAATAACAGCCTTAATTGCTATATTGGACCTAATAAAAAAGCCCATATTATAACTCTGCTCTACAAGCTTTGAGAAAATATTAATTTGTTATAAACAAATCATTGTCGTCAAGCTTCAAGAAAAGCCTAGAAATTACGACATGCCACTCCAAACACTTTTTTCCTCCTATAAATATTTCTAATATCCAATTGAACTTCCACATCACAGACAAAACACAAACAATCTGAGTTTTAAAAACAATTTATACATTCAAGTTCAACCATCCAAAGTTTGAATAAGAAACATAATGTCGATCATCCCAAGCTTTTTCACAGGCAGGAGGAGCAACGTATTCGACCCATTCTCCCTCGACTTGTGGGACCCATTCCAAGGTTTCCCTAGTGCACTTACCAACCTTCCTGACTCCTCAAGAGAAACCGCAGCAATCGCAAACACAAGGATCGACTGGAAGGAGACACCTGAGGCTCATGTGTTCAAGGCGGACTTACCCGGCCTTAAAAAGGAAGAAGTTAAGGTGGAAGTTGAGGAAGGAAGGGTGTTGCAAATAAGTGGTGAGAGAAGTAAGGAGAATGAAGAGAAGAATGACAAGTGGCATAGAGTTGAGAGAAGCTCAGGGAAGTTTCTGAGGAGGTTCAGGTTGCCCGAGAATGCGAAAATGGAGGAAGTGAAGGCGACCATGGAGAATGGCGTGCTCACAGTGACGGTTCCAAAGGTGGAAGAGAAGAAGCCGGAGGTTAAGGCTATTGATATCTCCGGTTAGATTCTTTGTGGTCACATATTGTGAAATGTTACTGAAATGACTAATGATATGTGCTTGTTTAATGGTTTATATTTTTATGCATGTTTTGTAAGGAGGTTTGTATGTTTTGTACTTTTGTTTAAATAAAAGCTTTTTCACCATTGTATCGTGATTGTCTTTGGTTTCAATTGATTAATCTTGCTGACATCTCACACTTCTAATACGAATTAAAAACCTCATGAGAAGAACCTGTTTTTAGTAACTTAATTGAATTACAAGATATCTCTTTAACAATAATTTTGTTTTTACTATAATCGCCACTTTTAGGGATTGGTCACAACTTATAAGGGGCGTTTGTGTAATGCTTATTTAGTTCACTAAAGAAATTATGTAAATCTTGAAAAGCTATAAGCTTTTCTTTTTGGCTTATAATCTTATTAAGATATGGTTATGGCTCATTTGGATATGTAATAGATCTAACGAGCTGGGGCACCCGGGCGTTGCTGCGGGATTGTTGTTTTTAATATAAACTCGAAATAAAATGATTGATATATTTTTTTTTTGTTAGTAAGGACTAAATTTGCAAAAGATCGCTAACGGGGGACTAACGGTGGAATTTACACCTAACTGGGGGACTAAAATCGTAAAATAGTTAGTAACAGTACACTGCACTATTTGGCACTGTAGCAGCACTGTAGCAACACTGTGCTACACTGTTTCGCACTGTAGCAAATGAATTTTTAATTTTAGCCCTTAACGTGGCGCCCTATTGCACAGTTAGTCCCTACGCTTGTTAGATAACGGCCGTTAAGGACTAACTTCGCAATTGACTATTAACCTTAGGGACTAAAATGGGCTCATATGAAACTTGCGTGGGTACTGTTGCTACAGTACCCCAAACGCTTTTTAGTATATATTATAATAAGTTCACTGTATTTCGGTAAGTTACATTGGTTAGGCGGATTAAGATCCTCTACATTTAAGTTAAATACTAGAAGGGTACTCGCGCAATGCGGCGGCTGATACCTGATGACTATTTTTGTCGTGAGCAAATGTTTTTCATTTTACGCTATACATATCCTCTAAATTTTCATTTTCAATTCATACTACTTTCAGTTTCTCAACGCACAAACGGTAACATTTCTTATCGGCCAAGTGAATCTTGATAATGAATTAACACCGATCTCGTCAATAAAACATAACCCCTAAAATTAGTCGTTTTGTCATTACGAAGCCCAGACGTAACCATTAACCTCAAAACAATTTCGGCTAAAATTAAACATTAACCAATCAACAAAATTGCATAAAATAAAAAACTGACATCAAATTAAATAGTACATTAAATAAAAAAAAGTGCGTAAAATAAAAATCAGACGTAAAAATAAAAGTCAATTAGTCTTGGGAATAACACAAGGCATGGATTCTTTTTTCTTCCGCCTCACACGATAGCCGCGTCAACCGGATCCATCTTGTTCGTTTCAATTGCCACGACCTTCATATCCTCGGCTTTTTTTGGTAGTAGAGTGCTTCGGCCTTCAAGTCAAAACAATGAGTGAGTACAAGGGCCTGCAGAAAATAACGGTGGACAGAGGAAAGCTAACACACGGAGTGGATGTGCTGCACGGAGTGGAGGTGTTAAAATGAACACATGTGACAATCGTCGGTTTGTGGATGTGCTGCACGGGGTCATCAACGATCCTACTGGGAAAAGGATGAATGAAAATGTTGAGTCAGAAAAAAATAAAAGGCATAATAATGGAGTGCAAAATGATTCAAAAGTGGGGAAACAAGAAGAAATAAGGGTAATCGAGATTGATGACGAAGAGGTTAATGGGGAAAAGTTCACCAGATGCTTAATTGGGGAAGTAAAGAATAAGTGTTACACTACAAAACTTCCAGAGTTTTGTGTTGAACAAGGATTGAATAAGGTGGAGGTTAAGTTGTTGGGAGGACTAGAAGTTATGTTGGTTTTTGATACAACGAAAACTATGAATAACATACTGAGGAATAACAATCATGGGTTGAGGAGGTGGATTCACAAATTAAGAAGATGGAATAATTTCTATCAGCCTTCTGGGAGGTTGACATGGATCAACATCATTGGGGTTCCGGTTACATGTTGGGGGGAATCGGTATTTCGTAAAATTGCTGCATTGCATGGAACCATTACGGGTTTGAATAATTGTAGATTAGAAGGAAACCAAAATGTCATTGTTGGAAGAGTACAGATTCACACGTATGTAAAAGGGTTGATTAACGAAACCCTCACGATCAAGGTTAAAGGGAGAAGCTTCAAAATAACTGTTATAGAGGAAGTTAGAGACATAGTGGAGTTCGATATTCAGGAGGTAAGTATATTTAATCTTGAAGAACAAGCAGAAAATGAACCAAAACACAGGAATCATACGAATGACATGGAGATCTCGGACGAGGATTGCAAGAGTGATGACGAGGCTAATGATGAGGATGAACGGTCAAATGATGGAGGGAGTGAATCTGAAGACGAGGGCAATGGTGATGAGAAGAAAAATGAACAAGACGGCAATGAACTCCGTCCGGCGAAGGTGGTAGATCGGAATAAGGGTGAAGATCAAGAATCACGGATATCCATTGAAACTAGGGTCGTGGATTCTTTCGAGAAGGAAAAGTCAAATCATGAGATAAAAGAGGCGACGAAAGGCAACGGCTACTATGGAAAAGTCATGTCACGAGAAAAATTAAGTCACGAGGAAAGAGAGGCGGCGAAAGAAGGCCCCACAAATGAAAATACTCAAAAATACTGTGATAAGAATATTGATTTAAAAGATGGGAGTTATGAGTTTGTTAGAAATGGGCCT
Organism: Artemisia argyi; assembly: GCA_030686995.1. Taxonomy (NCBI): domain Eukaryota; kingdom Viridiplantae; phylum Streptophyta; class Magnoliopsida; order Asterales; family Asteraceae; genus Artemisia; species Artemisia argyi. Next base: position 155,371,832 of record CM060709.1, on the reverse strand, counting down.
AGTGACAAAAATGTAGTGGATCAGGTGAATAATAATGGGCCTAGCAAAACTGGAGTGGACATTGGTCATAAAACAAACAAGGATGGGCCTTTTGTTGAAAGTAATATTGAGAACCAAAATAAACAAGGACCTGATGATGATGGTAAAGTAACGCTGGAGTATAATAATAACAAAAAGTTTATGCATCAGGTGGAGCAACAGAATCACGAAGGTAATCAAGGAAATAGTGAGTTTCATTTAAGAGGTGAAAAAAGAGAACACTCCCCTCAAGTTTCGAATGGAAGTGGGGGTGATAGATGCAGAAAAAAGAGGAAAGACAACTATGTAGATGAATTTGAATTTGATGAAGTCAACAGTGGGAATGTGTTTTCAAATGGAAGGGGGAATGAAGGTAATCAAAGTAACAAGTCAAAAATTGTCAAGAAAAGTGTTGAGAAGGCGATGAAGGTGGCAAGACAAACAGAGATGACAGCGATTGGTAATAATGAAAAGGAGATATCAGATGCATACAAGGAAGGGAATGGCAACGTTGGTGTGTTCAAAATCAGAAGTGGGGAACGAGAGGAATCGGACAGCCAAAGCTGTAACATTCACTTAGAACAAGTTAAGGAAATTGGTGAGCTAATCGGAGTGTCCTGGATTAAGGCTAAAGGTGAACAAATGGAGGATAAAGTTCAAAAAGGCTAGGAGAAGCGAGGGGCGCAGACTCAGGTCAGTAATGATGTTGTGTTGTTTGTTCGTTTTAGTTGGTTTTCTATGAAGATAGTGTCAATTAATGTGAGAGGAATTGGTGAGGTTGGTAAAAAAAGATGGGTTAGTTCGATAATTAGAGAAGAATGTCCGTATGTCATTGGGATGCAAGAAACAAAGAGTGGGTGGATAGATGAACATTGGGTTGAAGATATGTGGGGGGGTAAAGGGTACGGGTTCACTCAATTACCAGCTAGTGGGAATTCGGGAGGAATCTTAGTAGTTTGGGATACGAGGGTGTTCACTTGTAAAGAAGCAATAGGAGATGAGAGATTTATAGCTCTTAAAGGCGAGTAGAAAGGCATAAATGAGGATATATATTTGGTTTGTGTTTATGGGCCGCACATTGGGAGGCAAAAACGTTCGCTTTGGGAAAGGCTAGCGAATTTAATGAATAGTATGAGGGGCGCTTGGTGTATTTTCGGGGATTTGAATGTGGTTAGGAGGTGTGATGATAGATTGAATTCGCAAGTGAGCATAAAGGAAATGAGGGAGTTTAACGAATTTATAAATGAAACAAGACTTGTTGAAATTCCTATGGGTGGGAGGAAGTTTACTAGGGTTAGCGATGATGGTATGAAATTTAGCAAGTTAGACAGATTTTTAATGAATGATGTGTTCAATAACCTATGGGCTAACCTTTCGGTCGTCGCTTTAGATCGGAAACTTTCAGACCATTGTCCTATTGTTTTAAAGGACATTGATTTGGATTTCGGTCCAAGACCATTTCGTGTTTTTGATATTTGGTTAGATGAGGTCGATATTGGGCAAGTGGTGGAGAACGCATGGAATAAGGAGGTAAGAAGTATCGGTTCTAGGTAGCTTACCATTGTATTATTTCTCGATGTTTCGTGTGCCTTTGTGCGTGATTATTCAATTAGAGAGCATTAGAAAAAACTTTTTTTGGGGTGGGGTGGGTGAGGGCAAAAAAGTGTCATGGGTTAAATGGGACATGTTATTAGCCACATATGGGGAGGGTGGGCTAAATATTGGGTCTTTAAGGGCAAAAAACTTAGCTCTTTTGGGGAAATGGTGGTGGAGGTTCAAGAGGGAGTGCGGGTCTCATTGGGTTAACGTGGTAAAAAGCATATATGGAGGTAGTGGTGGGTTAGGTGGTGTTAGGGGGTTGGTGGGGGAGTCGAGAGGTGGAGTGTGGCACGAAATCATTAGGGTAGGAGAAATATTAGATGGGTTCGGGTTAGAGTTTTCTTCATCTTTTGAGGGTGTGTTGGGGAATGGTAGTGATATTGGGTTTTGGATAGATAGGTGGGTTGGCGGTTCTAGATTGTGTGATAGATTCCCGAGATTGTATCACTTAGATAGGAAGAAGGTGGGTAGTGTGGCGGAAAAAGGTAGATGGGTGAATAACGAGTGGTGTTGGGAATGGGAGTGGGTTAGAGATCTTAGAGGTAGAGTATGTCGGGAATTTGATAACTTAGTAGAAATTTTGCAAAATGTTGTTGTTTCTAATGATTGTAGGGATAAATGGAGATGGATGTTACATGACGAAGGAAACTTCACGGTTAAAGGCTTGTCGAAGATGGTGGATGAGAAAATCTTGCGCTTGGAAAATGGTGGTCAAGAAACTGTATGGAACAAGTGGGTGTCGATAAAGGTGAACATTTTTGTATGGAGAGCCTTGAAAGGTAGATTACCGGTGCGAGTGGAGCTTGACAAAAGAGGTATAGATTTGGATTCGTTACTTTGCCCAAGTTGTGATAGTGTGGTGGAATCTTGTACTCTTGGTTTGGTTCTTTGTAATGTTGCCATGAGTATTTGGGAAAGGATTTTTAGTTGGTGGAAGGTTGGAAATGCTAATGTTTTTTCCATTGGAGATTTATTTTTGTCTAATGGAAATGTTGTAGTTCCAAATCACTCATCACGCCAATGGCAAGCGGTTATTTGGACTACTGGGTACTACATTTGGAAAGAAAGGAATACTCGCGTCTTCAAAGGAAAAGTGTCAAGTATAAATAAAATAGTTCAAGATATCCAATTAAAAAGTTACGAGTGGATTGTTAGAAGATCGAAAATAAAAATCGAGATGGATTGGCAATTGTGGCTTTTTGATCCTGCTAAGTGTCGAGCTGTTAAATAGAGTCTGCTCAATGGTGCATATGGAGGCCCAACATTGGCGTTTTATATAGTGGCTTAGCGCACGTTTAAGTTTTAGGTGCCGCCATGTTTAAGTTTTAGTTTCTGTTGTTGGTTTGTTTTTTGAGGCCTGTGAGCAATTGCTTTTGTTTGGTTGTCCAGAAGTATTTTCTGTTTCTTTTGGATCCCCTGGTTCTCTAGCATCTTGCTGGGATGAAGAGCTTTTGGTGTACTCTGTTTGTTTTCTTTAATTGATTGCCTTTCAAAAAAAAAATATCTCAATTGTAAAAATTAAAACCAAGTTAAACGCAATTTCATTCCTTGTGAGTTGTGAATTGAGAGTCCAAGTAAAACCAACAACAATTTAACATCCCAAAGAAAATCCAAATTATATTATAATTTTACAAAAAACTTGCCCCCTTTGTTTGACCAGCCTAAGTATAAACATAAAAAATAACCCAACTCCAATCCAATATACCCCAACAAACAACTCTCACCCTAACTTTATATTTTTATGTATAGTACTTGTTTTCTCATACAACCCTAATTTATTCTATCTAAAATACTTGCAGCCACAAACACTCTCTTCCTTCATCCAACATTATACAATAATTAGTCCCATAGTTGCTCAACCAAAAACTATACTAAAAAAATCCATCCCTTATGATTCCTTCGGTTTGTTTCTACCTCAACCAAAACTTCATTTGGTTTGTTTACTCGAAGCACACAAGAACATGATTTCAAGATCTTATTATAAGGTCTCAGGTAGAGTCGTATGTGTTGTTCTCGTTTTGGTTGTGTCTCGATGTGGGTTTGTTGTTTGTTGACTGTGTTCGTGAGATGGTGATGGGGTTTAGGTTAGTTATGGATTTGGTGTTGTTTGATTTGGGTTAAATTATCAAACGTTACTTTTTTTAAACATTTTGTGGATTACATAATCGGTCGAGGGCTGGGGAGGCGGAATCTACAGTGGTGGTGGTGGTTGTGGTGGTGTAGAGTACGTGAGGCGATGTGTGGTTTGTTATTGTTTGTTTTGGTTAATAGTATAATTAGATTGTACATTGTGGTTAAATAGTTGTATATTTTGATGAAGGGGTAATTAAATTGTGTATTAATTGACCCTTAATAACATTAATATTGTATGTCTGAAAATTACACAATGCTTATTTTGTTGTACACTATCCTTATTTTGTTGTAAGTTTGAAAATTGTGTGCATTAAAGTATTGTAAATCATGCTTAATTTCTTATAAGTCTGAAAATTTTAGAGAGAGAGTCATCCCTCTATTATATGTAGTATAGATAATAGGTCATATTCACCAATCATAAACAAATTAAATATATAAAAGCAATTTGTATAATAAAAAAATATGAACCAGCTTATTCATCTACTCTCATAATAAAGCTAACATGATCAATTATGTTTGACTATAAGTTGAGAGGATTTTGATTCCAGTTAGACTATATATATATATATATATATATATATATATATATATATATATATATATATATATATATTATTGACATAAATAATGCCTAAAAACATTATTAACATGTTATCAATATCTCTATGTTTTAATTATCACAAAATATAAACTCATAGAACTAAAACTTGTGACATAAACAAGTATTTAGTGATTAATATTTCTCTTTACATCCAAATCACTTAAGGTATGAATAAACAAAGTGTTTAGTGCAATTTATGATCAAAGGGTATTTAATTAACTAATGCAAAGTTTATCTAATTATATAAACCTATTATATATTTTTGAAAAACACTTTTGGTAATAAAAGAAAAATGTTTTATTCATACTAAATATATGAATTCAAATTTTTAACCAAAATCAGTTAGTTTTTCTCCAAATAAACTTTCCCCACTAAAAGACAAAGATTCTGGCCATTTCAGCTGGGCGGCCCCCTTAATTATAAGGGGCGGTCCCCTTAAAATTAAGGGGACCGGCCTTGATTTAAGGGGACCGGCCACGCTTCTCTGTCAGAATCTTTTGCCTATAAATACCACCTTAAACCTGGATTTTTTCCTCACCTTTTGCACTCCTAAACTTTCTGTTCTAGATCCACATCTCTATTCTCTTAATCCTTTGATCATAAGTGTATAATTCTTTGTTTCAAAGTGATTCAAACTTCATCCTCTCAAGTGCAAGAGAATAATACTTCTATCCCCCAAGACAAGAAGTATTACAACTTGTTGTGACCTCCACATACAAGTTGTTGGTGCATCATCAAGATTATTTACATTACTCTTTTTGAAGATTGTTGTGTATATGTGATTGTAGATAGTTGTGCTAGGTATATTGATTGTGTGATTAGTTAGTTGGTTGGTGTGAAGAAGAAAAGTTAGGAAGTAGATTATAGTGAAGAAGCTAAGTGTGAAGTTGTTAGTTGTAAAGTAAATTGGTGTGAAGAAGATAGGCTTGAAGTAGATAGTTGTGAAGATAGATAGGTGTGAAGATGTAGTGTTGTGATTAAGTAGTGACTAGGTGTGAAGAAGTTGTGTAGAAGGTGTGAATAAGTTGTGACGAAGTTGTGGTGTGTATATTGGTGTGTAAGGTTTCTCCGCCATAAGGAGCTTGTTGACATAGTGAAGAAAACTCTCGAGTAGGTGACTCGAGGAGTGGAGTAGGGCAAGGAAGGTGTCCTTGTAGCCGAACCACTATAAATCCTTTGTCTCGCGGTTAGATCTTTCCATATCTTACTTATTATCTTGCTTATCTCGTTATTACTTTTGTAGACGTAGACGTATATATATAGTTGCTCATATAGTGGTAGTATTGATTTTACTTAAAGATCAAACGAAAGTTTCATTCACAAAACAAAGTTTTTACAATCAAACTAAAAAGGTTACATACATATAATTGATCATTTCGATCAAGTATAGTTTTCATACAAAATATAACTAAGGATTATAAAATAAACGATTACGTACTTATCTCTTATATGAACAATTTACAATTCCGAATGAGGAATCAATAGATAATGCTTTTGCTAGGTTTAACACCATCATCACAAGTTTAAAAGCACTTGATGAGAATTTTTCTAGTAAGAATTTTGTTAGGAAATTTCTTAGGGCTCTTCATCCAAAATGGCAAGCTAAAGTTACGGCGATTGAAGAATCGAAGAACTTGTCAACTCTTCAACTTGATGAGTTGATCGGCAACCTGAAAGTCTACGAAGCAATAATAAAGAAAGACTCCGAGATGGTCAATGGAAAAAGAGAGCAAAGCATGTCAATTGTGTTGAAAGCTAGGAAGGAATCTAGTAACGAGGATAGCTCAACCTCCGAAAGTGATGACGAAGAATATGTGATGGCCGTAAGAGACTTCAAGAAATTCTTCAAAAGGCGAGGAAGATTCGTTAGACAACCGCATGATGAAAGGAAAGCAAACCAAAGAAATAAAGATGACAAAAATGGCAAAAGTGATAGGAAGTGCTTCAAATGTGGTGATCCAAATCATCTCATCGGAAAATGTCCAATGACGTCAAGAAATCAAAAGGCGTTTGTTGGAGGAGCTTGGAGTGATAGCGATGACGATGAGAAAGAAATCACAAATGAGGAGAAATGTCTTATGGCTAAGACATCAAGCGAGGTACGTTCCGAAACCAAATACTTTAGTGACGAAAATTTATCATTATACGAAAAAGACCTAGATAGTGAATATAATAGGTTATGCAAATTAGGTCAAAAGGTTATTGCTAAAAATAAGTCACTAAAACATATTAATAATCTATTAGAAAATGAAGTACTCGAATTAAAAATTAGACTACAACATTTGGAAAAAGGAAAAGAAGTTTTTATAGAATGTAAAACATGCATAGAGGTTAATAATGAAAATGAAAAACTTAAAGATGAAATTTTCAAACTTGACAAGTTTAAAAATAGTAGTAACCCACTTAAGAAAATAATAAGTGTTCAAGAAACTTCGGGAGATAAAACCGGTCTTGGATTAACCTCAACTAATGTTTCAACTAGTGAAAATAAAAGTATACAGTTTGAATGTGAATCTAGTAAACAAAAATCATTAGAATCAAAACCTAAGTATATACTTACAAAAGATAGAAAAATACCCATTGCGAATGATGAAAAAGTAAAAACTTTTTATAAACCATCCTTAAAGACTGAAGTAGGATCCTCTAAATTTAAATTAAGATCTAAAACTTCACCACCGAGAAAACCAAATAATCTTCATACTCGATCTAAAACACCTCAACCTAGAAGAAACCAAAATAGACAAAACTACAATAATACTAGTCATCAAATGTGGAATTATCAACCAAGTTACAATCCTTGGGGAATACTACCACCATACATGCATCCTAGCCAAATGTTGAATATGTTTGGACCAAATAACTTTGGACCAATGAGACAATGGGAACCAAGTGGCTAAGCTGTCAATCTTGGAAGAAGTTGGAATATCATCTACAAATGACTTCTATAAGTCAACATGGTCACTTGAAGTGCTTGAAGATATTCCATTGAAGACTAAAAGGTACGCGTTTCTTTTAAGTTCATCGCTATAATTTGCATGCTTAGATATATGATTAGTTAGATTAATGCTTAGCTATACATATATGTGTACGTAATAGCTTATATTCTTATAACCTAGAAACATCATTGGTTGACTCTCCTAGGAATAAGATAAAATTGTTCATTGCCAAACGAAATAGAAAACGGAAATCTTCTATATCCACTATTAGCAAACTCATGGTGATGAAGTGAAATGAGTTAAGTGGATCGATCGTTAATATAGAAGTAGGATTAGATCTCTCGCGTAAGAAAACTATGGATGAAACAAGCTCTCATAGACTATGGCATTAAGTAAGATAAGCGTGCGAAAACAAAGGAACTATAGATATTAGGTTATACCCCATTCAACACTCTCGCATCTAATATATAAATTATCGTCTTCATTTCCTTTAGGATCATAGGATATGTAGAAACGATAGCATGAGATAATAATAGGCCTAACCAATCCTTTTGAGCATGAGATCTTTAATAAACATTTTTTAAATATCTGATTTATGATATTTGTTGTCAAAAATCTAATATCTCTAAAAATATGCAAAAACCTCACATTTTGAAAAATAGTTTTTCAAATAACTATCCCACTTTTAAATAACATGTTTTCACTATCAATATCCACAATTTTGTTTCGATCAAAACTAAAGATTGGGAAAATATTCTTTACCGTTCATTCACACATTTTGAAGTAAAAACCCAATCTATTTTATTCAAATAACTCTCATCTAAGTGATAACTTACTTTCAAACATTGTTGAATAATGCTAAAAACGTCTCTTTTAAAATCATGCATGGTGATCTCATATTTGTCATCTATATTTATATAAATGACACTTATAAGTGAACTAAATCAAATCAAGAGGACCATGGTTTGTTCATTAAGACTTTGTTTGTAACAAGTCTAGAAATCCATGCTATCATAACTACCCACTTATTGCACATTGATACACATTAGGATTAATCCTCCTAGTTATGTAGTTATGAAATACTTGATGTTGCTTATTGTTTCCTAGCACTTATAGTTTACTTGCTTGATGAGTATGTTTGCATGCTAGATGAAATTGCTTGTTTACTTAATCTCTTTGGTTAACATGCTTTGGCTACATAATTGCCTACATAATTAGTATATGCTTAATTGCCTCAAAGAGTTGGACTTGTTTGAAACCAAAAACACAACCTTTCTGCAATTCACTACCAAAAACCCTTTTCTGGCAATCTGGGAATCACCAGATGGGCGGCCCCCTTAAATCATAAGGCGGCCCCCTTAATTATTAAGGGGACCGGCCTCCAATTAAGGGGACCGGCCATCTGATGGTCGAAGGTGTTGTTTCCTTTTTCTACTTTTTAGCCCATTTCAACCTACATTTCTCATTTTTCACCAACACATTTTGTCCTAATCCCCCAAACAAACATTATCCATCCTTAAACACACAAATCTTACACTATAAATATCCCCAATCCTCAAAACTTTCCAAACAAACCAAAATCAAAAGCCTCAAGGCTAGCAAGGATGACGGAAAAACCCGTTTGGCGAAGAAAAAGCCCTCGAAACAAATCCATCATCATAAATGAAGTTGGAAGTCATTCCACACCCCCAACTTCTTACTTCCCAAACTTTGCATCAAACCAACAAGGTCATTCATTTGATCCTCTCTACAAACCATACAACATTGGCCAAACATCTTCCTTCAAGCCAAACTACACCTCTCAACCTCCAACCACTTATAATGATCCATACAAGTTTGATCAACCATCAAACTACAATTCCAACTACACAAACCCAACTCATCCATACCAAACCTATGATCCCCTCTACATTGCCACGGAAAAACAAAAGTTCCGTGATGAAATAAACCAAATCCATGATCTTAGTAATCTCCTTGCTATGCATCTTGCACAACGCAACAAAGGGCAACCTCCATCATCACCCTATGCAAATTGCCTTCCCCACTCTCTCAACTTGGATTAAGTTACAAACCACACTCACTTTTGCCCTTATTGCATATTCCTTCAAAAACAAATCCTCTACTTGAGTGAAGATATTTCTTGGAATGAATATCTTCTCACTCGTAATCATCCAATACCACCCTTAACACGATACAACATCGTGAGATCCACTTCTTCCGCTCCACACTCCACTCCATATCCTTCTCAATCAAACATCTAAGCTTTATGCTTATGTTTCTTTTCAAGCAAATAAAACAATCAACCATGGGTTGCAAGCAAGTCCAAGTGCTCTCTTAGGCAATATAGGACTATGTCTTTTCTTTTGTGTTATTTTTATCAATATGCTTCAAGCATATTGAATGTTGTAATGCTTATCATTTCTAAAATGCTTGAATGAATCTATGTTTAGTTGCATAATTGTTGCCTTGCATATATGTGTATCTTGCTCTCTTCAAATATTTTTGTAGCAAAGATCTCTATAGCTCGTTCCCTTGGTGCTCTCAAATGAGGGGAGCATACATCAAGGGGGAGCATTCTACCCGTTTAAACTTCTCTCGCGAACCTTACTCGGCTTAACCTTTTTAATTATACAAAAAGGGGGAGAAGAGAAATGTAAACTCTATAATACTTGTCTAAAAACAAGTTTTAGATATATTGAGTTTAAGGTTTTGTAATAATCAAAAAGGGGGAGATTGTTGACATAAATAATGCCTAAAAACATTATTAACATGTTATCAATATCTCTATGTTTTAATTATCACAAAATATAAACTCATAGAACTAAAACTTGTGACATAAACAAGTATTTAGTGATTAATATTTCTCTTTACATCCAAATCACTTAAGATATGAATAAACAAAGTGTTTAGTGCAATTTATGATCAAAGGGGTATTTAATTAACTAATGCAAAGTTTATTTAATTATATAAACATATTATATATTTTTGAAAAACACTTTTGGTAATAAAAGAAAAATGTTTTATTCATACTAAATATATGAATTCAAATTTTTAACCAAAATCAGTTAGTTTTTCTCCAAATAAACTTTCCCCACTAAAAGACAAAGATTCTGGCCGTTTCAGCTGGGCGGCCCCCTTAATTATAAGGGGCTTAAGGGGACCGGCCACGCTCCTCTGTCAGAATCTTTTACCTATAAATACCACCTTAAACCTGGATTTTTTTCCTCACCTTTTGCACTCCTAAACTTTCTGTTCTAGATCCACATCTCTATTCTCTTAATCCTTTGATTATAAATGTATAATTCTTTGTTTCAAAGTGATTCAAACTTCATCCTCTCAAGTGCAAGAGAAGAATACTTCTATCCCCCAAGACAAGAAGTATTACAACTTGTTGTGACCTCCACATACAAGTTGTTGGTGCATCATCAAGATTATTTACATTACTCTTTGTGAAGATTGTTGTGTATATGTGATTGTAGATAGTTGTGCTAGGTATATTGATTGTGTGATTAGTAAGTTGGTTGGTGTGAAGAAGAAAAGTTAGGAAGTAGATTATAGTGAAGAAGCTAGGTGTGAAGTTGTTAGTTGTGAAGTAAATTGGTGTGAAGAAGATAGGCTTGAAGTAGATAGTTGTGAAGATAGATAGGTGTGAAGAAGTAGTGTTGTGATTAAGTAGTTACTAGGTGTGAAGAAGTTGTGTAGAAGGTGTGAATAAGTTGTGACGAAGTTGTGGTGTGTATATTGGTGTGTAAGGTTTCTCCGCCATAAGGAGCTTGTTGACATAGTGAATAAAACTCTCGAGTAGGTGACTCGAGGAGTGGAGTAGGGCAAGGAAGGTGTCCTTGTAGCCGAACCACTATAAATCCTTTATCTCGCGGTTAGATCTTTCCATATCTTACTTATTATCTTGCTTATCTCGTTATTACTTTTGTAGACGTAGACGTATATATATAGTTGCTCATATAGTGGTAGTATTGATTTTACTTAAAGATCAAACGAAAGTTTCATTCACAAAACAAAGTTTTTACAATCAAACTAAAAAGGTTACATACATATAATTGATCATTTCGATCAAGTATAGTTTTCATACAAAATATAACTAAGGATTATAAAATAAACGATTACGTACTTATCTCTTATATATAGCTATAATTGTTTATATTATGCATGTGTTGATTTCACATACTTAGTTTACATTATTATTATTGTTCATACTTAGATATACTTGTTCATATTATTCAAGATTTGAGTTCACATAAGATTGAATCAATGTTTTAAAAGCAAACAAGGTTTTAAAACTAAACTAAGTTTTCATAATAAAATTAAAAAGACGTAAAACTATTCAACCCCCCCCCCTTCTAGTTTTCCACACACACACACAGATATATATATATATATATATATATATATATATATATATATATATATATATATATATATATATATATATATATATATATATATATATATTTGCACATCAATACAGTTGCTACAAATATGTACATCTGACTCTTTTCCTTTTTGAGATCAATGAATAAGACTAATGCTAATGGCATTGGTTTTCACCAAGTAACCCTAAAAGCAACGCGCCTCTCCCTCTACCTCTTCTCAATGCAACACGTCACTTGATGATTTTTTCCAAAACTCGGTTGGTGATGCAACCGAAACAATTATGGGGTTGCTTTTGATATTTTTGAAGGTTGGGGAGTAAATATTGGAGTTATGGGGTTGCTTTGGTGGTCACCACTAGCTAATTGTGGTTGGGGTGGAGTTGTGGAGAGAGAATCTTGAGGTGGCACTGAGATGGCGGGGTTGCTTGGGTGAGAAAGTAGCCACCACTAGCATTAGCATAAAGACTATTGATCAATAATGTTAATGTCATTTTTAGACCTGTCAATATCAATGAACACATGCCAAATCAACATATCTTAAGAGCGTACGGTATTGTAACGCAAATCCAACGTCAATACAACGTGGCCCTGCATTAAATAGGCGTTACCACACCTGGTCCCAAGCAATTCCAATGTCACTAAGGCCCAAGCCAACATACTAACGTATGTTGGAGAAGAGAAGAGGCAAAAAAACAATTGAGAATTTTAAACCCAACATCAATAAAAGAAAAAAAGAATAAAATTATGGGCCCTGAAAAAGATGTTTTGGCTCCAGTTATGAGTGATTAGGTATTTTGATATGTGAGTGTTAAAAAAAGAATGTTGAAGTGACGCTAAACTGGACTATAAAGAGGGGTTTTGCATGTTATCATACCTTGTACTCTAAGTCTAAGGGGCGATACTATTGCCGAATGCAAATATAAAATCATCCCTCATACATTGACCTTGTAATGCTGCATGGCAATTTAACCAACCTCACTCATAGAGTATAATGGCCTTTTAAAAAAAATTTTAACATATTAGGAAACTCAGGTTTGGCTTCTTGTACTTGATATAGTTTTTCGATATCAGCGTAAGTAGGTTATCATAAATATTCATTGCCATGTATTTCCAAAGTACAAGTATAAGAGCATTCAAAACGTAATGTCATCTCACGCTTTTTCAAATATTCATATAGAATATCAACAATGGTGCTGTATGATAGTAGATGAATTTCATTGCAGATTACCCATGCATAACCAATATTTTGTTGAAAACATTCACTAATATTTTTACATCTTTAACATCGCTTGTGAATAGTTCCCGACTCTTCGAAACATCTTTCAAATGCTTTGATTCATATAATGGATTGTGAATAAGTAGGCGGCTACCGGACGGGTTATGTGCACAGACATGATTTATATCAAATGCGGTTTCTTTTCTTCTTGACGCATCAAGAACCTTGGTCTTGCTGTTAAGCGTCAATGCCACTTGTTTGTAACATTCTTGCCTCAAACTGTTATCTTCTTCTCTATCTAAGCCGAATGAAAACATCGTTCCTTCTAACGCCATTTTAGTAAAATCATTGTATTCTTGTGGAAATATGAAATGGTATTAGGCTATCAATAAAAAGGAGAAATGTTTGTTGTTATGTGATACGAGTCTAGTTACCACACCTTTCCCTATCCAAGACGAGAAGCCGCCCAATTCGGTCAAACCAAAGTAGGGCCATGCACGGTCCGAAAACCGGACCGAAAAATTGATTTAGCGAAAAACACCGAATCGAGGACTGAATCAATAAATGTTTGGTCCGGGTTAGTCCGGTATTGTCGGTTCGTCGGTTCGGTCCTGTCTAACAAGGCATATTTGCAAGTTTTGTGTAAGAACGAACTTGGTTCATTTAACTTTTTCTGACTTTCTAAATAAAATGGTTGATTTGGTTATTAGTTTAATAATGGTAGTTGTTTACGTATTGTACATATTGAGGGTTAAGGTTGGTCGATCGTTTGGTTTCCCACATTTGTTAAGGACCCCAAGGTGTGACAGGAATCATGAGTTGGGGTAACGCTCAAGAATCGACTCAGTCTTTTGGGGGTGTGTGTCACTAATCTTTGAGAGAATAATTGAGCTAGGTGTGGTATTGTCATCTGTCAGGGACTGGTTTGTCATAAATTGCCAGGTCGTGATGTTTGAATGCGTTTGTTAGGAAAGTTTTGGTCTGAGGTTGCCTTCGGAAGTATTTCCCATGCCTTTGTTAGAATCTGGCCTTGTCGGGCTTGTATTTAGGTCAAGTTTAGAGTGTATGGGCCTTAGTTAGCTAGCCTGAAGGCCTTATACGCTATCAAGTCCATTAGTGTATTTGATTGCTTTTAGGGAAATGCGCTGATGGATTCATGCTGAAGAGATGAGGTCCTCTGGGATTGTCCTGATGTGCCTTACTGGATCCAGGGAGTCTGACTTGCTTTACTCAAAAAGTCAGGGTCGTTCGATGTGAAGACTGCTGCATATTTAATGCATGCACACTAAGAAGTGTGGATATCTATCAGGAGTTATTGTAAAGGTTCAGTGGCTATGAAGCTTGTTAATCTCAGGCCTGATTTGTGTTTTAAGTGTTTGAGTGGCCTTGGATTTTGCTTTTAGTTGTAAACTATGTCTTTCATAGAAGACTTTGAGAATTTCCTCGATATATGTTCCAGGCCGTTAGTTAGTCATTTTGGTGTCTTAAAGTCTGACATATGAAAGGACATTGCCTTTTTGTGTGAGGTTCACGCGGTTTAACACCGCAGAGTTCTTTGGACGCATGTCCGTTGGGCCCTTAATTATTTCACCTATAAAAAGGGAGTACCGTTAACTGTTCATGGGTCACTCCAAACTTTTCTTTTTCTAAAGAAAGTGAATTTTTTTCCTTTGAAACTCTTTTGGCTTTCCTAATTTTGTGAGGAGTGTAGACAAATTGTATATTTCTTATTTATTTATTTATTTATTTATTATTATTATTATTATTTTTGTGGCAGGTTTTGTGTCGATTAGTAAGGTCACTGGGTGTTTGCTCATGCCTAAACTTTTTGCTCTCTTTTGATCGCAAGATTTTACAAAATTATTTCCTTATTTAATTGCATGGTTTGTCGAGGCTCGGATTGAGCGTGTGACTATAGGTGAATTTGATTGTTTCTTGTTTGATACTTGAAGTACCTAGGTGGGAGAGTGTGTCATTTTGTCAAATGTTCTTCGAAAGAGCAAAATATTAGTATCGACTTCTTTATGTGTGAACCATCTTAACGATAATGTTACAATTACTTTAAAAAAAATTCACCCTAACAAAACCCGTGCATGGACGGGTTCAAATATTAAAACTAATAATATTTGTAATACGATATGGCAAACATTTAGCATTGTTTTTTCTATAATGTATTTGTAAAGATATGTTAAATAGAAAACTATGGATTTTCTTTATTTAACATGGTTTACTCGAACACACACGTAGGGGTGGCAATTCGAGTCGGGTTCAGGTTGGCGGGTTCGGGTTGTCAGGTTGGCGGGTCAGAAAACCCTAACCCGAACCTGACCGATTTAAATCATCGGGTCAGCTATGTCAACCCTAACCTGTTTACACGTAACCCGAACCTGACCCATTTAACCCGTATATATTCTTGGGTTGACAGGTGAAATAGGTTCCACGGGTTGAATATGTTAAACGGGTTTTGGGTTGACCCATTTAATCTGTTTTATATACAAAAGTTAGCATATTACACTAGTTAAATGGGTTAAACGAGTGAGCGGGTTAACCCTTTAACCTATTTAACCCGTATAATTAAATATAAATAATTCTTAATTAAGGAAAAAAAACAAACTTAAATGGGTTGACGGGTTGACCCATTTATTTTATTCACAACCCAAACCTAACCTGTTTAATAAACGGGTTAGACATGTCGATCCAAACCTGACCCAAAATTTATTTAGCTCAACCCGAACCTGTTAATTTTCGTGTCGGTTTCAGGTCGAGTTTCGTGTCGGGTCAGAAATTGCCACCCCTACACACACGTATGCACTTGTTTATTTAATATTATTAAAACTAAATATATCATGGGACAAATCTGTATGCACTCCTATGCCTCACTATATACAAGCAAAAAAAATAACTACAGTAAAAACAAACAATTACAAAATGCTTAGTCCGTATTATTTATTGATCATTACTCTTCATCGTCTTCAACAATCAAGCTCTATGTCTTTTATCTTTTTCTTCAAAAGAAAACTTAAAATCATTTCTCTTTTCTATTTTCGTTTACTTATGTGCATTTCTCCAAAATAGGTGTAACACTTCTAAAATATAGAAAAACTTCAAATGAAATACACTTCATCGAATTCGATAGTATGTGGCACGTACCACAGGTGGCTGGCACATAGATCTGCCCATGAATAGGTAGTGATGGAAAATTGTCTAACGATGAAAGTCTCGATTTATGGGTAGTGTCTCAAATCCATGCGTGATGTATCATGATATTTACAACTTCGTCAAATGGGTGTTACTAATTTGGTTGTATCACTTGATATTTTTCACTTCAAGTCTTTAGTTAGACATAAATAGGAACCAAGTCAAATCAAATAGTTTTACATACCACCCGTTGCCTAACCCGCATGAACAATTTTTCATAGACACCTTATGAATACATGACACCATCTATTATACTAACATAAATTCCGAATCATCAACAATAAAATAAATAACTTTTATAAGCATCTTGTTTCAGATAATTACTTCCGTTGAATGTTCTGAAAACAAATGCAAATGGTTTGTCAAAAAAATTAAAAATGCAAATATGTAAATTGTCCATTGTCATATCAAGGCCTAATGTAAGAAGCCCGAAAACTCGAAAAGATATGTTGGCCCATCAGCTAGCCAGATAATCCGTGTGGATATATGTCTCGAACCTTTGAGAAATATCTTGTAGCTAATTATTGTCATGTTACTTTCAAGAGAAGCCTAGAAATTACGACATGCCACTCCAATCATCTTTTCCCTCCTATAAATACAACTTAACATCCAATCGAACTTCCACATCACAGACATAACACAAACAATATCTGAGTTTTAATTTAAAGCAATTTAGTGAAGATCAACGTCTGATTATATTTCACTAGCAAACATAATGTCGATCATTCCAAGCTTTTTCACAGGCAGGAGGAGCAACGTATTCGACCCATTCTCCCTCGACTTGTGGGACCCATTCGAAGGCTTCTCTAGTGCACTTACCAACCTCCCTGACTCCTCAAGAGAAACCGCAGCAATTGCGAACACAAGGATCGACTGGAAGGAGACACCTGAGGCTCATGTGTTCAAGGCAGACTTACCCGGGCTTAAGAAAGAAGAGGTTAAGGTGGAAGTCGAGGAAGGAAGGGTGTTGCAAATAAGTGGTGAGAGAAGTAAGGAGAATGAAGAGAAGAATGATAAGTGGCATAGAGTTGAGAGAAGCTCCGGGAAGTTTATGAGGAGGTTCAGGCTGCCCGAGAATGCGAAAATGGAGGAAGTGAAGGCGACCATGGAGAATGGCGTGCTCACAGTGACGGTTCCAAAGGTGGAAGAGAAGAAGCCGGAGGTTAAGGCTATTGATATCTCCGGTTAGATTCTTTGTGGTCACATATTGTGAAATGTTACTGAAATGACTAATGATATGTGCTTGTTTAATGGTTTATATTTTTATGCATGTGTTGTAAGAAGGTTTGTATGTTTCGTACTTCTGTTTAAATAAAAGCTTTTTCACCATTGTATCGTGATTGTCTTTGGTTTCAACTAGTAGGGCCCCCGGTCCGCCGCGTTGCGGCGGGGCATTGTACTTAGCGTTTTTATAAAGTTTATATCAATACGACAAAGGGAAAAAAGGAACTCGTTTTTATAATTTTATATCAATACCACAATGTTAAGACAATATTATCATGATTCAAAAATAACATTTGCATTAGTACTTGTTAAAAGTATAATATGCAGTGCCTCCTACCATTAAGAGTATAATATTGCAAGTTGGATCAGGCCAACAATTGGAATGGGGCAACAACCGGGAGCCCACAAAGACCAGCACTGTAGGTATACTGTAGATCCAGATAACGAGTACGACGTCGTTTGTGATGATCTATTATATATATAGTAATTGCATAATCTTGTTGACATCTCACACTTCTTCCCATGAATGAAAAATATGAAGACAAAGAAATACGAGTGCCCTCTGTTAGACAATGAAACCCGTAGGTGTAAGACCATTATTTATAATGTGAAAATCCTAGATGCCTTAAACTCATAAACCGGGCTTGGGCCTATTTATTCCTTAATACTCCCCCGCAGTTCGAGCGGCGAAATCGCGAAAGCTCGAACTGGAGTAATAAACTAGACAAGAAAAAGAAAAACATTAACATAAAAAAAACATAACTTTAGTCGACTCATAACAAAATCATACGAACAATCGACTATAAAACAAATATAACTTTTTTTTTTTTAGATAATCCCTCCTTTGCAGTCCACCGTAAGATATATAATAAGCAAGAGATGATCCCCTCCTTTGTAGTCCACCATAAGATATATACAAGCAAGGGTTATCCTCTACTTTGTGTTTTCTTCTATTCTTCTTGTACCTGTTCTCTACTTGCCGCCAATATAATAAGCTATAAACCAAAACAAAGAAAGTAAAAAAGAAAAAAACGATAACAGTTATGACGTAATGAACATGGGATTTGACGGGATGGTTTAATGGAAGGCGGCTCAACATAGTCACATAGGTCTGAGGATCAGACCCGCTCCGATACCATGTTAGACAATAAAACCCGTAGGTATAATTTTATTATGGACCATTATTTATAATGGTGAAAACTCCAGATGTCCTAAACCCACAAACCAGGCTTGGGCCTATTTGTTCCCAAATACCCTCTAATACGAATTAAAAACCTCAGGAGAAGAACCTGTTTTTAGTAACTTCATTGAATTACAAGATCATCTCTTTAATAATACTAGTAACGAGCATGAAAACCCGCGCGTTGCCGCGGGAATGTGTTGGTTGATATTAATTTTGTTACATGAGCGTTTGGCATATGTTTTTTGTTTTTTTTTTTGTTTTTTTTTTTCGAGAGAAAGTTATGTGAAGTTATACGTATGTATATTTGTTTTCGTTGTAAAAATTATTTCGTGAACAATGGCGAAAGTTTTGTAATTTTTCGAGTCCGTTTGCTATGTCGAATGAGCCCCGGTGTGTTTTCGTGGAAAGAATTGCCAAAGTGACAGTTTAGTCCCTCCGCCCCTATATTTTATTTCACACCCCCATATTTTATATTTTCATTTGTACCCCTATTCATTTCATATATAAACTATTTTATATTTATTTATTTCATTTATATTAAAAAAACATACACACACATATCCCTTTTTCTCTCTCTACACCTTGGTCGGATTCTTCATCGTCGCTGCCAACACCAGCAGTTTCCGGTCACCACCGTCGCCGGAATATTTTCCGGCGATACATTTTACTTGCCGATTTGATAGATCGGTTTCTCTACTTTATTTCTGGAGCGTCTGAGCTTCTGGCTCCCACTGTAACACCCTCACGCGCTACCCCTTTTCTTCACCACCACTGCCGAGACCACCACCACCTCTCCCCATCATTATCCCGACGATAAAACGCGACCCACGCGCCCCTCTTCTCTATTTTACATAAATATATTCGAAACCCTAATTTTTTATTTTCGATAAAATCCGGTTTTATTAAGTTTTTATTTATAAAAGTTGTTTTATAAAATGTTATAAACCCTAGTGTGTATTGTTTCACCGTGTCTCAGTTGACTCGTTCAACTCACCGAGTCAACTCGCATTGACTTGGGCGAGTTAACTTCTTTTTTGCTTCTTTTTCATATTTTTTTATCATTTATCTGTTAATCTATATAGTCTTTTTTTTTTTTTTTTTTTTTTTTTTTTTGTGATTCTTTTTATCCCTCAGATTGTTGTTGATGTAACAAAGGCCCGGTTGAGTTTTAGTAGGATGAGATGAGTGAGGGTTTGGTAGTGTCAGTGGAGATGGGAATGGGTTATAATGCAGTTGGTGTTGTTGATTTTTGTTGTAGATATGTTGTTCTTCCTCTTTTTTTTTAGATTTAGACGAAGGAAGATTGTGTTGGATTCAAGATCCAATATGCTTAACAGAGGCCACCCTTACTTCATCAACTCACAGCTAAAAAAAAAAAAAAAAAAAAAAAAAAAAAAAAAAAAAAAAACTGTAGCCAGTACTGTAGCGAGTACTGTTCATATAACAGTAAAAGGACACGTGGCGCGTTGTGGTTAAGTGCCTGGGTTTATATATATATATATATATATATATATATATATATATATATATATATATATATATAACGTGGTAACAGTGCATAACAGTGCTTGTAACAGTGTTTGGAACAGTGCTTGTAACAGTTGTTTGGAGGCAGTGTTTTCAGCTTTTTAGTATATAGAGTAATTTTGTTTTTACTATAGTCGCCACTTTTAGGGTATTGGTCTCTACTTAGGGGCGTTTGTGTAAAGCTTATTTAGTTCACTAAAGAAATTATGTAAATTTTGAAAAGCTATAAGCTTTTCTTTTTGGCTCATAATCTTATTAAGATATGGTTATGGCTCATTTGGATATGTAATAGATCTAATAAGTTCATTGTATTTCGGTAAGTTACATTAGTTAGGCAGATTAAGATCCTCTACATTTAAGTTAAATAATAAATGGCACCCGCACAATGCGGCGGCGGGTACTCGATTACTATTTTTGTGGCGAGCAAATGTTTTTCATTTTACACTATATACACCCCCTGAATTTTCATTTTCAATTCATACTACTTTCAATTTCTCAACACACAAACAGTAACGTTTCTTATCGGTCAAGTGAATCTTGATAATGGATTAATACCGATCTCGTCAATAAAACATAACCCCAAAATTAGTCTTTTTGTCATTACGAAGCCTAGACATAACCATTAACCTCAAAACAATTTCGGCTAAAATTAAACATTAACCAATCAACAAAATTACATAAAATAAAATAAAAATGACATCAAATTAAAATAGTACATTAAATAAAAAAAAAGGACATAAAATAAAAATTAGACGTAAAAATAAAAGTCAAATAGTCTTGGGAATAATACAAGGCATGGATTCATTTTTCTTCTGCCTCACACGATATCCGCGTCAACCGGATCCATCTTGTTTGTTTCGATTGCCAAGACCTTCATATCCTCGGCTTTTTTTGGGAGTAGAGTGCTTCGGCCTTCAAGTCAAAACAATGAGTGAGTACAATATCTCAATAGTAAAATTAAAACCCAAGTTAAACATAATTTCGTTCCTTGTGAGCTGTGAATTGAGAGTCCAAGTAAAACCAACAACAATTTAACAGCCTAAAGAAAATCCAAATAATATTATAATTTAACAAAAAAAACTTGTCCCCTTTGTTTGACAAGCCTAAGTATAAACATAAAAGATAACCCAACTCCAATCCAATATACCCGAACCAACAACTCTCACCCTAATTTTATATTTTTATTTATAGTAGTTGTTTTCTCACACAACCCTAATTTACTCTATCTAAAATACTTGCATCCACAAACACTCTCTTCCTTTATCCAACCTTATACAATAATTAGTCCCATAGTTGCTCAACCAAAAACTATACAAAAAAAAAAAAAAAAAAAAAAAAAAAAAAAAAAAAAAATCATCCCTTATGATTCCTTCGGTTTGTTTCTACCTCAGCCAAAACTTCCTTTGGTTTGTTTACTCGAAGCACACAAGAACACGGCTTCAAGATCTTATTATAAGGTCTCAGGTAGAGTCGTATGTTTTGTTCTCGTTTTGGTTGTTTCTCGATGTGGGTTTGCTGTTGGTTTTTTGACTGTGTTCGTGAGATGTGATGGGGTTTAGGTTAGTTATGGATTTGGTGTTGTTTGATTTGGGTTAAATTATCAAACGTTACTTTTTTTTAGTATTTTGTAGATTACACAATCGGTCGAGGGTTGGGGAGGCGGAATCTACAGTAGTGGTGGTGGTGTGGAGTGCGTGAGGCGATGTGTGGTTTCTTGTTGTTTGTTTTAGTTAATAGTATAATTAGATTGTACATTGTGGTTAAATAATTGTATATTTTGGTGAAGGGGTAAATTAAATTGTGTATTAATTGACCACCTTAATAACTTTAATGTTGTATGTCTGAAGATTACACCATGCTTAATTTGTTGTACACTATGCTTATTTTGTTGTAAGTTAAAAAATTATGTGCATTAAAGTGTTGTAAATCATGCTTAATTTCTTGTAAGTCTGAAAATTTTGGAGAGAGAGTCACCCCTCTATTATATGTAGTATAAATTAATTTCTTGTAAGTCTGGAAATTTTGGAGAGAGAGTCATCCCTATATGTAGTATTTGTACTACATATAATAGAGGGATGACTCTCTCTCCAAAATTTTCAGACTTACAAGTAATTAAGCATGGTTTACAACACTTTAATGCACACAATTTTCATACTTACAACAAAATAAGCATAGTGTACAACAAAGTAAAGCATGGTGTCATTTTCAGACCAAAATTTCTATCTAACAACATTAATGCTATTAAAAACACTCCTTCACCAAAAATTACAACCATTTAAACACAATGTCCAATATAATTTAAGCACATGCTTTTCCCTCACATCTGTCCAACCCATCTTCGATAAATCAACATACAAACTATAACATCAACTAACCTAAATAATCTCACACTCACTCCCCAACTCTCACTCTCAAGTCTCAACACATGCAATAGACTAAACATAAAGAAGAACAAAAAAAAGATCTCAATATTCCCTTTTAAAACCCACAAGGTCTGTTCTTAAAACAAAAGATATAAGAGATATCATCATCGATCTGTGAGAATCAAAGTCTATTTTTAAATATCCGAAAATTTTGAAGAAACAACAAAACTATTCTGTTTCATTCATTCTCTCTTTCGGTTAAAAAAAATCTAATCAAACCTTACCCGAGAGAGGTGGATTTTGAAGAAGAGTTAAAAGTAAGGAAAGAAGATAAAGGATTTTGAAGATGAAACCTTTAAGCCATTGTAGTTCAAATAGCATAAGGAAAGAGGTTGATTTATTCTTTGGTTTTGGGAAGAAGAGCTAAAAGTAAAAGCGACAAAATTTTTTTTTGTTGCCTTTTGCAAGGAGAGGTAAAGTGTAGATGGTGTTCCGTTCAAAAAAAAAGTGTAGATGGTGGCTGTGCAAGTGTGTGAAAAAGTGATATTAGGGATTACTAAAAATTAGGTTAGCCTTTATATATATGAAGATTAATTTTAGCATTAGTGGGTTGGTGTCCGATTTTTTGTTCGTGGGCCGTTAAGTCTAAAAAATAAAAGGAGATACTTTGTTACATTTCTTGGACCCATATTACTATAATTATTATTACATGTTCAATACATAACTTTGTATATTGCATTTTAGTTAAGTGATGGGAGTAGAAAAAAAGTTTTGTAAAAAGCTTGCATTATTTATATCTACAGGTGTGTTTGTTAAAAGTAGCCGTTATAGCTCCTTGGTCATCGCTCTTTGTCAAACGATCACTAAAAATCAAAATGCTCATTGCTCACCGCTCCAAAAAACTCTATATCACTCCGTGCCAAACATACCCGTACTACCTTATAATGGAGATTAGCATGTCTCTCTTATTAAATTTTTTAGATTTTTTAAGTAAATTTTTAGCACTACAGGTAAGAAAACACTATTTTCAACTATTTAAATCATAAATACATTTATTCAACACATACAATTAATACACTATTTAAATCACTCACTCAGTAAAAAATACAATCATTTTACTACATGATACAATCTAATCAAGCTACCAATCATATAGTGTTAAAATCCAATAACTCAAACACTTAAACACCAGCTTTAAAAAAAACCCATGCAACTTAAAACACCGGCATGTACAATTTAAATGACTTAAATGACCATCATGTACAACTTAAATGACCAGCATGGTTAAATTTACTCAAATATAAAATTCACACTATATATAAAGTTGTTGTAACGAAAAACATAAAATGAAACGACATTCATCGTCACAAATTGTATTACAGGGTACCCGCAGCCGCATCGCGCGGGTACCCTGCTAGTAGATAATAGGTCATGTTCACCAATCACAAACAAATTAAATATATAAAAGCATTTTGTATAATAAAAGAATATGAACCACCTTATTCATCTACTCTCATAATAAAGCTAACATGATCAATCATGTTTGACTATAAGTTGAGAGGATTTTGATTCCAGTTAGACTATATATATTTGCACGTCAATACAGTTGCTACAAATAAGTACATCTAATTCTTTTCCTTTCTGAGATCAATGAATAAGACTAGTGCTAATGGGCGTTGGTTTTTACCAAGTAACCCCAAAAGCAACATGCCTCTCCCTCTAGCTCTCCTCAATGCAACGCGTCACTTGATGATTTTTTTCCAAAAATCGGTTGGTGATGCAACCGAAACAATTATGGGGTTGCTTTTGTGATGCAAGGTTGGGGAGTAAATGTGGGAGTTACGGGGTTGCTTTTGTGGTCACCACTAGCTAATTGTGGTTGGGGTGGAGTTGTGGAGAGAGAAACCTGAGGTGGCGGGGTTGCTTGGGTGAGAAAGTAGTCACCACTTTCTAAGGTGGGTGAAGTAGTTGTTTCTGAAAGTGATGAAGATGAGGTGTATGAGCCTAATGATTATTTGAGAGATGATTATTTTTCATATGAGTATGCGGCTTAGGTAAATGACTTACCGGGACAATTCAAAGAGTTCAAGCTTCAAGGTCGTGCTAGGAAGTAGTATCTTATTTTGTTATCTTCATAAGATCGGCATGTCATCTTATGTTGTGTAATGGTTGTTCTAGTTGTTGGTAGCTAGTGGTTCATTTGTGACCTGTCATAAATGATCTAAGGTAGTTCAAGCGGTTGCTTGAGGTTAATGTGGCATTTCAGCCACATTCCATTGTACTTTAAACGTTTTTATTGGTTAATATATTTTACCAGGGTGAAAGTTCCCTTTTACCCAAAAAGTAGTCACCACTAGCATTAGCCTAAAGACTATTGATCAATAATGTTAATGTTATTTTTAGACCTGTCAATATCAATGAACACATGCCAAATCAACATATCTTAAGAGCGTACGGTATTGTAACGCAAATCCAACGGCAATATGACGTGGCCCTGCGTCAGATAGGCGTTACCACACCTGGTCCCAAGCAATTCCAATGTCGCTAAGGCCCAAGCCAACATACTAACGTGTGTTGGAGAGGAGAAGAGGCAAAAAACAATTGAAATTTTTAAACCCAACATCAATAAAAGAAAAAAAGAATAAAATGATGGGCCCTAAAAAAGTTGTTTTGGCTCGAGTTATGAGTGATTAGGTATTTTGATGTGTGAGTGCTAAAAAAAGAATGTTGTAGTGACGTTGAACTGGACTAAAAAGAGGGGTTTCGCATGTTATCATACCTTGTACTCTAAGTCTAAGGGGGGATACTATTGGCGAATGCAAATATAAAATCATCCCTCATACATTGACCTTGTAATGCTGCATGGCAATTTAACCAACCTCACTCAGAGTATAATGGCTTCTTTTTTTTTTCTTTTTTTTAACATATTAGGAAACTCAAGTTTGGCTTCTTGTACTTGATATAGTTTTTCGATATCAGCATAAGTAGGTTATTACAAATATTCATTGCCATGGATTTTCAAAGTACAAGTATAAGAGCATTCAAAACATAAATTCATCTCACGCTTTTTCAAATATTCATATACAACATCAACAATGGTGTCGTATGCTAGTAGATGAATTTCATTGCAGATTTATCATGCATAACCAATATTTTGTTGAAAATATTCTGATGAGGCGAAAAATGAACCACTTTTAGGGGGTCATTTAAGCCCGAAATTGAATTTATTTGATCAAATATTGCCCTAAATTGTTCCTTTTGTGATTTTAGGTACTTTGGGAGTGAAATCTGGAAAAGGAAGCAATTCGGACGTTTTTTGGAGCATAAAAGTGAAGAAAACGCCAAAGACTTAATTTTCCACGCTGGGAACAGTGTTTGACGGCGTCAAGAGGACATTCCTGACGGCGTCAATAGTAAAGTCCATGACGACCCAGTACAAACATGAAGGCGTCACAAGTAGAGAGTCAAGAGTTAAAAGTGTGACGGCCTGCAAAAGGTGTATACGTGACGGCGTCAAATGTAGATCAAGGCAGTCCGAGGAATTATTTGGCGGCGAGATGACGGCGTCACACCTTTGTTCTTGACGCCGTCAGCCTCTAAAATCTATATATAGTTTTCTAATTTTCATTCATTAAAAAGAAGAAGTTTGGAGAAACCCTAAGGCCGAACCATATACGTATTTTACAGCTTTTTCAAGGGTTTTCAGCCCTTGAACCCTTACATGTGCTATTGAGATAAGTATTCTTTTAATTCAATCAATATGTCTATGTGTTGGTTGGCTATATCTTGTGCTTGTCTTGATTCCACCAAGTTAGGCTAGATCTATCTTGTGTTTGCTTAGATCTAATGAAACCTAGATGTTAATTATGTGTTGATTACTTGTTTATGGTTGTATTGGATGAGTGATTTCAATGTTAGGCTTAAGAAAACTGGCAGATCTCCAATTGGTAACATGCTTGAACGTCTTAGGAAACATGAACCGATATGTACTAGGTTTTATTGGTTGTATTTAATGCATGAGTAAATTCTAATGATCCCATGTTAGGAGCTTCTTAGCCGGCTCGACATAGGAGTGAAGTAGGCACTCATAGGATTGGGGAGTTAAGTACGCCACCCCATTAATGGTATTAAGGAATACAATCCATCATCCACGCAACTATAACAAGTAATTAACGTGTAAAAGATATCTAGGGAGTAGTGAAATCTAAGTAAACACATTTCTCCACATATTGCTCACAACCTTAGTTTTATTTTCGTTTTAGTATTTTATTTTGATTGCATCTTTAGTATTGGGTTAGTTGACTAGCAACTAATTCCGCTAAAATCCTTAAAACCCGAGATTTTAATTTGCTTTCTAAAAAATATAAAAATACAAAAAGAATCATCCCTTATCTCTAGACTTAATCTTTAGGTTTTCTAATCCTAGCGACACTATTCCTAGCTGAACGATCAATCCCCCGGTACTTGTCATTATACTATACTACACCGATCAGGTACACTGCCTGGTGGGGATTGTAAGCTTCTCAAGATCCCTTGAGAGGTAAAGCCTGGTGCAATCCCTACGCACGCATCAAGTTTTTGGCGCCGTTGCCAGGGAATAGTTATTGTCTAGGTTAGAATCTCTTTTTATTAGGTCTACTTGCTAGATTCCTTTCTAGTAAGATTTTATTTTTATTTTTAGGTTCTCCTTAGTCTATCTTTTTCTTCGTGCTTTTGTTAGTAAATTAAATTCATTGACTATTCCGTTGACCATTATGGAAAACGCGAATCCACCCCTTTCCCCTAGAGAAGTGGCTTTGTTACGTGAACAAATTGAGAGTGAGATTAGGGAACTTAGGGAGCTTAATAGATTGATTAAGGTTGAGCTCGACCATGCATTTAGTGACCTAGCGAGCGCCTTGTATTCAAATGAGGACCTAGGGCCTAATGATTTTGTGAATGTCGTTGAGGAACTTGAAGAGGGGGAAATAGATCTGAAGCTAAATGATTATTTTAATCTATACCCCACTAAGGAGGAGATTGCATATTATAATAATCTTATTGATGACCCTCGATATCCTTTTACTAGAATCGAACCTAAGATAAAGAGAGGCGACCATAAGAATGCTAAGATACCATGTATGATTGGGTATAGACACGTTGACAACGCTTACATTGATTTTAAATCCCCAATCAACATTATGTCCTCAAGTGTTTATAATGATATAGTGAAAACAAGACTTGAACTTAGAAGAGATCCCAAATACCCCGGTGGAGTTTGTAACTTTGTCGGGAGAGTTAAAAGTCTACATGTCTTTGTTGGGAATTTCACTTTTGTCACCGACTTTATGATTGTGGAAGATCTTGCTAATGTTATAGATTGTCGATTATCCAATGTTGTGTTTGGTAAACCGTTTGTTGAGGAGTCCAAGTTAGAATATGATGAGATAGAAGGGACAATCCGATTTGCAAGTAACACCGATAGGATCACTTATAGGATGCCTAATAGAATGAAAGAATTTCGCTTCATATCCCGATTTGACAAGGATAACATTGGTGCTTTTGAGGACATCAATGAAGAGGATAAGAAAAAGGGCATGGATTATGTATGGGAAAAGAGGAGTCTTTTCTACAAAGATTGTTTGACTTTAGGACAAAAGTATAAATTCGATAAGGAATTTGCCCGTAGGATTATAGGAGCGATCGAGAAAAAGGTGATTGGTTTCTACAAAGAACATTTACAATCAGAAAGTGAAACCAACGATGAGGTTACGTAGTAATCCATGACCTTGAGTCTAGCTACAAGACTCGTAAATAAAGAAAAGCGCTTCTTGGGAGACAACCCATGATTTTGTGTGATTTTTATTTTGTTTGTTTGTTATTTGCTTTTGTATGCATGCTTTATTTTTATTGTTGATAGATCATGTTTCTAAACGAAATAGTGGAAATACTTTACTTTGTTGTTTTGGCCTAGTCTTAACTTCACCTAAAGGTATTTTTGCAAAAGATAAGTGTAAGGGGAAACCCCAAATATGTTTTTAAGAAACAAACCGATTATGATTCTCCACAATATTAAGTGAACATGTATATTAGTATTTGTTAGAGTCAAATGCTTGTATCGAGTCATAATGAAGTTTTGCAGGATTTTCCAGGAAGTAGGACCAAGTTTTTCCAGAAATTTTCCGGAAACTTAACACAGGAATTTCTGCAGGTCACTTCTGACGGCGTCATGAGCTTGCTCTTGACGGCGTCACGGGTAAAAATCTGGAAATTTTACCAGTTTTGTTTTTCTAACGGAGTCTTAAAGTTTTTGTTGAATTATTAAGTTTTATAATCTCCAGGAAATTTGCAAACTTCATTCCACAAGCATTATATCTTACTTTGTTTTCTAGGATTTAGTAACTTATGTAGATTGCCGCCGATTTTATGCGAGGTTGCCTTGTCTATTTTCTCAGGATTTACAGGTTATGTATGACAAGAAGATGATTATTATTCTGGAAGGGAAGCTTTGATTGTTCATCTTCTTGGAGGAAGATTTAACCTGGCCACCTTATTATCCATACCAAGCGAATCAGGGGAGTATTTGATTTCATTCTTTTTACTTATTTCACTTTTACATTCTTTACTTGAACATTGGGGACAATGTTCATCTTAAGTGTAAGGGGAGGGTAAAATAATGATACCTTACAGATACACTTTCGCTTGAGCTTGTTTGTTTGATAGTAGATGTGTAATAAAACTATGAGAAATACTTGTTAGTGCAATTTTAGCGCCAAATTTAAAATTTTTTACAACATTTAGGAGTGAAACTTTAGCCATAGCAAGCGTCTCATGGATAGGAGATTGTATGACTAGCACAAAACCGTACTATTCAGAAAAATTTTCCACCCAAATATGTGAGGTTCGCCTTTAGATTTGATAGGAAAAGCATTCATTATTAGTGCTTATGAGTGTACCGGTAGCATTTAGATTCCAGAACTTGCGTTAGTGATGCATCCCGAGACCGCTAGTGAGACTACATTCGTGTAGTAGGATTTACTACATGATAAGAGGCATTAGGATCACCCTTTTGTTAAACCCGTATTATAATTACTTGACCACTTAAGTCATATTACTTGGCTAGTTAAGTCAACTAATTTTCCCACACCATTAGCGTTGTACTCATTTTTAGTACACGAAACCCCTAGTACACCCCTCCGAGCCTATATTTTCGTTTCTAACTTTAAGCATCTTACATAAAGGAAGAATTTGATACACCCCACTTAAATGTACACCCAAATCGCCTTAGCCTTCCGTGTATGCACTCATCTTTAGTGCATTATTGTTATTTGTTAAACCCTAAGTTAACTATCTAATTGATTACATGGTTGCTAAGTCGAGTCATATCCTTGTACATATTGTTTTGGGACGATTGGAACTCATGGGTAAAGTACTTATTTTATGGAGTAATGGGGAAGAACATCATATTATTACCCCCATATGTACGTTAATCTTAAAAGTACTCCAAGTGTTTTGATTATCTTAATTCGAGTCATTAGATTAGTTCATTGTAAAGTATGTAAAAATTCAAGTGTAAGGGGAATTTTCAATCCCTATGATGTATTATTTTGGATGGTAGGGTAAGAGTGTATGCAAAAAAAAAAAAAAAAAAAAAAAAAAAAAAAAAAAAAAAAAAAAAAACGGACTATCATCCCGTTTCCATTCTATGTTTATTTTATGTTTTTGTTATTTTTGATTTATTAGCTTAAGTCGAGTCTAGTCTTGGCTTAGCAACGCCATATTGTACACGTAATTAACTAAGATTGTTAACTCGCCACCAGTAAAGACTGCCTATATCCAATAAAACCGTGTATTTCATATCCCTACACCTAATGTTACAACCCTTTTAAAAGACCTCTTTGATAGTTTATCCTAGGTGCTTACGCCATGTGGTGGAGGTTTGATCATTTCCCAAGCCTATGGTAATCTATTTTGCTATGACAGGTAGTGAGAGATATTTTCCGTTTCCATATAGTAATTTATACTTTATTACACCCGAGAGATGTGAGTATCTAAACACTATTTGTGAGGTGCTAGTGTATGACCTCCGTGCTTGTCTTTGGTCTTTAGTGGAACGATTAT
Source organism: Artemisia argyi (assembly GCA_030686995.1). Classification (NCBI taxonomy): domain Eukaryota; kingdom Viridiplantae; phylum Streptophyta; class Magnoliopsida; order Asterales; family Asteraceae; genus Artemisia; species Artemisia argyi. The sequence continues at coordinate 155,341,343 of CM060709.1, read as the reverse complement.
TTGTTGTAATTACTTTTATATTAGTGTTAAATGACCCATAACTTGTATTTTGATTAGAATAAAAGCACATTTGCTTGAGGACAAGCAAATCTCAAGTGTAAGGGTATATGATGAGGCGAAAAATGAACCACTTTTAGGGGGTCATTTAAGCCCGGAATTGAATTTATTTGATCAAATATTGCCCTAAATCATTCCTTTTGTGATTTTAGGTACTTTAGGAGTGAAATCTGGAAAAGGAAGCAATTCGGACGTTTTTGGAGCATAAAAGTGAAGAAAACGCCAAAGACTTAATTTTCCATGCTGGGAACAGTGTTTGACGGCGTCAAGAGGAAATTCCTGACGGCGTCAAGAGTAAAGTCCATGACGACCCAGTACAAACATGAAGGCGTCACAAGTAGAGAGTCAAGAGTTAAAAGTGTGACGGCCTGCAAAAGGTGTATACGTGACGGCGTCAGATGTAGATCAAGGCAGTCCGAGGAATTATTTGGTGGTGAGATGATGGTGTCACACCTTTGTTCTAGACGCCGTCAACCTCTAAAATCTATATATAGTTTTCTAATTTTCATTCATTAAAAAGAAGAAGTTTGGAGAAACCCTAAGGCCGAACCATATACGTATTTTATAGCTTTTTCAAGGGTTTTCAGCCCTTGAACCCTTACATGTGCTATTAAGATAAGTATTCTTTTAATTCAATCAATATGTCTATGTGTTGGTTGGCTATATCTTGTGCTTGTCTTGATTCCACCATGTTAGGCTAGATCTATCTTATGTTTGCTTAGATCTAATAAAACCTAGATGTTAATTATGTGTTGATTACTTGTTTATGGTTGTATTGGATGAATGATTTCAATGTTAGGCTTAAGTATTCTTTTAACATCGCTTGTGAATAGTTCCCGACTCTTCAAAACATCTTTCAAATGTTTTGATTCATATAATGGATTGTTGAATAAGTAGGTGGCTACCGGACGTGTTATGTGCACAAACATTATTTATATCAAATGCTGTTTCTTTTCTTCTTGACGCACTGTTAAGCATCAATGCCATTTGTTTGTAACATTCTTTCCTCAAACTGTTATCTTCTTCTCTATCTAAGCCGAATGAAAACATCATTCCTTATAACGCCATTTTAGTAAAATCATTGTATTCATTGTGGAAATATGAAATGGTATTAGGCTATCAATAAAAAGGAGAATTGTTTGTTGTTATGTGATACGAGTCTAGTTACCACACCTTTCCCTATCCAAGACGAGAAGCCGCCCAATTCAGTCAAACCAAATTAGGGCCAAGCACGGTCCGAAAACCGGAGCAGACTGGACCGAAAAATCGATTTGGCCGAAAACATCGAACCGAGGACCGGACCAAAATGTTTAATCCGGGTCAGTCCGGTATGGTCGGTTCGCCGGTTCGGTCTGGTCTAACAAGGCATATTTGTCGGTTTTGTGTAAGGCCGAACTTGGTTCATTTAACTTTTTCTGACTTTCTAAAAATAATGGTTGATTTGGTCATTAATCTAATAATGGTAGTTGTTAATGATAAGTAATTATTTGATACGCTTTTATGGGTCATTTAAGCCCTAAATCGTGTTTTATGGTTAAATATTACCTTAAATCGCTTCTTTTGTCATTTTAGTTACTTGAGACGTGAATTTTGGAAAATGGAGCTTTTTGGAGCTTTTCGCACGTTTTTATGCTTAAGAATGAAGAAACAAGAAAAGTCAAGAAAGTCGGGATTTTACACCTGACGGCGTCAGGCTTTGGAGCTGACACCGTAACCTTTTGAGAAGAATTGTGGATTTTTAACACGAGACGCCCCAGAAGAAAATGTCAAGTTTACACCTGACGGCGTCAGGTACAAATTTTGCAAGGACGCCAGGTGTTAAGTTAAAGAGAGACTGCCCAGATGAATTAACAAGTGACGACATCAGAAGGTGTCTTGGGCGATGCGAAACCCTAAAACACGGTGATCTGACGGCGTCAGGAGCTATAACATGACGCCGTCATCTTTGTATCTCTATATATAGTTTAGGTTTTTTCATTCACAAAAGTGGTGGAACTTGTGGAACTTTGTAGGGAACTTTGGGAGTCCGACTTTTACAGCACTTTTAGGGTTTCTAACCCTATTTTCTTCGATGTTTAATTGAAAGATAAGGTCTCCTTTAATCATTCAATATGTCTATGTGTTGTTTGATTAATTGTTTATCTTGTCTTTTCATTAACATGCTAGCTTAGATCTCTTAGTGTTTGCTTAGATCTAATGAAATATGGTTATTGATTATTGATTGTTGGTTTGTTATTGTTTGTTTAATTGATTGAATAACGTTAGGCTTAAGAAAACTGGCTAATCTCTTATATGGTAACATGCTTGAATGTCTTAAGAAACGTAATCGGATGTGTACTACGATTTTATTGATTGTATTTAATGCACGAGTAGTTGTTGATGATTCTATGGTAGGACACTAAACGTGTCATCATAAGAAGGAATAAATACTCATAGAGTTGGGGAAGGACGTCCACGCCCCCACGACTGGTATTAAGGAATGCAATCATTCAATCAAACAATTGTAACAAACTAATAAATCAATAAAAGATAACTAGGGAGTAGTGAAATATAAGTAAACATAATTGTCTCCTATAAGTAATCCACCGCATTTATTTCTTTTTATTTTACTTTATTTTATTTTGTTTATTATTAGTTTTTGGGTTAGTTGACTAGCAACTAATTCCGCCCAGTCTTCCAAATACCCGAGATTTTTACTGCTTTTATAAAATACAAAAATACAAAAAGAATCATACCTCACCTTTAAACCTAGTTGATATAGTTTTCAATTCTAACGACACTATTCTCCTAGAGAACGATCAATCCCCCGGTACTTGCAACTCACTATACTACACCGGTCAGGTATACTGCCTGGAGGATTGCAAGCTTCTCAAGATCCCTTGAGAAGTAAAACTTTTGCGAGTCCGCAATCCCGCATCAGTTAACGTATTGTACATATTGAGGGTTAGGGTTTGTCGATCTTTTGGTTTCCCACATTCGGTAAGGACCCCAAGGTGTGACAGAAATCACGAGTTGGGGTAACGCTCACGAATCGACTCAGTCTTTTAGGGGGGTGTCAATTATCTTTGAGAGAATAATTGAGATAGGTGTAGTATTGTCATTTGTAAGGGTCTGGTTTGTCATAAATTGCCAGGTCGTGACGTTTGAATGCGTTCATTAGGAAAGTTTTGGTCTGAGGTTGCCTTGGGAAGTATTTCACATGCCTTGTCGGGCTTGTATTTGGGTCAAGTTTAGAGTGTGTGGGCATTAGTTAGCTGGCTTGAAGGCCTTATACGTTTTCAAGTCCATTAGTGTATTTGATTGCTTTTAGGGAAATGCACTGATGGATTCATGTTGAAGAGATGAGGTCCTCTGGGATTGTCCTAATGTGCCTTATTGGATCCAGAGAGTCTGACTTACTTTACTCAGGAAGTCAGGGTCATTCGATGTGATATTTGGAGAATGCTTTCATTCCAAGACTGCTGCATATTTAATGCACGCACACTTCTTAGTGTGGATATCTATCAGAAGTTATTGTAAAGGTTCAGTGGCTATGAAGCTTGTTAATCTCAGGCCTGATTTGTTTTTTAGTCTTTAGGTGGCCTTGGATTTTGCTTTTAGTTGTAAACTGTGTCTTTCATAGAAGACATTGGGAATTTCCTCGATATATGTTCCTGTTAGTTAGTCGTTTTGGTGTCTTAAAGTCTGACATATGAAAGGACATTGCCTTTTTGCGTGACGTTCATGCGGTTTAACACCGCAGAGTTCTTTGGACGCATGTCCGTTGGGCCCCTAATTATTTCACCTATAAAAGGGGAGTACTGTTAACTGTTCATGGATCACTCCAAACTTTTCTTTATCTAAAGAAAGTGAATTTTTTTTCCTTTGAAACGCTTTTGGCTTTCCTAATTTTGTGAGGAGTGTAGACAAAAAAAGGTGTGTGTTTGTTTTTTATTTTGTGGCAGGTTTTGTGTCGATTAGTAAGGTCACTGGGTGTTTGCTCATGCCTAAACTTTTTGCTCTCTTTTGATCGCAAGATTTTACAAAATTATTTCCTTATTTAATTGCATGATTTGTCGAGGCTCTGCGGATTTGATTGTTTCTTGTTTGATACTCGAAGTACCTGTAAGATAATGATAAACCTGTAGGTATAACTTTATTAATGACCACTATATATAATGGTGAAACCCTAATACCCAAAACCCACAAACCGGGCTTGGGCCTAATTATCCACTAACACTCCCTCGCAGTTCGAGCGACGAAATCGCGAAAGCTCGAACTGAAGTAGTAAACTAGGAAAGAAAAGAGAACATCAACATAATAAAAAACATAACTTTAGTCGACTCGTAACAAAACCGTACCAACGGTCGACTTTAGGCGACTGATACCAACGATCGGCTAAGTCGACCGGTAACAACACCGTACCAACGGTCGACTTTAGGGACTGGTACCAACGATCAACTTTAGTCGACTGATAACAAAGCCGTACGAACAATCGACTAATAAACAAACATAAAACAACTATAACTTTTTTTTTTTCTCTTTTTTTTTAACAATAAAACAAAAAAAAAATAAAAATAAACCTGTGTATATGTATATATTATTCTCAAAACAATGAGAAAAAAATATACTTCTACGTCTCTCGCTTCTTTCGAACCAACAAAGTGAATGTTTTATTTCTTTGCTTGCGTCAACCTAGCAGCCACCAAAGTGGACCGAATATTGGATATAAAGTTTCGTACTTTTTGTGCTAGCTTCGAGCTAAGCGGCACACAAGCACTTATTTTGTGAAAAAGATGACATCGGTTAATGTTTAAAGGGAGCCCTCCGAACCTCCGGCGTGTAGCCGGCGGTCGGAGGCGGCGGCGGAAGAGTTTAGATTTAGGGTTAGAGATTTAGGATCGTATCTCTGATACCATGTAAGATAATGATAAACCCGTAGGTATAACTTTATTAATGACCACTATATATAATGGTGAAACCCTAATACCCAAAACCCACAAACCGGGCTTGGGCCTAATTATCCACTAACAGTACCTAGGTGGGAGAGTGTCATTTTGTCAAATGTTCTTCGAAAGAGCAAAATATTAGTATCGACTTCTTTATTTGTGAACCATCTTAACGATAATGTTACAATTACTTTTAAAAAAAAAGTTTCACCCTAACAAAACCCGTGCATGGACGGGTTCAAATATGAAAACTAATAATATTTGTAATACGATATGGCAACTTTTAGCACTGTTTTTCTATAATGTATTCGAAAAGATATGTTAAATAGAAAAACTATGGATTTTCTTTATTTAACATGGTTTACTCGAGCACACACTTGTTTATTTAATATTATTAAAACTAAATATAGCATGGAACAAATCTATATGCACTCTTATGCCTCACTATATACAAGCAAAAAAATTAACTACAGTAAAAACAAACAAGTACAAAATGCTTACTCCGTATTATTTATTAATCATTACTCTTCAACAATCAAGCTCTATGTTTTTTTATCTTTTTCTTCAAAAGAAAACTTAAAATCATTTCCCTTTTCTATTTTCGTTTACTTATGTGTATTTCTCCAAAATAGGTGTAACACTTCTAAAATATAGAAAAACTTCAAATGAAATACACTTCATTGAATTCAATAATATGTGGCACGTACCACAGGTGGCTGGCTTCTCTAGTGCACTTACCAACCTCCCTGACTCCTCAAGAGAAACCGCAGCAATCGCGAACACAAGGATCGACTGGAAGGAGACACCTGAGGCTCATGTGTTCAAGGCGGACTTACCCGGCCTTAAAAAGGAAGAAGTTAAGGTGGAAGTTGAGGAAGGAAGGGTGTTGCAGATAAGTGGTGAGAGAAGTAGGGAGAATGAAGAGAAGAATGATAAGTGGCATAGAGTTGAGAGAAGCTCAGGGAAGTTTATGAGGAGGTTCAGGTTGCCCGAGAACGCGAAAATGGAGGAAGTGAAGGCGGCTATGGAGAACGGTGTGCTAACTGTGACCGTGCCGAAAGTGGAAGAGAAGAAGAAGGAGGTCAAGGCTATCGACATTGCCGGCTGAAGTCTTTGTTGCAATCTGAGTAGTTACTATATTGTAATAATAAATGTAAGTTTGAGATTATATAATTGTATCCTTGTATTGAAAATTTGAAATAATGTAATTTTCTCTTTCTTTTATCATTTGACTTCTCCATCTCTGTAGCGATACCATTTATTTTTTGTGTTTAAATAGATTAAGTGGTACATGATACTCAAAAAAACCGCTGTAGCACGATTAATCCATAATGGTATTCCTATTCCTTGGCGTGGCGTTTCGGCTCTTCACTTCCTAGGGTCCCAGGTTCGAGTCCTGGCAGCGGTAGAATTTTTTTATATTTTTATTTTTTTATTACTTTTATCTTTTTGATTCTTAAGGTTAATCAAATACTATTATTATACTGTTATTATATTTCTGTTTAAAATTGTATTTCTTAGGCTTCTCATAGTGGGCCGTAAAAAATCGATCATGAGGATCGGTCGATCGATTTGGATGATTGATTGTCCTATTGTGGAGTGTTGAAGCAACATCAATCGCCGGCTAAATTTTTGAAAAATTGTTCGTCTAGCCGAACTGTATTTCTACCATTTCATTTCATTAAATCCCAAATTAAAAAAAGAAAAAAAAAAGTTAATGTTTGAGAAGAAATTTTTTTTTTTTTTTTTTTTTTTTTTTTTTTTTTAATTTTAACCACTTTCATCCTATAAATACCCAAATTAAACTCACTTTCAAACATAATTCAAATAACAAATCAAACACAAAAAAATGGCTTGTAAACTTTCACATACTGTCGAACAAGTTCAAAACTATGTCAAAAAACAAATCGAAATCGACGACAAGGAATGCCAAGATGCAATTATCGAAGTTATTAAGAAGTTTGAGCTGACGAAGTTACGCAAAGAACGCCTGAGAACACGATACACAGCGTGCAAAGATATCTCTGTCGAGAGAAAATATGTGATCGAACAGTTTTTGTACAATGAGTTTCGCAAAGACGCTGATGTTGTTGAAACATTGTGGGGATGTGTGCAGAAGATAGAGAACGAGAAATCCAACAAGATACGTTGGAGTTTTGAAGAGAATGTGTAAGCTGCTGATGCACCACAACAACAGCAACAACAATTTGTGCAAGGTTGATGTGTGGGAATCGCAACAGGCTTTACCTCTCGAGGGATCTCGAGAAGCTTACAACCCCCACCAGGCAGTGTACCTGATCGTTGTAGTATAGTATAGTGACAAGTACCGGGGGATTGATCATTCAGCTTAGGAATAGTGTCGCTAGGATTAGAAAGCCTAAATACTAGTTCTAAAGGTGAGGGATGATTATTTTTGTGTTTTTATATTTTATGGAAAGCAAATTAAAATCTCGGGTTTGAAGGATTTGGGCGGAATTAGTTGCTAATCAACTAACCCAATACTAAGATGCAATCAAATTTAAAATACTAGAAATGAAAGTAAACTAATTTATACTAAAGCTGTGAGCAGTAATTGGAGAAAATGTGTTTACTTAGATTTCACTACTCCCTAGATATCTTTTACACGTTAATTACTTGTTATAATTGCATGGATGACGGATCGTATTCCTTAATACCATTCATGGGGTGGCACACATAACTCCCCAATTCTATGAGCTCTTATCTCCTCCTATACCATGCCCAGCACAACTATAGGGATTGTAAACAGTGGCTCATGCATTAAATACAACCAATAAAGACCTAGTGCGCGTTGGTTCATGTTTCTTAAGACGTTCAAGCATGTTACCAATTGGAGATCTGCCAGTTATCTTAAGCCTAACATATAAATCATTCATCCAAGACAAGAATAAACAAGTAATCAACACATAATTAATATCTAGGTTTCATTAGATCTAAGCAAACACAAGATAGATCTAGCCTAGCATGATAGAATTAAGACAAGAACATGATATAGACAACCAACACATAGACATATTGATTGAATTAGAAGAACACTTATCTTGATTAATCATGCAAGGTATCAAGGGGTTGGAACCCTTGAAAAACCTGTAAAGTTACACCAAAATCGTACTTAGGGTTTCTCCCAAAACTTCTCTCTTTAAATGTGAAAAATTAGAAAACTATATATAGGAAAAGGGGTCTGACGGCGTCAAGACCAAATAGGTGACGCCGTCACCTCGCCGCCAAAACAATCCTCGGACTGCCTAGATCTACATTTGACGCCGTCAAGAACAATACATTTCCAGGCCGTCATGACTTTAACTCTTGACGCCCTACCTTCATGACGCCGTCAAAACTCTTCTGGGTCGTCATGGAATTTTACTCTTGACGCCGTCAGGTAACTACTCTTGACGCCGTCATGCACTGTTCCCAGCATGGAAAATTAAGACTTTGGCGTTTTCTTCACTTTTATGCTCCAAAAACGTCCGAATTGCTTCCTTTTCCAGATTTCACTCCCAAAGTACCTAAAATCACAAAAGGAACGATTTAAGGCAATATTTGATCAAATAAATTCGGATTCGGGCTTAAATGACCCCCTAAAAACGGATCATTTTTCGCCTCATCAAAGGTGCATCAAGTTCATCTGCACCAAGAGTTGTTGAGCCACAACAACAGCAACTCATCTTGATAACTTTCAGCTAAGTTTTGAGGAAACTGTGAAACCTGGTAATGATGGCTGGAACTCTGAGGACGAGCGGGAGCTGAGCAGGTTGGAAGCTCAGATCGAAGAAGAGAGGTTTGTGAGCTTTGATCCGTATGACGACGGTTTCCGCTCCGACAACTCGCAGACCTGGGATCACCCAGATTATAATTGAAGTTTTAGTTTTTAATTTAGTATTGTAATGTTTTAATTTTTGTTTATGTAACGTTTATGTTTTTATTAATAAAAAATTTACATTTGTGTTAAAAGATCCCGCCTTGTATTTAATTTTTGAATTTAAAATTTATCCCGTCTTCTGTTTGAATTTTGAATTCAAAAATATACCGCTTCTTATATTTTATCCCCTACAAATAACACACCATACAACACACACTCCTAAAGCATTACACACACTTCTAAATCATTTCACAATGAACAATCGGTGGTCAATGGAAGAAGAAGATCTGCTAGCTCGCGTATGGCTTGAAGTTCAGGATTCCGGAGACCTTGTGAATGGACGTTCTTTTTGGAATGAAGTTACACAAAGGTTCAACAATCAGACCAATGGTGAGCACCGTAATAAAAATAGTATTACGGCTATGTGGAATAGAATGAACCTTGAATGTCGTAGGTTTAATGCTATTTACAAAGAGTTGTTGCGTACAAGTGAAAACCCGTGTCGTCTCAGCAATGCAAACCGAATTTATTATGAGCGCTATGGGAGAGGGACATATTATCAACATGTGTGGTTCGTTCTGAGAAACACAGATGCATGGGACAGAGACGATGAGTAACGGGAGACCCTTGTGTTATCGTGCTTTATTTGTTTTCCGTATCGTGTTTTATTTGTTTTCCGTATCGTGTTTTATCATGTAATGTCTACGTTTAATTTTTAGTTGTTTAATTCTGTATCGTTTCGTTTATGTAATATTTACGTTTTATTAATAAAATTTGTGTTTGTGTTAAAAGATGATTTTTTTTTTAAATAAAAAAATGATGATGCAATATGGGTTGCCACTGTAATGAGAGAGATGAATATGGGTTGAAGAAAGAGAAAGCTGAGGTGGCAGCCGGAAAGATGATGCAATATGGGTCACCACTGTGGGTAGCCTTAAGAGTACCTTAGGGGGTTGGCAACACACCCCTCACCTCAAATCTCTTCACTCACTTACAACCAATCCCTTCATGCCACATCCCTCTCCCACTTTTCCCTTCACTCACTCACTTTTTGTTGGCATCACACCCCTCACCCTTTATTTACTCACTCACTCACGTTTAAAGGCCAATGGTCAAGTTTTAAATGCTTACAATGTTACAATTTGACAACTTTCCATGCGGTAAAGTTCCCCGCATTCTTGGCTTGCCGTGCGGTAGGAGGGCACTGGCGGCGGTGTTCCCGCAGGGGAAGGTTGCCGTGCCGTGCCTCCTCGCATGCACTGCCAACCCCCTTATACACAAAAGAAGGTGATATATAGTTTTGAAACTGTATAAAATCGAGAAATTAATCGTTTGATGTGTGCTCGTTCTCCCTGTAAGATAATGAAACCCGTAGGTATAACTTTATTATTCATCACTATTTATAGATTACAAACCCTAATAGACCCAACCCACAAGTCGGGTTTGGGCCTAACTTATTCTCTAACACTCCCCCGCAGTTCGAGCGGCGAAATCGTGAAAGCTCGAACTGGAGTAGTAAACTAAGAAAGCAAATTTAAAACAATAAACCAAAATAAAACGAGATAACCCAAAACCAAAATAAACGAAAAGCAAATTCAACACCAACAAAAATCGTCTCGGGAATTGATACCCTGAATTCGACACCAACAAAAGTCGTCTCAGGAATTGATACCCTAGATTCGACATAAAAAAAAAACAAACAATTAACTAACTAAAACGGGTCGACAACACATGGTCGACAAACAAACAAAGCACCCGTCGACAACTCTTGGTCGACAAACAGAAACCGTCGACAACTCTTGGTCGACAAACAAAATAAACAATTAAACATTTTTTTTTTTTTTTAATGAGAAAACAAAAGTTGGTTCTAAAATTTCAACCCCCAAAGAACCTTCCAAACAAACGGAGCGTGTTTTTCTTTAGAAAAACATAAAGATCACCAAATTTTTTTTTTTTTTTTTTTAATAAAACTAAAATAAAAAATAAAAAAAATACTCCGTAATTAAACTAATCGACACAATAAAGGAATAAGCTGAGCATCGACCTTGATCAATCAACATTACGCAAACAATAAAGCATTGACCCGTATTCTCCTAAGCCAATCACAAATTTTACCACTGAGCGAATTAAATAATCGACCATTTACCCATGTGAACATAAGATGAGATAGCAGCAGCAATATTCACCAACACATAATCAACCCCACGATGCACTTGCAATAACCACAAATTGACACCAATTTTGTCACCGTATCACGACAAACTTGAGAAAAGATGCTAACCTTCTTCATGTAATTAATGATTGACCACCGACATCAATTATACATTAATACTTAATTGTAAAAGCCAACAGCAGTCCCATGTATAATAAATATATCACCAAATTCCAAAACCCATCATCACACTCTTCTCACTTTATCACAACAGATCCAGTTAGATCCAACCACACAAACAAGAAAATCAACGGGCTATCACAAAGCCAACGATCGACCACCAAACAAAACAAACTAGTCGACTGGTAATCATATTGTACCAACGATCGACACATGTAAAGAAGAAGAACAGTAGCAGGTTAAGAGGATTAGGGATCGGAAGGATTTTTTTTTTTTTTTTTTTTTTTTTTTTTTTTAGAATTGTGGATCGACGATGGCAGTGAAGGGATTATTGGGCGGCAGGAAGATGTGATGAACTAGTTTCTGTACGTTACACTATGGGTGGTGGTTCTAAACCACACCTTTATTATAAGGTTTAAAGGGAGCCCTCCGAACCTCCGGCGTGTAGCCGGCGGCCGGAGGCAGCAGCTGTTTTAGGGTTATGCGGAAGCAAGAAAAAAAATGGATCGAGAATTAGGCTGATACCATGTAAGATAATGAAACCCGTAGGTATAACTTTATTATTCATCACTATTTATAGATTACAAACCCTAATAGACCCAACCCACAAGTCGGGTTTGGGCCTAACTTATTCTCTAACACTCCCCTCTTCAATTCCCAATGAACGTTATTGACCGTCTCTATAAATATTATACAAACTAATACTAGTGAAATTGTACAAGTGTACAACGTCATGATAACTTGATAAGAAAAACCTTACACCTTTGGAGGCTAGCAAAGCCCTCTCGAGAGACCGTCTTATATCATATCAAAGGTCCGTAAAAATAAGTTCCGTGATTGTGAGGCTATTTTATGTCAAATCTTTTCTGATGGACATTTAATTAGCGATTAAGTAATCCAAAAGTGGCTAGATTACTAGAATAAACTTAACATGTCACTTTCAACAAAAATAGTGTTTACTGTATTATACTAATATAAATTCCAAATCATTAACGATAAGTTAAGTGAGAAAGGTGGTACTGTTAGCGTTGCGGCGGGGCTTTTTGGTTTTTATCTGGCTTATTATTTTGTGACGAACTTTTATGTATTTGTTAAAGTATGGCCTTTTCTTTTCCCCGTTATTTGATAAACAACTAGTATGGCACCGGTAAGCCGCGTTGCGGCCTAGCCGGTTTTTTGCTTGCTTTTATCTACGTCAAATATTTTGCTTCCCTATTAATGCACATAGGGAAGAACCAAGTTTAAGTATTGTCATAAGTTGACATGATATTACTACAGATGACAAATGGATGAACTTCTACAATTTCAAATTCTAGAACAAACCTAACCATAAAGATATAGAACCCATAATGATTCAAACATTTAAATAAACTTCGTTTGAAGTAATATCACAAAAATACAGATGGAAAGAAATAGAAAAGCACCCCTTTGGGTAACACCTCCAGGTTTAGTAAGTTATACATACTGTGGCTATAGCATTAACTGAAGATGTCTCAAAAGATTAGTCATGACATCCGAATCCAAGTGATGCACCACAATCCTCCCAGTTTAAAGTTCGACAAATACAGTCGATACTCTACGTGTTTATAGCTGCTATGCGCTGCAAGATAAAAGCTAACTTAATAAAAAGTACAAACAGAAACACTGGAAAAAATGTGATTATTTTTCCATATAAATTGATGATGGTTTGACGTTTTACCCAAAAGACTACATGCCAATGAAAAGGGAATAAGGCGTAGACAACATTTAAGTTTAAGTAGCAGTTAAATGTTCCTCCCTAGAATACGTGCACCCATAAAACTAATGTTAACGAAGAATCAATATTAATAATAAGAAATGTATATTATAGTGTATAGTGGCTATGGTATCACGACTTACCATTTTTATCATGTCTAGAAATGACAAATTGAACAGTAATGAGTAAAAAAGACGAAGCAAGCTAATGCTTATTGGAGAGTCATAAAACGTCTGTATACGCATAGAACCGGTCTTATGGATGTGAACTATTTAAGCACGGAATGTCAACGCCTGTAACAAATCTCACACCCCCAAACAACTTCAGATCTCAATAAATTTAAGGCAAGGGTATATCCATAATCGTTTATGCATATATGAGGGACACAAACACTCTCAAACAAATACGGAAGATAAACAAACAACAATACTACAAAATTACCTTTGACTAATACGTTTCGCAGGCACCAAAAGTCACACCACAGACCATGCGCCAGCTGAGAGAAAGCCCTTACAAAATCCAGATCAGTTGGAACACTTGCCGTTTCATTAACCTGCAATACCATTCAAAATTTTAAACACAATATATATATATATATATATATATATATATATATATATATATATATATATATATATATATATATATATATATATATATATATATATATCAACTGCATATACAAAAACTAACCTGATATCCATATATATCAACTGCATTAACCTAAGCGCCTTTTTAAGCAAAAGATATGCAACCTGAATGATAAAACTTATAAGCTGCTATTTGACTTAAGTACTACTCAACCTGAATGCTAAAACTTATATGCAGCCTGAATGATAAAAATGTGGCTGTTGATATTTTTCAAATGTACATAGGCTTAAAAGTTATGGTATCGAAACACCCCCTAACCAAAATTTCTCCCAACTTAAACCCTAAGAGCCAAATCAATATACCAATAATTTACAATTAAGCATCTAAAAACCAAAATCAATATAAAGTAAATCAATTATTTAATTAAGATCAATAAACATACATGCCATGGCGCAGATTTACGGTTAAATAACAATCGAATGTACAAATCAATCTCAATAATAGAAGATTTAAAAATTGTAACAACCATAAATCTGTTACAAAAATCTCCATTTTCCTTTTTCTATAAACCTTTGCATTTTCTGATAGTTAATATTTGGAGATTTCAAAATACAATTAGAAGTTTGACATTTTCATTTTTTGCAATAAAACCACATAAAGTTACTATGACATTGTCTATTCTAGAAGCAAACACGAAATAAGCACACACCTTTTATGTCAATTCCGATCGACACAACACAACAAATAAGTATCTGATGCATCAGAAACATATAATACGTAAAAACCATCATGTAGTTATTTAAAAAATGTGGCATCCTTATAAAACACGTTACAGAATGTTAATGCAGTACAAACGTTGTTTACATACCATAATCACCATGAGCAATAACAGACATGCTATGAATGTCGTGGTTGTAATATATGCTTCTACGAAGCTCCTCAGCTGTAAACTTCACCTATTGGTATAGAAAATATCTCAACTAAGATACCATTGTAAAAATAATATATAAACCTATAAGTGTAAAAAAAATTTTTGATTTGGAAGTAAGAAGATAGTTACCATTTTCCTTAGTTCCAAATGTCACCAACAATAAGCAGTAAATTATCGGATAAAGGTCCTGCCAAAAAAGGGAGAAAAAATGTGAGTTAGTGCAACAGAACACCATAAAATGCGAGGGTCATGTAATTAGCCTAAAGTATACTAACTTTCGTTTTGTATTCTCATATCTCTGCATACGGCTGCTACATGTATCATTTAAATGCTATATCTATAATTAGCTTAATATGTTGTATGACCCAAGCTATATCTGTCATTTCAAATTTAGGAAGATATTGAACTCACATTAGTACAAAAAAAAAAAAAATTAGATCTTAAATTACGGGAAAAACGAAAAGAAGAAAAAGAAATATACCCTTTGTACTTTTTCTTCCAAAGGTCTGTGACAGTCACATCGTTCCTATCTCTATCTGCTAAGAAAATGGATTTGGCCAGCATACTTACTCTTCCGAGCACCTTACATTGTGCCATAACCACCCGTATATGTTAATCCTGTAAATGAAGCATGAAAATTCTTACGGTGCCATGACAGGTAATAATAAGCTCATATTTCACATTTGAATCATCCAATAATATTGATAACACAATATCTGCCATTCACTTACGATTGGAACTCACTTTCGCAAGACATCGTAGCTTTGTAAAAGGTACATCATCCAATCGTGCCCATAAACAATCTACAACCGCCAAACCTTTCCTAGTTATTAGGTCTGAATCTTCCCTTGATATGCACTGCTGTCCAACAGGACTGAAACACCAAAAAATCATAATTGCAAAACAATAAAGCAAGTAAATGATACACATGATAAAGTACCTGTAATTAACATTTGTACTTAGATTAATTATAGCAACAATCATACAAATAAACCAAATGGAAAAATAGTTACCTTAAAGTAATGCCTCTGAAACCATTCCCTGCTCGTAATTCCTGCATAAGTTACAGTTTATAAGCTCAAAGGTTCAATTTTTTAAGAGACATTGCGTAGTTGAATTAAAGGAATATGCTTAAGCACTTACTTTCAAAAACCCGAACCTAGCAAGTTTGTGTCCTGTACACCTTTTAACATCACATTGACCAAAATCCTACAGCAGAACACAGGTCAGTCATCAAATGCATCACTATGACAGGATGACAGTAGCCTATAAGTAGTTGCAAAATAAACTAAAAAAGCTAGTAAAAATGACCTTATCAAAAATACCCAAGCTATTTGACTCAGTACAAACACTCAAAACAGCTTATTACATGAAAACAATCTTCTTCTAAGGTTATCAATTTTCATTTGGAAGGAGATAAATGCATAACTTTTTTATGCACCAAAAAAGGGTGCGTATATCATTGCCCATTCCAATTAACCTTAAGATTATCATGTCGTGTAAACTTAATATGAGTATATTTCAAAATTGGTAAACAAATATACCCACATGGCTAGCTGAATTATTGACACCACTGGTCCTTCTTCTTCTGATTCTGCATCATTTATGCAACAACCTTAAAAGAAAACAAAATAAATTCCAAATAATCAAAACATAAAACCTAAGACCCTTGGTTTTCAGAAAACAAATACCTTAAAACCCTCAACCGCAAACAACATCAACCACAGCAGCTAAACCTGCAAAAGATATTAACGAAACTCCCAAATTAACAAAACCCCAAAATTATGATAAAGGCCTAATTAAAAAAAAGTTCATAAACCAAACCCTTTTGTTGTTGTAACATCCGACGCATACCTATGTTATTGTTTTTTACTATCATTGGCTTTTGGATTTCTGAACTTTCCCATCCTTCGAACAACATCAGTTCATCATCACCGCCAGATCTATCATTGTCTTTTGGGTTTTCGAACTTCCCCATCCTTCGAACATCATCAGTTCATCATCACCACCAGATGTGATTTTTGATTGTGTGTGTGCGTGTGTGACTTTGAGAGAGATGTATCTGGAGAATTCCATATCTAATCCGTAGGTGTATATAAAGTGGTATATAAAACTTATTAGGTCACGGAATTGGGTCATGGATAGCAGGCCAAAGTTGGGCCATTTTTTTGGCGGGAAACCCAGACGCAAAAACGGCGTCGTATCGCATGTGATTTAATAATATGTATAATACACAATAATCTATGAATATACTTTCAAGTAAGTTTTCCTACAACAGTTCAGGCCCATTATGTTGTTGTATTTTGTAAGACCATTGTTTTCTTTTTTATTTTCTTTTTTTTAATATATGGATTTGATACCGCACGTTGCGTAGGGGCCAAATTGCTATTTTATAATCGTACGTAAGTAAAAAGTATTGCGGCAATATCTTTTTAATAATATACTATTTATAAGGAAAACAGTAATAATCGATAGATAGGTGATAAATAAAGTATGTTATTAAAAAAATCCATAAATAAATAAAAGTATAAGATGCTTGTCGTAACTTCTTTTATTAAATCTATTCTAAATAAACTTTAAAGTAGTTTTTTAAAATTATTAAGTAGGTTATGGGTATGTTTTTAAAGTTATATTTATTTTTATTTTATTTTTTTCAAAAATATATAGTAAACTTCAACATTTTTTTAATAAAATCGTACATCCGTCAAAAGTATATCAATATTTTGTTACATGCTACAAAAGAATTATCAGTTATGTACCATGCTCTCACGTCATACCACTCTTTTATCCGACTGTGATAATAATTAACTATACAATGATTAGATCTACAATAGATTGAGGGAATTAATTGTTTGATTGATCAATTGATACAGTGGTATAGATCAACTTTAAATTAGTTTTGCCTCAATTCTATGTTCGTTTGGAAACAAGTTCTAAATAACGTTGTTTGCACAATTGAAGAGCAACAAAATGTTAGTGTCGACTTCTTTATGTGGGAATCATCTTCACAATAATTTTACAATTACTTTTAAAAAAAAGTTTCAACCTATCAAAAATCTCTGCATGGGCGGGTTCAAATATTAAAACTAATAATATATGTATTACGATCTTGCAAAATTGTTTTTATTTAATAACGTATTCGAAAAGATATGTTAAATAGAAAACCTATGGATTTTCTTTATTTTACCATGGTTTACCCGAGCACACATGAGTATTGCACTTGTTTATTTAATATTATTTGAACTAAATATATCACGGAACAAATCTATATACACTTGTATGCCCTGCTATACACAAGCAAAGAAATTAACTACAGTAAAAAAAAAAACAAACAAGTACAAAATACTTATTAAAGTTGCTTACTTATGTGCATTCTCCAAAATAGGTGCAACACTTTTAAAAAATAGAAAAACTTCGAATGAAATACACTTCGTCAGATTCGATAGTATGCCGCGCGTGCCACAGGTGGCTCGCACATAGATCCGCCCATGAATGGAATAGTGATGGAATATTGTCTAATGATGAAAGTCTGGATTTAAGGGTAGTGTCTCAAATTCATATGTGATATTGTGATGTATCATATTTCGTCAATTAAGTGTCACGACTCTTTAGTTAGAAGTAAATAGGAACCAAGTTAAGTCAACTAGTTTTACATACTGCTCGTTACCTCAGGGACGAATGTATGTAGTAAGTATATAGCTAGTCGAAAAAATTGAGATTTTTTTTTGGGACCTTTTTTCGAAAGTGCCACCCCCCACCCAAAACTCAAATTGCCCCTACCCACATACTAAAAACAAACATTCAACACTTTAAAACCTTATAAATTATTCATCTCTAAGTAAAAATACTTGATTTATCGTTACGATCATAGTTTTTCCGGAAAAACTAATAATAATAATAATAATAATAATAATAATAATAATAATAATAATAATAATAATAAAGGAGTGGGAGCACAGCTTGTGTCTAGACTCCCATCCAACTTTGTGTAAACTTATTATGTATCTATGAAATAAAATAAAAAAAAAATAAATAATAATAATAATAATAATAATAATAATAATAATAATAATAATAATAATAATAATAATAATAATAATAATAATTTGCCCCCTATATCTTAGTTTCCTGGATTTGCCACTGCGTTACCTAACCCGCATGTGTTCAAGGCGGACTTACCCGGGCTTAAGAAAGAAGAGGTTAAGGTGGAAGTTGAGGAAGGAAGGGTGCTGCAGATAAGTGGTGAGAGAAGCAGGGAGAATGAAGAGAAGAATGACAAGTGGCATAGAGTTGAAAGAAGCTCAGGAAAGTTTATGAGGAGGTTTAGGTTGCCCGAGAATGCGAAAATGGAGGAAGTGAAGGCGACTATGGAGAACGGTGTGCTAACTGTGACCGTGCCAAAAGTGGAAGAGAAGAAGAAGGAGGTGAAGGCTATTGACATTGCCAGCTGAAATTTTCGTTGCAATCTGAGATTATGTAATTGTATCCTTGTACTGACATTGAGATAATGTAATTTTCTCTTTTATCATTTGACTTCTAACTCTGTATTCATGCAATTTATTTTTTGTGTTAAATTAAATTAAGTGGTAGATGATAGTCAAAAAAACCGCTGTAGCACGATTAATCATAATGGTATTCGTATTCCTTTACTTGGCGTTTCGGCTCTTCTCTTTCTAGGGCCCCAGGTTCAACTCTTGGCAGCGGTAGTTTTTTTTTTTTTTTTTTTACTTTCTTACGAGAACCATTTTATCTGCGAGAACTGAGAGAACCACAAAAAACATGCATGTACGCCTTTTAAAATAAAATAAAAATACATGCAAATCATCAATAATCGTAAGCATCCACCTATGTTCTTCAATATCATTATGAACTCATCATATTTTTTCACAAAAACCTTACCCACGGCCGCAATATTGTCGTTGCACGTCTTATAAGAACATACATGCACACCTTCAAAGAAAAATTTTGTATTTTCAATTTCTTATCAAATTCTTTAGAATAACTATGTTTTTTTTTTAAAACATATGTGTTGTTTTTAAAACATACGTGCAAAAATACAATTATTGAAGGCGTGCATGTATGTTTTTGGTGGTTCTCTCAGTTCTCGCAGTTAAAATGGTTCTCGTTTGAAAGTTACACACACACACACACACACACACACACACACACACACACACACACACACACACACACACACATATATATATATATATATATATATATATATATATATATATATATATATATATATATATAGTGTATCTTTATTTTCAGAACTCTGTTAAGTGCGGGAACTGCGAGAACTCCAATTTTGCATTAGAAAACATGCATGTTCTTATAAAACATGTATGTTTTCTTACATACACATTAATACACATAATACATGTTTATATAAAAATCTATTAAGTGCAATAGATCAATGCAAAATGGTTTTATTTTTAGAACCCTGTTAAATGCGGGAACTGCGAGAACTCCAATTATGCATTAGAAAACATGCATGTTTATATAAAACATATATGTTTTCTTACATATATCTTAATATACAGGCATGTGTATTAAGGTGTAGGTAAGAAAACATACATGTTTTATATGAACATGCATGCTTTCTAATGCAAAATTGGAGTTCTCGCAGTTCCCGCACTTAACAGGGTTCTGAAAATAAAGCCCCCATATATATATATATATATATATATATATATATATATATATATATATATATATATATATATATATATATATATATATATATCTTTTTGGTTGTTATAGTTATTCAAATGCTATTACGTATTATATTTCTGTTACCTATAGGCTTAATACTCATAAGAAAATGGTAGATAGTTTTGAAACCGTATAAAATCGCGTTATTGCCCATCTCTAAATAGGGTTTTTCTAACTTGTTTCCTATGGGCACAAGTTAAGCACACCAAGAATACATAAAAACCCACGAAAAAATACACAGTGATTCACATAAAAGAACAGACAAGTGTTGGAAAATGAGTTTTGCAAAGTTGGTTTTTGCAAACTTTAGACATAATTTAATGTATGTATATGTTACATATATTTGTGTTTCTTGGGGGCGTTTTGTTCTCCTCCAAGAGAGCTTCGCAACAAGCTAAAGTATGTCCAAAATAGAGCTAAGATGAACGAGATATCATGTCTCAAAGTGGGACACTTGAAACACAAAACTTGGAAACAAAAACACATCCTACATCGCCTAGTGAGGAAGTGGTGACTAGTTTATAAGGATTTCCTTGTACTAGCTTTCAAATTCCTTTAGTTAAGCTATGCTCCCACTCCTACGCACGCGCAGGGGGGGGTGAAGATTGTGGGATTTCTGGGCCAAAATGAGTTCGAAGCTTCTGAACTATGCGAGCCCGCGTGACCTGCGGACACGAATGCAGCTACGAAATTTAGTATAAATAAAGCCATACCTCATTCGGTTTAACACACAGAAATTTACAGCTCTAAACCTTACGATTTCCAGCTATTCTTTCGTTCAGAAACACGCAACCTTTCCGTGATCTTTCAGGCAAGTAAGTCAAGTCCGGTTGTACAACAGCTTTGGACGTTGTACCCTGGGAAACAGACGGTGAATCTGTTTTAAGGGAATCGTGTTTAACACGAGCCTTGTTCCGAATTTTTACTGCTTTTATTTACTTATCGTTATATAGGGTCTGTCTTCTGCTTCTACACCTTTCTGTCTGTATTTAATTTCTGTTATTTATTATAATCTGATTTTATATATAAAAGTGTACACTGTTTCCTACAACAAGTTAAAAAACCATATACTATTTATAAGGAAAACGGTAAATAGGGATAACAAAAGGACACGATACGAGGCAATGAGAGATGTATTCCTCCTCCGACTCACAGAATGGGCAG
This sequence comes from Artemisia argyi, assembly GCA_030686995.1. Taxonomy (NCBI): domain Eukaryota; kingdom Viridiplantae; phylum Streptophyta; class Magnoliopsida; order Asterales; family Asteraceae; genus Artemisia; species Artemisia argyi. Next base: position 155,320,010 of record CM060709.1, on the reverse strand, counting down.
GTAACCGAGCTAATAGTTATACCTATCGCAATCAAATTAGACCTCGTAGGCAATCTATTAATAGAAGCCCTCCAGACACAAATGTTAACTTTTCTTGGCATCCAAGAGTTCCAGATGTGATGAGGACCAAGACAACTCTCCGCAAAGATAGAGTTTTGAATAAGCTCTGACAGGGAACTAACTTTGAAATTACCAGAAACATCACCCTTCAACACCCATCTATCCTCATCATTAGAAAGGGAGAAATTACCTATATGTGAGATCAAAGAAGCCAAATCATCCAAAGCTCTACCTCTTGGAGGAATTCGCCACGACCACATACCTTTCTAGCTTCCTTCCAAAAAAGCCCATCTATGGCTAACTTTACAATCTTGAAATGTGTCAAGAGCGAAGAGTCTAGGATATAAGTCCATAAGACGGGAACGGTCTGGACACCAGATATCTTTCCAAAAGGATGTCAATATCTTTCCAAAAGGATGTAGATAGGCCATTTGAAACTTTCAGGGAGAAAGAGTTTTTAAATGACACCTCCACTGATTCAATACAACAGGTGGCTTTGATAATATCGCACTAAACACCTTGACCACTCATAGAACCCACTAGAGAAGAAAAAGATCCATCAGCACCATTGAAACTGCAAATATATTTTCGCCAAAGGGCGTCTTTCTCCGTAAGAAATCGCCAGTTCCCTTTTGTACATGCTATAGGTGATGTATTAATATAAAACATATATGAAACAAATAAACGCAACGGAAAAACATCACCAACAACGGATCCATATAGCCATATGATCAATCAAATAATAAACAACAACATGTTATACCTTTGTAGCGTGATCGGTAGAATCATATGGAGACCATCACCAACACCATAAACCACCTATAAAACCAAGTGACCAAAATAGATCACCTCTATGATGGAAATACACTACACGTCATAGATCACCACCCGATGCTAGTCTTGACCCCGTAACATGCGATCTAGCCTTGAACTACACTAGAATAAGGTTAGATGAGATCAAAAACACAAACCCTAGAAGGGTGTGTTTGTTTTGCCGTCAAAACCAAGAGAGGGAGAGTGGAAAAACGTTTTTGTTAGTTACCATGTATATCTCATCAAATCAAAGACTAAATCATATTTAGTCTTATCATTAACATATTATACATAGCCCCTCCAAAAGCCCCATCACTTCCTTTTACCCCTTGAACTATTTCCCTTGTTCATTTCTCACCTAGGCTTGCCATGGGGGCCCTAAATGGGCTTGCCCATTGTTGGTCTAATCCAATAAACTAAGTACTAGCTTAGTTATTAGTAGCCCGTTATTGATCCCGAGTTACGTAGTCGTATATATAGTGTAAATACGATAAATACAATATATATAATGGTGTCTCTGTGTATAAGTGTGTGACCCCATAGGCTCACATATGTCTAGCCATATAATTATTTATTATGACACGAGCATACTCCAACAGCTCCCACTTGCGACGTCATAATAATCAAGTAATTATACAAGCAAAGGTTAGCGTCTAGCAACACGCCAATGCCCCTAGAAATATGTGAGGGAAGTTTCTTAAACGTCTCATTTAAATGGTTTATATGCCATCCTTCCTTTTGTTACAGATACTATGTTGAACACTAGATATGGATCAAAGTCATTCCAATAGTTCAACTATTCTGTTTCTCGATCTAGATATTGAACAAGATTACCAAGTGAATTAAGATTCATCTTAATCTTATTTGGGTACGGCCATACAAACATCTGTTCAATTCATCGAGGGGCCCAATAGTATCTAACTCCATGACATGTGGAGGAACAAATCCTATTTTGACTGCACGTGTCATTCATGTATTTCAAATCACTCCTGAAAATGGTTTTTATAACTACCTTATTCAGGATAGCGTTTGACCATATCAAAGAATAAAATTCCGCACATGCAAGACCTACTTGCATCTCAAGTCTAAGGATAAGAGGAACCATTTGCGAGATTCACTATTGACGCAGATCCATGCAGTGAATTCTCGAAGGTTGGGTCAGTCCAATGTTCATCACAATGAACAACATATGAGTTTGGCAAATAAATCACCAACACGCTCACATTTGCCTTAATTCGATGATACTCCCGTATCGTCAACTGGCAATGGACAATTTTAGAATAAATAAATTATTCATGGATTAAACATACAAATATAGAACACAGTAGTATAAATGAAGACGATAATACCCGGTATATCAATTCATTATATAATACGACTGCTTACAGTTCCATTATCCAAATACTAAAAACAGATATGCACAAGACTACATACAGATCAGAATCCTATGTTTCCACCATGATCAATTTTGTTGTACAAGACAACAAGTAGTCATCTGAGTTAACTTTGAGAATACTTATTTCAAAAATTCAAAAATGTTTTGAATGAAGATTGTCCTTTTGTATGTATGCAATCAAGTACAATACAAGTATTGCAACAATACATTCCATGGTGTGTTTGAAGCTGGAAAAACACCTACTTTAGACAGTCATAATAACAGTTTCCCAAACTGTAAAGTATTCTTATTCTTTTAATGTATAATGCATTAATGCTCTCAATCGAGCACATCTAGTTAGAGGTGTCATCATTCATGATGTCATCCTACTACGACTAGGGTTGATCATCATCTCAGTTATATAAGCATCAATTAATGAAAACATAACTAAGATCCTCAAATATCCGTAAACATTTTAACAAATCTTTGGTCCATTGCAGGTCCATTAGGTTGTTCGTTTAACAATTATCTAATGACTTTCACTTCGATATTTGTTGTTATCAACTCATCTTTGCATTCATGCAAATGATATAAATAATCCAATACATAATACGACTTACATAATGAATCCTTTAGTTAAACTTAAGGTTTCCATTCAGGCATTCAATCTCATCATATAAGATTGATCATTGAGACTCCCCTCAATGACATATCATATTGTGTTTAGATTATTAACCGCTTATGTTTATCCTAATAAACACATGCAACAAGGTTTTATGTTTTATTTCCTAAATTCCTTAAGTGAAACTTCATTCCAGGCTAAGGATTAAATTCTAGCTTAGATGGAATATTGTTTCTTATATGTTAACAACATATGAAATATAAGGAAATAAATGCATTGCTCCTACTTGCTCTCAGAGTACTCAGGAGTAATCTTATTTAATCAAAATTAAATTAATGATTTCGTAATTAACTTAAGATCTCTGCTCCTAGATGCATGATTTAATCCACACTTGGATTCTTATATCTTGTATACATAAATAAAGATTATATAGATTCATAAAACCTTTTGATTACTCATCGTCCTCGCAAAAGTAATCAAAAGTGTTTTGAAATCCAATTGTCATATTTCATTTACATGAAAACAAGTATGACAATTAATCATCTTTATACATTTAATGTTTGTAGGTATGAAGATTTAATCATAATCAATTTCTTGAGTACGAGTAAACTCCTTCTACTACGCATGTATTAAATGTGTGTACAAGTTTGTCCTTTTGAGTATTCTCATCAAGAAACTCATTTTAACCCTCACAGTCTAACTGATTTGGTAAGAGATCAATCAAGCTCCATGAGTGATTGTCTTTCAAGGACTGCATATTAGCATTCATAGTTTTGAGCTATTCATCAGATTCAAGATCTGATAATGCATCTCTTTAGTTAGCAGGTTCACTATGATCCTCCAACTTATGTCCCTTAACATTGATATAAAATATATCATTCAGCTGTTAGGGGTATCCTTGCGGATTTATGAATGAGAGATATCAATCTATGGTTTAACATATGTATGTTCAGCCTTAGAATGACATTAGCAAGTGTACTCAGAAGGTTGTATATTTAGCTCTTGAATGACTTCAAGATCTAAAGGTGCTCCCACTTGCTTTTGTAAGTGGAGACTAATCTCCAAGTACTCAGCATCTTGATAACAATAAATTGTTTTCAAGTGGGACATCCAAAATACATCGTTAGTTCTTGATTCTAGTTTGTTAATTACTTACTCTTAGGTATTTAACAAATTAAGAACTTCAATCAAGACATAATGGGATTCATCCCATTCCATAATACAATGGTGTCTTAAATTCCTTCTGGGTTGGAACCATAATGGGTGTACGCATGGCACATCCAATTTTCTAACCTTGATTGCTTTTTAGGTAAAAGAGTTTAAGTCATCAAAGATCAAACAATATCCATGATGGACATACCATAAAGTTGTGGTATTCCACGTGGATAAATGTTGTGAGACTATCACACAACTCATTAGATGAACTTATACTCTTTGGCTTACGTATCTGCCAACTAAGTCATACCAGATGGCATCAATAGTATTTTTAGCCTACTGCATACTTTATATTTAAAGTCTTTGACCAAGTCAATGACTTCATGCGTATGTGTTAACTAGAAACATAAACATTAAATATTTTATTATGCGTCGTAAGTGTACATGTCTTTAACAAGAAGACATAACAAATTAACGTCTTTACTTTACGTTATAAGTCTTTCAACAATTAACGGAATTGATGTTTATGTCTTTACAAGAGACCTAAACATATTCAACTAAAGTAATTATGAGTGCCGACAATTGGCCTCAGTTTGACCAAGTCAATGACTTCATGCGTATGTTTTAACTAGAAACATAAACATTAAATATTTTATTATACGTCGTAAGTGTACATGTCTTTAACAAGAAGACATAACAAATTCACATCTTTACTTTACGTTATAAGTCTTTCAACAATTAACGGAATTGATGTTTATGTCTTTACAAGAGACCTAAACATATTCAACTAAAGTAATTATGAGTGCCGACAATTGGCCTCAGTAATTTCAAGTTAATTACATACTTCATGATTATGAATTTACAATAAGACATAATCATATTTACTAAACAATTCAACAAATATGTTGAAGTAGCTTTTCATGTTATCTTGACATTTTTTCTAATTAGGGCAACATACATTTTATGTGTATAAGTCCTAGTAGAACCTTATTTTTCTTACCTTGCAGTCAAGAAAAAAACATTAGTCATATTGTTATATGTTGTACCTTGCACACAATTAAGATTTCTCCCACTTGTGCATGACACAACATTATGCAAGCAAATATGACAATGTCACAGATAACATATGATTTTAGTTAAAATCAAAATATAGATGTGTAGAACTTTATCGCTTTTATAAAGAATCATGCATAACAATTTTATTGATAACATTTCAGGAAGCAACATCAGGAACGCGACAAGTTATCTAATAAATTCATGCAATGGTTCTCATAAAAACTATGATGGTTTATATGTGGAAAGTAATGTATTATTTCAAGACAATCTATAAATAAGATGGGCAACTTGTAAGTTAATAGAGCTTACAACTCCCACTGGATTTGAGAACATTACATGTGTTTCGTCACCAGTAATACAATCATGTAGCTCCCACTGGATTAGACAACATTAAAAGTGTTACATCACCAGTGGAGAGTGAGTGATGATTGGATACTTTCCTGCTTTCTTTGAATATCTACACATTATTGCTAATGTGAGTCACTATGACTAGTAACATGTACTTAGGTATTCAAGGAAGTGCATCAAGTTCTAATATATAGATAATGGGCTAGCCATCATTTTAAACTTGAAAATCAGGCATGCAGTTCCTCCATGTTTATCGGGTAAAGACACATTGCTAGGTAATCATGCTAGTAATTGCCTTTACCACTTTTCGGTTTATTGATATTTCCGTTTTCTAATTATTTTAACTCATATTAGTTTGGTAGCTATAGAAAACATGTTCTCTAGTTATCCAAATATCTTATATTTCTTCAAGGTTTCAAAACCGGAACTAGGGTTATAAAACGAACTTGATGGAATAAGATGTGCAACCATACTTAACCGTTTTGACTTTTACAAGATATCACGATTTCTAGAGTATGTGTGCTTTGAGTTTGATTAGAATTAGGATAATTCAAATATTCCTATTATGGCTTTTCCTCATAAGGAAAAGGATAGGAACAAGTCTCTTTCTTACAAGGAAATGAAGACTGAGTTTGATCCTTTTAACAAGAAAAGAACAAACTTTTGTTTACGATTTGTGTTGCATTAATTCATTAATTGAATTCTCAAAGTTTATATTTAGTATTTTCGATAATTATCCTTTTATAAATTAATTACCCCATGTTTACAATTTAAAACAATTAATTTACGTAAAAGGCTAAGATCCACATTGTGCTTCTACTATCACATCAGTTGATCTGCTAGCAATAGTAGATTCAATTGGTAGGCGAAGATCACCAATTGCATTACAAGTGCAACTCTTAGATCCTTATGGGACTCATGGCATCTAGTGTCAAACAACTAGTGTCATGTAGGCATGTTTAGTCCCATCTTTGCCTCGGGTCAAGGTCTCGCCGCTTGACTCGATTAAGTCATCCAATTTGAGAATGTGCGAGAATATATCTAGGTCTCACGCATAGAGAATAGTCACCTTGGGTTACAATTCAACCTAGGTCCCACGCATAGGCAAAAGGTAATTGCAAGTGTTCTCAATATTGGACGGCATGACTTAAATTTTGACGGGTAAAAGTTTTGATGTGAATCCAAAGGTGTACGAAAGAAGCATGCATTCATCCTTCGTAGCACATGTTAAAAACTTTTCTTAACTTAAGTCTAATCATTGTTTTAATTTATGTGTGTCAAGTTGTCCATTTTCATGACTAATATTAATCCTACACGGATAATAAAGTTTGGACAATACAAAAATAAAATAACATACATAACAAGTTAAGGTGTTATTATAAAACAGTGATTTCAAGTTTCAAAAACTTCGTAAAACTAAATCAAAAGACTTAGTTTTGAAAATGGTTTGTGTTTCGTTTTAAGTTTATAGAAAACTATTTTCAATTTTACATATGAAACATGATATATAAAAAGCAAAAACAAACATACAACCACAATATGCAAAGCCTCAACCGATGAAAAAACCTATGCTTGGTCTCGTGAGCCATCACGACAACCAAGAGTCAACTAGGGACAAACCACACAACCACACAGAGGACTCCCACTTGCTCCAAGACAATCAAGAGCAAGTTGGAAGCCCATAATGCACATGAAGAGTAGTTGTTGTCCTTCCAGAATTTCTGTATTCGGGGGCCCATAAGTCCATGAAGGAGGCTTCCCCGGGCTTAGCTCAAAACTAGAAACTTGTAGGCCCTTGTCTTAGGTACCTGCAAAAAAAATTTCAGCCAAAAAGACCTTACCAATCACCAGGAAACTCCGTTTTACCAACTGGTGTTCCAGCAGTCATTATTCGGCAAAAACGTCTTTAACTCTTTCGCCTTTCACCACCAAGCCACGATTACATTATATTGAAAGTAAAATACAACTAATCTACTGTAAAAGTGCTCAAAAAATGGCTACAACCAAAAGAATATAGTTACATAAATGCCGAAACAATGACAAAAACCCCAAAATACGAAATTAAACAACATTCCCAACCATTCAATGCACAAGTGGTCTAGGTTTTCATCGGCTTTGCATATAAACATAATAATATCATAATATTATGAATGAAACATGGTGTTGGCTAACTCCATGGACAAACATGCATGTATTTTCCATGGAAAACAAAATAATAACAAGAATTAAATGGTTAGCCAACGAAAACGAAGAAATAATTGACAAGAATTAAAACCCCGTTAGGTACGTGTTTCCTATGACTTAAGGGTCAAAACCCACTGATATTAGGACCTTCCAAATACCATTTAACCACAGAAAATATGGCCTTAGGGGCTGAATTAAAACCGTTTCAAAAACCGATCAAAAACACGCGTTTTAGGCCATTTTTCATGTACCCGACAAGTAACCAATTAGCATATGCATAACAAATGGCCATGGGACCAAAAAGTGCAGATCATAAGAACCCTAAAGGGTCGTCCTATGAGGAAAAAATTGGAGCCCTAGGGCTGTTTTAACCATGACTTCAAAAATCATCAAAAAAACCCGTTTTAGCCATTTTTATGCATACCCGATAATCATATGGCACATATGATGGCTCTGATACCACTATAGGTGATGTATGAATATAAAACATATATGAAACAAATAAACGCAGCGGAAAAACATGACCAACAACGGATCCATATAGCCATATGATCAATCAAATAATAAACAACAACATGTTATACCTTTGTAGCGTGATCGGTAGAATCATATGGAGACCATCACCAACACCATGAACCACCTATGAAACCAAGTGACCAAAATAGATCACCTCTATGATGGAAACACACTACACGTCATAGATCACCACCCGATGCTAGTCTTGACCCCGTAACACGCGATCTAGCCTTGAACTACACTAGAATAAGGTTAGATGAGATCAAAAACACAAACCCTAGAAGGGTGTGTTTGTTTTGCCGTCAAAACCAAGAGAGGGAGAGTGGAAAAACGTTTTTGTTAGTTACCATGTATATCTCATCAAATCAAAGACTAAATCATATTTAGTCTTATTATTAACATATTACACATAGCCCCTCCAAAAGCTCCATCACTTCCTTTTACCCCTTGAACTATTTCCCTTGTTCCTTTCTCACCTAGGCTTGCCATGGGGGCCCTAAATGGGCTTGCCCATTGTTGGTCTAATCCAATAAACTAAGTACTAGCTTAGTTATTAGTAGCCCGTTATTGATCCCGAGTTACGTAGTCGTATATATAGTGTAAATACGATAAATACAATATATATAATGGTGTCTCTGTGTATAAGTGTGTGACCCCATAGGCTCACATATGTCTAGCCATATAATTATTTATTATGACACGAGCATACTCCAACACATGCATCCAATCAAACTGATGGGACAATAGTTCGAGAAACCAAGGGGATCACATTTCTTAGGAATAAGGACAATAAACGATGGATTGCATCCATTCTTAACTTCTTTTATTAAATCTATTCTTAAATAAACTTCAATGCAATTTTTTTTACTTATTAAGTAGGTTATGGGTTATGTTAAAAAAAAGTAGGTTATGGGTAAGTTTTGAAAGTTATTTTTATTTTTATTTTTTTTCCAAAAATATATATTAAACTTCAACATTTTTTAATAAACTCGTACATCCGTCAAGAGCATATCAATACTTTGTTACATGCTACAAAAGAATTATCAGTTATGTACTATGCTCTCACGTCATACCACTCTTTTATCCGACTGTAATAATAGTTAACTTTATAATGGTTAGATCTGCAATAGACCGAGGGAATTAACTGTTTGATTGATCAATTGATATAGTGGTATAGAATCAGCTTTAAATTAGTTTTGCCTCAATTCCATGTTTGTTTGGAAACAAGTTCTAAATAACATTGTTTACACAATTGAAGAGCAACAAAGTGTTAGTATCGACTTCTTTATGTGGGAACCATCTTCATGATAATGTTACAGTTACTTTTTAAAAAAGTTTCAACCAATCAAAAATTTGTGGATGGGCTGGTTCAAATTTTAAAACTAATAATATATGTATTATGATCTTGGAAAATTTTAGCATGGTTTTATGTTTTTTTTAATAATGTATTCGAAAAGATATGTTAAATAGAAAAACAACGGATTTTCTTTATTTTACCACGGTTTACCCGAGCTTACATGAGTATTGCACTTGTTTATTAAATATTATTAGAACTAAATATATCACGGAACAAATCTATATACACTCGTATGCCCTACTATACAAAAGCAAAGAAATTAACTACAGTAAAAAAAACAAACAAGTATAAAATACTTATTATTTTTGTTTACTTATGTGCATTTCTCCAAAAAGGTGTACACTTTTAAAAAAGAGAAAACCTTCAAATGAAATACACTTCGTCGGATTCGATAGTATGTGGCTCGCGCCACAGGTGGCTCGCGCATAGATCCGCCCATGAGAATATCTTCTATTGAAGAAAGTCTGGAATTAAGGGTAGTGTCTCAAATTCATATGTGATATTGTGATGTATCATAATATTTATAACTTCGTCTCTAAGTAAAAATACTCGATTTATTATTACGATCATAGTTTTTTCTTTCGCGTTTTATTGCTATTGTCAAAAAAAATAAAAAAATAAAAAAATAAATAAAAATAAAAATTGCCCCCTACATCTTATTTTCCTGGTTCTAACACTGCGTTACTTAACCCGCATGACCAATTTACGTAGACACCTTACGAATACATGGCACCATCTATTATACTAACGTCAATTTCGAATCATCAACGATAAATAAAATATTTTTTATAAGCATCTTGTTTGAAATAATTATAACATAAGTATAAAGAGCGTCTCGGCTTAGGAACAGTTATCGGCTCGGCTTCGGCTTAGTAACAGTAGCAGAAATGACTTTTGGGCCTAAAACTGTTTTGGCCCGTTGGTGTTAGTTGGGGCACCCAAATAAAGATCCCGTATTATACCTGCTGCCTTGCGTATACCCACCATGTTATCCACAACTTTCCTGAATCTTCTTCGTCTCCACACAACTGAACCTCCATCGCTCCAGCTGTCTCCATCTATCTTCAAAGGCAAGATACACACAAAGGATTCAACCCATACATCTCTCCCACACGTAACAAACCATTCTTCCTGAAGCTTCTAGGTGAAGGATCAACATAGCCAGTTGAATTAACAATTATAAAAGGTAAAATTAGGGTTTTGTTTATTTTTTTTTTCAATTTGTGGCTTTTTGTTATTTTTTGTTTCTTTGATTATCAGTTTTAGGTTTTTTGATTTTGATATGTTTGTGTTTTATAGTTTACAATATGAGGTGCTCGGTTATTAGGCTTGGTGAAGATGGTGCTGAGGACTAAGGTTATGGTAGGCAGGTATTTTGTTTGTGATTTAAAGGTTTGATTTTTAGGGTTTTTTTGTATGAATTTATCGTTTTTCCGTAGGTTTAATGATTTGGTTATGTGGTCGTTGATTGAGGTGGAGAAGTTGCAGCGGTTCCATCTGATCATCATCATCTTCGCCCAAAAAACGCACAGTAATCCAAACACCAAAAAACTTCTCAACACAAACAAAGAAACAAAACCCAGCACCAACAAGAATTCAACATAAAGGAAGGTAAGATTAGTTTCTCACAAAAGTTATCAATTAGTCCTCATTTAATTTTGATAAATTAGTGGATTTTTATATGTTATTACTTTTCAATGAGTACTCATATGATGTTATTAGTTTTTTGACCCATATAAAAAAGTTGTGATTTTGATGATATTTGTAGCTTGGTTTGTTAGTTCGGCTCTGTTTTTACTACCTATTTGGTAAAAATTGGGCCTTTTTGGTTTTTGTGAATTGGATTATTATTGTTTGAAGTTGGAAAGAGATGATAGTAGTTATAGTTACTATGGTCAATAAATCTTTAGTTGTAATTAGGCGTATTAGCATTGGTTTAAATTAAAATTAATATTCTTGATAGCATCTTTTTTGGTAACAATAGCAAGTTCAATTACGTTATAGATGTTCTGGTATGTATCTAGGGCCAATAATAGTTTGCCTTCTAATTGTGTTTAAAAGTAATATTGTTCGTTTCTCACTCACAGGTTACATCCTACGCTCTTCGATCAGTTGAACTATTAGGCATTCAAACCGATGAAGCAACTAATCTTGGTAAGTCTAATTCTCATTCCTTTTGCAACATTATGTAGCCTGTCACAAGCCCAAGTATTTGAACTTTGGGTTATCAAAACTAACTTATTATCATGATATTGTTCACATAAAATTTTTAAAATATGAAAACCCTTGCCATTTAATTTGTTGAATTTGTATATATACTTTTGAGTTTTTAAAAGCTGCAATGTTTTGTTTGTTATAGTTTAATATGAATATTAAGTTAAAGGGAGGTACTTTCTACATGTATGCATCTGTTTGATGTTTCATGGTGTTAAATATATAACCTACAACTGAATTTTCCTTTGTATTGTGTTGGAATGCCACAAAAATAACCACATGTGGTGCGCATATTATTCAACATTATTAATATTTCATCATTATTTCGTATTTTTGCCACAAAAGCCTTTTCAATCGAAATCGAGCTCTACTTATACTATAAGCAAGAACAGCTCTTCGTCTAAACGACAAACTCTCTTGAAATTAAGTCACCAATGAGACTAAAACTTTTGCCATTAAACGTATACCAATGATTTATTTAGCCGATCATTTTGGACAATTTAGAAATAGATGTGACATGACAATAATATGATATTTGTCTTGGCAGTGAGACTCTGATTTAATCAAGAAGTAAGATGAAAGGGTTGTAACTGCTATCTTGGAGTCATTTGATCATATGGTTTTATTGAAGCTTGACATTATACACTTGAGTAGGTAATTATGCATTTAAGAGCTCATTTCATTTTATGAATTTGTTCAAACCGTTTTCTAATGTAATTTACTTCTTAATAAAAATGATTATCATGCATTTAGTTGTGCGTTTGTGCATGTTATATTTGAACTTTTCTTTTGTTTGATGATTAATTTTTATATTTACTACAATCCATTTGTGTTGTTTTTTACAATTCTTCTACATGGCTGTTTACTGATATCTTTAATTAATATATTGGCTCAAATACACAATAAATTTTAGTTAAGTAAGGGATATTTCATAGATAGACTTACTTTTTCATTAGGGATCATAAAAATTAATTTCATTTTGCCTACAACAAAATACTGTATTGAAAGGTAAAAAGTAGTAAGACTCTAAAATAAAAATGTTGGTGACAAAATTTTAATTAGTTAACATATTGATGTTTCTCCTTATGATATATTTGAGCTTACTTATTGCAAAACCAAGGATATTTGGTACAGTAGGTAAAATGTGAGGGCCTTAGTCCATATATAATTTATGCGAACTGACTGGCCATAGGCCTAACTCCAGTCAGCACGATTGCCACATGCATAAGTGTTGTACGAGCTGCTGTTTGACAGTGCTTATGGATTCTATCAGTTACGGATCTTCAAAATTCCTTTGTTTAATGTTCTACTGCCATTTCAAAGATGATTTTAAGATCCATCATGTAGGTTACATTCTTGACTGTTGAGGTGCTCACGTTTGTGTTGTAGATTTGTTTGTCTGATTATTGTCACTTGAATGGTCTGAATTTACTTATAATTCTCTGAGTGTTAGGGATGATTCAATATTTGATAATATATTTTTTTTGTTGTAGTTTTCCAAACTCAGCATGATTCAAATGGTTTGTGTGATGAAGTGGATTCTTCACAACAAGCGTTACTTAAAGGAAGTCAAAGTTTCTATCGTGATTGTGGTTGGTGCTGAATAGGGGCTGAAATGGGTGCGCTTGAATGCTGAAATGGGCCTGGAATGGGTGTCTTTTGGGGGGCTGGAGTGGCAGTTGAAATGGGTGGGCTTGGCTGCTGAAGTGGGAGCTAAAATGGGTGGGTTTAAGTCCTGAAATGAGGCTAAAATGGGTTTAGGTCCTTACATGTGTATGGCTTCTTGGTGTTGTAAAATTTCATATGTAAAAACTTATTTGTAGTTGGAAATTTGGCCACAGGAATTTCGAATTGAAGTTGGATAATTAACTGTATAGTTGATGCTGTAGTCAAGTAGCAATGGCCATTTGGTTTATTATTCTTAGAAAGTTTCAGGCTTCTAGAAATCAGTAGTTAACTTCATCTTTATATTGTGTTGAAAATATGAGTGTGGAACATTAACCGTTTCATTGAGTTGAAAATTTTCTGTTGTTTAAACTTACGTATACAAAAACCCCGCGGCAACGCGCGGGTTTAAAACCTAGTTACTTTCGTTGAATGTTCCGAAAACAAATGCAAATGCTTTGTCAACAATTTGAAATTTTGAAGGAAAAAAAATATGCAAAATAAGCACTTGTCCATTGCTGTATCAGGCCTAATGTAAGAAGCCCGAAAAGATATGTAGGCCCATCAGCTAGCGAAATATTCTGTTTGGACACATGTCTCGAACCTTTGAGAAATATCTTGTAGCTAATTATTGTCAAGTTTCAAGAGAAGTCTAGAAATTACGACGTGCCACTCCAATCATCTTTTCCCTCCTATAAATACAACTTAACATCCAATCGAACTTCCACATCACAGACATAACACAAACAATATCTGAGTTTTAATTTAAAGCAATTTAGTGAAGATCAACGTCTGATTATATTTCACTAGCAAACATAATGTCGATCATTCCAAGCTTTTTCACAGGCAGGAGGAGCAACGTATTCGACCCATTCTCCCTCGACTTGTGGGACCCATTCCAAGGCTTCTCTAGTGCACTTACCAACCTCCCTGACTCCTCGAGAGAAACCGCAGCAATCGCGAACACAAGGATCGACTGGAAGGAGACACCTGAGGCTCATGTGTTCAAGGCGGACTTACCCGGGCTTAAGAAAGAAGAGGTTAAGGTGGAAGTTGAGGAAGGAAGAGTGTTGCAGATAAGTGGTGAAAGGAGCAGCAGGGAGAATGAGGAGAAGAATGACAAGTGGCATAGAGTTGAGAGAAGCTCTGGGAAGTTTATGAGGAGGTTTAGGTTGCCCGAGAATGCGAAAATGGAGGAAGTGAAGGCGAGTATGGAGAACGGTGTGCTAACTGTGACCGTGCCGAAAGTGGAAGAGAAGAAGAAGGAGGTGAAAGCTATTGACATAGCGGGCTGAAATCTTGGTTGCATTTTGAGTCTATTTGTAATAATAAATGTAAGTGTGTGTTTTATTTTGTGTGCTAAGAAGAAGTGTGAAATTATGTATTGTATCCTTTGTTATGAAATTGAGATGATGTAAGTTTCTCTTTTTACCATTTTGACTTCTGTCTAAACAAATCGATATGTGCCAATTTTCATCATATGTGCCACTTGTAACCACTGGTTTAAACAAATCGATATGATGTGTTAACATTATCCAGTTAAAGGACACATCACAACAGATTCACAATGGTTAATGACCTATATTAATGCTCATGATCAGACTGGTAACAACTTACAAGACCTTGCTATATTGAACCACCAATTGTAAACAGGCAGATAACCAACCTGCAAATAAACAACATATGTATATCAGCTACGCAAATCCAATTTGAAAAGCTAAAGAGATGACACTTCAACCAACATTTACACAATACAAATTAAAAGGACTAGATATTCAGTAGCATTTTCTCCCCAACTTAGTAATTCTACAATATATTCAGTAGCATTTTCTCCACAAATTAGTAATTCTACAAGACGACATTAATAAACTAGATTGCTACTAGCAGACTAAATAGCACGACACTAAATTAAACAACAAAATTCAACACGCTATCTGAATCGCCTTCACGTCACATTTCTTAAACTTCGAATTTCAGCATAGTACCTGTCAAAACACACACGATCATCTTCAACTTCAAGTTTCCTCCTTGGATGGGTTAGGCATATCCACTTCAAAATCACGAGGAAATATAGAAAGATTAAGATCAAAATCTAAAGACTTAGAAGAAGAAGGATCAACCTTTAACTCTTGGACAATCTTTTTAATAAAAAGATTAGGCAATCTAGCTTTTGATTGCCAAACTTCATTAGCGAAAAAGTCTACATCGTCATCATCAATTACGCCGAATGTTTTTGAACTCATTTTGTAAGAAAAGCAAATATCATAACTATCGTTAATTTTGAACTTTTTCCTCACATATTCAACTAGCTGAGTGTAGGTAATATTTCTTGGAAGTAAAACAGCATGATTTGAACCTTCACAAACTAAACAAACACTAAATTTAGTATTTGAAACACTCATAATTTTGGTTTAACATGTACGTTTACCATCCAACACTTGTCCATATATATAACAAAATAGCATTAAGGTCACACAAATATTAAATACACACTTTAAATTAACCATCTACCCATTGTCATTAAATTAGTCATCTTCCCAACTACCGGTCGCCCAAGTTTTACCACGAGTCGCCCAATTTTTACCACCTACCCACCAAAACAAATACTTATCCATTTACTATCTAACCATTATTTAATTACTATATGTCATATGACAATTAATGTTGACCTTACCCAAGTTTTAAGTTTTGTTTGCAACATAAATTGGGTTCACTTGGTTCACTGTTTTTTTACAACATTATATTCGAACTAATGTGTGCATCATAAAATTATCTATACATTGCAATATTGCATCATAGGTGGTGTTTTTAGCATCGCCAATCATGATCATCGTCGTCTTGAACATTTTTATCACTGCCATTGATTTTTAACAAAGACACTAAAAATTCAAAACATTTTTGTATAAGACTATAAATATTAAAAGATATATTCTAAATTGGGGCCTCTTAAAAAGGGGGGGCCCAGTGCGGTTGCACCACTTGCACACCCTAATCACCGCCACTAATTATCTCTATGGGTTGGGGCTGGGAACTAGTGACGATGAAGGAGCATAGTATATCAATATTTTCTCGAATAATCCATTTAACATTTAATGTATATCAATATCATATTGACTAACCCATTTAGCATATCTTGTATATCAATATCATCTCGACTAATTTATATATCTTTTAAAATTTATCGTAAAAATTATAAATGATTTTAAAAACATTTATAATACCTTAATAAAATTATTATTTTTGTGAATAAACTATTTATATATATTTAAAAATTTTATTTTAACAATTATAAATAATTTTAAACACATTTCAACCACAAAAATAATTTTAATACCTTAATAAAATAGTAAGTTTGTGAATAAACTAATTTATATAATTTATAAATTAATTTTAACAACTATTAATAAATTTTAAACATTTTTTAATTGAATTCAACTTTTTTCGAGGGTATTTAATTCCAGGTAAAACAAAAAAATTGTGAAACATCACTTTTAGAGACAACAAAGTGTCATAGCAATGGCTAGTGGTCTCCCCTGGTTAATCATTGGTGATTTTAATGTGACTATGAGATCAATGGAACATACTGCTGGCGGTTCTGTGGTTACTAATGACATGCAGGATCTCATTGATTGTGTTAATAGCATTGAAGTGGAGGATTTGTGCAGTACTGGAGTATTCTATACTTGGATCAAGTCACCTTCAAACCCTCTAACAAGTATTCTTAAGAAGTTGGATAGAGCAATGGTCAATGAGGAATTCAACAGTCAATTTCCTATGGCTAATGCCACCTTTATGCCATATATGGTATCTGATCACAGTCCTATTGTGGTCAGGTTACCAGAGATGGTTGTGATTAAGAAGAAACCATTTAGGTTTGTCAATTTCATTGCTGATAAGGAAGACTTTCTTGTTACTGTGGCAAGAGAATGGAATAGTAATGTACAGGGTGTGAGAATGTATAAATTGGTGAAGAAATTAAAAAATCTTAAAGGTCACTTGAAAAAGTTAGCTTGGAAGAATGGGAATGTACATGAAAGAGTTGAAGTGAGCAGAGAAAAGTTAAAGGAAGTTCAGAAGCTAGTTGATGCCAATCCTCATAATAATGAAATCAAAGTTAATGAAAGTATTGCTCTAAAAGATTATAATGAAGCTGTGGATGAGGAGGAAAAACTTTTGTTTCAAAAGGCTAAAGTTGAGTGGATATGTAAAAGGGACAGGAATAATAAGTATTTTCACAAAATTCTTAAAAGTAAGTATCAAGCAAATAAGATTGTGAGGATTACTAATGATGAGGGGGAAGTTTTGGAAGGAGAACTTATGGAAAATCATTTTGTTAATCATTTCAAGAATTTCTTGGGTACATATCTGAATAACACTGAATGGAACTTAGAAGGAGTGTTTGGTTCTACTCTCAATAGTGATGAAGCAGAGCAAATGGTTATGGAAGTTACTGATGAAGAAATTAAAAGTGCTATGTTTGATATTGGTGATAATAAGGCATTAAGGCCCCTGGCCCAGATGGTTATACATCAGTCTTCTTCAAAAAAGAATGGAACATTGTGGGAACAGATGTCTGCTTAGCTATTAAAGAGTTTTTTCAAACTAGAAAATTGTTGGGAGAAATGAATGCTACACTAGTTTCTTTGGTTCCTAAAGTGCCACATCTAGATAAAGTGACTGAGTTTAGGCCAATTGCATGCTGCAATGTGGTGTATAAATGCATAAGTAAAATCATTACAAATAGAATAAAAGGAGGTTTGGAAAAACTTGTGGATGCAAACAAAAGTGCTTTCATTGAAGGGAGGTTGATTCACGATAATATTTTGATTACTCAGGAGTTACTCAAAGGATATGATAGGAAAAGTGGTCCAAAGAGATGTTGTTTTAAGATTGACATTGCAAAAGCATATGATACAGTGGAATGGAGCTTTCTTAAAGAAATTCTTGGTAGATTTGGTTTTCACAGCAAAATGATACATTGGATTATGGTATGTGTTTCAACTGCTAAGTTTTCTTTATGTATAAATGGAGAAAGAAAAGGTTATTTTAATAGTGAAAGACGATTGAGGTAGGGAGATCCAATTTCACCATACTTGTTTACTCTTGTTATGGAGGTTTTTACTCTGCTAATGAAGAAGAATGCTCAACAAGGTGGCTTTAAGTATCACATGGGATGTAAGGAGATCAAATTAACCCGTTTATGCTTTGCAGATGACTTACTTGTTCGCTGCCATGCTAACATCACCTCCATCAAAATCATTAAGAACACTCTTATGGAGTTTAGCAATGCTTCTGGTTTACTTCCAAACATGAACAAAAGCACTGCTTTCTTTGGTAATGTGAGTAATGATGAGATGAATAAAATTCTTGAGATTTTACCTTTTAGTTTAGGTAAATTGCCAGTGAAATATTTGGGAGTTCCAC
Source organism: Artemisia argyi (assembly GCA_030686995.1). Classification (NCBI taxonomy): domain Eukaryota; kingdom Viridiplantae; phylum Streptophyta; class Magnoliopsida; order Asterales; family Asteraceae; genus Artemisia; species Artemisia argyi. The sequence goes on along the minus strand of CM060709.1, from coordinate 155,301,221 downwards.
TTATTACAAAGAGAATTGGAATAAAGGAATGTAAGCAGCTTATTGAGAAAGTTAAGAACAAAGTTAATGATTGGAAGAACAGATACTTGTCATATGCAGGAAGATTGCAGTTAATTGCATCTGTGTTAACTTCAATGCATGTATACTGGGCTGCAGTCTTTTTGTTACCAAAATCTGTGATATATGATATTGATAGAGTGTTGAAAGGTTTCTTGTGGAGCAAAGGTGACTTGAAGAAAGGACAAGCTAAGGTGGCCTGGAAATCAGTGTGTTCTCCTAAAAGTCAAGGTGGGCTGGGTTTGAGGAAATTGGATACATGGAATGAAGCTCTTTTAATCAAAAATTTATGGAGTATTGCTACTGATAAAAACTCACTATGGGTGAAATGGGTTAATATGTACAAGCTTAAGGGCAGAAATATTTGGGATATTCAAAAAGAAAGTAATGACAGTTGGATGTGAAAGTCTATTTTAGATCTTAGAGATAAAGTTATAAGTAGTGTTTGGAAGATTGTGGGTAATGGTAAAAGCACAAATGTGTGGCATGATCAATGGTGCAGTTTGGGTGCATTAAGTAACCTAATATCTAGAAGAAATGTTTATGATGCAAGACTCAATGATAATATGACTGTGAATGGAGTAGTTTGGAATTGGCCTGAAGAATGGGTAACTATGTTTCCTGAAATCAATGATGTTCCTGTTCCTATCTTAGATGAGCATACTAATGATAAAAATAAATGGAAGGATCAGAATGGGGACTTAGTTGATTTTTCAACTAAGAAAGTATGGGAAAAATTATGTGTACACAATGAGGAGGTTCCATGGCATAATATTGTATGGTTTTCTCAAAATAATCCAAGATTTGCTTTTGTTCTATGGATGGCTTTAAGAAGAAGATTACAAACACAAGACAGAGTGATGTTGTGGAACAGTAATCATGATATGAAGTGCTCTTTATGTGAGAAGACTAATGATTCTCATAAACATCTATTTTTTGAATGTGATTTCTCCAAGAATATATGGATGGAAATGAAAAGTAGGATGGATGAGAATGGTATGCCAACTGAATGGGAAGAAGTAATTGAATACTATGTTAATGGCCCTTGTAATAATTCCATTAATAGTGTGCTTAAGAGAATTACACTGGCAACAACTGTCTACTACATATGGAAAGAAAGAAATTCAAGACTATTCACTGGAGAGAAACAGAGTTCTGAGGTGGTTTTGAAAGTTATAATTGAGAATATAAGATTGCAACTGCTTGGTCTTAGAGTGAAAAAAATAGCAAATGTTGAGAAAGTGGCAAAAAGGTGGATGGTTGCAATAACAATGGATAGTAATGAATAAAATTTCCGGTCTGTATATGGATGCTTTCTGTGATGTATACAGTCAAGAATTAAGAAAAGCTTTAGCAACACAGAGCTCTTCTTATATTGTAATCTCACTACAGTATGATGGCCTTGTATCTTGACTAAAACTATGGTTGATCAGATGTTATACACTGGTTATAAAACAGTTGGCCTTTGTTAGGTACTGTTTGAATATCAGTTTATAGTATTTTGATCAAACATGTGTTTTTTGTTATAAAGTAGGTTTCCAACTGTGATGTGTGAGTGAGATTGGTGGGTGGTATATGAAGGTTGGAATAGCGAGGGGTGGAAGATGACCCTACTTGGTCCAATCTATATGCCACTACAGGAGGTAATGGATGGTCCTCCCTCAAGGTGTGTGTTCCCAGATGTGTGAAGCCATTCTAAGAGATGGAAATGCAGCACATCTGGTATAGCCCTTGACTTGGAGGGGTTATGGGTTCCTAGTGATACCAGCCTCTTTTCCTGACTTGACTATTGTGGTGGCAGGATAAATGGTCTTGTTGGGAAAGAGTGTTGGAAATGTATGCTAGATGGTAGGTGCAATAAAGGTGAAGATTTGACGGTTTTGTGCAATATACTGATGGAATGAAGATGGAATACAATCCTGTTTAGAGTTGTGGAGCAAATCCAGGTTTAGTTTTTGTCAGACATATTCTTTGATGACTGATACTGGATGTATAGAGTTTATTGTTTGGTGTATTATCTTGGGTATGTCCAAGATAATGATTTCTTATTGTTGTAAATTGTTGGAGTATTAATATAATTCACCTTTGCACAAAAAAAAATGTCATAGCAAAAAGTATGACTGGTTTTGTCCATTTTCGTGGGTGTTTTATTTTGGGCAAAAAAATCCAAAATTTATGAAGCCTCACTTTTAGTGACAACATGTGTTGTAGCCAAAAGCATAGGTCCCACGGGTAACTAAAGAAAATAAAAAAAAAAAAATATATATATATATATATATATATATATATATATATATATATATATATATATATATATATATATGACTTCAATTTTAGAGAGAACTTGTGTTGTAGCCAAAAGTCATGGTCCACATTCAACTATTTGATAACAAAAGTGTTGAAAATACTGGGCCCCTATATCACTTTCTGATACAACTTGTGTTGTAGCAAAAAAAAACCCTAGCTAAAAGTCGTTTGTGTTGTAGTGACACACGATCATCTTCAACTTCAAGTTTCCTCCTTGGATGGGTTAGGCATATCCACTTCAAAATCACCAGGAAATATAGAAAGATTAAGATCAAAATCTAAAGACTTAGAAGAAGAAGGATCTACCTTTAATTCTTGGACAATCTTTTTAATAAAAAGATTAGGCAATCTAGCTTTTGATTGCCAAACTTCATTAGCGAAAAAGTCTACATCGTCATCATCAATTACGCCGAATGTTTTTGAACTCATTTTGTAAGAAAAGCAAATATAATAACTCCTCACATATTCAATTAGTTGAGTGTACATAATATTTCTCGGAAGTAAAACAACATGATTTGAACCTTCACAAACTAAACAAACACTAAATTTAGTACTTGAAACACTCATAATTTTGGTTTAACATGTACGTTTACCATCCAAAACTTGTCCATATATATAACAAAATTGCATTAAGGTCACACAAGTATTAAATACACACTTTAAATTAACCATCTACCAATTGTCATTAAATTAGTCATCTTCCCAACTACCGGTCGCCCAAGTTTTACCACGAGTCGCCCAATTTTTACCACCTACCCACCAAAACAAATACTTATCCATTTACTATCTAACCGTTATTTAATTACTATATGTCATATGACAATTAATGTTGACCTTACCCAAGTTTTAAGTTTTGTTTGCAACATAAATTGGTTCACTGTTTTTTTACAACATTATATTCGAACTAATGTGTGCATCATAAAATTATCTATACATTGCAATATTGCATCATAGGTGGTGTTTTTAGCATCGCCAATCATGATCATCGTCGTCTTGAACATTTTTATCACTGCCATTGATTTTAAACATCGTCGTCTTTGATTTTTAGCATCGCTGCCGTCGATCTTAGCAGTTAGCATCATTGTCATCAATATTATATAGCATCAACAACATCATCATGCATCATCTTCCTCATCATTGTCATCTTAAATAAACGTTAGCGAAATACTTATAAGAAACATTAATCCATACCAGTATACAAAAAAAGTTTGGTTATATTCAGATGAAAACCTTAAAAAGCATGAATTTCATAAAATATAGAGTATACTATATTGTATGCAAAACAAAAAAAAGCCGAATGTAATTGTTCCAGATACGATTTTGATCCAAGAATAATGTCGTATTCTCTTTTAGACAAGATGAAAATGGAAAATTTTCTATTTGATGTGCCTAATAATCATCCTACATGCAAGATTGTGACAAATGTCAGAACTGACTGTTTGGATGCAAAAAGAGAATAAGTTGAAAATCTATACATTATGTGGAAAACTAGAAGGGGGGGGGGGGGGTTGAATAGTTTTACGTCTTTTTAAAATTTATAAAAACAAGTTTGTTTTAAAAACTTCGATTCTAGTTTATGTGATCTCAATACTTGCACTATATGAACAATTATATAATAACTAACTAACTAAGCTAATATAGTAAAGGTAAGTAAGTAAGTAATGAAAAGAGTTGGAGAGATCAAATCACAACACAAGAATTTATAGTGGTTCGGCTACAAGGTCACCTTCCTTTTTCCTACTCCAATCCTCGAGTCACCTACTCGAGAGTTTTCTTCACTATGTCAACAAACTCCCTTATGGCAGAGAAAACCTTACACACCAATTTACACACCACAACAACGTCACAACTTGATCACAACTTCTACACAACTTCTTCACACCTATTTACTTCACACCTATCTTCTTCACACCTATCTTCTTCACTTCAATCTACTTCACACCTATCTTCTTCACAACTACACTACTTCACTACTAATCAACTTCTACTTCCTACACAACTTCTATTTCTTCTAAACTACTTTTTACAAACACAACACAACTTCACAAATGATATATACACACTATGCACAACTACTCTGCAATACTTCTTGAACTTAATTGTAGAAGGAGTGTTCTTCTTTTGCACTTTGGATGAGGATGGATGATAAGGGATTGAATCACTTGAAACAAGGATTAATATACAAATGATCAAAGGGTTTTAGAGGATGTTTAAAGAGTTTGAGATCTGAAAATTTCGTGCAAAAGGTAAGGCAAAATTCCAGAATTAAGGTGGTCTTTATAGGCAACAAATTCTGACAGAGGAGCGTGGCCGGTCCCCTTAAATCAAGGCCGGCCCCCTTAAAATTAAGGGGACCGCCTCTTATAATTAAGGGGGCCGCCCAGCTGTAACGGCCAGAATTTTTGTTTTTTAGTGGGGAAAGTTTATTTGGTGAAAAACTAACTGATTTTGGTTAAAATTTTAAAATTATATATTTAGTATGATTAAAGCATTTTTCTTTATTACCAAAAGTGTTTTTCAAAAATATATAATATGTTTATATAATTAAATAAACTTTGTATTAGTTAATTAAATACCCCTTTGATCATGAGATGTATTAAATACTTGTGTATCCATACCTTAAGTGATTAAGTTGGATATAGTGATGTAAACTAGCTTAATACTTGTTTACGTAGTAATCTTACATTTGATGATTTTACATTTTGTGATCGTCAAAATATAGAGATATCGAAAAATATAAATAACGTTTTCATACATTATTTATATCAACAATCTCCCCCTTTTTGATGATTACAAAATCTAAACTCATTAATCGAAAATTAGTATATATACAAGTATTATTGTGAGTTTATATCAATTCTCCCCCTTTTTGTTAGCATCAAAAAGGTTATCCCGATTTTATTGAAGCTCCCCCTTGAAGTATACTCCCACTCGTTTTGAGGTCAAAAAGAAATCGAGATATGGAATACTTGCTAAAATATTTAGTGGACAAGCGACATATATATGTATATAGCATGCAAGAGTAGAAACTAAATATAACCATAACATTGATAAAGTTAAATAGATACAACAAGCATTGCATCAACAAACATAACAACTAGTGCAACTAACAAAAGCCTTAAAGGCTTACAATCATCACTTAAATAATAAACCAAAGCTCAAACATGAAGGTCCTCTCTAGAGCTTGCCATCCAAAATGGTTTAAGACAATTTTATTTGTAAAACACCAAGCATGTTTAATTGGGAGGAATGGATGGTGAACAAGGAGATGGTGATGGTGGAGGAGTGTTTGTTGATGGTGGTGGAGGAGTTTTGTTTGTTGTTGGTAGTTGATGCAACAAGTTTTCAATATGAGAAAACATGTATTGTATCTCATCTCTTAGTGCGAACACAATTGTTCGGTTGTGGATGCAACAAAGGCAAGTGTCTCCATGAGCTTCAAGTAAGCTCCATGGGACGGGGTTATAGGTTGGTGGATTGATAGGGGATGATGAGAAGTGTGCATCAAGAGGTGTTAATGGTGATAATGAGAGGGTTAGTGCAAGAGTTGTGTTTTCATTGGTAGGTTGTGATGGTTGATCAATTGTTGGAGGAGATAAATGGGTGTTTATCTAGTCATTTATGGATGAAGTGGATAGTATGGAGGAAGTAGAGGCTCCATTTGTTGATGGTGTTTTGGAGGGTGCATTTGGTGCACTAGGAGATGAGCATTGAGGTGGTGGTGATAGGGTGGTGTTGTCTTCATTAGTAAGATCAATGAATAGTTGTTTAGGTGGAATAATGACAAGTTTTTGTTTCTTGGCATTGTTTGAATAGGTGGTTCTTGGTGATGACATGATAAGAAGATGATGTTTAATGAAGGTTGAGGATGATGGAATATGAATTAAACATGCATGGGGATTATATAGTATGAAAACATGTTTAGAAGTGGAATTAATTTGAAATTGTAATGTTAGATTCCAAAATCAGTTTAGTTTTTAAGGAAAATGGTAGCTGAGACTAGCAAAAGAGATCACAAGGTGCAAAATAAAACAGTGTAAAAACTGTTCCAGATGGCCGGTCCCCTTAAATGGAGGCCGGTCCCCTTAAATTTAAGGGGGCCGCCCCTTATGAATTAAGGGGGCCGCCCATCTGACGACCCAGAAATCAAAATTTTTCAAAACTTTTTCTGGAAAAATGTTGTGTTCTGTTTTGTATTTGCAGCAAGCTCTATTTGGACATTTCACATTTGTTTTGGTCTAATAGAAAGCATACAAGTCATATATATATATATATATATATATATATATATATATATATATATATATATATATATATATATATATATATATATATATATATATATATATATATATATATATATATATACACATATATATATATACATAAACTAATCATGCAAACACACACATATATATATATATATATATATATATATATATATATATATATATATATATTAAGTAGTAAAGCATGCATTTAAAAGCATATATTAAACATAAACAATCAAGTTAGCATCCTAAACAAATATCCAAACAATTATTGAAGAAAATAACAAGTACTTCCGAATATACTTCGGACAAATAGCACACAAGACATAAAAATAAGTATTGTTCAACAAACATAATCTAAGCACATCATCTCTTTTTCTTCCCGAATATGCCCTTCAATGTCTTCCCGATAGATTTGAAGCCACCTCTAACTTCTTCATGCAAACTCTTTTGTCTTCTAAGCATCTCGGTAGTTCGTTCATGAAGCACTTCTTCGGTTTGATCACTAGGAGATGGGGTAGAATACTCGGGATAGTCAAGATCCTCTAAATTGTCAACGAACTCAGAAAACGAAGGGGTACTAGCATCATGGATGTTTCCCTCCTCATCGTCATCGTCTTGTCTAGAAGATGATCCATGAAGGGTATGACGACGAGATTTTCCCTTGTCACTTCGAGTTCGTCGAGCTTGTTTTAGAGCGAGAGGACGTAAGGTGGGATAGATGGACTCATAGATGCTATTGTCAAGATCGAAGTAGTACTCGATAACATGACGATAGAGACGAGTGAGGAACATTCCATATGGAAGATTGGCTTTGGGAGTTTTTCTAGCACACTCAATCCATTTGACAAAGAAGTAGGCCAAATTGTACGGCTTTTCGACAGCGATACAATACAACATGTGAGCAAGGCACGCCGGGAGATGGTCCCGGTGACCTCCAGTACCGAACGCATTCTCACGAATGAGTTCTTCCCAACGCTTCATGTGGGGGCCTAGTTCTTTGAGGAGAAGTTGGTACGAAGAAATTTGAACGTTTTTGGATTTTATTTTTCGGGTTGTAGTGGCACGTTCCACACCAAGGATTTGACGAATTTCGTCGGGATGAGGGATATCGGAGAGATAAGGACCAAAGGTCGGTCGACAACGATGAAGAGATTCGAGGTCCCACTCGTTTGTGAAAACGGCTTGACCTCTGAAAGGAATTTGGAGGATTTGACCAAATTGTTCGAGAGTTAAGGTGATGAATTCATTTTGAATCATGAAGGAGATGGTGATGAAACCAAGATCATTGGTTTGGACGGTGACTTGGCTATAGAAATCGACTATGAAACGAGGAACGATTGGTTCATTAATTTCATAAAGACAATTGAGGTTGATGCTTGAAAACAAGCGATTAATATAGTCGGATTGAGCAAAGGCTAGATCTACTACACGTCCCGCATGAACGTTTCTATCTTCAATTTCACGATATATACGTCCAATAGAAGGAGATGTAGTAGGGAGTTGGGAAACTTTGGGAATATAGTTTTTAGTGTGGGAAAGATCTTCGGTAGTCGCTTTTGGCATTTTCACCTAAACACAACAACAATACAAAAGACCAAAATAAATATAAAGAAGAATAAAAGTATATATATATTGTTAAGACTTATGTTGGAACGTAAACATACTTCGACACTAATCCTAGGAAGTAGTTTACCATGTTCCTCAATATTGTTTTTAACTCTTTCTAGATATATTTTATGATGTTTAGTAAGTGGTTATGGAACAATCCAAACGCCCTTTTAAACATCTTAATATATCATGAAATTTGCTAGATTTACATTAGGTTGTAAAACTAGCAATTTCTTACGAGTTTCTTATGCATGTGATTAGTTTTCGAAAAAGATGGTTTATATTTTGACTCAAAAATGTCGTTTTTCGTATTAAACCAAACGCTTCCTTAACTAGTTACTTATACTACTAGTATGTCAATATATATATGAATTATATATCTTGACAAGTCCGATTTGCAATTTTTAGGTTTATAATCATAACAACATTTTATAAAAATTATAATGACTAAGTTTTGATATTATTTGGACATGATACAAACACCCCCTTATTGTGAACCAAAATATTTTTACTAGGTCGAAAAATATAGTTTCATGTTTTACAAGTTATAAAAGTATAATGTGATTAGTTTTAACAAGTTTTCAAAGCATTATTTAACAATGTGTATACCAAAAATTTTGAAAAGAAGTATATGAAATTTTTCAAAAATTTTCGACAAGGGGAGTTTATAATTACTAGTTTCTAGTGTTGATTAATCATTCATATCCTAGGGGAAGCATTTAGTTATAGGGATTTAAGACTCAATTCGAAAGAAATTGTGAAATTGAAGAAATTAATAAAACATGCATAATCATGAGTTTGACCAAATTAGATGGAATTAGATGAAATGTGTTATGAAAAACTTACAATACGTAATGGTGATTGTGTTAGATGAATTTGCCCTTTGCGAATTAACCCGAATTATGTGATTTGGAAGTGATTTAAGGTGTTTTTGGGTTTTGGTTTTCGTCACAGCAGTAGCAGGGGAAGGAGAGTATGAAAAAGTTGAGTGTTTGGCAAGAGGAATAAGAGGAAAAACGGGTTGGAGTAATCAGATGGCCGGCCCCCTTAAACATTAAGGGGGCCGCCCTTCATTTGGCTGCCGGTCCCCTTAAACATTAAGGGGGCCGCCCTCCAAAATTTTATTTTTCGTGTTTTGGTTTCTGGAGCAAACAAGAAAATATTTATATATATATTAGATTTATATTTAATCAAAAATACGTTGGAGAGTATTCACACGAAAGGGATTGCTTGACATTTTTACTTGACATTTCGTCAATTGAATTTTCTTGATTATTTCGGATGAAATTCATCAAGTTGTCAAGTGGATGAGAGAGTTGTGGAAGGTTCATAAGTGTGTGTGTGTATATATATATATATATATATATATATATAGTAAGGGCTTATAAGACGAGAATATAGGAGGGAGACGTTTGCAACGGAAGCCGGGAGTTTGTTTCATCCATAGATTTTTCGACTCATCTCTCTTCATCAGCATGAGTGTTGTTGAACATTAAAGTTCAATAAGGCAAATGGGGGAAAGAAAGGATTCGTAAACGAACAATTTCTAGTTCTAGAAAATCAACAAATGAATTTTCTAGGTTATATGATCCTAGATGTAACTAAGTGTGTGTGTATATATATATATATATATATATATATATATATATATATATATATATATATATATATATATATATATATATATATATATATATATATATATAACTAGAAGAAACAATGAGCCAAACAAAATTACATAACAACTAGATACTAAAGTAAGCATGCATTTCTTGGAAAGGAAATAAAAGGAAATGTGTACCTTTCGTCTTCAACGCGTTTATCTTCAAAGTCTTCAAGGAATAGTCCGAACAAGAAGTGACATCTAAAGTTTCCATGTTTGAATGGCGAATATTTTTACGTTGGTCCCCATTGTCTCATTTGACCAAAGTTATTTGATCCGAACATGTTTTGTATTTGACTTGAGTGCATATATGGTGGAAACATTCCCCACGGATTGAAGTTCCATGTTTGTTGATTATTGTTAAAGTTTCGTCTATTTTGGTTTGCTCTTGATTGAGGTGTTTTAGGTCTAGGGTAAGAATTATTTGGTTTTCTAGGTGGTGGAGTTTTAGATCTTGTTTTAGGTTTGGACGATCCTACTTCGGTTTTTAAAGATGGTTTATAAAACGGTTTTATTTCTTCATTACTAGAAATAGGTATTTTCTTATCATTTATGAGTATATACTTAGGATTAGATTTTGAAGGTTTTAATTCCTTGAGTTCACTTTCAAATTTTACATTTTTAATTTCACTTGTTGAAGCTTCAGTTGAATTAAATCCTAAACCGGTTTTATCTCCGGATACTCTTTGAATACTTATAATTTTACTAAGTGAGTTACTACTATTTTCAAATTTATCAAGTTTGCAAATTTCTTCCCTAAGTTTGTTGTTTTCACTTTTAAGCTCTTGGCATGATTTACATTCTTCAACAATTTCTTTACCTTTTTCAAGTTGATGTATTTTAATTTTTAGTTCTAGTACTTCATTTTCCAGTTGGTTGTTTATGTATTTTAGTGATTTATTTTTAGCCATTACTTGTTGTCCTAGTTTGCATAATCTATTGTATTCACTATCTAAATCTTTTTCATCTAGTGATAAATTTTCATCACTAAAGTATTCGGTTTCGGAACGTACCTCACTTGATGTCTTAGCCATGAGACACTTTTCTTCCTTGGTTGTTTCTTTCTCATCTTCATCGCTATCACTCCAAGCTCCTCCAACAAACGCTCTTTGATTTTGATCTCTTGTCATCATTGGACATTTTCCAATGAGGTGATTCGGATCACCACACTTGAAATACTTTCTCTCATTCTTGCTTTACTTGTCATCATTATTCTTTTGAGGTGCTCTCTTTTTTCATCGTGTGGTTGTCTAACGAATCTTCCTCGCCTTTTGAAGAATTTCTTGAAATCTCTTACGGCCATGGCATATTCTTCATCATCGCTTTCGGAAGATGAGCTATCTTCGTTGTTGGATTCCTTTCTAGCTTTCAAGGCGATTGACTTGCTTTGTTCTCGTTTTCCTTTAACCATTTCGGAGTCCTTCTTTATAATTGCTTCGTAGACTTTCAAATTTCCAATTAATTCATCAAGTTGTAGTGTTGACAAATTCTTTCATTCCTCAATAACCGTCACTTTAGCTCGCCATTTTGGGTGAAGAGCTCTAAGAAACTTCCTAACAAAATTCTTACTAGAAAAATTCTCATCAAGTGCTTTTAAACTTGTGATGATAGTGTTAAATCTGGCAAAAGCATTATCAATTGATTCCTCTTCCGGAATCGTGAATTGCTCATATTGTTGAACAAGTAGATCTATTTTATTATCTTTGACTTGATTATACCTTGGTGAGTTATTAATAAAGAGTTCCAAATTTCTTTTGCGGTTTCACACATAAAGATCCTTTCGTACTCTTTACGTGATAACGCATTGTAAATAACCATTTTTGCTTCATTATTTTTAGCAAGTTTTCTTTTTAAATCATCATTTTGTTTTTCAAAAGGTACGATTTCATCTTTCTTAGTTTCGGGGTTATTTTGAATAGGTAAAAAGTCACCATTGGTAATAAAATGCCAAAGATCTAGATCTTTTGATTTCACATAAGTTTCGAATCGATTTTTCCAATATAAAAATCCATCACTTTCAAATAGTGGTGGTCTTTGCATAGATTGCCCTTCTAAATATTTTTCAGATTCCATAGATCGTTACAAGTTTTAAAATACAATATATTTTAAAGATCTTGCAAGACGTGGCTCCTGATACCAATTGTGGAAAACTAGAAGGGGGTTGAATAGTTTTACGTCCTTTTAAAATTTATAAAAACAAGTTTGTTTTAAAAACTTCGATTCTTGTTTATGTGATCTCAATACTTGCACTATATGAACAATTATATAGTAACTAACTAACAAAGCTAATATAGTAAAGGTAAGTAAGTAAGTAATGAAAAGAGTTGGAGAGATCAAACCACAACACAAAAATTTATAGTGGTTCGGCTACAAGGTCACCTTCCTTGTTCCTACTCCACTCCCCGAGTCACCTACTCGAGAGTTTTCTTCACTATGTCAACAAACTCCCTTATGGCGGAGAAAACCTTACACACCAATTTACACACCACAACAACGTCACAACTTGATCACAACTTCTACACAACTTCTTCACACCTATTTACTTCACGCCTATCTTCTTCACACCTATCTTCTTCACTTCAATCTACTTCACACCTATCTTCTTCACAACTACACTACTTCACTACTAATCAACTTCTACTTCCTACACAACTTCTATTTCTTCTAAACTACTTTTTACAAACACAACACAACTTCACAAATGATATATACACACTATGCACAACTACTCTTCAATACTTCTTGAACTTAGTTGTAGAAGAAGTGTTCTTCTTTTGCACTTTGGATGAGGATGGATGATAAGGGATTGAATCACTTGAAACAAGGATTAATATACAAATGATCAAAGGGTTTTAGAGGATGTTTAGAGAGTTTGAGATTTGAAAATTTCGTGCAAAAGTTAAGGCAAAATTCCAGAATTAAGGTGGTCTTTATAGGCAACAAATTCTGACAGAGGAGCGTGGCCGGTCCCCTTAAATCAAGGCCGGCCCCCTTAAAATTAAGGGGACCGCCCCTTATAATTAAGGGGGCCGCCCAGCTGTAACGGCCAGAATTTTTGTTTTTTAGTGGGGAAAGTTTATTTGGTGAAAAACTAATTGATTTTGGTTAAAATTTTGAAATTATATATTTAGTATGATTAAAGCATTTTTCTTTATTACTAAAAGTGTTTTTCAAAAATATATAATATGTTTATATAATTAAATAAACTTTTTATTAGTTAATTAAATACCCCTTTGATCATGAGATGTATTAAATACTTGTTTATCCATACCTTAAGTGATTAAGTTGGATATAGTGATGTAAATTAGCTTAATACTTGTTTACGTAGTAATCTTACGTTTGATGATTTTATATTTTGTGATCGTCAAAATATAGAGATACCGAAAAATATAAATAACGTTTTCATACATTATTTATGTCAACACATTATATTATTGTGTGTAAAAAGATATTGTAGGAAGCTTTAGCAATGCTCGATGAAAAATTACATCTCATATTTTTAGCTAACTTTGAAAACCGTGAGATTGCATCATATTTTTAGTCAAAGTAATCACATCATATCTAATGGTTATTATGCTCACCTACCTATTTTAATAGTGTTAGTTTACTTGGACTCTTGCCAACATTAGATTGTAAATTAGCCATGCCGGGAATATCCGCAAGTGGGTTTTCAAGACGAAGAAGATCCATAATGCCTTCAATACTAGCATCTTTGTGAGCTGTCGAGGCAACAATTGAAATTCAACATCACGAAGCTCTTGCAATGCAGATCCATAATCCATCTCCGCTAAAGATTACAAGCAATTGTCAACTTGGTATGTTCCGCAAGCTTCATATAAAAACGTATAGAAAACTGGCAAAAACATATAAAAACATATAGAAACATAAGAAAACATGTTTTTGAGTTAATTACAAACGGTCGTTAGTCAAGAGGACTAACGATGCAAACAAAACGTATGATATTGAAACAAAATTTGAAAGTTGGATGAGTATTTTTGTATTATTTTGGGTTCGTATATGATTATGAAACAAATGAAAAAATAAGTTGCTATTACAAGCCATTAACCTTTATTAAAACTAAATATATCACAGAACAAATATATATGCGCTCGTATGCCCCACTTAGAGGTGGCAAAAGGGGCATCCGGGCGGACACAGGCACGGACTATAACGGGCACGGGCTATAATGGGCAAGGGCATAAACGGGCATGGGCTAAACGGGCACGGGCCAAAAGGGCACATGTTATATAAATTGCTTTATAAAAAATTTAAAACGACGAAATAAATTCCTTAAACGTAATAACTTATTTATATTTAAAAATTTAAATATCTTATGTCTAAGGTTTTTTTTTTTTTTTTTTTTTTTAAACGATCGTAATGTTCTTCGATTGAGAAAAAAATATGTGACCGTTAGTTCCCATTTAAGATTTCAATGGGATATATATGCCCATTTCAAAAAAAAGATGAGGCTAATTGTGCCCAAATTTTTTACAAAGTAGTGAAAATTAGCTCATTTTTTTAGAATTCGGGTACAAATTGCCACCTCTAGGTCCCCACTATACACAATCAAAGAAATTAACTACAGTAAAAAAAACAAACAAGTTCAAAATACTTATTATTTACTGAACATTAGTGCTCAGCAAATTCAACAATCAAACTCCCTGTCTTTTATCTTTTTCTTCAAAAGGAAAAATCAAAATCATTTTTTTAACATATTCTATTTTTGTTCACTTACGTGCATTTCTCCAAAATAGGTGTAACACTTTTAAAAAATAGAAAAACATCAAATGAAATACACTTCATCGGATTCGATAGTATGTGGCACGTGCCACAGGTGACTCGCACATAGATCCGCCCAATAATGGGGTATTGATGGAATATCGTCTGATGATGAAAGTTTCGATTTATAGGTAGTGTCTCAAATTCATATATGATGTATTATGATATTTACAATTTCGTCAATTGGGTGCTACTAATTTGGTTGTAGCACTTCAAATTTTTCACTTCAAGTCTTTAGTTAGACATAAATAAGAACCAAGTAAAGTCAACTAGTTTTACATACTGCCATTACGTAACTTACATGATCAATTTTCGTAGACAACTTATGAATAAATGGCACCATTTATCATACTTAACATAAATTCTGAATCATCAACGATAAATAAAATATTTTTATAAGCATCTTGTTTCGAATAATAACTTTCTTTTTTGAACAAAATCAAATAATAACTTTCGTTGAATGATGTTCTGAAAACAAATGCAAATGCCAAAAAAATTAAAAATGCAAATATGTAAATTGTCCATTGTTATATCAGGCCTAATGTAAGAAGCCCGAAAAGATATGTTGGCCCATCAGCTAGCGAGATAATCTGTGTGGATATATGTCTCGAACATTTGAGAAGTAGCTAATTAATTATTGTCATGTTTCAAGAGAAGCCTAGAAATTACGACATGCCACTCCAATCATCTTTTCCCTCCTATAAATACAACTTAACATCCAACTGAATTTCCACAAAACAGACAAAACACAAACAATATCTGAGTTTTATTTAAAAGCAATTTAGTGAAGATCAACGTCTGATAATATTTCACTAGCAAACATAATGTCGATCATCCCAAGCTTTTTCACAGGCAGGAGGAGCAACGTATTCGACCCATTCTCCCTCGACTTGTGGGACCCATTCGAAGGCTTCTCTAGTGCACTTACCAACCTCCCTGACTCCTCAAGAGAAACCGCAGCAATTGCGAACACAAGGATCGACTGGAAGGAGACACCTGAGGCTCATGTGTTCAAGGCGGACTTACCCGGGCTTAAGAAAGAAGAGGTTAAGGTGGAAGTTGAGGAAGGAAGAGTGTTGCAGATAAGTGGTGAGAGAAGTAAGGAGAATGAAGAGAAGAATGATAAGTGGCATAGAGTTGAGAGAAGCTCCGGGAAGTTTATGAGGAGGTTCAGGTTAACCGAGAATGCGAAAATGGAGGAAGTGAAGGCGACCATGGAGAATGGCGTGCTCACGGTGACGGTTCCAAAGGTGGAAGAGAAGAAGCCGGAGGTTAAGGCTATCGATATCTCCGGTTAGATTCTTTGTGGTCCCAAATTGTGAAATGTTAGTGAAATGAATAATGATATGTGCTTGTTTAATGGTTTATAATTTTTATGCAAGTTTTGTAAGGAGGTTTGAACTGGACTAAAAAGAGGGGTTTCGCATGTTATCATACCTTATACTCCAAGTCTAAGGGGGATACTATTGCCGAATGCAAATATAAAATCATCCCTTATACATTGACCTTGTAATGCTGCATGGCAATTTAACCAACCTCACTCATCGAGTATAATGGCTTTTTTAATTTTTTTTTTTTTTTTTTTTTTTTTTTTTTTTTTTTTAACATATTAGGAAACTCGGGTTTGGCTTCTTGTACTTGATATAGTTTTTCGATATCAGCATAAGTAGGTTATCACAAATATTCATTGCCATGGATTTCCAAAGTACAAGTATAAGAGCATTCAAAACGTAAAGTCATCTCACGCTTTTTCAAATATTCATATACAACATCAACAATGGTGTCGTATGCTAGTAGATGAGTTTCATTGCAGATTTCTCATGCATAACTAATATTTTGTTGAAAACATTCACTAAAATCTTTACATCTTTCATATCGCTTGTGAATGGTTCCCGACTTTTCGAAACATCTTTCAATTGTTTTGATTCATATAATGGATTGTTGAATAAGTAAGCAGCTACCGGACGGGTTATGTGCACAAACATGATTTATATCAAATGCAGTTTCTTTTCTTCTTTCATATACAACATCAACAATGGTGTCGTATGCTAGTAGATGAGTTTCATTGCAGATTTCTCATGAATAACTAATATTTTGTTGAAAACATTCACTAAAATCTTTACATCTTTCATATCGCTTGTGAATGGTTCCCGACTTTTCGAAACATCTTTCAATTGTTTTGATTCATATAATGGATTGTTGAATAAGTAAGCAGCTACCGGACGGGTTATGTGCACAAACATGATTTATATCAAATGCAGTTTCTTTTCTTCTTGACGCATCAAGAACCTTGGTCTTGCTGTTAAGCGTCAATGCCACTTGTTTGTAACATTCTTGCCTAAAACTGTTATCTTCTTCTCTATCTAAGCCGAATGCGTAGCACCCGAGAAGGGCTAAAGTGTAACATTATGGAGTTAAATCAGAACACAAGTGAAACGGAGATACAATTTTAATACAAAGCTTACAAAGTGTTACAAGGGAAAACAAAACAAGGTACAAGGTACAAAAGGGGCAACAATAATATTAAGCCCAAATCATAAGATACTAAGCCCAACATAACAGTTTTTAAACTTCTCTAAGTCCAGCAAGTATCTAACAGGGTGAAGTCTTCTAAACCCAATAGCGAGACCCTAGTTGCATTGGAAGTGGTTTATCATCTATGTTTGGACTTATGTATTATTTCGGATTTTGTTTTGGTTATTTTGTTTTGGTGTATTGTTACAACACTTTGGGTTTGTACTTTGCTCTATTTTTGTGCATGTAGTAGTTCTCTATATAGACACCAGGTGTTGTGATAATATCCATGAAGTTACACCCTCGCGTTTCCGCCTTGGCAATGTGTGACAATAATGTATTCGAAAAGATATTTTAAATAGAAAAACTATAGATTTTTTTTTATTTAACATGGTGTACTCGAGCACACACAGTAGGGGTGTTCATGGATCGGGCAATATCCACGATAACCGAAAACCGAAACCGAACCGAACCGAATTCGTAACCGAACCGAATTGGTCAAAACCGAACCGAACCGAACTAAATATTTGGTTATCGGTTTGGATATGAGTTTGACAATGAAAACCGAAAACCGAAAACCGAAAATATATATATATATATATATATATATATATATATATATATATATATATATATATATATATATATATATATATATATATATATATATATATATATATTATGTATTTATATATAAAAATAATCACTAAAAGTCTTTTTTAGTATAAATACAACATTATTTAAGCTTAAAAATAAATTTTGCTCTAAATATATATATAATTAAATGAAAAAATAATTAAAATTATGTAATTCGGGTTATTCGGTTATAGGGGTTCGGTTTTCGGTTTTCGGTTTTCGGTTCGGTTGAATGAAATTTAAATTCGGTTCGGTTCGGTTTCCGGTTTGACCCAGAAAAAAAATTAACCGAACAAACCGAACCGAATAACCCGATAACCGAACCGATGAACACCCCGAACACACAGGTATACACTTGTTTATTTAATATTATTAAAACTAAGAGCCCGTTTGGTTGGTAGACGGGTTTTGGATTATGATTTGGATTAGGATTAGGATTAGGATTTGGGTTTGGATTTAGATTTATTATATGGTTTGAATTAAATGAAGAGAGAGAAAATAAATTATTGATAAGTTTATTTTATATATTTATTTGAAATAAAAAAAGGTAAAATATAAGAATAAAAAAAGTAATATGTGGCTGAAAAAAAATCAAATTAAAAATATTTTTCATATCATCAAATTTCTAAAACCCACTAAAGTGGTGTGGAATGAAAAGTTGGGGTAGAAAGCAAGTGTCAGGAGTGTATCAGTGGTTTCAAAACGAACCAAACAAATGTTTTGAATAATCTTTCATTGCAATCCAATAAAAACCGTGTACCAAACGGCTCATAAATATATCATGGAACAAATCTATATGCATGCCTCACTATATACAAGCAAAAAAATTAAATACAGTAAAAACAAACAACTACAAAATGCTTACTCCGTATTATTTATTGATCATTACTCTTCATCGTCTTCAACAATCAAGCTCTATGTCTTTTATTTTTTTTCTTGAAACGAAAACTTAAAATCATTTCTCTTTTCTATTTCCGTTTACTTATGTGCATTTCTCCAAAATAGGTGTAACACTTCTAAAATATAGAAAAACTTCAAATGAAATACACTTCGTCGAATTCAATAGTATGTGGCACGTACCACAGGTGGCTGGCACATAGATCTGCCCATGAATGGGTAGTGATGTAATATCGTCTAACGATGAATGTCTCGATTTATGGGTAGTGTCTCAAATTCATACAAATTCATACGAGATGTATCATGATATTTACAATTTCGTCAAATGGGTGTTACTAATATGTTGTATCACTTGATATTTTTCACTTCAAGTCTTTAGTTAAACATAAATAGAAACCAAGTCAAATCAAATAGTTTTACATACTACCCGTTACCTAACCCACATGATCAATTTTTCATAGACACCTTATTAATACATGACACCATCTATTATACTAAACATAAATTCCGAATCATCAACAATAAATTAAATATTTTTTATAAGCATCTTGTTTCAGATAATTACTTTCGTTGAATGTTCTGAAAACAAATGCTGAAATGCACATGCTTTGTGAAAAAAATTGAAAAAGAAAATATACGAATTGTCCAATGTTATATCAGGCCTAATATAAGAAGCCCGAAAAGATATGTTGGCCCATTAGCTAGCGAGATAAACTGTTTGGATACTGTCTCGAACCTTTGAGAAATATCTTGTAGCTAATTATTGTCAAGTTTCAAGAGAAGCCTAGAAATTACGACATGCCACTCGAATCATCTTTTTCCCTCCTATAAATACAACTTAACATCCAATCGATCTTTCACATCACATACAAAACACAAACAATATCTGAGTTTTAATTTAAAGCAATTTTGTGAAGATCAACGTCTGATAATATTTCACTAGCAAACATAATGTCGATCATCCCAAGCTTTTTCACAGGCAGGAGGGGCAACGTATTCGACCCATTCTCCCTCGACTTGTGGGACCCATTCCAAGGCTTCTCTAGTGCACTTACCAACCTCCCTGACTCCTCAAGAGAAACCGCAGCAATCGCGAACACAAGGATCGATTGGAAGGAGACACCTGAGGCTCATGTGTTCAAGGCGGACTTACCCGGGCTTAAAAAGGAAGAAGTTAATGTGGAAGTTGAGGAAGGAAGGGTGCTGCAGATAAGTGGTGAGAGAAGTAGGGAGAATGAAGAGAAGAATGATAAGTGGCATAGAGTTGAGAGAAGCTCTGGGAAGTTTATGAGGAGGTTTAGGTTGCCCGAGAACGCAAAAATGGAGGAAGTGAAGGCGAGTATGGAGAACGGTGTGCTAACTGTGACCGTGCCGAAAGTGGAAGAGAAGAAGAAGGAGGTCAAGGCTATTGACATTGCCGGCTGAAGTCTTTGTTGCAATCTGAGTAGTTACTATATTGTAATAATAAATGTAAGCGTGAGATTATGTAATTGTATTCTTGTACTGACATTGAGATAATGTAATTTTCTCTTTTATCATTTGACTTCTATCTCTTCATGCAATTTATTTTTTGTGTTAAATTAAATAGCATGACACCAAAATAAACTAAACAATATTCAACACGCTATCTGAATTGCCTTCACGTCACGTTTCTTAACTTGGAATTTCAGCACAGTAGCAGTCTAAACACACAATCATCTTCAACTTCAAGTTTCCTTCTTGGATGGGATAGGCATATCCACTTCAAAATCACCCGGAAATATAGAAAGAATGAAAGATTAAGATCATCTACCTTTAATTCTTGGACTGTCTTTTTAATAAAAAATTTAGGCAGTCTAGCTTTCGATTGCCAAACTTCATTAGCGAAAAAGTTTACATCATCATCATCATCAATTACGCCGAATGTTTTTGAACTAATTTTGTAAGAAAAGCAAATATCGTAACTATCGTCAATTTTGAACTTTTTCTTCACATATTCAACTAGTTGAGCGTACGTAATATTTCTCGGAAGTAAAACAACATGATTTGAACCTTCACAAACTAAACATACACTAAATTTATTACTTGAAACACTCATAATTTTGGTTTAACATGTATGTTTACCATCCTATACTTGTCCATATCTATAATACTATATGATTGAGTCCCAAAATTTAAGATGGAGTAATAATGATAGAGGTTATTGAGTTAAAAACAAGTTGGAGGCCTTTATTATTCATCCATGATTTACCTGCATATAAATGTTTGTATTTCAAGAGTCCTTAGGTTACTGTCTAATCATTTGTCCTTCTTAAATGAGGGTTTGTGAACAGGTTTGTAGTTTCAGTGGTTTCTCCTTAATGGAGCAGTTACTGCCTACTCTAATTAGTATAAATACATTTTGTTGGATTGTATGTATCATCAAAATCAGGAACAGAAATAAACCTTAAACAAAAGTAAACATGTCTATCAATGCTTCAGGTAGCAAGTCTATCCAAATTGCTGATGATAATGTTGTTTTATTCTTGGAACAGCTGGA
Source organism: Artemisia argyi (assembly GCA_030686995.1). Lineage (NCBI taxonomy): Eukaryota > Viridiplantae > Streptophyta > Magnoliopsida > Asterales > Asteraceae > Artemisia > Artemisia argyi. The sequence goes on along the minus strand of CM060709.1, from coordinate 155,279,968 downwards.
TGTTGGTGTTAGTGGTACCATAGTGGTTATGATTTGTAGGATTTGGGATGTAAATGCAAGAACAGGACGGTATTTGAGTACTGATTTTGTTGTTTCTGATGCGAAGGTAAGTTAGCGTTATTGTTATGCATAGATTGTGGGTGTTTTGAATGCTAATACAATGTTTTGCAGGGTAAGTCGATACATTGCACTGCGAGGAGCAATATAGCGCATAATTTTGTAGGTTTAAAAGAAGGTTCTGTTTACTCTATTAAGAACTTCATCGTGCAGCCAAACAAGGATGAATATCGGATTAAAAGGCATGATCCATTCATTCTTGAATTTGATGGCTCCACAAGTACCAGAAAAGTTTCTGCTAAGACTGAGGGTTTTATCAGATATCCTTTTGTACCTACAAATAATAAGTATCTGATAGGTAAGTGTTTTTTCTTATACACTCTTTATTTGCACACTTTTTTGTTAGATGCTTTAATGTAACTATTCTCATACCTTATTGGATCGTAGCAGATGTCGCAGGCTATGTTACAAATGTTGGGAGGACAATACACCAGAAAAGTGGTTCACGTACCCTTGATTTCTTTCTTGCTAACAAGAGGTGTTCTGTTTCCCACATTTTGTTGTTCAAACAAACTTGAAAATTAATTTAGTCATTAATCTACTATCTATATAAAACAAGGTTTTGTCAACTCATCTCCTCTCCAAAAATCATGTAAATTCGACATGTGGCATTTCTCCCTATCCAACGGTTGTGAATAATTAGCCATCTAAAAAAGTCAAACAATGAAAATTGTGGCGGAATACCATTCAGGAATTTCATTTGATACCAATCCTCAAAAAAAACACACACAGAGTTCTCTCACTCATCCCTCTTCAAAGATAAACCCTAATCAAACCACCGCCAATCAAGAACACAACAAATCAAAATCAATATCCATACCAATTAAAGAACTTTTTGATAAATCAACATATTCGATTTCATTATCAACTAATTGATTGGCAGTGGGTTTTTATTGGCGGTGCTAACCACAAACAAATCAGAATCATTTAACAATTCCACCAAAACATGATGATTATATAGGTACGATAGATTTGATGTGCAAATTGGTACGTCATTCAACATATTGTGAAGCTTTTTATTGATTATTGATTTGTTTTCTATGATTTAGGTGTCATTATGTTTTTGTTAAATTCTTCAACCAATCATGTGGCTATCATGTGGAATGGAAGTTGCTTGCCAGTGTTTGTCGAATTATTCATACAAAAGGTAATTGATGTGTTTTAAGATTCAGGTTCCAATACTCCACCTATCTTAACCATGATCTTTATAAAAATTTTCTTTTGATTCATTATATGCTGTAGTATAATATAATGTTATTAAGATTTCATATTTTGTCATACATATCATAGTCCAAAATCCATTTCTGGATTATCAATGGGTTTGTTATATGATGTTCAAATGGGTATGTTGTGTCATAATTTGATTACGATTTGATCCTCACAATGAAAATAATATATGTTAATTGTAAAACTGTATCTGGATGCTCATAATTTAATTATTATTTTGTCAAATTTTAATTAAGGGAAGTTTTTAAAAACAATCCCCAAAATTTCGCCCCTAAATAAATATAGCACAACTGAATTCCATGATTATTGCGGATAATTAAATTTGACACATTGTTTCCTTAGATATCCACATAAATTTTTAAATTTTGAAAACCATTTAACCTAATCCTTGCTCTATAAAATGGCATTTCATTTACAGAGTTTATCACTTATCTCTACCCTCTCCTACTTTCTATTATTTTGGTAACAAATATAGTTATTTTTCCTATTACCAATTCTGTTCATGCCTTATCTATGTATACCGTTTATCAAATGATTACTTTTGTATTTGTTTTGTAGATACAGCAATGGAACAGAATACCACTCTCTTGTGCGACATCGACCCTATGTTAGATGATGTCAAAATACTAGCTCGCTGCATTAGCATCTGGAAATCTCACCCTGCCGGGAAGCCACATGAAGTTTGGAGCTTAGACATGGTTTTGCAAGATGAGCAGGTGTTTTTATACACAAACTTTCGAACTCACAATTTTATATTAATACAATCCAATGCAATATTATTTTAAGTTTTATATGGTTTATGTTTTAAATCAAAAGTATATTCTTTGTTTCAGGGGAATCATGCGCAAGCAACAGCAAGGACAAAGGAAGTGATCAATAAGTATCGCCTTTTGATTGATGAAGGGTCATGCTATCGTATCAGCAACTTTGGAGTTGGTGAGAATGTAGGGAAATATCCATTCTTGAATCATCGATACAAAATATCTTTCTTTAGGAACACTGGTGTTACAAGGGTTCCCGGGTGGGAGAATAACACCCGTGGGTTCAAGTTTGAACCTTTTACCAATTTTGTCACCAAAGAATTCAAAGAAACTGATGTTGTCGGTGAGTTATTGTTTGTATAATATAAAAACATTTGTAATAATGCTTTTGATTCATCCGCACATGTGATTGGAACTATTGTCTCCATTACGGACCCACAACCCTTCAACAACTATGGAGTGGACAAAATAAGGAGAAATGTCCTGCTGGAGGATGTCGAGTATGAATCTTCCTATCCCTATAATTTAACATACATTTTCTTTTAACGCTTAATGTACTTATGATTTTGTATAAATTAACAGTGGCAAACAGCTTGAGTTGTGCTTCTTTGATGAATGGACTGAAAAGTTCAACAAATATGCCGAAAACCCTGTGTCGGTTGGTCATGTTGTCATGATACTTCAACTGGCGAGAGTTAAGTATTTTAATAGTAAGTGCTCACAACCATATAACATTCTTTAATTTTGCATTTAAAATATTGTAAGTCTCATTTTTGTTAATCTTTTTTAGAGAAACCATCTGTGCGCCCTGCTCTGTTTGCAACCAAAATATGGATCAATGATAAAATTCCAGAGATTGAAGCATTCAGACAGAGGTAATTTATTATACTTCTATTTACATTTACGCAACATACGCATATTATTTAAAATGTATCCTTACAATCTACTATCTATATACCTTTATAGGTATGCTGAGATACCAGGGTATGATCCTAAAAATCATACAATAACTGTGTTCTCACCCGCCAAAAAAATTGTGAGTTCGTTTGATTTTTTGGATGGTGCTGTCAAAAAAATGGTGGGCACTATACGCGACTCTAACAATGTAAGTTATGAAAATTAGTAGTCATTCATGACATCTTAATGACATCTACTATTGATTTTTACATCCTTATTTACACGTATCTATACTGTTATACATTTTGTTTCAGGCAAGCCATATGATTGTTTATGCCAAAGTGCACAAAATTCATAGAGAAATTGGATGGGCATATCTTGCGTGCAAGAGGTGTGGATGTTCCGCCAAAGAAATTGACGATACTGCTTCTTCATCCAATGCCTCCAAATTCAAAAAACAACAAACTTGGCACTGTAAACAACATGATGAAATCACTTCTGTTGGATACCAGTATGCCATCTGCTACTTATTATGTACTTTCTTTTAGAATAACCATGCTGTATTATTTTTACTTTTTATTAACCTGACTTTCACTTTTCGTTATTTTAGGTATAAGGTTTTCGTCCGAGTCGTTGACGATACCGGTTCAGCATCATTATTGTTGTTTGACGATCTGGTGTACAAGCTGTCTGGAGTTCACTGTTAATCTTTGATCAACCAATATGGAGAAAAACATGAAGACTAATTCCCTGATGAACTTAATACCATGATCGGGAAAAAATTGTTATTCCGTTTCCACTATTCAGATTTCTCTAAAGATAACAATCACCATGTTTATCAGGTCAAGATGATGTCTGACAAAGATGCCATCATAAATTCCTTCAAAACTGATTTCATTACTGAGGTAAACACATACCTGCACCAAATTCAAATTTTTTTGTACATTTAAAAGGTATACCAACACTTTATATTGTATGGATATCATAATTATTGCAATTTAATATTATAGGAAGGTGTTAATCCTGAGGATCTCCAAACTCCTGTTTCATATGGTTCTCACTCAAGTAAGTTATCAGCTGCTGATGCTATACCTTTCAACATCGAGGTCACACCACCCACTTCCAAAACACAGCAACCTGATGGTTCAGAACCAGTTGTCACACCACCCAATTCCGGAGCAAATATAGAAGGTGATTCGGATGCAGGGAGCGCTGGAAGTCCCAAACGTGCCATAATTGATTTGGATGACTATACCGAGCCCGTTGAAGACCCTAAGAGAGGAAAGCACTTGGTGGAGGTCAAAATAGAGCCAAAAGATTGATCGATTTGCTCCATATTGCTATATCATCTTCTCATTTTAAAACAATAATGTTTGATTTTTGCATCTGTTTATCTTTTGGACTATGTCTTTGGTAATTTTTCTAGTTTGGATAATGCTTTTTAAACTTTTCAATAATTGGTTGGTTGTTGTTTTTGGGGGTGTTGTCCCAAAACAGAGTATGTGCTTTTTTCATTTAATGAAGATGATATATTTTATGCTATTTAACTGTTGCTCAATTTTAGTTTACTTTCTATTGCAACTTTCTATTGGTAATTCATATTTCATTAATATGAATATGAAAACTTATTATTTATCTTTCAACAACAATATTAATGTCGTATCCCATATCGGACCATAATAACATTGTATCATTTTTATAATTTACAATATAATAACTTTGATATGACCATCTTAGAAATGAGGCATATTGCTAAACCTATAACAACTCATAACTATTAAATTAAAAGTTGTCATCCTTATAAATATGTAGCTCGCAGGTGATTATATTTTGAAAATTTTTTATATTGAAAATAAAACGACAAATAACTATCTTGACCAATCTAAAGACATTAACAATTTTTGTACAAATTCGTTTGACCCATCAATTAACTTAAATTGAGATAAAAAAAAATCAATCAACTTAAATAACATTTAAAAACAATCATATTCATCACATTTAACAGTTTCCTTTTTAAAACAAGTTGAAAACTAAATTACTGCATATATTTTAACTTCAATAAACAAATATTATCTGAAAATAATAAACATGATTATCTCTAAAATACCCTAAAATCATGTAACAAACATTCAAAATGATTTGGAAACTACTTTAAATATATATTATCTCACATATCTTTTCCTAAAAATAAGAGCTTACTTATCTATATATATGGGTTACTTTTTAGTCTTCCAATCAAAAAGGATTTTTGTTAAAAAAACCTACGCCAAAAATGTCTAAACCAGATTCATACAAGGTACATATTATTACTAATACCTTCTCCATTCACTTTTATATCATTTGACTATGCAAGTATCGTACTCATTTGTTAGGATTTTTTATGGTTATCTATTTATATTGCAATTTCTCTTTGAATATATGCAGGAAACCAAAAAACAACAAACCATCGAAACAAAACAACATTCTCTTGAATCAAAAAATGTACCTCAAGTCGTTCAGATATCCGATGATGAAGTGGTATCAATTACAAATGGTTTATTAAATATACGTATAAGAAAATATCAATTTTCACATTTGAGTATATGGTTAATCAATTTATACAATTTTGCAGCATTTGATCGTCACATCAAAGCGTCGACGGTTAATGAAAAATGGTGACTGGGTTGGCAACAATGTCTTTGGGCTTATTTCTTCTGATGAAGAAAATACATTGAAGAAAAAAGAAATTCTTGATACAAAGAAAATTAATGTTGAAAAAACGGTATGTTATTGTAAATTATTTCATTAATTTGTTGTAAAATTAATAATATTATTTGGTGACTTTTGAACATAGGTGTTTGATGATGATGTTCCTATAAGATTTAGTCGTTCGAAAAAAAAGGAGATACTTCACTATCCAAGCACAATAAGTATAACTTATTGACGAGGACACTGATGAAGAACCTGGAAATAAGAATATCAGTGATGATTTTAGCACTGACAAAGCTACTGATGACATCCAATACTCTAACAAATTTATTGGTGATCAAGCTGAAGTTGATTTACAATTTTCTCCACCTGTTACTGATGAAGTTACCTACGAGGTTGATGACGAAGCTGGTATTGATTTAGAAAATTCTGAAAGCCGTAGTGATAAAGAAACCGATGATGCTGCAAGTTTGGAAGATTTCATTGATGATGCAGATGTTGATGATGATTCAAAGTCTCAAGATTCTGATGATGATTTTTAAAGGAGACACCTTAAATTCGACATTATGATAATGTCCTCAATAAAGATATTGTTACTTTTTGTTAGGTTTTTTAAGTTTTCGAAATTATCTCAAATTGAATGTCGTTGATTCCATATCATTTCCATTTTCCTTAATAATAAATTGGTGCTTCAATTATATGAGAATAACCATATCAATTTCGTACCCAAGCATACCAATAACCATAAAAATGTTAATATAAACAATAACAACTCATTCTGACAATCGTGTTACATAATGAATAATAAACATGATCATTCTACTAAAAAGTCAATCATCAGAATAACATGTCATCATTTAAAATATCACATTATGTTTCATCGTCAAGGATGATTCATTACAAACCAAAATTAGCAAACGAGTAGTCCGTTGCTTTAACCATGCAATTATAATCATAATTAACGTCTTACGATTACAGGTTCATAGTCTTAAACATAATTTCATACATTACCATCTTCTTAACAACACAATTTACCATTACATTAGGAGACTAACAAACATGGAATACTGCGATTTGTGTTTCTTCCCCATCCACCATTTGAACAGTTGTGTTGATCATCTTGATTCGCATCATTTTTGGCTGTTTGAAACCACACCTTTCTCCGAAATTCCTCCAGTTTCCGGTTAGCTTGACATGGTTTATCCTTCCTGGTTTACTACGGTCTCCTATCACTTTAACATTAACTGTAAGCATCTCATTGTCGTGCACGAGTAAAGCCTTCCCATATGTGTGCATCATATGAGGTCCACAATAGTCTTTTGGTATGGTCTGTGGTGAATATATAATTATTTAACGACATTAGATAGACATGTTATTGAACAAATCTATTATAAAGTATGCCACAATTATTAGACGACTATTTATTTCTATGTACTTACCAAATGATAGAATTCACATACAGTACCATCTAGCTCCGCATAAAAAACATTGTTTTCATTGTTGTGGCTTTTATGACCCTTCCAAGAGCAAATATGTTTTGATCTCTTATCTGTAATTAACGTTCAATAAGAAATAATTTGTTCTTATGATGCATATAATTATATTATCAGTATTCTATCCCACAATATGAATATGGACATTTTATATACCTTGGATGGCATAATGTGCTATTGCAGGCGGTGGTAGTCTCAACATTGTTGGTAAGACGTCTTCTTCATGCATGCACCTGCCATTGTTGAAGAATATCGCCAAATTCAATTTGTAATCACCCAAATTTGTGAACACCATTAACTGTCCAACATCAATTTCCAAATCGGCTATGAGTTTGTCCCATCCATCGCCGAACAATTTGTTTGACCTTACAACGCTCTGCATGTCAAGTTGAACCCTTTCGTGATTCACCTTGACCCTCATGCCATTTGCATAAATTGTGAATACATTTTCCCATATGTTCTGCAGAAAATCACCCGGTAAAATCTGCATCATAAAGTAAAAATATATTAGTTCAAAATTTTATTACTTTAAACTTTATTCGGATATCCTTATTAATATCCTTAAATTTATATGGCATATTGTTAACGAAAGCCTAACAAAATAAATACATGTCCTTCATCTGTGCGCCTAACCAAGCACCTAGACAATCTGTTGCCCACAACTCGCCTTTCGTAACCTGGACCTTCGATTCCCTTGTGATCATAACCTGTTACATAAAAAGTGCTTTCCGCCTCTTTCACAAAGTGCAGAGTTCTAACAAGTGGTGGGACGTTATCTTCCACAAAATCAGCCCATTCATCGTCGTGCAACTGGATGTTGTTTCCGTCATCCCTGAGTAAGCATATGTACCTTTTCCTGTTGTTGCCGTTGATGAAAATGTATCTTTCCCCGTTGTAGAAGAATTCGTTGAACACCCTTGGTAAAGTCTGCACACAATTCATCACGATTTCTTAACATAACGTTTTTTTATTAAAGATGATGCTTAAGTTAAACATACAAAATAATAACCTTAGAGTAAACGAAAAAGTCACATAAGATATGTATGTGTGCTAATGTATATGTCATACCTGATAAGTTGGATTGTTTTGTAAGTCGAAACTGAAAAGGAATTGTTGATCCATTTGTTCATTTTTTTTTCTTTCTTTGTGCCTATAGTACGAACACAGTCATTGTAATATACTGAATATATGTATACACATTTGAAAATACAAATGTTATGTTGTTGATATTCATTAACTTTATTGGCACAAACATCAGCATTTAGAACCATTATATAATTTTCGTACGCTATATAGTGATAATGTCGTGTTCTAATGTTTATGACAATTACGTTGATGTCATCAATCAATTGATGTAACAATCACATTTTAATAAGTTTGCCTAATTTCGTTGTGGCTTACGATACTATATTTATTCCAATGTTTATGAAACAGAGATACAATACATGTATCCAAAAATTTTTATGAGTACAAGCACTAAACAAGTTTAAAAATTATTAAACAAGTTTTATATGTGTATCCAAAATTCTTCATCAAACACTAACCTATTAAACAAGTTTTATCAGGTTCAATCCCAATATAATCGCAACCCATTTTTTGTAATTTGAAGTGTATTGTGCCTTAGGTACAAGCATCTATGTTCCACCAACATCAATGATCATAAACAGAGTTGATTACTAACATCTATATTCCACCACGCATCTAAACCAAATAGGCAAATAACGTTTTGATCATAAACTTGGACATCTCACAAGCATGCATATGATGTAACTCTTGATATCAACGTTTCATAAAATTTCTTACAACATAAACTTACAAAACGATGGTTACAATAATAAAAAACAGAGTTGATATAGATTATGTGTACCTTGAACCGTTTGATTAGTGTTATCCTTGGCCGATTGAATATTTTTTATCGGAATATGTAGAGATGGGACTTTGCCTCACATAAACCAAAGAGAAAGAAAACTATTTGTGCATTTAATATGTCATCTATTTGATACAAGTTATATCTCTATTTTTTTATTCTATTTTTTCTTTAAGCACTTGATTGCCTACACATATAGGTGTCCACTTGGCTAGTAATATATCATTTACATGTTACATTTTATTTTCACGAAAGATGTTAAGAGTTTTACCATGATATCCACTTTTATTCATCATATTTTTTTAAAAAGTTAATAAGATAATGTTACCAAAAAAAATGTAACAAACTTTTAATATTGTTCCCGTAATCTTTTACAAATTAATAGGTGTTGTCTAACTCTATAAATACAATTTGTGTTGATTTGTTAGTCACAACACATTTTCTCAATTTTTTTGTATTTGCAAATGGGTGATGCTAAGCCAATAAAGGTGATATTTCGTTGGAGTATATGGTTAATCAATTTATATAGTATGTACTTAATCACGAAACCTAAACTTTGTATAATTATCCTTTGAAGAACAAGCCATAAGAAATGTTTCATCCATGTTTTGGGGTATCCTAAACCCTTATTTAAGATTTACTAACATATAAAACACAAGTGATCAAGATACTAACATTTCAACATCATCTTTTTAACTTAGGATCTATGCAACAACAATGTTTCATACTAAACCTACCACGAATCACTTACTTCATCAAATAAAGCATGTAACTAATGTAATCAAACATACTATTTCATAAACAATAGATCAACAATATTTCCATATCATTAGTTTATTGGAAAAAAAATTTAGATCAAAAAATGATAGATATACTAACCTTTCAATTTGTTATTAACTGTGAGATGACAAGTGATATGCGGCAAGTGAAAAGATTTTTATTGAGCCAAGAGATAACTTTTAGTAAGGGTAATGATGGTAGGATAGATTTTATATGCAATGTTGCATGCAGTCAATATTCATATGCAAGTTGTGTTACTCAATTGGGCTCAATTAATAAGTGGGCTTTATAAATTTGGAATTTATTAAAGGAAAATGGAATGGGCCTCATTTATATAACTTTTCAAAATTTGAAACATCTTTCTTATACGTTTTATTAGGTTACAAATTTGTAATCACTCTTCATAATCACAGATAAAACAACAGATGATAAGAATCATTCTTACGTGAATTTCATTGTTTAAGCATCTCAATTTCTTTGCATATTAGATGAATAACAAAAAGAATACCCGGCAACCTATTCATTCAAATAAAGAAAACGAACATTGTGACGACTAATTTTTTTAGATCAACAATATTTCACAATCTTCAGAAAAACAAGTCAATCATTCCAACCATGGTATAGTTGCGACGACTAATTTTTTTTTATACACTTTGTTACGAAACAAATTATGATTATGCACATCATTTTAAGTATTAATTTTGTACAATGCTTAACTTGCAGATGATCCTCACATTGGAAAAAGGAGAAAGTCTGTTACAGGTACATCATAAACTTTTGTCATGTTTGTCAATTAAGGAATAGCATTTGTCTAATTTTTGTTAAAAATTTATTTTAAGCTACTACGAGGAATGAACCGGTCTCTATGTTTAATGCTAATAATCTCAACTATCGACCGATATATATGCCAACTACTAATATTCCAGTTGGAAGACCGTCGAATGTTGTTAACCCACTTTCTAACATACGACAAGGAAGTAGTCCGCTATCACACATCAGTTTAGGTATCATAGTATCATATTTATTTGTATATATTTTCATACATAAATTGTATTTGTATAATTTTGGTTGTAACCTTTGTAAAAGCTAATATGAGGAACGAACCGGCGTCTATGCTTGATGCTAATATTCTCAACTATCAACCGATATACATGCCATCTACTAATATGCAAGCTTTAAGAACGTCAAACATTGTTAACCCACTTTCTACCATACACCAATAAAGAATCCCGCTATCACACAACATATTAGGTAATTACTATCAAAAAACAAAAATTTATGTCATTGTCATTATTTATATTATTTTACATCAAATTTATTTGTAGATAATTTCATTTTGTGTTGTTTATCAGGCATTACACCTTTTCAGTATAATTCAGTAACACGACAACCTAATGAGAATATTGTCCCAGAATCCGGAAACATACCAACACCAAAAATGGCATCTCGACGTCCCCGTAAAAATCCTCTTGATACACCGATTGTCCCCAAAAAAAGAAGACAAAGAACAACCATGCAAAAAAGTTCTCCAATCATCAATACTCAAGTAGGGACATCGTCAAGTGTCTCGAATATTATTTGCAATGCAAGTACTCAAAGAAGTCTTCTTTCCGACATCACATCAAGTAATGTTCACATATAACTTTCTTTCTTTTAATTGTTAATACATTTGTATGGCCGAAATTATCATATACCAGTTACATTTGTTTGTCTTTTGAAGATACATTTTCTTCCACAAATCAAAACATAGGCAATCAAAGTTCTGTTGGTCCATTGTTAAGTCAAACAACAGATAACATGCACCTTGATGAATTATCTCTAAACGTGTCACCAGCTATAAATCGATGTGGACGACCCACAAAAACTCCAGTTCAACAAAAAACAGTTAGAGGAAGAGGCAGACCTCGCAAAACACCTCAACAAAATTGTAAGCCAATTGTTGTACATTTATTTTCATATTCATATGATTATTCTAATATATATATATATATATATATATATATATATATATATATATATATATATATATATATATATATATATAAGTAGATATATTTTTTTATATGTGTTAAAAGCAAATCAGCCTGTACAAGATCAAGAGACATTTCAACCTTCACCAAATATTCTAAACACACCTATCAGCATTGGTCTCGGTTCTTCATCTCCCGATTTGTGTACTCCTGATATAACACATGCCTTACGCCCCATGGGTAGCACTTCTACCAGTAAGTTTGTTTAAAACTTTATTATTACTGTGAATATTCGTCTGAAAGGATATTTAATTGTATTACCTTACATATTTTAGGTAACGCTACTAAGAGTCAGCCACCGTCAAGGTTCAGAAATAGTTCTCCTATACAATTTCACATTGGTAAGCTATAATCAAGTATATATTTTACATCTTAAGAAACAAAACAAAATTACTATTTTTATATGTTTTTCATATTGTATACAATAAAATGTTAATCAGTTTGCATAATTTCTTACAGGCAGTCCTGCTACTATACAGCCGAATTGTGAAACCGATCATAATGTTGATAATACTTCAGAAAGTAATTCCGTACAAAAAGGAAAATCACTTGCAGATATACCTTCATTCGAGATGTCAGAAGAAGATCTTGAAGATGAATATGGCTATATGGATCGTATCGAAGGCATATCCAAAGGTATTTATCATGAACAAAAGTAATAACCTTTTTTCCATATTATTTATTACCTTAATAAATTATAACGGCATTGATGAGTGCTCAAACACACATCATTTTTGGTCAAATCTGAACTGCAAAACATACAAAAACACTCAGTAATGCATCAAAATACTGAAAATATTTCAAAATTGTGTTTTATATGTTTTAGATGCAAAACGAGTAAAAACAGATGAAAAACGTACAAAGTTTGCAAAATTGGCAGTTTCAGTCCCCCAACTTTCATAAAATGACAAAACTAGTCCCTGGTCATTCAAAATATGGAAAATTATCACCAAAGGTCCTTTTGAAATCATAAGTTGTCATATTTTGTCCTTTGGTGAAAAATTGGAAAAGTTTTGGAAAATTACAAAATTAGTCCCTGGAGTTTCAAACTTTGGCAGATTTGGTCCCTGGTGGGATAATTTCGAAAGAAAAATCATTTTTGGTCCTTGAAAATCATAAATTATCAAAAATGGACCTTGGGAGGAAATTTTGAGGAAATATCATGTTTGGTCCCTTAAGTTTGGCAATTTATCAGTTTTGGTCCCCGGGAATTTGAAAAATGGAAAAATGGAAATTTGGTTTTTGGTTTATTTGGTTCTTGGCATCATTAGTCCTTGTGAATACTTTGGAAATTTACAAAAACAGCCCTTGAACTTTCACAAAATTACACTTTGGTCCTTGTGTTTAAACTAATAACCAAATGGACCCTTTTGTTATTTGATTTAAACCAAACCAAAACCCAACACACCCCTAATCCATAACAACCTCCCCAAGCCCAATCAAAAAACCGGCCCAACTCCATTTTTAATATAAACCCACCGGTCAAAATTAGTCAAACACCACCCCCTCTCAAATTACTGTTCATCCCCTACCTTTTTCCCCCTAAACCTGCTACTGTGTCCCCCCTCCTTTCCACCAACCTGTCCCCTCTTCTCCACTCTACTAACCACCCTACACCCCATTCCATGTGCTAATTACAACCCCCCTCCTCCAGGTCATAAATCCACTAAATATTGTTTTCCCGCCAAAACTGCTTCAACGGCCATGATCAATTCAAGACATCCAAGGGCCAATATTAGAAGTGGGAAAGCATGAGGCATGTGGCAGGGCATATATAAGTCAAAAAGGAAGAAGATTGAAGCATTAGTTAGAGTAGCAGTAGTTAGAGTAGTTTAGTTAATTTTGACTTAGCTTAATTATCTATTTGTATTGTAATTTTCAGCTTGAAAACCTTGTGCTGGGTATCTTCAGTGTATTAGAAACTCATTTTGATAATTAAATTAAAGCTTTCAGTTTTATATTTCAAATTTGTACTTTTTAATTGAAAATTTCAATTCCTTGTTTAAGTGGTAAAAGTTGTTGTTTAGTATTTGTTTAAACTCATTTAGGCTTAATCTCAAGCTTTCTTAAGATTTCCAAGTATTCAAAACAGTTTAGCTTCAAAAACTCAAAAATGATCAAAATTCCAATTAAATAGGGTAAATAATCAAAAATCGGTGAAGAGGGTTGCACAAGTATTGAAACAAGGTGGATATTGGATTATCTTGGTTTAGTAGTCTCAGGGGAGACAATAGGAATGATTCTTGGTTTTTAATTCTTGCTACTCAGTAAGATTCCAAATTGTAAGCTTAATTCCTCATTTTCCTTTATTACTGTTCATGTGCTTATAAGCTGTTACTCTTTGGATTTTTATGCTTATCTAGTTTATTCAGTTGATACTCTTGTGTAACATCTAGTGTTTGTTAACAAAAAACTCATTGTGTCTCAAATTTTAATTCTACTGTCAAATTAGCATAACATAGGAAAGTAGGTATATGTGTTTTTAGCTTAAGTATCTGTGCTTATTTAAGGTCCTTCAGTCATAATCAGTAATTAGAAACTAATTTCATGGTCTAAATAAGCTTGTAGGTCTGAAAATCTTTGAATTATGTCACTAAAGGGGTGTTTGGATCAGTACTTCACTAAGTGTTGTGGTTGTTGTTTTGCTGGTGTTTTGGTATTTTTAGAAGGTATTGGATCATTGCAGTATAAATCAATCATAAATTCAGTGGTCACTTCTTTGGAAAGTCAAAGTGAGCTTATATTCCACTTTTGCTGTTAACTGATAGGATTTTAGAGTCCTAATATCATGATTTCCATTCAAATGTAGTTAATATAGGTTAGTATAGTTCCATTTCAATATAAAACATCAATTTATGTCGTCAAATTAGGATTAAATCTCGTATAAGTCAAAGTTAAGAGTTTACATAAAAAGTCAAAGTTTCCCTTTGTGTAATGTCTTAGGCTTTGAAATTTGTTTATACTTACATCCCCTCAGCTCAGCTTCATTTTCCTTGTGTTATTTTATTTTTACAAATTTTCCTCTGGGCCCCACTGAGCTCCAAAGTCACTTGCAGGGGGAGTGAGTCCCTTGCATCAGCAGCTACCACCCCAACACCACCACTTGGTGGTGGTTTTCTGGCCACCACAGTGGTCCACAAGCCCCCCAATTGGCTTCTTTGAACCCCCCTCATGGTACTCTTGAAGAGTTGACCAAGAGTTTGACCTGAGAACCCCTGGGCCCCACCTGGAACCACACCTCAACTCTGTCCCATTTCAGTGTTCACACAAGCAACCATTTGCTTATTTAAGTGCTTAATAGCTTATTCTATGGGATTTTTTGGCTTTTTCTTGCTCAAACATGTTCCCTAAATTTATTTGAATCAGAATCAACAAGAGTGGGTCCCACTTAAGCCCCTTTTAGCTTATTTCCCTCCACAGTCAACCAAAGTCAACTGTCACACTAATAAGCTCTTGTTTTGCTTATTTTTGAGTTCCACAACTTTTGTTTTTATAAAAGTTTTTCATTTTTAGTTATAAAATAGGTTGGTAAAAGAAAAATTCCAGAAAAATAATTTTAATTTTAAGTGATAGTTTCTATTTAATTTTATTTAAATTTTAATATTCATTTTTAGATTTTTATTTAGTACTTGGTGTTTTTATATTTTTATTGATTTCTTTTTAAGTTAAAGTAATTTCAATAATTTTCTCGGATTTTTATTTCATCATTTGGTATTTATTAGATTTAATCTTAGTTTTATTAGTAATTAATTAATATTAAGTTTTAAATAGCATAATTAGTTTTTATTAAGCAAAACCAAGTTTTTATATTTTTTCTAGCTTTTATATAATGTAAAATAATTTTAGGAATTTTCTTAGAATTTTTACTGTTCATTTTCTATTTTTCTTAATTTAAAATAGTTTAATTAGGTAATTAATGTTTAATTAGTAATTAATTAATAGAAAAATCACAAAAAGACAAAAAAAATACTTATTTTTAATTTTAAAACTTGCTTTTAGTTATTTTATAATTTTAGAAATTTTATTTTCACTTTTCTAGTATTTAATTAATATTATATTGTATTTAAGTAATTTAAATATTAATAATAAGTATTAATTAGTATTTAATTAATATTAAAGAATTAATTAGTGTTAAAATTAATTTTCTTTTTCTAAAAATTTTCTTTTATCTTTTAGTTTGTAAAAAAGTCATTTTCACCCCCTGGGGGTTTTCAGAATTCATTTTTCACGTTTTATCTTGTACGTTTACGTTTTATTTAAACGTGAACGTACGCGTTTTAAGTTTTAAACGTTTCTGGTTTTTCCTAGCTTCCAGTCTATTCATATAGCTTGTTTAAGCTATTTCCTTATAGATTCCTTAGTTTAACCAATCTCAAACCTTTTCCTGTCCAAATTCACCCGATCACAAACCCGTTTAATAACCATCACACCTCGTCGGGACATAACGACCCGGGGAAACCACTATATTCCGCGGAGCATTGACTCTAGGCTGTTTGACCTTGTTGACCATCACCTGGTCAATTTAGGTTGACCGTTTGGAGCCAATCATAATTGGTTATCTTTACTTAGAGTATTTTGACCATGGAGATCAAACAAAGCAATGCATAAAATGTGGTGCATTGTTGTGGCTTGCCGAAAGTAAGGTAGGATCTTCTAATGCAAACAACAATGATGGATATTCAATTTGTTGCAAAAGAGGGAAAATACAACTACCTGTTAAACTTAAGAATCCCCCACCTTTGCTAATGGGACTTTTGAAAGGAGAAAACCCAAAAAGCAAAGCATTTATGGAGGACATTCGTTGCTATAATTCTATGTTTGCCTTTACATGGATGTCTGGTCAGCAAGATAAGACTGTTAATAGTGGACGTGCACCGTATTGTTTTAGAATTAAAGAAAAAAATAACCATGTAATTGGAGATATGTTACCAAAAGCTGGCGAGTCACCTAAGTTTGGACAGCTTTACATTTATGATCCACCAAATGAGTTACAAAACCGCATTAACGCTGTTAGGTAATATTTGCTTTCCGTTATTTTACATGCCTTTACTTGGTGTTTATATTGCAATTACTAATTTAACTTCTTTAACATTTATAGTTCTTCAACAGATGACGCATCGTCATCCTCAAAAAAACACACAGACCCTCAACTAACCAAAGAAATCAAAAACATGCTTGATGAAGATAATCCTTTGGTTCAGAAGTATAGAATGGCTGGAAATTTAATGGCTAATGGCGAAGATAACATTAAGATCAGACTCATAGGTAGGCGTGACAAAGATGGTAGACAACATAACCTGCCAACTGCAAATGAAGTTGCTGCACTTATAATCGGTGATTTTGAGTCAATGCCCACTGAAAGAGACATCACTGTGCATAAAATCAATGGCAAGTTGAAAAAAATTAGCGAATTGCATGTCTCATATCTTCCATTACAGTATCCGTTATTGTTCCCGTACGCAGAAGATGGGTATAGGACTGACATATACCACGAAGGTATCACTGATGAAACACCAGACGACAAAAAAAAATATGTCACCATGCGTGAATGGTTTGCTCACTGTATTCAAGACCGGCCAAACGTTTTCTCAATAATTCTTAATGGAAAACGATTATTTGAGCAATTTTTGGTTGACGGTTATAGCATGGTTGAGGCTGAAAGGCTGGCATATGTACGTAGAGAGAATTCCGAATTAAGATGTGATACTTATGACAGATTAGCCAAAGCTGCACAAGAAGCCAACCCGGAACAAAAAAACGTGAAACTAAAGTAGTATTACCTTCATCCTTTACAGGTAGCCCGCGTTACATGTTACAAAATTACTTGGATGCTATGGCTATGTGCAAAAATTACGGATATCCGGATTTGTTTATCACATTTACCTGTAATCCAAAGTGGCCCGAAATTACAAGGTACCTAAAAAGAAAGGGTTTGAAATCAGAAGATCGGCCAGACATTATTTCAAAAGTTTTTAAAATGAAGCTTGATCAACTGATAAAGGACATAAAGGAGATGCGTATTTTTGGCCGTGTTAAAGCAGGTAAATTACAACCTACGTTTGTATACTCAAACAAACTATTTTTTTTTTAATTATACATCATATTAATTATATTTTTTTTTCAACTTTCTCCCTCTATTGTCAGAAGTATACACTATCGAGTTCCAGAAGCGAGGTTTGCCTCACTGTCATTTGTGTGTATGGTTGGAAACGGAAGATAAGTTGAGGTTTCCCGCTGACATAGACAGGTGTATTTCACTGAAATACCGGATAAAGATTCAGACCCCGAGTTACACCAATTGTTAAAAGAGTTTATGATGCACGGCCCTTGTGGACCTGAACACAGAAACTGCCTTTGCATGGTCGACAATAAGTGTTCTAAGAATTTTTCAAAAAAATTTAATGAAAACACTTTCATTGATGAAAGTGGGTATGCTATATACAAAAGAAGCGACAATGGAAGAACCGTTAGAAAGCAAGGTGCTGACCTTGATGGTGGTTCCGTTGTTCCATACAACCCTACGTTATTAAAAAGGTAGTATCAAATATAAGTCGTTAATTTAAGCATTCTTCTTATGCCGATTATTTAAATTTGGACTGTTGTCAATTTATTTTATTTTTTTTTTTTTTATATATTAGGTACCAAGCTCATATCAACGTAGAATGGTGCAAACAATTCGGATCTATCAAATACCTTTTTAAGTACATTAACAAGGGTCCGGACAGAGTAACAGTTGCTATGGAAGATGAAGAAAAAGATGAGATTGACGATTATTACGATTGCCGTTATTTATCATCATGTGAGGCTGCATGGAGGATCTTCAAATTTGATACACACCATCGTTTTCCCGCAGTAGAACGTTTACCATTTCATCTACCGAATCAGCAGTCTGTCGTATTCAATCCTACTGAAAGCATCGATTATCAACTTGAAAAGGCTTCATCTAATACTTCAAAGTTTTTGGAATGGATGGAAACTAGGTAACTCTTAAAGAGTTAAGTGAGCCACTCTGAGAGTAGTACCGGTTGGGTGACCTACCGGGAAGTCCTCAAGTGGGGCAGGACCACATGCTCTGTTGATACCATCCCCCCACCGCAAATGCTCAGATTGACTGGTCAGCGAGGGGTCTTTTGAGAAAATAGCCAGGGTTCATAGCCCACCTCCTGATAAGTACAGTCACTGGGACAGGTGCTCATTGCCTGGGGCCGGGTCCTTGGGGGAGGGTCCGGTTGGCATCCTTAGGATGCATGGGACCAGGGTGATCCCACCGATCTTCACCTTTTGAGAATAAGACAGATGAGGAAGCGCACAAATTGTTGTACGTTGAATTCCCAAAACATTATGTTTGGAATAAATCCACCAAGAAATGGACTAAAAGAAAACAAGGTTAGCTACTTATTCTTCAAAATATTATTCTTTTTCTTTATGTTTCGTTATAATAAACAGTTAATCATTTTTACAAAACAACTACTAATTACCAACTTATATAATTATCTTACATAGGCAAAACCATTGGAAGAATACATCATGTTCCTCCTTCTTGGGGTGAGCTTTTTTATCTACGCAGGCTATTAAACCATGTTAGAGGTGCTCAAAAGCGGGAAGACTTGAGAGAGGTTGACGATATAGTATATCCTACATGCAAAGAAGCTTGCTTCGCACGTGGTTTGCTGGATGACGACAAGGAGTACATTGAAGGAATTATTGAAGCAAGTCAGTGGGGAATGGGTGATTACTTGCGGAATTATTTTGTAATGTTAATAATCTCAGATAGTATGTCGAGGCTGAGGTTGTTTGGGTGAAAACATGGAAGCTTTTAGCCGAAGATGTGGAACAAATAGAAAGAAAAAAAAAAGAAACCATCCAGGTATTAAATCAAATTATATTTCATGTAACATATATTTCATTTTACCCCGACAATCTACTTAAACTAACTTCAAAATTATTCTACTTTTATAGATCTTCAACTAACAGATGAACAGCGGTATAATATATGTTTAGCATATATTGAGGATAAGCTACTTAGCAGTTCTAGAAGTCTCAAGTATATCGTCAACATGCCTTATCCTTCGTCTGAGTTTACATTGGATGGATACAACCACTTGATTTACGATGAGCTGGATTATAAAATACCAGATTTAATAATCCAACATGAAACACTCCATGCAAGTTTGACTAATGAACAGAAAGGCATGTACGACTCCATTGTCGCTGCTTGCAACAAAAATAAAGGCGGTATGTTTTTCGTTTATGGTTATGGAGGTACCGGTAAGACGTTTTTGTACAAGACATTGACAGTTGCTATAAGGTCAAAAGGCCAAATTGTTTTAAATGTTGCATCCAGTGGTATTGCATCCCTTTTGCTTGATGGTGGAAGAACAACTCATTCTCGGTTTGCCATCCCTATAAATATTGTCGAGGATTCTATGTGTACAATAACAGGAGATAGCGACCTTGCAGATTTGATACGCCAAACCAAGCTAATAATATGGGACGAAGCTCGAATGATTAATAGACTTGCGTTTGAAGCTTTTGATAGAACACTAAGGGATGTTACTGGCGACAATGATTCGGTTTTTGGCTGTAAAGTGGTGGTTTTTTGTGGAGACTTTAGGCAAATTCTACCTGTTATACCTAATGGGACTAGGCAGGACGTTGTACATGCATCACTAAACATGTCTTATTTATGGAAACATTGCACCGTTCTAAAACTTACAAAGAACATGAGGCTAAGGGTTGGTTGCGATCCGGCTGATGCGGAAGAAATAAATGAATTTGCCGACTGGATTCTCAAGATTGGTGAAGCAAAAGTAGGTGGGAAAAATGATGGTCATGCTGATGTTGTATTTCCACAAGAAATGCTAATTTCTGATTCTGATGATCACGTTGGAGCAGTAATACAAGAAACTTACGATAATTGGAAAGAAAACCAATGGGATCCAACATATTTTCAAGATAGAGCTATTCTTGCACCAACACATCAAGAAGTTGACAAGATAAATGATAGGATGATGTCAATGCTTCCTGGCCCAGAGAAGGTGTGTTATAGTTCCGATACAGTTACAGATGTTGATACAGATTTCAACTACAATGAGTTGCTATACACAACTGAATTTCTTAATTCAATTAAAATGTCAGGTATTCCTCATTATTAAAAAGTCGTTCAACGTTTATAAGTTTACTTATTGTTTTAATTCGGCATATCCAAGCATTTTAATTTCTTAATTGAATAACAATTTCAGGTATTCCTCATCACAAGTTAGTATTGAAGGTTGGTGCGCCGGTAATGTGTTTGCACAACATTGACCAAAGAGGAGGACTTTGTAATGGTACCAGGTTACAAGTTGTCAGAATGGGAATCAATAACATTGAGGCCAAGATTATATCTGGAGGTCAATTAGGGACGATTGTTGCAATACCTCGGATGGTAATTAGTCCATCAGATAAGAAAATGCCATTTCAACTTAATAGGAGACAGTTTCCCTTATCTGTTTGTTTTGCCATGACAATTAACAAAAGTCAAGGGCAAACGTTATCTAAAGTAGGTCTCTATTTAGAATGACCTGTTTTCTCACACGGACAACTTTACGTAGCCGTATCAAGGGTGAAGAGCAAGAAGGGATTGAAGGTGCTATGCTGCGACCATGATGGAAAGTACTGCAATTATACAACAAACGTTGTATATAAAGAAGTCCTTCAACGCTTATAAGTTTATACTTATTGTTTTTGCAATCCATATGATATATGTGAAACAGTTATTGTATCTTTTAAATCAATTGACAGATGCTTTTCTTTAATCAATATAGTTTTATATGCATTGTACTTTTAGTTGTTATCCATCATATGGTCCATCATATTTTTAACTACTATACTATAAAACCTTAAAGTACTACAGATTAACAACACACTTATTTAGTTAATCCTAATAACTACCAATATGTGTCAAAAAGTTGCTGTAAAAAATAAACTGAGATTGTAACATGTGAGAAATATATAAAAGGAATGGACATAATAAGAATCAACTTTCGCCTAAAATCTTGATTGCTATTGTCAAACATGCTCTCATAATTTAAAATTATACTCTACATTAATTCATATATATCATACTCTACATAATCTCCTAAAATATTGGTAAGCTATAACAACTTTACATCATCTCCTAAAATATTGCAAAGCAATTACTTAAATCATTCCAATACATGCTCATAGTCGACACATTCAATTTTAACAACCTCTCAATAACTCTCATCAAAATATGTCGACATCTCCAAACCACACTGTTTCTGCCGACAAAGAAGCTTGCTTCAAACGTGGTGTGCTGGATGACGACAACAAGTACATTGAAGAAATTATTGAAGCAAGTCAGTGGGGAATGGGTGATTACTTGCGTAATTATTTTGTAATGTTAATAATCACAGATAGTATGTCGAGGCCTGAGGTTGTTTGGGAGAAAACATAGAAGCTTTTAGCCGAAGATGTGGAACAAATAGAAAGGAAAAAAAACCATTCAGGTATTAAATAAAATTACTTTTCATGTAACATATATTTCATTTTCGAATAACAATCTACTTCTCTTTTTACAGGTCTTCAACTAACAGATGAACAATGGTATACTATATGTTTTGCATATATTGAGGATAAGCTACTTAGCAGTTCGAGAAGTCTCAAGTATATCGTCAACATGCCATATCCAACAATATGAAACTTTTCGAATAGGATGCAAATGGTGAACTAATCAATGAATATGGTGCACAAGAATACAAAGTAGTATATGATTTGTTCCATCAACGCAACATTAGTCTCGATGACGAATAAGTTTCTTTATGTTTCATGTTCTTTTAGTTTTTATTATCAAATCATTGGTTTTCTTTCGTACGTTTAACTATTGTCTATTATAAATGTCTTATAATAATTTAGCATGTTCGCATTTTTTTCAAACCATGGTTGTTAATTTTTTAACGGTACTATAAGGCAATGGGATCCGATAATACAATAAACATTTGATGTATGAATTTTGATTATGAAACGTTATACAACATTACGCCGAAATTTTATATTATATGCAATTAACATCGTATTAAATGATATACAAGAAAAAAGTTTGTTGCAATCTACATTGTTAATGTATTATAAAAACATTTGTACTATCTTTATTTTCTTTTAAAAAAATTCTTAAAACTATCCGGCCATCGGCCGGGCCTGGAAGCTAGTTATTATATATATAAAATGTTCAAGAGGTTTATTTAATTTGTGATTTCCTAAAACAGTGGTCAGTCTATTAGGGTGACATTGTGGGAAGAATTGGGCGACATCCTGATAGAAAAGAAAACTAAGCATGTTGACCTATGTCCGGTTGTTATAACTGCTCTTACTGCCAAACACTACAACGGTGAGTATCTATAGATCATTGTTTCGTTGGTCACGTTACCTCATTGCGAAGTTACATTATAATTTCTGATCTTGCAGATAAGCTTTATCTCTCGAGCACCTCCTCCACCATGATTTGTGACAATGATGACATCCCTGCATTGATTGATCTAAAAGTTGATATGAGGTAAAGCTATGTCCTAATGTTAATCATATCAATTATATTTGGTTTAGAAATTGCTTCTAACAATGAAAATCTTCAATTGGATATGAACTCAGAAGTAGTCTTATTTATTGAAAGTAATGTTGGTATACAATTTCAAACAAAAATTACTATTGCTGCATATGTGAAATAACACTTAAGAAGTATGCATCTTAATTATATTTTTGTGGAGTTGAGTAAAGCAATTGTGCCTGTTGATTTGACGGAGCCCAAAGATGGGACACTTGAGAATTTGCTAATTTGGGGGCGCAACAGGAAAAACAACGTAAGTTGCTATATTTTCCAATTGATTATGTTGTTACATGTACAAATGGTTTTTTATTCACTATGTATGGATCTTTGTAGCCCATGATTTACAACTGTAAGGTCATGATTGACAATATTAGAACAAGAAAGGGCTGGAACTACCCATCCTGTGGTGGAGGTAAGTGAAAAAGAGGTGCAACCCGAAAAGAAGGTAGATTTTGGTGCGACGCATGTGAAAAACCCATTGACTACCCAGTTTTAAGGTAACACAATTTTAGCCTAGCCTATCCAATGCATAAAATTATATTGTATAATGTTGTTTATCTTATGTGTATTCCACAATTTCAACAAATTCAGACTAGAGCTTGATGTGTCAGACCATACAGCAAAAACTGTTGTTGTCCTGTTTGATGAAACTGTGCGTGATTTAGTGAAATGCTCACCAGAATCGCTGTTGGAGAGTGACCCTGAGGGGAATGAAGGGCTCAATTTACCCAGCACCATATCTGCTCTTATAGGGACATCTCATATTTTTGAACTCAAGTTACACACATATTTTGAACACGGCACTTATGAGAGCTTTACCTGTTGGAAAATAACCCAACCATATGGAGCACTCGCATGTTCAAGCACTCTTCAGGCTGAAACAGCGTCAAGCGGGTCTGCAAGCCCTCTTATGAAAAAATTGTCAAAGAAAACTTTGTCCAAGGACCCAACTCTGTCTACCCCATTGAAATCTGTGGAGGGGAAGAAAAAGAAAAGGTATAACACAATTTGCAACCTATGGAATCAATAAATGAAAGAATCTTACTGTTATACATTACTTACTATGTTATTATTGTAGTATGGAATATGAAGATTCAGAGAAGGATTTAAAAGATGGTGATGAAGCTGGGAGCGAAGCTGGATCTGCTTCTGGCAAAACAAAACGAATAAGGTAATGATGTAGAAAATTGATACAAACTAAATTATTATATAACAAAATATTAAAAAACGTTCTTATTTCATCTTACTTTTTCAAGTACATTGTTATTGACTCAGAATCAGAAGAGGAACGCATCTCACCAATAAAAGAACCTGTGAAAGAAAGTGCGAGCAATGAGGAAGCCACTTCTTAGTTATCAAGAATTTAGGAAAATAAATTCCACAACCACAAGTGTTTGAGGATATTTGTAATTTTGAAAAACAAGTTTGTTTGTCCTTTATTTTTTAAAAATAATTTTGATGTTTTAAATACATTGAATATTTGATGTTACTGTTATTTGGTGATGAATTAAGACTTTTAAAATAATAGCTTTCTTTTATTTTTTTTTATTATTATTATTACTAAGTTATCTCTGTTTATATGCTCGCTTAACTGTTTTGAGTCTAATAAGCTAAAAAAAGCTTGCAATAAGTTAAAAATGATCAGAAATGGGCATTCAAATGACCAGATGCAACCAAATTTTTTAAAAAAAAATCACTTTCCAAAAATTTACAAATAATTTTGAGCCCAAAAATTGATCTGATGTAAGTGCTATTTGAAATTGTTCTTGAAATTTTTTACTTTATGAAAATTATGCAAAGTTGACAAAAATGGATTTAGAATGCTCCTAAATGATTAAGTATGATGTTATAACCTATATTGACACAAATTTATGCTAGACAAACTACTTATACAACTTTTTTTTTAAATGTACTTCTACTTAACTGTTATAAGCTAATATTTAAGAAAATAAATGATTTTGACCTTATACTCACAACCTATGCATTTTATAGTATAAATATTCTAAATGGACTTCATGTGAGCTATTTGAATTAAATGCAATACTTGAAATGACCTTAAACACAGTATTACAGTTTCAACCAAAAACATACCTACTGACCCAACCCACTAAACCACCCACTGAACCAACCCTGAACTAACCGCATGAACCCAACCCTGAATACACCCCCTGAACCAACTCCCTGAACCAAACCAACCCTGAACTAACGGCATGAACCCACCCCTGAATACACCCCCTGAACCAACTCCCCGAACCAACCGAAAGTGTCAAGTTCAAATTTCCACACAATTATGGCCTGCTAATATATGTGAGAAACCAACTAACTGAACAAACACACAGAACCAATCAGCCAATCCAATCACTAAACCAACCCCCTAAATCAACACCCTGAACCAAACCAAGGTGAGAAGTTTCACAAAAGTCCATTCTAAAACATTTTTTAAAATAGCAATGTGTTTATTGTAAGTGACTAATGTTACCAAAATGAATCTATCTAAGCATAATATTGTTTATATTAAAAAATTCTCAATTTATTAACATATTAAAGATAGTAGAGCAGTTATGGAATACCAAATATCTGAATCTTCAATATATTAAAGTTATGCCTTCTCACATCTTCTACTTAGCTTTGTAGCCTGAAATGCAAAAAATTCCACTAGAACTTCTGAATTAGTTATGAATATTGCTGAAGCTAATAATGTTAATAAAGTTCCAATTCTCTCCAACTTCCTCAACAATCATCTGATCATACAATCGCATACAACTATTAATGAAAATGGGAGATTGCAGAGTTACTGTGGGCTCAAGTTAATAAACATACTATCTCCTGAGATAGGTAAAAACACAAGCCTCTTCCTTTCTTGCAATATTTATTATTTGTTTTACAATAAAATTCAAATATTTTGTATTAGGCGAGCCATCCAACCCAGTTGGTACAAACACATCTGATAGGCAAGAAACACACAATTTACAAGGTTAGTTCTAAACCAAAGAAAATTAAATTTGTTCTCTTATAACTGAAACTTGGTATTAAAATTGTGATATTCTATAGAGTTGTGCAAGCAAGGTCGAAAACGGGTACGTCAATCAAGAAAAATACCAAAAAGCGCAGCACTCACATCGTCAGGTAATTTAAAAGAACAAAATAAAAACATGAATTTTAACTTACGGAAATCTATAAATTACCCATCTTATTTAAAAATTGACAAATACTCTTCATTTGTTAACTAGGTGTTTCTGTTTCTTACGCTAAGCTTGGTCCACCATCATATAAATGTTCAAATTGTGATGCAAACATGTGGTATGAAGAGAGACGTAACAAGGCAAAAACAGATGTGAACGCAACATATTCCCTATGTTGCCAGGATGGAAAAGTTATGCTACCCAAATTCAAAGAATCACTTCTGCTTCTTAATAGTCTGCTTGATTTTACGAATCCTACAACAGCAAAATTTAGAGACCAAATTAAAATGTACAACGGGATGTTCACTTTCACATCTTTTGGAGCAAGAATAGATCATTCAATAAATAATGGGAGGGGGGGTATATACTTTTAGAATAAATGGCCAAAATTATCATCAAATCGGGTCACTATTACCTATACAAAGAGCTCAACCAAGATATGCTCAGCTATACTTTTTTGACACGCAAAATGAAGCTCGAAATTGTATGAATGCCTTCCTAGATAATGAAACAGGTGATCAAGTGGATGAGTCCATAGTAAGAAGTTTAATTGCCATGTTGGATGAAACAAGTGCAGTTGCCAAGTCATTTAGAATGGCAAAAGATTGGTGTCATTCCCATGGCTCTGTAAACTTTGAATTGCGCCTAATCAGTGAAAGAAGAACATCGAGGCAGTATAACGTGCCAACTGTATCAGAAGTAGCAGCTTTGATAACAAATGATTTTGGAGATGGTATTCCTACAAAAGATATCGTTGTTAATTGCAAAGAAAAAGGTCCGAATCGAATCTCAGAATTGCATCCATCCTACATGGCATTAAAATATCCTTTGTTATTTCCTTATGGAGAAGATGGATATCATGACAAGATACCATACAGAAACAATACAGGTGCCAGAAAAACACAACGTGGCTATGTATCAATGAAGGAGTATTATGCTTATGTGATCCAAAATTGAAATAACCAAGGCAACACTTTGCTGAAAGGAGGCCGGCTATTCCAGCAATTTTTGGTGGACGCATTCGCAACAGTTGAGGAACAAAGATTAAAATGGAACAGACACAACCAAGATACTCTACGTGTAGATCTGTATCAAAATTTGCAGGATGCGTATATAAGAGGTGACACAGATGCGGCGGGCCTTGGGAAAAGGATAGTCTTACCCTCAAGTTTTACTGGCGGACCACGTTATATGATGTAAAATTACCAAGATGCAATGGCTCTATGTCGTACTTATGGGAATCCAGATCTGTTTATCACATTCACTTCAAACCCAAAATGACTGGAAATTGATGAAATGTTAGCATTTATTCCGGGCCAGAAAGCACATGATCGGCCGGAGGTAGGAACGCGTGTATTCACGATGAAACTAACACAACTATTGGATGATCTTACAAAGAACAATGTTTTTGGACCAACCCTTGCAGGTAACTGATTACCTAATATACAAACATTATTTGCACTCACTTAGAAAATCTATCATGAAAACTAAATTTTCTTAAAATCTATATTTGCAGTCGTATATGTAATTGAATTTCAAAAGCGAGGACTCCCGCACGCACATATACTCCTGTGGCTGGAAGATCAATGCAAATGCAAAAATGGAAGCCAGTTGGATGATATAATATCTGCAGAAATGCCATGTCCAACAAATGACCCAGATGGATACAAGGTAGTGACAGAGTACATGTTGCATGGTCCCTGTGGTAAAGACGCCAAATATGCTCCTTGCACAATTGAAGGAAAATGTACAAAACGTTATCCAAAATAATTCTATGAAGAAACAACGGTGGATGAGGATGGGTACCCTGTTTATCGACGAAGGGACACAAAAGTATTTGCTTTGAAAGGCAAATTTACTTATGATAACAGAAATGTGGTTCCTTACAATTGATATTTATTGTTAAAATATAAGGTACACATCAATGTTGAGTGGTGTAACAGATCTAAAGCAATAAAGTACTTTTTCAAGTACTTAAACAAAGGGCCAAATAGAGCAACTGTTGTTATACAAGAAAATGTTGCGACAAACAACAATGGGGTGGATAAAAGAATTGTTGAAGTTGATGAGATCACAAACTACTTAAATTGTAGGTATTTAGCACCATGTGAAGCAGTGTGGCGCCTTTTCTCTTTTGATATCCACTACTCCTATCCATCAGTCATAAAACTAAACTTCCACTTACCAAATCAAAACCCAATCACATTACGTGATTCGCAGAGTCTGCCAGCATTACTTCAAAGGGAAGATATCAAGAGAACAATGTTTACAGAGTGGTTTGAGCTAAATAAGCGGGAGACAGAAGCCAGAAAACTAACCTATGCTGAATTACCAAAACACTATGTTTGGCATGAACAACAAAAGATATGGAAACTACGGAAACAGAAAAAAAGTATTGGTCGGATTTTTTACTCCAGCCCAGCTTCTGGAGAGCGCTATTATCTAAGAATGTTGCTTAATGTGGTTAGAGGACCTACATCTTTTAAAAAATTGATGACGGTTAACAAAAAGCTCTATGGAACTTTTAAAGAAGCATGTTTTGCATACGGTCTTCTGAATGATGATAAAGAATGGGCGCAAGCTATAACTGAAGCAAGCTTTTGGGCATTAGGCCCTCAGCTACGTGACCTTTTTGTCACAATATTGTTGTTCTGTGAAGTTAGTAAGCCATTAAAACTGTGGGAAGAAAGCTGGATGATTTTATCGGAAGATATCTTACACCACAAACGGAAAGTGTTCAAGTACCCTGAGTTGGAATTAACGGAGGAACAAATCAAAAACTACTGTTTGCTTGAAATTCAGCAGTTGTTAAACAGAAACAGGAGGTCTTTAAAAGATTTTCCTGATCTTCCACAACCTAATCCATCCCTCCTAACTAATTTAGATAATCGTTTGTTTAGAGAAGCACTCGACTTTGATTCAAAACAAAGTAAGATTGAGCACGACCAATTGCATTCATTATTAAACCCCGAGAAAAGATTAATATACGAGGAGGTAATTGAATCTGTTCATTCCAAAAAAGGTGAGTTTTACTTTGTTTATGGACCCGGAGGTACAGAAAAGACATTCCTATATAAAACCATAATTTCAAGGTTAAGATCAGAAAAGAAGATTGTGTTAGCCGTTGCTTCTTCAGGTATATGTTTTTAGCAATACAAAACGCTTTATTCAATATTTAACACTTACATTATTACACTTAGAAATATTTGTAATTGTTTAAATAGGAATAGCGTCATTACTACTTCCTGGAGGTAGAACCGCTCACAGCAGATTTGTTGTACCACTTGAGCTATTGGAAAATAGCACGTGTGGGATTAAACAAAACACTCACTTAGCGGAGCTCTTACAACAAGTTGAACTAATAATATGGGATGAAGCACCTATGACTCAAAGGTATGCTTTTGAAGCGCTGGACAGGACATTAAGAGATATATTGGGCTACGAAAACTCGGCAAAAGAGATAAAATTTTTGGTGGCCTGACCGTATTACTTGGAGGTGACTTCAGACAAATACTACCGGTAATACCAAAAGGCAAAAGACAAGAAGTAGTGCAAGCCTGCATAAACCGTTCCCAATTGTGGAAGTTTTGCAAAGTTTTCACACTCACACGTAGCATGAGAGTAAATGAATTATCACCGGATGGTTCAATCGATTCACAAAAACAGGAATTCAACAAATGGGTTTTGAATTTGGGCGATGGAAACTTACCAGCAAAAAGAAAAGACGATGAAGATGGGCCAACTTGGATTGAGATTCCCGAGAATTTCATTATCAGAACATGCAATTCTCCTATCGAACAGATAGTTAACGAATCATTTCCTGACTTTACTACCAGGCAAACTGAAGACACATATCTCAAAGAAAGATCAATCCTAACACCAAAAAATGATGATGCTGATGAAATTAACACGTACATGTTTAAAAGGTTAAAAGGCAAACCTATATCCTATAAGAGTGCAGATGAAGTGTGTAAAGCATCAACCGATCATTTGGATCAACAAAATTTGTACCCTACAGAGTTTTTAAATTCACTAAATTTCCAAGGGATGCCACCCAAGGAGCTGAATTTAAAAAAGGAACTCCCAATTATGCTTTTGCGGAATGTTAATCCAGCACAGGGATTGTGTAATGGAACTCGGCTAATCATTACTGATTTAGGCCAGTTTGTCCTACGTGCCAAAATTCTAACTGGATCAAAGATTGGGGACACAGTTTTAATACCAAGAATTACGCTAACATCTACACAGACACAATGGCCATTCATATTGAAGCGCAGGCAGTTTCCGGTTAAACCATGTTACGCTATGACCATTAACAAAAGTCAAGGACAGTCACTTACACACGTAGGTGTCTATATGCCAAATCCTGTATTCAGTCACGGGCAACTTTATGTGGCAGCGTCTAGGGTGACAAGCCCTAATGGACTGAAGATACTAATGGTGGGAGATGAAGAAGGTGAATTCAAGTTTCGAACCCGTAACATTGTTTACAAAGAAACTTTCAATAACTTATCTTAATAAGTATCTTTCCGTTTTAATTATTTTATATCGCTTTTGTTTATTAAACATTGCATCTAATAAAAAATAACTTAAGTCAGATGGTCTTGATATGCTCAAAACATCAATCGCTGCCAAATATTTATGTTCAAAATACTCAAGATACTCAAATTTCAGATACAAAATGAACTTAACTTAGAATAAGCTAGAAAGGGAATAAGAAGGCTGATACAAAATGAGCTTAACCGTTTTTAGTAACCAAACTGTTTGTGTACCAAATTTTAGATAAAAAAGATTTACATGATGCTGCAGGCCACTCAAACGAGCATGCCACCCACTTTGTGCTTAAAAATAAGTAATCAAACAACATTAAAAATGTGATATTCTTTTTGAAAACTATAAAAAAGCAACCAAATTTCACAAAAATTCACTTCCTAAATTTTTCTAAACACTTTTGAGTTCAAACTTTTATCTGAAGTAAATGCTATTTGAAACTGCTCTTGAGAATTTTGACACATACATTGAAAAAATTTAATGCTCTTCTATTTAACTGTTATAAGCTAATTTTTAAGAAAACAAATGATTTTGACCTTTATCCTAACAACCTATGAAACTGAAACATCCTACTCAATCCACCCGTTGAGCCAAACCCCTGAACATACCCCTGTACACACTTCCTGACCACAACACCCTGAACCCACCCGCTTGCTGAGCCAACATACTGAACCAAACAAACCAACAAAAGAACATATTTTAAACACCAACTCTAAAATGTTAAATAGTTCAAATTCAATTTGACATAATACTATTGTCCACATGGTTTAGCTAGCTCGGATAATCAGTCAAAAAGAACACACCTTTTGATGTATGCCTTAGTTCAATTGGCTCATTCAACCTATTTGAAACTTACAAACTATCTTTATCTTCGCTATGCTTCTAGAAAACATGCAGAGTCAGTTTAAAGCTTCCACAATCAGCAACATCTCAAAAAATAGGCTTAACAACTAATCTTAACACACAAACTAAAACATACAAAATGAAAATTAAAGAATGTTTACCATGATTGCAAATAAGCTCTTTTGGTTACAACTCACACCTACATCCAGCTTCAAATTACACACATCTTCAATCAAATACACATCTGATTCCCCTTTCAAAATCAACAAACAAATTCTAAATGGTCATTTCATCTACCTCAATTATAACTGATATAAGCAACAAACACATAATCTAAAAAATACAAAAAGAACAATAAAGAAATTTTAACCTGTTTGTGCCTATATTCTTTCAGTTTCGAATCCCAGCTAAATCCAGCTCCAAATTCTACCAACAATTTATCAAATGAACATTTCATCACCATTGAATTCAACCTCCTTAATCAAACAAATAAAATGTTTTAATTTAATCAAACTATTGTGAAATGGAATAACCCTAATTCTACAAATAAACCCCAATTTGAAAACACCTAAACTAAGGGGAATGTGTGTGTTGACTAAACTGTGTGTGAGAGAATAGACACATACTTTTTGATATAAAAGTAAAAGTAAGAAAAAATTATACAGATACAAATATAACCATAAAAGATTATTTTCATTGATTCATAATAAAGTTTTACATCATCATAACATCATTCAAAACAAAATGATGATAACTTCATTACATAATTATTCTTAACATACTGATCTTAAACTAAACATCCAAAAACCACAAAAGACATCCATAACCTAATACTTTCATTCAACATCAGATAAACCTTCATCAAATTCCATGAGCTTCACATGGCGGCCTTTCTCATCAATCCCATCACGAACTTCATCAAGTAGAGTTGTCAACACTTGCAGCCTATCAAGCATTCTTTGATGAGTTTCAAGCAAACAACGAAGACCATCCACTGCTTTCTCATTAAATGGACCACGAAAGTGAGCCTCCTTAATGGTAACCTCAAGCTTCTGCACCTTGCTGAGGATTTGATTGCGTTCCTCTCCCATCCTCCTCAGAAAACCAAACTCTTCAGGAATTTCACTATTAAATAAAAACTTAAAACAAGTTGCTAGGTCGTGAGATCCACACGCTTCCTTCAATTCACTGATATTAGGTTCAGGATTGTTGGATTCGGAATTGCTAGAAGCCATTGATAAAAAAGTAGGTGAAGAAAAATTATAAGGAAAAAATTATGATATAGAAACCCTAATGAGTATACATCACTTATATAATATCAAAAGAAAAAAACGTATAAAGAATATAAAGAGTTAATTAAAACGTAAAATTAATAAATTTAAATGATTATAACACAAAAAGTTATTACCAAGAAAAATTGTAACTATAGAACAAATTCAAGCATGAATTTCATCTTCCCATGCAGAATTTATTTGCAAATATAACAAAAAAAAAAAACCCTCAAACTTTACCTTTTAAATAAAAAAAAACCTCATAAATTACAATATGCATATCATTTTCATGCTAAAGATCATAAAAAAAGTTATAACTTAACTTTAGTTTTGTATCATAAACTATATAAATAAATACTAATATGTTATAAAAATATTCAATTTAAAAATCACCAAACAACTAATATCGTACTTACAAAAGATATATTACAATCACAACTTACAATAAAAAAACCGGCTAATAGACAAGTATCATAACGCTATATAATAAAACAAATGAAACAAAGGCATTTCAACACACTAAGAAATTCTTAAATATACACTCCCCAATATACATAAAGAATACACGAATAAAATTCAATTTAAAAATCATCAAACAACTAATATCTACAATCACAACTTACAAGAAAAAACCGACTAATAGACAAGTATCATAACGCTATATAATAAAAAGAACAAATGAAACAAAGGTATTTCAACACACTAACAAATTCTTAAATATACACTCACCAGTATACATAAAGAATACACGATTAACAATTAGATGTTCAGCCCGTGCATAGCACGGGTTCTGCATGACTCGTATATAACAAAATTGCATTAAGGCCACACAAGTATTAAATACACACTTTAAATTAACCATCTACCCATTGTCATTAAATTAGTCATCTTCCCAACTACCGGTCGCCCAAGTTTTACCACGAGTCGCCCAATTTTTACCACCTACCCAACAAAACAAATACTTATACATTTACTATCTAACCATTATTTAATTACTATATTCATATGACAATTAATGTCGATCTTACCCAAGTTTTGTTTGCAACATAAATTGGTTCACTGTTTTTTAACAACATTATATTCGAACTAATGTCTGCATCATAAAATTACCTATACATTGCAATATTGCATCATAGGTGGTGTTTTTAGCATCGCCAATCATGATCATCCTCGTCTTGAACATTTTTATCACTGCCATTGATTTTTAACATCGTCGTCTTTGATTTTTAGCATCGTTGCCATCGATCTTAGCATTTACCATTATTGTCATCAATAATATATAGCATCAACAACATCATCATGCGTCATCTTCCTCATCATTATCATCGTAAATAAACGTTAATGAAATACTTATAAGAAACATTAATCCATACCAGTATACAAAAAAAGTTTGGTTATATTCAGATGAAAACCTTAAAAAGCATGAATTTCATAAAATATACAGTATATTATATTGTATGCAAAACAAAAAAAGCCAAATGTAATCGTTCCAGATACTATTTTGACCCAAGAATAATGTAGTATTCTCTTTTAGACAAGATGGAAACTGAAAATTTTCTATTGAGAGAATAAGTGGAAAATATATATATTATATTATTGTGTTTAAGAAGATATTGTATGAGGATTTAGCAATGCTCGATGAAAAAATTACATCCCATACTTTTAGCCAACTTTGAAAACCGTGAGATTGCATCATATTTTTAGTCAAAGTCATCGCATTACAATATTACATCTAATGGTTATTATGCTCACCTACCTATTTTACTAGTGTTAGTTTACTTGGACTCTTGCCAACATTAGGTTGTAAATTAGCCATGCGGGGAATATCCGCAAGTGGGTTTTCAAGACGAAGAAGATCCATAATGCCTTTAATACTAGTATCTTTGTAAGCTGTCAAGGCAAGAATGGAAATTCAACATCACGAAGCTCTTGCAATGCAAATCCATAATCTGTCTCCGCTGAAGGATTATAAGCAGCAACGTCCAAAAGACTAGTACCTGCCTTGCCATGATCAATGCCGGCCGCTAACCCATCTTGCATCCCCTTCATCATAGCACAACTTAAAGCTTTCCCCATAGCCGCAAGATACCCCAGAGAGTTTTCACATTTAGTAATAACAAGCTAGGCCATGCGTCAACAACCACCAACGACCAGATATAAGAGTGGGAAGACGCGGATAGACTGTCTCGTCAAGATGCAAGGCTACCTCCGTAAAGTCGGCCTCCAACTTAGTTACTTTGCCAATAATATCACTCAAGGCCACTTCCGTAAAGTCGGCCTCCAGGGTACTTCATCTTCCTCGAGCACAGAGTTCCGCTCCTTTAGGGAATTTACCTCCGCAGAACGGGAACTCTCGGGTGATTTTAAAGCGGAAACTTGGTTACGAAGGTGAAGCGCCTTCGCAGCTTCAGCCTCCACCAAAGAAATATTATCATAATCAATATCGCGGACTGTAGCAAAGGATTAAGGATGAGCAAGTTCATCAATCATCTCACAACACTCCATAGGATCGTCAAGATTAGATCCGTTAGTTACGTTCCACCTCAGAACATAAGTCTCCTCTAAAAGGCTCGGATCAATATCAACTGCAGTACAAATACACCCCGCCAAAAAATCACCGTCGGACAAGTCCAAAAGACCACTGGCATAAGGTTTGGTGCTGCTAATGGATATGGAAGCATCAAGGAATGGAGAGGGTTCAGGAGTCTTCTCTTTTCCTTTATCCTTTGAAATCGAGGCAAAGACAACAGGAGCAATGGTAGTGGCCACCACTATCATCACCGGTGTAGGAGGCCTAGAAAGAGAGTCAACTTCATCATCGTGAGTACTAGAATAATGAAAAGAATTGGAGGAAATAACAAACCTTCTGGGGGGACCAACAGAGCGGAATTGGGGCCTAGCAGTCGAGTCCGAGTGAGCATCAATATCACGCTTCGGCATGATCGAAACGGAGGAAGTAATCAAAGGCATAGTGGGCAAAGCCATAACCCCAGCTTCAACATCCAAAACACTCCTATCCAACAAATTCTCAATAACAGTCCTAGATATGCCACTAGTGGAAGGCCTATCAAAAGCTCCGTAATCATCCTTAACCTTTTTACAGGATGGGAAGGCTCACTAGCATCCACGGATGCACCCACTTTCTTTCTCTTTCGCCTAGGCTTCACAACAACATTCTCTGGCCTAACATTGTCAGCTGATGCGACCACTTGAAACTCAACACCATCACCACCGTCAGTACCGGAACCAGCTTGTTCCGCACCACCACCATCACCAAATAATTCATCAATGCTAGCATCTAACTCACTATCTGAGCGGACAGGTGCAAGCGGAAGAAGTGGAACCGTTCGCCTAACAGTAGTTTCCAAAAGCTTGGGCTCCCCCTCACGACGTGTCCTTCCAACCAAGGCTATCAAGATCGCGATCCCGCGCAGGATCGTTTTTGTCTTTGCAAGATCGAGATCGTAACATCGGATCACGATCCTACGATCCTACCAATTTGCCATATTTTGTAAACAAATGATATACGAGTCAAACTGTTTTACATTTCTACTCAACGTCAAAAATAAATTCATATAATATCCTCTTGAAAATGACAAAGTTCAAATTTCAAACACGAAAGTAATAGTAAAACACAAAAAAGTCAAATTTCAATCGTTACATTAACGATTTAGTGGAATAATATTACATAACATAGGTCCTAAATGTCTCAAAATATACGAGTCATCAACATGATTTCAAGAAAACAAACGTTTCATAAGTGGCATTCCAAAACATACCCTTTGATTAGTTTAATCACACTGAAGTAAAGTAAATTAAACTATTGAACACTTTTAGACTATAATCTATTTAGAAAAGTAGAAAACTATATATAAACTATAATCTATTTAGAAACTGAAACAATAGTGGTTTACTCATTAGGCATTAGTAAAACACATGTTTGTTTTTTTTGCCTAAGCAAGTGGGATGGACTTAAAAGATTAAAAAAAAAATGTGAACTCGGATCGCGTGTCGATCCTACGTTCTTACGTGCGATCCTACGATCTTACTTACGATCCTACCTCAGATGCGATCCTACCACGATCCAACACGATTTTCACTGGTGTGCACGTAAGATCGTACGATCTTACGTGTAAACTTGCGAGTTTGACAACCTTGCTTCCAACTATTGTCAACTTGGTAGGTTCTGCAAGCTTCATATAAAAACGTAAAGAAAACAGGCAAAAACATATAAAAACAGATAAAAACGTATAAAAGCGTATAAAATCATAAGAAAAACATATTTTTGAGTTAATGACAAACGGTCGTTACTCAAAAGGACTAACGGTGCAAACAAAACGTATGATATTGAAACAAAATTTGAAAGTTGGATGGGTATTGTTGTATTATTTTGAGTTCGTATCTGATAATGAAACAAATGAGAAAGTAAGTTGTTATTACAAGCCATTAACCCTTATTAAAACTAAATATATCACCGAACAAATCTATATGCGCTCGTATGCCCCGCTATACACAAGCAAAGAAATTAACTACAGTAAAAAAACAAACACGTTCAAAATACTTATTATTTACTGAACATTAGTACTCAGCGTCTTCAACAATCAAGATCCATGTCTTTTATCTTTTTCTTCAAAAAGAAAAATCAAAATTATTTTTTTAACATATTCTATTTTTGTTTACTTATGTGCATTTCTCCAAAATAGGTGTAACACTTTTAAAAAATAAAAAAACTTCAAATGAAATACACTTCATCGGATTCGATAGTATGTGGCACGTGCCACAGGTGGCTCGCATATAGATCCGCCCAATAATAGGGTAGTGATGGAATATCGTCTGATGATGAATGTCTCGATTTAAAGGTAGTGTCTCAAATTCATGTGTGTTGTATTATGATATTTACAACTTCGTCAATTGGGTGTTACTAATTTGGTTGTAGCACTTCAAATTTTTCACTTCAAGTCTTTAGTTAGACATAAATAGGAATCAAGTCAAAACTACCCGTTACCTAACCAGCATGATCAATTTTTTGTAGACACCTTATGAATACATGACACCATCTATTATACTAACATAAATTCCGAATCATCCACAATAAATTAAATATTTTTTATAAGCATCTTGTTTCAGATAATTACTTTCGTTGAATGTTCTCAAAACAAATGCAAATGGTTTGTCAAAAGAATTGAAAATGCAAATATGTAAATTGTCCATTGTCATATCAAGCCTAATGTAAGAAGCCCGAAAAGATATGTTGGCCCATCAGCTAGCCAGATAATCTGTTTGGATATATGTCTCGAACCTTTGAGAAATATCTTGTAGCTAATTATTGTCAAGTTTCAAGAGAAGCCTAGAAATTACGACATGCCACTCCAATCATCTTTTTCCCTCCTATAAATACAACTTAACATCCAATCGAACTTCCACATCACAGACAAAACACAAACAATATCTGAGTTTTAATTTAAAGCAATTTAGTGAAGATCAACGTCTGATAATATTTCACTAGCAAACGTAATGTCGATCATCCCAAGCTTTTTCACAGGCAGGAGGAGCAACGTATTCGACCCATTCTCCCTCGACTTGTGGGACCCATTTGAAGGCTTCTCTAGTGCACTTACCAACCTCCCTGACTCCTCAAGAGAAACCGCAGCAATCGCGAGCACAAGGATCGACTGGAAGGAGACACCTGAGGCTCATGTGTTCAAGGCGGACTTACCCGGCCTTAAAAAGGAAGAAGTTAAGGTGGAAGTTGAGGAAGGAAGAGTGTTGCAGATAAGTGGTGAGAGAAGCAGGGAGAATGAGGAGAAGAACGATAAGTGGCATAGAGTTGAAAGAAGCTCAGGGAAGTTTATGAGGAGGTTTAGGTTGCCCGAGAATGCGAAAATGGAGGAAGTGAAGGCGAGTATGGAGAACGGTGTGCTAACTGTGACCGTGCCGAAAGTGGAAGAGAAGAAGAAGGAGGTGAAGGCTATTGACATTGCCGGCTGAAGTCTTTGTTGCAATTTGAGTCTATTTGTAATAATAAATGTAAGTGTGGTTTTATTTTGTGTTCTAAGATGAGGTCTGAAATTATGTATTGTATCCTTTGTTATGAAATTGAGATAATGTAAGTTTCTTTTTTTACCATTTGACTTCTGTCTAACGAACTGTACTCATGCCAATTTTCATCATATGTGCCACTTGCAACCACTGTTTGTGCTAACATTATCCAGTTAAAGGACACATCCCAACAGATTCACAATGGTTAATGAACTAAATTAAGGCTCATGATCAAACTGGTAACAACTTACAAGAACTTGGTATATTGAACCACCAATTGCGAACAGGCAGATAACCAACCCACAAATCAACATATGAGTTCTATCAGTTATGCAAATCCAATTGGAAAATCTAAAGAGATAACACTTCAACCAACATTTCCACAATACAAATTAAAAGGACTAGATATTCAGTAGCATATTCTCCACAAATTAGTAAATCTACAAGACGACATTAATAAACTAGATTGCTACTAGCAGACTAAATAGCACGACACCAAAATAAACTAAACAAAAGCCAGCATGTTATCTGAATCGCCTTCACGTCATGTTTCTTAACTTCGATCAGCACAGTAACAGTCAAAACACACAATCATCTTCAACTTCAAGTTTCCTCCTTGGTTGGGTTAGGCATATCCACTTCAAAATCACCATGAAATATAGAAAGATTAAGATCAAAATCTAAAGACTTGAAAGAAGAAGGATCTACCTTTAATTCTCGGACAGTCGTTTTAATAAAAAGATTAGGCAATCTTGCTTTTGATTGCCAAACTTCATTAGCAAAAAAGTCTACATCATCATCATCAATTACGCCGAATGTTTTTGAACTAATTTTGTAAGAAAAGCAAATATCGTAACTATCATCAATTTTGAACTTTTTCTTCACATATTCGGCTAGTTGAATGTACGTAATATTTCTTGGGAGTAAAACAGCATGATTTGAACCTTCACAAACTAGACATACACTAAATTTAGTACCTGAAACACTCATAATTTTGGTTTAATATGTAAGTTTACCATCCTCTACTTGTCCATATATATATATAACAAAATTGCATTAAGGTCACACAATTTTTACCACCTACCCACAAAATCTTCTTTACTATTTTCTCTTTTGTATTTTATTAAAAGTCAACACTCGACCGACGGCGCTCAACTGCTCAACCTGTACTTTTTGCATTGGAAAAGAAAACATATCTCTTGGAAATGATACCAAATCTTTTGCTTATCCTTTTTTTTTAGAGAGAATTGCAAAAATCGTCCCTAAAGTTTGGCCAAATTGCACGTTTCGTCCCTGAAGTTTGGAAAATGCAAGGATCGTCCCTGTGGGAAACTTATGGGGCAAAAATCGTCCCTGACCTACTTCAAATGACTAAAATACCCCGGCCAAACTTTAGGGACGATTTTTGCAACTCTCTTTTTCAGATTCTTACTCAAATGGTCCATGTGCTTCGCTAGGCATTACAAATTTAGTCCTAACATTTTTTTTAATTTATTTATTTAACTATTAATATTAGTATTATTTTTTTTATTCGATTTCGTCCGTTTTTGTCCGTTTTTCTTCCGTTTTTATCCGTTTTTCTCATGTTTTTTTCGTTTTCATACGTTTTGTCCGTTTTTCTTACGTTTTTGTTCGTTTTTTCTCACGTTTTTTTCGTTTTCATACGTTTTTGTTCGTTTTTCTTACGTTTTTGTCCGTTTTTCTCACGTTTTTTTCGTTTTCATACGTTTTTGTCCGTTTTTCTTACATTTTTTCCGCTTTCATACGTTTTAGTTCGTTTTTCTTACGTTTTTGTCCGTTTTTCTCACGTTTTTTCTGATTTCATACGTTTTTGTTCGTTTTTCTTACGTTTTTGTCCGTTTTTCTCACGTTTTATCGTTTTCATACGTTTTTGTCCATTTTTCTTACGTTTTTTTCCACTTTCATACGTTTTTGTTCGTTTTTCTTACCTTTTTGTCCGTTCTTGTTACGTTTTTTTTTCGTTTTCATACGTTTTTGTCCGTTTTTCTCACGCTTTTGTCCGTTTTCATACGTTTTTCTTACGTTTTTATCAGTTCTTCTTACGTTTTTTCCGCTTTCATACATTTTTGTTCGTTTTTCTTACGTTTTTGTCCGTTCTTGTTACATTTTTTTCGTTTTCATACATTTTTGTCCGTTTTTGTCCATTTTTCTTACGTTTTTTTCCGTTTTCATACGTTTTTCTCCGTTCTTTTTACGTTTGTTCCGTTTTGGATGAAGTCTAAAGATTTTTTCTTTTAAAAAATAAAATTCTTTTCGAATTTTTTTTTTCAAAAACTTTTTTTTTCTTTTTTTTTTCAAAAAAAAATTTCTACAACTTTTAAAAAAAATCGAATAAATATTTTTTAGAAAAAATATTTTTTAGAAAAAATATTTTTTAGAAGAAATATTAAAAAAAAATTAGAAAAATTTTGGAATTATTTAAATTTTTTTTCGAAAACATGTTTTTTGAAATTTTAAAATTCAAAAACATTTTTTCAAAATTTTTTTTGGAAACCTTTTTTTATTTTATTTTTCTAAAATTTTTTTTTGAAAATTTTTTTTGGAATTTTTTTGTTTGTGATGGACAGTGTAAACACAGACGAAAACTTGGAAAAATGGAAGAAAAACGTATGAAAACGGAAAAAAACGTAAGAAAAACTGATAAAAACGTATGAAAACGAAAAAAACGTGAGAAAAACGGACAAAAACGTAAGAAAAACGAAGAAAAACGTATGAAAACGAAAAAAAGTGAGAAAAACGGACAAAAACGTATAAAAACGAAAAAAAACGTAACAAGAACGGACAAAAACGTAAGAAAAACGAACAAAAACGTATGAAAACGGAAAAAAAGTGAGAAAAACGGACAAAAACGTAAGAAAAACGAACAAAAACGTATGAAAGCGGAAAAAAACGTAAGAAAAACGGACAAAAACGTATGAAAACGAAAAAATGTGAAAAAAACGGACAAAAAAGTAAGAAAAACGAACAAAAACGTATGAAAACGGAAAAAACGGGAGAAAAACGAACAAAAATGTAAGAAAAACGGACAAAAACGTATGAAAACGAAAAAAACGTGAGAAAAACGGACAAAAACGTAAGAAAAACGGACAAAAACGAAAGAAAAACGGACAAAAACGGACGAAATCGTATAAAAAAAATAATGCTAAAGAGTATGAAAAAGAGAGAATTGCAAAAATCGTCCCTAAAGTTTGACAGGGGTATTTTAGTCATTTGAAGTAGGCCAGGGACGATTTTTGCCCCAAAAGTTTCCCACAAGGACGATCCTTGCACTTTCGAAAGTTCAGGGACGAAACGTGCAATTTGGCCATACTTTAGGGACGATTTTTGCAATTCCCTCTTTTTTTTACTTGAATAACTAT
Source organism: Artemisia argyi (assembly GCA_030686995.1). Lineage (NCBI taxonomy): Eukaryota > Viridiplantae > Streptophyta > Magnoliopsida > Asterales > Asteraceae > Artemisia > Artemisia argyi. The sequence goes on along the minus strand of CM060709.1, from coordinate 155,237,240 downwards.
TACCCAAATTCAAAAAACACACACTTGCTTTGAGATACGTGCATGGTTTAGATTAAAAAAAAAAAAAATCGTTTGCAATAATACAAAATAAAGTCGTAAACCCACAATGACACTTGCAAACAATGCTAGCAACGGACAGCTGAAGTGAAAACTTTATATGTTCGATATTATCACTCTTTTTACCGATATAAGAGTTGATAGGTTTTTCCTAATTGATTTACATCATTTTTCTTTTTTTGACTCAAAATTCATTCATGTGGTTGTAACTTTGGAACAAGTACATCCCCTCAGTTAATAATATCAGTTACTATGGACTAACGATGCAAATGATTTTCCGTTATCTCTTAACAAGAGTTAAAATAGTTGCATCATTAGTCCTCATTGAGTTAAAATATTTGTATTGTTAGTCCTCTTTGACTATAGAGTTAAAATAGTTGCATAGTTAGTCCTCATTGAGTTAAAATATTTGCATCGTTAGTCCTCATTGAGTTAAAATATTTGCATCGTTAATCCTCATTGATTGATCTTACGTTTTTATCCTTTTTCGTCCGTTTTTCTTACGTTTCGTCCATTTTTCTCACGTTTTTATCAGTTTTCATCCATTTTTCTCATGTTTTTATCCGTTTCTTCCGTGCTTATACACTTTTATTCGTTTTCGTCTATTATTCTACGTTTTCACCCGTTTTTCTTATATTTTATCTGGTTTCATCTATTTTTTTTTATATATAATATTTATAAAAATGGATAAAAATATATGAAAATTGATAAAAACGTATGAAAACTTGACATTTGATTAAAATGTTTCTAAATCGATTTTAAATCACGATTTTAACCCCTTTCTGGTCCGAATCATTAAAAGTGTAAAACACGAAAGTTGTCCGGGATAATGTTTTACATCAAGACGCGTGAGATTTTAACATGAAATAGTGGCTTTTTACTACCAAAACTTAAGCGGTTATGAATTTGGTCGTAAATCGCTTAAGTTTTGATAGTAAAAGCCACTATTTCAGGTTAAAATCACGCGTTTCTTGATGTAAAACATTATTTCGGACAACTTTCGTGTTTTACACTTTTGATGATTCAGACCAGAAAGGGGTCAAAATCGTGATTTAAAATTGATTCAGAAACATTTTTATCAAATGTCAAGTTTTCATACGTTTTTATCAATTTTCATATATTTTTATCCGTTTTCATACATATTATATTAAAAAAATGGATGAAACCAGATGAAATATAAGAAAAACAGATGAAAACATGGAAAAAATGAACGAAAATGAATAAAAGTGTATGGGCACGGATAAAAACGTGAGAAAAATAGAAGAAACAGATAAAAACATGAGAAAAATAGATGAAAACTGATAAAAATATGAGAAAAACGGATAAAAATGAATGAAACGGACGAAAAAGGATAAAAACGTAAGAATAGTCAATGAGGACTAACGATGCAAATATTTTAACTCAATGAGGACTAACGATGCAAATATTTTAACTCTATAGTCAATGAGGACTAACGATGCAAATATTTTAACTTAATGAGAACTAACGATGCAAATATTTTAACTCTATAGTCAAAGAGGACTAACGATGCAAATATTTTAACTCAATGAGGACTAACGATGCAACTATTTTAACTCTTGTTAGGAGATAACGGAAAATTATTTGCATCGTTAGTCCATAGTAACTGATATTACTAACTGAGGGATGTATTTGTTCCAAAGTTACAACCACGTAGATGAATTTTGAGTCAAAAAAAGAAAAATGATGTAAATCGATCATTTGATATACCACATGGATATATTTTGAACTTTTGTATTGTTTTAAATTAGGAAACTCGTTCCTATAACCCTGTTTGACTTTAAAATCCAAAAGTCTTCTAAAATGAATTTCATTGTCTATATAATATGGGAGGTGATTGGCACACTCCAAAAACTTATTGGGACACTCACTGTACAAGCAGTTAAAGCAAATTATACTTATAGTACAACTGACTATTGCATACTATGGAGTGTCCCAATAAATTTTAGAAGTGTGCCAATCATTTCCTATATAATATCGTCGCATATTGTCCAATTTTAAGGGTTAAATTAGTTGCATGTACTTTCCAGTTATAGTGTTTGTTAAGAGCATTAGGTACCGTTGAGCCGTCAGGCTCGTGCCGTGAGAAAAAGTTGCTGCCACGTCAGCAAAAAGCTCCACGGCACCAGAAATCTCACGGCACCACATTTCAGGGGTATCCGTTGGTACCAGAAATTCTGGTGCCGTCGGCTAATTTTTTTTTTTTTTCTTTTTTTTTAATTAAAAATTATACAATATAAACTAAATAAACTTCATTAATATTAAAAACAAACATTACATATAAAAAAAACACACGCTACATTAAAAGAAAAAAAAACATCATATGGATCGAAATTATGATCGTTGAGAATTGTTTGGTTAGGATTGGTTGGATTCATGATTGAAAATACTAAAACATATAATAAATTGGAAGTGTGTTTGAAGTATGGAGTAATAAGGGGTATTTATAAGGGGTTTTTTTTTTTTTTTTTTTTTTTTTTTTTTTTTTTTTTTGAAAACATCACAAACGGCTATATAGCCGTTGGGTACTTGGGTAAAGTTCAAAAAAACAATGCATATACAAACGGTCCAAAAGAAAAAAAGAAAAAAAAAAAAAAATATATATATATATATATATATATATATATATATATATATGCGACGTCGTGGAGCCATGGTTGCGGCGCGAGCACCGACGGCGCCACCACCGGTACGGTGCGCCGTTGGTTTTTGTTGGCTGGTGGAACGGCGCCAAGCCAAAACGCAGGCGTACCAAATGCTCTAAGAAGTTTGATTCAAACCATGCACTTATCTGAATTGTGTGTTTTCTTTGAAACATTGGGTAAAACTTATTTAAAATAAATAAATAAATAAATTAAAAGGATAAAGCAAAAGATTTACTATCATTTCCAAGAGATATGTTTTCTTTTCCATTGCAAAAGTACACTGCTGAGAAACCTTCGCTTGAGCGTTGACTTTTACTAAAATACAAGAAATTGAATAGTAAAGTGGTTTTGGTTTAGATTTGGTAGGTCCTATAATAAGCCAAAGTTGTTTAAAAAAAAGGGTGAGTTATCCATATACTCTCATAGAGAGGGTATCCGATGATTTAATGTATCGTCGGCTTGTATGGTGTGCATTGTGGGTTGTACGGTTTGATCAAACCTCCTCTGATGTGACTATGTAGGGAGAGCTTGTATAACATGCTTTTAAAAAAATTACAAGGCATTGACACGTGTCATTAAATGGTGGTGATGGTGATGGTGATGGTGATGGTGATAATGGAGATGATGGTGAATCGGTGATGGTGGTGGTACAACATCCCTGAGTCTTTTCTGCATCTGTCTCCTGCTCTCCTTTTCCTCTGTCAGATTTGTTTGGAGCTGTTGGATTTGATGGTTCAACAGGGTCTTATCCTCCTCATGTGTCGCTCTGAGTAAGGTATTCTCGTTTCTCAAATCCCTACTCGCATCCTCAAGTTGTGTGATTCTTTTAGCCATACTTTGTGCGTTTTCCATAATATTGTCCAGAGCTCTTCGATTAAAGAGAAGTGAGATTTGGTGTGCCGAGAGGGGTTAGGGTTTGAGAATGAGTTAATAGATTTGGGGGTTGATATACGGTTTGGTTGGGTTTTGGATTGAAGTAATGACCCAAAGAGCATGGTGGGGACTTTGGAGATAGAAATACCGAGTGTGCGTTTAGTTGGAGGAAACACCTTTGTTATAAAATTTTATGTGAAAAACAAGGAAAATAGAGAACGCGTTCAAATCAACGTTTTCCAACAAAATGTTTTGCAAAACACAAAATCCCCTATTTCATAACTTAACAAGGAAAACTACAAAACAAATTTTAGTTGCTTTCCTTGTTTTCCTTTGTATCCCACAACCCTCCTTCTCATTCTTCAAAATAGAAAATACAAATATCAACTAAACGCGTTTTTTATATTTTCAAGCATTTTCTGAATATAAATTTCCCTTTCAAATTTTTACAGAACTATAGATAGAAAACAATATAATTTTTTCTCCAACTAAATGCGCCCCGACCTTCTAAGATTATCAACTTTAAAAGCTCGGGTTTTCAAATTGATTCAGATAAAAAAAAAAATAAATAAATAAAAAAAATAAAATAAAAAAAAGTTTGTTCTTGTGACTCAGAATGAACCTTTCTCGGTGGAGGAAATGAATATCAATGGATTCCTATGGAGCATCCAGGAACAAGCAGATTCAATCGGACGATGAACTCTTATGTGGAAAAAGGAAATAAAATATCCGCTTTCACGATTTCATCTATATTCAATCTCTTAAGAATAGCTTATATAGTCATGATTCAATTCAGATCCACTAACTTTTGATTTCGTTGTCATTTTTCGGATAATGTTTTAGGCAATACTATCTCGGTCCTATATTAATTGTTCAGTTTTGACTTTTAAAGTTTTTTTTTTTTTTTTTTTCTTTCACTATGAGTTTAAATATTTTGTTTGTGTTATATATTATTTAATAATAATTATATCAATGAAAATATATTTAAAACTCAATCATTCGTATATTTTACATCAAATATTATATAATACAAACAAAATATTTAAGGTCAAAATTGATAAAAGAAATACCTAAAATGTCAAAATAGACATTTAATATAAGATGGAAAGAGTAATTAATATGAATGTAAAATTAATTTGGACTTTGTTAATTGAATTTTGCTAACAACAACATTATTATGTATCAAATACATAACTACTTTGAATATTAAAATGAAATAAAAATGATGTTTAATGTGCATAAAATATTACCCTGAGGATTGTTTAGAAAATCATAAAGGTGGCAAAACGGGCGGGCAGGGCGGGCACGGGCTACAGGTCAAACGGGCTACGGGCTAAACGGGTGCGGGCTAAACGGGCACACGGGCTAAACGGGCATATGCCAAACGGGCGCGTGTTATACGAATCCTTTTAGAAAATACCCAAAACGACGAAATAAATTCCTCAAACTTAACACCTCATTAATATTTAAAAAATTAAGTATATTATATTTATAAGTTTTTCTTGAAAAACAATTGTAATGTTATCTAATTGAGATAAAATATGTACCCATTTGTGCCCATTTAACTTTTAGATGGACAATATATGCCCATTTCAAAAAAAGAAGGAGGACCAAATGTGTCCAAATCTTTTAAAAGTTTGCCCATTTAGCTAATTTTTTTGATTTTGAACACAAATTGCCACCCGTAATAAATCATTTGAAATAATAGCCCAGGCTTGATGTACCCATGTACACCTAGGAAATATGAGAAAGAAAATTATAGTGGAGATAATATTAAAACCGGTCAGTGGTCACAAAACAGATACTCGAATCTTAGTTTTGTAAATTATTTACGTTTTGGTAAAAAGAAAATATTATTTGTTTCAAATATTAAATCTGCGCTCACACGGTCATGTCTCTAATCTCATAAAGAGCATGTATTGATTATAGTATGCAAAAATCGAGTATAAATAACATGTGTAGGTCAAGTGGAATAGCAACTCAAAATGGTTTGCCGTTGATCAGCGAGGCTAATAATTCATTGATGCATTCCATTAAACACCGTTTTTGCAGCCAATCAAAGTGCATTGCTGCGGAATAGATTGAAAGTAATAATGATTAGCATACATAAAAGAAAAACTCAAAAACCGTTGTATTTTTTTTTTCATGTGGTTTGACCAAATTATAGTTTTGGTTCTTAAAACTTTGAAAGTGCAGTGATAGCCTCATTTTAAAGTTTAGGTTGTATTCTTGGTCCCTAATCAGTGTGAAATGACCAAATTACCGAAGAAGGCAAAGGATATTTTAGCTATTTGACTTTATCTAAAGACCAAAATTGCTTCAAAAATTCAAAATAAGGGCTGTAATTTAAAAGTTTTGAGGACCAAAACTGTAATTTGGCCAAACCACATGGATCAAAAATGCAATTAACTCTACCATAATATTAGGACTATCTTAACTACATTATAATGCATTTAGGCAATTCTTAAAAAGAAAATCTTAAAAAATTAAGACCAAAAATATTTCTTTAATTGGAAGGATTTCAAACTAACACATACATATGAATAGGAGTTACATTACATTATGAATTTTAATCTCTTTAATTGTAAGAGCAACTAATATTTATAAACCTCATTAACTTGCAATACCTCATTTAATCAATGTTATATAACATCCCATTTAATCAATGTGATATAACTATCTTTTAATGCATATTTCATATATATAATGCTTACAAACTAACCCATAAGCTAACAGTTTCTTTTCAGCTTCTAAACACAGATTACACTATTAATAATTTAAATGTTCTAATTATAAAAAACATATATCTACTACGTTTTAAAGTACTTGAGACAATGCTAAATAACAAGGGTTTAAAATGAAAAGCATTTTCTCGCCACAAACATAGTCACCGGGTACCCGCCGTCGCATTGCGCGGGTACCCTTCTAGTATTTGTTTAGTAAAACAAGACATGACAAAGAAGATACAAATATGCGGCAAGTTCTTGAAATGATAATCAACTGCCAAATTACATATGATTGATAGGAGCTTGTGAATGTTCATCTAATGTTGACGGAAAATGCAAATATGGATTAGCAGACGGGTGACAGCAAAACCCATTGTGAAAGAGCAAATGCCGAAACAGTGAGGTCTATCGGTTTGGTGTTGCAGCCTAAAGTTTATGTCCCTCCCAAGATATATGAAATTATAACTCACCAAACGTAAACCATACACATTACTCGTATTAAACAGCAGGTAAAAATAACATCATAACTCGCCAAGTACAATAGATATCTTCAAAGTTCAGAAACAACCAAACATGATATCTCAAACGAAAAAAATGCAGAATCTTTTTTCTACACTACAGTTTCGAAAATAAAATCATACTAATGTGATGACAATTTCAAAAGCAAATACAAACCTCAACCGACAAGGTCTCTATAACATTGGATTTTATCTACCATACTCGTACCAACTTAAACAAGAGAAATTGTCATAAAATACAGATGGAGTTAAACCATAAATTTGTGATAAGAGCAAATGCAGTATCATCCTCGATAGATATTTCAAGAGCACATACAAGCTCAATCAGTAAGGTCTCTATAACATTGAAAATGCCTAACAAGCTACCTGCTACCCACATGCCATCTATGATCGAAACAGATCTCAATTCTAAGAGCCTTTGTACATTATACGCATAACACGCTGCTGCATCATAAAAACATCAATGATATCTTACAAAACTTTCATGGTTCACAAGAGGCGTCACTGTGTTTTTGTCAAAATTCCAAAACAAAGCTTCGCCATTCTATCAAAGCTTCAAACAACTTCTAGACCATCACCATTATGGTCCTTGTTTGGGTACAGAGTCATTATAAACATAAACATTAATGATCTTTGATGGTTCAGTTGAGATATTCGCTTATTTGCATAACCTAATATATTATTACCAAATCAAATCAGCTTAAAGCCTTTCAACATTTCCCCAAAATGGCTTCAACTCTGTCTACAAACATCCGAGTTCTTTCTATTAAGGTGTGTTTGTTTAAACTTATATGTGGCTTATGAGTAATTGTGTTTCGGCTTATATTTCATAAGCCCCAATTTTTCAGCTTTATATGTGGCTTATGAGCTTATTTGTGTTTCGGCTTATATTTCATAAGCCCCAATTTTTCAGCTTATTTTGAGGCTTATTATAAGCCGAAATCAAATAACCTCATAAACCCACATATAAACTTAAACAAACACTCCCTAACTTACATTGCAGGATATCTGTGTACAAAATTCTCAGATTGTTATCAACTAAACATACAATCATTTAAGCAACAACAATAAGTCAATAAATGGCGAAAATTCCTGAAATTCTTTTACGCAATCAAACTAGCAAACAGGACAATAACAGTAGATTAACATAACAAAACCATCAACTCTTTTCCACTAATAAGCATAAACATCCATTCTCATAAAAGCCTAATAATCAAACCACTTAGTAAAGACATTAAAAACACAAACATAAAATCAACCATCGATATGAATAGCCTTAACATCACGCTTCTTAACCTCAACTTTCGGCACAGTAACAGTCAACACACCATTCTCCATAGCAGCCTTCACCTCCTCAACTTTAGCATTCTCAGGCAACCTAAACCTCCTCACAAACTTCCCAGAGCTTCTCTCAACTCGGTGCCACGTGTCACCCTTATCTTCACTCTCCTTGGTCCTCTCACCACTTATCTGCAACACACGGTCATCTTCAACTTCAACTTTGATTTCTTCCTTCTTGAGACCTGGGACGTCGGCTTTGAAGACGTGGGCGGTGTCGGTTTCCTTCCAGTCGATGTTTGTGGTTGGGAATGCTGACGTGGCGGATGAGGATTGGGGGAGGGTGATTTGGGTGGTGTTGGTGAAGGGGAAGCTGTCGAATGGGTCCCACAAGTCCAGGGAGAATGCGTCCAAGATGTTTGAGCGGCGGTTGTTACCGAAAAAGTTTGGGATGATCGACATTTTTTTTTTTTTTTTTTTTTTTTTTTTTTGTGATTGATTTTGTAAGTAAGAATGTATTTGATGAATGGAAATTGATATTTTTTGTGATTTATATAATGGGATGTTGGATGGATCGTGAAGGTTCCAGAGAAGATACTGTAGGAGTAGTATTTGGGAAAGGTTCTGGAGTCATCTTTTCCTTTCTTAGGCTTTCTAATGGGTTTAAATCAATTGGGCTCTTTCAAGTCCAAATATTATAGTCCATTGGGTTGTTCACAAATCGGGTGGCCGGGTGGGTACACCGAAAACCAAACCAAATAAACTTAACTCCGAAATTAATAATCTACAAAAAGGTGTAGATTGGTGGGAACGCACTGACTCCGGTATCTATTGGCACCAGTCATTGTCCACCCTACAAAGAATAGCTCCGAGCAACTCTCCCGGCCTATGGAGCACCGATTGAAGTGAGTCGAGATTCTCGGACTCTTGAGCTCTTATCTACAAAGTCTCTCCGAAATTAGTAATCGATTTTCAGTTTAAATATAATTTTGCCAAATGAAAACTGAACTAAACGTCCAAACTGAAAACCAAATTCTTATAAATATAAATAAATATTTTTTATATTTTTATATAAAAAAATCATTAAAACTATATATAACATTTTTTAAGTTGATTTTTAATTTTTTATTATTTTATTTTGTTATTATTATTTTTTTTGGTAAAATTCTATATAATGAAATGAAAAGAATATATATATGAATTATATAATTCAGGTTGTTCGGGTCAACTTGAAAACCGAACCGAGTTCAAATTCGGTTTTATCTAGGAAAAAAATTGGATCGAACTAATCGAACCAAATAAAACAAACAACTCGATAACCAAACCGATGAACACCCTTATTAGTCTAGAAAACCTTTTTGCGTTTTCTGGATTTATACAATTGTTCACGTACGATTTCCGCGATGCACATATGGACCAAGTATATAAATAGAGCTGAAACTAACCATTTGAGAAGAAATATTACGCAGCTTTTTTTTTTTTTTTCTTTTTTTTTTTTTTTTTTTTTTTTGCAAACAGCAAACACGAATGGAATAAAATGAAAACAAATATATTTATTTCAGATTTTAATTTAATGAGGTTTTAATGAGTTGTCGAGCGCATTGAGCTTTTGTTGATCAACGATTTCCTTTCCCGTTTGGGGTCGGACTTTAAGTCCACCTTCCTAATCCCGAAATGTATGCTTTTACTTGGGCAATGTAGGGTGAAAATTGTTTAATGCCGTAGATATCAATGTTTTGCAAAATGTCCCGGGTACCCAAAAAAATTATAATACTGTTTACTATTTAGTAGTTACAATGATCTAGATGGAGCACATTAGTTTCGTTTTTTAAATGACCAAATCGAAACGTGTTTTCTTACTTCTGTGACAAAAATAGAAGGGAGAAAAGAGTATAATGATTAAATGGAATGAGTAAATACTGATGTAACAAAATAAATATTGTGTTTCAGTACAGACATTTCTGAATGAATAAATCCGCGACTAATATCCTCTATATGATCGTCTAAGAGCATAAACAAGCTCAAACGATTCACTATCTACATATATTATACAATTCGTACAATCGTGGTATGTACATAACATGACATGATAACAAATGGGATGTCATAGATCGCCAAAGCCATCAGAATCAACTGCCACAATCTTATGAACACCAAACCTTGTGGAATTTCCGCGGCTCTTGGAGGCTAACCTTGTGATTCCCGTAAACTTGTCACCACTCGTAGCATGGACGAGTGGTTGCTCCTCCTCTTTCTTCAAGTCGCTTGGTGGCAAGAAACAATCCATAGAAAGACCCTTTATGTTAAAATCGACCTCCTCAATGGTCCAAGTCTCCTCCATTTTCGTATGTGAATGGCTTTCTGAATCCTCACCAAATCTAAACAATGAGACGGTTGTTTGACCACCATGAGCGATATTAACCCCGTCAATAGTCCTGTAATCTTGGACTAGTGACTCCATAGTTGTCTCCCAAAATACACTATCACTTCCTTGTGATCTTATTCTTATGAGATGCGAGTCTTTAAGTTGGTACAATAGACCGGTTCTTTGACTAAAATAGCCCCATATCGTGTGCTTCATGATTTCTACATTGTTGCTGCTTCTTACTTTTAGAGCCGAAACCTCAGCTTCAAGTTTTAGCACAAAACAATCTTCTCCATTCACAGCCTTCTCTCCAATACAAATTGAGTTTGTGAACAAATTAGCCGTTGTCTTTGGATCAAGACCCTGTCAAAATCAAACATTGACTTTTAATAACCAATATTAGCCTATAAATTCAAACAATTAGCAGCAAAGACTTTTAACGACGTGCTCCACTCGAGATTATAGTTAGTTGATTAAAATAGGACCCACTTTTAAGAAAATTATACCAATCAATATTGGCTGCAAAGACTTATAACTTTCTTTACTTAAAAGTCAAAGTAAAAACTAAACACAAAGTATACTAAACGAAATTGAATTTCTACCTGTAGGGAACGACGAAGAGGTCGAGGTGGGCCTCGGGAAGCGTGTGAATTGTGCCACGGAGTCTGGCGCCATGCCACTTTCCCGTCGCTACCAGCACTAATCTTGTAACCCGAAACAACGAGTTCTAAAGACCAAAGGTCTGGTCTTTTTTGCCATAGCACAAACCCGCCCATTTCGCCACCACCGTTTTTTATACTTTTCGGCTTAATGGCTTTACCGCCACCGCATGTCATGGTTACGCCTTCTCCTGAGGTGAATTCTGTAGCCACCATCTTCACTTTCCCGACTGCGTACATGCTGTCAAGTCTGTTCAAAGCCTTTTCTCCACCGGCTGATGCTATGTATTGTTGCACTATGTATTTAGCCATTGAAGATTCCTGCATACATCAAATTTAATACTTCATTAGTACTAATAAAAGAATAACAAGTTCATATAATTACCAAGGTGTTTGTGACTGCTTATTTATTTTCTAGTTACAGTTTGTGCTTATTTCATGCAAAATATGTAATAAGACACAAAAAAAAAATAATAATTGGAACAAAATGTTTAGGAATTCATTTTAATCAAGTTTTAGGTTCCATATAAACATAAAAAATTTATGAAAAAAACATTTTTTTAGAACGTCAATTTTTAACCATCTAATACGGAGTAACATTTACACCATAAATCTATCTCTCCTAATCAGGACTTGAATCCACGAAGAGAGTTTCTCACACAACATGAGATACCATTGGGTCGCTTTAAAACCTCTACATGTTAAAAACTACTTATTTTACTGCTTACTAAATACAGAACCATATTATTGTATCAAAAGCTTGATAAATTGATATGGGACTTACAATAGGGTGATCTTGGATAGTTGGTTTAGTAATAGTCGAATGGCGCGAAGAGATAGGAAGAGGAACAAGAGGAGCACCAACAACTCCCAACAACAACTGAATTTCCGCGCTTTGTCCACCGAAATCCGAAAACTGTTTCCTTTGATCATTTGAATGAGGTTTCATCCAAGACTTCATAGTTTTCCAAGAAGTAACATTCTGGCTCATCTTAACATCCTCATGATCAAGACTCTCATCCGGCATAGGCACTTCGAGCACGGTCTCTAGACCGTCTTCGTTATCCAAGTTCGGGCACAAAGTCCTCATGATGTTTTTGGTTAGAGAGAAAATGAGAATAGAAGAAGTGTGTATGAAGTGAAAAATGAAGAGTAGTGTGTGTTGGTTTTCAAAGGGATGATAAAGGGTGGGAAATGAAATGACCAACCGACCAAATGCCGTCTTATAACGTGCGATACTACCTTTGTGTTATGTCGTGTCCGCACGCTCACTTTTTTTCTCTTTATAATTTTTATGTCTCTACACTTTGCCAAATAGTCTCCCTTTAATTTTTAATAAATATTACTTATCTTTTACAAATAATTAATAATTTTTTATGTGACTTTTTAGTAGCGGTCGACATGTTAAACAGAATATTGTTATGGTTTATTTATTGGACTAGCATTTTCATACACTAAGGTCTAGATTTATGAGATTATGAATGATATGGTTTATTTTTAAAACATAATAATTGGTTTCATGAATTAGTTTCAGTGATCATGTTCGAAAATCTTGTAACTTATTTATTATGAAAGATTTGATGTGGTTTACTTTAGATGCATTATTGTTATTCTTTAGTCATAAATATGGGAGGTGATTTACACACTCCCAAAAATGATTGGCACACTCAAAATATGAGTGTGTTGACATTTATATCCTTACAAGATATGAATAAGTCCAAATAATGTGAGGGTATAAATGTCAACACACTCAAAATTTGAGTGTGCCAATCACTTTTGGGAGTGTGCAAATCACTTCCCCATAAATATGGATCCAATGCCACAAGCTTTTGTTGCCCCACTGATGCGTTTGGCACGAAGCATTTAAGAGTACTTAAAAGTTAAAGGCTATGTTTGGCAAAAGTAGCTGTGAGCAGTAGCCAAAAAAGCTCACAGCTTCATAAAGAAGCATTGAGAAAATGAGCTTTCCTAAAAAATAGCAAAACCCACAGCTCTCATGTCAAACGAACACTAAAAATCAAAAAAACCAAAAAAGCTCCAAAAAGCTTTGTGTCAAACTGTTTGGCACAAAGCTTTTTGGAGCTTTTTTGGACAATGAGCGGTGAATAATGAGCTTTTTGATTTTTAGTGTTCGTTTGGCATGAAAGCTGTGGGCTTTGCTATTTTTTAGGAAAGCTCATTTTCCCAATGCTTCTTTATGAAGCTGTGAGCTTTTTTTGCTACTGCTCACAGCTACTTTTGCCAAACATAGCCTTAAGTTAAGAGCATAGAGCGGTGATCGTTGAATATTGTGATCTTTAATGCTCGTTTGTTAAGTAATAAGCAACTTTAACTATTTTTTCAGAATGCTCATTTTCTAACGTTCCATTAAGTACTATTTGAGAGTGTTGATCATTTAGGAGTTGTTTTACACATTATGATTATCCTTACAACTGCGTTACCAACCGTTTTATTAAATATATATATATATATATATATATATATATATATATATATATATATATATATATATATATATATATATATATATATATATATATATATATATATATATATATTGTTCTTGCTTACTGATACTGATCACTACTATTGTTACTTTTGACAAACACACCCTTCATGTACAACTTAAAAATAATGTTGTTGCTTGTACCAAGAATTGGTTTAGCTTAGAAATAGTAAGCACATAACAAAGTAAAGTTGTCCTATCTTCTGTTTTAAATCTTACATTATGTAAAAAAAAAAAAAAAAAAAAAAAAAAAAAATGTTTGAAAATAAAACACATCCGATCAATGGGAATTGACATACATGCTGTAAAGCTTCTGTTTAGCTTATAACATTTATCTTAAATTATGCTTTAATTCGTCATCTATTATAACTTTATTGTAAAGCAGTCCAATTTCAACATTATTATATTGTTATACATAAATTATTAATCCTTTTGGTGCCTTGCTTGATCAATAACCTGTTAGTTAAACACTTAAACTTTTGATTCCTTAGTGCATGTATATACATGGAATGTTCACATGGTTTTTGTAACTTTTGGTTTCAGATATGCTGTAAAGTCTTTTGTTTAGCTTATAACAGTTATCTTAGATCAAGCTTTGTCTTTTATTATAACTTTTTTTGTAAAGTTGTCCAATTTCAACTTTATTATGTTGTGATAAATATTTTTTGTCCGTTTCTTGTCATGCTTGATTATTAAACGTACTATAGGTTACCGTAAAACATTTCATTTCATAGTGCAACTATATACATGGAATGTTAAATCGATTTTCGTATTGTATCTAACACCGGTATGTATTTTAGATTTTTATACATGCATGTCGTCAAGTAGGTACGTCGTCTTACAAAGTCATTAGTTCGAACCTTCTTGATGTTATCATAGGCCACCAAAATTTTGTTTGCATAACTTTTCTACTTGGTACCATAGCGTGAAACGATAATACCATACCCCATGATCTACTCGGCCAAAATTTGAATACCGATCCCATGATAACACAGATAGATAAATCGAATAATACCATGATAAACGGGATAATGAGACAAAATTTGAACCTATAATCTTTGCTTTACACTGCATGTTTTAGCACTATATGTATGAGATTGAAATCAAAACCCGTGATGTGTTAGGACTTAGGTAGCAATTAGCACCTACATTAATGATCCGATTTGTTAAGGAAAATGGGATGACATCGGGTGGTTCAAAAGACATTCGTATAATCAGGTTTTGTTTTATGTGGTGGTTAAAGATGGTGCAACCGGCAATTCGTTTGGCAGTTTGCATGTTTTTAATAATGCAATGCACGTTCTCATGATATCTTGTCGATTCAGGCTTCTGGTTCTAAGCTTCCTTCCATAAATCCCAAGGCTAGGTGAATCGCCCTTTAAGCTAATGTTTATTCATCATCAGAAGCTTACAAAAGTTCAGATAATACATGATCGTCTTAATTATTTCAGTATCTTATAAAATCTTTATAGTGCAAGTATTTAAACTAATTTGATGTGACTTATGTACGTAAAAGTAACTAACCGATATATATATATATATATATATATATATATATATATATATATATATATATATATATATATATATATATATATATATATATATATATATATAGTGCAAGTATTTAAACTAATTTGATGTGACTTATGTACGTAAAAGTAACTAACCGATATATATATATATATATATATATATATTGTATCTTTATTTTCAGAACCCTGTTAAGTGCGGGAACTGCGAGAACTCTAATTTTGCATTAGAAAACATGCATGTTCATATAAAACAAGTATGTTTTCTTACATACACCTTAATACAAATACATGCATAACATACATGTTCATATAAAAACCTGTTAAGTGAAACAAATCAATGCAAAATGGTTTTATTTTTAGAACCCTGTTAAGTGCGGGAACTGCGAGAACTCCAATTATGCATTAGAAAACATGCATGTTCATATAAAACATGTATGTTTTCTTACATACACCTTAATACGCAGGCATGTGTATTAAGGTGTATGTAAAGAAAACATACATGTTTTATGTGAACATGCATGTTTTCTAATGCAAAATTGGAGTTCTCGCAGTTCCCGCACTTAACAGGGTTCTGAAAATAAAGTCTCCCTATATATATATATATATATATATATATATATATATATATATATATATATATATATATATGCAAATGTAAAATGAGAACAAGCCTAGCTCACATTATACGTTGCTTAGACATCTAGACTTTAATTTCTTAGATAAGACTTATAATATAATTATCAAATATATATTTTAACATGAAGCCAATTAATTGCTCAATACATTTAAGGAAATAATTGTTTGTGTTTTAAGGATAACAAAATTTATATTATTATTATTATTGTTGTTGTTAAGTGAAACTACATTAAGTACACATATGATTTTGATGGATTCTACGCCAAAGATAAATAAGATAAGACGAACATTTAGCTTGCCGACCATTCTTTGAGTAGAGACTAAAGTTTCAAGATGCAGTTAACTACTTAGCTTATAATGGAAAAAGCCAATTTTGTGGTGACAATTTTTTTCTAATTATCCCAAACGTTACTCAATCCTTTAAACTTATATACAACACGCAAACATGAAAGAAAAAAATTATATGTTATTTCCAATATTCCTAAATTTGTGCCTTAGTGGATAAGGTAATACGGAGAAAACTTTATCCAAAACCAATCTAGGAAAAAAAAAAAAAAAAAAAAAAAAAAAAAAATTGTATTTCCTCCTTAAACAACGTTAAGAATGTTGTGTCTTTTTATTTAAGAAATATTTGATTTACTTGATGTGTTCTACTAGAAATCCATACAGCTTAATTAACAAATGATTGAGAAATGATAGTCTAAATTAACTTTTAAGAACTTAACAAGCAAATACTTTTATTTTGTCAACAAAACTGTGTGAAATAAACTAAAAGAATGATAAAAGATCACAATCTAAATATTTTTAGTAAATATTGAGTAGGAATCGAATATGACAACCATTTGCAATCACCCTTTTTGCGATTTTATTTCTGATTAGAGTATGTCCAAAAAATATACCTAAATACAAATATACTTTAAATTAAGAATAATTAATAATTAATAAATAAAAAGGTTTTAACTTACATATAAGCGAAACTTAGAAATCTAGACACACGTTTGGATGTCTCTTGCAAAATGACATAGCACGAGATTAATTGAATGAATCTCACCCAAAAAGTTCTCTGATTCTGAATGTCCATACCGATATATTATATATGCTTTGCTCAAAACAAAACCATTGGGAAAAAAAATAATAAATAAATAAATATAATTAAAAAAAAAATGAATGATACTTCTTTTTTTCTTTTTTTTTTTAACAGCAAAGTGAAATAAAATACGCTAGAAAAAAACTAGCAACTTATACAAAGGAATGCAACATTAGGTTTTGAAGCCACAATGATACTTCTATGAGATAATTTTTTGCAATCTATAGCGTACTTTGTCAAATCTTCCCTTTGATTGTGTGAATCTGAGCTTGTAATAATGTGTTAGATCATCATATAAATGATTAAACACAACCTGTAACAAATTTAACTAATACATTCGCTTTAATAAAAAATAACAATTGCTATTTAAACAAATACATTTTAGAAGAAATGTAATCGCATGTTTAATTCCGAATATAGTACTCTACAAATATTTGACTTGATAATTTAGTGCAAAATCAAAATCGATACCATATTGGAGTAGACACTATGTATATTGGTATCTCACATTGTTAATACGATCGTATTGGATCATCTATTGTTCCTATACTATTTGTTTTTGAATGACAATTGTCTTCGCACGCATATTTCACAAATATTTTTGGCGAGACTTGGAACCAGTGTTTTAAAACCCGGGTCGACCTGGCCGGGTTAACTGGTTCGACCGGTTCCGGCAAAAAAAACAGGTCAAAAACCCGGGTTTCTAAAAACCAGGTTAACCGGTTATACCCGCCGGGTTTTGAGTGACCTGAGTCAACCCGGTTCTTGAAACCCAGCCGGGTTTTATTTTTTCAAATTTTTTTTAAATAAAAACCCGGTTTGACCCGGGTTGACCTGGCGGTCGAACCGGTTGACCCGGTCAAAAAAATAATAAATTAAAAACCGGGGTGATCAGGCGGTCGAACTGCTTGACCCGATGCCCAGTGACTCGAACAGGTCGATTTCAAACCCGGTTTTCAAAACATTACTTTAGACCTACTAATAGACAACTAAACCATCTAGACTAATTTTTATACTAATATTTAATATGAAACTAGCAGGGTTCCCGCGCGATGCAGCTGCGGGCACCATGTAATTTAATTTTTTCGGTTAATAATTTATTTTATTTGTAAGTTTTTGGCAATGGCTTTACTGATTAGTTTTTATGGCAAAAGTTTGATGAAATTTTGTTTAATTTGTATTATTTTATTTATTATTTATTTTATATTTTTGTTTAATAGTTTGCTTGGTTTGTAAAATATATGAACATATTTTAGTTTATTATGTTATTTTTGATAATAAATTTATGGATATTAAAAATTTCGTTTAGCTCGTGTCCGTTCGGGCTCGAGCCCACTGGCTCGTGTCCGTTCGGGCTCGAGCCCGTTTGACCCGTGCCCGTTCGGGCTCGAGCCCATTTGGCTCATTGCCCATTCGGGCTTAAAAATTTGTATAATATGCTTTATTATTTGTATTAGTGACATTTAATTCAGGTATTGTGTTTAAGTTGATTTTACAATATGCTTGATAATTTGTATTTCTTATGTAAGGGGTGTTTTAATAAGTGTATTAATTGTATTTATTGACTATTTAATTAATTGTATTTAATGTACATAATGATTAATTTTAAGTCATTAATTTTAAACTTTAATGGCAAATACAAAGTGGTGTGTACATGTAGCTACTAAACTTGTACATGTCTAATTATATCTTATTTATTGTATTAAATGTCAAATTGTGTTGAATCACTTGTATTTTTAGCATTGAAATGTGTAATGCTTAATTTTAAGTATTCTATTAATAGTATTCATTCATGCTTTATAATATAGTATGATAATAAAACACAAATGATTCAGAGGTTTAACCATAAAGGTCAAGTTAAATAGGAGCAAAAAATTATTTTCTTGAACACAATAGAAATCTTTTTCCTAATAAAACAAAACCCCTAGTGGGGACTTTTTCATTTCAAAAAAATCAAATCATACTTTTTTGGGTAATATTTTTTTTTTAATTTGAATTTTTTTATTTATTTTGAAAAATAATTAAACCTAATTATTTCCTAATTTGCCAAAAAAAGTTTAAAAAATCGTTTTTATGCTTATATGTACAAAAACCATAAAAATACACATGGGCTTCAATGGTATTTTTCATAATTGTGGTTGAAAATGTAATTTATGAAAAAAAAAAAAAAAAAAAAAAAAAAAAAACGGAGTAAATCCACCCCCAACTCAAATAGCGACTCCTATAAAAATCATTCATCCTGATTGATAAAAACAAACCTTCGTACCTATATTCCAATCCTAAGGAGTTCATGGGGGATTGGGGGTTGTTATGTTTATTGTGTCTATATAATTTCAGGAATGAAGCATATAAAATCTCCATTCATAGGAATTGCAAATTCCCAGCTATTAAGCAACGAACCAGGTCATTATTTGAATTAATTCATCACCTAGTCCAAGCATCCAAGGTAGTTTTCTTTTTTCTCATGTTAATTTTGTGTCTGCTTTTGATATATTTTATATCAAATATTGTATATTAATAACCACAACCTCCACTCGCTTAATATTGGCAATCGTTTTCCTTTTACCAAAAAATATTATCAATCGTTTGTACAAATCTTTAGGTTTTGATTTAATCAACACCTAAATGCAGTATTTTGTGTTTTGAGTTAGTTTGAATACTGTACTTTTTGTTGTTGATTTATATTGCATCTGGTGGTTACTTTTTAACTATGCCTTTTGCCTAAAGGATGCTCAAAATGGTTATGGATTTGAGAAGGTAGATAGTGTATACGGTTCGACTTTTCCAATGGTAAGCTTATTAGGTATTAGTACTTTTTTATATTGTCCTCACAATCAGTGTATAAATACATTGTGTTTATTTTTTAGGGAAACCTATAAAGTTGGATGACCTTCGCAGAATTGAATTCATTGTAAATGGGCTGCGAGTTGTTTTTTTGAAGTAGGTGCTCTTAAATTCATGTCGGTTACTATATGTTGCGTTATTGGACACCAGCGTGTGCTGGGTAACGGGTCAAAACGCACAATATATTTTTCTGGTGAACCTGCCACACTTCCATTATCCAAGTTTAAATATATTATGTAAATAGTCTTTACATGTTTATATGATTGTGATAATGATTCTTTTTAACAAATTAATGATGTAAATTATGCAAAAGAAACCATCCAGGATCGGATAAGTATTTACATCTTTGACCTGCTCCAACAAATGGGGTGGAATTGCCACCTCTTTAAATGCTGTTTTAAAATCTTAGAATCTAATGATGTTAACATTTCTTTTGGGTACAGGTGTATCCTGATCCAGTTAGAATTGTGACTGGTCGAAAAGTGGAAAATCTCTTGGCTGATCCTGAAAATAAAGAATGGTTGTCTATATCCGCAGAGCTCTGTAAAAGTATTTATATTTTTAATCTTATGACTTACATAGTTCTCTCCCTGATTCTTTTACATATAATAAGCTTAATGAATGTATCTAGGGGACCCATATGCACAAGAGGCCAAGGCTTTTACACTTTGTCTGAAAAAGGAATTGCGCGCCAAGGGGTAACAACAGATTATATGCTTTTGAGTTTTGAGGCTATTAAAAAGCAGCTCAACTTGAACTTGAATAGGACGTTGATGAACGTCAATACTGGAAGGAACCCTTCTTGAACAGGTTGGCTAGCCCTTTTAATTTTTGTGACATTTTCTCTTTGGTTTGGATATTTTTTTCTATTTATTGTACTTCCTGTGTAATTGCAGGCCTGTATTTGTTTCATCTTTCCAATTTCAAGGCCATCAAATCAGAGGTAGCCACATGTTAATTTTTTTTATTACGTTGAGTGTTTGGAGTTAATTGTAAATGGTGGTATTGTAGGATTGTTTATTTGTAAAACCATAATATGCATTGGGTTGATTTTGTTTTATGATAACTAATCATGTTTGCATGAATCTTGATTAAGTTTGAAGGTTGTTTGTTATAAAGGTATGCATTTTTTTTGGGTTTTATTGTTGCTTTTAGTTTTTAATATTTAAGCGTAATGATCAATTCTTGATGCAGAAATACATCGATACCCGAAAACAACCATTGGTGTTTCAATTAAATATACAAAAAACATTAATGTCTCTTAGGATGCTTTTGCTCATCCAAGACGTTGTCCTATGACCTTGATGCTAATTTTGTGCGCATGTAAATAAAACAGATGATTAAGGTTCATCCAGAGATGCAGGCATAAATTGGACTGGATTTTGAGCCTGTTGCCCATGAAAAATCAAAAGCTAAGATTGAATTGATTGAAACTTTCAACCCTGATGATTCGACTTCCACACTGAAAAATCACACCTTTTTACGAAATTTCAAGAACATCTGATCAACACTATCCGAGGTTGATGAGAAGCTTTTGATATCAGTAGCCGATGGGATCCTAATGGACTTGGGAATGTCATCAATGTAGGTATGTAAACTATTAACATTTTCACCTATCAGTGTGTACAGATGATTTGATATACAGAAGTTATTATATCAATGCCTTATAAATCTAATGCTACATTGGCTAATTTCTTTAATATTAGTAATAGTACTTTTATTACCTTTGCAGTAGTGGCATACAATGTTACCTCATAACAAAACCAAATAGTAAAATAGCAAAGGGTTTCGCGGTTGCGTAATTATATTGCCAAAATACATGTTTATGATATAGTTTGATACTTTTTCAGTAATGAAGCATCAACACCTTGGCATAGTGATCGGTGTTCTAATGTTCTCACAAGGCTCTCAGGTTCGTTGAACCACCATAAGTAAATACCATAGCTGATCAATGACAGGAAAGGATTCAAAAAAGGATATCCCCACTAGACCGCATACATCTGAGGAGATCATTCTAGATAACTTAAAAACCATATTAGTTTACCCCGTTTATGTTTATATAATGTTTAATAAATTATGCTATGATGCTCAGCCTATCAAGTGCCACATATATTTTTTTAAAAAGCTAAGATTATTAACAGATTTTAGTTGACTAACCTAAACAGAAGAATGTAAAAAAAAACCTAACTAAAGTATTATAATTGAAGTATTTATTCTAAGAAAGGTACACAACTAAATGTTCATTGTAGTTTAAAGATAAATAAATATATAACTGTTTGGGGACTAATTTGTTTACTTATTTTATTCATGAAAATTGACTCTTAAATTTTCAAAACATGTGTTGTTTATTATGTTCGTGAATAGATGACTAAGCGCGTGGACACAGGTGAGGAGAATTTGGTGTGTTGGAAATAGAGAACGGATAGTGATATAATGGTGATCAGGTAATGGCATGTGTAACAATTCACAATTTCAGGTTAATTACTATTCCCGAAAAATTCACTATTCACTTTTACTATTCATTTCTTTCCGAAATTTTCCCGAAAGTTGATTTTTATTTGATATTCTCGAATGATAAATCATTTCCATGGCAAATTAAATGTTTGACAACCGTCAGATCATTTTCGTGAAAGTTATTAAGGAATTACATGGAATTACACGTTTTAGGGTAAAACGTCAATCAGAAATTCTACGCACAACGAAATTCAACCCCGTCAGGTGACCCCACATCGGGAAAATGTTTGACACGCTCATGATTTATTTGAGAATTAATCGTGACTGAGAAAAACATGACCGAAGACTTCCCGGCAGGTCACCCAAGCCTGTACTACTCTCGCATGAGCACGCTTAACCGTTTGGGCGATTAACCGTTAGACCACAAAACGCGTTTCTAAGACTATTTGAGTTTTCAACTTATTAGAAAAAGTCAACATATTCTTTCCCTCCCCCATTGACCAAAAATCATTCCTTGATTTTATAAGTCATTTCGTGATTTTTAGGCTTACGGTTTGATGTATAAAAGACATTTAATACCAACCGACACTAGACTGAGCCCAGTCTAGACATTATAAGTCATTTTAAATCATTTTTATCACATTAGAAAAGTAACATTTTACTTTTCTTAATATTACGCAATATTCAGCGTTTTACGCGAATTACGCGTTTTAGACCCGTGTTTCCAGTTTTTAGCAGGGTTTTAGCACCCGATAGATCCTACCACTCATTTTATATTTTATTATGGACTATATGGACATATTTAACAATACTTTCAAGTTCCATAATTTTACGACACCCGGTTTTACGTTTTGAGGCTTAATCATTTACGATTGGCATTTCCCGGAGTCAAAACTAACCAAGTATCTTGGATAATACCAAGAAAAGTCCACACCCTTGCTCTCCAAGCTTACAAACCGACCTAGGAGGGGGGGAGTCATCCCATGTGGCTTCATCTCATGAAATTACCCCTAGATCATCTCTAAATTACAACTTGGTCACCAAGTTTTGGTAATTTCCTACTAGTTTCCTAACCTCCTCATTTGGACTATAAATACTCCCTTCCTCCCCTCATTTAAACGCCACCCTTCACCCTCCCCATCTTCTCATCCTTAGCTCATTCTCTTCCAAGTATCATGCAAGATTCAAGTACAAGTTCAAGGTTGAAACCCTAGTTTCTTTTAGATAATCAAAAATCTTCCAAACCCTAATATACTTGGTGATTTCTCTTGAGTTTGAATCCACTCAAGTCACCTAAACCTTCATCATCCATCTTTCAAGATTGCAAGAGTAGAAAGATTGCATGAAGAAGTGGGTTGAAGCAAGTCTATCAATGTCCTATCCTTACATGTTAACTTCCTTTCATCTTTGAAAGCCAAAAGTTGTAAGCCAAACCCTAACATGATTCTTGTTAAATAATCATGTTCATGTTATTTACATGTTATTCTTGCTATATTATGTCTTGTAGTTATGTCCATGATGTATAAAAGTGAGCAAAACAAGTTATTGTTATTGATTGTTACAACAAGTTACTAAAACAAGTAAACTAGTGACTTTCTTGGAAAACCACGACCAAAATGGTAAAAATATGATATTTGGTCATTACATATTACAGTAGAGGACTTAATAAGGAAACCGTAGCAACTTGAACCACCCAAAACGAGTATACGAGTCAAAAGTTATGACGATTTGAAATTACCAAAACTTTGCGGCAAAGCTGCCAAAACTTTCTGTTACAGAAACCTTAAACACGCAAAAAGAGGCCTTTCTGGTCCGTTTCATGAAAAAGTTAAAACACGAAAGTTGTCCGGAATCACGTTTTCCTTCAGGATTAAAGAAGCTCGAGCCTTGAAAACACTTTCTGAGTAAGATATTTCTAAATTTCTTAACAGCTATTTACATATATATAAGTCACTATATTATGGTTATACTTTAAAAGGAACAAGAGGTCTTATGACCTATAATCAAGACCACCACCATGGCTAGAGCCAAGGTTGTGTCTCATGACCTTGGAACAAGGACCAAAGGTCATGGCTAGGCCATGACGAAACGACCATACAAGCTTATTTAGGCGAAAACATGAAACAAGGAATTAGCGAGAACATGAACAAGCAATTTGGATCTACTTCACCTAAAAGGAAACCATGAGATATTACCAAGAGAAAATGGTCATTCAAGACATATGAAACTACCCCTAATAACAATCTTCATGTACTAATAAACTTTCCTAAGTTTATTCAAATATCGGACATGTAACTTTTCGGATCAAAACTTATATCTATATATTTTATCAACTACTACAATAGTAGGGAGCCTCATGTGAGGAGTTCATTATGTAAGCCGTCGAGATGAGTTGTGGATTTACGAGTTAAAGTGTCCTGGCTCCTCGAACGCTTACTAACATGACTTCTGAAATATGTCAGCCCGAACGGTAGTAAACGATATACAAAACATACATGTTCATGAATCTTTTCTTTCAAAGACATACAATATACATCATACCACATCATGGACTAAATGCAAGTTACATATATTGGCATGTTTATGTTTCCTTAGACATTATTCCAAACCTAAGTTACAACAATTATTCTAGGTTGCTCGTAGAAGTTCTTACGACATATCCATCATTCTCATTATACATCATCCAACTCAAGGTGAGTTCATAGCCCCATTTTCCATTACTTAATTGTTTTACAAACCCTTGGGGGGAATACATGCTATTTTTAACCGAGCACAATGTTTTTAAATTGTATGCTTGCCTGATTGTTTTATTATCACTAAGTACCAACCTTGCTAAACCGAGATTCCTTATTATGAACCATTTAATCACTAGCAATAGTGAGCGCGAATATTGTGAATAGGCCTATTGGGATTGACGAATCCCATTTGTATTGACTAAGTGCAAACAAATGCATTAATATTTGAGATTTAGGTATGTTAGCAAAGTACCTACCGGGATAAATCTGCCGATCGATATTGGTACACGTTAACGTTATGGTGTCATAAGCTTAGTGTATAATACATGTTCCGGGCGTATAATAACGTAGCCTACCTGTTTTGTTTTCCAAACATTGGTGTGAGCCTATAACTCACACTACCAACATATTGTGTTCAATCGATTTAACAAACTCTATGAATATCACTCAACCTTTGTGTTGACCTCTCAAGCATGTATTTCAGGTTCATGACGATCAAGGATGGCACGGAAGGACACGGATACTCAAGAGGGCTATAAATTTTATTATCATTCAAAACTCATTTATTATACATTGTAAACATGGAACCAATTGGGACCTCATTTGGAAATCTCTGATATTTATATAATTTGAATGATACATCTTTTAAAACGACTCAATTGGAGTTCGTTTTCTATTTATTGTGACTATTGTGCCGTCCAGTAACACCCAGTTCGAATTCCGCTGCGTCCATGAATTGGGGGTGTTACAGATTGGTACCAGAGCCATGGTTATAGAGAAACGGGTCTAATTGAGACCTAAACTATAACCGCAATTACAAGCAAAAACATTTTATAGCCTTCCGCTCTCCGTGTCTTCCATCCTCCAGACGATTATGGGCTTAGTAAGCATGTTATGATACACAAACATATTAGTATATTCATATATACCCATTTTGAGCATTTCCCCGTAAGCATTAGTATATTGATATATAAACTCGGTTTATTTTCAATCATTTTATCTAAACATATCTGCGTATGCCTATTCTAGGGCATTTCGACACAATCACATTCTCCCAACCATGTTCCTACTCCAACATTTTATATCCAAGACATTGTAACTAGTTACAATGGTCTCATTCAATTTCCAAGACACTGTATTATACAATGGTCTTAACCATTTCTCAAATGTTTTGAGTCACACAATGGCCTAACCTACCTCCCAGACATTGTGAATTGCACAATGGTCTAACCTACTCCCGAGACATTGTGTTTTGTGCAATGGTCTCTAGAATTATTCCATCACATCATCAATATCATTTCATATGATATCAAAAACCCGTCACAACCTATCGATTTATAAAAAGAAATATGAGATTTCTAAAGGACAAACAAATCCATCACCTATAAAAGCTGAAGTTCAGCTTTACATTTATCAAAGTTTTCTTCTGAAACCTTCATTGTTAAAAGTTCGTGATCCTGGCCAAGTATGTTCTATTTTAGAACTACTTAAAAACTTCCTTTCCATACGTACCTACCCTTACTATCTTCTATGCAATGGAATGTGAAAACATGGGTTACAAGTCTTGTATGGCCAGGACTTGCAATTGAAGGGTTTGACATTGCCTTTGTTTAGTGGACAGTTTTCCCGAAAGCAACAGACATATCAAAAGTATACCTAATTTAGGTATTTGAAAATTTTATCGAACCTTGGCTAAATATAGACTAGTCACCTATATTTAACCTTGGGACAGTGGAATATAGTCTGACTAACTATATTCGACTTAAAATTTCCAAATACTGAGAGTAGTTGTACTAGGGTTATGTTTAGATTGATTTCCTACATGAACACGATAAACCACCAAAATACATTAAAACAATCTAGAGACACGATAGTGTCTTACCACTCAGCAAGATCTTAACACCTTATTTGTATGATCTAAATTTCATTCTTGAAATTTTTCGTTTATGAGATAATCCGAACTACTATCTTGGGATAGTTATCAATTATTCTCTTCATCCTGTAGAAGTACTATCCTGTTTAGGTCATAAGGATACCATTCCATCATAAACTTTTAAAATCCCTTAAGATTTTTAAAGCAAACTCAACATCTATACCTAAGAGTATTAATGTTAAGCATACACTAAGCACTTTTGTTCATCAACATATCACAACATTACCTTCACAACCGTGGCAAACACAAGCTCATTAACAGATCTTGATGCACTTTTAAAGCTCAAATCATCCTTAGTTACATCACAAGCACCCTCATCAGCTTTACAAGATTGAATATTCATCTTGTACTTTTGGAACACCAGTATCATCTCGTAATACCCTACCTTGTAACTCACCGACTAAGTATGAATGTTGTGTAGGATGATTTGTAATTATTTGAATGGATTGGGATGCCTTTTCATTTAAATAAAGACATTGTAAATCACTAAACCATAAGTTTATATTTCCCTATTTACATTGTTTGGGATGCCTCTCTATGTAAATAAAGAATTATAAATAAGTGGACTTATTTGTATCCGAAATAACATAAGTATGAAGTCAATAAACACTAGGTACAACAACCGATTACCTACTAGGCTATGATTGCAATTACTATCTCAATTCCTATTAATATTCGACTGCTATATCAATTTCCTTTGATATTCGACTATTACCATACCTTTCCTACATAAAAGTAAGCCTCATGCTACACCATACACTGAAATGACAAATCAAATTACATCACCGGTAATCCCAGACTTTAGTCCTCATAAGTAACCACACCTGTTCATCGACACACGACGCAGACCCCTAGAATTCCATGTCGGAGACAGGGTTATGCTAAAGGTATCGCCTTGGAAAGGCTTGATACGATTCGGTAAACGAGGAAAACTAAACCCAAGATACATCGAACCATTCAAAATCCTAGCCAGGGTTGGCCCTGTGGCGTACAGACTTGAGCTTCCATCAGAACTCAGTAGTGTATACCCCACTTTCCATGTATCTAACCTAAAGAGATGCTTGTCAGATGAATCACTCGTGATTCCACTCGATGAAATTCAACTCAATGACGATCTTCAATTTATTGAGGAACCCGTAGAAATCATGGACCGAGAGGTCAAACAACTCAAGCAAAGCCGTATTCCAATTGTCAAAGTTCGTTGGAACTCACGACGTGGTCCTGAATACACATGGGAACGAGAGGACCAGATACGAAAGAAATACCCACATCTTTTTACCAACAAAGTTTCTACTCCCAACGCAAATTGATCTCCGGGACGGAGCTCTCATATGGGGTGGAGACTGTAACAATTCACAATTTCAGGTTAATTACTATTCCCGGAAAATTCACTATTCACTTTTACTATTCATTTCTTTCCGAAATTTTCCCGAAAGTTGATTTTTATTTGATATTCTCGAATGATAAATCATTTCCATGGCAAATTAAATGTTTGACAACCGTCAGATCATTTTCGTGAAAGTTATTAAGGAATTACATGGAATTACACGTTTTAGGGTAAAACGTCAATCAGAAATTCTACGCACAACGAAATTCAACCCCGTCAGGTGACCCCACATCGGGAAAATGTTTGACACGCTCATGATTTATTTGAGAATTAATCGTGACTGGGAAAAACATGACCGAAGACTTCCCGGCAGGTCACCCAAGCCTGTACTACTCTCGCATGAGCACGCTTAACCGTTTGGGCGATTAACCGTTAGACCACAAAACGCGTTTCTAAGACTATTTGAGTTTTCAACTTATTAGAAAAAGTCAACATATTCTTTCCCTCCCCCATTGACCAAAAATCATTCCTTGATTTTATAAGTCATTTCGTGATTTTTAGGCTTACGGTTTGATGTATAAAAGACATTTAATACCAACCGACACTAGACTGAGCCCAGTCTAGACATTATAAGTCATTTTAAATCATTTTTATCACATTAGAAAAGTAACATTTTACTTTTCTCAATATTACGCAATATTCAGCGTTTTACGCGAATTACGCGTTTTAGACCCGTGTTTCCAGTTTTTAGCAGGGTTTTAGCACCCGATAGATCCTACCACTCATTTTATATTTTATTATGGACTATATGGACATATTTAACAATACTTTCAAGTTCCATAATTTTACGACACCCGGTTTTACGTTTTGAGGCTTAATCATTTACGATTGGCATTTCCCGGAGTCAAAACTAACCAAGTATCTTGGATAATACCAAGAAAAGTCCACACCCTTGCTCTCCAAGCTTACAAACCGACCTAGGAGGGGGGGAGTCATCCCATGTGGCTTCATCTCATGAAATTACCCCTAGATCATCTCTAAATTACAACTTGGTCACCAAGTTTTGGTAATTTCCTACTAGTTTCCTAACCTCCTCATTTGGACTATAAATACTCCCTTCCTCCCCTCATTTAAACGCCACCCTTCACCCTCCCCATCTTCTCATCCTTAGCTCATTCTCTTCCAAGTATCATGCAAGATTCAAGTACAAGTTCAAGGTTGAAACCCTAGTTTCTTTTAGATAATCAAAAATCTTCCAAACCCTAATATACTTGGTGATTTCTCTTGAGTTTGAATCCACTCAAGTCACCTAAACCTTCATCATCCATCTTTCAAGATTGCAAGAGTAGAAAGATTGCATGAAGAAGTGGGTTGAAGCAAGTCTATCAATGTCCTATCCTTACATGTTAACTTCCTTTCATCTTTGAAAGCCAAAAGTTGTAAGCCAAACCCTAACATGATTCTTGTTAAATAATCATGTTCATGTTATTTACATGTTATTCTTGCTATATTATGTCTTGTATTTATGTCCATGATGTATAAAAGTGAGCAAAACAAGTTATTGTTATTGATTGTTACAACAAGTTACTAAAACAAGTAAACTAGTGACTTTCTTGGAAAACCACGACCAAAATGGTAAAAATATGATATTTGGTCATTACATATTACAGTAGAGGACTTAATAAGGAAACCGTAGCAACTTGAACCACCCAAAACGAGTATACGAGTCAAAAGTTATGACGATTTGAAATTACCAAAACTTTGCGGCAAAGCTGCCAAAACTTTCTGTTACAGAAACCATAAACACGCAAAAAGAGGCCTTTCTGGTCCGTTTCATGAAAAAGTTAAAACACGAAAGTTGTCCGGAATCACGTTTTCCTTCAGGAATAAAGAAGCTCGAGCCTTGAAAACACTTTCTGAGTAAGATATTTCTAAATTTCTTAACAGCTATTTACATATATATAAGTCACTATATTATGGTTATACTTTAAAAGGAACAAGAGGTCTTATGACCTATAATCAAGACCACCACCATGGCTAGAGCCAAGGTTGTGTCTCATGACCTTGGAACAAGGACCAAAGGTCATGGCTAGGCCATGACGAAACGACCATACAAGCTTATTTAGGCGAAAACATGAAACAAGGAATTAGCGAGAACATGAACAAGCAATTTGGATCTACTTCACCTAAAAGGAAACCATGAGATATTACCAAGAGAAAATGGTCATTCAAGACATATGAAACTACCCCTAATAACAATCTTCATGTACTAATAAACTTTCCTAAGTTTATTCAAATATCGGACATGTAACTTTTCGGATCAAAACTTATATCTATATATTTTATCAACTACTACAATAGTAGGGAGCCTCATGTGAGGAGTTCATTATGTAAGCCGTCGAGATGAGTTGTGGATTTACGAGTTAAAGTGTCCTGGCTCCTCGAACGCTTACTAACATGACTTCTGAAATATGTCAGCCCGAACGGTAGTAAACGATATACAAAACATACATGTTCATGAATCTTTTCTTTCAAAGACATACAATATACATCATACCACATCATGGACTAAATGCAAGTTACATATATTGGCATGTTTATGTTTCCTTAGACATTATTCCAAACCTAAGTTACAACAATTATTCTAGGTTGCTCGTAGAAGTTCTTACGACATATCCATCATTCTCATTATACATCATCCAACTCAAGGTGAGTTCATAGCCCCATTTTCCATTACTTAATTGTTTTACAAACCCTTGCGGGGAATACATGTTATTTTTAACCGAGCACAATGTTTTTAAATTGTATGCTTGCCTGATTGTTTTATTATCACTAAGTACCAACCTTGCTAAACCGAGATTCCTTATTATGAACCATTTAATCACTAGCAATAGTGAGCGCGAATATTGTGAATAGGCCTATTGGGATTGACGAATCCCATTTGTATTGACTAAGTGCAAACAAATGCATTAATATTTGAGATTTAGGTATGTTAGCAAAGTACCTACCGGGATAAATCTGCCGATCGATATTGGTACACGTTAACGTTATGGTGTCATAAGCTTAGTGTATAATACATGTTCCGGGCGTATAATAACGTAGCCTACCTGTTTTGTTTTCCAAACATTGGTGTGAGCCTATAACTCACACTACCAACATATTGTGTTCAATCGATTTAACAAACTCTATGAATATCACTCAACCTTTGTGTTGACCTCTCAAGCATGTATTTCAGGTTCATGACGATCAAGGATGGCACGGAAGGACACGGATACTCAAGAGGGCTATAAATTTTATTATCATTCAAAACTCATTTATTATACATTGTAAACATGGAACCAATTGGGACCTCATTTGGAAATCTCTGATATTTATATAATTTGAATGATACATCTTTTAAAACGACTCAATTGGAGTTCGTTTTCTATTTATTGTGACTATTGTGCCGTCCAGTAACACCCAGTTCGAATTCCGCTGCGTCCATGAATTGGGGGTGTTACAGCATGAGTGTCATCTATATGAAAGCGACGAGCTACGAGCCAAAGTTGGCCACGCTCCTTACGTAACTTAGCAATGTATGCTGGAGCCTTCGGTCGGTCAAGGTAAGAGTCTATTGGTTTACATACTTTTTGTTTACAACTTGCATTCTAGCTAACTTGGGTTTCTGCTTATTACACATCTAATTGACCACCTTGGCCTTTCCAGCCCAATAAAAAATAAAGCAAATGACACATTACTTATAATTCAAGCTACCCACAAAATATTTTATAGTCATAGTACATTTGTGGTGAAAAAAATATAAATTATGCGTTTTTTTTTTTTTTTTTTTTTTTTTTTTTTTAATTGTAAATTTGCCTATAGGCATACCCATTGATGACCGACTACTTAAAATCAAGGCTACACAAATAGGCAGGCAATGCCAACGAGTATAATAGAGATGAGTTGTGCATTGAGTTAGTGACGTCTTCTAATAATCCTGATGGAGTTACTATGCAATATTTAGTTAAAGGAGATGATGGGATTTTGGTTTATGATGTTGCAGCCGCAATATACATCGGTTGTATTACCAGTAGGCAACTATGATGTTGAAAAGCTTATGCTTTATATACCTGTTAATGTTTCTTGTCAAGTTCTTAGTAGTTAGCCTATTGAATGGGGAGATACAGGCAAGTCCTAACTAACTTATTAAAAATGGTTACTCATAATGTATAATTATAGACGATTCATCACGTACTGTTGTAATCTTAATAATTTCATGGCTGTCAATTTTTAGGTATATTTGAACACTTTCCCAATTGTTGAAAACTGAAAAGCTTATGCCCAGTGGCGGAGCTAGAAAAAATTTCTTGGGAGGGCCAAAACAATTTTTTTTTTTCGGAAGAACATTAGATGGGAGGGCCGAGATAGAAAAAATCAAATTTTAACATATGACATCGCGAAAAAATACACTAACGGGCTTAGGCATAGGGGGCCGGGACCCTTCCCGGTCTCTTAATAGCTCCGCCCTTGCTTATGCCTTAAGCGCACTCTTTACTTGAATGATTACATGGTTAAAGTAATGGAATCCCCCCCCCCCCCCCCCCCAACATATTTAGTTTCCTGAAGGTTTAATTTTGGTGTTTTCGTTTGTTAATCCATTGTTGGTTTTTATGTAGCGCCATCGAGTAACTTTAATCCCAAGAATTTAGATGGGAGCTTGATGAGAAGAGACTTTTTAGGACAGATTATATGTTTAGTTCAACTATGCGCACAACTGTTTGAAAAAATGACTACTACAAAAAAATTACTGCATGATCTTGATGATAAGAAGGCCATCGTATGAAAACTTTGTTGGTAATGTATCCAAAACATTAAAAACATCAGGTTATCGGGTGACATCTTTGCATGATGGAAAGTCGCAAGAGCAATGACATTTTAGTCTTAATGCTTTGAGGACTAAAATACAAATGTGGCCCGTGTATTATTTAATGCTAATCTTGTATGACTTGGTATTGATATATAAAATGTCGCCCATGTTATAAACTATGATATGCCTGGGAATATTGAAAATTATACTCTTTGTATATGATGTATGTTCTATTATCTTGAGCAAATGCTTATACATATCAACAGTCCTATGCCTCCGTAACCTTCTAGACATGAGGCTTCCAAGTTTAAGCCTGGATCAATTCGTGATATGCCACCCTAACGACACATTTAGAAAAATATCATTGCATGATATTTTGCTTGAAATTTATAAGATAATTCTTAATCCAAAATCATTATTTGAAAACAGTAAATAAATAAAAACATATATATTTAAGAGTTCAGATTTTTAATAGAGCAAGTAAAACCATTTATGATACGATAAATTTAATAGGTATTTTGCTCTTAGTATGTTATGTAACATGTTGATTTAAGAAAAGAAGTATACTTGCTCTTGCTAACAGATAAATTTAATTTTGATATCCAAAAGGGTGTTTGAATGTTAGTTATACTCCGTAATAGCTAAACTTACAAAGTTACATGGTAACACAACCATTAATTTTTCAGCATAATATTAAGAAATAAATTCATCTAAACTATCGATACACAAACATAACATGCGGTAGCTAAACTTCATACATAAAGATGATCATGTTTATGAAAATACTATATATGAACTTCACAACGTACATCAAACATAATTATAAAA
Organism: Artemisia argyi; assembly: GCA_030686995.1. Lineage (NCBI taxonomy): Eukaryota > Viridiplantae > Streptophyta > Magnoliopsida > Asterales > Asteraceae > Artemisia > Artemisia argyi. The sequence continues at coordinate 155,203,370 of CM060709.1, read as the reverse complement.
TAAAAGTAAGCATCATAAAGACAAAAATAAATAAATAAAAGTAAGCTATTTGTTTTTTAATAAACAAAAATATGTTATTTAAAATTTTAGAGAAAATCCCGCGCGTGCGCGGGTATTATAACTAGTTGTATTACTAAAATAAAAAAGATGACAAAAGAAACAAGTTAAAATGGCACGTTTGGATGTCTCTTACTTGGGGTTATTATGGTTATGGCATTGGATTGGATAAATAATTTTCAAGTTGCAAATGTTGCCATGTTGGGATGCAAGGATTCACTATGCTAGATTTGAATAATAAGATAAATTATGTAATTTAGATGAAAGTTGAGAACATAAGAACTTGAAAAGGTCATGTTAAAGAAAACAATAAAAATAAAAAATAAAACTTGAAAAGGTCTTTGAAGCAATCTCAATTGACCCGATCATATAAAAACATACCCTTAAGTAGAAATGGTGTTTTTGGTTAGTCGATACGGCTTTTAGGTTTAAAAACATACCCTTAGTTATAGATCAAACAAAAGATACAAAGTTTAACGATGCAATCGATACGGCTTGTGAGTTTATAATGGAACAACTCACCACATAGAAATAGTGGTTCCATTTAGCATGCATTTTGCTCAGCTAATGTTGCTGAAAATGACGAGCTTGACGAGTTAAGTAACAAGTTTTGAAATTGAAAGGCTTTTTTGTCTTCTTTCAGTTGTACGTGTTTCCATTGTTGTGATCATATCAATATACAACCAAAAAAAAAAAAAAAATGTTAACAAGTTTTAGAGTATAGTAAAGTGGGCAAATTTTGCAAAATCCATATGAAAGTTTCAACTTTCAAGGTTGAATTAGGTTAAATAAAATGTCCCACATTTTATTTTTTTTGGTAAAAAGTCAACGACCCGGTAAATATATTACTTCAAAAAGCGTTTAAGTACAACGGATATGGGTGAATCCCATATCTCAGCCCGTTACATAGGCGAAAAACTTACATAACAAGATACTTCCTATTTTCAAAACAAGAAAACAAACCATTACTCACATGATAGTAGTGACTCTGACAAAAGATAAACTACTTCCTACGACCTTGGAGATTAAAACCATAAATGGCATTAAGAGCGTCTAATTCCCCTGGAAGATCATAAATTTGCTTCGAATAATCATCATAGTCATACTCATCTTCACGCTCATGACCACCACCAAAAAGATTTGCTGATTCGTCGAACGTGTTAAGAACCTCATCTTCATCACTATCAGAAACCACAACCTCGCTATCATAAACTACTTTTTATGTCCCACATTTTATTTAATTTCACTAGTATATTATTCATGAACCTTTAAAGCTGTTTACCATGACTAACGTACAATTGGGTTCTGACTTAGGTGCACATAAAAAGTATGGAGAAATGAAAAGTTAGCATGTGTCATGTGTGGGTTTTTCTTAGAAAAAAAAAAAAAAAAAAAAAAAAAAAAAAGTAGTTAACTTTACATATAAATTTTTTAAATTACTTATTTACTCATACTAGAAATTAATGGAGTAATTTAAGAGTGAACCATATTGTTAGAAAGTTGAAAATTCAGTGTAAAAAAAATACTATATTACCTTTAATTATCATTCAGTATTTCTAACATAACTAACTTTGATCATCATTAATATTTTTTTGATTACCATTAATATTTTTAATTTAACCTAACATATTTATATATAGTTTTTAATTTCAGTCTACAACGGAATATATATTTTTTATTTTCATTAATATTTTTCAGATAACTTACCATATTTATCTATAGTTTCTCAATTTCAGCATACAACGGAATCTATACTACAACGGAATCTATGTTACAAAGACATAATAAACATATTAGTATATTACAATTATCAATTACGAATACAAAGTCCTTTCATCTATTCAGCACCAAGCAATATTTCAGCAATTTCATCAATAAGTTTATTGACTTATTCTCACAAAAACACATAAAGTTGTTACATTTGTTCATTGATTTTTTTTTTTTTTTTTTTGAACGACAAGTTTTAACCATTTCAATATATTAACACCACAAATCTATCTCCAATGACGGACCCAGAAAAAATGGATGTGGGGGGCAAAAAAAATTTTTTTTTGAACATAACAACAAAATGCGGAAAAAAAAAATAAGATCGTAATGATAAATCGAGTATTTTTACTTATAGATGAATGATTTATAAGGTTTTAGAGCGTTGAATGTTAGATTTTAGTATGTGGGTGGGGGGCAATTTGAGTTTTGGGTGGGGGTCACTTTCGAAAAAAGGTCAAAATTTTAAAAAAATTACACTAAAATTTTAACTTTTTCGGCTAGCCATGGGGGGCACCGGCCCCCCATACTTACACTCTAAGTCCGTCCCTGTCTATCTCACATGTACTAAGCAAAACTTGAACACATAAACATTTGGTAAAGAAATTTCTCACACAATATAAAGTACTATTGAGACACAGACCCTTTGGTTATATATTGAAATATTTAATTAATCGGGTACAGGCCACGCGCGAATATCTTGCTATTCTAAAAAGAACCAAACTGGATAAAGTTTGAAATGTAGAAAATTAAACATGGTAGTTGATCGAGTTGGACATTCCATGTGATAACTGGCAGTATGAAAGAAACGTCAGAACTTGGAAAATAGAGGCAAAACGACAAGCAGTCTACTTAATTTCAACTCCTTTGAAAATCAGCCAATTTATTATATATAATCCTTATTAGCTGTTCGAAATCACTTTAGAAAATTAAAAAACGAACGTATCAAAATACTATATAAGATTTTATCATTCCCTTTTGTAATTTTCAAACATGATAGCTGTTTGAGATTTGAGATAATGTTTTAAAATTATTATAGGAATCAAATTACAGTGTGACTAAATGAGTTATTCGTATAGTTGATGTAGCCATGAAATTATTTGAAGAAAACTAATTTATTTAGTTTTTCTACAAACGGTGTAAATCGAAGTTTTATGGTCAAACGCTTTTCTTTAGAGCATCTACTTACAAAATGCTTTTTGATATAGTTTTTTACATTGCATAACTAGTTTTTTGAAAAACTTGATAAACATCAAGTCTTTTATAAAAGTCTTGGTTATTAAATGAGATTTACATTAAATGTATCAAGTCTTAGAGGCTTGGCAGTGCATGCAGGGAGGCACTGTGAGGGGTGGCTCTCGTGCGGGAACACCGACGCCGATGCTCTCTCACCGCACGGCAAGGTACAAATGCGGGGAGTTTTACCGTTTGAAAATGGAAGAAAAACTATACGTTGGGCTTTAATTATTTGACAGTTGGAGATTAAAAGAAGTGAGTAAAGGGTGAGGGGTGTGATGCCAACAAAAACTGAGTGAGTGAAGAAGAAAGTGGGAGAGTGATGTGGCATAAGGGGATTGGGTGTAAGTGAGTGAAGGGATTTGAGGTGAGGGGTGCACTGACAACCCTTTAAAGACTTGATGCATGGTAGATATTCTTGTATTACGTGACAACATTATTGGCATCATAAATTGCAACACAGCTGTGGTACATGTAATGCGACCGTTAAAAAAGTCTCAGTGGTATTTGTTCGCAACGGCGTGACTGGCGAAAATAAACATGTAATCAATGGTGCCAATTTGGTCCCACACTTTAATGGGTCATGCATGTATGAAAAAGAAAACAATAATCATGAACTAGTCACAAATCATAATATACAAAAGTATTTAGTCATGACTAGGGGTGGAAATGAGCCGAGCCGCTCGTGAAAAGCTCGGGATCGGATCGGTAAAAAGCTCGAACGAGCCGAGCCTAAACGAGCTCGAGCCCGAGCTCGAACCTAAGTTGCAGCTCGTTTATTAATCGAGCTCGAGCTCGAGCTTTACATAAAAAGCTCGTTTGGGCTCGCGAGCCTAAACGAGCCTAAACAAAAATATGATATTTTAACTTATATACGAATCGAGCTCGAGCTTATTAACGAGCTCAATAAAGATATATTACGAGCCGAGCTCAAGCTCGAGCCAAGCTTTAACTTTTCATGACCAAATCGAATAAACGAGCCGAGCTCGAGCCGAGCCCGAGCCTATATAATATTCCACGAGCCGAGCTCGAGCTTAAAGTTTAAGGCTCGAAACGAGCCGAGCTCGAGCTCGAGCCTTTTAAAACTTAAACGAGCCGAGCTCGAGCTCTGGCAGGCTCGGGCTCGGCTCGGCTCGTTTCCACCCCTAGTCATGACTCATGACTCATGAAATTCCCTGTTTAATTCTTTATTTGAGAGATTATCGAATCCCGAAAGGTTGTCTTAGTGATCTACAATTACAATTATTTTAGTGAGTTTTTGTTACATACTAAGGGACAAATCCTCACTATCCATCTAATTTGATCTAATGATGGGGATTAACCTAAAATTTAATAAGACAACTTAAGTCCATGTTTTTTTTCTTGCCTTTTTGTCTCTCTTATTTTTTTTTTTTTTCTTTTTATGTCTTTTATTTATTCCTATTCACGTTTCTTTTCTTTCTTTTTTTTCTTTCCTTTTCTATCCATGTTTTTATTTTTATTTTTAACGCTTTTTTTTTAATTCACTTATTTTTTTAATCACGTTGTTTTTAAATTCATGTTTTTTATTTTAATTCACGTCTTTTTCACTTTCTTACTTTTTTATTCGTTTTCATACGTTTTCATCAATTTTCATCCGTTTTTGTCCGTTTTCTTACGTTTTCGTCTATTTTCTTACGATTTCATACCTTTTCGTCCATTTTCATACGTTTTCATCTATTTTATTACGTTTTCGCTCGTTTTTATACGTTTTCATCTGTATTCTTAAGTTTTTTTTTTCTTTTTCTTTTTTTTTGGGTAATCATCTGTTTTTATACGTTTTCATCTGTTTTCTTAAGTTTTCGCCCGTTTTCATACGGTTTCGCCTGTATTCACTATTCATACGTTTTAGTCTGTTTCTTACTTTTTCGTCAATTTTCTTACGTTTTCGCCCGTTTTCATACATACTTGTCCATTTTCTAACTTTTTCGTCCGTTTTTATATGTTTTCATATGTTTATGTCCATTTTCATACGTTTTCGTTCGTTTTCTTATGTTTTTGTCTGTTTTCGTCCGTTTTTATACATTCCGTCCGATTTTATACGTTTTCGTACGTTTTCATACATTGTCGTTCATTTTTATACATTTTTGCCCATTTTCAGATGTTTTCGTTCATTTTTCTACATATTCGTCCGTTTTCTTATGTTTTCGTCCGCTTTCTTATATTTTCGTCTGTTTTTAAATGTTTTCGGCACTTTCAGGCATTTTCATACGTTTTTGAATATCACAAAGGATATTCTGAACATTACAAGTGATTTTCAACTAATGTTTTGTAACATGAAAATCACAAGTGATATTCTGAATATCACAAGTTATTTTCAACAAATGTTTTGTAACATGAAAATCACAAGTGATATTCTTAATATCACAAGTGATATTCAGAAAATCACAAGTAATATTCAGTATATCATAAGTGATTTCACGTTTTTTTTCACTTTCTTATGTTTTTGTCTGTATTCATATGTTTTTCTTCATTTTTGTTCATTTAATATCACAAGTGATTGATGCGTGGGAATCGCACCTTGCTTTACCTCTCGAGGGATCTCGCGAGGCTTACAACCCCCACAAGGCAGTGTACCTGATCGTTGTAGTATAGTATAGTGACAAGTACCGGAGGATTGATCGTTCAGCTTAGGAATAGTGTCGCTAGGATTAGAAAGCCTAATTAATAGTTCTAGAGGTGAGAGATGATTATTTTTGTATTTTTATATTTTTATTAAAGCAAGTAAAATCTCGGGTTTTGAAGGAGTGGGCGGAATTAGTTGCTAATCAACTAACCCAAAAACTACTTTGTAACTAATTAAACTAATGAAAATGAAATTAAACTAATTAAACTAAGGTTGTGAGCAGTATGTGGAGAAATTGTGTTTACTTAGACTTCATTACTCCCTAGATATCTTTTACATGTCAATTACTTGTTACACTTGTATGAATGACGGGTTGTATTCCTTAATACCATTCGTGGAGTGGCATACATAACTCCCCAACTCTATGAGCTCTTATCTCCTCCTACACCATGACCCAGCACAACTATAGGGATTGTAAACAGTGGCTCATGCATTAAATACAACCAATAAAGACCTAGTACGCCTCGGTTCATGTTTCTTAAGACGTTCAAGCATGTTACCATTTGGAGATCTGCCAGTTTTCTTAAGCCTAACATATAAAATCATTCATTCAAAACAAGAATAGACAAGCAATCAACACATAATCAACATCTAGGTTTCATTAGATCTAAGCAAACACAAGAGAGATCTAGCCTAGCATAGTAGAATTAAGATAAGAACAAAAGATAAACAACCAACACATAGACATATTGATTGAATTAAGAGTATACTTATCTCAATTACAATGCAAGGTCTCAAGGGTTTGGAACCCTTGAAAAACCTGTAAAAGAGGCACCAAAATCGTCTTTAGGGTTTCACCAAAACTTCTCCCTTTTTTTAATGAAAAAACTAGAAAACTATATATAGGAAAATCGTCCTGACGGCGTCAAGAGTTAAATCTGACGCCGTCAACTCGCCGCCATACACTTCCTCGGACGCCCTAGATCCAATCGTGACGGCCTATGTGACGCCGTTACCACCCACGGTAAATTAATCTTGGTCACTTTGACGCCGTCATAACTCCATCTGACGCCGTCACCAGCTACGGTAAATTATTCTTCATGTCTGACGCCGTCAAGAGCAAACCCTTGACGCCGTCACCTTGTATTTCCAGCTTGGATTTTTGGTACTTTGTCGTTTTCTTCACTTTATGCTCCAAAAACGTCCAAAATAGCCTCTTTTCCAGAATTCACTCTCCAAACACCTAAAATCACAAAATGAACGATTTAGGGCAATATTTGATCAAATAAATTCGGATTCGGGCTTAAATGACCCCCTAAAAACGGATCATTTTTCGCCTCATCAGTGATATTATGAATATCAAAAGTTATTTTCAACAAATGTTTTGTAACATGAAAATCACAAGTGATATTCAGAGAATCACAAGTGATTTTACATTTTTTTCACATTCTTACGTTTTTTTTCTGCATTAATACGTTTCTAATTATCACAATTGATATTCTTAATATCACAAGTGATACTCTGTTATATTCTAAATAGAGGAGTGCTAGACTCACTTACATTTTATAAAATTTCTCCCACACAATGAGGTGGCATGCATCTTAGCCACTCATATGAGAGCATTAATTGACCAAGTGAGAGCATTGGGTGGCTAAGATGCATTCCACCTGATTGTGTGGGAGAAATTTTGTAAAATGTGAGTGAGTCTAGCACTCCTATTCTAAATATCTCTTGTGATTTTAAGAATATCAATTGTGGTATTTAGAAACGTACCTTGTTTGTGAATATCACTTGTGATATTCTGAATATCACTGGTAATATTCTGAATATCACTTGTACTAAAAATGAGTACAACGCAAAGGGTGTGGGAAAAATTAGTTGACTTAACTAGCCAAGTAATATGACTTAAATGGTCAAGTAATTATAATACGGGTTTAACACAAGGGTGATCCTAATGCCTCTTATCATGTAGTAAATCCTACCACACGAATGTAGTCTCACTAGCGGTCTCGGGATGCATCACTAACGCAAGTTCTAGAATCTAAATGCTACCGGTACACTCATAAGCACTAATAATGAATGCTTTTCCTATCAAATCTAAAGGCGAACCTCACATTTTTGGGTGGAAAATTTTTCTGAATATACGGTTATGTGCTAGTCATACAATCTCCTATCCATGAGACGCTTGCTATGGCTAAAGTTTCACTCCTAAATGTTGTAAAAAATTTTAAATTTGGCGCTAAAATTACACTAACAAGTATTTCTCATAGTTTTATTACTCATCTTCTATCAAACAAAACAAACTCAAGCGAAAGTGCATATGTAAGGTATCATCTTTTTACCCTCCCCTTACACTTAAGATGAACATTGTCCCCAATGTTCAAGTAAAGAATGTAAAAGTAAAAAGTAAAGAGAATGAAATCAAATACTCCCCTGATTCGCTCGGTATGGATTTTAGGTTGGCCAGGTTAAATCTTCTTCCAAGAAAACGAACAATCAAAGCTTCCCTTCCAGAATATAAATCATCTTCTTGTCACAAATAACCTGTAAATCCTGACAAAAGTAGACAAGGCAACCTCGCGTAAAATCGGCGGCATCCTATATAAGTTACTAAATCCTAGAAAACAAAATAAGATATAATGCTTGTGGATTGAAGTTTGCAGATTTCCTGGAGATTATAAAACTTAATAATTCACAAAAACTATAAGACTCCGTTAGAAAAACAAAACCGGTAAAATTTCCAGATTTTTGACTCCTGACGCCGTCAAGAGCAATTGCCTGACGCCGTCAGAATGGACCTGCAGAAATCTTTATGTTAAGTTTCCGGAAAATTTCTGGAAAAACTTTGTCCTACTTCCTGGAAAATCCTGCAAAACTTCATTATGACTCAATACAAGCATTTGACTCTAACAAATACGAATATACATGTTCATTAAATATCGTGGATAATCATGATCGGTTTGTTTCTTAAAAACATATTTGGGGTTTCCCCTTACACTTATCTTTTGCAAAAATACCTTTAGGTTGGAGTTAAGACTAGGCTAAACAACATAATAAAGTATTTCACATTATAATTGAGAAACATGATCAACCAACAATAAAAATAAAACATGCATACGGAAGCAAATAACAATCAAACAATTAAAATCACACAAAACATGGGTTGCCTCCCAAGAAGCGCTTTTCTTTATTTACGAGTCTTGTAGTTAGACTCAAAGTCGTGGGTTACTACGTGATCTCATCATTGGTTCCACTACCTAGGTCATCTTCTAAACCAGTTTTGTATTCCGGACCTAGTTGCAAGCATTCTTTGTAGAAACCAAGCATCCTATTTCTAACATACTCTACTCCTCTACGTCTATCTTCATCATTCCTATAATAAGCCGCTTGCTTACGTTCCCTTTCGAAATTAGAGAGAAGGCGGTATTGCTCAATCTTGTAGGGCATTTGATAAGCAACCTCATCATTCTCTTCCTTGAATCTAACTATCCCTAACGTCGGATCATAACTCATCCTAGTGGCCTCAACAAATGGTTTCCCAAATATTATTTGACTTAGGCAAGAATCTATCACCGGACGCGTGTCTTCCACTATCATGAAATCAATCTTATAGGTGAGATTCCCTATAATCACATGTACTCCCTTAACTCTTCCTGCAAAATTACTTATCCAACTTTTACCGGGCATTATCCTAAAATTGAGTTGCTTCTTCATCACCCAATTGTAATAAGTCCTAGACATGATGTTCACGGGGGATCTAGGGTCTATGTAAGCTTTCCATACATGCATGTGTCCGATATTGCATGGGATGTTAATGTTAGAGGGGTCTCCCATTTTGATCAGGGGATCGCCAAAGATATATGTTGTCTCGGGACTATCGAATAAATACTTATGGTATTCCCGTTCTTCCTTGGTTGGCAACTTATCAAAATATTCCTCTATAGGTTCTACCTCCTCTAATTCCTCATCCTTATTAACCTCAACTTCCCTACTCTCATCCTCACTATTGGCTTCTACTCTAACTTCATCTTTGTCACTCTCCTCTATCTCCCTATCTATCGGCTTAATGGTGACAACATTGACAAAGTGGACATGTTTGGATGATGAGGGGTCCTTAGCTTGGATTCCACTATTGGTGTCCCTAGTGTCCTTCCTAGGTGTGGCTAATGTTTGGTTGTTGAGGGCTTTCAACAAGTTGTCGATCTTGTTGGTCATCTCCGTTTGTTGTTGGTTGAATTCGGTTTCAAACCTAGCTATGCGAGCTTCTTAAGATGCCATAAATTTCGACATCAATCCTTCAAGATTGTTGGTACTACCATAGTTGTTAGAATGATTGTTGTTGAAGGTACGGTTGGATGGTGGACCGTTTGATTGGTAACGATTAGGTGGGTTGGATGAATTGGGTTGATTTTGTTTCCACCTAAGGTTTGGGTGATTTTTCCATGAGGGGTTATATGAATCACCGTATGTGTGTCGGCTCGAGCTTGAAAGTGTACCACTTATCTCCCGCTTCGTCGATACGCGTGGATGCGTAGTCCGCAAAAGCTGTTCCGGGGAGTTCCACACAATCACGAGTGTCATGGGGACCACTACATAATTCGCATGAAGAAGTGATTTTGTTCACTTGGCTTGAATGCTTCGGAGCTTCGTAAGATTTCATGAGAAACTTGACTTGGTCCTCAAGTTCCATGATCCTACGGTCGGGAGTGCTTGAATTATTCGAAGGCAAAGATATTGCCTTGACCGTTTTGTTCAAATCACGGGGATCATTCCAACTTTCGTTGTCATAGAGAGCAAGATCTTCTATGAGTTCCCATGATTGTTCCGCACTAAGATCACGTAGCTTACCACCGGCCGATTGGTCAATGGTTCGCCTTGTGGGGATATCGATATGGTCATAGAAGATTTGGACTTGGAGCCACAGATCTATGCCATGATGAGGGACTTTTTGGAGTAAGTCCTTGAAACGAGTCCATGCTTCATAAAGAGATTCATTTTGACGTTGTTGGAACATCAAGATGTCATTCCTAAGCTTAGTAGTTCTCCCCGGTGGGAAAAATTGAGCAAGGAAACGAGTGGTGAGATCATCCCATGTGGTGATGGATCCCGCGGGTAAACGCTCAAGCCATTGACTAGCTTGATCCCGTAGAGAGAATTGGAATAGGCGTAAACGGGTAGTCTCTCTAGTTTCAACACCTAGGTCTATGGAATCTACGATTTTGAGGAAGTCCTTAAGGTGTTGGTTTGGATCTTCGGAACGAAGTCCATGGAATGCACATCCGCTTTGCACCAACCGGATGGTGTCGGATCGCAAGGGGGTCACATTGGCTCCGGTGAGCTCAATGGTGTTTCGGTAGCCTTGGTGGCTAGGTCGGGAATACTCTCCTAAGGTTTGGGGCCTAAGGGGTTCTAATGGTGGGTTTTGTTGTGGTGGGATGATGGGTTCAAAGATGTTACCACCTTCCATGATGTCGGATGGTAAAGAGTTACGAACAAAAGCACGAAGAAACAAGATAGACTAAAGAAGACCTAAAAAAAATAAAAATCTCACTAGAAAGGAATCTAGCAAGTAGACCTAATAAAAAGAAATCCTAACCTAGACAATAACTATTCCCCGGCAGCGGCGCCAAAAACTTGATGCGTGGGAATCGCACCTTGCTTTACCTCTCGAGGGATCTCGTGAGGCTTACAACCCCCACCAGGTAGTGTACCTGATCGTTGTAGTATAGTATAGTGACAAGTACCGGGGGATTGATCGTTCAGCTTAGGAATAGTGTCGCTAGGATTAGAAAGCCTAATTAATAGTTCTAGAGGTGAGAGATGATTATTTTTGTATTTTTATATTTTTATTAAAGCAAGTAAAATCTCGGGTTTTGAAGGAGTGGGCAGAATTAGTTGCTAATCAACTAACCCAAAAACTACTTTGTAACTAATTAAACTAATGAAAATGAAATTAAACTAATTAAACTAAGGTTGTGAGCAGTATGTGGAGAAATTGTGTTTACTTAGACTTCATTACTCCCTAGATATCTTTTACATGTCAATTACTTGTTACACTTGTATGAATGACGGGTTGTATTCCTTAATACCATTCGTGGAGTGGCATACATAACTCCCCAACTCTATAAGCTCTTATCTCCTCCTACACCATGACCCAACACAACTATAGGGATTGTAAACAGTGGCTCATGCATTAAATACAACCAATAAAGACCTAGTACGCCTCGGTTCATGTTTCTTAAGACGTTCAAGCATGTTACCATTTGGAGATCTGCCAGTTTTCTTAAGCCTAACATATAAAATCATTCATTCAAAACAAGAATAGACAAGCAATCAACACATAATCAACATCTAGGTTTCATTAGATCTAAGCAAACACAAGAGAGATCTAGCCTAGCATAGTAGAATTAAGATAAGAACAAAAGATAAACAACCAACACATAGACATATTGATTGAATTAAGAGTATACTTATCTCATGTAACAATTCGCAATTTCAGGTTAACTTTTATTCCCGAAAATTTCACTATTCACTTTTTACTATTCACTTTTACTATTCACTTTTCACTATTCATCTCAGAAATTTTTATTTCATATTCTCGTAAGTTAAACTATTTTAACGATAATCCGAGAGTTTGACGCTCGTCGGATCATTTCTGCAAAAATCACAAAGCCGTGTCCGAGATTTACTTTTAGGTTTAAACGTCCTTCTAGCATCCCGATATATCCATAAAACATTATAAACAATAGAAATATGATTTTCTATCATTTTATGACAATTCCAAAAGTTTCGGAATTTTACGTTTTCCAGTTCAGCGTTTTACGCGAATTACGCGTTTTAGACCCGTGTTTCCAGTTTTTAGCAGGGTTTTCGCACCCGATAGAACCTACCACTCATTTTATATTTTATTATGGACTATATTGACATGTTTAACCATATTTATAAGTTTCATATTTTTAGGATACCCGGTTTTACGTTTCGTGGCCTAAAAACTTACGGTTAGCAATTTACGGAGTCAAAACTAGTTACATACTTAGGATATTATCATCCAAAGACCATGACTACTCATCTAGTCACCCTTATCATGTATAAACCGACTTAGGGGGGTAGGAGTCATCATTTTGTGGCTTGATCTTGACCATTGATCTCTAGGATGTTTACAAGTGTCTAAATTAACCATGGTTACATTCTAACCCAATATATGGTTAACTATTTTTCTCATCCTATAAATAGCCAACTAATAACACATAGAAAACTTGCACCACACCTTCTTATAACCTTTAAGTCCTAAAACCTAAGGCACTTTTCTTATATTTTGTAAGAAAGTTAACTAGTTTTTGAAAGAAAACTAGTGTTTGATCTTCAATCTTGGAAATTTTCTAAGAAAAGTTGTTATAACTTTAAAGTCTCCAAAAAGACGTCGTTATAATCTTCAAATAGCTTTGGACTTCAAGAAGGCGTCGTTATAATCTTCAAATAACCTCGGTTTATCATAGGTTGCAAAGGAGGAAAGCTTGTTCAAACAAAGTCCTAGTTCTTGTCCTAGTTTCCCTTGTTCATTAAGGCCAAAAGTTGTAAGCAAACCCTAACATACTTTCTTGCTTAATTATCATTTTCATGCTCTTTGTGTTCCTTTCATGCTATATATGTTCTTGTTATTGTGTTCATGATGTTTAAAAATGGATAAAACAAGTATTGGTATACATATGTTAACTTATGACAAGTAAACAAGCAAACTAGTGATTTTTATGGAAAACCACGACCACAATAGTATAACTTTGATATTTGACACTTACTTAATGTTAAAGAGGACTTAACAAGGAAAACATAGCAATTTGAATCACCCAAAACGAGTACACGAGTCAAAAGTTATGACCATTTGAAGTTGCGACACCAAAACGCCGAAACTGCCTAAACCCTACTGTTTGCATTCTGCCAATTTGAAAGTCCCACTTCTGGTCCGATTCATCAAAAAGTTAAAACACGAAAGTTGTCCGGAACGACGTTTTCGTTCAGGAGTAAAGAAGCTCGAGCCCTGAAAACGCTTTCTGAGTGATAAATTTCTCCAAATTCTTAACAGCCCATTTTTAGACCAAAGTTACTATATAATCATTATAATTAGATGAGACCAAGAGGTCTAATGACCTAAAGCCAAGACCACAACCATGGCTAAAGCCAAGGTTGAGTCTCAAGACCATGGTAACAATGACCAAGGTCACGGCAAAGCCACGGCTAAAGACCATATAACTATTAAAGATCAAAAAGCTTATATATATGTTATCAAATACTACAATAGTAGGGAGCCTCATGTGAGGAGTTCATTGAGTAAGCCGTCGAGATGAGTTGTGGATTTACGAGTTAAAGTGTCCTGGCTCCTCGAACGTTTACTCCATGACTTCTGAATTATGTCGGCCCGAACGGTAGTAAGAGATATACAATCTATACATGTTCCATAAACCATTTATATTCAAAGACTTACACTATATACTAAAGTACTACATCATGAACATTATGCAAGACATATATTGGCAATTCGTCGTACTCTTAGACGTTACTCCAAACCTAAGTCGCAACGTTCTATTATAGGCTGCTCTTAGAGACTTTCGCGATTCGACTACCATTTTCATTACTCACTACATAGACTTAAGGTGAGTCATAGCCCCTACTCTTTTCGTATTTGTCTTAACTCTTTGGGGGAGACACATGCTCAACTACTTGTTTACTTGTACAAATACTCAAAACGTCTATACTTGACTGTGTTATACTTGATTGCTTACATACATGACTGCGTTATACTTAATTGCGTTATTCTATTTATTGACTAGTAGTTGTCTTTGGGAATTGACTCCCAGTTGTCTTTGGGAAGTGGCTCTCAGTTGTCTTTGGGAATTGACTCCCAGTTGTCTTTGATACATCCTAACATTTGCGAATGTTGGATACATCATAAAAGTGAGGTCTTCGGAGATGAAGTAGAGACTCACTTCTAATTGCTTAAATTGTCTTGATGAACTTATACATGTCTTATTCATACTATATATGTTAGCAGTGGGTTGTGAACCCACAGGTTACAAGTCTCTTATGGCGGGACTTGTAACTGAGTGGATTCACGATGCCTTTGCTGTGTGATCATTCTTTATGGCTTTTTCAACTGTTTTAAGACAAACTCTATGAACTCACCAACCATTGTGTTGACACTTTAGCATGTTTATCTCAGGTTAGTAAGGCGATAGCTAGTACGTGGAACTTAGAGTCAAGCTGCATATTCTGAAGACTTACGCTTTTATCATTTACCATTCAACATTTTGTATACATTTATGTATCATACTTTGGAATCTCATGTTTGTAACTTTGAATTCATTAATCGAATGGTAACTTTTCAAAACGTCTCATTTAGAGTTCGTTTTCTATAACTTGTACTTTGTATTATGAAGTAGCACCCCTATGACACAGTCTTCCGCTGCGGTATTTTGGGGGTGTTACAGATTGGTACCAGAGCCTTGGTTATAGAGAACTAGGTTGCATTTAGTGCCTAGACTATAACTGCTATATACGTTGGGACCTTCCTCTTTATTTGCCTTACACACAATACATACACATGTGCTTTTTGGTTAGACGTTTGCTTAGTTCCACGCTATTAGATGATGTGACTTTAGTATTATAAGGAGCCCCAGAGATTCGTCGAGTCATTAAAAACATAGAGCTCAGTAATAACTAATTAGTTAACTTGATCTTGTGACAGTTCTTGTTTGATTAGACACAAGATTTGAGTTAAATAATATTATTGCTTAGCTTTAGGTATTTGATGGCTTGATTATCTTACTATCGGCCTCAGAAGGCGGATTTTGTGTCGGAAATTCTTAAGTAGGATGTTTTAGAATCTCCTTATTTAAATGGATTGGGACGCCTCTTCAGTTAAATAAAGAAATTGTAAATCACCGAACCATAAGTTTATGAGACCTTACTTACATAAATTTGGACGCTTCTTTATTTAAGTAATGTGTTATAAATAAGTGGGCTTAATTGTAGCCGATACAACTCCTTAACCAGAACCTTAGACGAATCAGAGTGAACACCACTATTTTAGAGATCCTGGAATCCCGGATTCTCTTAGACACACTGTAAGTAGTTAACATCAACTGAACTTCGGGGCGAAGTTCTCCTTAAGGGGTAGAGACTGTAACAATTCGCAATTTCAGGTTAACTTTTATTCCCGAAAATTTCACTATTCACTTTTTACTATTCACTTTTACTATTCACTTTTCACTATTCATCTCAGAAATTTTTATTTCATATTCTCGTAAGTTAAACTATTTTAACGATAATCCGAGAGTTTGACGCTCGTCGGATCATTTCTGCAAAAATCACAAAGCCGTGTCCGAGATTTACTTTTAGGTTTAAACGTCCTTCTAGCATCCCGATATATCCATAAAACATTATAAACAATAGAAATATGATTTTCTATCATTTTATGACAATTCCAAAAGTTTCGGAATTTTACGTTTTCCAGTTCAGCGTTTTACGCGAATTACGCGTTTTAGACCCGTGTTTCCAGTTTTTAGCAGGGTTTTCGCACCCGATAGAACCTACCACTCATTTTATATTTTATTATGGACTATATTGACATGTTTAACCATATTTATAAGTTTCATATTTTTAGGATACCCGGTTTTACGTTTCGTGGCCTAAAAACTTACGGTTAGCAATTTACGGAGTCAAAACTAGTTACATACTTAGGATATTATCATCCAAAGACCATGACTACTCATCTAGTCACCCTTATCATGTATAAACCGACTTAGGGGGGTAGGAGTCATCATTTTGTGGCTTGATCTTGACCATTGATCTCTAGGATGTTTACAAGTGTCTAAATTAACCATGGTTACATTCTAACCCAATATATGGTTAACTATTTTTCTCATCCTATAAATAGCCAACTAATAACACATAGAAAACTTGCACCACACCTTCTTATAACCTTTAAGTCCTAAAACCTAAGGCACTTTTCTTATATTTTGTAAGAAAGTTAACTAGTTTTTGAAAGAAAACTAGTGTTTGATCTTCAATCTTGGAAATTTTCTAAGAAAAGTTGTTATAACTTTAAAGTCTCCAAAAAGACGTCGTTATAATCTTCAAATAGCTTTGGACTTCAAGAAGGCGTCGTTATAATCTTCAAATAACCTCGGTTTATCATAGGTTGCAAAGGAGGAAAGCTTGTTCAAACAAAGTCCTAGTTCTTGTCCTAGTTTCC
This sequence comes from Artemisia argyi, assembly GCA_030686995.1. Classification (NCBI taxonomy): domain Eukaryota; kingdom Viridiplantae; phylum Streptophyta; class Magnoliopsida; order Asterales; family Asteraceae; genus Artemisia; species Artemisia argyi. Next base: position 155,186,481 of record CM060709.1, on the reverse strand, counting down.
CTTTTTCATTAAGGCCAAAAGTTGTAAGCAAACCCTAACATACTTTCTTGCTTAATTATCATTTTCATGCTCTTTGTGTTCCTTTCATGCTATATATGTTCTTGTTATTGTGTTCATGATGTTTAAAAATGGATAAAACAAGTATTGGTATACATATGTTAACTTATGACAAGTAAACAAGCAAACTAGTGATTTTTATGGAAAACCACGACCACAATAGTATAACTTTGATATTTGACACTTACTTAATGTTAAAGAGGACTTAACAAGGAAAACATAGCAATTTGAATCACCCAAAACGAGTACACGAGTCAAAAGTTATGACCATTTGAAGTTGCGACACCAAAACGCCGAAACTGCCTAAACCCTACTGTTTGCATTCTGCCAATTTGAAAGTCCCACTTCTGGTCCGATTCATCAAAAAGTTAAAACACGAAAGTTGTCCGGAACGACGTTTTCGTTCAGGAGCAAAGAAGCTCGAGCCCTGAAAACGCTTTCTGAGTGATAAATTTCTCCAAATTCTTAACAGCCCATTTTTAGACCAAAGTTACTATATAATCATTATAATTAGATGAGACCAAGAGGTCTAATGACCTAAAGCCAAGACCACAACCATGGCTAAAGCCAAGGTTGAGTCTCAAGACCATGGTAACAATGACCAAGGTCACGGCAAAGCCACGGCTAAAGACCATATAACTATTAAAGATCAAAAAGCTTATATATATGTTATCAAATACTACAATAGTAGGGAGCCTCATGTGAGGAGTTCATTGAGTAAGCCGTCGAGATGAGTTGTGGATTTACGAGTTAAAGTGTCCTGGCTCCTCGAACGTTTACTCCATGACTTCTGAATTATGTCGGCCCGAACGGTAGTAAGAGATATACAATCTATACATGTTCCATAAACCATTTATATTCAAAGACTTACACTATATACTAAAGTACTACATCATGAACATTATGCAAGACATATATTGGCAATTCGTCGTACTCTTAGACGTTACTCCAAACCTAAGTCGCAACGTTCTATTATAGGCTGCTCTTAGAGACTTTCGCGATTCGACTACCATTTTCATTACTCACTACATAGACTTAAGGTGAGTCATAGCCCCTACTCTTTTCGTATTTGTCTTAACTCTTTGGGGGAGACACATGCTCAACTACTTGTTTACTTGTACAAATACTCAAAACGTCTATACTTGACTGTGTTATACTTGATTGCTTACATACATGACTGCGTTATACTTAATTGCGTTATTCTATTTATTGACTAGTAGTTGTCTTTGGGAATTGACTCCCAGTTGTCTTTGGGAAGTGGCTCCCAGTTGTCTTTGGGAATTGACTCCCAGTTGTCTTTGATACATCCTAACATTTGCGAATGTTGGATACATCATAAAAGTGAGGTCTTCGGAGATGAAGTAGAGACTCACTTCTAATTGCTTAAATTGTCTTGATGAACTTATACATGTCTTATTCATACTATATATGTTAGCAGTGGGTTGTGAACCCACAGGTTACAAGTCTCTTATGGCGGGACTTGTAACTGAGTGGATTCACGATGCCTTTGCTGTGTGATCATTCTTTATGGCTTTTTCAACTGTTTTAAGACAAACTCTATGAACTCACCAACCATTGTGTTGACACTTTAGCATGTTTATCTCAGGTTAGTAAGGCGATAGCTAGTACGTGGAACTTAGAGTCAAGCTGCATATTCTGAAGACTTACGCTTTTATCATTTACCATTCAACATTTTGTATACATTTATGTATCATACTTTGGAATCTCATGTTTGTAACTTTGAATTCATTAATCGAATGGTAACTTTTCAAAACGTCTCATTTAGAGTTCGTTTTCTATAACTTGTACTTTGTATTATGAAGTAGCACCCCTATGACACAGTCTTCCGCTGCGGTATTTTGGGGGTGTTACAGATTGGTACCAGAGCCTTGGTTATAGAGAACTAGGTTGCATTTAGTGCCTAGACTATAACTGCTATATACGTTGGGACCTTCCTCTTTATTTGCCTTACACACAATACATACACATGTGCTTTTTGGTTAGACGTTTGCTTAGTTCCACGCTATTAGATGATGTGACTTTAGTATTATAAGGAGCCCCAGAGATTCGTCGAGTCATTAAAAACATAGAGCTCAGTAATAACTAATTAGTTAACTTGATCTTGTGACAGTTCTTGTTTGATTAGACACAAGATTTGAGTTAAATAATATTATTGCTTAGCTTTAGGTATTTGATGGCTTGATTATCTTACTATCGGTCTCAGAAGGCGGATTTTGTGTCGGAAATTCTTAAGTAGGATGTTTTAGAATCTCCTTATTTAAATGGATTGGGACGCCTCTTCAGTTAAATAAAGAAATTGTAAATCACCGAACCATAAGTTTATGAAACCTTACTTACATAAATTTGGACGCTTCTTTATTTAAGTAATGTGTTATAAATAAGTGGGCTTAATTGTAGCCGATACAACTCCTTAACCAGAACCTTAGACGAATCAGAGTGAACACCACTATTTTAGAGATCCTGGAATCCCGGATTCTCTTAGACACACTGTAAGTAGTTAACATCAACTGAACTTCGGGGCGAAGTTCTCCTTAAGGGGTAGAGACTGTAACAATTCGCAATTTCAGGTTAACTTTTATTCCCGAAAATTTCACTATTCACTTTTTACTATTCACTTTTACTATTCACTTTTCACTATTCATCTCAGAAATTTTTATTTCATATTCTCGTAAGTTAAACTATTTTAACGATAATCCGAGAGTTTGACGCTCGTCGGATCATTTCTGCAAAAATCACAAAGCCGTGTCCGAGATTTACTTTTAGGTTTAAACGTCCTTCTAGCATCCCGATATATCCATAAAACATTATAAACAATAGAAATATGATTTTCTATCATTTTATGACAATTCCAAAAGTTTCGGAATTTTACGTTTTCCAGTTCAGCGTTTTACGCGAATTACGCGTTTTAGACCCGTGTTTCCAGTTTTTAGCAGGGTTTTCGCACCCGATAGAACCTACCACTCATTTTATATTTTATTATGGACTATATTGACATGTTTAACCATATTTATAAGTTTCATATTTTTAGGATACCCGGTTTTACGTTTCGTGGCCTAAAAACTTACGGTTAGCAATTTACGGAGTCAAAACTAGTTACATACTTAGGATATTATCATCCAAAGACCATGACTACTCATCTAGTCACCCTTATCATGTATAAACCGACTTAGGGGGGTAGGAGTCATCATTTTGTGGCTTGATCTTGACCATTGATCTCTAGGATGTTTACAAGTGTCTAAATTAACCATGGTTACATTCTAACCTAATATATGGTTAACTATTTTTCTCATCCTATAAATAGCCAACTAATAACACATAGAAAACTTGCACCACACCTTCTTATAACCTTTAAGTCCTAAAACCTAAGGCACTTTTCTTATATTTTGTAAGAAAGTTAACTAGTTTTTGAAAGAAAACTAGTGTTTGATCTTCAATCTTGGAAATTTTCTAAGAAAAGTTGTTATAACTTTAAAGTCTCCAAAAAGACGTCGTTATAATCTTCAAATAGCTTTGGACTTCAAGAAGGCGTCGTTATAATCTTCAAATAACCTCGGTTTATCATAGGTTGCAAAGGAGGAAAGCTTGTTCAAACAAAGTCCTAGTTCTTGTCCTAGTTTCCCTTTTTCATTAAGGCCAAAAGTTGTAAGCAAACCCTAACATACTTTCTTGCTTAATTATCATTTTCATGCTCTTTGTGTTCCTTTCATGCTATATATGTTCTTGTTATTGTGTTCATGATGTTTAAAAATGGATAAAACAAGTATTGGTATACATATGTTAACTTATGACAAGTAAACAAGCAAACTAGTGATTTTTATGGAAAACCACGACCACAATAGTATAACTTTGATATTTGACACTTACTTAATGTTAAAGAGGACTTAACAAGGAAAACATAGCAATTTGAATCACCCAAAACGAGTACACGAGTCAAAAGTTATGACCATTTGAAGTTGCGACACCAAAACACCGAAACTGCCTAAACCCTACTGTTTGCATTCTGCCAATTTGAAAGTCCCACTTCTGGTCCGATTCATCAAAAAGTTAAAACACGAAAGTTGTCCGGAACGACGTTTTCGTTCAGGAGCAAAGAAGCTCGAGCCCTGAAAACGCTTTCTGAGTGATAAATTTCTCCAAATTCTTAACAGCCCATTTTTAGACCAAAGTTACTATATAATCATTATAATTAGATGAGACCAAGAGGTCTAATGACCTAAAGCCAAGACCACAACCATGGCTAAAGCCAAGGTTGAGTCTCAAGACCATGGTAACAATGACCAAGGTCACGGCAAAGCCACGGCTAAAGACCATATAACTATTAAAGATCAAAAAGCTTATATATATGTTATCAAATACTACAATAGTAGGGAGCCTCATGTGAGGAGTTCATTGAGTAAGCCGTCGAGATGAGTTGTGGATTTACGAGTTAAAGTGTCCTGGCTCCTCGAACGTTTACTCCATGACTTCTGAATTATGTCGGCCCGAACGGTAGTAAGAGATATACAATCTATACATGTTCCATAAACCATTTATATTCAAAGACTTACACTATATACTAAAGTACTACATCATGAACATTATGCAAGACATATATTGGCAATTCGTCGTACTCTTAGACGTTACTCCAAACCTAAGTCGCAACGTTCTATTATAGGCTGCTCTTAGAGACTTTCGCGATTCGACTACCATTTTCATTACTCACTACATAGACTTAAGGTGAGTCATAGCCCCTACTCTTTTCGTATTTGTCTTAACTCTTTGGGGGAGACACATGCTCAACTACTTGTTTACTTGTACAAATACTCAAAACGTCTATACTTGACTGTGTTATACTTGATTGCTTACATACATGACTGCGTTATACTTAATTGCGTTATTCTATTTATTGACTAGTAGTTGTCTTTGGGAATTGACTCCCAGTTGTCTTTGGGAAGTGGCTCCCAGTTGTCTTTGGGAATTGACTCCCAGTTGTCTTTGATACATCCTAACATTTGCGAATGTTGGATACATCATAAAAGTGAGGTCTTCGGAGATGAAGTAGAGACTCACTTCTAATTGCTTAAATTGTCTTGATGAACTTATACATGTCTTATTCATACTATATATGTTAGCAGTGGGTTGTGAACACACAGGTTACAAGTCTCTTATGGCGGGACTTGTAACTGAGTGGATTCACGATGCCTTTGCTGTGTGATCATTCTTTATGGCTTTTTCAACTGTTTTAAGACAAACTCTATGAACTCACCAACCATTGTGTTGACACTTTAGCATGTTTATCTCAGGTTAGTAAGGCGATAGCTAGTACGTGGAACTTAGAGTCAAGCTGCATATTCTGAAGACTTACGCTTTTATCATTTACCATTCAACATTTTGTATACATTTATGTATCATACTTTGGAATCTCATGTTTGTAACTTTGAATTCATTAATCGAATGGTAACTTTTCAAAACGTCTCATTTAGAGTTCGTTTTCTATAACTTGTACTTTGTATTATGAAGTAGCACCCCTATGACACAGTCTTCCGCTGCGGTATTTTGGGGGTGTTACATCTCAATTACAATGCAAGGTCTCAAGGGTTTGGAACCCTTGAAAAACCTGTAAAAGAGGCACCAAAATCGTCTTTAGGGTTTCACCAAAACTTCTCCCTTTTTTTAATGAAAAAACTAGAAAACTATATATAGGAAAATCGTCCTGACGGCGTCAAGAGTTAAATCTGACGCCGTCAACTCGCCGCCATACACTTCCTCGGACGCCCTAGATCCAATCGTGACGGCCTATGTGACGCCGTTACCACCCACGGTAAATTAATCTTGGTCACTTTGACGCCGTCATAACTCCATCTGACGCCGTCACCAGCTACGGTAAATTATTCTTCATGTCTGACGCCGTCAAGAGCAAACCCTTGACGCCGTCACCTTGTATTTCCAGCTTGGATTTTTGGTACTTTGTCGTTTTCTTCACTTTATGCTCCAAAAACGTCCAAAATAGCCTCTTTTCCAGAATTCACTCTCCAAACACCTAAAATCACAAAATGAACGATTTAGGGCAATATTTGATCAAATAAATTCGGATTCGGGCTTAAATGACCCCCTAAAAACGGATCATTTTTCGCCTCATCAGTGATATTATGAATATCAAAAGTTATTTTCAACAAATGTTTTGTAACATGAAAATCACAAGTGATATTCAGAGAATCACAAGTGATTTTACATTTTTTTCACATTCTTACGTTTTTTTTCTGCATTAATACGTTTCTAATTATCACAATTGATATTCTTAATATCACAAGTGATACTCTGTTATATTCTAAATAGAGGAGTGCTAGACTCACTTACATTTTATAAAATTTCTCCCACACAATGAGGTGGCATGCATCTTAGCCACTCATGTGAGAGCATTAATTGACCAAGTGAGAGCATTGGGTGGCTAAGATGCATTCCACCTGATTGTGTGGGAGAAATTTTGTAAAATGTGAGTGAGTCTAGCACTCCTATTCTAAATATCTCTTGTGATTTTAAGAATATCAATTGTGGTATTTAGAAACGTACCTTGTTTGTGAATATCACTTGTGATATTCTGAATATCACTGGTAATATTCTGAATATCACTTGTGATTTTCTGAATATCTATCGCTTGTGATTTTTTGAATATCACAGAATATCAATTGTGATTTTAAATATCTCTGTGATATTCTAAATATCTCTTATGATTTTAAGAATATCAATTGTGCTATTTAGAAACGTACCTTGTTTGTGAATATCACTTGTGATATTCTGAATATCTATCACTTGTGATTTTTTGAATATCACAGAATATCACTTATGATATTCAGAATATAATATCACTTATGATATTCAAAATATCATTTGTGGTATTCATAATATCACTAGTGATATTCAGAAAATCACAAAATATGACATGTGATATTTAGATAATCACTTGTGATATTACAAATATCCCTTGTGATATTCAGAATATCATTGGGGGGATATTCTGAATATCACAGAATATCATTTGTGATATTCAGAAACGTATGAAAACGTCTGAGAATGGCCAAAAACATTGAAAAACGGACGAAAATGAATGAAAACGATGAAAATATAAGAAAATGGAAGAATATGTCTGAAAATGGACGAAAATATATGAAAGCGTAAAAACACGTATGAAAAAGGAAGAAAACGCATGAAAAATATGACGAAAACGAAAGAAAACGAATGAAAATGGACGAAAACGAATGAAAACGAACGAAAACGTAAGAAAACAGATGAATAAGTATGAAACAGACAAAAACGCATGAAAGCGTAAAAACACGTCTAAAAACGGATGAAAACATATGAAAAATAGACGAAAACAAAAGAAATCGGATGAAAACGTATTAAAACGTATGAAAACGAACGAAAACGTGTAGTATGAAAACGGATGAAAATGTAAAAAAGTGAAAAAAAAATAATAAAATAAAAAAACTTGAATTAAAATAAAAAAACGTGAATTAAAAAAACGTGATTTTTAAAATAAAAAAACCCAGAAAAAAAAGTGAATTAAAAAAATGTTTATTTAAAAAAAGCTTGAAAAAAGAAAAAACAAAACAACAACGTGGATAGAAAAGGAGGGACCAAGAAAAAAGAAAAAGAAGAGGAAAAAAAAAAAAAAAAAAAAAAAAGCTAACCGTGAATATAAGAAAAAAAAGACAAAAAGAAAAAAGAAAAAAAAACCACGTTAATAGGAAAAAAAAGACAAAAAAAAAAGGTAAAAAAGAAGTGAATAAAAAGAAAGAGAAAAAGACAAGAAAAAAATATGGACTTAGGTTTTCATATTAAATCTTAGGTTAATCCCCACCATTAGATCAAAATAGATGGATGGTGGGGATTTGTCCCTCAGTATGTAACAAAAACTTAGTTCACAAATGAAATTTTCTCCTATTTTATTTATTAATCCTTTTATGATATCAAATTAAGAAGATTAAAATATATCATATGAGTTTGAGGATGGTAAATAGTCAAAAACAATCACGGAAATAGCTTGATTAAGTAGCATATATTTGAGACGTACATAACCTGTAAAAATATCATCCGTTTATAAAATATAGATAATAAAATATGATGTCGAAATTTCATTTAAAACTTACTCTAAGAAAAGCTTTTACTTATTCTTAAATAAAGTTGATCAAGTGCTACATAGAGTTTTAAACATATCGCAGAAACAATAATTATGTTTTAGTTAACTTCATTAGGCTCCTTAGTATTATAAGATGATTTATTAAGATGGAACGTTAATCATAATCATTATATCATGCATGTTCTTAACCATTTTTTTTTTTTTTTTTTTAATTATTTCTTTGGCCTAGGACATTCAAGGCTTCAAGCATCCCCCCTAAACTCATGATTACATGAATCATTTATATTCATTCGTAGTAGACCAAGGTTGGAAAAAGAATAATTATGTCTCATTAGGTTTGAGGATTTTTAAGATGAGCAACTTTAAGATAGATTTTATTGAAGATCGTTCAACGCGTCAAATGACTTCAATGATTATGTGCATGTTAAAGAAGTATTGCGTTATTGGACCTTGAAAAATGACAATGTATTATTATTAGACAAAATCTCATCTTATCTATCGATGTGACTTAATATATCCAAAATATCAAACTTAAATTAATGACGATCAAACATTGTTTTCACTTTAGAAAAAAGTACGTATTAAGAGTGATATGTACAACGTATCTCGTAAAGATAGGAACTTTTTAACTCGAAGTTTGGGTTAATGTATTGGTTTCTACTCCAAGAAAAGTAGGCTGGTAAAATGGGTTTGAAGCCAAACAAAACTTGTTATGCAAACCTACGTTAGTTTATCATATGTATTCACCTTTTATACATTTGTTACTACTAGACTAGTCTTGATGACGGTCTAGCCCTGAAAAAGACATCTATCCTTTTGCAAAGTTTGTGTGTTCTATTTTAGTTCATTTTTATTACTCTTTCCGTCTCAAAATTATTGTCAGGAGACAAGAATTACAAAGTTTAATAAAAGTGAGGTCATTTTTGTTTTCAACCACTCAAAAAGAATATTCCAATATTTTTTAGTTTTTACTTAAAAGGAAAAGTGGACAGTTAATTTAAGACATCCCAAAATGGAAATGTTGACAATAATTTTGAGACGGAGGTAGTATGTTTTTTGTTATGATTGGGGTCGTCTTAGTACAGGCTTCGGATCGTATGTTTATTCTCAGAGAAAAACTGATGTGACGCTGAAATGACATAACGGTCTGATCAAGTGTTGGGTCGGTATTACTATTAGTGTACAAAACAGCAACATATTTTAAGTCAATACATGTAGTACTTCACTAAAGTTAAGAGAGTCTAAAGGATCATAAGAAAAACTAAAAAGATGTGGAGAAATTGAAAGGCATGCATTTTTTGGCCTTGAAGCAATGGGTGCAGTACTGCAGTGGCACCTATCTCCAGGAACGGAACTAGGGGTGTCCGGGGGTCCCAGGATACCCATGAATTTTTGTCTTGTAGTGTTAATTTTGTTATAAAACCTCTATTTTTTTATAAATGCACCCGGTCACAAAAAGTTATGCATGTAGTCTTGTTTGATTTCTTATAAATGCATCCGGTGACTTTGTCTTCTGGTTCCGTCCCTACTTATCTCATGCCATAAGCGGAGCTATTTGAAGACTGGAGAGTGTGGTAGCCGTCCCAGAACTTCATGTAGTACATGTAATTTCTATGTTTTTTATGCGTAAAAAAAGGACACTTTAGTTTTTGACCCTCTTATTATACAAGAATTGCATCGATGGCTCTCTCAAAATATTTGATGTAGCTCCGCCACTTCCTCATGCCAAACCAGCATGTCACCGTTTTGCTTTATAATGTATTTATGATAAAGACCACATACAAACTTTCATTAAGTGACTTTACGAGATTCCACGGTGACTTAACAATACCATTACTTGTCTTTTTAGTAACTTATATTGATGTTAGCTAATAAAACGACAATGTCTTGAAAAGAGAATTGGAAGCAAATGTGTATTGAAAAATATAAAGTTTGATAAAGTTGAGAATCCATGTGTGTTTTCGGTCGTGGGGATATAAAGAAATCAACAAAGGTACAAATGCATCGAAAGGAAAAGAATACAAATAATCAATCATTTTCAAAGAGTTTGAATTTGAGCTACAAAAAGACATCATAAATTGCATATCAAGCCTGTCATCCAGATGTTCCAAGCGAACATTGTGTTTTTAATGCCAATTAGTCGTATTATTGGTAGACTTATTTTTAGAAACTAGACGAGTAACCGTGCATAACAACGGGATTTTATAGCGACAAATAGTTTATTCATAAAAAAAGTTTATAGGTTATGAATGAAAAATAATAAAAGTTTGAAAATTTGGGAATTAAACATAATGTTTTGAAACACGGTTTGACCCGGGTAGTTCAATCGGTTGAACCGTTCCGGTCGAAAAATTGATCGATTTAAACCGGGTCAACTTGCTAGGTTGGGTCGAAAACGGGTCAAATTAAACCGGTTCAGCCCGTCGGGTTTGAAGCGTCCCGGGTCAACCCGGTTTGTGATTTGTATTAATTGATTGTATTTAAATTGGTAGATATGTTTTTAATTGGTTATACAATATGAGTAAATCATTGTACTTTTAAGTAATGAGATGTTTTAATAAGAGTATTAGGGCCCGTTTGGTTTGTGCATAGGTTTAAATTGGGAGTAGGATTTTGGAAAGGTATGAAGAAAAAAAAAAAGATGTAAGAGAAAATAATATATTTTATTTATGTAAGTTGATTTTAAAAGTTAAAATTAAAAAATAAAATGGAATATATTATTTTATTGAATGAAAAGAAGAGAGATATAGACACAAGTAGTTTTATATAATATTTATTTTAAAGAGTGAAAGGAATGAATTGTGACACCTACCTTGTAAGCTTGATATCATATCTGGTGAGGCCAGTGGGCTAGTTGAATCAATTACCTCTTAACAAACAACATGTATAACTATCAATCTCATACCTTGATATTTACACCTCTCAAACAAACGGGCCCTAATTATATTTTATAATTTCCTTTAGTAAGATTTTTCAAAATTTTATATTACTTGAGTTTTCAATTTTTTACTTTTCAAGATTTATCATTTTTCCTTTATATATAATATAGATAAGATATACCATCCCTTTGACATATTGAAACATTTTATTTACCTTTTAGTATATCTTACAAAAAAGACAACATTGCAACTTTCAATAAGTGGATAGATTTGTTTAAGCAACATGCTAGGCTTAGTATTCTGATCTCAGTTTGATACTGAGTATAATAGATCGCGGAATGGACCAAATTGGACCAATCAAGGCGGACCGGATGTATTTAGGTTTGGTATTCGGTGCACCCTTTTTCTCATATTCAGTCCTCGGTTTAGCTCAGTCTGGTTTGGTCTTACGCAAAACCAGCAATTATGCTTTGTTGGACCAGACCGAATCGAGAAATCGGACAGAATTTACGAACCGGACCGACCTGGACTTGAACCGAACAGTTCGGTCCAGTCCTCGATCCGAAATTTTGGCTAAATCGGTTTTCGGATTGGTCTGATTTTGATCGGTCATGTCCAATTTTCGGACCGTGATATTGAATTCATCAAAAGCATTCAACTTATAACTTATAGATATATCAAACGTATTATAATACGCAACCCTATTACAACTTACAACTACGTCATAATAGGAGAGACCCTCAAAAACATCTATCTCTTAGATAAGTGGCTAAACTATTTATTTAAAAAACACCGCTATTGATAAACTTTTTGTCTATGAAAAACATTTTTTTTTTCTTTTTCTTTTATCTAAACTGAACTCAATGGTGCTCAATCGCCACACATCTAGATGAAAGCTGCTTTTCTATCGAAACTATATACATTTTCGTGTTTCTTATCGAGTTTGAGTTGACTTTGAAAGTTAATCTATCATTTTTCTATTGAAACTAAAAATATACTCCGTATGTATTTCGTGTTTTCTATTGTGTTGAGTTGACTTCGAATGTTAATATATTTTTCTATTGAAACTAAATATATATATATTTCGTATATCTCATTGTGATTTCGTTTACCTTGAATATTACTACGTACTTTATTTTTCTATGAGTTAATTACATAAATGGTCACTGTGGTTTTCCACTTTTCACATTTAGTCACTGAACTTTTTTTTTTGACATAAATGGTCACTGAAGTTTCAAATCGTTACAAATTCAGTCCATTTCGTTACATAAATGGTCACTGAAGTTTCAAACCACAGTGACCATTTATGTAACGAAATTGAAATCTTAATGACTGAATTTGTAACGATTTGAAACTTCAGTGATCATTTATGTCAAAAAAAAAAGTTCAGTGACTAAATGTGAAATAATTGATAAACCACATTGACCATTTATGTAATTAACTCTTTTTCTATTTATAATTTTCATGTTTCTCATTGTGATTTAGTTGACTTGGAATGTTAATATAATTTTATATTGAAACTTATTATATATTTTTCATGTTTCTCATTGTGTTTTAGTTGACTTCGAATGTTCATCTATTTAAAAAAATTAGTATTTGTATTTTAAATCTTGTGAAACCAACTTTATGAGTATTCTATTTCACCCAAATTAGTAGTTTGATTGTAACTCTCTTAACGTAACTTTCACCAATTCAGTCGTGAATATAATCAAATCACCCGCGGCCCGCCTTATTTTATGAGAAAGTAAATTTCATTAATGATGATTGATGAATAGGATCTTAAGCCCGAAGCCCCGAAATGAGCAATCTTATAAGCCCAAAAGAGGTCCAAATGAGACTATTTAGCAAATTAGCAATGGCTCACGTAAGTTAAAACACACAATAAAATGGTCCATGAAATACCTTTCTAAGAAATTTAATTTGGATTGTATTATTATCTATAGTTTGTTGAAAGTAAGTAAAAATACCTCAAAGGAAACGGGTCATATAGGTCGAAGGAGTTATATAATTTGTAAGCAGTCTAAAGCATGTCAAACGATCGTAGCCTCATCCATCGTTGGGTTAACTCGTCTCATATCAGTAGATTTATATCGTCGCCTCTAAGAATCGACGTACTTGCTGAAGGTAGCCAAAAGAGACCATTTAGCAAGGTCCCAAGGAAGTGTCCATACAAAGAGAGCGTAAGGATACCAAGTACTTTACAAGGCTTCCAAAAAAGTATTCATCCGAATATTCAATAAGATACCAATTTGGAAATTGCAGGTATAAGACCCTGTTGGGATTTATACTTGAGTTGATAAGACAAAACATGTGAAAGATGAAGGACTAAAGAAGACAAAGGATGACACTTTAATGAAAGAAAAGATTGCAGCAAATCTTTTATATTATTTATTTATTCCTTTGTAACCCTAATCCTCTATTATATAAAGAGGATATGGGGCGTATATTATTATGTGAGTCACAATGTAAAGTCCAGGAAAGCGTGTGTGTCTAGGGCGTGAGTAATGTAAACGCCTAGACTAGGGTTGGTATAAGTGTGTATCAAGATGTAGAAAACCAGTAAAGCGTGTGTGTAGAGACGTTTTATTGGAAAACGTCTAGGGTATGTTTTAGCCCCAAGGATCTTATGATTCCTGTTAGGATGAAACTGTGCTACACTTGATCACGTAGCATTGGGGCTGTTGGTGTATTGTTAGAGTAGAGATGATGACGAAGAAACCTTGTAGCAATAATAATGATGTGTTTATTTATTCCGCTGCGTATCGTGTTCTTATCATTATTATTGTTTAATCCCTAGATGAGGTCTAACAAACCTCGAGCTAAAACGATCTCAACAGACCCTGTGTTATTGAGAGGACAACTGAATTAATATCTATGCTTTACACTAATTAATATATAGTTAAATAATGATAGTAACTTAAACTAAATTATAATGAGAAAGTGAAGAATTAAATGTACCTATTGACGATCACTAATGAAAGTCAAGTTAGAGTTTCTGTAAAGATCAAGATCATCTCCAAGGCAAGTTAAAAACCATTTCCAAGACTGAAGGTTCTCTGTTTTAACCATCCCATAAGCCAAGGGATAGATACCATTGTTTGGGTCAATGCCTACAGCAGTTAAGAGTTGACCTGGAAAAGGTCCTTTCATGAAGGCTCCATCTAACCCCAAAATGTCTCTCATACCTGCTTGAAACCTTCCTTACAAGGCCCCAAACAGACATAAATCCTTTCAAACTTTCTAACCTCTGAACATTCCTCTTCTCTAGCACATTGGATCTTGACAGTTGTGTTTGGATTAGTTTGCATCAACTCCAAACAATAATTTCTCAGCATTGCCTATTGCTTTGTGTAATCACCCCTCAGTTGCTTGCTTGGTTGCTTGTGCCTTAGCCCTATATGCTTTAATTTGAGAAACTGAAACCTCATGTGTTTTTTGTAATTGATCTTGAAGAGCTCTTATAGGTATGTCTGGGTTTTTTTCAATGTGATCTACTATATCTTCAGCAAAGAACCTTGAAGTGGTATACAAGATGTCTCTTGATTGGAGACAATGGTGGTCAGCATCATCTGTTTTAGTCCTCCATGTTTCTGTGCCCTTGAGAAAGTAACTCATTAGCAACACCACTACCTTGACCCTGCTCTGGTATCCTAACTTGACTAGAATCACCAATTTCAGATGGTATGTCTTTAGCAATACAACTACCACTACCTTTACCCTGTTCTTGTATCCTAACTTGACTAGTGTCACCTGTTTGTGAGAGAATTTCATTAGCAACAACACTAATCTGAGTTTGGGATGGTATTTCAACACCAACACAACCGCTTGATTGCCCCTGTTCTTGTACTAAACCCTTTTTATTGTTAAGATCCATCCTAAGTCCCTTAATAACTCCAGTTGGTGTTTCTTTTGGTACATCTTCTTCTATTTCCTCTATAATACACCTCTTTTTCTTATTAGGTGAAATTAACAATGCATAGTAGAGATCACGGTTGGTCCTTCCATGTTCAACATACACATTCAACAACTTGTGACCTAACCTAACATACTTACACATGTTAAGGACATCTTTGTCAGAAGCTAAAGGTTGTAGCCAATTGTCCAAACACTCAGATGGTATAAGAAAGTGATAAAACATAATTGAGTGACCATCATTACCTAACTCTTCCACCATAGCATCCATTTCGTGAACAGAGAACTCATCCACATCTACTATATCAACAAAGCCCGAGTAACCACCTTCGTATGTTCTATCTGGTCTATCAGTGAACTTCCCACCATAATGAACCTTGATTGAAAACAAATCAGGTTCATTTGCTACAAAAAAATAAAAGAAAATCAAATTAGGGTTTTCCAGTCAAACCATGCAATAACAACAATTAAATTAAAACCGATTCATACCATATAGTTCGTGAACATCACAATCATCTTTTGATTGCCTTATACTCCACATTTTTGTTCCAACCATTGTAGCATTGATGAAGAAATTAGATCAAAATTATGTTATGTTTTTGTTTGTGAGATTTGTTTATGAGAGAGAAAAACTAGAGGAAAAATGATACGATGGGTATTAAATGCCTGCATATTTAGAGGCTCAATGCAAACTTGAATGTACAAAAATACCCTCACCATTTTGCACGTGTTATAAAGTTAACGTCTTGACCAAACGTCCGTTTGGTTAGAGGACTATTAGTGAAGAGGGTTTCAGAGTTGGTGGCTCGGAGTGATAAAAAAAGTTAAAGGACCAAGAGTGATAGTCAACTCAAAACACAAGGACCATCTTTGTAGTTTTACTCTTTCTTTTATCTAAACTGAACTCAATGGTGCTCAATCGCCACACACCTAGGATGAACGCTACTTTTCTATCGAAACTATATACATTTTTCGGTGTATTCTATTTTGTTGAGTTGACTTCGAATGTTAATATATTTTACTATTGAAACTAAATATATATTTTTCGTATTTCTCATTGTGATTTCGTTGACGTTGAATATTACTTTATTTTTCTATTTAAACTAAACATATATTTTTCATGTTTCTCATTGTGATTTAGTTGACTTGGAATGTTCATTTAATTTTATATTGAAACTTAATATATATTTTTCATGTTTCTCATTGTGTTTTAGTTGACTTCAAATGTTCATCTCTTTAAAAAATTAGTATTTTGTATTTTAAATCTTGTGAAACTAACTTTATGAGTATTCTATTTCACCCAACGATTTATGTTTCACCCAAAATAGTACTGTAGTTTAATGTAATTCTCTAAACGTAACTTTCACCAATTTTATGAGGAAGTATAAAATACCAAATTACCAACTGTTTTTAAAGTAAATTTCATTAATGATGATCGATGAATAGGATCTTAAGCCCGAAATGAACAATCTTATAAGCCCAAAATAGGTCCAAATGAGACTACTTAGCAAATTATCAAAGGCTTAACTGTCCGCTGAGAGGGCAAGAACTTAAAACAAACAATAAAATGTTCCATGAGATACCTCTCTAAGAAATTCAATTTGGATTGTATTATATATCTATAATTTGGCTTTCAAACAAGAGGTCAAGGGTTCAAATCTCGCTAGGTGTGTACATTTGGGGAGTGGTCAGGGAAGGGTCGGAAACGGTTTCAGGATTAACCCGATGAGGCCGCGTATATCTTAGTCAAAAGGCTCGCCCTCCCCTGGTAACCTGAACAAGAAAAATCACATCCGTTTACCCGTCTTGCATTATCTATATTTTGTTGAAAGTGTGTAAAAATAGGTCAAAGGAAAAGAGGCATATAGGTTGAAGGAGCTGTATGATTTGGAACTCAGAAACAACTGACGTGCATCACTTCTCTTTAGGAAAGTTAGCCAGTCACCGGCCGAACCAAGAGTACAAAACATCCTAAAGAGGGGCACACTAGGCTCACCATCATGCTCTGCAAGCAACCGCAAAGGTGGTAACCTGTGCATGAAAGTGGTCAAAAGCATATCAAACGATTATCGCCTCATCACTCATTTTATTATAGTTATAAAGTGTTATCAAACAGGTTAAGTTGTCTCAATATCAACCTCTAAAAACCGACATACCTATTTTTATTTTTATTTTTTGAAAGGCAACTAACTGTATTACAGTATATATACAAGCCAAATCTATCTCACATACAGGATTTGAACTCACAACCCATTTGATTGGTGAGCACATCATGACGTTACCTACTGAAGGAAGCTCAAAGAGACCATTCAGCAAATTCCCAAGAAAGTGTCCATCCAAAGGGGACATAGGCATTACGGAGCAAAAAATTACATGTCCGAATACGAACAACACACACTACTTGTTAGGAAAAGCCTACATAGACCGATCAATAAGTCCCAAATCAAGAGTCCATCGAATGGGGCAATATGTTCAAGGTATATCACTGGAATCCACCAGGTCCATAACAAACCATTGAGAAAATCCCCAAGAAAAAAGTTCTCACTGAAGAAAGCCTAAGGATATCAAGTACTGAACAGGGCCTCCATAAAAGTGTTCATCCGAACGTGCAATAAGAGCACAACGAATGGTGCTATATCTTGAACATTATATGCTCACACAGTCATCTGGGAAAATTTCAGCAACAACTCCCTTGTCGTGATCAAGCAGGAAAATAATTGTGAATGTGATCCCACGCACTGCAAGCATACAACCAAATAAAGTGGTAACTTCAAGCACGGATTAACACGTGGACAAAGATCATTTTGTTCTTTGATTGTCTCGGATACTTAAGGCTGCATGCAATAAGGAGGGTCAATCCCCTCTCCTTTTCCTGCCACGTCAGCTTTCTCTCTCCAACGATCTGCAGGCGATTCAGTGCCCCAGTAAAGGCGACCTTAATAATATTAATTAGAAAGTGGGCCTTTGTTTTTTATGTATGTATACACTCGGTCGTGGTCTCGACCGTTTTCGCTGCTTCCTATCCTCCAAATCGGTCGTGACCTACTAACCACAACAATGAGACCGAGTTCGATTTTGGTTGACCCACTCGGTCTCGGTCGTTATTGCATGCAGCCTAACAAATGACAGGGACTCTGAACAGGAAACAAAGTTATTCTCTGAAAGTCGAAGAAATAACACAAACAATATAAGAAAGAACATTCCATACATATCTTAAAGTTACAATTGATACAAGCTCTGATGAATTGAAGTACATGAATGCTACACTATCAATGAAAACAATAAGAAAGATTCACTCAACTTCATATTACACGGAGGGACACACCGACACAGTGGAATCAAACAAGAAAGATTAATTTAATAGCTCTTGAATGTTTTCCTTTGATAACATCTACTTAACACGACTGTATTCATGAAGGGACGTTGAAATGAAACAGCCATGAGATGACAAAGGCAAAAACCATACAAGCTAGCAAGAAGTTAAGGAACCGATGTCCTTGCCAGAAGTTTCGTGTGTCTGATGTGGTGGTCGTGGTCCCACCCGGTGCAGTAGCCACTGACATGGCATCATTAGCTTCGTTCCATTGTTCCATTAGTTCAGCCTCGTTTGCACCAGCAACATTTTGAGCAATTGATCCACAGATCTCACATGTTCTGGTGTTTAAGTTGTACCAAGTCAAGTTAGTATATCATACAATTAAAATAACAAGCAAAATTCAAATGTCTATCGAGAAAATTGGATTAGATTTGGATTTATCTATTTGAATCCTAGCTCAAGTAGAATTATATTTGTATATGAGCCATTAACTGCATTCATCTTTTCGGTAACTTATGGAGTTACTGAAGCTTATTAACCATCCTTCTTGTGTAATGCAAACAGAAATATACACTTGGCAAGAATAAGCTATTTGGATCATGGTCTGTCTAATTAACAAGAACTTCTATATAACTAGTGAGATACAATCTAAAACAAGATCAAGTAAAGTACAAGATGACCAAACACATGATAACAACTATTTCTTGTATAAGATGGGCTAATATGAATAACTTTGAAGTTAATCAAGATTTTGACAAAACTCATAAGAAGCAACTCCAAAGATGTAGCGACTAGATGTTTTTTTATTTATTTATTTTGGACAGAATCTATAAGATGTGCTAATATGCATAACTTAGAAGTTATACAAGACGTATAAACAAATTTTCCTGCTCACTGTCATCTCATTTTGCACTTCAACCAAATTTACTTCATGTTAACAAGAACAGAGGGACCAGTACAGAAGTACATAAAGCAAGAAAAAAAAAGGGAAAAACCAAAAGAAAAAGTTAAGTTCTGAAATTAAACAATAAAACATAAGGAAAAGAAAAGCACTTTTGAGTTGCGTCATCAGAAACAAAGATAATGAGTACAATTCAAAGATGATTGATTTTAATATGAACAAGTGCCATATAGCACCTGATGCAAAGAAATTGCGTAAAAACTTTCAAGATTTCCTTAAAAAAATGAAACCAACTATCAAACGATCGGTTGAGGTCACTTTGTCCATGAAACTGGGATGCCAACACTATGAAAGATGTCGTCTTTAAGGATAAATACAAGAATAATATGTCATATTATATGAACAAGTGTGTAATACAAAAGAGTCTTTAAGCTTTAAAAAGCTAGTGCTTATGTAGATTTGCGTCAAAACCCACTTGATGTAACAAAAGAGAAAGCGAAATGGAAAAAAAGAAAGCAAATTCCAACACGATTAAAGACGAATAAACCAATTCAAAGATTTTCATACTAAAATCACACATAGGATTACTGGTTACCGACATCTCTTTTCGCAATAAGAATCTTATCATTTCATATAACCAGCTTTTTTCTACTTTAATTCCTCAATTATTCCATCTTTTCCTTCTCTAAAGTGTTGACCCCCCATCTGTAGTATTCACTCCACATTTTAAACATTTTTCACCACTATAAGAGGCCTCGGTACCCAGCGCCAAGGCTGGTGTTTTCCGGCAAAACGCGACCGGACGGCGCGAGCTCCACACCGTGGCTAGCGTTTTCGCGTCTTGAGCCGTCACGACCAGCCCAAATGGTCCCGGAAAACGCAACGGGATGGCGCAAGCACGGTACCGAGCCTCGCGTTTTCCTTTTTTTTTTGCGTTATCCCGTTTCTTTAGTTTGTGGATCGACTTACTGATGATGGTGGGCTGGGTTTTTAGTTGCTGCCATTGTTGTGAAATTTGCCATGGTGCTTGTGAGAGATACTTTGGTTGCTGCCATTGTTGTTGTAGATGATGATGGTTGGAGAGGAGTGAATGAGATAATTCTTGTTCAAAAAAGTAGATAATTCAAGAATTAAGAATGAGGATAAGTATAGATATGTGTCACGTGTAGCTTTTTTTTTTTTTTTTTCTTTTTTTTTTTTACTGCATGGTTATACAATATTTTTGTAATAAGACAATATTTTGTATCCTTTATTTTTTGTAACGTAGTTTTTTCAATTAATGAAATTTCAATTTAGTTAAATTTGTTGGTTTGTTTAAATAAATGATAAAAAGTAAGAAAAAATAAATTATGCGGGGTCCAAAGGTGCACGACGGCACCAGAAACTGATGTTATAGGAGGGAGGGGTTTTTTGGTGTTGTGATGAATTCTAGTGTTATAGAGAAAAGTGCTGATGTGGTATCTCTTTTCACCACGGCACTAACGGGATGGCACCACGATACCTAATGCTCTAAGTCACTATTGCTTCTTACATTGCACCCGGGCTCTCTTTTTGGCTGCATACTATTTACAATTACCAACATTTAGCTTTTAATCACCTCAATAATTAAAATCGAAAATACGGTTGTTAGAGGTAAATTAGTGTTTTATTGATACAAAACAATCAACTAAATCCAACAATCTAGAACCTCAAAAGTAAAAATGACTAACAATGCAACTATATAATTCACCCAAGGTAACAAGATCTCCAACTAAGAACAAAACCCAATTCAATCAACACCATGTGAATTTAATTATCTAACAAAAATTGAATCATGAAACAAATTTCATTACTTTAACCCTTGTAACATATTAAACATCAAAGACAAAAACAATCAAATGGGTATGTTAATTAACAGATAAAAATCAAATCTTGACATGATCTAGTACTTTTAACCCTTTAAACATAAGTTTTCATCACATGAGACACAAATATGCAAATGGGTATGTAACTAAATCGATAAAAATTGAAACTTGACACCATTTTTTAGTACTTTTTCCGTAACCACAGTTTCCGACTTTTTGGCAGACTAATCCGCATTTTTAGCAACAAATTTTAATCATAATCATAAAGGCAGAAACAAGCAAATGGGTATGTTAATAAACTAATAAAAATCAAATCTTGACATGATCTAGTACTTTTAACACTTCAAACATACATTTTCATCATATAAGACACAAATAAGCAAAGGAAAATGATAAACGGGCCTAATTAAATGGATCTAAAAGGGGAACTACCGCATAAATGACTTGTAAAGTTTTGTACAGTTGCATAATTGTACAAGTCATTTATGCGGCAGGTCCCTCTTAGGTCCATTTAATTAGGTCCATGTATCAAAGCTCACAAGCAAATGAGTATGTAACCAAACTGATAAAAATTGAACCTTGACACCATTTTTAGTACTTTTTTTTTGGGTAATCATAGTTTCCGACCTTTTAGCCAACTAATCATAAAAGGCAGAAATAAGCAAATGGGTAAGCAAATAAATTACTAGATTAGTACAAAAATGGGAACACTTACTTATTGCCTTTAATTTTGAACCAAGCTTCAGCACAATGTTTATGAGCAGCAGCTAAATCATCTTTACAAGAACAACCCAACTCAATAGGAATCCCATTCTCTCCTTCATTTTCCTCATTACTCAAATCAAGACTCAAATGACATATCCTACAATCCCTTGTTTCATCTTTTGACAACAAATGTACCACCACCTTATTATTGGTCCCACTTTCTAGATCCACAACCGAATACTCCGACACAGATGAATCCCTTCCCTTTTCCGACACACCTACAATCTCGGTGCTGCTGTCTCCTTCACTCGCGTCTGAAGTGCGTGAGCTACACTCTCCAGCCTCCAAATCTTGGTGGGCTAGTTGTAGTTGAGGTAAAGTTGGCATTTTTTTTGGGTGTGTGATGGAATAGTGAAGATGAGACCATGGATATATGGGTCTTTTTTGTTTTTATTTGTTGTTGTTGTTGTGTTAATGATGATGAGGGAAATGAGAAATAAGTGGAATAATAGTAGCCATGGTTTGAGTTGGGTTGGGAAGAGAAAAAGCTTGAAAAAACTGATGAATCTATGGTAAGTATTTAATAGTACTAGCTCAGCACAGGAATAGAGAGGGGGAATTAAAGATTTTTATTTTACTTGGGATTTTGGATTTTTTTTTTTTTTTTTTTTTTTTTTTTTTTTTTTTTTTGAGATCCACTAGAGTACTAGACCAAGATTGATTCCCTCTATTTCCAAAATATTTTAGATATTTTTTTCCCAAATTTTTTAATTAAAAATTCTGTAATAAGTGTAAACGTGTGGAGTTTTTGTCGAGTAACTCGAGCTTGTTCGAGATGCGCTTTGTCAAGCTTCACGTTTTGAAATGTGTAACAAGTTTAGCTTGAGCTTATATAAGCTCGGTTTGAGAATTGTCGAGCTATCATATTGTGAGAAATCTTAAGTCATTTACTGTTGTGAACTTATTAAAAGGTTTATGAAATTTTTATCTAATGTAATTTCATTAATTTAAAATTTTTTCTTATATTATAAATCTCTTATTATTGTAAATAAAGCCTTAAGTAGTTATTAATTTGTCACATAAAAAAAAGACATTAATTTATAAACCCGTTAAAAATAGTAGTAAACATTTTCATGCCATATAGACTTGCATGATTCTTTAATATGGTACCAATGGAAGGGATGTAGCGCTCCTTGGTATTTTTCAATATTAGCTAATTTAACAAAGCACGTCAGATTATCATGTTTATTATCGCTCAAAAAAAATTTAGCTAGTTTACAAAACAAATCATTATTTTTAGGTTATAAAATTCCTTGTAAGTTATCATGTTTATTATGCTACGATACATAGAGATCACATAGACAAACTCTAAGGAACCATAAACCCACAATCTGGTTTGGGCCTAATTTATTGTCTAATACTCTCCCGTAAATCGAGCAACAAAATTACGATAACACGATAAAACTAATTATTAAAAAAAAACATTATAAAAACAAAACTAAAGATAAATATCTTGATGAAGAATCAATACTTTACTAGCACCCAGTCACAATGAGTAAAACGGATCTAAAAAAGAGTGGATTTTTTTATAAACAATCGGCTTATAGCGGTGCGTGGCGACGATTCTGGTATCATTGTTTCGTAATACTATTACGAATCGACACCCGCATATATAAGCAAAACAATAAGCTATTGTTGTTTTATGAATTCAAGCTTTTTGAGTCTATCACGAGTTGAATTTAAATCTTTTTTAGCCGAATTCAAGCTTTCTGTTAATACAAATATCGCCTAAAAACGTTATTTATATTTTACGATCTTTGCTGAGTTTTGTTAACGACAAAGTGTAAACTTTAGTTTTTAGTAAAACATAATTTTAGTTTAAAAGACTTGCATAATTAGACATTTGCTACATTTTCCATTTCATATAAAACACAACATTTTTATATTTCTTAAAATAGAAATGTCACATCACATTTATGGTAAGTTTGTCAATATATACTTAAGAAAAGATTGTGTGTTTGACTAACCATAAGTCTTCTTGCACAAGTTTGTGTTTGACTAGTTTTTATTTGATGTGACTTTGGTTGGTTTGAATGATTTATTGCAAAACCAACTGCAAGTCTGGCGGAACCCTGGGGGTACACGGGCGGAACCCATATGAGGGTTCCGCCGTATCCGCCAGACCTGCAGAAGGTCTTGCTATAAGTACCAAGCCATATGTTTCAATTTTGGCTTTATCACTCTACATTAGATTTTCACACACATACATTCATTCTATCATCTAACCCTTTAACATTTCATTTCTATGTGAAGTTTCTTTTGTAGCAAAGAAGTTCACAAGTTCATATAAAGTTACAAGTATTCAACACAACGTTGCAAGACTTGTTAGCTTAGCATCGTGTAGACTTTGTGTAGTTTACACTTCATTTGATTGTGTATTTTCAGTAGTGATCGGTTAGTATTTTAATCCTCAAAATACAAAGTGTGACGGGAGTTGTTGTACCCTTGTAAAAGAACTAACGGGAGTGGTTGTACTATTGTAAAAGAACTCGACATCTAGCTTAGTGTCGGTAAACGTGTATAAGCGACGTGTAAGGTTTTCTCCGCCGGTGAAAGGAGCTTGTTGACTAGTGAAAGAAACTCTTGAGTTGGATACTCGGGGCGTGGACGTAGGGCAAGGAAAAAGAGTCCTTGTAGCCGAACCACGATAAATACTCGTGTTGTGGTTTGATCGTTTCTTTCTTTATACTTGCATGTTATATATTGTGTTTGTGTTCATATCTTTGATTAAATGGAAAGTTTCAAAAGATAATCAAACAAGTTTAAAGTTTTTAAAGGTAAACTATTCAACCCCCTTCTAGTTTTCCACAATTGGCATCAAGAGCTACGTTATTCAAGCTTTTAAAATATATTGTGTTTTAAAACTTGAAACGATCCATAGATTTTGAAAATTACAAAGAAGGGCAATCTATGCAAAGACCACCACTTTTTGAAGCAAATGGTTTTATATATTGGAAAAACCGTTTTGAAACTTACGTGAAATCTAAAGATATAGATTTATGGTATATAATCATTGATGATGATAATATAGCTATTAATAGTAATGATGATGATTAAAAGAAATTGATTGCTAAAAATAATGAAGCTAAAATGATTCTTTACAATGCTTTGCCTAAGAAATAATATGAAAGAGTCTTTATGTGTAAAACCGTCAAAGATATTTGGCAATCTTTAATAGTCACTCATCAAGGAAACTCACAAGTTAAGGATAACAAAATTGATCTTCTTGTTCAACAATATGAACAATTTGTTATTCCCGAAGATGAGATAATTGATAGTGCATTTGCTAGGTTTAACACTATTATTACTTCACTTAAAGCACTTGATGAATCTTTTTGTAGCAAGAATTTTGTCAGGAAATTCCTTAGAGCACTCCATCCGAGGTGGAGAGCAAAATTGACGGCAATTGAAGAATCCAAGGATCTTTCAAGCATGTCACTTGACGAGCTAATTAGAAACCTCAAAGTTCATGAAATGGTAATGGAAAAAGATTCGGAAATAGTTAAAGGCAAGAAAGAAAAGGTTAAGTCCATTGCCTTGAAAGCTAGAGTCCAATCAAGTGATGATGAAGAATCTACTTCAGATAGTGATGATGAAGAATATGTTATGGCCGTTAGAGACTTCAAGAAGTTCTTTCGTAGATGAGGGAAGTTTGTAAGACAACCTAAAGATGACAAGAAAACCTTCCGAAAAGATCGTGATGATAGGAAAGGAAAGGTTGAAAGGAAATGCTATAGGTGTGGAGACACAATTCATCTCGTAGGAGAATGTCCAAAACCACCCAAAAGCAAGTCTTAACAAGCCTTTGTGGGTGGTGCTTGGAGTGACTATGAAGGAGATGACGATGAGCCAAAGAATGATGATATTGCTCTCATGGCTCATGACTCAAATGAGGTACTCTCCGACTCATCTTATTCTTCTATTGATGATGACACCTTACAAAAAGAATATAACAAACTTTGTGAATTGAGCTTAAAAATCATAAACAAAAATAAGTTTTTGAAAACTAAAAAGGAGTTTTTAGAAAATGAAGTTTATGAGTTAAAAGAAAATCTAAGAGATTAGAAAAGAGTAAAGGTATTGACACATCGTGCAAATCATGTGAAGAGCTTAAACTAGAAATTGAGAGACTTAAAATTACTCAAGATGATCTAATAAAACAAACCACAAAGTTTAAGAAGTTCGATAAGAGCATTTCTTGTGCGGATAAAATTATGAAACTTCAAAAGTCACCATTTGATAAAACAGGACTAGGTTTCATGAAACTAGAAACTTCAAAGAGCCAAACGAAACAAGAAATGAAAGCACAAGAAACTAACAAAACTGCTACAGCAGCCCATGGAACAGACGGAACCCAAATTAGGGTTCCGCCCATTGAACCCAAAGGTTCCGCAAGGTCTGCTGCAGCAGTAACATCCTCCACATCGGATCGTTCAAAATTTGTTAAAGTCACATATAAAAATGGAACAAAACCTGCCTTTAAAATTGGATTAGGACTTAGTAAAAACAAATTTAGAGCTAGAACTACTCAACCAAGACCTAAGACTCCAATTCCCAAACACCCCTTTCCAAAGAGTAACTACAACACACGACCAAACTACCAACATGTTTGGAACCAAAACACTCCTGGACATTACCAAACTCCAAATTACATGTCATGGAACCTTTATGTTCTATTTTCATACTTGGATCAAGTTAATGGTATGCTTAACCAAAATGGACCCATAAGAAATTGGGGACAAAATGTTTGAGTGTTTTTCGTAAAATTGGTGTGCCTCAAAGTATGTTTGGAACCGGATGAATGGATTAAAGATAGCGGTTGTTCAAGGCACATGACGGGTAACAAAAGCCTATTCTCAACATATCACAAGTATGATGGAGGTAATGTTACTTTTGGTAGTAAAGCTAAGAGCAAAATCATCGGAAAAGGTACAATCTCTCATGACTCCCTTTTTATAGATGATGTAGCTCATGTTGATAACTTAGGTTTTAATCTCCTTAGTATTAGTCAACTTTGCCGTAATAAGTATAATGTCCTTTTTAGTGAAAATGGAAGTAAAATACTTAAGGATGGTATAACCATAGCCAAAGGTGTTCTTAAGAACAACGTATACGTCATGAAGATGGATCAAACATCTAGAGACAAACTTTGTCTTACTTCATTAGGTGAATCTTCAACTTTGTGGCATAGACGTTTAGGACACGCTAACATGAGACTAATTCAAAACCTCTCCTCCAAAGACTTAGTTCAAAACCTACCTAAGTTGAAATATGACCAACACTTTTGTGACACTTGCAAAGTCGGTAAACAAGTCCATAGTAGCCATAAGGCTAAAAACTTGGTTTCTACATCTAGGTGTCTAGAACTTTTGCATATGGATTTATTTGGTCCGTCCGCTATACAAAGTTATGGAGGTAACTTCTATACTTTGGTCATAGTAGATGATTACTCAAGATATACTTTGACAAAATTTTTGAAAACTAAAAATGAAGCTTTTGATAAATTTGAGATTCTAAGTAAGAAAATTCAAAATCAAGTAGGGTCTAATATTGTGTCTATTAGAACGGATCACGGTCGTGAATTTGATAATGAATTTTAATTTGGAAACTTTTGTGATAAAAATGGTATTACTCATAACTTTTCGGCTCCACGTACTCCTCAATCTAATGGTGTAGTAGAACGTAAAAACCGGACTTTGCAAGAGATGAGTAGAACAATGCTTAATGAACAAAATATTCCACAAAAGTTTTGGTGTAACGCCGTTGACACATCAACGTACATTTTAAATCGAGTCCTAATTAGACCATTTTTTAATAAAACTCCTTATGAACTATATAAAGGTAAAAAGCCTACATTAGGATACTTTAGAGTGTTTGGGAGTAAATGCTTTATTCTTAACACTAAGGACTATCTCACCAAATTTGACCCAAAGTCTTATGAAGGTGTATTTCTTGGATATTCACAAAATAGTAAAGCTTACATTGTTTTAAACAAAGAAACCTTAAGAGTCGAGGAATCGTTGAACGTAACATTCGACGAGAGTCCACCTCCTTCTAAGACATCACCTTTGGTAGATGATGACCTAGTTGAAAGCCAAGCTATTGAAAACCAAGTAATCTTAGAAAACGACAAGGAATATGAACCATTAAGCAAAGAAATTGTTAATGTCAAACAATCCAAAAGTCATCCATTATATAATGTCATAGGAAAAATAAATGAGAGAACACTAAGATCTAAAGCCCAAAATGAAAGTAACAACTTTTGTTTCGTGTCAACCATTGAACCGAAAAACATTAATGAAGCAATTAAAGATGAGTCTTGGGTAATAGCAATGCAAGAAGAGTTAAACTAATTTGTTAGGAATGATGTATGGACATTAGTTCCTCAACCAAATAGTCAAACAATAATTGGAACAAAATGGGTCTTTCGTAATAAATGGATGAAAATGGAATTGTGTCTAGAAACAAAGCTAGGCTTGTAGCACAAGGATATAATCAACAAGAAGGCATTGACTACGATGAAACTTTTGCTCCGGTTGCTAGGCTCTAGTAAATTAGAATCTTACTTGCATATGCATGTGCACACAACTTTAAACTCTTTCAAATGGACGTCAAAAGTGCATTCTTAAACGGGGTCATAAATGAAGAAGTGTATGTTGCTTAACCACCGGGCTTCATCGATTTTGAAAAACCTAATCATGTTTACAAACTTAAAAAGGCTCTTTACGGACTTAAGCAATTTCCAAAAGCATGGTATGATCGACTTAAAACCTTCCTAGTTGACCATAAGTATACCATGCGTTTAGTTGATAATACTCTCTTCACTAAGAAGAAAGATTCACATATTATCATAGTCCAAATCTATGTTGACGATATTATATTCGGATCAACTTGTCAAGAGCTATGCATTGATTTCTCAAAAATCATGCATGACGAGTTTGAAATGAGTATGATGGGAGAACTCAACTTTTTCCTAAGACTCCAAATTAAACAGCTAGAAGACGGTATCTTCTTTAACCAATCTAAATATATTAAGGACATGCTTAAGAAATTTGGATACGAAGATTCAAAACTAATCAAAACTCCCATGTCCACGGAAACTAAACTCACCAAGGATGAGGAAAGTGAATCCGTAGATATCACTAAATATAGAGGTATGATTAGAAGTCTACTTTACCTAACGGCTAGTAGACCCGACATTATGTTTGGTGTTTGTCTATGTGCTCGTTTTCAAGAAGATCCTAAGACAAATCATCTCGAAGCCGTTAAAAGGATTTTTAGATACATTAAGGGCACTACACATTTAGGTTTATGGTATCCCAAAGGAACGGGAATAGACACCATAGTGTATGCCGACTCAGATCATGCCGGTGACTATGTTGATAGAAAAAGCACAAGTGGTATTTGTACTTTTATTGGACATTGTCTCACCTCATGGTTCTCTAAGAAGCAAACGACTCTCGCTATCTCAACAACGGAAGCCGAATACGTTTCGGCCGAAAAGGCATGTCAACAAGCTCTTTGGATGAAGCAAGCTCTTGTCGACTGTAGAACCTTGTAAAAATTTATTGTAATTATATTGTTAATAAAATATATAATCATTCGTTATCGTTACTAATTCCCATTTTCTCAGAAAAATTTGAAATTTTTCTTATTATATTATTTTTTCGTTATCACAAAATAATATAATTCACAAAATGACGGAATTAATCCTCGACACGTTACTCGAAACCTAAATATTTCATTTAATCTTAATTATATTTCTTAAACTTAATTGAATTTCCTAATCACACTTAATAATCCAAACGGGCCCTTAATCATTTTTCAGCCCATCCTTGTTCACTATTCACAAGCCCAAGGCCACAAGCCCAACTCCAAAATCATATTTTTTTCATTTGTTCAACTAAGATTCAAGCCTCCAAAACGCCTCGTTTATTCTCGATTCTTACACACGACACATATATATTTTTACACCATCTCGTTTACCACCTAGCCAACTATTAGTGTGTCGAATCCCAAGTTCATTGGATGACGTTTGATACGTTTTTAAGGGGCAAAGTGTTTGACGAATATTCACCTCAATCGATCCATATTAAATTCAAAACTTAACCATTTTGATTCCTGTTTGTTCCTACGTGTTCCTAATAACATTTCTAAGATGATTTCATGTTCAAATGTCAAAGATGATCAGTTATATACAAGTTGTATACGATTTAGCAAATCGTGTATATAATTATATTGGTGGTCGACATGCTCATGAATCACCAAGACAACTTCCATATTTTGTGCACTCTCATTCCATATAATAAGTATATATTTCATCCTAGAACCTAGGTTTACTGACAATGCATAGTTACTATGGTTTCCTTGAAATAATTCACACTTACGTGTGATAAATTGAGACCATATATAGAATACATGCATGCATCCGTTCCTCACAATTCTCATACACCTTCAACTATTTCTTTCTTCCTAAAAACTACTCCTAAGAGCCAGAAGTCGATTGCCATTTAGTTTGGACGCAAGGAAAGGATTTTCGGGTTGGAGTTATACGTATATCATTTGGGTTATACGTTGAACGTGATTATCCTTGTGTTTCATCCATTCACTCTCGACTCTCTACCACCTAAAGGGTGTTGTAAGTTATTTCAAGCTCAATTCCATTCAAATCACACGTTCAAATCACTTCATGCATCATACATATATTTGTACGATCATATATTACTTTACGTATTGTTTTCATGTATATATTGTCATATAGAACACAAACGTGGCTAGCCTCTATCTTGGAAGGCCTAGGAGTCACGTAGCACACATAATTCACATTAGTTTCAACGTTACATGCATCACATAAACTATTTTGAACCATGCTCCATCGTATGAAAACTTACATAAACACTTGGAAATATTTATAAGTTTTTCATATATATAAACGTTATAAACATGCTACCAAAACGCTCGTATATCATTAAATTTCACGTAACAAGAGTACCATATTTATACACGACTCAATAGACCACCTATAAAACTACCACTTTTATTTATACAACTTGTAAAAATACTCACGTTTCGACACGTAAATTGATTCATTTTGAATCGGCATTCACAAGGTTTTCAAATCCAAATTTAGTTAGAAAATTTATATTTTTCATTTGGGCTTATTTCAAGCCCAATAAGAAGTAACGATCCATAAGCCCACTGGGTGCATATGAAACGTTTTTAGAATCATGAACATAGCCTAAGGCCAGGCCCAAAACATTTTCCATGCCCTCGCCTCCAAAAATCTTAACGGGCCTTGAATTTGGTTCGTTAAGGGCCCATAAGCTAAAAAAATAAGCTTTTCATCAAATAAGCAGTTAAAATAAGCTTATTATTTACTTAAAAGCCACGGAAATTTTTAGAAAATTTTTATAATCATTTTTGTAACTTTGGACTAAAAATGTAACGCGACGACACCTAGAAGGACTAAAAGTGTAAATATTGAAAAGAAATGACTAAAATTGTAAAAACAGAAACTTAAGGGTAAAAATTGATGAAAGTTAATATTCTAAGCCTAGTATTGATTATTGGACAATTAGAGGACTATAGTTGTAACTAATTTATAAAAAGGACTAACGGTGTAACGCAAACATCGTTAGAGTAAAAATGGTAAAATTGGAAAAAGGACAAGGACTAAACATAATCTATTTAACATTCTTATTTATTTTCTATTTTCGTAAATTTATTTCGTATTGCATTTAAACTTTTATTTTTACTTATATATATTATTTAACGTAACGTTAATAATATATATAACGATATTTCAAAAGTTAATATTTTTACTTACGATTAAAAAGGTAAAACTTCGATGGATAATTTAAATAACATATTTGTCATATCATGCATATCACAAGAATTACACTGCACATTACCTATTCGTCATAACGAATAATTATTATTCGTTATTCGTTCGTATTTATCAAATAGTATTTGGTCAAATTCTCAAATAAATATATTTATCAGGTTGTGTTTTGAAGCCGTTATTATAAATTCATCCGACTTTATTTTCTTTATTTCAGTATCAATCAATGTGAGTCATAGCCTCACAATTACTTATTTTCAAACTCCGTGAGGGGGATACATGTTATAAATAGATCACAAGTAATTTTCTGTATGCTTTCTGACTTGATATATGCCTAAGTTACCTATTGCCAAAAGACCCTTGATCATGAGCCATTAATCACTGTTATGTGAACGCGAATATAATAAATAGATGTATTTAAGGTTTGACAGCCTGTCGCATTAATACTTGACGGAATGCAATTATGCATGTGGTTAGTCGTATTAGTCGTGATAATTATATTTGAGTAAAAATAGGAATTGGCAAATCACCTATTATACGAGGGCAAAATTATCATTGATTTGGTAAACACCTCCGTTTTTACGGTATTTGTTAACGTTTTGCGTGACATGAGACTTAGAGAAATATATATGCTGCAATATCAATTTTTAAACTGATTGTATTTCAAATACAATCTTACTTGTGTATCAAAATGATTACTAAATTCAAACTCTATGATATCACTCAACATTTTTGTTGACTTTTAAACATGTATCTCAGGTATTTAGCAGGTGAAGCAAGCATGGAACGGGCGGCAAAACTTCAAAACTTATCTACTTTATTTAAATAATGGTGTAAAATAAATGATGTTTGATTTAGTTTAGAACATCAAGTCTTTTATTACAATACTCTGATAGTGACCTCTTGTATTTGAAATTTTATTAATGAACTTATGTTTTAAAACGTCTCTTTCGAGTCGTTTTCTATCATTATGACTTCGATCCTCACCGTAACACCCTAATTACTATTCCGCTGTCATGTTTCGATTAGGGGGTGTTACAGATTGGCATCAGAGCCAGGTTATAGAGAACCAAATGTTTTTAAACATTGAACTATAACCACACTTTCAAATAAAATAAATTTACACCATATTATTTTTCGCCCGCCGTGCCTGCTTGCTACCATACTCAGTAAGTTAATAATTAAGTTTATGATACTTTAATCTTGGTACATTAGAATTTTACATTCTTTGATGATAATTAATTCGTATTCTGCACTATTTATGAATCATTACAGTATTATTTCAATATGAGTATATCAGACTCCGATTCTGAAATTTCCGTCGCATCTGTTACGTCACCTGTTTTTCGTTCTACCTTAGTACCTGCCGCTGTTTCCCAAGAAACAGAACCATTCGAGCAAGACGTGATTGTAACAACGCCTGAAAATCCCGATGTTTTGATTTTACCAACACATATACCATTACCACACCATGAATTTGATTCATATGCACCCGATCACCTATTCAATCTTTTTAGCCAAACTTATCCATATACTTTTCACCATAGAGAACAAATTCCTGAGAAAGATATACCCACATCCAGCTGACTCCGTATTTCCAATTCTACTCATCCACTTTCACCATCATTACCATATCCTCCTGGTTTTACTCCCCCAGCTCATATCAATGAAACTGGCGAGAGTGCTAGGATGTAAATTATCTCTACTCTTTCACCTTCTGTAGTGGTGACGCGATTGGAGCATCACAAAGAACAGATAGACTCACTTTTTCAGATGATTGATTATTCATCATTTGATCATTCGGATACTATCCACAATACCTTACATAACCTTATAGCCAATAGGATAGAGATGCAGCAGGGTTTAGCTCAGATACATTCAGATATCTCCGAGACACGCTCTTTCGCGATATCATTGCGAAGAGAGGGACAGAACCGTACTTGGGAAGCCCAGCTAGCACACCGAAGAGCAGATACATTGGAAAACCTCGTAGGAGATATGCAGATTCAACACCATACCGAGATGCAGGATCTCCGAACTCAGATTTTAGAGATGGGAGGACATGTGGACGTACCTAATCATTAGAGGCAGTTAGTATTTGTATTAGTAATAAGGCATCTAAGCCTGCCGCATGTGGCAATTAATAAAGAATCTTGTATCGTTTTGTTATGAAAACTCAACTGATCAAGTTATTAATGTTATGTTGTTGGTTGTGATATTACTATATACAAATGTTAATTTATGCTTATGGTTGTTCATGTGTATTAATAATGCATCTAACATATCGGAATAATTTTGATTGTTGTATTGAAATAAAAACTACATATGGTGCCCAATTATTGTAGAACTCATAAATATTCATTTCCCTACTTCACAAGATCCTTTAAACAAAATTATTGTATAAAATTCTAAAGCTATATTTTTGTATTATTAATAGAAAAATGGAGCATGCAAGTAGCGAAAATTCCAACCCGGAAGTGATCATGACACCTATTGAGGTTCAAAGGATGATTGCTGAGGGTATATCGGCAGCTCGTGAAGCTGATCGTTTGAATAATATCAATGGAGCAAACCGTGAAGCTAATACATCTACTCCTCGTAATTGTACTTACAAGGACTTCATGACTTGCAAGCCAACTAATTTCAAAGGAATAGAAGGAGTTACTGAAATGGCCCATTGGTTTGAGCATACTGAGACAGTCTTCAAGAGGAGTGGTTGTTCTGAAAATAGCAAAGTTACATTTGCTACAGGAACTCTTCAATGAGAAGCACTATCGTGGTGGAATACTACTGCGAATGCTATGGGTCAGGATGAAGCTTTCAAACTCTCCTAGAATGAGTTGAAGAATAAAATGCTTAAGAAGTATTGTCCCAGGACATAGATCAGAAAACTAGAGGATGAATTTCATTAGCTAGTAGTAAGGTACAATGATCTGAGGACATACGACAGAAAGTTTCTGAAGTTGTCGGTATTATGCCCAACAATAGTACCCGATGTTGAACAAGCATTGGAGAAATATGTGGAAGGACTGCCACCATCTATTGAAGGGGATGTTACCACATCGAATCGTCAGACAGTAGAAGAAGCTATGGGACTTGCCCAGAGATTG
The DNA here is from genome assembly GCA_030686995.1 of Artemisia argyi. NCBI lineage: Eukaryota > Viridiplantae > Streptophyta > Magnoliopsida > Asterales > Asteraceae > Artemisia > Artemisia argyi. Next base: position 155,151,719 of record CM060709.1, on the reverse strand, counting down.
TTGACCCGAGTGATCAAAAGAGGTTCTACCTCCGTGATCAATGTGCATAAGAGAAGTGCTGACAATCATGGAAACAACAATAGCAACAACCGCAGCTACAACAACAACTACAGTGGTAACAGAAGCTACAACAACAACAATCAAAGCAACAATCGCAACAGAGATCAACAACAGAACCGTAGTAATCATCATCAGCAACAGAATCGTCGACAAGAAGCTACCAGAGCTTATGTAGCAGTGCCTGCAGAAAGTAAAGGTTATGCCGGAACTCTACCCCCATGTAACAAGTGCAACATGCATCATACCGGATCATGTAAGGCTACTTGTGGCAACTGCAGAAGAATTGGTCATACGACAAAGGACTGTCGAGCAACTGGAGCCAACACACAACCGATAGCAGTAAAGTGCCATGGTTGTGGTGAAGTTGGACATTACAAAACTCACTGTCCGAAGAATGCCAATAATGTTGCCCGAGGAAGAGCATATGTACTCGGTGATGGAAACACGACTCAGAATTCTGATGTTGTTACGGGTATGTTCCTATTAAATCAACAAGATGCTAAGATATTATTTGATTCTGGAGCAGATAAAAGTTTTGTGTCTACTTCGTTTGCCGCAATTCTAAATATTACTCCTATAGAACTAGATACTATCTATGACATAAAATTAGCAGATGGAAATATCCTAAGTACCAATACCCTTATCAAAAATTGCACCTTAACTCTTCTAAGTAAATCTTTCCCCATCGATCTCATGACCATCCAATTGGGAAGTTTTGATGTCATCATTGGTATGGATTGGTTATCTAAACACCGTGCCAGAATAATTTGTGACGAGAAAGTCATTCAAATTCCACTCAACGGTGAAACCTTAATCATCCAAGGTGATAAACCTAAAACTTCGTTCAATATTATCTCGTACGCCAAGACGATGAAATACATAAGCAAAGGATGCCATGTATTCCAAATTCAAGTAACGGGAGGAGAAACAAAAGAAAAGAAGAAACAACTTGATGAAGTGCCAGTTGTAAAAGAATTTTCTGATGTATTTCCTGAAGACTTGCCTGGAATTCCACTAACCCGTCAAGTAGAATTTCGCATCGATTTAGTGTCTGGAGCAGCACCAGTTGCAAAAGCACCATATCGATTAGCACCTTCCGAAATGAAAGAATTATCTGAACAGTTGAAAGAACTATCAGATAAAGGATTCATTCAACCAAGCTCATCCCCTTGGGGAGCACCAATCCTATTCGTCAAAAAGAAAGATGGAACGTTCCGAATGTGTATCGATTACAGGGAGTTGAACAAACTCACGGTGAAGAATCGATATCCATTACCAAGGATCAACGATCTATTTGACCAATTACAATGATCTGGTGTTTACTCAAAAATCAATCTAAGATCAGGATATCATCAAGTAAGAGTCAGGGAAGAAGACATTCCCAAGACAGCTTTTCGAACACGGTACGAACATTATGAATTTCAAGTAATGCCATTTGGTCTTACCAATGCACCAACAATGTTCATGGATTTAATGAACCGAGTATGCAAGCCATACTTGGATAAATTCGTTATTGTGTTCATTGATGACATATTAATCTATTCGCGCAACAAATAAGAGCATGCCGAACACTTAAGGACTATTTTGGAGTTACTTAAGAGAGAAAAGTTGTACGCCAAGTTTTCCAAATGTGATTTTTGGATTTCTACCGTTCAATTTTTAGGCCATATCATCAACAACCAAGGTATCCATATAGATCCCGCGAAGATAGAAGCAGTTAAAGGTTGGACATCACCCACCACTCCAACCGAAATTCGTCAATTTTTAGGTCTCGCCGGTTACTATCGAAGATTTATAGAAGGTTTCTCAAAGATTGCAAAACCTTTGACGGAACTCACCCAGAAGAACAAGAAGTATATCTGGGAAGAGAAGCAAGAGTCAGCATTTCAACTGTTGAAACAGAAGCTTTGTGAAACACCAATATTTGCATTACCGGAAGGAAATGAGAACTTTGTTGTGTATTGTGACACATCTCATCATGGTTTAGGTGCGGTACTAATGCAAAGAGAAAAAGTCATAGCTATGCTTCACGACAGCTAAAGAAGAATGAAGAAAATTATACCACCCATGATCTAGAATTAGGAGCAGTAGTTTTTGCTCTTAAGATATGGAGACATTACCTATACGGTACAAAGTGTACGGTTTTCACCGATCACAAGAGTCTACAACATATACTGGATCAGAAGGAGCTGAACATGAGACAATGAAGATGGTTAGAATTACTCAACGACTACGACTTTGAAATTCGTTACCACCCTGGTAAAGCGAATGTAGTAGCCGATGCGTTGAGCAGAAAAGACAGAATTAAACCTTTTAGAGTTCGATCTGTAGGAATGACAATTCATTCGCCACTTCCAGCTCAAATCATCAAAGCTCAAATAGAAGCTCTACAAGAAGAAAATCGGCAATATGAGAAAATTGACAGAAGGTCAAACCCTGAAGATCAGTTTGACAGAATGCCAAATAATGAAAAAGAATTTGTGAGAAGAAATGATGGAATGTTATGTTTTAAGGAAAGATATTGGATTCCTCTCTTTGGAGGTATTCGAGACCTTATCATGCATGAATCTCATAAATCCAAATATTCTATTCATCCCGGTTCCAATAAGATGTATCAAGATCTTAAGAAGAATTATTGGTGGCCAAATATGAAAGCTAAGATCGCAGAGTATGTTGGTAAATGTTTAACATGTTCTAGAGTAAAGGCAGAGACTCAGAAACCATCAGGATTACTCGTGCAACCAGAAATTCCGGTCTGGAAATGGGAACGAATCACCATGGATTTTATTACCAAATTACCAAGGACTTTGATCGGATTAGACACAATCTGGGTTATCATCGATCGATTAACCAAGTCTGCACATTTTCTACCAATCAAGGAGACTGACGAGATGGAAACACTCGCTCAGTTGTATTTTAAGGAAATTGTGATTAGACATGGAGTTCCGATATCCATTATTTCTGATAGAGATAGCCGATTCACCTCAAGATTTTGGGAATCTCTACAGAAATCTCTTGGTACTCGGTTAGATATGAGCACCGCTTGTCATCCGCAAACTGATGGAAAAAGTGAAAGAACAATCCAAACCTTGGAAGATAGGCTCCGAGCATGTTTGATTGATTTCGGAAAAGTTTGGGATAAACACTTGCCATTAGTTGAATTCTCTTACAATAACAGCTATCATGCCAGCATAAAGGCTGCACCTTTTGAGGCACTTTACGGAAGGAAGTGCAGATTACCAGTCTGTTGGACAGAAGTTGGTGATATGCAACTCACCGGACCAGAGCTAATACATGACACTACAGAGAAGATATTCCAAATCAAGCAACGCCTGCAAGCTGCTCGTGACAGACAGAAGAGTTATGCTGATGTCAGGAGAAAGCCTATGAAATTTCAAGTAGGAGACAGAGTCATGTTGAAAGTTTCTCCCTGGAAGGGAATGATCCGTTTTGGAAGACGTGGAAAGTTAAATCTGAGGTACATTGGACCTTTCAAAATTCTGGAGAGAATTGGTTCAGTTGCTTATAAGTCAGAACTTATGGAAGAACTCAGTAGGGTACATCCTACGTTTCATGTATCACAACTCAAGAAATGTTTGTCTGACGAAACTCTCGTCATTCCACTAAAGGAGATTAGATTGGATGACAAACTAGTGTTCACAGAAGAGCCTGTAGAAATAATGGATAGAGAAATAAAACAACTCAAACAGAATCGTATCCCCATTATAAAGGTTAGATGGGACTCAAAGCGAGGACCAACTTACACATGGGAAAGAGAAGATAGATTCCGTGAGAAATATCCACATTTATTTTCATAGAACACACTTGTTAGATTTCTTAAAATTGAATTTTGGGACAAAATTCAGAATGACAAGTGGGTACTGTAGAACCTTGTAAAAATTTCTTGTAATTATATCGTTAATAAAATATATAATCTTTCGTTATCGTTACTAATTCCCATTTTCTCAGAAAAATTTGAAATTTTTCTTATTATATTATTTTGTCATTATCACAAAATAATATAATTCACGAAATGACGGAATTAATCCTCGACACGTTACTCGAAACCTAAATATTTCATTTAATCTTAATTATATTTCTTAAACTTAATTAAATTTCCTAATCACACTTAATAATCCAAACGGGCCCTTAATCATTTTTCAGCCCATCCTTGTTCACTATTCACAGGCCCAAGGCCACAAGCCCAACTCCAAAATCATATTTTTTTCATTTGTTCGACTAAGATTCAAGCCTCTAAAATGCCTCGTTTATTCTCGATTCTTACACACGACACATATATATTTTACACCATCTCGTTTACCACTTAGCCAACTATTAGTGTGTCAAATCCCAAGTTCATTGGACTACGTTTGATACGTTTTTAAGGGGCAAAGTGTTTGACGAATATTCACCTTAATCGATCCATATTAAATTCAAAACTTAACCGTTTTGATTCCCATTTATTCCTACGTGTTCCTAATAACATTTCTAAGATGATTTCATGTTCAAATGTCAAAGACGATCAGTTATATACAAGTTGTATACGATTTAGCAAATCGTGTATATAATTATATTGGTGGTCGACATGCTCATGAATCACCAAGACAACTTCCCATATTTTGTGCACTCTCATTCCATATAATAAGTATATATTTCATCCTAGAACCTAGGTTTACTGACAATGCATAGTTACTATGGTTTCCTTGAAATAATTCACACTTACGTGTGATAAATTGAGACCATATATAGAATACATGCATGCATCCGTTCCTCACAATTCTCATACACCTTCAACTATTTCTTTCTTCCTAAAAACTACTCCCACGAGCCAGAAGTCGATTGCCATTTAGTTTGGACGCAAGAAAAGGATTTTCAGGTTGGAGTTATACGTATATCATTTGGGTTATACGTTGAACGTGATTATCCTTGTGTTCCATCCATTCACTCTCGACTCTCTACCACCTAAAGGGTGTTGTAAGTTATTTCAAGCTCAATTCCATTCAAATCACACGTTAAAATCACTTCATGCATCATATATATATTTGTACGATCGTATATTACTTTACGTATTGTTTTCATGTATATATTGTCATATAGAACACAAACGTGACTAGCCTCTATCTTGGAAGGCCTAGGAGTCACGTAGCACACATAATTCACATTAGTTTCAACGTTACATGCATCACATAAAACTATTTTGAACCATGCTCCATCGTATGAAAACTTACATAAACACTTAGAAATATTTTTAAGTTTTTCATATATATAAACGTCACAAACATGCTACCAAAACGCTCGTATATCATGAAATTTCACGTAACAAGAGTACCATATTTATACACGACTCAATAGACCACCTATAAAACTACCACTTTTATTTATACAACTTGTAAAAATACTCACGTTTCGACACGTAAATTGATTCATTTTGAATCGGCATTCACAAGGTTTTCAAATCCAAATTTAGTTAGAAAATTTATATTTTTCGTTTGGGCTTATTTGAAGCCCAATAAGAAGTAACGATCCATAAGCCCACTGGCCCATATGAAACATTTTTAGAATCATGAAAATAGCCCAAGGCCAGGCCCAAAACATTTTCCATGCCCTCGCCTCCAAAAATCTTAACGGGCCTCGAATTTGGTTCGTTAAGGGCCCATAAGCTAAAAAAATAAGCTTTTCATCAAATAAGCAGTTAAAATAAGCTTATTATTTACTTAATAAGCCACGGAAATTTTTAGAAAATTTTTATAATCATTTTTGTAACTTTGGACTAAAAATGTAACGCGACGACACCTAGAAGGACTTAAAGTGTAAATACTGAAAAGAAAGGACTAAAACTGTAAAAACAGAAACTTAAGGGTAAAAATTGATGAAAGTTAATATTCTAAGCCTAGTATTGATTATTGGACAATTAGAGGACTATAGTTGTAACTTATTTATAAAAAGGACTAACGGTGTAACGCAAACATCGTTAGAGTAAAAATGGTAAAATTGGAAAAAGGACAAGGACTAAACATAATCTATTTAACATTCTTATTTATTTTCTATTTTCGTAAATTTATTTCGTATTGCATTTAAACTTTTATTTTTACTTATATATATTATTTAACGTAGCGTTAATAATATATATAACGATATTTCAAAAGTTAATATTTTTACTTACGATTAAAAAGGTAAAACTTCGATGGATAATTTAAATAACATATTTTGTCATATCATGCATATCAGAAGAATTACACTGCACATTACCTATTCGTCATAACGAATAATTATTATTCGTTATTCGTTCGTATTTACCAAATAGTATTTGGTTAAATTCTCAAATAAATCTATTTATCAGGTTGTGTTTTGAAGCCGTTATTATAAATTCGTCCGACTTTATTTTCTTCATTTCAGTATCAATCAAGGTGAGTCATAGTCTCACAATTACTTATTTTCAAACTCCGTGAGGGGGATGCATGTTATAAATAGATCACAAGTAATTTTCTGTATGCTTCCTGACTTGAAATATGCCTAAGTTACCTATTGCCAAAAGACCCTTGATCATGAGCCATTAATCACTGTTATGTGAATGCGAATATAATGAATAGATCTATTTAAGGTTTGACAGCTTTTCCCATTAATACTTGACGGAATGCCATTATGCATGTGGTTAGTCGTATTAGTCGTGATAATTATATTTGAGTAAAAATAGGAATTGGCAAATCACCTATTACACGAGGGCAAAATTATAATTGATTTGATAAACACCTCCGTTTTTACGGTATTTGTTAACGTTTTGCGTGTCATGAGACTTAGAGCAATATATATACTGCAATATCAATTTTTAAACTGATTGTATTTCCAATACAATCTTACTTGTGTATCAAAATGATTACTAAATTCAAACTCTATGATATCACTCAACATTTTTGTTGACTTTTAAACATGTATCTCAGGTATTTAGCAGGGGAAGCAAGCATGGAACGGGCGGAAAAACTTCAAAACTTATCTACTTTATTTAAATAATGGTGTAAAATAAATGATGTTTGATTCAGTTTAGAACATCAAGTCTTTTATTATAATACTCTGATAGTGACCTCTTGTATTTGAAATTTTATTAATGAACATATGTTTTAAAACGTCTCTTTCGAGTCGTTTTCTATCATTATGACTTCGATCCTCACCGTAACACCCTAATTACTATTCCGCTGCCATGTTTCAAATTAGGGGGTGTTACATCGACTATGGAATTCAACTTAACGACATCACCATTCTTTGTGACAACAAAGGAGCCATTGATCTTAGCAAAAATCCAGTTCAACATGCTCGTACCAAACATATTGAAATCCGTCATCATTTCCTTCGTGATAACGTTCAAAAAGGAAATATCTCAATTGAGAAACTTTCTTCCGAAGACAACATAGCCGATATTCTCAAAAAACCTCTTAAACGAGAACCTTTTAACCTTCTTAGGCTAGCCTTAGGACTCATGGAACCCATATTGTAGTTCTAGACATTAGACAAAAATCACAAAAATCAAAACAAATCAATAAATCTTTTTCTCAGCAGGGTCGGCGGAACCCTCAGCCACAACGGACGAAACCCACGTTTAGGTTCCGCCGTATCCGTCGACTTGCAGAACCATTTTTCTTAGTTTACATTAAACCAAACACCCATTATCTCATACCACCACTTCCAAACTGCTACTATTCACTTTACCATTCATCCACACCTACGAAAATTTAGTCCTCCTTTCATTCACATTGCTCATCAATCATCATTGTAAGTATTCTAAACATGATTACACTCCTAATCTGAGTCTGGGAATTCTATTTTTGCACAAAAACAAAATCTTGGGGTTATGCATTAACTTGTTAAACCCATGCATGAAATTAGGTGTTTAACAAAACAAATCATGTTCCCCATAGTTAGGAATTGCATTCTTACAAATTGTAAACATATTTGCTAAAACACCTAATGACAAATTTTTGCAAAAATTTCTCACAAATAGGACAAATATTTTTTCGTCTCACATTGTGAATACAAAATCAAAATGTTATGTTTAAAACATCACTTGCATAATGTCTCTTGAATGCTAAAGGGAATACATAACTAATATGTATTTTCGGGTACATTCAAACGAAGCAACATTGAACTAGGAGCGCTTGGGTTATCTTTTGTTTTATAACAAAACTTGCATTATAAAACGTTTTTGAGCATCAAAATGAGTCAAGCTTACCGCACATCCACATTGTTTTCATATAGGCACACACTAGAACATCCACATTACAATAGTCATTTACTTAGACTAAAATGTGAAATATTGTTTTTCTAGGAATCATCATGCATCCTCTAACCTACTACGACCACAAGGACACCATTAAGTACCTACCCAAACACCACCAAACCAAAGGTCTTACAGAAGCTCAAATCAACATCTTTAAAGCCTTAGAAAAACGTTATGTCCATGAGGGTAGAACCATTGACCCATCCTTCCTAGAAGGCACAAACCTCTACACGGAACTTGCCACAATCAACGTTATGTCCATGAGGGTAGAACCATTGTCCTAGGTTCATCTTAGAGTTCTATGCATCCGTCACTCTCTCCACGGATGAGTATGGTCGCATGTTTATTAACTTTAGGACTAGTAGTCATGAGTACTCCTTCATTCTCGAGGAATTTGCTCAAATCTTAGGTGTCCCAAACCGTGGTACTTGCATCTACTCCGACAAGTATTCCCTCTCAACTCTTGACACACTCATTGACCGATTCCATACTTATGATACCCCTCTTGTGTCCAATGATGAACTCCGTGACCACCTCTTCATTAGGACCACCAACATTAGGAGAACTAGAACCGGAAATGAGGTCAACAAGGACCCATATAGAATGGAACTCAATGAACTCAAGCCCCAATTCAAGAAATGGGAAGAACTCCTTAGAGCCAATGTCATTAGCACCATAGGAAACCGGGATCATATCAATCTTTGCCTTTGCTACATGCTCTACTTCTTGTCCGTTAGGCAACCCTTCAACCTTGCCTACTACATGGCCAAGAGAATGGCTGACATTCCCGTGCAAGGCACAACGGCTATGCCGTATGGAATGCTCTTGGCCCGTCTCTTTAGGTTCATCTCTCCAATTCCACCAACTCCTAGAGGTCTTCGCCTAGACTACTCTCTCATTCCACACACTTTTATCCCACTAAGTGATAGGAGAGTCTACAAAGCCCAAGGAAAACGTCCTGTCACACCCCCAATTTACCTGACTTGCAGCGGAATGGAATACCTGGGGGTGTCTGTCATAGCACCACAGTTACAGTTACATTGAACGACCTAAAGTGTCGTTTGGAAAATACTGCATTTGATCATTGAAATAATTCAGAGTTTACAAAATGAGGTCCCCAAAATGTGTTGCATGTTCATGAAAAACAAGTCATACTAGATCAAACGTTTACATAAGTGCATGAAGTAATGATGAGACGCGTCGACTCCGCGACTCCATGAAGGTCCAAATGCATGTCACATGAGCTACCTTAATAACCTGAAATACATTGCTAAAACGTCAACACGAATGTTGGTGAATTCCATAGGTTTGTAAATTGTAATAATGTACGGCCACCACAAGTAAAAGTGCAAGATAAAAATCTCATGAAAATTGTACAATAGCCTTAGGCTCATGACACCGAAGCTATGACTGATGAAATTCTATGCCCCTCCCGAATGTTCTGCCGAAACATTCAAATGTAAAAGACATGACATGCATCCGCTTACTGTCGGTAATCACTACCACGGATGGAGGCGTCACCCTCGATAGATCTATCCACTCACTCTCGCTTAACGGTAAATTAACGGTTCATGATGTTACAGGGGACTTGTCACATGGCAAGGTAACTTAAGCTATGTACATGTTTGAATACTTGGGCTCGTACTGAAATGATTGATGCAATGTATTCCCCCCGTGGGATTTGAAAACAATCAAAATGTTGAATTGAAAACGGGGCTATGAAAACTCACCTTAACTGATGAAACTGTGATGAAATGAAATGAACACCAATGAACAATTAGCTGTCGCAACCCAATATGATGGTACCATGAACATGTACTGAGCTGAAAAACAAGGCGCGCACACTAGCCGCAACCTAATATGAATGATGAACGATCTACTTTAGATCATGAAATGATGTTATGAATGTCCATGCACATGTTTCCTATACCACTCTACTCTTTGAAAAAAAACACTTGTGTTATCAAAAATATATATTCCAAGAATTTGGAAAATATTGCTATTAGAAAATATAAATAGCTAGTTATAATATATATATACTTATATATATAACGTAAGTTTCCATGTTAGCGTTGAAATACTCGGGTTGTAATCCTTGAAATGATGAAAACATACTCGTAATAACTAATACTACATTAGTTATAAAGCTCGGCACTTAATATTACTTCTAGCTCAAAAATGTACTTCGTAGTTTTTGTGCCAAATTTATATAAAAGCTGTCAAATATAAAATGGTTTTAGCCGATATTCAAACGTGAATATCTTTGTCGTTACTTATCCGTTTTACTTGTTCTTTATGTCCACGGTTACGTCTTAGTATGTAGTAATATATTTTGGAAAGCTCGGCTCCTCCGGGTTACGTCTAAAGTCTCTTTTTGTCCAATGAAAAACGTCCAACAGCAAACATTTTCAGAAAAATACATTTCGTCTACAATCTTGCAAAAATCATAACTCCTTCGTTATAGACTCTTTTTAATCCGTTCTTTCGCCTACGGATTCGTTTTTGAAAGTATTTTCTAAAAATTTTGCCAAAGTTTCCTTGGTGTTTTCTGATTTTCCAGATTTTTACAAAACGGGACAGCATGTCTAAAATAGGTTCCAAATCAAGTTTTCAAGGTTTAAAACTAATTTCTACCATCACCAATCCTCTTGTAATCACCACATGGCTAATCTAATCTTACCATACACCTTCTTAGGGTGCCATGGACTCCTAACCAAGTTATTAGAGCAAGGGGATTCATAACTAAAAAGTTAGGGTTTGTATGTTTCTTTTTAGACAAAATAAAGTGTGGTATAGCTCATTATACATGGTTTTTAGCATGATACTTATGAAATACATGTAAAAATAGGATGATCCATGAAAAAATAAAGATGAAAACTTACTTGATAAAATGAGATGATTATATGATGATTATGCTTGATGTTCTTGTGTTTTTGTTGCTTGATTCTTGATTAGGCATGTAAAATGAACAAGTTTAGTGTTTTACTTTATGAAAAATGATCACTTGATCATGAAGATCAATAATGGGTCGTGGGTTTGCTAGGGAAATGGAAGAGATGAGCAAGTTTTGATCTTTCTAAAAAGCATGGATTATGATTTTGTGATTTAGTAAAGTTAGGTTATTATGTGTTTATTAGTTAAATAATGAAAATCAATGCACATGGTTAAAGGGGTGTCTCATGGCCGGTTTTGGGTGTGAAAAGGAGTAGCCAAAACGGTTTTGATCACTTAGAAAATATAGTGTAGCGTTAAGTGTTATTACGCGTTATTCGTTAAAATCGGGTACCGGGTTTAATAGCAATAAACGTTCACGAAGTTAACCGGGATGAAATAAAGTCATAATAATGATAAAAACATATTAAAAATATGTTGGGTACATTTACTGAGTGATCGGGCGATTATTGTTTAGTTTTCACGAAAACCGTCGTTATATTCATACGTGTACGTTATAAATAAAATAAATTTCCAAAATACTGGGTAACTGAATGTTATAACTTTTATGATGTTAAAATGGATATAAAAATATGTCGGGACCATTGTGGGAATATTTAGATATATTCGTCGTGTATAAACCGGGTGTTAACGTTTATTTAGAAATCATAATACGTAAAACGTTAAATATACTGAATATAGTAATTTGAAAATCCTAAGAGTGGTATAACATGTAAATGACCTACTGATGATATGCAGACTATCCCCAGTCCGTATGAAATGTTATTACTGATAATGCATGAATTCGCACCTGAACCAATACGGTTACGCGAATTTGAATACCCGTAAACTAAATTTACGATGAAATGTGTAATGCACGTGAATGATGAAATCTTTTCCCGCAATGAATAGTGTTCTGTGAATAGTAAAATTTCTGAATGCTTCTCGGAATGTCAAACTGACACCAAAAATGATGAATAGTAATCTGATGAATAGTGTTTTGATGAATAGTATTTGATGAATAGTGTTTTTCCAAAGTTCGGGAAATGACCTGAAATGGTGAGTTGTGACACGTCCTCATCCTCCTACCTCATCTTCATCTTCCTCAATGAGTGAATATGAGACTTTGCCCAACTCTAGGCTCCCACCTCTAGAATACCTTTCCCAACTTCCAGATATTCCGAATGAGTCGGCGGAGTTCAAGCAAATAAAGGGGATGTTCAAGAATCTTGGGAGATTCCTTGGAAAGCTCAAGAAGAAGATTGGTCGTCAATGAGAGCGGGTGTGTAGGAGTGTTTGGCACAAGGTGCTATTTGAAACAATTTGGTCGTTTAAACAATGTTTGTCATAAATTTGTGTGTTGGCAGGATATTTGGTACAATTTCGAACATGTTCGAACTAACTATGATGCAGGACGACAACATTTGGCATGTTGTCAAATTTTCAAGTTTATGAAAATTTCACTAAGTATAGTGAAATTCGCTAGCCCCCGGTCAAAGTCCAATGGTATGCGCGTTTACATGTCCAATTTTTGCATTTCCTAACCAGATATGAATTATATTTTTGTTTTTAGGAGTTTTCGAAAAATTTAAAAATCGTCTCGCGGGACAAAATTGCGGACTGCCAACTTTTTCAGGCTTGGCGGATCTGGCGGCACCCAAAAATGGGTTCCGACAGTGTATTTTCTGGGCAACCCAGAAATGGCCCAACGGACAAGACGGAACCCAATTCAGGGTTCCGCCTGTGTTTCTCCAGGGTTCCGCCAGTTTGCCTGCAAAATTTTTTTTGGTTTTCGACATTCTAATATCCAATACACAACAAATCATCCTTTTTAGATAGAAAACCATTTCCTACTATTTGTTAAGCACATTAGGATCTTTCTCATCCTCTAAAACTCATAGAAAATCATTTCCCGCCATCAGTATCACAATCTCTGATTCTAAACCTCTAATAAACCATTTTGACAATGACAAAGTCAACAATAACCTCTCAACCATCACGACCCATTCGGAGAACCGCACGCATAAGTGTCAAACCACTTTGGTCAAACCACACAATCAAATTAACCTCTTCATCCTCAGATGAATTCTCCTCACCCATCAAAAGTGAACATTTTCTAAACCTTGCATCTCCAATTACATCACCCAATGAACCTAATGAGCTCACCACTCCACCACCAACAAAATCACCCATTGACCCAACTCCACCAAGTGCTCCAACCCAACCATCCAAAACTCCATCACCATCACCATTACCTAAACTTGAACCAATGGAGTTATTTGGGTCTCCTCCAACATAACCACATCCGTTTGTACAAGATCTCAATGATCTTCCACCAAGACCAACAAAACCACCACCTTTCACAAATGAAACACCAAGGTCATTGTTTGACAAAAATGAGTCTTTTGTCCACAACCAATCACCACAACAAGAGTACCACCACCCAAAACCATTGTTGTTTCACCCTCTCTATAATGACATCCATGGTCCTCTATATAGAGAACCAAACTTTGAAAATCATGATCACCCAACTCCAACACATTCCCAATCCCAAACCTTTGAGTCTTTATTTCCTTCGTATGAGGAAATTAAAAGCATGGTTGAAAAATCACCTCCATCAAGCAATGAAATTTCAAACCACCTTGCTTGACTCCATACCAAACCCATCCTCCAACCAAGAAACCAAAACCAACCCACCACCACCACCATCATCAAACGACCCGTTTCCACCACTCATCACCATGTTTACTCACAATGTGAGCAAATGCTCAAACAAGGTGAAAGCTTCGAGACGTTGCTTCACCAATTTCAAAATGAAACCCGTTTTGCTATACAACACATCATAGAGCGTTTGGATGCTCTTTCCCATCCAAACAACTCCTAGAGCGTATTTGGAGGTCTTTTGCCCATTTAGGATGTGTTTAATGTCTTCTACTTATAGAAGTAGGATTTTATTTTTTTATTTCTGGGTTATTTTTAATTTTATTTTGTTTAGAAGTAGGAGGATATCTTCCATTTCTTGTCCTTGACTTTGATTAAGTCAAATTTTACTTGAAATGATATCTCTTTCTACTATCTTACTTACATTGTTGGTTGATCATATATGAGTTATGATTGTGGTTGCTTATTCTCATATTGTGTGGTGACTACATGCTTGATTATCATCAACTAACCATTTTTTTGTAGGTTCAAAATCCATGTTTCTCAACTTGGCACTCCTTTTAGGGGGAGTATCGACCAAAGGAGAGCACGTGCATTTTTCCGCTTCGTTACTCTTCTTTTTGTTTCGACAAAAAAGGGGAGAAAGATATATAAACTTATAAACTTAAAAAGATTTTCATCACTTAAGTAAAACAAGTTTAATATAACACTTTCTTTTTAAAGTCTTAACACTCAAATTTGTGGGTTACTTAAAAACAAAGTTTATGTTTTGTCATCAACAAAAAGGGAGAGATTGTTAATACAAATATCGCCTAAAAACGTTATTTATATTTTACGATCTTTGCTAAGTTTTATTAACGACAAAGTGTAAACTTTAGTTTATAGTAAAATATAATTTTAGTTTAAAAGACTTGCATAATTAGACATTTGCTACATTTTACATTTCATATAAAACACAACATTTTTATATATCTTAAAATAGAAATGTCACATCACATTTATGGTAAGTTTGTCAATATACATTTAAGGAAAGATTGTGTGTTTGACTAACCATAAGTCTTCTTGCACAAGTTTGTGTTTGACTAGTTTTTATTTGATATGACTTTGGTTGGTTTGAATGATTTATTGCAAAACCAACTGCAAGCCTGGCGGAACCCATCTGAGGGTTCTGCCGTATCCGTCAGACCTGCAGAAGGTCTTGCTATAAGTACCAAGCCATATGTTTGAATTTTGGCTTTATCACTCTACATTAGATTTTCACACACATAAACATTCATTCTATCATCTAACCCTTTAACATTTCATTTCTATGTGAAGTTTCTTTTGTAGCAAAAAAGTTCACAAGTTCATATAAAGTTACAAGTATTCAACACAATGTTGCAAGACTTGTTAGCTTAGCATCGTGTAGACTTTGTGTAGTTTACACTTCATTTGATTGTGTATTTTCAGTAGTGATCGGTTAGTATTTTAGTCTTCAAAATAAAAAGTGTGATGGGAGTTGTTGTACCCTTGTAAAAGAACTAACGGGAGTGGTTGTACCATTGTAAAAGAACTCGACATTTAGCTTAGTGTCGGTAAACGTGTATAAGCAACGTGTAAGGTTTTCTCTGCCGGTGAAAGGAGCTTGTTGACTAGTGAAAGAAACTATCGAGTTGGATACTCGGGGCGTGGACGTAGGGCAAGAAAAAAGAGTCATTGTAGCCGAACCACGATAAATACTAGTGTTGTGGTTTGACCGTTTCTTTCTTTATACTTGCATGTTATATATTGTGTTTGTGTTCATATCTTTGATTAAACGAAAAATTTCAAAAGATAATCTAACAAGTTTAAAATTTTTAAAAGGTAAACTATTCGACCCTTCTAGTTTTCTACACTTTTTTCGTGAAGAATTGCGAATCTATTAAGCCGAATCTAATATCGTCACTCAAGTCGAGCATTATCAACTTTTGAAAATAGATTTGACTTGTTTACATGATTTAAAAATAACATTTATGGTTGAAAATGTATATTTTTGAGATTGACGTCTAATTTTAATTAGTCATTATTTTTTCTTCAAAGATAATTAATCATTTTGACTAAAGGCATATTTGGTAAAATCGTTGAAGCTGGTGATAAATAAAAACCAAAAGTATTTTAATTAATTAAAGTTCTATTAAGCTTTGTCATCCAAACAAATGTGTTTAGTGTAGAGCTTATCGGAGCGTGATCTTTTAAAGTAAATTAACTTACTGTATGAGCTTTGTTTAGTGTAAATGTTGTAGGAGCCTTTACAAACTAAAATAAATAAATAAATAAATAAATAAATAAATAAATAAAATGCTATTTAAACCATGTAAATTCAAGGATTAAATAAGAATTGAAAATAAATTTAAGAATGGTTAAGACTTAAGACATTCGGCGAAAGAGTGATCGGATGAATAAGATGGGAAAAAAATATAATAATATCGCATTTATTGTCATTATTTTTACCGTCACATCAACTTTTTTTATTTACAACAAACTTCACTACCAAGTTAGTTTAATTAGAGCTAAGGGTGTCATAGCATGCCATTTTGGTGTCGTTTGTGCCAAATCAACACCACCTCAATATTTCACGTTTCACATTCACACACCAAAAATACCCAATCTACCATGACCTAAGCCGTTTGCGTGCCGTTTCGCAGTTTTTGGGCCATCACACCTTTTTTTTTTTTTTTTTTCATTTCACACAAACAAAATTTTCAATCATTCAAATATATTACAATACGAAACCTCAAAAATAAATACACAAAAACAAAAAAAACATACGTGATTTTTTAGAGGATATTTAAAAATAAGACAAATGAAATGAAAGACGAATCATTTCCTCCCTCATTTTATTAGATTTCTTATATATATCCTCAAAAAAAAAAAAAAAAAAAAAAAAACTCGTTGTTGAAATAAAATACAAATTATGATACGATGCGAAATTTAAAAAACAATACTAAAACTGAAACATCATCTTCCTATCTGTATTTTGCATGTAGCCAAAAAAAAAAAAAAAAAAAAAAAAAAAATTAGTATTGATTTGTTGTATTTTTGCCGCATTTCTAAGCAACGCATTATGCATCTCGTAATCTTTTCAAGCTTTTTCATTTTAAAAACTCTCGATCATAGCACGATTTTCTTGCGGAATGTCATTGTATTTCTCTTATGCTTTCTTTAGATCATATATAGTTGTGCTTGCATTCTCAAATTGCACAATTAAGTCGATAATAGCTTGCTGACGAATGGTATCCCCCTCAATTAGGTTTTCAACACAAGCTTTGATTTCATCGATGGTATGTGAAAGCAAATAAGCCATGATTTTTGGTAGAAAAAATTAAGTTTTATGTGTGAAAAATGGTAGAAAAAATTAAGTGTTTGCGTGAAAAGCGATAAAAAATTGGCAGTATTTATAAAGGAGGGATGAAAAAAATAAATTTTTGAAAAACTAACCGTTTGGCAGCCAAATAGTCAAAACTCAAAACATTTAAACCAAATGGGAAATGGCGTGTATGACTAAAGTCAACTTGGGAAATGGCGCAGACCACAAGTGGCGTAGTAACGCAGCAATGGCGCCGCCATTTTAGCTGCCACATGTGAATGGCGCGGACCACAAGTTAGGATACCGCATGCTCTAAAACAACAAACTTCACCATCAAAACATACAGCACTTAAACACAAAAATACCTCACCAAAACACACACACAAAAACACACATTACACTTCTCAGTTTTGGCATCGACCAAGTCATGCAAATTTGCCATGTTAGATGTGTCTTTGGTGGGGCTCCGTAACAATGAAGACTCGGTCTTCAATCTGTTATTACACTGATCTTGGTCTTAGAAGATAGGTTTAACAAATTGAAATTTAAATTTGTTAGATTTGTTGAAGATGCTTTTTACAACAAGCTTTTACGAGGAACTTTAAGCTTTTCGTGTTGTTTATCATATACTCCCTCCGTTACAAAATCACAGTCATTCTTTGACTTTTTCGGTCTTTCTTTCTCAACTTTTATTATAAATATTTTTGTTTGTGTTAAAAAATACTTGATAAATTATACTAATGAAAATACATTTAAAAACTCAATACGTTGATATATTTTACATCAAGTATTATATTATAAACAAAAATACTTGAGGTTAAAGTTGAAATAGAGACCGGAAAAATTAAAATGGGACAATAATTTCATGAGAGATTGTCTTTTAATGTTATTTTGCACTAGTAAACTTTTATAAATTACAATTAATTTGTTAATCATAGCTAAAAATAAAAAGTTGCGGCTTCATCTTCGTGTCTCTGCTTTAATTATTTTGTTTGCTCCTCACAAGCTTACGCGTCAAAAGTTATTCTGTTAGAAATACCTTAAGGCTATAGTTACAAGAAATTATTAACCTTAGAGCATGCGGTAACATAACTCAGGGTTAAAATTTAACGCACTGCTACCTTAGCGTCACGTTAGTTTTTCTTTTTAGGAAGTGATTTGCATACTCACAAAAATAATTGGTACACTCAAATTTTGAGTGTGTTGACATTTATACTCTCACATTGCTTGGAGTTATTCTTATCCTGTAAGGGTATAAATGTTAACGCACTCACATTTTGAGTGTGCCAATCATTTTTGAGAATGTGCAAATCACGTCCCTTTCTCTTTTAACCTTAACTCTTGACTTTTTCACCTCGGTAACATAACTCACCTTACCTCACCTCCACCCCAAATATTTTCAATTTCAACCCAAATTTTTAACAAATACTTCATTAAAATAAAATATAAACATTTATAAAACACAAATTACATAAAACATCTTATAAAACACAAGAAGCGGGATATTTTTGATTTCAAAATTCAAACAAAAGGCGGAATTAAAACGTAAACATTACATAAACGAAACGATACGGAATTAAAACAACTAAAAATTAAACGTAAACATTACATGATAAAACACGATACGAAAAACAAATAAAACACGATACGGAAATACTTAACATAAAACACCATTACTCATCGTCTCTGTCCCATGCATCTGTGTTTCTTAGAACGAACCACACATGTTGATAATATATCCCTCTCCCATAGCGCTCATAATAAATTCGGTTTGCATTGCTGAGACGACAAGGGTCTTCACTTGTACGCAACAACTCTTTGTAAATAGCATTATACCTACGACATTCAGCATTTATTCTACTCCACATAGCCGTAATACTATTTTTATTACGGTTCTCACTTTTGGTCTGATTGTTGGACCTTTGTGTAACTTCATTCCAAAAAGAACGTTCATTCACAAGGTCTCCGGAATCCTGAACTTCAAGCCATACGCGAGCTAGCAGATCTTCTTCTTCCATTGACCACCGATTATTCATTGTGAAATGCTTTAGGAGTGTGTGAAAAAAAGTGTTGTATTGTGTGGTATTTATAGGGGATAAAATATAAGAAGCAGGATATTTTTGAATTCAAAATTCAAACAGAATCCGGGATAAATTTTAAATTCAAAAATTAAATACAATGTGGGATCTTTTAAATTCATTTTTTTTTTTTTTTTTTTTTTTTTTTTTTTTTTTTTTTTTTTTTAAGGTCACAACGGCTATAGAACGTTTAAGTTGTGATTAGATTTTTAAATCGTAGGGGTTGAATTTGTAATTTTTTCATTTTGGTATTCAAAAAAGGAACTAATATTACAAGGGCCAAAAGTGTTTTTTTTTAAACATGCTGCTTAACGCACGTTAAGTACTTAACGTGCCGAGTTAACGTGCATTTGACTTTCACTCGCAGTAAGGTAACTTGGTCCATTTGTGGGGTGCGTTAAAACTTAATGCAGGTGACAAAGTCAACTTACCGAATGGTCTTAAACGATAGAAAGAAAAAAAAATTGTACACCACTATGTTTATTTCAATAGTAGCTAAAAATATATCTTTGAAGTCAAATTTATTACCACGTAAATTTAGACAAAAGTAGTAAGGGGGTGGCAATGTTGCCTAAGCATTTTTCAAGATCCATTTTAATTAGTCAATAAAGAGAAGCCAACACATTTCATGCCTAACCATGCCTCAATACTTATTTTTAGTGGCAATGTCATGCCTAAGCATGCCTCAACAATAATAATGAGGGTAACGGTCAAATTCATTAAATGTTACTTGTTTTACCGAATCGGTAAAACATACCGATGGGCATGCTGAAGGCAAGGCAATGTTGATGCCGAGCTTTGCCGCTCCATACCGAGAACAATGCCACCCCCTAACAATTGCTAGAAAAATACGAGTAGAATC
Organism: Artemisia argyi; assembly: GCA_030686995.1. NCBI lineage: Eukaryota > Viridiplantae > Streptophyta > Magnoliopsida > Asterales > Asteraceae > Artemisia > Artemisia argyi. Next base: position 155,131,533 of record CM060709.1, on the reverse strand, counting down.
CATCAACTTTTTTGAAAGAAAAGTACGGCTCATAAATTTGGTAATGACTTTTTTACGTAGAAAATGGATAAGAGTTGAAAATAGAAATAAAATTTTCGTAGCATGTGACATTAATAACTAGATTAAATTTAAAATTATTTTATCTGTACATAAACTGTCAAAAAATTGTGAAAAGGGGCTCCTAACAACCTATGCAAATGGCAAGAGCGTCTTTTATGTTTAGACTTTGGACTTTGGAGTGTATCAACATTAAATATTTCAATTATTCAGTTTTATATGTAACTTTTGAGTTTTGAATGATATTTTTCAACTTATTATATTGTGTTAATAATGATTGAATATACAAGATACTTTAAACACATGGCCCTCAGACATTTCGTTTAATCATTGCTTATAAATAATCCGTAGTTGACAGATTGGGTAAACATGAAACAATTTTAAAAAGACCTGAAAATTTCGTCATAGCTTATTAAACTACATGTTCAATTATTTGGGACAGAGAGTAGTTGTCATTAAGAAAGAAATACAGCTAAATATTGTACTCGTATCATAATATTATCAACTCTAAATTTTCTAACTGTTAGACTTCAAAACATTTAAATTTCAACTGAATCCAAGTTGACTGTCTTAATATGCAGAGCATCTGAGGGGGTGCTTGGTTAAGGGTTTTAGGCTGGGCACAAAAGGGTCACTCGACCGACTAAATCGATCGATCCAAGTCGATCGTTGTTGCTGTGGGTACTCGGTCGAGGCAACCAAAATGGGACAAATGGTCGAGTATAGGATCGATTACTTTCTAGTTTTTTTGTACCCTTTTTGTTTACGTTGGATTCAAAAAGAAGAAAAAAAAAAAAAAAAAACCCCACCTACTAGCCGTTACATTCAAAAAATATATATATATAAATTTAACAGACTATAAATACCACATTAACACAACATATTTTACACACTTAAATTCACAAAATCTCACACATATTGCAATTCAAAATGTCGTGTAACAAACTGCCTCATACCGTCGAAGAATTTCAAAAATGGGTCAAAAACTAAGCTGAGAAAGATGACACGGCTCGTCAAGAAGCTATTTCCGAAGTTATTAGCAGGTTTGAGCTGGCAAAGGCCCTCAAACAACGAATGAGAACACGCTACTCAGATTGCGATCACATTTCTAACGACAGGAAATATGTGATCGACCAGTTTTTATACGACGAATTTCGTAAAGATCATGCCGTTGTTGAGGCATTACGTGGCTGTGTGAGTCAGATACATGCCCAAAAAACAAACAAGATCCATTGGAGCTTTGAAGAAAATGTGAAAGCTGCTATGGTTGAACAACAACAACAACAACAACAATTTGTGCAAAGTGAATCAAGTTCATCTGCACAAAGAGTTGTTGAGCAACAACAACAGCTGCCTCATCTGGATAATTTTCAGGTAAGTTTTGAGGAAAATGTGGCAGCAGATGATGATGGCTGAAACTCTGAGAAGGAGCGGGAACTGAGCAGGTTGGAAGCTCAGTTAGAAGAAGAGAGGTTTGCGAGCTTTGATCCTTACGACGACGGTTACCGCTCCGACAACTCTCAGACTTGGGATCACCCTGACTACAACTGAAGTTAGGATTTAATTGAAGTTTATGTAATGTTTAAGTTTATGTTTTCAATCTATGTACTGTTTTATTTTTATTAATGAAATTAATGTTTTAATTATTAAGTTTGTAAAAAAAAAAAAAAAAAAAAAAAAAAAAAAAACTGAACTAGGTCGCCCTTACTGGGGCAGTGAATCGCCAACAGGTCGCTGGAGAGAGAAAGCTGATGTGGCAGGGAAAAGTAAGGGGATTGAATCCCCTTACTGTGGGTAGCCTTAGATGGTAAGTAATGGTAATGATATTGAAAGATGGTGCTTGTTTTCATATAATGCAATGGTCCATTACCCCAAAGTAGGTAATACTTCATTCCTCTACAATTTTAGGGTAATGCTAAGGAATGCTTATTATATTCCTTAGTACTCCCTTTCCTTTTCCCATTACCATTACCCAGTTTAAACTAAGCATGCCCTGAATATCTTCTTATAACTTATAATATCAAAGAAAATCGAATTTCAGTTTGAACCAAACGAACATACTAAACAAGTAAAGTTTTAAAGTTTATAGGTACTCAGATGCTCTACATATTAAGGCATGGCCTATTTTTAAAGTTTTAATTGACCGGTCAATGAGAACTTTTAGAAAAATAGGTCATGGGTTGAATCTCACCCCAAGTTTAAAGGTCCTTGAAACATTTGTTCATTGTTGCGCCCTAAAACCGACACATTGTTGACTATTATATATTTGACCATTAAGTTTGAATGTATAAGAGTAGATAATAATATGATGGGTTAGTCGATCAATATAGCATTGGAAACTAAGAGTAAAAAATTGGGAGTTAATGGGCTAGAAATACCATGACCTATGCACTTGGGGTACAAAGGATAAAAAAATGAAATTTGATGGACTAAAAGTGTAACTTTTGTATTGTACCATATAGTCGATGTTTTCACCACATTCCGGATTTTTCTAATTTTGTTGTAGTGTCTATGTGGATGACGTGAAGAGAAAAAGAGTAGAAAGAAAAGATCAATTCTTAATGTCAAATTTCTTTGTCAAATCGTGTTGCATATCAAAACCCCACAAGGTAAGAAGGTCTAATTCATGTTGATTTTCATAATTGAAATTAAGATTCATATATGTCAAATTGGGGATTTTGGGTAAAAGAGGGTTTTGAGGTAAAGTGATGAAGTATGTTGTTAGATGATTAAGCTCCTTTGATTTGTTATGACAAATTGGTGATTTGGGGATTTTTTGTATAATTATATGCATTTTAAAAAGTCTTTTTGAGTATATTTATGAGTAGTGTAAACCTTCTTTGTTATGCACTGAAGAAATGTTAAGTTTCGATAGTGATTCATTTTATGAATCAACTGATTTGGTGTTGTCATTTGAGATAGAGTAGCCGCGTTTTGATGTAAGTACTTGACACTTACTTTATTAACAAGATTTATATGATGCTACCTTATAATGAGTTTTTATAAGGCTGACCATAGTAAGGCGACCCAGTCCATTTATTTTTTCCTGCTACGTCAGCTTTCTCTTTTCAGCGACCTGCTGGCGATTGGGTGTCAATTTTTTTTATTTTTTTAACACAATCTAAAATTTCATTCATAATTAAAACATTACATATTAATTCAAATAAAATAAAAACATCACAACATTTATAAAAACATTACGACGTTTATTAAAAACTAATAATCTAAGTTGTGTCGTCATCACCAACAAGATCATCATTTGGAACCGAATCGTGATACGATCCGTGACCCGAACCTTGATAACCCGGTGACATTTGTTGACTCGGATAACCCGAACCGGTTCCAACAAAAAAATTCGGATTGTTTTCTAATTGTTCGATAAAATCACAAGCATCAAGATTGATGTCGTTAACCGGAGAATAATTTTGATAATTAGAGTAGGAAGACATTGATGAGTCCATTGTTGGACGGTAGCCCGATTCGGGAGAGCCATACATAGATTGTTGGCTTCGATGAGAGTGGCTTTGTTGTAATTGTTGGAAGTTTTGATGCGGTGGAATGAACGGACGATTAAAATTACGATTCATAGCAAATGGATTGAATGTTTGTTGTTGTGGAGGTTGTTGAGATTCATAATCAAGAGAACGAGGTCGGAAATTGATGGTTGGTGACACACCGGTTAACAGGAAAGTCGAATCCGGTGATACTTGCGGGATGTTTTGTGGTACTCGGGATTTTCGGCCTTTTGTTTGTTGTGGTGTTTTCTTAGACACTTTTAATAGAGATAAGTGTAAGATTGTGTGAATTGAAGTATTGTTTAGTTGTGTATTTATAGTGTAATTTAGAAGATTTTTTTTACCCAATGTTACAAAACAAACGGTCAAAAACATTTTTTTTTGGTACTACAAACAAACGGTCAAAAACATTAACTTTCCAACCGTTTGGATAAAAAACACAAACAATTGTTGCTTTATACTTGGTCGAGTACTCGACCGTTTTCGCTGGCTTCTTGGTTCCATTTGGGTCGCGACCGAAACCCCACATGAAGGACGACCGATGACGACCTCGACGACCGGGTCGATCGTGCCTTCTGTGGGTAGCCTAAGTTTATATTAAATATGTTTTTTAATTGAGATTATAGTCATGGGTTTAAGTGCTATGAGTAATTATATAAGTTAACTCAAACACCGTTTAGTGGATTGTATGACTCATGAAGTTGTAAGGCTGCCCACAGTAAGGCGACCCAGTCCCCTCATTTTTTTCTGCCACGTCAGCTTTCTCTCTCCAGCGATCGGCAGGCGATTGGGTGCCCCAGTAAGGGCGACCAAGTTCAATTTTTTTTTTTTTTTTTTTTTTTTTTTTTTTTTTTTTTTTTTTTTAACACAAACTAAAATTTCATTCATAATTAAAACATTACATATTAATTCAAATAAGATAAAAACATTACAACATTTATTAAAAACATTACGACGCTTATTAAAAACTGATAATTTAGGTTGTGTCGTCATCACCAACAAGATCATCATTTGGAACTGAATCGTGATACGATCCGTGACCCGAACCTTGATAACCCGGTGTCATTTTTTGACTCGTATAACCCGAACCGGTTCCAACAAAAAAATTCGGATTGTTTTCTAATTGTTCGATAAAATCACAAGCATCAAGATTGATATGGTTAACCGGAGAATAATTTTGATAATTAGAGTAGGAAGACATTGATGAGTCCATTGTTGGACGATAGCCCGATTCGGGGGAGCCATACATAGATTGTTGGCTTCGATGAGAGTGGCTTTGTTGTGCTTGTTGGAAGTTTTGATACGGTGGAATGAACGGACGATTAAAATTACGATTCATAGCAAATGGATTGAATGTTTGTTGTTGTGGAGGTTGTTGAGATTCATAATCAAGAGAACGAGGTCAGAAATTGATGGTTGGTGACACACCCGTTAACAGGAAGGTCGAATCCGGTGATACTTGTGGGATGTTTTGTGGTACTCGGGATTTTCGGCCTTTTGTTTGTTGTGGTGTTTTCTTAGACATTTTTAATAGAGATAAGTTAAGATTGTGTTAATTGAAGTGTTGTTTAGTTGTGTATTTATAGTGTAATTTAGAAGTTTTTTTTACCCAACGTTACACAACAAACGGTCAAAAACATTTAATTTTTTTTGGTACTACAAACAAACGGTCAAAATTAACTTTCCAACCGTTTGGATCAAAAACACAAACAATTGTTGCTTTATACTCGGTCGAGTACTCGACTGTTTTCGCTAGCTTCTTGGTTCCATTTGGGTCGTGACCAAAACCCCACATGAAGGACGACCGATGACGACCTCGACGACCGAGTCGGTCGAGGTGCCTTCTGTGGGTAGCCTAATGGTTGATGTTTAAATGATGTTTAATCAGTTGTATGAACTTAAGATAGAGTGCGTTAAGTGTCGAATATGATTTGGGTCGTAATGGAATCGTTTTAGGTTAAAATTATGTAAAAAAAAAAAAATAATAAAAAAAAAAAGAAAAATAATAAAAAAGGTGCAGCTCATAGGTAAGATGTGCAACTTTTATGCAGCCTTGTAAAATTCATATAAAATCAATCGTAGCTTCGATTTAGGTGTGTCATACATAGTTGGAAAGGTATAAGAGTCTACTTTCATATGACTCTGGTTTCATGAGCTGATTCCAAGTAAAAGTCTGCTAAAACGGGTTATTTCTAACATAGGTCATATCTGAGTATTTGGTATAGTTCATGTTTTATGATGAATTTGGAATAATGATATGTTTATGGTAGCTCATGAATGGTTTTATGAGATGAGATATGGAGTAAGAGAATTCTTACTTGTGGCATCAAATGGTTGATATTCGTTTAAATGAGTTTTTATAAGTTTTCTTATAAATGGTCATAGTTTTAAAGAAATTAAATGGTTGAATGATAATTATGTTATATTAACTTACTATTTATTACTTACTAAGCGAAAGCTTACATTTTTAGTTGTCAAATATTTTGTAGGTTCTCAAGTTTTGCAAGGTAATGATAAGAAATTTGAGTGGATTAGAAGAAAAAATGAAGGTTACTCGTCCTTGATAGTTTATAAGGCGGGAAAGTCTTGAGAATCTTGCTAGAACAAGTTAAACACTCCAAGTGTCGTGTAAAGTAGTCTTTTGAATAATTCAATTGTTTGTTAATCAGTTTGTGTAATATCGCTTTCACGTGTTTTGAAAGGAATTTATGTATTTTTACATATCAATTTGGTGTCAAATGAAGTTAGTATTCAAGTTTTACAGGTGTGAAATATTAAGTAAGTTCAGTTTTTACGAAAAATTAAAAAAAATGCATGTTTTGGTAGCCATACTGTCTACGACGTAGAAAGCAGTTAGTTTTTACGACTTACAGTCATTGTGACCTCTACGGCGTAGAGGGCTACGTCAAAAATAAATAATAAAGGAAAATCGAGTGTTTTGTACTTTCATTCATTTCCTAAGTTTAAATCTTTAAGCAATCGGTGCACGTGGTAAGCTTTCCTCGCCAATTTAAAACACATGGTCAAATACTATTAGCATGTATACGAAAAACCTAACATATTCCTAGTCAAAATCATTGTTTATAGATGTTATTCAAGCACTATTAATTAGTAACCTTAGATCGAAGTCGCTGTAAAAGCATATATACTTTTGAAATACCGTAAAACAAAACACAATTATAGTCCTATTATTGATCATATACGAGTAACATTTATTTTGAGATAAATAACAGTATAGTGTCGAATGATGTGGCATGGAATTTGGCCACTTATTCATGTCACAGTCACCTTAGTAATGTCGGTCCAATAAAAGTCTCATATCTCCTTTGTTTTCATTTGACATTTACTAAAAACTGGAAAACGTATGAACACGCACACAATTTAGTGGATGCCATTTTTTTTATATTGATTTTATTACGTTAAATGAAGGAGAGTTTATTTTTGCACATTCTTATATTTGATTAGAACATTTTAAAATGTGCATTAAAAGTTATACTATAAATATAAATTGTTCTAACAATTTATACATTGAATTCTAATTAAATTTATAAATGTGCTAATCAAACTCTTAAATAAAAGGCCTTAATATAGGACTACCCTGTAATAAGAAAATGTCTTATAGGAGTCTAGACGTCTAGTTAGGATTTAGGGGTTGTCAACACACCCCTCACCCAAAATTCTTTTACTCACTTACAATCAATCCTCTTATGCCACATCATTCTCTCATTTTTTTCTTCACCCACTCATTTTTTGTTGGCATCACGCAAAAAGCCTCCCCGTGAGGTAAACGGTTCAATTTTGGGTCTCCAACGTTCGAATTATTTTCTTCCTTCGTGCGGTAAACTTCCCCGCAAAAAGCCTCCCCCGTGCGGTAAAATTAGGTCGGCGGCGGTGTTCCCGCACGGGAACCACCCCTACCGTGCCTCCCCGCATGTGTTGCCAACCCCTTTAGAATTGATGATTGAATTTAAACAAACACAGTAGATAACTTTCTAACAAAATTTTGTCAATAACTCATCAACTACTTTCAACAAAGGAATTTGATGATTGCTTGATTTGCTTCTATCTTTTTGCCTTCGTTGATTCGGATTTTTCAATAATCACAGTTTTATAACCTCTAAGAAGGGTCTAATTCGCTTTAAAGTTTAAACCATGAGATTGTACAAAGTGTGATTATGATTTATAATCAAATAACATAAAGTTTTTATTAGTATCACATTTATTTTGTAACAACGCGTCTTACATGATTATTGATTGACTGTGTTAGGCTGCATGCAGTAAGCATACACGATCGACATTGTCGATCGATTTTTGTCGATCTTCCTTGATGCAAGGTTTCGGTCGTGGGACAAAAATACCCCATGTGGGTCGTGTAGCCGATCGAATAGTATTCCCCTTTTTACTTTGCTTTTTGAATCAAGGTTACCGTTTATAAATTCATGTAAAATTCATGTAACGGTTAAAAAAAAAAAAAAAAAAAAAATCAACACACTATAAATACCACATTAACACAACATATTTTACACACTTAAAATTCACAAAATCTCACACATATTGCAATTCAAAATGGCGTGTAATAAACTGCCTCATACCGTCGAAGAATTTCAAAAATGGGTCAAAAACCATGCTGAGAAAGACGACACGGCTCGTCAAGAAGCTATTTCCGAAGTTATTAGCAGGTTTGAGCAGGCAAAGGCCCTCAAACAACGAATGAGAACACGCTACTCAGATTGCGATCACATTTCTGATGACAGGAAATATGTGATCGACCAGTTTTTATACGACGAATTTCGTAAAGATCATGCCGTTGTTGAGGCATTGCGTGGCTGTGTGAGTCAGATACATGCCCAAAAAACAAACAAGATTCGTTGGAGCTTTGAAGAAAATGTGGAAGCTGCTATGGTTGAATAACAACAACAACAACAACAATTTGTGCAAGGTGAATCAAGTTCATCTGCACAAAGAGTTGTTGAGCAACAACAACAGCTGCCTCGTCTGGATAATTTTCAGGTAAGTTTTGAGGAAAATGTGGCAGCAGATGATGATGGCTGAAACTCTGAGAAGGAGCGGGAACTGAGCAGGTTGGAAGCTCAGTTAGAAGAAGAGAGGTTGGCGAGCTTTGATCCTTACGATGACGGTTACCGCTCCGACAACTCTCAGACTTGGGATCACCCGGCCTACAACTGAAGTTAGGATTATAATTGAAGTTTATGTAATGTTTAAGTTTATGTTTTCAATCTATGTACTGTTTTATTTTTATTAATGAAATTAGTGTTTTAATTATTAAGTTTGTAAAAAAAAAAAAAAAAAAAAAAAAAAATTGAACTAGGTCGCCCTTACTGGGGCACTGAATCGCCTGCAGGTCGCTGGAGAGAGAAAGCTGACGTGGCAAGGAAAAGTAAGGGGATTGAATCCCCTTACTGCAAGTAGCCTTATATTTAAGTTTCTTATAAGTTCAAACCGATAAACTAGTTCAAACCGATAAACTAATAATAACTTCCGTACTAGTTTTATTGTTAAAACGGAATCAAACCGATAAACTAATAATAACATCTGCACTAGTTTTATTGTTAAAACGGGAGAGTATCCGACGAGTACATTACTTTAAGCTTTGAGGGGCATAACATTAGACTTGTTTTAATTGGCCGACCCATCACCTTTATCTTCTCCTCACGCGCATAACCAAAAAAGACCCCCTATCACCGTTATCTTTTGCACATACTTGTGATCACAATCACCATTATTATTATTATTATTATTATTATTATTATTATTATTATTATTATTATTATTATTATCATCACTTTATTGAAAAACAAATAGGATTTTACAAGAAATTAGTGGGGAGCCGAGATAATTTATTATTATTATTATTATTATTATTATTATTATTATTATTACTTGTAACCCATTGAAATCATCACTTAATAAGAATTATTTCTTCCTCTGTTATTCTTGTTCATTATTTTGTAACACGTTATCAGCACGCTCTAAAAGTAATATAAAATTTCATCGAATCTAAGCATAGATTGATCGAAGTTTTTGGTTCACGATTATTAGTATTTTGATATCACGGCTAAGGTAACCATTCTCATCTTTTATCTTCCTATTCGATTAATAATTAAATCAATAAATTATTTTGACAAATTATATTTAATTGTTTATCACATACAATTAAATTAATGTTTTACTATAAAATTTGGAATACAGCAAAGTGCCATAAATCGCTAACGTTGAAAACAATAGCACATTTACTTAAGTAGCTTATTTGGCTTGGCGTGAGTTTGCTAACATGATAGTTAACATATAAGCTAATAAATATGTTATGTGTAATTAAAATCATGTCTATTTGTTGCTTCACTTAAAAGTTATGTAGTATTTTTTTTTTTTTTTTTTTTTTTTTTTTTTTTTTTTTTTTTTTTTTAATTCTATTGTGATTTACAAGAACAACAAAATGTTCTATTGTGATTACATAACGAGAATTATGTTATATTATATTGTTAATTTTTCAAACTCTCATGTAATTTACATAAACAATAAATGTTTTTTTTTTGTGAATACAAAGAGAAAATAAAATAACATCATGTTATGTTGAGAAAAAAAATAGAACCTCAACGTTCTAATATGGTTCTTTAAATAATCAATATGTAAAAAATAAAAAATAAAAAAAATCATAACCTCATGTTATGACTGAAAAAATATCATAACCTCAAGTTATGAGTAAAAGAAAAAAATTAGAACCTCAAGTTCTAATATGATTCTTTCACGAATCAATATCATAACCTCATGTTATGATTATATTTATTCATAATAAAACCTCAAGTTTTATTACAATGAGTAAATTAAAAAATACAGTAACCTCAAATTATTGTATCTCTTTTAATGAATCTCAAGTTCAGTTATTATTCTCTCAAGAGAATCAAAATATCATAACCTCACGTTATATTTAAAAAAATAAAAAATAAAAAGAGTATGAACCCCAAGTTTTACTACGATGAACATAATCAAAATCACATAACCTCAAGTTATGTGAGAGATAATACATTAGAACCTCAAGTTCTAATATGGTTTGATCAATTGGATCAATAACATAACCTCATGTTATGTTAGAAAAAAAAAATAGAACTTCAAGTTCTAATATGATCCAATCAATAGAATCAATAACATAACTTCATGTTATGTAGAGAAAAAAAAAGTTAGAACCACAAGTTCTATTATGATTCCCTCAAGTGAATCAAATAACGTAATTTTTTTTCGTAGAATTTTTACATTCTATTATTATTTGTCTTATGATTATTTAATTGTAGATGTTTATGTTATTGTATAATTCTTTTGTTTCCTCCGTATCTAAAGAGTTCTATAACATTGTCAAACATATTCAATGAGTATAAATATTGTTTTTAAAGGAATCTTACATTTTGATTACAAATGAATTTATACTTATAAATATGTAGTTTATTTTAACGATGAAGTTTAAGGTGTAATTACAAAAGGAATCTTACGTTTTAATTTAAATATCAAAAAGGTAAATCTCGACGTTTATTAAATATAGTTGTTTTTTCTTTTTCAAACAACTGTAGTGATCATATATGTTACTAAAGTAAAAATATGTGAGCATATTAATGAATTTTTTGGACATTTCTAAATATGTGAAAATATATGCTTATTATAAGTTAGTGTAATTGTGATCATTAATATCAAATGTCAGTGCATACGTCTTTTAATTCGAAAAATAATCTTAGTAACCATTGTTGATTAAATTGTATTAATTACGTACATGCATGATCACTGTATGATTATGATTCTTTGTTGCGAAGTGTCTTTGCATATGCTCTTTAATAGCCCTTGTACCTTGGCATGTTATTGATTGATTGTATACACTAACAATTTTTGTTTATAAAACTGTTTTGATATATATTACGGCTCACAATTCAATAAATGGAGCAACTGGTTCGGTCAATTCAGTTTTTATTCAAGGAGAACTTCCGTCTTCTTCGTGAGGACCTTAAAAGGGAATACTTAGCTTAACGATGAAAGATTTGTTAAATTACGGTAAGATCTTAATGATACATTACCAAACAAAAGCAAGTAAAACTCCTGAAAATCTCTCTATGATTGTATGCACCTTAAGTTGCATTAAAAAAAAAAAAAAAAAAAAAAAAAAGCTAGTATACGCAAGAGATTCTTGCAAATGCGAGCACATTTTTCGCAATATTAATTAGTACATCTGAATGATGAAAAGAAAAAATGTGATGAGATGGTTAATGCCTCGAATATACTCATATATCGAGAACGATGCTTTGATATAAAAGAAATGAGCATGTTTGAATAAACACGATAAACCCGTTTACTAAATTTGCTCCATATTGTCGTGTTAAAAGAAACTGGTTGGAAACCTCAAGTTGCAATATAAAGATCTCCATTCCTTCAAGAGAATGTGATAAAATGATCAACATAAGATGTTCATTCCCTCAAGTTGAATGAGATAAAATGATCAATATGAGATCCTCATTTTCTCATGTGAATGTGATAATGTAACGATAAATGGTTAAAGATCATTTATCATGGTAAATGTTATGGTCGAGGTAGTATGACAATGACAAACCACTAGTGGTGGCGTAAATACAATGAGAAAGGAGCAAATAAAAATGATATTTATGCAAAAAATGCAATGTGATGTATATGAAATACAAGTGTGTCAAAGATATTACACACTATATTCATAGATTTAAAAATCTATGCTTGCGAATTTTGTTCCACAAAAGAAATATAAAATTGTCATGAGAAACGAAGTTAAGTATTAAAGATACATTATATTCTTTTGTATCTTCCTTGACATGCATTATATAAAGATTAGTAAAAGCTAATCATAGCCATAACATAAGTTTATGAGCTATAATTATAATTTTTTGGCATGACCGGTTACACCATCCCGAGTCATTAATGATGCGAAACTATTGAAGAACAAGATTCTGCAATCTAAATGGTATTTTCTCTCAAAAGAAGTTGATTATTAATCTATCAACTAGAATGGGGACTCAATTCCTCAAATTTTCTGGAAAGAAAACAAATGGATATATGTAAGTATACAAATCCATTATATGAACCATTTAGAGTTTTAAAATTGATGCATCGTCTAAATGGTTATCAAATTGCAACTCCAAGTTTGCATGATTAATAGCTCAAAATGAGCCTAAAATTCCAGAGTAAGTATTTCATCATGAATATTCGATGAATTACTTAAAATTTTCAATGACATTGAGAGAAATTTTTTGTTGTTGTATGGGGCTATATTATAATATACACAACAAACAAAATTAGCATTATGCCAATATATTATTATAAATCCTCCAAAAAATAAATGGTTTTCGTTATAAACCAAACATATCCCATTTCATTTTTTCTGTGTGCAATTACTCCATCTAAATGCACATATATGAGATATAGAAGATGGATAATTCTTTCAGGAGGAGAGAAGTAGCTGCAAATTCAGAATGAATTATCATATTCTATTGATCCTCGAAAGAAATTTTATGAATTGATTATTAAATGGATAATCTAATAGCCATAAATAAACGTTGGCTTAAAACAAAATTTCAGCTACTCATGCTCTGATTATAAGTTGTCCCTCAAGGACACTATTTTATTATGACATGCCTCAAGCATGATAGACAAATCGATTCCAAATAAAATCCTCGATGAAAAATATGGAGCATGAAAACGGGATGGTTATTCGAGGTATAAAAGACCCCATGATAGACTCATAAAGAGACACTAGACATGAAGGTTCCAAAGAACCTCAAATAGTTAACGAGATCTCAATAAATTATATCATGTCTAAAGTTATATGGAATCGAAACATAAATGACGTCGATAAATTTTTCTACATACAATATATTGCTTGCTATTATGCATGATGAAGATTAAATGTCAATTAATATCCAAATGTTCGCTCAACGAAATGATTGGCTAACATAAAAGGACTTAATATCTTGAAAATACTAAAAGTCTTGAAATGTGAAGTTCGTACACGTCAATGTGTAAAATCTATTTGATATAAATCGGTTTTTGTGCTAAACCGAAATAAGAGCTCTAAAGTTATGTCTTTTAAGACATGAGTTATGAATAAATAAATTCATAAAAACACAAAGTTGATTATTAACAGACATATTGTCTCGAGGTGGATGTAAATATCTTATTGATATTTTACGATACAATCAATATTGAAGTATTTAATTCGCTCTAAATGAGGAATGATCTGTAATGTCTCAAGCATGACTTACAACTTCAACTTCTAGATACGATTAATAAAGTTCTCAATAACTTTATTTGATAAAGTTGAATGAATCCATATATGGATCCAAATGATTTTGGACGCATATTATATAAATTATTTTTGCACATGTTTCAAAGAAATAATTGGTCCTCAAGTACCATATATGAGTACAATTGAGGTTTGGATGCCAATTTTGTAATTAATATGCATCACACGAGTGTATTTTTCTCTTTTAATATTTGTATATGCATTGTATACTTTACAACCAATTGATTTGATATTGGGTTGGAAGCTACACATATATTTTTATCATTTTTGCAGGACTTATTCGTAATATCATCAATTTGATGGACTTCATTGTAAAGTTGTTGCCAACAAAAGTATACGAGATACTCGTTTAGAAGATTAGCATTCGATGCTTGAAATATACACATTAAATTGAGGAGGAGTAGCATTATACGCACTGCACTTTTTTCCTTCATCAAGTTTTTGTATCCCATTGGGTTTTTCTTGATAAGGTTTTTAATGAGGCAGTTTATAGCGTATGATAAACGGTGAATATCTAAGAAGGAGTGTTGTAAAATATTATAATGGGCTTATGTATATTCACTATTATCTCAACCCAACCCGTTAGGGTTTACATGTATTTATCTTCCTTATAAATACTTGATACTTGTAACCCATTAAGATCATCACTTAATAAGAATTCTCTCTTCCTCTGTTATTCTTGTTAATTATTTTGTAACAATTATTATTATTATTATTATTATTATTATTATTATTTTGTGAAGTATGTTAGTATTTACTCCGTAGTTATTATTTTTAATGACAATGACCATACAAAGTACGGAGTAAAAGTTAATGATAGTGTTGATGTATTAAATGATGATGTGACACTAACATGAAGATGATAATGGTTGCCATTAAAACAACCGTTAAAGTTAACGATGTAACATCTAAGATAGTTGGCCCTAAAGGTCACTGCAAGTTGGATTATCTTTCATTATTTCATACTAATTAGTTGCAAATAGGCTTATAAGTTAGTGATTTTTTGTATAGTTTTGTGATGGTGATTTATCAATGTAGCATACAACTTTCCGAATAGTTGGTGTGCTTGTAATATGTCGGGGCATGAGCTGGTTTCTTTTGTCCATATACGATTGCCATGAAACATATAAAAGCAAATTTGCTTTGTTGCAGCTATGTTGCACTATTTTTATCCGTAGTATGCCTAACTAGACCATTCTTAGCAATTTAAAGTGAGCCACAACATAACTTCTATCTAAAAACAATAATTTTGGTTTCGGTATAAGTATCATCAAAATCACCACAGCCATGACGAAATTACAGAATTGTTTGGTACGTTCATGCTCGTTTGGATAATTTTCGGATAGTAACGTTAAATCAAGTATTTTTTATTTTTTATTTCTCATAAAATTAACTTTTTTATTTTCAATTTTAAGATAGTCTCTCAACATAAGAAGACGATATGAGTATGTAAGTTTGTCAATCACCATGATTATACATGTTCTAAAAGACATTTGAGACAAATTGATTACTAGTCATTTAGACACGTTTAAGAGAACACATATCTCGTAATGACACTTGCTATAAGTAAGTGGTGTTATGTAACAGAATTTGTATGTGACAAATGGAAATGAAAGGAATCAAAACATAAAGTTCCAAATCTTAAGAGGTGACATAACACAAACACATGGGAATAGTCAGAATGCAGGACATAATAAGTTGAACAGTCCATCATAATTATTGTAGCATGTGAAGTGTGAACCCATTGAACCTTTTTTTTACCACTGTAAATTTGCTTTCCTACTCTTCAATTAACGTACCTTTCCTTTTTCATTCGAAAATAGTGCCTTAATATGTCTTCAAGTACATACATTATAAATTTAGTAAGAGCTAAAAAGAGAATCGTATTCTTACAGTTGTACTTCTATAAGAGCATACGGTGTGGTCACGTCGGCTTGAGCCACTACTGAATGAGTATTTTAGTGTGTGAATGTGAAATGCTGAGATGGCGATGAGTTGACGAAACGGCTTGAGACGCCGCACCCCTTGCACTAAATTTAAATAATTTCTTTATTGAAGTAAAAGTTTTATGTAACATGTAACAATTTAAATAATTTATTTATTGCATAAAAAAGAAGCTATCAAAAGAGAAGATACATATAGCTTCTCTTTTTATGCAATATGTAACAATGAAACATATGTCATTATTATATAAAATCTCAACAAGTAATCAAGAATGGAGGTAAAGCAATTTGGGCATCTTCATGTGGTATCAAATACCGTCAATGTTTGGAAACACAACTAGATCTAGCATGTTGACCTTCGAATAGAAAACATTATTCAATCTGTGACCAATTATAAATATGAATAATGTAGAAATTCAATTATTAGAAGGAAAGCCAACTAATTTTCATGGCAAATTTGATACTCAACACAAGTAGTTCAATTTTTAAGGTTCTTATTTGATCCACAAATTAACAAATTGTATTATGGATCTATAATGTTTTCCTTGTCATGTTTAAGGATATCTTTTTTCTTTGTTTTTATCTGTTGTTTTTAGATCCTGTTTATTTATTTCATGTTAAATATAAAAGGGAAGTGATACCTAAACCAATACAAATTACAATAATTTTGCAGAAAGTCATTGGGTCATGTTTAAGCGAAGTTAATGTGTTAGGTGAAAGTTTCTACTTATGGAAGGATAAAAATATAACTCAAAATCACTTGAGAAAGCATTTGAAGTTTCGAACATTTCAATTTCAGCAACAACAACAATAATGAGCAAATGGAAATGTAACTAAGGCTGTTCTTAGTCGCTTAGGATTAGGTATCACTTAGCCATCAATCCAATTCTTTCAAACTCAAAGCTTGTTTTGCTACGAAGAGTTCCATTGTTTAAGTTACACGTTCTAGTTCGGTATGGTCACGTGCTTATACCATCTCATTATGTTATTAGCTCCGTGTTAATAACTCTTTTGATCATGACAACGACAACCAGGGACGGAGCCAGAAAGAAATATGATCGGGTGCACAAATTTTTTTTAACCGTAATATAATAGAGTTAAAAAGTGGATGAAAACGAAGATTTCATTAAAACGATAAATAAATGAAAATATTACCTTCTAATTAGTGATTCTACTATCTCCATAGCAAAAAAACACTTACGTGCACCCTCATTTTTAATATTAATAAGTTCTTCTTTCTCTATAACACAAGTTAAAGTAATCATCACTCATCTGATTACGCAAATCAGTTTTTATGAGCTTCATTTTTGAAAAACATCTTTCAACCGTAGCAGTAGCAATATAAAAGACTAAAACTAACTTCATTTAAGCACTACTTTTCATATATATTGTAAATACGACAACAATAAAAATGCCCCATGACAACACAATTGGGTTCTATTCATATTCTAATATATTGTTGACAACAATAAAAATGCTCCATGCCAACACAATTGGGGTACTATTCATATTCTAATATATTGTTGACTATCACTTAAACTTGTTATCCCTATTTGTTTTAATAGAAATTGCATAGTTATTAACTTATTCTTATTGCCCTAAGCCCTTATTGATGATTATAGACTATACGAAACCAACAAATTAGTCAAGATTTCATACAAACAATTAAAACATGAAAACTTTAAAAGACATAATAAACAAATGAAAGATATATGTTACGACTTATGAACCTTTTTCATCTTTGTGGTGTTGGTTCAAATTTGGATTTTGTAAATTGTTAGGATGATGAATAAACTTGTTCCATTAAAAAAACTATTTCATGGGCTTTTGTGCTTTAATTTATTAAAATTATTTCATCTTTGGGCTTTTACAAAATTTTATATTTATTTTTTATTTGTAAGTATACGAACTAAATAATACTAGAGACACATTTTAATGCACCGGGTGTATTTAAGATACATTTAAAAAAAATTGATAAGTTTTTCAAAAATTAACACTATATCGAAAAAATCCATAGGGTGCACGTGCACCCGCGGGCACCCCATTGGCTCCGTCCCTGACGACAACGACGACTTAGCAACTCATATGATAGTAAATGAACATATTTATGGCTAACATCAAACTCATCGCATTGCTTGTCTATGAATCAAGATATGAAGTAGTACATGTTTCCATTCCAATATTCATAACATTTTTTTGGGTAAAACTATGGGTAGTGCATTAAGCCAAAGAAGGCTATCACCACTATAGGCAATTATTGGATCTAACCACATTCAATATGTGTAAGGAGGTGGGTCACTTTCTCACCATCTGCAAAAATTACCTTTGAATCTGACCAAAAATACACTATCCCAACAACTTTCTGTTTTTGTATTACTACTACGGCTAATAGTACCAGTACCATTTAAGTTTCAAAAAAAAAAAAAAAATAATAACAATAATAATAAAAAAAAAAAAAAATGTTACTCACCATCAGAAAGAACATGTTCATCTATAACGTAAAACGTCATAATAATGCATCTTAATGTTTGGTAAGATAACTCATAACAGCGGTTGCCTAGTTCAGATGCAAATCATATACTGTAATTCATATCATGTAACCAAAATAGTCCAAAATGAAACTCTATAGACCATCTTCATCAATCCTCAAAAAGAACAAGTTTAACGTTGGCTAGAAACTCATCTAGCTATATAACGAACATGCCTAAACTCGGATTTTTGTAAGCCTGTACTAGTAATATATATATAAATATTCATGAAGAACCATAAACTTGACATAAGACCTGAATGCTTCAGCTAAGTCCTTCGACTGGGAGAGCGATGTGAGATTGTGGTTGGGTGGCTACTGGTTTTTCTAGCCCACTTTTGATCCATGCGATGGAGTTAAGATCTGCAGCAATGGTGGCCAATTCCTGGTTTGAGAAAGGAGCAAGTTCCTCATAGTCAACGAAATCTGGACCCAATAACGAGGTTTGGGATTTAGAACCATGACCAGAACCAGAACAGCAACCATGGCCGCACCTTGATGGAATCACGCACTCAGCAGAAAAGCCGTTAAGAAACTTGCATCCAATACTCTCTGGCTTGCATGTCTTAATTAAAGGTCCTGGTTTGGAATGAACTGCCCTCAATTCCCCATTTTGGATACCATTTGGAGGGGTACAAACAGAAAAAGCTCCAACTTTTGGGGTTGGACGAAAAAGGGTCTGACGTGTCAAGGATGGATCTTCAGAGACGTGATAATTTGAGACCTCCATTCCAGTTACATCTTGGAGTTCTGAAGGTTTTGATTGATCGATGTTCTCATTTGATAGAGTGTCTTCCGATGATGCTTTTGTGGGGGTGTCAAGGTGGTGGTTGTAGTTGATGATAGTGTTTATCTGAGTGCCAGATGAAAACATAGAAATAGGCCTGATGAGCTTTTTCCTCAGTGTCGAATTCCAGTGATTCTTGATTGCGTTATCTGTTCTACCTCGCAAGAGCTTTGCAATTATTGCCCATTTGTTTCCATATTTTGCATGGGCTTCAACTATAATCTGATCCTCTGCATCTGCAGAACATAAAAAGGCTCGTTGAGAATCAGGAGTGTAAACATAAAATTCAAATAATACCAGCTTTAACTTCATTTTATATTAACAATAACCTCTCAAAAAGAATGATTTTTATTGAGATAACTCGTGAATGTGTGCTATGATCCAATCACCGCATTGGGTAACAAAAGAAGAGGGATTGAACTGTACGAATGTATAAGACCATGTTCCAAGCACCAGCTGGTTCAGGCCTTACAAATTCATTGACTAATTAGATTACTTTCAAAAAATAAAGTTAAAAGTTCCCCCTGTTATGTGTCAATCGTGCAGAAAAATGCGAATGGAATAAAATCTCAAAGCATCAATGAGTAAATAAAGATCATTAAAAGAAGCAGAGGGGTCAAAAGCGACTCTGGATTTATATATTCCCACATAGTTGAATATCAATGATTATTTCATGCTGAAAATTTCATTTGTCTGCATGCATTGATGCAAACTCCTATAATTACTTTATGCATAAGTTTTACATGTCAAAAGGAGCATAATTGTCTGAAACATTATTTCTATGATCTCTAACTCCCCAAACATAGCGTGGTTGATTGTAATGATGGTTCCCTTTTGTGCCTACAGTTTAATAAGGAATGAGGCCAGGCTTTAACAGGAACATGGCAACGTTATCACTTAGGAATTTGGCAACATTATCAACACCGACATAAGAACTCATTTAGAGACATTTTAAGCTTCTGTAGTTAGCTCGTGAGAAAATTACTTTCTATTTCTTCCCGTTTTAACACAACATGACAAAGAATTCATCCTAAATAAGCTTTTGCAGTTCTTTCATCCTAGTTAACGCACAATTTAGAACATTCCAAATAAAGGGTGGAAGAAAATTCTTGCTTGATTTATGGTGCAGATAAATTACTAGAAGAAAAACGCCGCCTACCATTAACCAAAATAGTAAAGACAGCGCGGGTGGGGAGAGACTAGAGAGGTGAGCATGCACATCAACTCTCGTCCATGTTTTGTCAATAAAGATTCAGGTAAGCTTAATGTTTCAATAAATCTACCCTTATAGCAACAATATAATCCTATTTGATCCAGCAGATATACTGCATGAAGGCTACCCGGCGACATTTATCTAAATTTAAGTCACATAAAATGATCTCATTTATCAAATCACTTAACTTCTTAAATTTGCAAACTGAGAAAATGTTTTTTTACCTTCGATTCTAACTCGACAACAAACCACTTATCCTAAATGAATTTTGATAGTTTTTTCATTCCAGTCATTGGACAATATATTGCAGCTAACGAGGGGTATGAGAATATGTAACATTGACAGAGTCTGTATAAGACAAACTACTTCCATAAAGGTTGAAGATCACCTAATGCTTTATTTCGACACAAGCTGATGCAAGAAAACTGTCGTCTACCATTTACAACAAGAGTAAGTTATGGCAATCTATTTTGCAGACACCCATGTATTTGCCCTTATAGCAACAAAATATACTATTCAATCCGAAAGATATGCTGTTTCAAGATCTCCTTATTCGACACAACATGATGTCATTTAAAGCCTCACTTAACTTCTCAAATTACAAAACTCAGAAAAGATATTTCTTGTTTTCCTTTTATTCTAGCTCAACCTGACAAAGCATTCATCACAGTCAGAGTTGTTTTTTTATAATGAAAGGCATCCCAATTTGATTTTTTACATTATTTCACTCTTGTTATTGCACTTATATTGTAGCAACTAAAGGGCGCTGATGACAGCTTTTAGGTAGCAAGCAAACTCCTTCTGTAAGATAAAGGTGAAGACCCACCTGTCAACTACTTACGCCAAGAGTATTGATATCAACTTTGATCGATTTTCTAAAAAAACGAAGAAATAAGTTTAGTGGTTGCCATACGTTTTATCTTATACTAGTATAGTAGTATACAACCTATTTAATCCGATAGACACCAGTGCTGCTTGACAACATCACCTACATATCACAAAATTTGCTTAGCAAGAAACAACAAGTAACTTCTCTCTAACACATGCAAGCATCTATTATTCTAATGCAAGTTATTGGCATATTGGGTGATGACGCGCCCTGCGAAAATTGTATATGCCACACTCTACAATGAGTATGTCCACGTTAACAGGACTTAAAATCCGCAGTTGCTTAAAAGGTACCTCGAACTAGAGCCTATAGAAATGATTTGTTTCATGCCGTCTCCTAAAAAGACCGCTAATTTTTCTGAGCAATAACAGTTTTAAAATTACCAAACACGACTGTTGAAAGATACCTTACCAATAAGTAAACGCCTTCTACTCACCACCATAAATGATGATTATTTCCTACAGCTTTTAGCTCTCCTTTTCCTAAAATTAGTTTCTAAATCCACGATTCAAGTGCGATAATCCAAAATACATGATAACTAAGCTATATAGAAATGATACACTACAACAGTCCATTCTGTAGCTGATAGATCATCACATCTACAACAATAAGAAGCACTAAGCGAAACACAAATCAAAGGGACATAAACCAATATACTCTGACCTAGATTTCAAAATTGAAGTCTTTCGAAACCATGTAATCCCCAAACAACACTATACTCCTGATTTTCACATAAAAAACTAAAAAGCTTCCAAATCATCTTAACTATACGCGACAACCGATTAGCTAAAACCAAAAATGAACGCTAAAACACAACTTAACAAATACACCACAAGAGTCGACTCCGTATATGTAAAACATTAAGCCACACAGTCACACACAACTAAATGAAACAAAAAACCAATATACAATACTTTAACCTAAATTTAAAACTGAAGTTTTTCATATTGCATAACCCCCAAACAAAATTCTCAAACCGAAATACTAATAAAACTTCAAAATCATCTCACTTTCAATCCTCATATCCAACACCTATTTATAACCTACCTTTATGAATATCATACAAAACAAACAAAAACCAGTAGCCTTAACAATCACTTCAATCCAAAATGAAGCTCAAAACCCTTATAACGAAAATGCATAACAAATAACAATACTTGAACTAAATTTGAAATTGAAGTATTTCATATCGTATAACCCCCAAACAACACTAAATTCCAAAATCGTCACATTAAAACACTAAAATATATTCGAAAACATCTCACTTTAATCCTAGAATCCAACAACATATGACCTAACTTATAAACACCATACAAAACAAACATATGACCTCAAAACCCTAGTAACAAAAAACACCATTCATCACTATCTACCAACAAAAACAAAACCAACCAATCAAAATGCATAAAAATAACCAAAACTTGATATATATACCAGTAAAGGGTTTGCGTTCAAGAGCAGGGTCTAACTGATTACACCATCTCAACCGGCACGATTTTCCGGAGCGACCCGGTATCCCTCTGGCGATGAGGCTCCAGTTTCGTGGCCCAAATTTAGTAACTAAATCACCTAAAATAACATCTTCTTCTTGAGACCATGGTCCTCTGACTTTACTCTTTTTCTCACCCACTGCCACGTCGGATTCTGGGCTGCTGTCGGTGACTGTGATTGTGTTGGTGTTCATTTCTTCCACCATCGGACTGCTGCTGCTGTTGTTGTTCATGTTTTTTTGTTTAAGGATGTTTGTTTGTTGGGTTTGGACTACCTTGTTTTTTTATATAACCGTACTACTAACACGGCTAACTGCAATTTCTGTTTTTTGGTTGGGGTTTTGAATTGTTTTGTTTTGTGTTGTTTGGACCCTTGAAGTATGTGTTAATTACTCTTTGGGGGTTAATGTTTGTATCTTTTTTCTTAAAAAGGTGGGTTTATTTGCTGACCTTGACGTGACATACTGACATGTGATTTTTGGACATGAAACCATCTGTAATAGAGGGTCGGACGATCGAGTCCTCCCTCACCTTGACTACGGTCATCCTTGTTATACCTCCCTCACCAGGACACGTATTGCAGGGGGAAAAAGTAAGACTCGGTTGTCTGCATGGACCGAGTCGTGCGACTTGTTTTGTGTGTGTGTGTGTGTTCTTAAATCGTTATTGTGGGCTATATTTGTGTTTAAATGGGGTACGCTTTTTGTGGTGACTGTGGTTGTCTTATTACACTAACTTGGTTGTGAGGTTGATTGTAGAGAAAGAAAGTCGAGTTGGCGTTAATGTGGAAGTAGTGATTGCGGTTGTCGTATTACACTAAGTTGGTTGTGAGATTGATTGTAGAGAAAGAAAGTTGAGTTGGCGTTAATGTGGAAGTAGTGACCGCAGTCATAGGGATCCCTTATTACACTTAGCCTTATGCTTCAAAAACCGCATTTCTCGTGGTTTATAAGATGTTTGAGCTTGAAGACTGGTCTTAAAGTTATTGTGTTTAGAGTTTGAACATGATACTTTCACACATTAGCAAAACCAGGAAGTTGAGTTATGGAAGGCTTGAAATTGTACCTTCACAAAAGTCGAGAAAATATGAAACAACAACAAAAGAAAGTTGAGCAAGCAAATAAATATAGCAGTACATAATCATTTTATGTTTTATATAAATAGAGCGTATAGCAACCAAAGAGCGGGGTTTAAAACTTTTAAAGTGAGATAAGTCACTTACAATATTATTTTATGACTGACAGTCACTTGATAATAATGTTTAAACTGCTTTTACATTAGTATAGAAAAAGAATTAAGGGTGACCTTTGAAGTTTCTAAAGCAAACATCGAGAGCACAATCCCCCACAAAGTACCTCCACCGCTATGTTAAATGAAACATAGTTATTATTTTGTTAATACTAAGGAACGGACATTTGGGTTTCATCTCTAACAAGTGGGACATGACTGAAAGACGATATGAAGATCGTCAAACTTTTGACATAAAACTAAAAGGTTATGAGAGAATATCATGGATTATGAGTTATGACTTTAAACTTATTTATAGTCTCTTGTCCTGAATATATGACACACATGACAAAAGTCTACTACTAAGTTTGATGTTATGCTCCATAATATGTCAATAACAAATCTTTTAGGAAGCATGGGAATATAACTCTTTATATATATAGCAGTTGTGGTCTATTTTATATGGCAGGAAAGGAATCAAAGGATATTCAGAGGGGACTAGAGGGATGTAAATGGGTTTTATGCAACTATAAATGAAATAGTAAGCTCAAATTGACGAACTTAAAAGTGAAAGATTATGGGGCAGTAAGACATGTAGAAGAAGTATGGATGATACAATTTAGTAAGGTTTGTTGGTGTACTCATAATAATATGTCAACTTATGGAGTATAAGGGGTGTTTGAAATCAAGTTTTATGAGCAAATAGAATGCAGTATTTTGTCTGGCTAAAAAGCAGATGGCTAATACCTTGACCACACATCTTCTTTAGCATTGAGAAGTCTGTCATTTCTTATGTATGTGCTTGGAAGGGGCAACAATGTGAATGATGGTATTTTCTCATTGTCTAGGCTAGATGTGTAGTCATAAAGTAGTTTCCTGAGGAATTTTGGGTTGCATAGATCATCTTGTTTGGATATCCTCCTAATGAGGATACAGTCTGTTTGGATATCTCTTTAAACATCTAAGAAAGGGACCAATTTTGACTCTTTGATGTTTTATTACTTGCAGAAGTTGAGATTCAAGAAAATCTGCACTATATGGTTATTACAAGTTTCTCATCTTTTCATATATCTTTGAAGAGATAAGTTTATAGTTCATTACAATAGATAGCCTTGTACCTTGAATGCTTGCAACCTGGACATTTTTGGATTGTCCTGCTAAGTTTCAGTAGGCCTCGGTGAGGTAACTAATGTTTGGTATGGACATCTAAAGTGCAAAGGTGAATAGATTTTTTTTCTTCAAAAAGTAGGTTTCTTGTTGTGAAGGGTAATTGAACTAGTTGGGGCAGTGTAAGTTGCTAGGAATAGAAATTCGTGAAAGATGATACTTTTTGGTCCTAGCATTACGCTGCCATAGGAGGACAAATGGAAAACCATATTGATATAGTCTCTATCGGTCATGATGCCAAGTACTGTTTTATTGCTATAGCTAACTTGTGAGGTGGGCTGCAAGTTTGGCTATAAGTACATATTGCAGCATTAGGAAATGTAGTCACTTAAAGTGATTATCCAATAGTGTTGTGTGGATCATTTGCCTTTGATGAAGCCTTATGTTTATGCTATTGTATGTTATGGTGTGAGGTGGCTAATGCACCTTAATATTACATTTTGAGGAAATAGTGGGAAATGTAGTCATAGGTAGAATGAATGGGTGAATATGAGTGATGATGTATGTTAGTTAATCACAGTTTGAAGTATTAGAAATAGTTGTATATCCATGTTATTTGTTTCTTGCTTGGTAAGATTTTAGGCATGTCCAAAATTCTTCCTTGCAGTTGATTTGTAAATGAGTTGTTGATAGTAACATATATTCATCGTTTCACAAAAAATAATATAAGCAGGGGCGGACCTATGCTTATAGTAGGGGCGGTGCCCCCAACCAAAATGTTGCGGACATTCAAAAACATGTAGAAAAAAGTGGAAATTGGTAGAAAAAGATCTGGTGCCCCTACCCAAATAATCAAAGTGCCCTCCTCGCTTTCGGATAAAAGTGGAAATTGTTTCCGGTGATTTTGTTTGATCGGAAAAAATAGTGAAAAGAAGGCAAGCGGGTGATAGATGAAGAAGGTGAAGTATACTGTCAAACTATTTTATTGGTTTAATAAAAGGTAGTTGGTCAAACTTTTTTTATTGGGTTAGTAAAAGTAAGTTACTTTTACTCTAGATTACAAATTTTTTTCTTTTCATATAGTAAAAGATAATGAGCTAAAGTGCTTTTTGGTCTCACTTATCAATTTTTTGTGTTAGGACGATTCTTGTGTATGCATTATGTTTTGGTATATTAGTACCAATAATATTAAATACTTGATACAGGCAATGAAGCTTTAAACTTAAAAATTTTAGTTTATGCAATGACTGTTGTATTCTTGACTCGACTCAACATGTTAAGTGAGTAATTTTTGACCCGACCCGATTCAACCAGACATGTTAAGCGGGTAAACGATTTACCACTTGTATTGACTGTTTTTGGAAATTGGTAGAAAAATATCAGGTGCCCCTACCCAAATAGTCAAACTATTTTATTGGTTTAATAAAAGGTTTTTGGCCAAACTTTTTTTTTATGGATTAGTAAAAGTAAGTTGTTTTTACTCTGGATTGCAATTTTTTTTCTTTTCATATAGTAAAAGATAATGGGCTAAAGTGCTTTTTGGTCTGACGTATCAATTTTTTGTATTAGGATGACTCTGGTGTATGCATTATGTTTTGCTATATTAATACCAATAATATTAAATACTTGATACAATAATTTCATGGCAATGAAACTTTAAGCTTAAAATTTTTAGTTTATGTAATGACTGTTGTATTCTTGACTCGATCCAACATGTTAAGTGAGTAATCTTTGACCCGACCTGATTCAACTAGACATGTTAAGTGGGTAAACGATTTACCACTTGTATTGCTTGATGCCCCCCGCGATGACATTTTCTGGTTCCGCCACTGAATATGAGTTTTTGGATATTGCTAAGAAACCGTTTGGAATATAACTCTCTGGTTGGTTCAAAGAATTAGAAAAAGAGAGGGTATCACTTGCTTTATAAGAATGGAGGTGGCCTAAATTGTAATTCATGTTAATTTATGTTTGGTACTTGGTAGTGTATGTGTAAAAATGATATAGAACTCAGTCAATAATCACCCAACCAACCACCCCGTGGTGATCCACTTTTATTATAACAATATACACTGAAGATTAGTCCCCAACACAGGTGCTAACCAAACAAATACAAGAGAAAGGTTGTTGTCCCTCTAATAGGTGCAACAACAGAGATACAAGAACTCACACACTAATCAACTATAACCAAACCTAAACCCAGATCAAGATGATCTAAACCAATCTTGTTTACAATGGTAAACAACTCAGAAACTAATAAACTCAGATGAGAAACAAAGAAACTTGTGTGTGTGAATTATGAGAAGGAGATCGTAAAAGTGATTGAAACCCTAGCTGTAGAGAAGCTTAAATAGCCAAGGATCTTTCACTTTAGTCCTTGCACAAATAAAACCATACAAAACACAACCAAACTACAAAAGTTAAGAAACTCAGTATAAAATATTTATACAAAATACCCCTGAAGGTTCATCTGGTTGACACTTGTGAGTAAATACTTCTAACATCCCCCCTCAAACTGATGAACCTGCAAACAGATTAATCATACCAAGTTTTCTAACCATAACACCATGCTGAACAGACCCAAGAGCTTTGGTCAAAACATCAGCAGTTTGACTTTTAGAGTCAATTTTGACAGTTTTAATCAACCCAGAAGAAACCTTTTCTCTAACCAAATGCACATCAATATCAAAATGTTTTGTTTTTTCATGCATCACAGGGTTAGCAGCAATTTGAATTGCTGCTTTATTATCACAAAACAACTCAACTGGCAACAAACTCTCTGTAACACCAAGATCTTTTAAAACTTTAAGAATCCACATAACCTCACAAGTTGTAGAGGCCATGCACCTATATTCAACCTCTGCTGAAGACTTAGAAAGAGTAGCTTGTTTTTTACTCTTCCATGAAACAAGGTTACCATTCACAAATACACAATACCCAGAAACAGATTTTCTAGTAACAGGACACTTAGCCCAATCTGAATCAGAATATGCAGCAACTTTAAATCCAAGATTATTTTTACAAAAATGTAAACCATTACCAGGAGCAAGTTTAAGATATCTTAGCACTCTTAAGCCAATATCAAAATGTGATTTCAAAGGAGAATGCATATACTGACTTAAACAATGCACAGCATAAGATATATCAGGTCTAGTCATGGTAAGATATATTAATTTCCCAATAAGTTGCTGATAACTAGTAATGTTTTTCAAGAACTTATCATCATCAGATTCTTTATGACTAAGCACAATATTTTCTGGCAAAGGAGCTAAAACAGGTTTACACCCAAGTAAACCATATTCATTAATCAACTCCAAACAATACTTCCTCTGATTTAAACACAACCCATTACTAGTTTTTAACACTTCAATACCAAGAAAATATTTCAATTCTCCTAGATCTTTAATTTTAAACTTATTTCTTAGAAAAATTTTAAAATTCTCAATTTCACTCTCACTATTACCTGTTATAACCAAATCATCAACATACACAAGCAGGTATAAAACAGAATTATCTTTAGTTTTAACAAATAGAGAGTGATCATTTTTAGACTGAACAAATCCAGCCTCAAACAAAGCTTCAGACAATTTAAGATTCCATTGTCTAGGAGCCTGTTTCAGACCATAAAGAGACTTTTTAAGTCTGCACACTTTCTTACTATCATCTGGAAAGAGACCAGGTGGAGGCAACATGTAAACTTCCTCATTTAAGTCACCATATAAAAAAGCATTGTTAACATCCATTTGAAAAACTTTCCAATTATTTTGAACAGCAATACTTAGCAAACATCTAACAGTTCCCATTTTAACTACAGGACTAAAAGTCTCATCATAGTCAAAACCAGGTTTTTGATTAAACCCCTTAGCCACAACTCTGGCTTTATACCTTTCAATTTCACCATTAGACTTAAACTTAAGTTTCCAAACCCATTTAGATCCTATAGGAAACCTTCCTTCAGGAAGATCAACCTCTTCCCAAGTATCATTTTCATATAAGGCAACAATTTCTTCATCCATAGCATTTTTCCAATTAACATTCATAGAAGCTTCCTTATAGGAAGTAGGCTCACAAGACTTATTCAAATTGGCAACAAAGCAACAATTATCAGAACTCAACCTAGTATGATTAGCATACTTATCAAGACCATATCTAAGCTTAGAATCAAGCACATAGTCATTAAGTTTAGCAGGTAGCTTAGAAGATCTGTTAGACCTCCTATAACTAGTAGTTCCTTCCTCAGTCTGATTTTGAAAACTATTTTGAAAACTATTTTGAAAAACAGGTACATCTACTTCAGGTATTGCATTTCCCTCAGAATTATTATTTTCATCTAAAGGAGTTGCAGTCCTAGAGTCAGCTGGTTGCTAAGGTGCACCAGGGTAAGAAATCTGTCCTAAAGTCACATCCTGAACATCATCCACAACCCTACCAGACTGACCTAGACCACCTTCTCTACCAACAGATGCTACATCCTCTTTTTCATCATTGGGAGAGTCACTAGGAGTTCTGGTTTTTGACTCAACATTATCAAAAAAGTTTAAAGTATTAATTTCCAGATGAGAATCAGACAAATCAGTTTGTTTCATTTTAAAAGGAAATATAGTTTCATAAAATTTTACATCTCTGGAATATAACACAGACCTATTTTCCAAACTCAAAAGCTTATAAGCTTTCTTACCACTAGCATATCCAAGTAAAACACATTTTACAGACTTCTCAGAAAACTTATCAGATTCTTTTAAAACAGTGGCATAACATAGACATCCAAAACTCCTAAGATGTACCAGACTAGGTTCTCTACCATAAACCAAAGAAAAAGGTGATTTACCATTTAGAACAGAGGAAGGCAACCTGTTAATCAAATAGGTAGCAGTTAAAACACAATCAGGCCAAAACACAAGAGGTATTCCCCCCTGAAACATAAGGCTCCTTGCTACATTAAGCAAATGCCTATGTTTCCTCTCAGCTATCCCATTCTGTTGAGGAGTATATGCAACACTAGTTTGATGAATAATTCCCATAGTGTCAAAAAATTCACCCATTTTATTATTCACAAACTCAGTACCATTATCAGACCTCACAACTTTAATTTTCTTATTAAACTGAGTTAAAACCATTTTAAAGAAACTCTGAAACATATCAAAAACTTCATGTTTTCCTTTTAGCATATACACCCAAACAGACCTACTAAAGTCATCAACAATAGTCAAGAAATGTCTAAACCCTTCCTTGCTAACAACCTTATAAGGACCCCATACATCTAAATGTATAAGATCACCAAAACCAGATGACTTATGTTCACTTATTGGAAAAGGATCCCTTGTTTGTTTAGCCTTATGGCAAACATCACAAGGTGCTCCATGATCAATATGGTTTAATTTCAAAGTGCCTTTTAAAAGTTTTAAGACTTGATTAGCAGGGTGTCCCAATCTAGAATGCCATACATCTTTAGAAACAAAACAACTAAAGAACTCACTTTTAAGCACACAAGCAGAAGAAGCAGTAGACTTATCAAACAAATAAAGACCACCAAACTCACTACCAGTCCCCAGCACCCTCTGCTGAGTCAAATCCTGGATATAACATTTAGTCTCATCAAAACCAACTCTTAACTTGCTATCTCTAATCAACTTATTCACAGACATAAGACTGACACAATATTCAGGAACAACCAAAACATCAAACAGAACAACATTATTATTAAGTTTCAAATTCCCAACATGAGTAACCTTAGCCAAAGTTCCATTAGGATGTCCTACAGTAATCTTTAAATCAGATATGTCAACCAAATTAAACATATTAAGAGGACTATTAGTTAAATGTTGATTAGCACCAGAGTCAATTATCCAACCCAATTGGTAATTAACTCCATCCAACTTAATATTAGCACCAAAAAATTTATAGAAATTCTGATTAAAGAAAATACTGCAGTTAAAAAAGGAACAGGAATCCCTACCTGCCATATTAGCATGAGCAAAGGTTCCAGGTTTATCATTCAACAAGCTTAACAGCTTCATAACCTGTTCATTACTCAGGGACATACTACCAGAACCACTTTTAGAAGCATTATTAATCACAGAGGCACTTTTAAAATCATTTGTTTTATTAAAATTATTAGCAGGTTTCAGATTAGGATTCTTTTTAAAACCAGGAGGATAACCAATAATTTCAAAGCACCTATCAACAGTATGACCCTTCAAACCACAATGAGAACAAAGCAAACTATCATAATTTCCCCTGTTATTAGACCCAGAGTTATTACCATTATTGTTTCTTTTCCAAGTAGTATCGTTCTTATTATCATAGGTTTTAGAAACAAAAGCAGACACCTGAGGCTTTTCAGTTTTAACAGTTGTGGTAGGAACCCCTCTATGGGATTCTTCCCTTGATACAATGACAAAGGCATCCTTGACTTCAGGGAGGATTTCCCTGGTCAAGAGAGTACTTCTTATGGGTTGGTAGATATCATCCAAACCCATAAGGAATTGCATCAATTTTAACAACTTACCATGATCAACTAGTTCTTGCCTAGCTTCACATGTACAATCAGGCAACTTAGTGAGAATATCAAATTCTCTCCACAAAGAATTAAGCTTATGATAATATTCAGACACAGGCAAGCCACCTTGTTTAAAGGTATTAATCTTTTGAAGCAGATTAAAAACTACAGAACCATCAATCCTATCATAAGTATCTTTTAATTATTTCCATACCACAGAAGCATTATCAGAAAAAACATGCCCAAGATACACATCCTGAGTCAAAGAACTCAAAATCCAATTAAGCACAACAGCATTACACCTATTCCACTGAGCTTCTAACAAAGGACTAGCCACATAATCTGTTTTAACACAAGAACCATCAAGAAACCCCATCTTATTTTTTATTTGCATAGCAAGTTTCATAGCACTAGCCCACACCCTATAATTCTCAACACCAGCCAATTTAATGCTTACAACAGAAGCACAATTAGAGTCATTAGGGTGTAAATGCAAAGGATTACTCTGGTCCAAATTACTGATCAAGATAGCCATAATGATAGCAACTAAAACAAAACAGATAAGCAAGAAACAATATAACAGAAAAAACAAAGAATCAACAAACCAACAACCAACAATAAACCAGCAAGAAACAAGAAACAACAAATAATCAACAAGGAATTACAACTCACACCCAGAGTTAACTAGATTCAAGTCAGCAGACTGTGAATGGCCAGAGCAGGTATCCGTACCAATCAGAGTTGGCAGGTCAAGAAGTTAGCCAAACCGTTTACGCCCACTAAACTACAAATCAGTTAACCCTAAAAGAAGAAATAGATCACTTACAGTGCAAAAGCAGCGGAGAAACCAAATCAATCACCCAAGAGCCAATAACTCTTGAAAGATTAACCCAAGAATTAGCCCAGAAAACCACAAATCCACAAATCCCCAAAACCCTAATTAAAAAAATTAGGGTTTCCAAGAATCAACCAAGAATCAACAATTAAGTGTTAATTCTTCAAGAATCCAACACCAGAACCTCCCAATCGAACGCACCAACAAAACCCCCAAATTCTAGGGTTTCAAGAAAAAACCCTAAAATTCAATTGAGCTCCAGATCAACCAAGAAATCAATCAATTATCAACCTAGAGCTCTGATACCATGTAAAAATGATATAGAACTCAGTCAATAATCACCCAACCAACCACCCCGTGGTGATCCACTTTTATTATAACAATATACACTAAAGATTAGTCCCCAACACAGGTGCTAACCAAACAAATACAAGAGAAAGGTTGTTGTCCCTCTAATAGGTGCAACAACAGAGATACAAGAACTCACACACTAATCAACTATAACCAAACCTAAACCCAGATCAAGATGATCTAAACCAATCTTGTTTACAATGGTAAACAACTCA
Source organism: Artemisia argyi (assembly GCA_030686995.1). Taxonomy (NCBI): domain Eukaryota; kingdom Viridiplantae; phylum Streptophyta; class Magnoliopsida; order Asterales; family Asteraceae; genus Artemisia; species Artemisia argyi. The sequence continues at coordinate 155,098,554 of CM060709.1, read as the reverse complement.
GAAACTAATAAACTCAGATGAGAAACAAAGAAACTTGTGTGTGTGAATTATGAGAAGGAGATCGTAAAAGTGATTGAAACCCTAGCTGTAGAGAAGCTTAAATAGCCAAGGATCTTTCACTTTAGTCCCTGCACAAATAAAACCATACAAAACACAACCAAACTACAAAAGTTAAGAAACTCAGTATAAAATATTTATACAAAATACCCCTGAAGGTTCATCTGGTTGACACTTGTGAGTAAATACTTCCAACAGTATGTATAGCGTTGCCATCATTTGATGCGTTTATTTGTTAAGGATGTTTTATTCAATTGACCAGTGTGGCCCATTTCAAAGGAAATATACATGTCACAAAGTACTTTGCTTTTTCTATTATTAAAAAATAGAAAGGTTACCGAATGTTTTGACTTCCTAATTTTACAAATTTAGCTATCTTGAAACTTAAAAATTAGAGAAAGGAAAATTGTTATAAAATAAAATAATAGTGAGATACGTTGAAGGTTTTATAATATTGTTTTGAAAAACATTATACATCATGATATGATACATTTTTCTCTTTAAAACGTTATTTACGTCTGAAAAACCTTTTGATTCGGTCTAACGAAAATAGAAAATATTAGACACTCAATTAAGCTTATAACTATGTTATAACTAACATTTGGGCCTTAACGCTAACCAATGGGCCAAAGGCTTAAATATTGAATATGGAAGAGTACAGCCCAATATCTGCAATAAATAGGCTGAACAAACAAGCCCAAAAAGGCACTTTTAGCTTTCCTTCAGTTATTTGTTTGTTTTCTCATAGACAACACATACACAATGTTATCTTGTATTTCACTAGTTCACACAAATTATCATACTGACAAAAAAATGATTTACTTATATAAGATGAGTCTTTGGCCCAACACGTGAATCCCCAAAGTTTATATAGTTCAGTATAGTTTTGTTTTGCATGGATCAACTCTATATATAGTCTATAGTTATATATTTTAGGTTCAAAGCCATGATTGATGGATGATCAGTGCTGAGATGAGTTTTTAAAGTATCGACTTTTGCCTTTATGTTACTATTTAACTAAGGGTATCTTCGAATTAATTATGATAGCTATGTACTTTTAGATATATCCTTAAAAAATCAAAAGTAATGATGACTACAAACTTTATCTTTGTGCTTTAAGTTATATAACAGACTAAGAAACCAGCCACTGATAAATAAACTATCTATCTCATTGCTTTATTCATATAATTCTAGGAATTTTGTAGTGGCATTTCTTTGTCCTAGCTTCCTCATGTGTCTTATAAGCATTTTAAAGTTGTTATCTTGTAACATACACACTTGATTTTTAATTTGATAAGAATCAGGCCGGGTAGTGCTCAAGATAAGAGTTAGGACCAAAATAAGAAATGATAGAACTGAAAAAATTGAACACAAATTTTAAAAACTGCATACAATTAAGAAACTGTTGAGGACCACAAGTAACTGTAGAATGAAACGGATTGAAATCAATGACTCGACTAGAGCTGTGCACGCTCCAGTGGCTGGCTAGCTGTTTTGGGGACCTTTGGGGCCATTTCCCACGGTTCTTCGTCCTATCTAATCAATCCATTTTCATTTCACACATGCAGATGCAGCTACATGTATCCACATCACTCCAGCATGTAAACAATAACACCCGTTGATCATAATCTTAAATGTGAAAATAACAGTTGCCATTTGTGTATATGTGCAATAGATTCATTCATCCTTTGTCGTTTGTTATGATGTATTAATTGAGGAGACCACTCATATTTTTATTTGGAATTATGTACTCCTAATTTCTTCATTTAGATACTGCTATTCAGGAAGTTTAAGTTTCAAAGGAGTTAGTAACTGGCTCAATTCAACTTGATTATAACGTTTAACGACTTGATAGGTTAAGTGATCCCCTTTATTTCAAAGCCACACAAATAACTTGACAAACATGGCAACACACTTTGTGGTTTATGATTGGCTATATATAGTAAGGAATCAACGGATAAACAGTCAAAAGGTTTAATAATAGAAGCTTAATGGTGGGTGGATATGATATTTCATAAGAGAATGAAATTAAAGCTACAAACCAGAAAACAAGCATGGGACTCTTCTAGTGTAGTGGTAGACCAAAGTGAAACATTTAGACAGAATCTTATGTCTTATCTGTCGATCTCTTTAACATTTATTAACGTTTACATTATGTCCATGATTTGAAAGAATTGAAGGATGTGTTTGTGGATAATTATTTCTGAATTTATGAAATTTGCTTATGTGTTAATGCTTAAATCATGATTATTAGTAGTTAAAAAAAAGGCTTCATTGAGTGGAGTATAAGCATGCTTGACCACTATTAAAATCCAACTTATCAAGTTTCCTGTAATAGTAATTGAATTCCACTTGTTTTGTTCAATTAAGAAGCATTATATGGACAAATAGGCATAAACAAAGATAATTAGCAATTTTAATTAGCATATTCTTATCCGGATTAGCTAATAACATGAGGTCATGACTCATGAGTCGACAACCTATCAAAATCTTTGGCCCAAAAGTAAGAAAGTAGTCATATACAATACAAAGAAAAACAAACATGGATGGAGAAGTGAATGAGTAAAATATCGTCACGATTTGGTTAGGGATGTTCTTTTTGACATATTCAGGCGTGCTGGGATTTCAGTTAAGAAAGAAGCACCTGTGAATTTCTTGACCGACCCGATGGAAGGAAGATTGACACTTAGACCAGCTGACATTTTGGTTTTTGGATGGATAGGGGGGAAACATGCTTGTGTAGATCTAACGGGGGTTTCTCCACTTGTGGGATTGGGGAATCATGCTTTTACGGCAGGTCAGGCTGCTTTGAAAGCCGCTTCATGCAAAGTAACTAAACACGAGAAAGCGTGCCTTGATAACCAACACGCGTTTATACCTTTTGCATTTGATACTTTTGGTTTCCTTGCATCGGAGGCTGTGGAGCTGCTCAAAAGAGTCCAACGGGTTATGCATGGCAATGTTACGACCCCAAGGTCTTTGAATGTAGTTTTTAAAAGATTAAGTTTCGCTATTCAAAAAGGGCTAGCGGCGCAGCTTGTTGCCCGTTTGCCTGTCGCTTCAGTGTAAAACTTTTCTTTACAAGCATAATCATTGATCGAAAAAAAAATGATAAGAAATGCATAGAGGACATCATCATCCATTATTCAGCATATACTTTGATTACCTCAGTTCCAATACTATTTTTCGTAGATTTATATTGTAAATCTTATTACCATCATTGTGTTACACATGGAGTTATTAAGATTAAACCTGGGTAGCTACAATCTCAAAACAACATAACCGAATAAAGTGCTTGAAGCATGTCTTTGCTAAAGAATTACGTGGAGTTGATTTATTGCATTTCTCCAAGATATTTTTCAGGCCCCTTTAGATATTCCATCATATCATAACCAGTTTACAAAGAATAAAGAATCCATTTTTTACTAGTACTGTTTGATGTTAATGTAATCGTGCTGCCACATTAACCGACTTAATATCATCAAAATGATATTGCGGTATATGTCAATTTCAATTTTCAATTGTGATAAGAAAGCTTTTGAAAAATGGAACTCCACTCTAAGATTCTTAAAAGATCTTGTTCCAAATGCAGAAAGACATGTTTCTTTCGTTTTCGAAACTCACCATACACTTGCAAAATGGGGAGCATATATCTTGTATAAATCAAAGGAATATAAGTATGGCTAACAAAGAAGAAGCAGTAGTGAAACATCCTTTTTCAGCCAACCGTCCAGCTAGTCGACCTGAATGGACCAATTTTATTTAAGTTCTTAAAATTGACATCTATTTAAAATTCCTGCTACGTAAGGAATTAGGACCACAATTAGCAGACAACGTTAAGTGCACAATAAGTTCAAAGTATCACTCTTATCCCCACTTTTCTATCTCCCAACCGCATACCTTTATTCCCATTAATCCGTTGCATCCAGTCTATGTAAGATCACTAGGTTGCACTTATCTTTACAGTTATTATTTCGCTAATGCAACATGACATACACTTATATTTCCCACTTTGGTTTATAGAGAAATAAGAAATAAGCAAGTGCACACATAAGTTGTTCTAGTGAACACCTCAGTAGGAAATGTACATGAGCTTGAACTTGAGCCGTTAATCAATACCAAAAACTTTTATTATTATTTTTTTTTTTTGGTTACACAAATGGGCATCTTTCGTTATCTTTCTTTTAGTTGTGTCTTTCTTCTTCTTTATACCTTTGCCTATGATAAATTAAAGATAAAGCAGTAAAGGTGTGTCATATGAACTTGCATAATATATCAATGAGATTTTGATTTTTTAATCTACTAAACTTATTATGGTTGCATGAGTAATTTGAATTCTAATTTATATAAAAGTCTACTAATTAACTGTGAAGAAAACTATACTTGTAATGTAGATCCCAATTTGTTCTTTATACTAAAATCGAAAAGTAAAAACAATTGATTAGTAGTTATTTGGTGAAAGTCAGTACAGAAGTTACAGCTCTTAGTACAGCTAGAGTCTCCATCATTATAGCTTCTTGGTCATCTTAGAAGACACAATGAACATGCTAAAGATGAAATCATCAGTCCTCAAGCTCATGACTCAATGAGACAATTACTGATGAGCCAGACTGAAAGCAATGGACTTTTATACCGATAACAAGTTGGTAGTACCAATGAGGGGTCGGCTGGTGGTGGTGGTTGGAGGGTCCTCGTGATGGCACTTATTGATTTGTCCTTTCCGGAGGCCCTCCAGTTGAATCATGTGGCATTAAAAATTCATTTGCTAGCTATTGAGAAAACAACAGGTGGGTTCTCCTTGCTGGTTGGTACATCACATCCTTTTATGAATGCCTTGGTAAAAATCCAGTATTTCGTATGATTAAGATGGGACCCAAATGTAATACGAGTATGCTTGTAGGTAAAAAAAAAAAAAAAAAAAAAAAAAAAAAAAACTAGTTTTTCTTGTTTGTTTTACGCATAAGCATCACAGGCAATTAGGACCTACGCATAAGCATCACGGACAAGTTATTCTAATTAGTTCTTATGTCAAGCATTACAGCATCAAGAATTACGCGCTTATGAAACTTGTAATAATCTGGCCTGCAACATGTTATAACTTATTAGAGAATGACTTTTCTGTCCACTTGAACTTTCAAAAAAGCTAAACTAATTAACTAGCAAAAAGCTCAGCAGCCTTGAACCAAACATGGTTTATACCATTTAAGGGAAATTTCTTGAAAGCACTTGATGGTAAAAAATGAAACAGTTCTTTCATCTTTGAAAGAGTTGACTTTGTATCTCATATGCCTTTCTTTAATTTTTTGTTGCATGACTTAGTATACATTGGTTAGACTCCAACCCACTGGAGACTGGACTAACTGAAAACTTCCCATTTGTATTGGGTGGAACTTGAGTGGGAAAGTATTGTGGCAGACTCTATTTGTGGGAATTGTGTACGTATTGGATGTGTCATGTGTACATGTGTTTGTGACTTGTCTCATTTTTCTTAGTGATAATCATTTGATATATATATTTTTTGAAAGGCTAAAATATAAAAAAAAAAATCAAAGGCGGCCCAACGAACAAAAGAAACAAAGAGAAAAAAAAAAAAAAAAAAAAAATCCAAACCTCACAACTACCAGACCCAAACACCCCTAACCAAAAGAATCATTTGATATTTTTTAGTGTGTATTATTATTATTATTATTATTATTATTATTATTACCTATTGCAATGTATCCTATTCCAATGTATAAAGATTTATTTATCTCATTGTGTATAGCATTAAAGTGTCAAGTTCGATACATTTGAATGAATAATCATTTGAACATTTATCGAATAGAATAGCTTAATTATAACTCGAAAAGAAAAAAAAAGTTTAATACCTACTAAAGAATAGTTGATCAATTGGGTGGGTGGTATAGTAGAGTTAGAAAACAAAAGAAGGGTAGTTTTCTTGAATAGCAGAAATGCTGTAATAGATGGGTAACAGAACCTGGGTGGATACAATATTCATGTACAATAAAGACGAGACAATTGTACCTTGGTAGGGTGATATAAGCATTTCTTGTGATGATCATAAAACCATTACAAAACAAACCTTTCTTACTTTTTACACGAGACACAAGAACCCAACCATATTTTGGTGCCCCACCTCATTTGATTGTTTTTATATACATCTTTGTATTTAATTTCATCACCTCTTTTTGAATTTTACAAATTTCTTGTTTGTGTTTTTTTGAGTTGAGGTCCTACAGAGCACCATAGAAAGCCTGCATTGTTGATGTGGCCCATTGATATTTTGCTAGTTTGGACAAAATCTAGCCTCACACATAATGATCATCATTAAGAAGTCAACTAACATTGATCTAATGATTGATATTGTAGTATGTGTATATGCTCTTCTACACCCTCATCTTCCATTTTTTTATTGTTTTAAATCTTATTGGTTACTCCATCTGTCCCATATTAACCGTCTAGTTTGATTTTTTCAAGTCTTTTTTTTCTCAATCTTGACCTTAAATATTTTTGTTTGTGTTATATAATAGTTGATGCAAAATATATGAATGAATTAAGTTTTTAAATGTATTTTCATTGGTATAATTTTTATCAAATACTATATAATACAAACAAAAATATTTAAGGTCAAAGTTGAAAAAAAATACTTGAAAAAATCAAACTAGACAGTCAACATGAAACGGATGGAGTATTATTCTGAAAACGATCGAATGCTTATACTTTTATGCGCTAGTGTGAGTATCAAAAGTAGTTGCTATGGACTACCATGTTACGATGACTTCAACAAATAAACAATTCAATCACGATATTTATGTCGTTCAACAATTCATTTGCTTGATCCGTTGATCTCTTGTCCATGTTATCTTATATATACATCATTCTAGTTTTTTTTAACAATGTGTTAACTAGATCTTTTAAATTGTAAAGTAACTAGCCATCTTTTGCAGAATGAGGTGAATTCAACATATGAGATCTTTCAGAAGCATAGTTGTTGGAGGTAAATGCCTTTACTGGTCAATAATTTCTTTCAGAGATCAGGCTCTATTTAATGAATGTAAATTCTAGAGTAGGCTGATGGATCTACAGGTTTTTGTACAAATGCACTATGACCGAAGACCAATACTTATACATTATCGCCTTACACCTCAGCGCTACCTCAGCTTTGTCTCTCTTCTCACTTCCGCTCACTCCCTATCATTTTTTTGGACATAGTCACATTAACCTCACCTTTAATTAAAATACCTACTTTATAAATGTACCCCAATAAATATCCCACACATACTCACAAACAAAATAAAAAATAATAAAACAAATGGCCGGGTCGGGCCCAAATCACACCGAGAATAACTCGGTGAGCAGGTCACCACAATCTTGATTTGTGTGATTCACTTAGTGACTTTGGAGAGTGGCATGGTAAACTAGGTGACTTTTCCGGTCACTTTTGGGCATCTTACGTCCTTGGTCGTTAGTCTAAATGTAAGAACACGTTAAAATTGATGTCTTTTGTAATATTCTTTCTACTATGAAATTAATGCAATATGCTAATATTCCTAATCAGAAACAAATTTGTAATGATCTTGATGTAAAAAGCTAACCAATTTGATGTCTAAAAGTCAGAAACAGATTCTTGTTTCAGAACAAAAGTCACAAGGTATCATTTAGTCTAAACAAATGTGCCAATTTATTGTTACTTAATATTTACATATCATAATTGCATGTGTTCATTAAAATCCAATGTTCTGCCAAGGATCAATTTTATTTTTTGTAAAACAAAGATCAATTCAATAAGAGAATCGCGGCAAAAGGGCGTCTTTGCTAGGTTTCTCACTCGAGTTTAATATCTTATGTGCTTATACTAAAGCAATTCGATTCCATAACCATCCCAGCGTAACAGATGGAATGTGGAGTTGCCGCCAAAATGACTCGTTAAAAGCTTCAATAAACCAAACTAGTGATCTAAGCTGATTGGATCAGTTGTAATTTGGGATGCAGGTTACAAGGTCTCTAGCTTTCTTTTACCTACGGCTTGGTGATATATATAATTGAGGATCCTTTTTTTAACAGCAAACTAAATATTTCACCACATATACACTACAAATGAATCTTAAATGTCCTAAACAGGGTTCGAACCACAACCAATTTGGATATGCAGCTTTTGAGAGCCCTTTGGTATTTAGGATTCTTTCAACCTGTGAAAAGTTGTCTAAGGACTCATTTTCGTATATTTTCATGTTTTCACTCAACATCTTAACTAAATAAGTGTGTTCATGTTTTCACTAAACATCTTATTATCTTATAATGCATTTAGCCCTTTTAGGCATTTAATGCACCAAGTCTTAAAAATTCAACAATAAAAGTATAAAAGCTAAATGTACAACTAAATTAAACATAATTTTCTAACATTAAATACCTCAAAAACTTAATTTTCAGCAATACAAGTATTCACGCAATGCTTACAATTCATTGATGCATAATTAATATACATTCTTAAAATACTAATTTAATGATAAATATAAGTATTAAAATACACAATACAAGTTATGCAAGCTGCCAATTAATAGAATACATTGTACAAACTAAGCAAACTACTAAACACAAAAAAACAAACAAATAAAATAATATAAACTAATCAAAGTTTCACCAAATTTTATCATTGCTTATAGTCTCTAAATGAACAAACAAATTAATAAAGCTATTGCTAAAAAGTGTACAAATGAAATAAATTATTCGTCAAAAAAATTAAATTATAAAATACCCGCCGCTGCATCACACGGGACCTGCTAGTTTTAACTAATTATTTAAGAGAATCAATGAAACTATGAAAGGGTCTCTATTTTTTGGATTTTTGTTTTATGATTAAGAAGTAACAGGAGGAATTTAGGGTAAGTGTTCTATTGCAATAATAAGGGCAGAAATGTCCAAAAGGTCCCCCAACTCCCCCATCACTATGACATGAAAATCAACAAAATGTAATTGTTACTTCAAGTCCTCCATCTTCAATGACCTTTATCACTTGGGTCCCATTAACAAAATTTACCTCTATTGAATCACAACTTCGCTTCTAAACTACTACAAAGAAAAAAGGAAATTACTTGAGAAAATTTCAATTAGGGACTACTACGTATTATTTTTCTGCACACTGAAAGAAATCTTAGTCACTCATTTTATAGAAGAAGAAAGAAAGTATTAATTGATATTTTTAATTAAACTTAATTCGCCCCTTATTTTTTTCTTTCAAAATTACATATCTCAAGAACCTAACAGATATTACACTATCATGACGAGCATTTAATTATCTTTCAATAGAGGGGCACTTTCATATACTTTCGACAATTTTCTTTTATTTTTATTTATTTATTTATTATTTTTTTGGTACAATGTTTTGTTTGAATATCTCATGTGCTATAACACTAATATGTAAATTCAAACATTCAACATGTTATCGTAAAATGGGCATAAATATTTGTGTAAAACTCCAAATGATTCATTATTTTCCATTGAAATATGCACATCCTTAGCTTTCTAATCATATATCACACATAATTTTTGAACCTCAAAATTAATACAGGTTACTCATAGAATTTGCAGAAATAGAAGCATTTTTTAAAGTCAAACTCGCTTGATGTATCACATGTGATATAACAATAATTTTTAAGTTTGAACACTCAACACACTTTAGTAAAATGACTGTAGGGCTGTAAACGAACCGGACGAACACGAACGGAGCCCTGTTCATGTTCGTTTATTTAATTTTAACCGGACAAATAAACGGACACGGACGCTTAAACGGACGAATTTTCTTGTTCATGTTCGTTTATTAAGAAAATGAATTGTTCATGTTCGTTCATTAAGACACTAAACGAACGCTAAACGAATATAAACGATCGAACATAAATGAAAATAGACAAACAAATATAAACTTTATTGAATTCTTCACAATATATTGTTTTATAAGTGTTGTTTTGTTTAAACAAACCAATTTTTAAAATTATAAAATTAAAAGATATGATATATTAACATAAATAGATAAATAAATATAAACGAACTTTAACGAACGCCTAATCGGACGTTCACGAACATAAATGAACGAACGAGACTTTTGTTCATGTTCGTTCATTTAAATAAACGAACGTAAAATATTGTTCATGTTCGTTCATTTAATAACGAACGAACATAAACGAACTTTTTACCGAACGGTTCATGAAATGTTCACTGAACGTTCAGCTCGTTTACAGCCCTAAAAATGAGCATAAGTATTTATGTAAAACTCTAAACGATTAATCATATTCCGCATTGAAAAATGCACATCCTTAGCTTTCCAACCATATGTGACACATGATTTTTAAACCTCCAAATCAATACAGTTTATTCATAGAAGTTAGAGAAAATAAAAGATATATATATATATATATATATATATATATATATATATATATATATATATATATATATATATATATATATATATATATATATATATATAAGTCAAATTCGATAGATTTATCACATGTGATATAACACTAATATGTAAGTTCGAACATTCAAAATGTTTTCTTGAAATTGACATAAGTATTTGTATAGAACTCTAAAAGATTCACCTTTTTTACATAAAAAAACATACATTCTTAGCTTTATAACCATATATCACACATAATATTTGAACATCTAAATCAATATTGTTTATTCATAGAAGCCGGTGAAAATTGAAAGAAAAAAAAATTAATATTCAAACTCGTTTGATATATCAAATATGATATAAGACTAATCTATAAGTTCGAACACTCAACATGTTATCCTAAAATGAGCATAAGTATTTGTATACAACTCTAAAAGATTCATCATTTTTAGCACCGAAAAATAATACTTATGTCCATTTTATGGTAGTTGTTCTGTCTTCGGCTCCACAAATTAGTGTTATATCACATGTGATATATCAAGCGAGTTTAAATATAAAAAATCCAAATATATATTCTTCAACTTCTATGCATAAACTGTAATGATTTAGAAGTTCACAAATTATGTGTGATATATGGTTAAAAAACTAAGGATTTGAATTTTTAAATACAAAATATATGAATCATTGAGTTCCATTCAAATACTTATGTCTATTTTACGATAACAAGTTGAGTGTTCGAACTTACAAATTAGTGTTATATCAAATGTTTATATCATGTATATTCCTAAACTGTAAAAAACAAAAAAATTGTTGAAAATGTATGAAAGTGTCCCGCTATTGAAAGCTAATTAAATGTTAGTCGTAATTATGTAATTTGTTTCACCTGAAGAAGTGGATTTTTTTATTTAAAAATAAGTGGCTAATATTGGTCATTCAATTTCCATATTTTTTATGACATCTAAAATAATTCACCTCGAAATTACATTTGCTTTCACCAACCAATATTTGTTGTCTTATTAAAGAATGTGCGCTAATTAAAAAAAAAAAAAACACACAATCAGGTCAATTTTTCCTTTTAAGTCATGTAGTTTGTTTTGGTCACTATAGTTCCATTAGAGCTGGCATAACAGGTCGCACGAACCTGTTAAGACACGAACCTGTTAAGATCAAACACGAACACGACCTGTTAGCTAATCGTGTCATTTTTCTCAAACATGAACACGACACGAAAATAAACAGGTGCACCTGTTAAGACCTGTTAAAAAACCTGTTAACATGCATATTATAAAAGTCTTGACTAAAACTTAAAAAAAAATCCTTAACAATACAAAATGAGATACCAAAGAACAAACAATTAAAAAGACTCGCGACCAAATGAGTAGTGAGTACCAGGCCCACATAAGAATATAAGATAGAAGTTCCCATGAAACATAGAAACCCACAAGTTAGCACATCCACAATTCCACATGACCAAAACACACAACAAAATTTTATTTCTACTGCAACTTTCATACCACTTGCAGAGAACTATCAGCAGACCCACAGAACAGGAAACATACAATTTCAAAGAGCTGCAGCAGAGGTGCAGTATAACCAAAAGGACATGAACATTATCACATCACAAATCTTAACTAATACATAATGATAATAATCCTTAACATTACAAAAGTTCATAAAACTCTTAATCTTCAGCGACCTGATTCAGGACCAACATCAAGCACCTGATTCAGGACCAACATAAAGCTCTTACAAGGCGGGATTGTTGACTGAGTTTGAAGCACCTGATTCAGGACTAACATCAAGCGACATCAACATTATATCTTCAACGAGCTCTTCATGAGGAACTTCATTTGAACCTGCAAAACAACCAATCTTTTGTGCAAATAAGGGCCTCAAGAGTTTCTTTACTAAGTGAACTTCGATGTTGATCTAATACTCTTCCGCTAGCACTAAATGTAGACTCCGATGCAACAGTAGATATTGGAATTGTCAAAATGTCTCGAGCCATCCTCGCAAGTATGGGATATCTGAACTCATTGGATTTCTAGAAAGCCAACACATCTCGTTCCAATTTCCTTTCCATTCTTGGCTCCTCCAAATACAATTGCAATTCTGACATTTTGTTGGTTGTAGATTCATTGCTTTGAAACTCATCAAAATCCTATAAAGTAATAATACAAAATTAGTAATTCAATGACTAGAACAAAACATATAATATATATATATATATATATATATATATATATATATATATATATATATATATATATATATATATATATATATATAACAAACAAATAAATTACCAAAAGTTTTGCTCTAACAGAAGATAGACGTCTTGTATCATCACTTGTTTCTTCACCAACTTTACGAACACTTGAAATAGTTGCATGATTTGAAGTTGTAAAGGAAATATCACAAGCATATTCATCAAAAGTGGTCTTCAATAACGCGTCAACAATATCATATTGAGGGTTGTCGTCTCCATAAATCTTTTTGTAACTCCATTCAATAAAGTGCAACTTGTATCTTGGATCAAACACCTCGGCTATGGCTAAAGTGAGATTAAAATCAGACCAATACTTCTGAAATTTGTCCATCATAGACGTCCCCATATCTTTCATATACTCATCACTTGAACTCATACTCTCATGCAAAGTAAGATAAGCCATAAAAACGTGAGGATAGTACAAGTTTGCAGTAGGATATTTGGATCCCAAGAAAACATTAGTCACATCATAAAATACTCCAAGGAAAACACAAATCTTTTCAATGATATCCCGCTCAGAAGCACTTGGACAACTCTTATAATTAGGATCACTTATTTTTAAATGGGCAAATGCCTTTCAGTAATAAATGGCACTATCAAGCATTAGGAAAGTTGAATTCCACCTAGTAGGACAATCTTGCCTTAACCCCCTTTTTTGAACTTAAAGAAAGTAACTTAGCACAATCTAAAAACTTTTGCTTCCTTACTTGTGAATGTGATCCTTTAACATATTTGACACTCTTTCTAACCTTGCAAACCGCTTGATCAATTTCTTTGAGCCCATCTTGCACAATCAAGTTTAAAATATGTGCACAACATCTTATATGAAAAAACTACCCTTAGAAACGAGTGGTGATTTTGTATCTAGTTGCTCACGTAAAAGCTCAAAAAAAGGGTCATTAGAAGATGCATTATCCAAAGTTATACAAAATACCTTATTTTCTATGCCCCATTCTTCTAGAATCGAAAACACTTTTGCATTTAAAGCAACACCGGAATGAAATGGTGGCATGAAAGAAAAAGATAAGACTCTCTTTTGCGAAACCCATTGCTTGTCAATAAAATGCACTGTAATGGCCAAATAACCATCGGTAGTAATAGAAGACCACAAATCCGAAGTTAAACATAACTTCCCCGGTGATTCCATAAGCATGCTTTTAATGTTTTCCTTTTCTTTCTTATACAATTTAAACAAATCAGCTTTTATAGTATTCCTAGTAAGGACATTTGCTTTAGGTTGCAAGTATGTAAATACATCCCTAATACCCTTATAATCAACAAATGACAAAGGCAATTCATGCCTAACAATAGCAACTACAAGCAAATCGCGAAAGATATTTTGATCAAATCTAGATGACCGTAATGCCATGTCATTATTAAATAGCATTTGACCAACATCATGATAATTTTTACCAAAACATTTCTCCATGTGTCGCTTAAGATTACCTGTGCCTTGAATACTATCATACATGAAAATATTATTACACTTTTTGCACTTACATGGCACTTTTTTGCTGCCTTTTACAGTGCCTTTCTCATCTTTGTCAAAGAAATTCCATACAATAGATCGTTCCTTACGTTTTCTCTTGGCTCCTACTTCCCTTTCCACGGACTCGACCTCATCAGGTTGTGTAAACTCATTATTTTGTGGGTCAATTTCAATACATTCAGAATCCATCTACAACATTGAAAAAATGCACAAAGTTAGATAAACAACTATTTGACCATTCAACAATTCCACAATCCTAACAATCTAACAGGTTTTAGTCAAGACTTTTATAATATGCATTTAAAGCAACACTGGAATTTAGCTCAAAATCTAAACAGTTAGCAATAAAAAGATTTCAAATGGTAAAGTGCTAAACTGTTAAGACCCACAAGCTCTAATAAGCAATCCTATGACCTAATAAGCTGGGAACAAATTTAATAAGCTAAGTTAATCTAGAAAAAGCTATTTAACAGGACAGATAAGTACTTAGAATCAAATAAGAGCTCAACCAACCAAACAAACAAACAGGCCTGCAAGGGCTCTTTTAGAAGCTAGTAAATCTAAAGCTAATCTACTAAAAGCAGTAAATTCCTAAAGTATATGCTATAACCTATTAGTGGAAGCAATATGAGAGAAAAGGGAGCTTATGTGAGCTTCTATACTAGCTTATAAAGATGGACAGTTAAGGCACTTACACAGCAAAGCAGCCTCAGCAGGCCAACTTCAAGCTACCTCAAAACTATCAATAAGCTAATGCAACTCCTCCAAACTCAAATTATGGCAAGCTTATACTACTACCTATTTATAAATCAATAAACCAGACCTAGATACCAACTACAAAATAAGGAAATAAGCTGAGAAGCAAGCTACACCAAACAGACCTATGGGCATTTTCAAGCTAATCAAAGAGTTAATAAACCTACAAGCTAGCTTATCAAAATAAAAACTAAAGAAACTATTTAACAATCTAACAAATCGGGGTTGAATAAGAAGATAGACCTGTATGATGAATCAGTCGATAATCGATTGGGGTGATTGGGGTTGAATAACAAATCGGGGTGATTGGGGTTGAATAACAAATCGGGGTGTTTGGGTGATTGACTGATTGGGTTAGGGACTTGGGTCTGTACGATGAGAGATGAGAGGGAAGGGGGAGGCGCCGGTAGTGATAGTGAGTGGATTTTAGAATAGGGATAAAAGAGATTTAGGATTTTAGGGTTGTAATTTTAAGGATTATATATATATATATATATATATATATATATATATATATATATATATATATATATATATATATATATATATATATATATATATATATATATATATATATATATTATAATATTAACAGGTCTTAACAGGTCTGACCTGTTAAGACACGAATATTAACAGGTCTTAACAGGTCCAACCTGTTAAGACACGAAACCTGTTAAGGTCAAACACGAAACCTGTTAAGAACAGGTCGTGTCGTGTCGTGTTAACATGTTTCGTGTCAAAATTTCCAGCTCTAAGTTCCATCAATGTTTCAAAACCTAGGTCGACTCAATTAATTCAACCGGGAACCGGATTAGAGAATCGATTTGGATGTGACTGGTGTTTTCTTATATAAGAGCCAGATTGAATTGGTTATTTTTTGTTAACCCTGATCGACCCATTTTATTCTGGATTTTATGTGTTTGGTAAACTTATTGTATGTTTGGTATTAAGTTTTTAATGTTTAAATATTGTTTAGACATGTTTAAAGGTTGTTTTGGACATGATTAGAAATGTTGAGGGATGTTTAGAGCTTGTTTGGACCGGTTTAAGAGCTGTGTGTGTTGAATTTTGGGTTTAAAAGTTGTTCGGGCATCAGCTATATTGTTAGGTTCTTTTTCGTATAAAGTGAGACTGACCCGACGGTTGAACTGGTGATTCGGTAACTGACAGCTTAGTCGAGTCAATAAAAAAACAAAGTCTTGAGACATTAACTTCCAAGATATAAACAATGTTGTATAAGGGCAAACAAACTTTCTGATTACGGAATTTTGTTGGGTCTGAAATCGACCCAAATTGTCTCTAACAAGTATTTAAACATAAAATAGTCTAATACACCCTCTGAAGGTCGGTGATCATAAAAGTCTCTGATAAAGATCAGAAAAAATGTCACTTCATAACTATCAATATGAAACTGATAGTTATCAGAAGTGAATGACTCTCTGATAGTTATAAGAGAACATGTATCCCTTATTATTATTCAGAAGGTGTTACTCACTGATAAAGGAAATCGGTGAATGTTGTAAAAAGCTCAACCAACTGTCTAGCTTCAGGGATGTCAAAGACCATCTAAAGAAAACACTTCACAAACTAATGTAGTGTCAGGGAGTGATTTACAAAAAACTACAAACAACACTAGGGTCAATGAGATCTAACAAATGTTTCTATGACTCTGAAGATTTAATTCAGTTTTTACAACCTCAAACTCTGAAAGCATGAGCAGGAAACTTTTTTGAGAAGATAAGTTCAAGCACTTATCGATATGCGAAAAACAGGCATTGGGACTATAAGTTGTCAAATCAGGTAAGCCGAATGTACGCTCCAGACTAGCTTACTAGGCACGTGCCTATCTATTGCAAGTTGACAAGTTACTGTAGACCCATGTGCATCCACTTTTTCCCCCTCTATATAAACCAAAGGTTGTAATCAAGTTAAGTAGAGATTCAAACTTAGAAAATAATACAAAGTATTATAGTTAGGATCCTCCTATCCTAGGAACAACAAAGCAAAGCTAGTTGTCTTTTGTTGTTTGATTTTAGAGAGTTTATCTGTCATCAACCGGGGTAGTTTCCGTAGGCTATCCCTTGTAAATCTTTGATTCATTTCTAATAAGATTTATAAAGTTGAAAAGTACAAATGGTGTTATTAGCGTGTAAGAGTCATTTTCAAGCAAACCCAACCTCTATGTTGATGTTCATCAGTTTTTGTCACTTGCTAAAAATGTTGTTCTTATCTTTCATGGTTTGCATGAGCGTGTGCAGTTGCAGACCCAACAAATTCTATGGAAAAATTGCCCCATCCCACCTCTATCGAAGTTTATATGTATAATCCTATTATTACAGCTCAGTTTTATTTATTAAATAATTTGATTAAATAGTAAACTAAATATATTAACATGATTGTGAAAGTATAAATGTCATTGAATGATCATCTGTTCATGAAATCACGTTGGAAATTTACTTATATTGTTGGGACATCATTGACCAAGTCTCCTTATGTTTTAATGATGACAAATAAACTTTCGAAACACATAAAATCACAAACGTTAGCCAAAATTCTCCCAACTCCATATCGACACCTAACACGCTGCCCGTGCGCCGACGCGCTAGGCTACTATATGGATCAGGACGAATTTTGAAAGTTGGCTTTCCCCTTACGCAAAAAATGTGGATATTTCAATACAGGTATGTATATGTTATGTGCTTAGTTGAAAATGCTCGAAACGAGTTTTAGAATTAGAGAGATCCAACTTTTGAAACACCCGTTTTCGGGAAAACGCCAACTCAAGTTTTCTAAATCTCGCCTCTAGCCAAGGCTTTTCTAAACCTAGAGAGCTTATATATTTAACGTAATATCAAGTGAAAGCATTCATATGCTCATAACCCGTGCTTACGTCTTCTCTAATCACGTAATGGGTTTACTCCTTTATTGGTCAAACAAAGTCAAAAGTCTCTTTGCGTAAACGCATCCTTTCCCGCTTGGGATATGCTTTACATCTATTCAAAACACTTAGCTTGTTTGCATCAAGGTGTTAGTTGAGTACGTCGAGTCGTGGAAAATCATGATTTATGAGATTATGGATTCTCGACGTTGAGTTTTTTGAGATTGTAAGTAACATTTGATTTTCTCAACTCATAATCATTATTGTCAACTCTTATCTTCCTTAATGAAAATATGATTATCTCTTAATCAATCCTCTAATTTCTCTTCGCATAAAACAAATCTTCCAACCCTTCCAAAATCCTTCTAAATCTTATCCCTAACATTCTTTTATATTCTCTTACACCTTTAGTACTTCTATGTACTTCTTGTCTCCCACATTCCCACACACTATCTCCAAAACATTCTCTTATGTACATTCGCTTTCAACCACTAGGATTTCACTAGACTTCATCTTCTTCATCGCAACCATTCATTTCAAACACAAATATACCTCACTAACATACAGACTATGTTACCTGGACACGGCTGATTGGCCATCATACCCGGGTCGGTACGACGTGACACGGATCTGGGTATGAAATCCGGTCCGGACACGCCACTTTGCACTTGGGTACAGCAACTTCATCTCAACTTCATCTTTTTTCAAGTCATGTCGACCGGATCTGTGATATTTACAGGCGGAGCCTTGTGAAGAAGATAAAAAGGTATAAAACTAGAAAAACAAATCCGGCTGGAGATCAGGGATATTTACAGGCGGAGCCTGTGAACTATGTGAAGAAGATAAAAGTGGTATCAATGGTCACCTGTGAACTATGTGAAGAAGATAAAGAAGATGAAATGTTTTAGTCAACATTCTTGGACTTTCTTGGATATAGCAATGAAATACTCTTTAAAAATGTCAAAATTAATGCTTTTGTTTGGGAAGTAGTAAACTAGTAATTTTACTTGGAAAAAACAATTTTAGCTTTGGTTAGAGTAAATTGCTTTTGGTTCAATGAATCGACCAAATGATACTACGTATGTTTTTATTTGCAATTGTCTTTTTTATTTTCATTCTTCTAGCTTTTAAAGTATGTTTTATAGAGTCATCAATATAACATTTGTCAATGGCTAAAATAAAATACAGGAAAAATAAGATTTAATAAGAAAAAAAAAGAGGAGATAAAATAAGATAAGTAAAAATAAGATCACAAGAACAGAGCCTTAGTAACTTGTTTATATTTGTCTAAATTTGTTGCATGAATTATCTATATGTATATTTTTTTAGGAAAAATTATTGCCGTATCCGTACCCGAGTCCAAAGTTAGGACGGTGTCCCCGTGTCCTAAATATTTTTGGATGACGTATCCGATACTCGGATCCGTACCAATATCGGATACCCGTACCCGTGTCAATGTAACATAGCATACACACTCTCTTGGATTCAAAATACACACATTTCACTCACAAACCCTCTCCAACACACACTAGCCAAAGACTCCCCATCGCATTTAACTCTTACATAATCCAACCCATATCTTACACACTCATATTTCAAAATATATACACTTCCTCTCACAACCTCTCTACTCCCTCACACACAAGGCTCCCCATCGCGTCTCAACTCTTACACACATCCCATCATTTCCAACTCCTTCCTTAGATCTCCAACAACTAGTTTTTCAAACTACACAAACTTCACTCACATCCTCTCCTCCTACACACATTAGCCAACTCATCTCTTAGGCTCCCCATCAAATCAACTTCACATCCTATCCAACTCAGATCCAACTCATTACCTCCTCACTCTCTAATTCAAAACATGGTGAATTATTCGAATCCCAAACATAGGCTCCCATTCATCTCAACCATCTATTCCTCTCCAACTCATCTCAACCTTCCATTTCACCCTCTTCTCCAAGGATGGAATATTCCCTTGGATATCCCTCTCAACACAACCATGGTTCAATCTCTAACCCAACCATGGTTTGTTCTCAACACACCTCTTTCTCACCCAACCAGGTTACTATTCTAACTCAACCATGGTTTACTCTAACTCAACCTCATTCTCTCATTTCCCTCTCACAACATTTGAATTTCAAATTCAAATTTCTTCCCTCTCATGGAATATCCCATGGCATATTCTCTTCTTTTTTTATGCCATGTGAGGAATACCTATTCTACCCCTACCCAATTATCCTTTCTACTCTTTCTATTCTTGATAATTGGTTTCTTATAATCACTTCACAAAATATTTTACAAATTGGTTATTTGAGTTGGTAAAACTTAGAATGATTAATGTTCAGGTTTAAATGTGTGAAGTACAATTGTGGGTTTAGCAAGGTTATGCATTTATAAGTCCAACACCCAAAATTGGGAAAATGTTACAGCAGTGCTTGCGCGCTGCCCACTCTCTGACGCGCGGGTGACGAGCCAGTCTCGGTAAATTTTCCCAAGTTTGGGTCTTGGCCTATAAATACCCCACCTTGCCTCTTGTATTCCTTACACTTTACCATTATTCTTTTTCTTTATATTCTTTCTCTCCAATCCTTTAATTTTAACTTGTGTTCTTAATCTTTCACACTAACATCTATTGAAAGAACACATCTCCTTACAAGGGAAGAATCACAAGAACCTATTCCACTCTTGTGATTGTGTCGAGTATCTATATACCCTTTCTACTACAATCGAGCCTCTAGGTTAGGTTAGGACTTGGTTGATTAAACAGACACTTATTTTTTTTTTATTTGTTTGTAAGGGAAGTCTTGTATCTTGGTGACCAAGCCTAGATCATTGGGGATCTAATCGGGGTTTGATACTTCCGGTGGGAAGTCTTGGTAGTGGTCTTGGTGACCATAGTTTAAGTCGAATCACGAGATTCTTTTGGGTGGTTTCCGAGGGCGGAATACTGTGGGAGTACCTCCTTCTTTGTGAGCGTCGATATTAGGGAATATCGGTGGAGTGAATTGTAACAGTTTGTAGTCCACCGAAAGAATATACTAGAGTAATAGTATCGGTGTCGTGGATTCGCAACTGGACGTACGGATGGTATAAACCTCTCATCCCGAACCAGCATATATCGTTGTGTTCTTTACTTGCTTTATATACTTTGGTTGTGTTTGTGGTTGTTGGATTCTTGTACAAAAACTTGGTACTTCTTAAGGCTTAAAGTTTTTAAACATCCAAAAAGCCTAAGAAACCGTATTCACCCCCTCTACAGTTCTACAATTGGTATCAGAGCAGTATACTCAAGTCTTTGAGCGTTAAAACCTTCCTGAGAAGTCATTTTATGTAGCAACCCATAAATTTTTATAAGGCAAAATGATATTTTGCCATTTGACTTTGACTTTTGACTTTTGACTATTTGACTTTTACCATAACGTAAAAGCAAATGTTGTAATCGGTAGTTAACTAACAACTTCCCAAGTTAAATAATTCGCTCTGATTTGCATTATTACTTTCTGAACGTTTTCGTTCATCTCTATTTATTTAACGAGAAGATATCTCGCAAAACGTAAAAATCGCACACAACACCTACCTGCCAACAATAAACCCAACAAGCAAATTGATTTGGTTACTATTTTTTAATGTCATATAATATTACTTTTAATATTTAAATTACTTTTATATGTAATCACGAAAGTTTAATCGTGTGAATTTTTCTCACGACCAACACAAGACTAGGATAAGTCTGCGTGTTCAAAATACTTATATTTCATCAATAGTCATATTTTATATGAACTATTGTCATTTTGCCATTTTTACGTAAGCATTTTATTTCTTACGTAAAACGCGTGCTCAAACCTATGTCATTAGGTTTTAACAACATAAATGCACTCTGTTAGGCTTATCACACTTTTAATATACTTCGTCAAGGTATATTGATAAATTTAGACATTTTTGTAAGTAGAACATTCTTATGTTACCCGGTTTTAAGTTTTGAGGTTTAAGGGCTTAACATTATTAATTATCAGGACGAAAATACACACTGTAGAAACCTTGCTTCACCTTGAAGCTACCTCACAAGCTAGCAACCAAGCTTCTCCCACCTTAAGCATGAGGTGGGCGTGTACTAAGCAAAAACAAGGCCACATGGCCTCATGTGGCATTCCTAATTCATGGAATTGAAACCTCCTACTAGCACCTCCATATTAATACTCATATCTTCATCATAAAGAAACATATAAGAAAGAAATATTCTCTCTTGCTCCGTTCCTATCCGTACACGATCACCAAGCCAACACCATCATAAGTTTTAATTCAAGACTAAAGTAGTACCAATATTATGAAGACTATGCTGAATTCTACCTAGACCAAGAGTAGTTTTGGTGATTCCAAGCTTGTAACAAGAGTTACACAAGACCAAAGGCTGAAGTAGAAGATCAAATCCAAGGTTTCATAAGGCTACAACAAGTTGGGTTAAAGAATGAAAGACTAGTTGGTGATACAAAGAGTTAGGCTAGTGGTTCTTGGTTTTTTTGGTGTATCTCATCCAAGAATATGTAAGATTATATTTAGTTTTCAATGTCTTTCAATCATTTTGATATGTTATACATATCTTTTACAAGTTTTATATGTCATATGACTTGATTGATGTTATGCATAACTTAAAAGATGAGTAGAACATGTTAGGAACATCTTGAGGTATAACTAGGGGTGGCAATCGAGTCGTGTCCGTGTCGACCCACTCGGGTTGACGGGATGGTAAAGCCTTAACCCAAACGCGACCCATATATTAATCATGTCAAAAACCTCAACCCTAACCCGCACATACCTAACACGTGTAACCCATTTATGACCCGTGTAACCCGTTTAAATAAACTAGTTAAAAAGGTTAATTACTTAATTACTTTGAGTGTTGAAGAGTGTAAGTGAACAAATCATAACACATAGATACTAATTCATATTCATATATATATATATATATATATATATATATATATATATATATATATATATATATATATATATATATATATATATATATATATATATTACAGTAATACTTAAGAAAACATAGATATATTACAGTAGCACTTAAGAAAACATAAACTTTCCGCTCAAAGTCTTAGACACTAAATTCCTGCTCATAGTTTTCCATATTTTGGGCTTCCAAAGTCCCATTCAAAAATTTTCATTTTTAAATTTAATTTCCAAGTTTATTAAAGTTTTACTTTAGAAAAGTTATATATCTTATTGATTAAAAGTTTATATATTTAAACTGGTTCACGGGTTGACCTGTTTAAAATTACAAAACCCATACACGACCCATTTATTAAACGGGTTATACGGGTTAACCTGTTTTCAACCCAAACCTGTTTATCCTCAACCCAAACCCATTTATCTTCGTGTCGTGTCCGTGTCGGTTAGTGTGTCGTGTCGAAAATTGACACTCCTAGGTATAACTAGTTTGAAATAACTAGTGTGTAACTAGGAATTTTGTTAAATGTTGACACAAATTATGAGCCATGGACTTGATTAAACTTAAGAAACAAATAGAGGATGCTAAAACAAGAATTTGAGCTTTTGAATCACTTAAAAAAGGCCTGTAGTTAGAAAGTTATAGCTAAATGAAGGTTACTATATAAAAATTAGGTGCTGGAACAAAAAGTTTTCTGATGTAATCTTAAAACACGAATTAGAGCCCTTTCTGCTCCGAATCATCGAAAGTATAAAACACGAAAGTTGCTCAGAAAGATGTTTTACATAAGACAATGTGAACAGTTTAGCCTGAAAGTGAAAAACGTAGGATGTAAACGGCAAAAACTAATTGGACCTATTTTATACTGAAAAGTAGCCATGACTCAAGAGTCTTTATGGCATTTTGACCTCTTAATGCCAAGACACACCAAAGGCTAAGCCAAGGCTGTTGTCTCAAGGCTTTCTAAGCCGAGACATAGCAACAGCTATGGTCTTGGTTGTTGTCTCAAGGTTGTGTGTCTAGCCGCATGATTAGGTTGGGTTTGATGACCCCGAAACTTGTTTTTGAGACTTATTCAATAAATATACCCATTTTTCGACCTTGAAAACTTGTGAAATTGACCATATCATATATTAAATATATGAATATCATTTTCACAAAGTCTCAACTTTTACTTGATTCACGGAATTGTATAAACAAGTATTATGAATTGTCGTTGACTTATTTTCATAATAAGCAACTTACGAATAGCAAGTTTCATCACAATTGGTAACATTTACACTTGACAAGTGTTACGCTAAACCATTTCATGACACATAATTTAAACCATTTCGACACCACACTTAGTTAAACCAAATGTCTTGACGAAACACGACAAATGTTTATATACAACATTTGTTTCGTTAGTTACTTTTACTTATAAATGATAAGTACTACAACACTAGGGAATTTCATAATCATAAGAGGCCTTTTCGGGGTGTCGTATCGACGAGTTGTGGATTTACGATTTAAAGTGCCCTGGCTCCTCATACGTTCACTACATGACCTATATATTTTGATAGCCCGAACAGTAGTACAATGTTATTTATAAATGGCTAATAGCCAAACTACACTTTAAGGATACTTCCCTCCTTTACACAACTTAAAACATATGTACAAAATCTTAATCAAGTCAATGACTTTACATATACTTGTACACTCTTATCGTACATTATATTAAGACACGATTACTATACTCTCGTAGGTCATTTTTAAAGATCGTGGTCTCGCCATACATTATATGTTGTTATAAACTACTACTGATTACTACGGTGAGTTCATAGCCCCAACTTTTTTTTTACTGTTTTATAAATTCTTTTGGGGAGATACATGCTACTGTTTTTATTATGGACAATTACTTGTAAACTGAATGCTTTCCCTGATTGTATTATTTGCATGCATGTCTAAGTTGTTTATGCCAAAAGTCCCCCACATCATGGACCATTAATCAATTGTTGTTGCGAGTGAGCGCAAATATTGTGGATAGGCCTATCGGGATTGACGAATCTTGTTTGTGTTAGCTGGATAGGTAACCAAATGCACTATATTTGGAACACTAGGTATATGGAAATTACCTACATGGGGCATTATTATTCTACATATATCACGTATTGATATATTGTACAGTCAGTCTTGAGGGCCATGAGCTTAGAGCAATAATAACTATCAGGATGATGATTGCGCACATTGTAATTATACAATGAACTTTATTGTTAACTACTATTTACAAACATATGAATTCACTCAACCTTTGTGTTGACTTTTTAGCATGTTTATCTAAGGTACGAAAGGAATTAGCTGACATGTGAAGGCGCACGTAAAACATTTTGAAGACGATGCGTATATTATCATTCGATAAACTTTACAATTTTTATGTTTTACATTTTGTAAACTTGTGGGACCTCCTTGTAAACTCTAATATTTTATATCGAATGATAATTTATTTCAAAATGTCTCATTTAGAATCATTTTCTGTAACTTGTACTGTAACCCATGAAGTAATACCCCGGTGACACAATCTTTCGCTGCGATAATTTTGGGGGTTTTACATTTTAAGTCAAATTTTTTTTTTCAAAAATCTAAAATCCTAACTAAGATTTTTGATAAAGTTGAGTATAGATCCATGGCTCAAGAGAACTACGTTGAGGGGTGTTCTATGCAAAGACCACCGTTGCTAGAGACCGATGGGTTTTATTTTTGGAAAACCTGGTTTGAGACCTATGTTAGGTCCAAAGATCTTGACTTGTGGGAGATCATTTAAAATGGAGACTTTGTTTTTATGATGTTAGATCCCGAAACCAAGTTGATGGTTGAAAAGCCATACTTGAAACTAAAATGGAGACTTAGTGCAGAATCCGCATACTTCAATGATTTTCGTATAAAACCTTCCAAATCCGCGTCTTTTCGTTCATTTGCTCATTTTTGCCCTGAAAACAGAATATAAATAAATAAGATTATATATCCTAACATATTAGCATAACAGATGAGCAATCTAGGGGGAAATTAACACTAAAATATGGGTACTATTTGATGTTATCACTCACTTCCCCCACTATTGTTTCTTACAACTTTGGTAGACGGGGTCATTCCTTGGTTATTTAAAGCCCTTATTAAATTATCAATTTTATTGGTCATCTCGTTTTGTTGTTGGTTGAAATCGGCTTCAAACTTGGATATACAAGCTTCTTGAGATGCCATAGAATTGGACATCAATCCTTCAAACTTATTGGTATTGGTGTAATTGTTGGAAGGATTGTTGTTGAAAGTACGGTTCGAGGATGGGCCGTTTGGTTGGAAACAATTAGGTGGATTGGAAGAATTGGTTTGAGAAGTGCGGTTTGTTTCCACCTAAAGTTTGGGTGATTTTTCCAAGTGGGGTTGTAAGAATCACCATAAGTGTTCAGCTCGGGCTTGAAAGTGTACCACTTTTCTCCCGATTCGTTGGTACACGATGATGTGTAGTCCGCAAAAGCTTGTTCGGGGAGTTTCATGCAATCACAAGTGTCGTGGGGACCACTACAATTTTCAAATGAAGAAGTGATTTTATTCCCTTGGCTTGAAGGTTTAGGAGCCTCGTAGGATTTCATAAGAAACTTGAATTGGTCCTCAAGTTCCTTGATCCTACGGTCGGGAATGCTTGAATTGTTCGAAGGCAAAGATATTTCCTTGACCATTTTGTTCAAATCATGGGGGTCATTCCAATATTCGTTGTCATAGAGAGCAAGATCTTCTATGATTCCCCATGATTCTTCAGTATTCTTATCATGTAGCTTGCCACCGGCCGCTTGGTCAATGGTTTGCCTTGTGGAGAGATTGACATGATCATAAAAGATTTGGACTTGAAGCCAAAGATTAATGCCATGATGAGGGATTTTTTGGAGTAAGTCCTTGAAATGAGTCCACGCTTCATAAAAAGTTTCACCTTTATGTTGTTGGAACATCAAGATGTCATTCCTTAACTTGGTGGTTCTTCCCGGTGGGAAAAATTGAGCAAGGAAATGAGAGGTGGGATCATCCTAAGAGGTGATGGATCCCGCGGGTAAATGCTCAAGCCATTGACTAGCTTGGTCACGTAGAGAGAATTGGAAGAGACGAAATCAGGTCGTCTCTCGAGTGGCAACATTAAGGTCTATGGAATCAACGATTTTAAGGAAATCCTTGAGATGTTGGTTTGGATCTTCGGAACGAAGTCCATGGAATGCACATCCGCTTTGCACCAACCGGATGGTGTCAGATTACAAAGGAGACACATTGGCTCCTTGGTTGAGCTGAATGGTGTTTCGATAGCCTTGGTGGCTTGGTCGGAAGTAGTCTCCTAAGGTGCGGGCTGTAGGTGGTTCGGGTGGGTTTTGGTGGTTTGGTGCAATGATAGGTTCTAGGATATTACCATCCTCCATGATGGCGCATGATATGGATTACAAACAAAAACATGAAGAAAAAGATAGACTAAAGATATCCTATAAAAAAGAAAATAAAAATCTCACTAGATATGAATCTAATGAGTAGACCTAATCAAAATAAAAATCATCCTAAGCAATAACTATTCCCCAGGCAGCGGCGCCAAAAGCTTGATGCGTATTTTGCAACCTCGCAAAAGGTTTTACCTCTCAAGGGATCTAGAGAGATTTTGCAATCCACCAGCAGTGTACCTGATCGTTGTAGTGTAGTATATGGTACGTCCGGGGGATTGGTCATTCTCTAGGGGAATAGTGTCGTTAGGATTGAGATGTAGGTTAACTAGGTCTAAAGGTGAGGGATGATTCTTTTTGTATTTTTATATTTTATAGAAAGTAATAAAAAATCTCGGATATTGGAAGAGTGGGCAGAATTAGTTGCTAGTCAACTAACCCAAAATTACTAATTAAACAAAATAAAATAAAATAACAAGAAAAATAAATGTGGTGAACTTCTTATGATGAGACAAGTGTGTTTACTTAGATTTTACGACTCCCTAGTTATCTTTTATTGATTTGTTGAGTTGTTACAATTGTTTAGTTGAAGGATTGTATTCCTTAATACCATTCGTGGGGGCGTGTACGTCCTTCCCCAACCTTATGAGTATCTATTTCTTCTTATGACCACACATTTAGTATCCTATAATAGAATCATCAACATCTACTCATGCATTAAATACAATCAATAAAACCGAAGTACACATCCGATTTCGTTTCTTAAGACGTTCAAGCTTGTTACCATATATGAAGTTAGCCATTTTTCTTAAGCCTAACGTGAGTCAATCAACCAAACAACTAATAACAAATCAACAATCAATAACTAGGTTTCATTAGATCTAAGCAAACACTAAGTAATCAAAGCTAGCATGTTAATGTAAAGAAAAGATAAACAATCAATCAAACAACACATAGACATATTGAATGATTAAAAGAAGAACTTATCTTTAATTGAACATGGAAGAAAAGAGGGTTTGAAACCCTAAAAATAATGTGAAAATCGGACTAGGGTTTATCTCCCAAAAGTTGCACACTAATGAATAGTTTTACATCTTTTTAATTTTATAAAAACTTTGTCTCAAAAATTTTGATTCGAGTTTATGTGAAATATACTCTTGCACAATATGAACAAGTATATATGTATATAAACTAAGTAACAAAGTAAGTAAAGTAGTAAATGAGAGATGGAAAGATCGAACCGTGAGACAAGAGATTTATAGTGGTTCGGCTACAAGGACACCTTCCTTGCCCTACTCCACTCCCCGAGCACCTAACTCGAGAGTTTTCTTCACTATGTCAACAAGCTCCCTTATGGCGGAGAAAACCTTACACACCACTTATCACACCACAACTTCTTCACACCTTCTTCACAACTACTTCACAACTTCTTCACACCTAAGCACTACTTAATCACACCAGTACTTCTTCACACCTATGCTAATTACACACCACAATCTCTTCACAACCTTTCTACCTACACGGCTTACTAGCCTAATTCCTTATGCTTACACCTATCTAACTAATATTCACAACTTATATACAAATGGATGAATAATATACAAATGATGATGCACAAACAACTTAGATTTATATATCACACCAAGTTGTAATACTTCTTGTCTTGAAGGATTTGAAGTATTCTTCTCTTGCACTTGAAAGGTTGTAGCTTGAATCACCTGGAAACAAAAGCTTATGGTTATATGATCAAAGGGTTTGAAAGAATAGGAAGGGAGATTTAGATTAGAAAGTTTATAGTGCAAAAGGTGAGGAAAGAATGTAGGAATCACCCAGTATTTATAGGCAAAGCTGGGAACCTCAGGAGCGTGGCCGGTCCCTTAATTAAGGGGCCGGTCCCCTTAATAATTAAGGTGGCCGTCCCTCTTGAATGTTGCCCAACTTTGTGTCACAACTCGTAATTTCAGGCCATTTTCCAAACTTCGACAAACACTATTCATCATTCACTATTCATCGATCACTATTCATCATTTTACTATTCATCATTTTTGAGGTCAATTTGATATTCTGAGAAGCGTTCAGAAATTTTACTATTCACTTAACACTATTCATTCCCGGAAGAAAAACACTATTCACGTGCATTGCTCATTTCATCGTAAATTTAGTTTACGAGTATTCAAATTCGTGTAACCGTATTGGTTCAAGTGCGAATTCATGCATTATCAATAGGGACATTTCATACGGACTAGAAATAGTCTACATATCATCATAATAGCATTTGCATACTATACCACTCGTAGGATATTTAAATTAATACTTTTGGTATAATTTACTTATTACGTATATTTATTTCTAAATAAACGTTAACACGCGACCAATAATGTGACTAACAAGTCCGACACTCCCGACTATGATCCCAATATATTGTTATACTCATTTTAATAATATATAAATTATATTATTAATTTACCCGGTATTTTGGTAATTTATTTAAATTATATCATACACCTAATTTAATTACGACGGTTTTCGTAGAAACTAAACGATAATCACCCAAACACTCAATACTTGTACCCAACATATTTTCACAATTTTTACGACTTTATTATGTCCCGATTAACTCCGTTAAAATCGATTTCTAGCTAACTCGGTACCCGGTATTCACTAAAACTACTAAAATCTACAATATAGCACATGGTATATATCAAAAGTCTTCCCAAATCCCATCCTTGCCCAAAAATCCGGCCACCCCCCATGTAAATCATCTTACACATTTGAAAATCTCACCAACTTAATCAATGTTGTGTACTATGACTAGATTTAAGTATTATATACCATATACTAGTATTATTTTCTCATTTATCAAGTTACAAAAAGAAAAACCTACATCTCTTTCTCTCCTCTCTACCTCCGGCCACACCAAGGAACCCACCAAGACTCCATTGATTTTCCAAGGCCAAGTGATTTTCAAGCTTCATTAGTACTCCTTTTTAGGGTTTTGTAATAAAAACTCAAGGTTTACTTAGGTTTTCATCATCAAAAGCTCATTAATCTTTCAAGTAAGTGTATGAAACTTATTTTTATAATTTTACCAAGCTTTTGTAATACTCATATGATTTATATACAAGATCTACATGGATATGTTATTTATACCACTCCATTTTATACATATCTAACTTTTGAGCCATAGAAGTAGATTATAGTTAGATCCTTGTTAGATCCACTTGATTGATGATGTTTAGGAACCTATGACACCCTAAGAAGGTGTATGGTAAGATTAGACTAGATTTGTGGTGATTGAAAGTGGTTGGGTTGAAGTTGGAACTAGATTGGAACACTAGAAATGATTTTTGGAACAATATATATACCTACTGTCCATATTTTAAAAACGTGGGAAAATCAGTAGATTGTGGGTAACTTTTGACCAAAGATTTAGAAAATACTTTCAAAAACGAAGCCGTGGTCGAAAGAACGGATTAAAACGAGCTTATAACGAAGGAGATATGATTTTTGTAAGTTTAACGACGAAAACTATTTTCTGAAAATTCAACGTGCTGTTGGACGATTTTCGACGGACAAATAGAGATGTTAGACGTAACCTAGAGGAGCCTAACTATCAAAAATATATTAATACATGTTAAGACGAATCCGTGAATATAAAAAACGAGGAAAATGGACTTAAAACGACAAAGTTATACATGTTTTAAAATCGTCAAAACTATATATATATATTTAGTCACTACTAGAAATAATATAACTACGTACTAAATGCTATATTTTCTAGATTTCTTATTCAAGAGTTATATTCATAACTAACGAAGTACGTACGACCCAAGGCTTATTTATACGACTATTCGACGTTATTTTAAGGTTTTCAAAACGAGGAATATAACGCTAACATTTTATATACGATATATTACGACAAGTTTCTATAAGTCTAGTTGGATTTATTTTTCCTAAGTATGGAAAATATTTTATTTTGACAATAACTAGTATTTCCAAGTTATGAGTGATATAGGTATCATGTGCATGAACATTCACTACATCATTTCATTTCTTACATTAGACCATATCATTCATATTAGGTTGCGGTTAGAGATCGTGCCTCATTTCCGTGTATCCACTTTATTATCGTAGCTATCGCTCCAGGTGAGTCATAGCCCCTACTATTTTAATTGTTTTGTAAACTCTTTGGGGGAGAATACATGCTCGTTTTACTTAAACGCATTACTTGCTTTACTTGGTTGATTACTCAAATATTTCCAGCGTTACCTAAATATATGTTTGATTACCTGTATTTCATGGGATTGATCATCCTTGTTTATATGACCTCATGGCCACCAATTGTTCCTATATGTTCATCGTAATATTGTGGTATTCCCCACTTGGCTTTGATGTCAAACGTAATATTGTGGTATTCCCCACTTGGCTGTGATGTCAAACGTATTGTGGTATTCCGCACTTGGCTTTGATGTCAAACGTAATATTGTGGTATTCCCCACTTGGCTTTGATGTCAAACGTAATATTGTGGTATTCCCCACTTGGCTTTGATGTCAAACGTAATGTTGTTTCCTTACTCGACTGACTTACCATATGGCCTCATTATCTGAATTATTTATATAGCCGTTTTGCTATATTTATCTTGGAATTTAAATACAAGTATTTCTTTTGTTCACTTAAACCATATTATATTTGGCAGTGGGTCGTAAACACACAGGTTACAAGTCTCTTATGGCGGGAATTGGAACTGAGTGGATTTACGATGCCTTTGTTGTGTGATCATTTTTCTATAGGCTTTAATTGTTAAACAAACTCTATGAACTCACCAACCTCGTGTTGACACTTTAGCATGTATTTTCAGGTTTTAACCAATGGCACGCTACTGGAGGTTTTGGCAGGGCATGGCATGGTCATAGAAGACTCTGATTATTCATTTGGGGACCGTTTTTAACTATTTTAAGGGCCTACTTCCGCACTACTTTTAACGATGTAAATTCAACATTTTTGATTAAACGATTTATTCTAAATGATTAAAGTGAAACTATTTTTGTACTTGTGTTGTGATACCGATTAAGTTATACCCCAGCTACATGTATGCTTCCGCTGGACCCGATTCTGGGGGTGTGACAGATTGGCATCTGAGCTTTGGCTATAGCGAACTAAGTGTTTTTAAAACCTAGACTATAGCTACTTTTACGAAAACTTAACCCTATGACCGTCACGTGCCTGCCTGCCAAGCTGAAGCCTCACTTGTGGTTTGTTGCTGACTTAGGTGATGAGATTCGTATCTCATTATCTGGTATATTATATTCATTTATTCTAGTTGATTACTATAATTGTCTTTCATATAAGCATGTTCACGTATCATATATGTCACCCTGGTATGTTTTTCCCTGCATAGTTTCATCATTTGACCTCGAGTTTGACCACCTGCCTTAGTCTTTCTGAACGTCTTGGTATTTGTGAAGGACATAGTATTAGTATAACTGAGCTGAGTATTTCAAAATTCATGGAACCTCGGTGGAATATAGACTAGTCATCTATATTCAACCCGGGATAGTGGGACATAGGCTGACTACCTATATCCGACTCAGAGATGAATTTTGCAACACTGAGAATGGTTATAATAAAATTTTGTCTGGATTGAATTCTCTACCTAATTTCCAAAGGTTTCATTCATGTGTGTGTATACTCTTGTTGTCAGAACATTCATACCTTTCATCACCTTGTGAACCGCCGCCTGGAAGCACGTCAACTGGTCGTTTCATCTCATGAATCTTCACATTTATGCACAATACACTTACATCACGGTATTTTCTTTTATCACAATCTCGTTTTGTCGCAGTTGTCACAGTCTCTTCCCTTCTCACCATCACTACCATTTCCCTTTCCCCATCCCCATATATATATATATATATATATATATATATAAGGAATTAGGTGACACTCTATAGATTCCTATGTCACTCATCACTCATTACTCCCAATATTGATAAGTGGATATTATCAGTGACCTCCCTAGGAAAGACTTTCCATACCATATATAAGGAGGATCCCTAGGTACATTAAGATCATACAAAACACAACAGAAATATATCACAAAACCACTCGAACCACGTCAACTGATCATATCGCAACATCAAGCTGTCGTTCTATAGCAATCCACATTAGGATACCTACTACTAGGAAACGTCTTAATTATGTCTCACCCTTCTTTTCTCGTTTTGAAGAGCTATGCAGCCAGGGAAAGCTAAAGCTACTCCAACTATGACACCTGCTGCTATTCGGAAATTTGTTAAGGATAGTATCACCGAAGCTCTAGAGATCGAGAGAGCTGAGGTAGCTGCAAGGGCTGCTGAGGCCGCTTTACAGACAGGGACAGATGGACAATCCGATAATAGGCGTGAATGTACTTGGAAGAATTTTAAGGTTGGTGATCCCATCAAGTTTAAGGGCACTGAAGGAGCGGTTGTTTTGATTCGCTGGTTCGAAAAGTCTGAGAATGTGTTCCTCATGTGCAACTGTCCTGATGTCAGCAAGGTAAAATTTGCTACTGGTATGCTTTTGGATGAAGCTATGTCATGGTGGAATTCTTATGCTCAACCGATTGGTATGGAAAATGCCTACAAGATCACCTGGGATCAATTCAAGAAATTGATGACTGAAAAGTTTTGCCCTCGTACCGAGGTGAAGAAGTTGGAAACATAATTCTATGAGCTGGTGACTAAAGGTGATGACATCGAGACCTACTTCAGGAAGTTTCAGGAGTTGGCTGCACTATGCCCAACTATGGTTCCAGATAATGAAAAGCTACTAGAAAATTTCATCGGTGGACTACCGCGCAACATCAGTGGGAACGTAATTGCTTCTAAACCACACACACTGGAGGAAGCTATCAGAATGTCTCAAAAGCTTACGGCTCAAGTGATGAAGCAAGAAACTACTGTCAACAACAACAACGAAAACAAGAGGAAAAGGGATGACAACCAAGGAGACGATCAAGTATGGCAGCCAAACAAAGGACAACAAGTGTTTAGAGCTTATGCTGCAGGACCACACACAAAGAAAAGATATACTGGGAATTTACCTTACTGCAACACGTGTAATCTGCATCACTTATATCATTGCAGTGGACTATGTGGAATATGCAAGAAGCGGGGTCATCTAACTAAGGACTGTAGGAAACCCACAAATCAGAGGATTCCAGGAAGTTGCTTCAAATGTGGAAACTTAGGGCATCTCATAAAGGACTGCCTGGAGCTAAGGAACAAGAAGACCAAAGCCTTAACTCTCTAGTGTTGTATTTCTTTTGTGTTTAATTCTACGTTTTATCGTATAAGTTTCATGTACTATTAACGAATCCCAATCTAATGAATATCCTATCTTTTATCACCTCAAACTCCTAGCGATTACATTAAGATTCCTTTGGAACTACACCACCTATCATCTGCAGACCAATGGTCAGGATTAGAGAACGATTCAAACATAGGGGAGATATGCTCAGAGCATGAGTGATTGACTCTAGAAATGGTTGGATTAACCATTTTCCATAACTCAGATTCCTTTACAACCATAGTTACCACACGAGCATAGAGACTAACCATTTATCATAAATCAAATTCAGTTGCAACCATAGTTACCGCGTGAGTGTAGAGACTACACCATCTGATGCACTCGATGGTCGAAGCGCCAACATCCATTGATGAATCGAAATTTGGAAGAGCCCAACTCACTAGTCCAGTAGGCATTCATGAAATAACCTGGAATTTCCTACAAATCAAGAATCAGTTACAAGTTTGATAAGTTGTAAACCCTTAGACTTTCAAGTTGGTGGCAGGATTATGTTGAAAGTTCTGCCTAGGAAAGGTATGATACCATTCAGAAAAATCTGGGAAGTTAAACCAATATACACTGGACCATTTAATATTTCATACAGAGTAGGCCTAGTGGCCGTCAAACCTAAATCCTGTAAGAGAACCAGTAGAAATTATGGACTGTTAGGTCGAACAGTAGAAGCAAAGTTGAATTCCTATCATGAAAGTTCGCTGGAATTCTCAAATACTATCATCTTTTCACCAACACCACTTCAGAGACGAACACAAACTGAACTTCGGGACGAAGTTCCTTTTAGAGGGGAAGACTGTCACAACTCGTAATTTCAGACCATTTTCCAAACTTTGACAAAACACTATTCATCATTCACTATTCATCGATCACTATTCATCATTTTACTATTCATCATTTTTGAGGTCAATTTGATATTCTGAGAAGCGTTCAGAAATTTTACTATTCACTTACACACTATTCATTTCCGGAAGAAAAACACTATTCACGTGCATTACTCATTTCATCGTAAATTTAGTTTACGAGTATTCAAATTCGCGTAACCGTATTGGTTCAGGTGCGAATTCATGCATTATCAATAGGGACATTTCATACGGACTAAAAATAGTCTACATATCATCATAATAGCATTTTCATACTATACCACTCGTAGGATATTTAAATTAATACTTTTGGTATAATTTACTTATTACGTATATTTATTTCTAAATAAACGTTAACACGCGACCAATAATGTGACTAACAAGTTCGACACTCCTGACTATGATCCCAATATATTGTTATACTCATTTTAATAATATATAAATTATATTATTAATTTACCCGGTATTTTGGTAATTTATTTAAATTATATCGTACGCCTAATTTAATTACGACGGTTTTCGTAGAAACTAAACGATAATCACCCAAACACTCAATACTTGTACCCAACATATTTTCACAATTTTTACGACTTTATTATGTCCCGATTAACTCCGTTAAAATCAATTTCTAGCTAACTCGGTACCCGGTATTCACTAAAACTACTAAAATCTACAATATAGCACATGGTATATATCAAAAGTCTTCCCAAATCCCATCCTTGCCCAAAAATCCGGCCACCCCCCATGTAAATCATCTTACACATTTGAAAATCTCACCAACTTAATCAATGTTGTGTACTATGACTAGATTTAAGTATTATATACCATATACTAGTATTATTTTCTCATTTATCAAGTTACAAAAAGAAAAACATACCTCTCTTTCTCTCCTCTCAACCTCCGGCCACACCAAGGAACCCACCAAGACTCCATTGATTTTCCAAGGCCAAGTGATTTTCAAGCTTCATTAGTACTCCTTTTTAGGGTTTTGTAATAAAAACTCAAGGTTTACTTAGGTTTTCATCATCAAAAGCTCATTAATCTTTCAAGTAAGTGTATGAAACTTATTTTTATAATTTTACCAAGCTTTTGTAATACTCATATGATTTATATACAAGATCTACATGCATATGTTATTTATACCACTCCATTTTATACATATCTAACTTTTGAGCCATAGAAGTAGATTACAGTTAGATCCTTGTTAGATCCACTTGATTGATGATGTTTAGGAACCCATGACACCCTAAGAAGGTGTATGGTAAGATTAGACTAGATTTGTGGTGATTGAAAGTGGTTTGGTTGAAGTTGGAACTAGATTGGAACACTAGAAATGATTTTTGGAACAATATATATACCTACTGTCCATATTTTAAAAACGTGGGAAAATCAGTAGATTGTGGGTAACTTTTGACCAAAGATTTAGAAAATACTTTCAAAAACGAAGCCGTGGGCGAAATAATGGATTAAAACGAGCTTATAACGAAGGAGATATGATTTTTGTAAGTTTAACGACGAAAACTATTTTCTGAAAATTCAACGTGCTGTTGGACGATTTTCGACGGACAAATAGAGATGTTAGACGTAACCTAGAGGAGCCTACCTATCAAAAATATATTAATACATGTTAAGACGAATCCGTGAATATAAAGAACAAGGAAAATGGACTTAAAACGACAAAGTTATACATGTTTTAAAATCGTCAAAACTATATATATATTTAGCCATTACTAGAAATAATATAACTACGTACTAAATGCTATATTTTCTAGATTTCTTATTCAAGAGTTATATTCGTAACTAACGAAGTACGTACGACCCAAGGCTTATTTATACGACTATTCGACGTTATTTTAAGGTTTTCAAAACGAGGAATATAACGCTAACATTTTATATACGATATATTACGACAAGTTTCTATAAGTCTAGTTGGACTTATTTTTCCTAAGTATGGAAAATATTTTATTTTGACAATAACTAGTATTTCCAAGTTATGAGTGGTATAGGTATCATGTGCATGAACATTCACTACATCATTTCATTTCTTACATTAGACCATATCATTCATATTAGGTTGCGGTTAGAGATCGTGCCTCATTTCCGTGTATCTACTTTATCATCGTAGCTATCGCTCCAGGTGAGTCATAGCCCCTACTATTTTAATTGTTTTGTAAACTCTTTGGGGGAGAATACATGCTCGTTTTACTTAAACGCATTACTTGCTTTACTTGGTTGATTTCTCAAATATTTCCAGCGTTACCTAAATATATGTTTGATTACCTGTATTTCATGGGATTGATCATCCTTGTTTATATGACCTCATGGCCACCAATTGTTCCTATATGTTCATCGTAATATTGTGGTATTCCCCACTTGGCTTTGATGTCAGACGTAATATTGTGGTATTCCCCACTTGGCTGTGATGTCAAACGTATTGTGGTATTCCCCACTTGGCTTTGATGTCAAACGTAATATTGTGGTATTCCCCACTTGGCTTTGATGTCAAACGTAATATTGTTGTTTCCTTACTCGACTGACTTACCATATGGCCTCATTGTCTGAATTATTTATATAGCCGTTTTGCTATATTTATCTTGGAATTTAAATACAAGTATTTCTTTTGTTCACTTAAACCATATTATATTTGGCAGTGGGTCGTAAACACACAGGTTACAAGTCTCTTATGGCGGGACTTGGAACTGAGTGGATTTACGATGCCTTTGATGTGTGATCATTTTTCTATAGGCTTTAATTGTTAAACAAACTCTATGAACTCACCAACCTTGTGTTGACACTTTAGCATGTATTTTCTGGTTTTAACCAATGGCACGCTACTGGAGGTTTTGGCAGGGCATGGCATGGTCATAGAAGACTCTGATTATTCATTTGGGGACCGTTTTTAACTATTTTAAGGGCCTACTTCCGCACTACTTTTAACGATGTAAATTCAACATTTTTGATTAAACGATTTTATTCTAAATGATTAAAGTGAAAACTATTTTTGTACTTGTGTTGTGATACCGATTGAGTTACACCCCAGCTATATGTATGCTTCCGCTGGACCCGATTCTCGGGGTGTGACACTTTGTCTTTTAGTGGGGAAGGTTTTCCTGAAACATTTTTGTCATTTTTGGTTGAAAATTTGAAATCATATATTTATGGTTAATTAAACATATTTATTTAATACCAAAAATGATTTTCTAAAAAAGATAAAATGTTTGTGACATTTTATAAAAATCTACTAATTAAGAAAATGTTCCTTTGATCATATAATGCATTAGACACTTTGTTTATTCATACCTTAAGTGATTTGGATGTTGATATGAATATTTATGACTAAATACTTGTTTACATCATAATTTATAGTTCAATAAGTTTACTTGTTGTGATTATTAAAACATAGAAATATCGATACATGTTAATAACGTTTTTAGGCATTATTTATATCAACAACATCCCATCCTTTCAAACTCATTCCTTACATCTCCAACAACTAGTTTTTCAAACTAAACACACTTCACTCACATCCTCTCCTCCCACACACACTAGCCAACTTGTAATACCTCAAATTCTAAAACATGCAAAATTACCAAAATGCCCCTAAGTTTAAAAATTTGTATTAACACTTAAATAATACCACAAAAACCCTAGAAATTTTGAATTTGGCAATATAAGATCACAATAAATTAAGTATGAATTAAGTTTGTCACTTTTGTAAAAGTAAAAATAATTTCTTATATATATTCTATTTAGGTCGAATTATAATTATTTAAAAATATATTTATGTTAAAGAAACAAATCACAAATAAATTAGGAAACATGTATAATATTTTTATTTGGCTTTATCACATAAGCTTGCAGCCCAAGATATGTATCCCACTCCATATATATACACATTACACATTTTTATTCTTTTTAGAACCTAAACCGACTTTAAAATCAAGTCGACATCCCAAAATTCCAATAAGCCGATTCTAATTTTCCAAGACTTCCAAGTATTTTTCCTAAACTTTTTTTGAAGCTAAGAAGGCTAGAAAAATAGTGTCAAGATTTTTGGTTGATCGAATCAAGGTTGGGAGATTTTTGTGTCGATTATAGTTTAGCCGAGAAAGTAAAATTGTTTTGGCTTGTTCTAATCGTTCCAAAGCACCAAGGGTATTTTTCTATCACTCTTTTAATCTCATATAATATTTATATATGTTTTAAATTAATCGATTTAATTAAAGAAAATAAAATAAAAGAAAAATAAATCGATCAGGGTTAGGTTTAGGGCTTTGGTATTGGATTTCGGTGTAATAAATGTGTTTTAAGGTAAAATTAATGTTTGTAATGATAGGGGAATTTATGGTTAGGGTTTGGTGGATTTTTGTATAAATCGATTTGGTATTTAAAGTATAAGGGTTTGTTTTATAATTTTATAAACTTGTGGATTATTTTTATAAGTTATATTAAACCAAGGGTGAATTGGGAAAAATATTATATGAGGGTGTTATGTGTAAATTTGGATAATTAAAGGTTTATTGTGTGAATATGAAAACTATAAGGATTAAATTATAACTTAATTAAGTAACAGGTTTAATTTGTAACATTATTAAAACTAAAGGGTTGAAATTGTAAATATGGGAAACTTATGGATTAAAGTGAATAAAATCTAAAACTTATGATATTTGCATTTTAAACCTTACACTATAATATAAGTACACTTTAAACCCTAAACTATTATTATATTATAATAATTAAACCCTAAAACCATGTTCATAATTTATTTAATAATTAACTTAATATTTATGTAAAATCTTACTAAATAAGTAAAAACTACTAAATAAGGAAACTTCCTAATTATGAAGACTTACTAATTCTAGAAACCTACTAAATATGAAAAGTTACTAAAAATGGAAAGTTGATTAAAAGGAGCAATCTGATTTAAGATAAAGCTATTAATAATAAAATGATTCTAATTCAGGTAGATATATTGAAGAAGTGAACTCTTCCCTTCTGTGAATCTCTCTTTTGATCTCATTGCATTGCTAAGGTACGGATATTCTGACCTTACTCTTAAGGTTTCCTTTGTAATTAAAAACCTTTGCTATGAACTTTCTGATTTGGACCTTTACTATGATAAACCTTGTTATAAACTTTCTGTTATGAAAAATATGTTTTGAGCCTTTGTTTATGAACCTTACGTTACATGAGCTTCACTAGGCATGGGGGTTCCATGTCCATGTCATAGATGCACCTTTGACATGACTCTAGGACAGTAGAGTGATGTTCTGCCACGTCCCTTTGTTTGGTTGCATATATATATATATATATATATATATATATATATATATATATATATATATATATATATATATATCTGTTGGGTAGGGGCGTATGGATGCATCCTAGATCTGTTATCTGTTATCTGGTGAATGTGGCTGTGTGTGCAATACACGTCCTTCACAAATTCCGGGAGCTAGCTACTCCATTATGTTACCTTATATGTGTTTATGATATGATTATGATCTGTTTCTGAGCTCATGGTACTATTATGGTTCTGATTCTGTTTATACAGGTGACTGTATGAATTCCTTACCTAACCTACACATTTTTATTTCCGTATTATTCGTTGTACCTAAATATGTTTTCCCCAAAAATATATCACTTGTACTTCATCATTTACATTTCGTTTAATTTTGTTATATATCTGTTCACTGGCTTTTTAAGCTCAGCCGCATTTCTTTTCACCGCGGCAGGTATTCAAGATGGCTTTCTGGGTTTGAGAGTAGAGCTGAGTTAAAGATTTTGACCATAGTCAACTTAGATTAAAGTTAGTATGTAAGATTTCCTTTTATTTATGTTTGTGTATGTTTCTGATATGACACCATTTTTGTAATACTTTTACCCTTGTCGGGTTGGGGTGTTATGCAACTCATCTCTTAGGCTCCCCATCAAATCAACTTCACATCCTATCCAACTCACATCCAACTCATCACCTCTCCACTCTCTAATTCAACACATGGTGAATTATTTGAATCCCAAACATAGGCTCCCAATCATCTCAACCATACATTCCTCTCCAACTCATCTCAACCTTTCATTTCACCCTCTTATCTAAGGATAGAATATTCCCTTGGATATCCCTCTCAACCCAACCATGGTTTATTCTTAATACACCTCTTTCTCACCTAACCATGGTTACTCTTCTAACTCAACCATGGTTCACTCTAACTCAACCTCATTCTCTACTTTCCCTCTCACAACATTTGAATTTTAAATTCAAATTTCTTCCCTCTCATGGAATATCCCATGGCATATTCTCTTCTATCTTTTATGCCATGTGTGGAATACCTATTCTACCCCTACCCAATTATCCTTTCTACTCTTTCTATTCTTGATAATTGGTTTCTTATAATCACTTCACAAAACATTTTACAAATTAGCTATTTGAGTTGGTAAACCTTAGAATGATTAATGTTAAGGTTTAAATGTGTGAAGTACAATTGGGGTCTAGTAAGGTTAGGTATTTATAAGTCCAACACCCAAAATTGGGAAAATGTTACAGCAGTGCTGGCGCGCTGCCCACGCTCCGACGCGCCAGTCTCGGTAAATTTTCCCATGTTTGGGTCTTGGCCTATAAATACCCCTCCTTGCCTCTTGTATTCCTTACCCTTTGCCATTATTCTTTTTCTTTAATCTTCTAATTCTATCTTGTGTTCTTAATCTTTCACACTAACATATATTGAAAGGACACATCTCCTTGCAAGGGAAGAATCACAAGAACCTAATCCACTCTTGTGATTATGTCAAGGGTCTTCTATTTCTATACCCTTTCTACTACAATCGAGTTTCTAGGTTAGGTTAGGACTTGGTTGATTAAACAAACACTTATTCTTTCTAATTGTTTATAAGGGAAATCTTGTATCTTGGTGACCAAGCCTAGATCATTGGGGATCTAGTTGGTGTTTGATACTTCCGGTGGGAAGTCT
The DNA here is from genome assembly GCA_030686995.1 of Artemisia argyi. Lineage (NCBI taxonomy): Eukaryota > Viridiplantae > Streptophyta > Magnoliopsida > Asterales > Asteraceae > Artemisia > Artemisia argyi. Next base: position 155,056,123 of record CM060709.1, on the reverse strand, counting down.
TGGTATTGGACTTGGTGACCATAGGTTAAGTCGAATCACAAGATTCTTTTAGGTAGTTTCCGAGGGCGGAATACCGTTGTAGTAACTCATTCTTTGTGAGCATCGTTATTAGGGAATATCGGTGGAGTGAATTGTAATGGTTTGTAGTCCACCGAAAGGATTAAACTAGAGTAATAATATCGGTGTCGTGGATTTGCAACTGGACATACAGATGGTGTAAACCCCCCATCCCGAACCAGTATATATCGTTGTGTTCTTTACTTGCTTTATATACTTTGGTTGTGTTTGTGGTTGTTGGATTCTTATACAACCACTTGGTACTTCTTAAGGCTTAAAGTTTTTAAAAATCCAAAAAGCCTAAGAAACCGTACTCACCCCCCTCTACGGTTCTACATATATGAAATACTTCGTCCATCCCAAAATTAATGTATATATTTTTATTTTGAGATATCATAAAATAAATGTACACTTTGAGTTTCAACCAGTAATAAATGATTTTAGTTAGTAGAAATGATATTTGATTGGCAGAGAGTAGAGTTAGTAAAAATTCTTATAACTTTGTAGAATATGAAAGTGTATATTTATTTTTAGATGGAGTGATTATATATTAAATCCCTTTTGGATGTTATGTCTACCTTGTACTAATGTGTCATTATCATGTATGGTTTTTGTACTATTAAAAGTATAAGCTAAATCTGTATTAAAGATAAATGGTGAATTAAGGTCATAACCACATGTATGAAAAGGTAAAATATTAATTGTTTTTTTAGATTGCTTGTGTTTTGTTTTAAATACACAGGGACCAAATATGACAAGTGATATAAGATATAGGCTTGAGTGCATAAAAGAAAAGTCAAGGTAGCCCTAAATAGCTGAGATATATATTGTCTATTTCTCATTCTTTTCACTTACTTCTTTTATTTTTCTGTGTGTATACTCTTTGTCCTCTTTCTCGTTTATGAGTGAGAGCTTTTTGATTCTTGATTCTTTTCTTATTGCATTGTAATTTGAACTTAAAACCAGATATCACATTTGAAGTGACAGTCTGATGTTGTGAATAAGAACCGTTGGCATGTTGGTTGTACTCAAAGCTAGTGTTTTGTGTTAATCAATATATCTTTATATAGTTTTTTACATGGTATCAGAGCCAGGTTGGCTTTGATACGAATATCTATCAGTTTTAAAAAAATTTCAAAATTAGGGTTTAAAATTTATTTTGAGGCTTTTGTGTTTTGAGTTTAGATTTACAATCTACTGGTTGGTAATTGTTAGGTCCATTGTTGAATTGTTTTCTTGGGTACCAATTAGTGGTCAATTATTGATTTCAATTTTTAGGGTTTCTAAAAATTGGAGTTTTTGATTTAAAGTATTTCTGAGTGATTAGCACGTGTTAATATGTTGTTCTTGGTTTGGATCAGCATAGATCTGTGTGTTTCTTGGTTGATCTTCAAAGTTAGAGTTTACTATATCAAACCTTAACTCAGAGATTGTTTATTGATTATTCTTGTTAAATTTTTAGTTATAAATACGTTATTATTGATCTTGTAAAGTGTTTTATATTGCTTATGGTTTACTTACTTTTTATTTTGGTTTAGGTACTGATATTTTGCTGTGGTACTTGAATTATGGTTGAGATATCTAATCTCTTGGTTTGGAAGCTTTTTGCATGCATTGTAACACCACCCATGCCCTCTTTTAGGTTTTTTTTTATTTGGATTTGTTGAAATTGGTAGCTAGGTTAAGGGACTTGTTTGTTGATTGAGAAGTTGAGGTGTTTAATTGGTGGTTTTGCTTGTGATTGCTGGTGTTGTTGGTTGTCAGATTTTGTGTACATCTGATTTGGTTTCCAAGGCACATACCTTGTAGTCTTAACTATACTTGACGTACTTCCATATAAGAAGCAAGGAATCCTGATCTAGTTAAGACTAGGTGTGTGTTGTATTGGTTCCACTTTTGTGCCTAAGTCTGTTGATTGCCATAAGGTGTTATCAGGTTTGTCTTTGTTGTTTTTCATTTTCTTTTTCAATATGGTCGAGGATGATAAGGATAAATCTAATAAGAGCTCTGGCCAGAGTTTTTCTGAGATTCATCTTGATAAATTTGACCCATTGTTCTTGCACAATAATGATACAAATGGTATTCCTTTAATCAATTTGAAACTGGAAGGGACTAAAAATTATAAGGTTTGGTCTGTTGTTATTACTATAGCAATACACACTAAAAACAAGCTTGGTTTTATCAATGAAAAAGTTAAAAGGCATGTTAAGGTTCGTTTTTTGCAAGAACTGTGGGATAAATGCAATTTTGTGGTTCTTTCTTGGATTCTTGGATGTGTTTCACAAGATGTGTTTCTGGGTCAATTTTTTTCTAAAAATGCTAAAGAAGTATTTGATGAATTAGAAGTAACATATAACAAAAAAAATAGCTTTATAATCTTTAATATGCATTATAAAATACATTCCTTCACTCAATCTGGTTTATCTCTCCCTGAATACTATCACAAATTTAATACATTATGGAGGCAATATGACTCCCTTGTCAATCTACCTGACTGCACTTGTGATGGTTCTTCTAAGCTTAAGAAACATAATTTACTTATTAAACCGATGTATTTCATATGGGTCTTGATGAGGTCTATGCTCACATTAGAAGCATAATTCTCACAACTGATCCTATTCCTAATGTCAAAGGTGCTTTTGCTACCTTGTCTAGAGATGAATCTCACAGAAGTACTCCATATCAAAATGTGTCTAAAACTAGTAACTCTGCATTTGTTTCTAGGACAAATTCTAGAAATAATGACTGGTATGCTAATAATAATAATAATAATAATAATAATAATAATAATAATAATAATAATAATAATAATAATAATAATAAGTTCAGAAGGTTTAATAGACCAAACTTGGTTTGCACTCATTGTAATATGAATGGTCATACTACCGATAGGTGTTTTAAATTGGTTGAGTATCCACCTGGGTGTTCAAAAAGAAAAATATAACTAATCAAAATTCTGTTAGCAACAATGCTTGATGAGGCGAAAAATGAACCACTTTTAGGGGGTCATTTAAGCCCGGAATTGAATTTATTTGATCAAATATTGCCCTAAATCGTTCCTTTTGTGATTTTAGGTACTTGGAGAGTGAATTCTGGAAAAGAAGCCATTTTGGACGTTTTTGGAGCATAAAAGTGAAGAAAACGGCAAAGTCTCAATTTTCCATGCTGGGAACAGTAGGTGACGGCGTCAAGAGTAATTTCCTGACGGCGTCAAACCTCAATAATAAAAATCCGAGAGTTTATGAAGGCGTCAAGAGCATTTTGGTGACGGCGTCAAGAGTAAAAGTGGTGACGGCCCAGAGAGAATGTGAAGGCGTCACCCAAGGCCGTCACGTGTTAACTTGTCAAAACTTGCGCGCGGAGTAGCTGTTATTGTTTTGGTCATAACTTTTGCATACGAATTCGGATTGAGGTGATTCAAAAGCCCACGCGAAGAGGACGAAGAGATCTACAATTTGGTGAAAAAATGGTTGTGACAGCATCAAGAGAACGAGCTAACGCCGTCAAGCCTTGCCGACAGAAAACATGCCTATAAATATAACTTCATAACTTCACTTTTTGTAAGCCCTAAACCCTAAGGTCGATTCCTGGGTTTAGGTAGGTGTTTTTCCAGCAACTTAGAGGGTTTCAATCACTCCATAAACATCATGTATTGGTTTGATGATTCTATCTTAATTATGTTTTCCATTATCATTGTTCTTTGCTCTTCTTTGATGATGATTTGCTAACTCACCTTGTGTCTACTTATGATTGTGTGAAACTTGTATATAATTGATTAGATCTTATTGATTCCTTGTTGATGTTTGTGTCTATCTTCATCAATTAAGGCATGACACTTCGATAGATCTAGTTGGTTTAGTTTATAATTCTTGTTTCCTATTGATTCTTGTTTTGATTGAATGAATTCAATGTTAGGCTTAAGAAAACTGGCAGATCTCCAAATGGTAACATGCTTGAACGTCTTAGGAAACATGAACTGACGTGCACTAGGTTTTATTGGTTGTATTTAATGCATGAGTAAATTCTAATGATCCCATGTTATGGAGCTTATATCGGCTCGACATGGAGTGAAGTAGGCACTCATAGGATTGGGGAATTAAGTGTGCCACCCCATGAATGGTATTAAGGAATACAACCCGTCAATTAAAACAAGGTTACAATTCAATAGGTAGGATTGGATAGCTAGCAAGGAGTAACATATCATAGGTAGACATGCTTCACTTATCTTGTAGAACCCTAGTTTAATTTTCTTGTTAATTAGTTTAATTAGTAGCTTTTGGGTTAGTTGATTAGCAACTAATTCCGCCCACTCTCCCAATACCCGAGATTTTTACTTGCTTTTCATAAAATATAAAAACATAAAAAAGAATCATCCTTCACCTTTAGACCTAGTTAGATTAATTTCAATCCTAACGACACTATTCCAAGCTGAACGATCAATCCCCCGGTACTTGTCACTATACTATACTACAACGATCAGGTACACTGCCTGATGGGGGTTGTAAGCTTCTCAAGATCCCTTGAGAGGTAAAGTCTGGTGCTATTCCCACGCATCAATGCTCTTTTAGGTCATAAAGAACATCCTGCTGGATCATCTAATTCATTGATAGATGATCAATACAAAAGGCTGATGGCTTTAATTAGTGAAAATTTGGGTTCAGCAGTATGCCTGCAAACATTGCAGGTATAAACTAGGTGTTGATACAAAATTTGGGCGTTCATTGTTTGGGTTCCTGTTCTCGTATCAATTAGATCTTAATGCTTGAGACCTGCGCACTAAGAAAGCAAACAAACACCGTTAGGCTTATCGTGGGATTGTCTCCCATGATTATCCTCCGGTGTGAGAGTAAGTAATCGGTTTTTAGGATTATAGTGAAGAGTTAGGGTTTTTAGTCGTACCTTTAATGAGAATTATGATATTCTTTATATAGGCACAAAATCCTTGTAGGTTTCGTGCCCCTCACTCTTCGGCGTATAATGCCTATCCGGTCTATGGATCTTTATCCCATAAATAAGAGATCCTTATCTAGACCATAAATAATGTATTTAGGTTTTGGCTTTCATGAGTCCAAACCGTTAGCATGGTAGCCCAATTCATTGTTATGATAGCCCACTCGTGGTGGGTTTGGGCGCTAGTAATGTTCATTAATCGGGTTCATGACCCGAATATGGACTATACATCATCATGTCCCCCCAGTCTAGTATGCGTAGGTTTTAACCGCGGATGCTAGACTAGTAATGTCAGCGGTAAGCGTGGCGGGGAAGATTCTAGTATTTCCCGCCAAAAATAATATACGGTGTATCTTGCATTAAAACATCCCACGTATCCCTTGGAATACGTGAAAAAGTGCTTGTACCTGTTTGTATTCCAGCCACATGATGGAAGTAGTGGGATCCACGTGGCATTCATCCCAGGCAAGGGGAAACCCTATATAAAGGGTTATCATTTTCACTGTGTTTATCACAGTAAAAAAAAGGCCACTTTCTCCATTTTAAGAGTCATCAATCAAAAAATTTGTTTTTGTTAACGTAATTGCGCATGCGCACCTTAGTCAAATCGTGTACAAAAGATGGTTCGTCAATTGAATGAGTTTTCTTCTGTGATAGACGAGGATGAACTACGTCAGTTCACCTCAGACTATTTTATTCCTCTTGCGCTGCATCCGGTGGTACCGGAGGCGGACGCTTCTATAGCAGACTTCCCTGAGGGGAAGGTAGGGGTATACACGCGCTTTTTCGAGTTTGCGAATAAGCGCGTGCCTATATCCCTATTCCTGTGTGATATCCTCAGTTTTTATCGCCTCCATATATCGCAGTTGCACTGTATAGGTGCGGCAAAGATTACCAATTTTGAGGTAAACTGTTGTTTACCCGCGATCAATCCAACTATCAATCTTTTCCACGCGTTTTACCACACAACGTGGTCAAACCGGTAGGTATCATTTTCAAAGCGCGCAGGGCCCCTTCAGTGTTATACTGAGAAGGTGGACGCGCTTAGGCACTGGAGAGAATATTTTTTCTGGGTCGATGCGGCCTTTTTTCCATGGGATTTTGAGTTTTATACTCAAAGATCTTTGCCAAGGGATGAGCACCCAAACCCCGGGTCCTACAATGCGGAGGATGCGGAGGTCATAAATGCCAACCGCATCCCCATCAACTCTTACCCGAAAGAGTTTTTGGTGCACATGGGAATCAGCCGCAACTACTTCCATGGTCCTGATGAGGTGCCAACCTTCTTGGATGACAATGGCCGGGGTGGGTGCTTATCCTTCCTTTCCTTCGCATCTGTAGTGTAAGCACTCTTTTATCTTATTGTAACTTTGTGTAAACCCTTGCGTTTGTTTGTTTTGTGTTGCGCAGAGATGGATCTATTCGCTGTGGTGAAGCTGGAGAAACCTACACGGGTAGCGGTAGGAGTGCGCCCACTAAGGGATGATGAGGAGCCAGTGCTGGATGCAACTGCGGGGCGCACTATGACTATGGAGCTTGAAGAGCCAGGGAATGCTTCCCCGAGGATACTAGAGGCAACTCCAGTGACCACCTTGCCCTATCTGAGGGTACAATCCCCTGTGTCTGCGCACCTAGAATCTGCACATAGTGTGGGGATACTCAGGATCGAGAGTGATTCTGAGGAGGAGGTGAGCCATGGGGTGAAGCGCAGGGAGCGTTCTGGTGGTGATGGCGCAAGTATGTCTAAGAGAAGACGCCACATCATTTCTCTGAACGGATCATCAGAAGAGGATGTGTCGCCATCCACCACTGTGCGGGAGACTACTGAGACCTCTTCTCCCAAGTGAGTAACAATATCTCTTCTCTCTCTCTCTCTCACTCTCTTTTTTTTTTTTTCCTTTTTTTTTATATATATAATGTCTTGACTCCTTAATTTTTGCATGTAGTGATGAAGCTGCAGGGGGTGATGCAGCGTATGTTGAACAGGCGCCACCCAAGGTGATTCACTCGCAGGTGGACGAGCCTCTCAGGGCTGGTGAGGAGATGTATGCGGAGGCATTGATAGAGGAGCTCAACTTGGCCGCTGCACACCAAGCTTCCTTGGTTACCCAGCTCAGGACCAAGTATGTTGGTGCCAGCGTGCAGAAAGATGAGAAGATTGCGCGGCTAAAGGCGCAGTTGGCAAATGCTCAAGCTGCTGTGGAGTCAACAACTATGCACTCCAAGAGGCTTGTGGATGAAAAGTTATCACTTCTGGCTGATGTGAGCCGTGAGCGTGCTGCTTTTGCTCAGTACAAGTCTAGGAGCTCATGGGGGTTGAAGTACCTGGAGCAGAATATGAGTAAGCATTTCGCCAAGCTTGATGAGTTTCGCGAGGGCGTAGAGACTGCCTTGAAGACGCAGGAGGCTAAGCTACGTAAGCTGAGCATTGAGTATGATGAGGAGTTGTACCCTCATCTAGTGTCTGCTGTTGCAGAGCGCAGGTATTATTTCCTTATAGTTTCTTGCTTAGTTGTTTGCTGTGAATACTTCCAAAAATATTGTTTGATAATGCGCCAGTTGTTATGTTTGTAGGTGGCTGATCAGTCATGGTCTTCGTTTGGCCGCCATGGGTACACTAGAGTCCCAGGAGGTTGTGGAGACCTTTGGGAAGGTCGTGGAATGTGCCATGGCGCGCGGCAAGGCTCAAGCTATGGAGGAGCTGGATGAGAGCAAGATGCTGACCGTGCCGCTCGCAGAAGTGCCAGGTTATAAGCCTGATGCTTATGTGGAGCTCGTTGATGCCATGGAGAAAATGAGGGTATTTGATTTCCCCCATATTGCCCGGCTAGAGCGTGATCAAGATTACCCTATCGACGTGATTATGCAAGGGCTGACTCTGGCAAGGCACATAGCTGAAGGTGCAGAGGCGCATCCGGACTTCTTTTTGAAGCCGGATGAGTCACAGCTGCAGGTGCCCATTTTTGCTCGCCTTCGCCCTTGAGAAGGAGATACCTCTCAAGAAGTCCTTAGAGGCCTATATTACAAGGCTTGCGCGTAAGAAGGGCATAAAAGAGAAAGCCATTTTATGCGTTGTTGGTGCGGCCCATCTTCCCAGATCTGATGGGATTCCTGTCAGCGTGACGACTGTGTCGCAGGATGACAGCAGCTTGCTGAGAAGGCTTGATGAGGCTGGGCAAGTAGCGTCTACAGCTAGTAGTTCAGGACATAGATGCGCTCGTAGCATGTAGATTTCTATGTATTTATCTTTTGGTTGTATATATTGTATCTGTAACTCGTGGTTAATGAATAATATTTAACTTTTTTGTACGTCTTGTTTGTGTCATTTTGTACTTAGATTATTTGTCTTTTCATGAAAGACTTTCCAAGAGTCAAATTGAAACTCAAACGTACTTAGGAAAATTTGTATTAAGTCCATAACTTAACAAATATACGTGAATAAAAATTCATAAGTGTGTGGATAAACTTGCAGCATGCTGCAAATACCATATCAAGGATCCAAGAGTCTTGGTTCCTGAATTGCCAAACGTGCACAGTGTGCGTTGTTTGCGTATCCTTCGTGGGATGCGCATTAAACTTACTTCAACGTCTTGATAGTAAGGTGTTTGGCAAGGATGCGTGATCCAATGTTGATGGGTTTGCAACCCTCTTACTCAACGAGTTATTTATTAGGTTTACTCATCCTTTCTGCCATCGTGGGTCTTAATAAGTGCATGCACGCCATGTAGGCAAAAGTAGAAATTAACAATATTGAAACATGAATAAAGTTTTAACAATAAAGTTAAATGCGTCGTGGAGTTAGCTAGAAACCACGACATTTTTATTAATACTTGCAAGTTTTTGAAAATAGAAAATAAAGAACATTTGTCTAGACAAAAGAAACAAGAATATAAATAAACGGATGTTTATTGGGCACTCACTAAGGTGCAAAAGTATCCGTACGCAGGTCCGTAGCCTCTCCTAAATATAGCATCTCTTGAGATTGCAAATGTTCCATGTGCGTTGTAGCTCATGGCCGTCCATGTCGCGCAGCTTGTATGCTCCTTGTCCTAGTACTTCAACGACCTCATAGGGTCCTTCCCACTTTGGTCCAAGTTTCCCTGTATCTTCTGCGTGGCTTGCATCATTAGCGCGATACACGAAGTCGCCAGGTCTGAATGAGGTGCTTCGAACTTTAGCATAATAGTATCCCTTCATTTTTGACTTAGCTTTTGCTTCACGTATAGCTGCGCGTTCGCGTCTTTCTTCCAGTAAGTCCAAGTCTATGCGTCGCTCATCGTCATTGGTTGCAATGTTAACTTCCGCCGTACGGATAGTTGGCATCCCGATTTCAGCTGGTATAACAGCTTCTGTCCCATAGACGAGGGCAAAGGGAGTGTCTCCATTGCTAACCTTGATTGTCGTGCGGTGCGCCCATAAGACGTGTGACAATTCTTCCACCCATCTTCCTTTATGTCTATCCAAACGCGCTTTAATTCCTTCACCCAGACTCCTGTTTGCGCGCTCAACCAATCCATTAGTTTGTGGGTGTTTGACAGACGCGAAGTGTTGTGTAATGTTCAGGTTCGTGCACCAGTCTTTGAACGGGTTGTCACGGAATTGTTTTCCGTTATCTGAGATGATTTCCCATGGTAGTCCAAAGCGGCATACGATATTTTCCCAAACAAATTTTTTTACCTGATTACCCGTGATTGTCGCCACTGCTTTTGCTTCAATCCACTTGGTGAAATAATCGATGGCCACGATAAGAAATTTTAGTCCTCTTGCTGCCACAGGGAAGGGGCCTGTAATATCAATACCCCACTTATAAAATGGCCATGGTGAAGTGATAGGCGTTAGCTCTTGTTGTGGTCGACGCGGGATAGGTCTATGAACTTGGCAATCGTTGCATTTCTTTATCACATCACGTGCGTCGCGGTGCATGGTGGGCCAGTAGTATCCGGACCGCAAGGCTCGCACCACAACGGACCGTGGTCCTGAGTGCATACTGCATGAACCAACGTGGATCTCTCTGAGTACGTAGTCTGCTTGAAGAGGCGCAACGCAGCGTAGCCATGGTTGTAGAAATGAACGCCGATATAGGATACCGTCTCGAAGTTCAAACCTCTGCGCTATGTGCCGTATCCGTCGAGCGTCCTTCTGCTCGTGGGGTAAGATACCCCTGCTTATGAACTCGATTATAGGTGTCATCCACGTAGGATCCTGCTCTTCTATCACTGTCGATACCTCCATCTCCGAGATGGACTTGTTCTTCAAGACCTCCACCAACACTTGTTTTGACAGGTGTGTGAAGCTTGTAGATGTGATCTTGCTGAGTGCATCCGCTTTCCTATTTTCCCCTCTAGGAACTTGTTTAATGGTGAACCTGTCGAAGTTTAGGATTAGGGATTTGGTCTTGTCGAGGTATTGGATCATATTATCCTCTTTAGCGATATATTTGCCTAACACATGGTTGGCCACTAATCGGGAATCCACGTTTGCTTCTAGGTTGCGTACACCCGTTTGAGTTGCAATGCGTAATCCAACGATTAGGGCCTCATATTCTGCCTCGTTGTTCGTGGCTGTGAATTCAAAACGCAGTGCATAAGTGAATTCCACTCCTTCTGGGTTGGTGAGGATAAGGCCTGCGCCTGACCCATCTACGCATGAAGATCCATATGTGAATAGAATCCATGGTTCTTGTAGTTCTACCTTGCTGCTGGATGATGGAGTATCGGTATCTGGCTTTTCAATGATGAAATCCGCCAGTACCTGTCCCTTAATAGCAGTGCGCGGTCTATAGGAGATGTTATGTTCACCTAGCAACACGCTCCATTTTTGTAACCTTCCTGATGCGTCGGGTCTGGAGATGACTTTCTTGATAGGTTGGTCCGTGATCACTGCTATCGGGTGTGCCTGGAAGTATCTGCGCAGTCTTTTGGCTGCGAATACTAAAGCGAGGACCAACTTTTCCATTGCAGTATAGTTAATCTCCGTTTTCTTGAGTGCTTTGCTCATGAAATATACTGGTGTTTGCACGGAATTCCTATCTGTCAATAGCACCGCACTGACTGCTCCATGGGTTGCAGATAAGTACATGATCAATTCTTCCCCTGGTCTGGGTGTGACTAGTGTGGGAAGCGCTGCTATATGTTGTTTAAGCTGTTGAAAAGCTTCTTCCGCTTCCGCAGTCCAACGAAAATCTCCTTTTTTTGTACACTTCGTGAGTGTTTTAAAGAGAGGAAGTGACTTATCCGCTAATTTGGACAAGAATCGATTTAACCCTGCTAATTTTCCATTCAAGGACTGGACTTCCTTCAATGTGCGCGGTGAGGGAAGGTCGATGACAGCCTTTGTTTTTTCTGGGCATGGCTTGATGCCTTCAGGTTCTATCAAGTATCCCAGAAACATGCCTTCTGTAGTGCCAAAGGTGCACTTCTTGGGATTCAGCTAAATGTTGATCTTTCTCAATGTCCTGAATGTTTCTTCAAAGTCGCGTACCAGTTCTTCTTCGGTGTGGCTTTTTATGACGAGGTCATCAACATATACTTCCAGGTTGCGGCCCACTTGCATTTCAAATGCATTATCTACTAAACGCTGGTACGTAGCGCCTGCATTCTTTAGGCCGAAAGGCATTTTTGTGTAGCAGTAGATGCCTTGGCTTGTGTGGAAAGCTGTTTTTTCCTCGTCCTCTTTGGCCATTTGGATTTGATGATACCCTTTGTATGCATCCAGAAAGCATTTAAAGGGGTATCCGCACAGTGATTCTATCTTCCAATCTATCTCTGGTAGCGGGTAGCAGTCTTGTGGACATGCTTTGTTGAGATCAGTGAAGTCCACGCACATTCTCCAGCTGCCATCACTCTTTTTTACCATCACTGGATTGGAGAGCTAGTCATGGTAGTAGACTTCCCTTATAATGCCTGCGTCTACGAGTTTGTGTACTTCCTCTAGAATGGCTTTTGCGCGTTCTGGAGCCTGACCGCGCTTCTTCTGCCGTACTGGAGGGTATCCTTGTCGGATTTTCAGCGTGTGCTCTGTAATCGACCGCGGCACGCTAGTCATGTGATTTGGTTCCCATGCAAAGATATCCAAATTTTTCTGCAAGAGTGCGCACACGGCCGCTCTGCCTTTGTCAGACAGCGATCCCCTAATCAATACCTCCTGATCCGGGAAATCAGGGTGAATTGCGACCTTCAAGTTTGACACTTTATCTGCGTGCTGTTCTGGAATGCACGCCGTCTCACTTGTCACTGTGTTGAATTCTTTAGGGGACACAGTGGTATTGTAGAGAGTGACAATGCCTCCTTCTACTGGGAATTTAAGCATTCCATGTGCCGTGGATGGTACTGCACGCATGACTGATATTCCTGGTCTTCCAATAATGCCATTGTATGGCGAAGGAGACTTGATTACCATAAAATTCACCCAGGCTGTTGTGGAGTGTTGCTCATTACCTATAATCACAAGTAATCGCAATTGCCCCATGGGCCATATCTTCTCTCCTGTGAAGCCAGTCAGCGACGTCGTGGCCGTAATTAACTGACTTTTGAAGCAATGTTCATACATGATGTCCGCGGATGCTCCTCCATCAACATACATACGATGGATATCGTGACCCCCCGTATGTATCTCAATGGTGAGCGGTTCCACTACTGCGTTGTCCGCAGTTAGAGTGGGGAAAGAGATTTCGTTTCCATAGGAAAACTTCTGGCTGACCTTTTGTCATGTCTTCCGCTGCCATGATTGTATCATGTAGATGGTGTCAGCCTTATCCTTAATTGTCTCTTTCTTAGCCCCATTCTTCTGTTTATCGTTCCCTTCCTTGATGTTTTAAACGAGGTGATCCATTTTACCTTCTTTCACTAATTTGTCAATTAGTTGGCGCAATTGGACACACTCGTTAGTTGTGTGGCCCTTTTGTCCATGGTACTCGCAGTATCCATGCCCTACGCGCCGATCTTCTGGGGTGCGCATTGGTGGGGGTTTCGGGAAGTTTGTACCTTCTGTCACAAATATCTCCCATGGAGTCTTTGTGAGTGGAGTGTATTTGTCGTTATCTCGGACGCTTCCCTGACTGCGGTAGTTCTTGCTGCGGTTGCTACTTTGATCATTGGATTGTCTCCTGGGCTGTTCTTGGGCCCTATAGTTTGAGTAACCTTTCTTGCTATCCGCAGCAGCTGCTTCCCCTTGGATGAAGGACCTTGTGCGCTTCATGAGCTCATCAAAGGTTTGAGGAACCTTATCATTTAATCTTCTGATAAGTTCTGGGTTATTGATCCCGTTCATGAACCTTGAGATCTTTAGAACTTCGGGGCACGCCTTGACGTGTATGCATTCATCCTTAAAGCGCTCCACATAAGCACTTGTGGATTCCCATTGGCCCTGTTTTACTCTGGCGAGTTCAACAGGGTTCTTGGTGCACTTCTTTCTTTGAGTAAAATTCAAACGGAATACTTTTTGCAGTTCTTCAAACCCATTTATGCTTCTTCGTGGAAGCTTGCTAAACCAGGTTTGCGCATTCCCTACCAACGTGGAGTTAAACATGTGGCACCACATAGGTTGTGGCCAATTTTCGATAGTAGCATCAGATTCTAAATTTTTTAGGTGATCGTCAGGATCACCTGTCCCATCATATGTTTTAACATTGGCAGACATGCGCCTTCTCTTATCGTCTGAATAATCGCTGATGCGCCGCATGAATGCATCAATCTTTTGGCGGCGCCAAGGAAGGGATATATCCTCGTCCTCCTCGTCGCGATGTTTTCTCCTGGACTTCCAATGTCCCGTTTCTTTGTCCTCATTGTCCGAGGAATCACTTGAGGGTGAGCGGACCCTTTTGCGGTGCTTGCGCCGACTTTCCTCGAAATCTGAGCTTGAAGGGCTTTCACTTGGGGAGGGTTGTCTTCCAAGCCTATCGTGAACTCTTCTGCTACTAGACCTTGAAGGGCTCTCGCTCGGTGAGCGTTGCCGTCCAAGATTATCCTGGATTCTGCGGCTACCAAGTATAGCATGGACGTTAGTACGCCTTCCATTATCTTCATGCTCTTCTGTATACTGTGAATCAGATGCTTCATCATCTACACCCTTCCTTCCAACCCTAGCGAACACTGGAAGTCGGCGGCTATCTTTTTCGCGTCCCTCCTTCTGGTAGCGCGATGGGGATGCTTCGTACTCAGGGCCAAAGTTAAGCCGGGCTTGTAGGCTTAAACTTGACCTTCTTCTTGCTTCCTCTTGCATGAGGGCAGTTAAGGTTTCGTAATTTTGGGATACAAAATTACTTAGCGTGAACTCAGGCGCATCTTCCCCTAACGCGAGGATATCCGTTTCCACATTTGGTCCCCTGTCTCGATTAGGCGCACATGGCGGCTCGGTGGTGTCCACGATGGGTACCGTTTGGTGGGGAGTGGTGAAGAGAGTGCGCTATAGATCCTCCGTGCTAGGGGCCACCGTAGTAGCCTGGGTAGTCCCTGTGGGAAATTCTACCGCTGGGAGGATCAGACTTGGGCCTGATTCTTGGTGACTGGGCGCACTGGTTGTTCCAGGGGCCTGCTTTGAGGTTGAGTCACCTTGGTGTTTCTTCCTTTGAGAGTCACCATGCGTTTTATTCGATAGCGGAGTCCGCTGGCTAGTGTTTCCATGCTTCGTCATTCTAGTTCTTAGTGTAGGGTCCCACGGATGGCGCCACTTGTTGATACAAAAGTTGGGCGTTCCTTGTTTGGGTTCCTGTTCTCGTACCAATTAGATCTTAATGCTTGAGACCTGCGCACTAAGAAAGTAAACACACACCGTTAGGCTTATCATGGGATTGTCTCCCACGATTATCCTCCGGCGTGAGAGTAAGTAATCGGTTTTTAGGATTATAGTGAAGAGTTAGGGTTTTTAGTCGTACCTTTAATGAGAATTATGATATTCTTTATATAGGCACGAAATCCTTGTAGGTTTCATGCCCCTCACTATTCGGCGTATAATGCCTATCCGGTCTATGGATCTTTATCCCGTAAATAAGAGATCCTTATCTAGACCATAAATAATGTATTTGGGTTTGGGCTTTCGTGAGTCCAAACCGTTAGCATGGTAGCCCAATTCATTGTTATGATAGCCCACTCGTGGTCGGCTTGGGCGCTAGTAATGTTCATTAATCGGGTTCATGACCCGAATATGGACTATACGTCATCACTAGGTAATAACTTTATGTACTTCTAGATTTTTTAATCATAATACCAACATAAGTATATATAGCATATATATTGGTTGGATTATTTATTTTGGTGCAAGTCAGTATATGACCTACACTATCCTTACCATGTTTAATGTGATGGATGTTTCAAAACTTAATATGACTATGGGTCATCCTAATGGTACTAAATCTCTTATTATACATGTTGGAATTTTAAAACTGATTGATAAGATTATTATTCATAATGTCTTAGTAGTTCCTGACTATTAAGTCAATTTGCTATCTTTGCATAAACTTAAAAAAGATAATAAGCTTAGAGTCATATTTGATGAAGATGCTTGTATATTACAAAATTCAATTCTAAGGACCCAAATGTGGACTGGCAATAGACTATATACTTTTAATACAGGTAAAAAATTGGTTAATAAAATATTCAAGTTTGCTGTTTGTCTAAATGTGTATGACATAACAGACTTGGTCATCCATCTAACCAAGTTTCGAACATTTTAAAATACAAACTTGATTTAAAAATTGAGTCGAAAGATAATATCTGTAATGTATGTCATAAAGCAAAACAAACAAGAGAACCATTTCCTCTTAGTGAATATCAAGCCAAAGATCTTGGACATATTGTTCACTTAGATGTATGGGGGCCTTATAAAGTTCAAAGCAAAGAAGGATTTATTTATTTTTTTGACTATTCTGGATGATTATTCTAGATCTGTTTGGGTAATTTTGTTAAGGGGGAAAGATGAAGTATTTTCACATATCACTGCATTCTTCAATTTGATTAAAAAACAATTTGATAAAACTAGGGCGTTTGGTTTGTTAACGGGAATTACTATGGGTATGTGAATCACTATGGGTTTGTAAACCCACCATGCTTGGTAGGTATGATTATGCCTATTTTTATGGGTTTCATTCCCAATTTTAAAAAACTAACGAACCAACCAAACAATTACAATCAGAATGAAAGTCATTCCCCTAATCCCATACCCTCAAACCAAACACCCCCTAAAAGTATTTAGAAGTGATAATGGTACATAATTTATAAATCAGAATGAGGTGAGATCCATGACAAACAAAAAAAATCTAAAGAACAAATAAGCACATCCTAGCCTTCCATTTTGATTTCATCCAACGGTATAGAACAAACCAAAAAATAACAAAGGGAAGACAAAATTGGTATTTTAGCTCATTTAATATAAAAACCCACTTTCCACCTTTTTTAAAAAACAACATATCTTGCAAACGCTAAATCTTCAAGCTACGAAAAATACACCATCGCAACGAGAATTAAATCATCTTCTATAGATATGCACTTTTATATACTTTCGACAAACTTTTTTTTTTCAAAATTTCCGTCCAGAAAATCCCACGGGATTCGCAATAAGACGATTTTTTTTTCAAAATTTCCGCCCAGAAAATCCCACGGGATTCGCAAAAAAATCCTACGTGATTCGTAAAAAGACGATTTTTTTTTTCAAAATTTCCATCTAGAGAAATCCCACGGGATTCGTAAAAAGACGAACTTTTTTTTTCAAAATTTCCGTCCAGAAAAATCCCACGAGATTTGTAAAAAAATTCCACGAGATTCATAAAAAATCCCATGGGATTCTGTATAAATCCTATAGGATTCTGTATGAATCCCATGGGATTCTTTGGTGCATGGGATTTTTTTAGTTACAAATCACATGTAAAGCATTGCATAAAAAGAAAATGAAAAATATATTCCGTCAAACTTGTTTCTTTCGCATTCGATTCATTCATTCATTCCATGAAACATAAACAAACAAAATAAGAAAAGTGGTCAAATTACTAGTAAAAAGTGAAGAAGAAGATTATGGACAACAATAACTATTTAGGATGTGAGATGAAAGTGGAGAAAGGGGAAGCAGGTTATGTTCTTGAAGATGTTCCTCACTTGACCGACTACATCCCCAATTTTCCTGTATCTTTCTTTCTTTTATTTTTTATTTTTTTTATACAAGTGTGTTTTTAGATCTGTTAGTTTCATAATTACTCTTTTGCTTCTAGTTGTTGTTGTACATTCACTATCAAGTTGCTTATTTTAATTTGACTATTTATTGTAGACGTATCCCAATTCACTGCGATCTAATCCTGCATACTCCGTTGTCAAGTAAGTCACAACCACCTGGATATCGCGACGGCGAAACAATAGCGGATCAACGACGGATCGGCTATTAATTGATGGTGGGATCGACGGCGGATAGGCTATCGCTGGGATTGATGACGGGATTCATGACGTTATTTGTGTGTGTGTTGTATGAGAGAGATTTTTTTTTTGTTAGATCTGAGAGATATGAGAGAGATGAAAGAGACGAGTGTGAATCTGTGTGTACAGTGTGTCTGTTTTTAAGGGGTTAGGTAGAAAGTATTGAATGACTAAAATGCCCCTCAGTATATTTGTTCATTTTAATCTAAACCATTGGATGGAAGAAGGATGAATGGTTGAGATCTTGTTATTTGTTTTTTAGATAAATGTTGTTTAGTATTAAACTTTTCTCATTTCTTAATTAACAGGATACCAAGTTTTGTGATGTCTGGAAAGTCACCTTATGAAATGATTTACAAAATTGAACCAAATCTCTCTCAATTAAAACCTTTTGGTTTTCTGTGATTCTCTGTTGTGTTGAATAATTCTGATAAATTATCTTCTAGATCTGAAAAGTGTGTTTTTGTTTGTAATTCTTTTGATAAAAAAGGATACAAGTTATACAATCTTGAAAGTAAGAAAATGTTTTATTAAAGAGATGCAAAGTTTTATGAGACTGTGTATCCTTTCAAAAACATTTTTGAAAATAAAGAATATGAAATGGTTTTTCAAAAAACAAATATTCTTAATTTTTTTAATAGTGATCTGGAAGATGAGTTAAAGTCAGATGATCCCCATGATGATGGAAAAGATAAAAATACTGGAAAAGGTAAGGGTATAGACCTTTCATCACATGACGGTGCTGAAAATACTAGTGACACTAGAAGGGATGAGGGTGAGCATCCTGATGACAGTGCATCAGCAGAAGCAATCTGTGATGAAATAGAGAATGCAATACTTGATAAAACTAAGAATATATCTAAGGGTGGTGATGAATTTATCAAGATTTCAATATTATGTTTCAAACACTTGTTAGTCTTAGAACTTATATTAAAAGGTATTCTAGGAAAACTAGTATGCCTACTAAGCTAAGTGACTTTAAAATTGACACTAAGGTCAAATATAATACTGATAAGCAGGTCAATTACTCCAAGTAAAGTCTTGAAAATTATATTTTTTCTACTAACTTGAATAAAATCATTGAACCAAGGTCATATAGTGATGCATCTAATGATATTATATGGGTTGAGGATATGAATCTTGAAATGTAAGCCCTTAATAGAAATGGGCACATGGACTGTCACTGACCTTCCTAATAGCAGAAAGCCAATAGGATGTAAATGGGTATATAAGGTTAAGCACAGATCTAATGGTGAGGTTGAGAGGTTTAAAGCTAGGTTGGTAGCAAATGGTTATAATCAAAAAGAGAGAATAGATTATGAAAAACATTTTCACCAATTGTTAAAATTGTTACTGTAAGATGAATTCTTGCTATTGCTATTCAAAATAGTTGGTCAATTTTTCAACCTAATATTAATAATGCATTCTTATATAGCAATCTGGTTGAAGATGTTTATATGTCTTTACCTGAAGGATATTTTGTTAAAACTAATACTAGGGTATGCAAGCTGCTAAAATCATTATATGGTTTGAAGCAAGCTCTTAGGAAGTGGAATGAAAAATTAACTTCAGTTTTATTTGAAAATGATTTCATACAAAGAAAAAAAAATGACTTTTTTTGTTTACAAAGAGTAAAACTCGTGTTTTTATTACTTTACTAGTCTATGTAGATGACATTATTGTCATTGAAAATAATCTGGATGAAATTAACAAGTTTAAAGCTTTTTGGAGCTTTAAGTTTATGATAAAAGACTTAGGAAAACTCTGTACTTTTGGGTATAGAAGTATTAGAGTTAAATGGCAGTTTATGTTCGGCACAAAGAAAATATTGTCTTGAGTTGTTATCTGACTTTGGTATGCTTGTTTGCAAACCTTGCAATACTCTAATTGAGACTAAAGAAAGTACTGTAAAGAATGGTAAAGTTTTGGTTGATAATCCTCTAACTGGTATTAACAATTATCAAAAGTTGGTTGAAAAACTTATTTACTTAACACATACAAGATCTGACATAAGCTATGCAGTTCATGTCCATAGTCAACATATGCATGCACCAATGCAGTCTCACGTAAAGTTGGATTTCAGGGTGCTAAGTTATTTAAGTCCATAGTCAACATATGCATGCACCAATGCAGTCTCACTTAAAGTTGGCTTTCAGGGTGCTAAGTTATTTAAAGGAAGCACCTGGTAAGGGTATTTTGTTTTAACAAAAGTACTAGTTTTGACCTAAATGTGTATGTTGATTCAGATTGGGCTAAGTGTAAAGCCATAAGAAAATACGTGACTAGTTATTTAGTGTTTTTGGGTGAAAGTCTTGTTTCTTGAAAAAGTAAGAAGCAAATTGTTTTTGCTAAATCTTTTGATGAAGCAGAATATAGAGCAATGAACAGTATGGTATGTGAGGTAATATGGATTACGAAGGTTTTGATTGAATTGAGTATAAAAACTGCTCTCCCTGTTCCAGTTCATTGTGATAACAATTCTGCAATATTAATTGCAGCAAACCCTGTCTTTCACGAAAGGACAAAACATTTTGAGATTGAGTTATTCTTATTAAGAGAAAAAGTATCTGTAGGAATTGTTAAAACAATAAAAATCAAATTTGCAGATAATGTAGCAGATGGTTTTACAAAAGGTTTGGATGTACATGATCGCAAAAGGTTTTGTGATATGTGGGCTTATTGGATTTGTACAGAAGTTAGCTTAAAGGGGGAATATTAAAAGTATAAGCTAAATCTATACTAAGGATAACTGGTGAATTAAGGTCTTAACTACCGGTATGAAAAGGTAAAATGTTATTTGTTTTTTTTTTTTTTTTTTTTTTAAATATGTAAAGACCAAATACGACAAGTGATAGAAGATATGGGCTAGAGTGCAGAAAAGAAAATTCAAGGAAGCCCTAGATAGCTAAGATATATATTGTCTCTTTCTTATTATTTTTCAGTTATCTCTTTTATTTTATGTGTGTATACTCTTTGTCCTCTCTCTCGTTTGTCAGTGAGAGCTGTTTGATTTGTGATTTCTTTTCTTCTCGTATTGTAATTTGAACTCAAAACCAGATATCATATTTGAAGTGATAGTTGTTGTGAATTAGAAATGTGGGGAGGTTGGTTGTATTCAAAAGTAGTGTTTTGCATTAATTAGTAGATCTTTGTATATTTTCTCACATGTACATACAAGTTACATCCATGCTCTTTATCCTTTGCTAGATCGCCCCATAGCTAGTGCTGGTATAATTCTGGTAATTCTGTTTAATACGTTTACAATATTTTTTAAGAATGGTATTTGACAGAAGAAACACCATTAATCCGAAATATATAACACATAATAATTGCATTTAGACTATATAGTTTTAGAATGATAAAGTGCAACAACATTTTTTCCTTTAATTAACTCGATTGGTGTTAATCTTTCTTCTTCCCCTCAAGGCCCCATTAATCCACTAAAACTGCCACTCATGAGGTTTGACCTTCCTCACCTAACTTTTAACCTCTAAATATATTTCACATAGATTTTAGAGCTTTATAGGACACTTGCTTTATACGACTATCGATCAAGATTGTTCAAGATACTTCTCTATATCAACAAAAAGTAACATAAGGATAAATCATAGAAAAACAAATGATCTATAAAGCGAAATGTATTAGAAAAAAATAATATGTGATGCTAGTATAGCCCGTTCATGAGAATATAGTACGTTAAACAGTAGAATCCAATTCTATTAATTATAGAAATACTAATTAAATGGTAATAATTTGTGCTGGCCTAATAAAGACATGTGCCCAAGAGAAGCACCTTAAATCACGTATCTTTGACCATGAAGATCTGAATATATTTCTGGACTGATTTTGTTGGATTACATAATTATTAATCATGTTTACTAAATTAAAACACCCACATGCTACACACTCATGGTGAACAAAGGGTCCATTTTGCTTCCAGAACAAGCATATATTGATTCACTTTTCATTGCTAAAATCAAAATTCTCTTATTAGCTTTTTGCCACATTGCAACATGCACATATAAAAATATTGCGCAAGAGATTGTATTTTACAATAAATTGTTTTGGTAACTAAACTTATATAAGTAACAAAATGATGTGCAAAATTTTTTTGAACAACATATGCAATTAATTAGTAAATAACGCAACATAGCTAGGAGCTAAGTTGGTGTATTACAAGGTGATAGTATTGACATAGCGTTACACAATTAGATATCTGATCGAAAGAGAAAAGTGTCATTAAAGATGAGATTTTTGTGGCAAAATAATCAATTGTGAATGATCTAAATAAGGAACTTCTTGTAAAAAATTTAGGTATGTATTTTCCTATCCGTAAAAACAGTTAAACATGAACATGGATAATGGGTTTTTTCTAACTTCTGTCATGATGGCTTAAAGCATTTAGTGAACACATTTGTTCCTTTAAATAACTTTATTTTTATAGTATAAAACATTGATAAATTTGATAAGGGTTTTACTAATATGTGCCAATTGCCAAATAGACACACGATTAAATGCAGTTAATGAAGATAAAATTTCTTTTTAAATAAAAAAAAAAGCATTTAATGAACATTTTTAGATTTTTAAAATTACCGTAATTAATCATCATTTTGTTATTTAAACAAGTGCCCAGTGAATACAAGTTAGCAAAACTCATTTGATAAACATCACAAATTTAAAAAGTTAATTAACATCAACTAACATGTATATATAGCGATTTTAGTTTATTTAATTATTAAAAGCTTGTGCCATAGTTAAACAAGTTAGCAAATCCCTTAAAGTATATGTTATGTAGTAATTAATGAAAAAGAATAAAAGCATAATATTATGCACCAAATTGGTGGGAATTTCTAATGGAGAATAGGGTGACCCACTATCTTGGGGTGAGACCTCTCCATGTGCCTGGCTGTATAAACTATATATGGGGTCTATTCATATTAACAAATGTACTTTTTTGTCAATATAGTTTTTATATATATATTTTTTGGATTAACAAAGTTAATTACTTTGTTTGTTTGCTTTTTTTAAAATTATTTATAGAGAAAAGAGGTATTGAGCCTGTGATAAATTACTGTGTTAGACAAGTCAATAATTGTTTTGATTGCACGTCTTATGATAAGCATATATCATAAAAATCAAAAAGCGAATTTAAAAATAAAAATAAAAATAAGAAAAATAAAAAATAAAAAAGGAAAACTGATGAGTTGTCTTTGTTAGATATCATATTTGCCAATCTCTTATATTGAGCCTCGCATCTTCTATATTCTCAAGTCTTTCTTGTTCTTCCTCTTCACATCTCCCTCTCTCTCTCACTCACCCAGAGAACGTTTCTATGAAGATCTCGACGGCAAGTAAAGGAGGTATCCAAAGGGATCGCATTGATCCCAAATCTCATATATCAATAGGTTTGTGTACATGTATATATAACGAGTTGGGATCATGCTATCTCTTTGGATTTCTCCTTCGGTTGCTTCCAACTTTATAAACATCATATTATATATCTACTCAAGAAAAACCGTAGATTGAAGAGAACAGAAGTTCACTTTCTTGGAAAGATTGGATCATACAATCGTTAGCTCGAATGTGTGGCGTTTTCTCCAAGTACATGTAAGTATGGTTTCATGTATCTGCCTGATTTTTTAGGTAGCCTATATTTGCCCTTTCAACTTTACGTATGATCGAATTAATTCTTATAATCGATCATCTTTTTTTGGTTCATATTGAATGTCAAGAACAAATACGCATACATTGAGTTTTGTTCATGTTCCCTAAGATTTTTGATATCATATATGAGAATCTGGTTGGGTTTTCTTGCTTATCATACTTATGTTTAGTTAGTAGATATAACTGGCAATGAAGAATATTCGATATTGACATTAATATGATAGTAGCTTATAACATATACACAAACGTATAGTAAACCTTAACCATATAGATTGCGATTGAACTTTTTTTTTTTTAATCACAACTCAAGTATGAATTATACTTCTGCGTCCTCCAAAAGTTCATAAACTTAGTTTATTATTGATTTTTGAAGAAACTATATAGTTCTGATGAAGATTGTAATTAATGTCTTCTTTAGGAAACTATTTATAATAAAAACCACACCAGATATAAAAACCCTATATTAACGATGAATTGAAACCAAATTATTAAAACCTTAGAGATTACATTTGTATACTCTTGAAACGATGTATTTAATTTATGGTTACATTTTTACATTTTGAATAGAAAATAAAACTATTTCGATGTTATAGAAAGTAATGCAAATGACATAGCAAACCAACTATCGATGTCAAATAGGGGCATGGAAGGATGTTTGTCACCTTAAACCAAAAGTAGGATAAATGGTTGATTCAATGAACCTGTATTGCCATGTGATAGGGCTCATACGAGATGTATGTAAATGATGATAAACGCTTTAATTAATTGCAACTTGTGGTTGTAGTATGAGTCTCAAAGTCAAACGTTAGTAAGCTAGGTTAGCAAATTGCAAATGTTAAGATGTATATATTTTTTTCTTTATAAACCACGTTCGTTCAAGTGTTTTCATTCTTATATAAATCTATTTGTCTAGCAAGTATTCCGTAGCAAGTTAAGGAGAGTGATCCATGGTGATTTGCTAAAATTTGAAGGGTAGCGCATAGGGTACAAACAATGGGTAGGGGCATTGTTAATTAGATCGAAGAAACACTATATCACGGATAATAGATCGGCAAACATCACTCAAGGAACTTACTTCTGTCGATTGTGTGAGTTCCTGAAAGTTCATAGTGCAAGTTCCATTGAGAAATGGTTGACATATTGGGTAAATGTGAGGTTACCGGATGAGGGTTTTTCTGTTTAGGCTATCTTTTGACTTTGATATACACTCTCTAACTAGGTTATCCGTGTCTCCGTTTTTAACCTATTCTAGCTTGGGCCATCCAAAAATGTATATATACTGAAATATGACTTGAAACGTTTTGAGAAGACATCAAAATGCCAGAAAGCAAGGGCAAATTGATGATGGTTACATGTTTGTGACATTTGATGTATAACAAGGTTTATATTGCTAGCACGTTGTGTCAAGACTCGAAATGAATTTTTTTTGTTAACTTTATCTAATTCTTCTTATCGAAAAGGTTCATGTGATTTTGCTTCCGGCTATTGAATTTAGACTTACGCGTATGTATAAATTAGGTTTAGTCATAAAACAAACAAATCGCGTAGTATAGTTTTAAGCCTGATTTCGGATTATTACGGAGTAATTTGGATGCTAACCCCGGTTGTTAATTTGAATACTACTAACTTGACAACTAAAATAGTCCATACTTCATACAATGCTGCTGATATTTATGATTAGAAAATGATATTTCCCTTAACTTATTTCCCTACATACTCTCAATCGTATGTGTTGTGAATTGATTAAAAGAAGATAAAGTGAGTCATTGTTTTTTCTCGGTAAATTATGATAAAAATTAGGAATAAATAGTCTGAGGCAGTCCAAGACCACATGGGCTTCTTTTTAGCAACTTGGGAGCTTATTTAGAGTGTCCAAAAAATAAAGGGAATCAATGAATCATGCACATGTGTGATCAGTGATGAGGCCTTGAGCCCTTGATAGGAAAATATATATATGCAGCCTGCTTAAATAATAAGAGTACTTTAATATTCAAACATAAAAATAAATCAGAATATCGTTTTTGGTTTCGAAAAAATATGACGACTGAAGTTACATAGTGTTACAAGATACGGTCAAATTTGCCTAAAATGAAATGCCAAAATATACAGCAAACACAAAAGCATTATAATGAAAACGAGAAATCTAAAACAAAATTTATCAAGTAACATGTATTAGCTACTTTACGATATTCTTTTGTAACATGAATATAATTCCCTTTAAATTAGTAAAAAAAAAAAAAAAAAAAAAAAAAAAAAACTTTTGTAACATGAATATACACCCTTTGCACATGGCTTCTTAAAACGGTTCTACAGTACCTTTTAGAAAGAAAAAAAAATTCCCTTTAAATTAGTAAATTACGGAGTAATATATAAGTACAAGCCCACGAGGTGAAAGCGTGATTGGAAAAAGAAATGATACTTTGATAATTCATTAAGTTAAGATAAATATACTTTAACTCAGTTTTTAAAACTATGTAAAGATAGAAAATTGTTCTAATATACAAAAAGGATAGTGATAAAAAAAAAAAAAAATGTAACTAACTTTATTTGTGGTTTCATGTAGCCTACTAACTTTTTAACCTTTTTATAGCTCACATTTTTTAATTTCAATGTATATTAATTAATTTTTGTGATAATTTTACCCACAAAAATCAAAATTTAAAAGTTTTGTTATATAAATATCAATATTTAGTAGGGTAAATACAATCATAATTCGTGACAAGTTAATTAATGTTTTTTTAATCATTATCTTTGTAGAAAATTTGTATTTTTTGTGAAATAATAATAATAATAATAATAATAATAATAATAATAATAAACCAAAGGTATTGCCATGCATTAAATTCTCTTAATATATTATTAGAATGCTAGGTGTGTGTGAGTTATAGGCTCGTGTTATAAAGAAAAAGTGCATTCACTACACCACTTTCCCCTATAATTCAATACAAAACACCCCTTTAATAACTCAAATTATAAGACATCTATGGACCTCACATTTTTTTTTCATTTATTCAAATAAACAACACATCAAACTAAAATTAAAATTTCATTAACAAAATAAAAGACATAAAAAATATATAAATATAAAAGTAAACATATGGGACTAATAATGTAAACTTAAAGGGACATTATTAAAAAAAGAAAAAAAAAAAAAGCCCTCACAGTGTAAACATCTCTAGCATTCAGCCAGTGTGAAGAGCGAACGGTAAATAACACGATACTCTTTTACCACTTGATCGTAGATTTTTGTCTCATTTGCGTCAGTCTTGTGCCTCCCTTTCATAGTATCGTAAACCGCACAAAATTTAGCAACTTTAGGACGAAGCCTATTTCTCCATTTGCACAAAGTTAAGTCATATCCTCTTTTTGATTCCTTAATTTCTTTCTCAAAGTATATTAGTACTTCCGTCCAAAACCCTTGTGCCTTTTTAGCATTTCCTTCAATGCTATTCTCGGACACGTGTATTCAAGCTTAACACATTGCTACCTCTTCCGCAGGGCTCCATGGTTCAAGTGAATCATTCACCACCATCTTGGCTTGTTGATGTCTTTTTGTAGTCTTCCTTTTGACAGGTGCCACCTCTTCGACGGGAGACTCGGTTTCAACGGGTCTGGATGACCATCCGAAACTTGGGCCGTAGAAAAATCTTGACTACCAAAAAATGGACCCATATCATTAAGATTAAGAGTGTTAACCGAAGAAAATCATTGAGAACTTTGACCTTGGTCCATCAGTGGTGGCACTTCTGGATGATAATATTAAGATTGTTATTATTGTGGGTACATTGGAGGTGAAAACGGATAATTTTGTTGTTGTTAGTTAAACGGAGGCGAAACGGATTATTTACATAAACAGGTTGATGAAGTTGTGAATGGTATACGAAAGTAGCGGGTCAAAAATTTATAAGCGGTGAGTGCCCGTTTAATTAAAAATTGGGGTCGTTTGTTGTTGGAACGTTTAGTTAGCGTCAGGTTTTTGGTGCTTCGCTTTTAGGAGTTTTGTGAGACATTGTTTTGAGTTGAAGAATAGTTGAAGAAGATAGTTGTAGAAGAGAAAGTGTGAAAAAAGGCAAGATAGTCTGGTATTTATAAGTGAAAAGGTGTGTTTTAAAAAGAATAATTATTTTTTAAACAAATACCTTCCAACAGTCAAAAGATCCATTGAGGTGTCTTTTTTCTTTGCTTTGGGTTTCGTCTGCTAGCCAATCGAACGACATAAAAACAAGGGGTGGGTTGGGGGGGGGGGGGGGGTAATGTACCTGTTGCAGCCTTTACGGAAGACGGTTTAAGCTTGATTGTTACTGATTGTAAAATAAGTTGCACGACCAAGCCTTCGATGGTAATCAAAGGATATAGGGGATGTTGTGGTTTAGCCAAGCTTGTGTCTAACCTGAAATAAGAAATACGAAGACACTACGTTAAGTGAAGCCTTGCGAACCACCTCCGGCGTGTGAATAAGTATTTGATATGAGAAGTTAAATGAAAATGTGATAAAGTAGAGTAGTGGAGATTGCATACCAGATTTATGACTTGTCCAAGACTATTTATAGGTGATAACTTTGGAGAGTGTTCATACGTTTCTTGGAGATCATGGGGGTGTCCCATGATTTATGGTAACCGCTAGGGCTTAGTGCCCCACTCCTCCTGGTTTAGCGGGGGAGCTAAGGAGGAAGAGGAGACGTGGGGACTTGGTCTTACCAATGTTTGGACTTGGCATTGTTCCGTCCTTACAACTTATTGAAGGATACCCCGAAGGGCTTAATCCTTCGACTGGCGAATTCCCACTTAGTAACTAGATCACTGGTGATTAGTTTTACGCCATTGAAAGTTTTAGGAGGCTAGCCAGAGCCTTCGATATGTAGGTTGCGATGAGGCTCGAAAGGGGGGGGGGGGGGGTCCTTCGAGCTAACTAGAGGGTACATCGTCAAGCCCCTCAGTTGAAAGTTAGATATGCGTACGAGGATATATGGTTTTCAACTCTATCGCAAGCTCAAACGTAGTACATCATATCGTAGAGGCATACGAAACGAAATAAAAGAAATGTGGAATTTTCTCAAACACGCATTAAATGCGTTTAAATACCATATAACCACTCACATAATATACCACTTGCCTAAACATCGGTAATCCCGCATGTCCCTTCAAAATTTAAAAATCCATTTGAAGTCCGGCTAGATAAGTATGTGACGACACGTGTACGGCGAGGATTAAAACAAAGGATGGTATAAATCCAATTACCCCCAACCCTAAATCATTTTTACTCCTGCGCCCAAAATCCACTTTCAATTACTGTGTGCAAATCTGATCAAAATCCATCCATAGCAGTACGCGTGATTAATCTTTGCGAACAAAAAAGGTAAATTCCCTTTTGTCAAACTCAAGTTTTTCGTAACAACATTGCTTTGTTTTAGTAATTATGGCAAAAAATTCCAAGTTTGTTATCAAAGAACAAAAATGTACTTTAACCAAAGATGAATTACAGGATTTTCTGAAATATTATCCCATTCCCAGGAAGTATAAAATCATGCTTCCACCAAACATCAAGCCATATTCGATGCCCCTAAAGGTTATGTAGGGCTTTATACTCATGCTTTTACTTTGTCAAACTTCACCCTTTGATTCTAGAGTTTATGCAGTATTACAAAGTACATATATCTAGGTTCAACCCTTTTGGCTTAGCCAAACTTACAAGGTTCATAGTGATGTGTAAAGCTTATGGGTATGTGCCCTCATTGACAGTGCTTAGGGGCTTTATGAACCTATACCCCGGTGGGGATTGGTTGACATTAGCCAAGAGGGGTGACTTTGATGTTCCAACTATACTTTTAAAACCGTTTTCAAATATTACGGATTGGAAAGGGAGTTTCTTTTACATTCAAGACACAATAATACCTCTGGAGTATCCTGCCATATTGGATGAAGCATACAAGTTTGACAAAAAACGTTTCGAAGATGAGTTGCCTTACACTGTTCAGAGGAATCCATTGTATCAACGTCTTGTCTGCTATCCAGTGAATGTACAAACGTTCCCTGAGCCTATCCTTTATATGGCCGGTATAGTTGATCACTGGGAGGGTTCCCCGTTGAAGCCTGAAATAGAATGTGGTGGACAAAGTATGTATATTCTCTTTTACATTTATTAAATAGCTTGTCTGATGATATTTATCTTTTCTTTTCTGCTTGCAGAAATGGCTTTTTGAAATTTTGTCTTTTCTGGTGGTGCGAAGGAGGTGAGTTTCCTGCCAAAGGATCGTAACGAGGTCAGCTATGGAGTTGGCTCACCCTCCGTTTCAGTCAATAACCAAGAGGGTGATGCTCAAATGATTGAGCCCATAACTTCTGTCCAACCAACCAAGCCTTCGACGTCATCGAAGCCCGTGGATGTGGAGGGGACTTCTTTGCTGGTAGAGAATGTCGCTGACTCTGATGATCCTCCTTCGGAGGATGAGTAGGTAACCATCCTTGGTACTGCGTCTGGGATTGCTGACAGGGTGCGAAATAGGAAAAGCTCAAGTGCGAAGCCTGTTAAGGCTACTCCAAAAAGGAAATTGATATTGCCAACCCCTCCCCCCAGGAATACTAGGTAGAAGGGGCAACTTTCCACCCAAAAGGCTGTTGAGATGGACGAGGGCATTCATGGTAAGCTTATGTTCGTTTGTTTAACAAGATTATAGTTATGTCTATCTCACAATTGTATGCCATACAGGTCTTTCCAATACCAAGGAGCTACCCAACTCTCTAGCCTGTCATCATCTTGTTGAGCATATCATTCAAGCTAGTTGGAGGAGTACTTTGACCAACATGCCCATCGAGGAACTGTGTGATTTGCACGACAAAAGATATACAAGGCAGGCCGTGTTGGACAATCACTTGAATGCTCGAACAAGGGAGGTGGTGCGTACCCTCGAAACCGCAAGGGAGAAGATGGATGCCATTCTGGAAAGGAAAAAGAAGAAGGACAAAGAATTTGCTGCAATTCAGTCCTAGTGTGAGGAGACTTTAAAAGATCTTGAAAAGAATCCCCTTGTGCAAGAACTCCGTTCTGATATCCATGATCTGGAGAAGGAATTAAAAGAAACTAAAACAGAATGTAAGAAGCTGCGAAAGGAGGAGGCTAAAATTGCAGGGTATAAGGAGGAAATTGCTGAGTTAGAATCTAAGTGTGAGGGCTTCGAAGATGAGAGGTTGAAGTTGGGTGAACAAGAGACCAAGCTACATGAAGAGTTGGATGGCTTCAGGCATACGTATAAAGTTCTTAGGAAAGATAGGGTTGTGGTGGTCTCAAAAGTTGTTCCTTATATAGCAATGGAGCTATATCACAACGACGAGGTAGGGAAAGTGATTGCAGATCTTGTGAATGCTGGTAAGCATGTGGATTTATCGAAGGTACGTTACTACAGTTCCACCCACGAGGCTGAATATGATAATGCTAGCAATGCCTTCACTGCGGCAGAGTACCCTTTCCTTGCTGAGGCTACCAAGGATCCAATAGCTTATGTCGAGGTTCTTCTTTCTAACGAGACCAATTGGTAGACCTATCATGCTTGATTCCTATACTAGCACAATGTGTCTCGAATCTTGGGGTTGAAATAAATCATTTAAAATTTAAACAGAAAGTGAAAATAAGTACCCCAAACTAGGACAACTATTGAAGGTATAACTTAATACCCCATACTAATAACTTTGGTCATTTTATTACCTTAACTACGTTCACATGCTAACTCGTTAGTATATATTAGCGGCAGAATTGGTTCTCTTGTAGTAGGGATGGAGCGTTTGCAATGGGTAGACCAACTGAGGGTTTGGTCTCCTATTACAAGTAGTCTTAGGTTGATGTTTATCTAGGTATTTCACCTACTATTTTTTAAGGCCAAAATGTCTTTTACTACCTTGAATTTGACTAATTGGATCTCCTACTACCCTAAAGTTTTAATGGTGCCTTTTAGTACTTTATATTTGGTAATTTGGTTCATATAATACCCTATCTTTAATTAACTCAGTCACATGACTGTCACATGCCATATAATTGTTAGTTTTTAAGGAAGTAAATTGGATATCACGTTAATTAGCAAGCTACTTTTTCTCTTTAATTTTTTCGGCATTTCTTTCTTATAGTGACCAAACAGGAAGAGTAGCAGCATGTATCACTATTAATTCTCATTTTTATTGAATGTTACTATGCTAATGTTAAGGGATCAAATAGGAAAAATTAGCACATTGTATTTGTTAGAATCGAAATTTGTGAGCTGCAAATTTGTCAAAACCTTGTGATTTTTTAATAAAAAGTGTTACAACAGTATAATTTGTTGGTTGTCGGATGTGGCACGGGTTACATTCAATTTTAGGCAACTCATGGACATACCTTGGGTGTCGGGTGTGACACGGGATACAATCAACTTTAGGTCATGTAGTATATATATATATATATATATATATATATATATATATATATATATATATATATATATATATTTTAATGAAAAGTGTATCTTTTTATATATGCAACATCCGTTAATATTTTTTGTTATTTTCATTCTTTATGGTGCAAATTTAGTTTGTCAAATAAATAAATAAATAAATAAAAATTTGGCCAAATGTTTTTTTTTTTTTTTTTTTTTTTTTTTTTTTTTTTTTTTTCACTTTAGTATTTGTGATAATAAAAAAGATATTCTGCAACGCCTTTCCAAAAGTCATAATCCATTCCAAGATCAATATTGAAGAAGTGGGCAATAATCTTCGAAGACCTACAAGAAAAAATTGTCAAAAAAAGTAAGGAACAAATGTCACTAGCTAAATCTCACATCCAGTTTCCTTCGTTAAAAACTAACTATAGTATAACATGTTAAATTCATGTGACTATATTAATTAGGGCTAGTATAGTATATGAATCAAATAACCAAATATGAGGTACTATAAGATACCAATAATATTTTAGGGTAGTAGGAGTTCCAATGGATTAAATTTGGGGTAAGTAAAAGGCATTTTGGGATTTTTTTTTAATTATATGTTTTATTTATTTATTTATTTATTTTAACAATAACTCTTGGTTGATAATTGTATATATTGAAAATCTAGTGAAATAAGATATATTTCTTTTCAAAAATCAAACTTAACACCAACTCTAAAATTAACATTAAGACATCTAACCCTCCAAACACACTGATGCGGAATTTTGCAAAACCACTAAGTTTTGCAATTCTCCTAAGCAGTGCACCTAACCGTTGTAGTGTAGTATAGATAAGTGATGTGCGGATTGTGGTCTACATGAAAGTTTTACTTCTTAAAGGATCGTGAGAAGTTTACAATCCCCACCAGGCAGTGTACCTGACCGATGTAGTATAGTGAAGTGGCAAGTACCGGGGGATTGATCGTTCTCCACAGGAAATAGTGTTCGTTAGGATTGAAATTGATCTAACTAGGTCTAGAGGTGAGAGATGATTCTTTTTGTATTTTGTTTATATTTT
Organism: Artemisia argyi; assembly: GCA_030686995.1. NCBI lineage: Eukaryota > Viridiplantae > Streptophyta > Magnoliopsida > Asterales > Asteraceae > Artemisia > Artemisia argyi. The sequence goes on along the minus strand of CM060709.1, from coordinate 155,023,593 downwards.
ATGAAAGCAATTAAAAATCACGGGTTTTGGAAGAGTGGGCGGAATTAGTTGCTAGTCAACTAACCCAAACAACTACTAATGCAATAAAAATAAAAGGACAATAAAATAAAATGTGAAACTATATATGGAGAAAACGTGTTTACTTAGATTTCATTACTCCATAGTTATCTTTTATTGATTGATAAGCTTGTTACAATTGCGTGGTTGACGTGTTGCATTCCTTAATACCAATTGTGGGGCCGTGTACGATCTTCCCCAACTCTATAAGCTTCTATCTCTTCCTATGGCGACACGTTAAGTATCCTTACCATGACTCCTTAATAGTCACTTACGTATTAAATACAACCATTAAAATCGTAGTACACATCCGATTCATGTTTCTTAAGACGTTCAAACAAGTTACCGAATAGGAGATTAGCAAGTTTTCTTAAGCCTAACATCGATTAACAATCACCCATCAACAATTAATAACCAACCATCAATCAATAATCAATAACTAGGTTTCACTACATCTAAGCAAACACAAATAAACCTAGCCTAGCATGTTAAAAGAAAGACAAGCGTAAGATAAAATCAAACAATACATAGACATATTGAATGATTGATAGATTACTTATCTTCAGTTAGACATGGAAGAGACAAGGGTATGAAACCCTTAAAAACTTCTGAAATTCGAGCCAGGGTTTGTGTGACAAAGTTCCTCTCCAAAGTTTCACACTAATGAATGAAAAATCCAAAACTATATATAGATTTACAAGGGTGACGGCGTCACCTTTTGATGGTTGACACCGTCATCTCGCCACGGCTAGGGTTTCTTGTCGTCCAATCCAACTTCTTGACACCTTCTCGTTATGTGGGTTCTGGGCCGTCACGTTTTAGAGTTACACGTGATGGCCTTCTTCTGGTAAAGGCTAACGCCGTCAGGTGTTAATGCCCAAAAAGTGTTCTGGCGCTTCAAGTGTAAAATAAATATCCACCTCTTGATCAACAAGTGAAGGCGTCACATTGTGACTCTTGACGCCGTCAGGTACTGTTTCCAGCTTGGATTCTTGACTTTGTCGTTTTCTTTACTTTTATGCTCAAAAAACGTACAAAATGCTTCCTTTTCCAGAATTCTTCTCAAAAGTACCTAAAATGACAAAAGGAATGATTTAGGGTAATAATTGATCACATTATCATGATTTAAGGCTTAAATGACCTTAAAAGCGTAACAAATTTTGCCTCATCAAATACCCTTACACTTGAGATTTGCTTGTCCTCAAGCAAATGGGCTTTTATTCTAATCAAAATACAAGTTAGGGGTCATTTAACATTAATATAAAAGTAATTACAACACATGATCATCCACCTTAATCAAAACAAGCACAGAGTTTATATACTAGCACCTCACAAATAGTGTTTGGATACTCTTATTTCTCGGGTGTCATAAACTAAAATATAACTAGTGGAAATGGAAAAATATCACTCACTACCTGTCATAGCAAATAGATTACCAAAGGCTTGGGAAAGGATCAAAAACCTCCACCACTTAGCGTAAACACCTAGGAAAAACTATCAAAGAGGTATTTACAAAGGGTTATAAAGTTAGGTGTAGGGATATGGAAAACACGATTTGTTGGATAAAGGGATATTTTACTGGTGGCAAGCTAATTATCTTAGTTAATTACATGTACAAAGTGGCGTTGCTAAGCCAAGACTCGACTAAACTTAGGCTAGTAAATAAATAACATAAACTCAAATGAAAACAAAAGGAAATGGGATGGTAGTCCGTATGTTTTTCTCTTTTTCTTTTTCTATTTTTTTTTCATTTATCTTGATTTTTTCAATTTTTTTTTCATATATTTTTGCCCTACCATCCAAAATAATACATCAAGGGGGCTCGGTTCTCCCCTTACACTTGAACTTTTACATACTTTACATGTAACTAATCTAACGACTCGAATTAAGATAATCAAAACACTTTGAGTAATTTAAAATATTAACGCACATATGGGGGTAATAAATGATGTTCTTCCCCATTACTCCATAACAATAGTACTTTACCCATGAGTCCCAATCGTCCCAAAACAATATGTACAAGATATGACTCGACTTAGCAACCATGTAATCAATTAGGCAATTAACAAAGGGTCTAAACATAAATGTTGTAACAATGATGCACTAAAGATGAGTGCATACAAAGAAGGCTAAGGCGATTTGGGTGTACATTTGGGGGTGGATTGTAAACAAATTCTTTCTTTAAGTAAAATGCTTAAAGTTAGAAACGAAAAAGATAGGCTCTGAGGGGTGTACTAGGGGTATCGTGTACTAAAAATGACTAAATCGCAAAGGTGTGGGAGAATTACTTGACCAATGAAGTCAATGTAATTACAAAAAGAAACAGGCTTAAAAACATGGGTTATCCTATGCCTCTTATCATGTAGTAATTCCAACTACACGAATGTAGTCTCACATGTGGTCTTGGAATGAATCACTAACGCAAGTTCTAGAATTTAATGCTACCGGTACACACATAAGCACTAAGGCTTTTCCTATCAAATCTAGGGGCGAACCTCACATATTTGGGGTGGAAAATTTTTTGAGTGGTACGGTTTTTGTGCTAGTCATATAACTCCTATCCATGAGACGCTTATTAAGACTAAAGTTTCACTCCTACATGTCGTAAATTTTTTTAAATTTGGTGCTAAAATTACCCTAACAAGTGTTTATCTCAGTTTTATTACACATCTACTATCGAACAAGACAAAAAGCAAGCGCAATTGTAATCTCTAAGGAATCTTTATTTACATTACACTTAAGTTGAACATTGTCCCCAATGTTCAATTGAAAGAAAGTAAAGTAAAGGAAAATGAAAGAATGAAACAAATACTCCCCTGATTCGTTTGATGTGGATGATGTAGTAACATGGTTAAATCTTCCTCCAAGAAAATGTGAAAACTTCAAGATTAGAATAGCTCCAAAAGCTTGATTCTCCATGTACATCTTCTTGTCTAATATAACCTGTTAATTAGCTGAGAAAACAAACAAAAAAACCTCGCGTAAAATCGGCGGTAAATCTACATAAAATTAAATCCTAGAAAGCAAGTAAAGATATAATGCTTGTGGAATGATTGTTTGCAGATTCCTGGAGGTTATAAAATACAGATTTCATGAAACTTTACAATTCCGGCAGAAAAATAAAACCTATAAAATTTCCAGAAAACTATACCTGACGTCATTAGGTGAAGCCTGATGCCGTCAGATTTGACCTGACGAAATTCTTTATTTTGTTTCCGGAAAATTTCTGGAAAAACCTATGTTCTAATTCCTAGAATCCTGCAAAACAATCATTATTACTCGATACAAGCATTTGACTCAAACAAGTACTAATATGTATGTTTATATCTCATTGTTATCGTTCATGCTCAATCCGTTCTTAAAAACAAATTTGGATTTCCCTTACACTTATCTTTTGCAAAATACCTTTATATGTAATTAAGTCGAAGTTAAAAACAAAATAAAGAATTTTCACAAAATGTTTGATACATGAACAATAAGCAATGAAAATAAAACAAACATACGGAAGCAAATAAAATCAAATAAACAAACAAACAAACAAATAAAGCTTGGGTTGCCTCCTAAGAAGCGCTTTTCTTTATTAACAAGTCTTGTAGCTAGACTCAAAGTCATGCCCTATTACGTGACTCCATCGTTAGTCACGTTCTCTAGGTCATCCTCGTTATCATTTTCAGAATTGCTTTGATAATGTAAGTATTTGGGATCCTCAAAACTCCACATGTCTGTCCTATATTTAGAACTAAGTTCATTAACTCCCTTGAAGAACCCTCGCTCCAAATCGAGAGGACTTTTACATCCTCTCCTAACGTCATCGTCACTTAATACAACTTGAGATCCGAGTTTATCAAGTACGTCTAGTCCATCGTGACCAAACTCTTGATACTCCCAAGACTTTTGGGGGGTTTGAAATGAGACTTCCTTAACCCCGTCGGTGAAGGTCATTATCCCATTCTCACCATCTATCGCCAGATTAGTGATTTCACAAAAAGGGGCACCGAAAACTACTTGTGATAACCTAGGCTATGTAATCTTCTATGTTGTCAACAATTGTAAAGCCCATCGTGAACATCATATTACCGACAAATGCCTGCACGTCATCATCTTAACCAATCATATCTGTTGATATAAATAATGCGTAAAAACGTTATTAATATTTATTGATATCCCTATGTTATGACGATCACAAAATGCAAAATCATTAAACGTAAAATTATTACGTAAATAAGTATTTGGTGACAAAATATCATTGTATCCAACTAATTCACTTAAGGTATGAATAAACAAGTGCATAATACATTTTATGATCAAAGGAAGGTTTATTTACTAATTACAAATTATATAAAATGGTATAAACATTTTATATATTTAAGAAAAACATTTTTGGTAATTAAAGAAAATGTTTATTTCATAATAATTATATGGATTCAAATTTTTAACCAAATTCAGTTAAAATTTCTCCAAATAAACTTTCCCCAGAAAAAGACAAAGTTTTTGGCCGTTTCAGCTGGGCGGCCCCCTTAATTTTAAGGGGGCCGGCCACAATTAAGGGGACCGGCCACGCTCCCCTCTCAAATTCTGTCAGAAATTTTTCCCTATAAATACCACCTCAAACCTGGAATTTTTCTCACCTCTTGCACGAAAATTTTCAGATCCAAATCTCTCTAAACATCCTCCTAAAAACCCTTTGATCATATAATTGTTAATCCTTGTTTCAAGTGATTCTTTCCCCCACCTCTCATCTTTCAAAGTGCAAGAGAAGAATACTCCTTCAACATCAAGTTGTGAAGTATTGTAGATTTATGTATATAGTCTAGTTGTTGTGTATATTCATTGTAAAGGTGTGATAGTATTGTAACTAGATAGATTTAGGAGTAGAAGTTGTGAATAGAAGTAGTGAGATATAAGTAGTGTTGTGAAGAAGAAAAGAAGTAGTGTTGTGAAGAAGAAGTAGTGGTGTGAAGATCTAGAGTTAAGTTGTGAAGTAGTGGTGTTGTGAAGAAGTTGGTGAAGAAGGTGTGTAGTGATAAGTGGTGTGAGATTAGTTCTAGCTAGGATTAGAACTCGACATTTAGCTTTGTGTCATTAAATTGGTGTAAGCGAAAGTTGTGTAAGGTTTTCTCCGCCATAAGGGAGCTTGTTGACATAGTGAAGAAAACTCTCGAGTAGGTGACTCGGGGAGTGGAGTAGGAACAAGGAAGGTGTCCTTGTAGCCGAACCACTATAAATCCTTTGTCTCGCGGTTAGATCTTTCCTTTACTTAGCTTACTTATTTACATCTCGTACATAGCTATAATTGCTTATATTGTGCATGTGTTGATCTTACATACTTAGCTTACATCTTTACTATTTCTTATACTTAGATATAGTTGTTCATATTGTTCAAGATTTGAGTTCACATAAGATCGAATCAAAGTTTTAAAAGTAAACAAGGTTTTAAAACTATACTAAGTTTTCAAAAACAAAGTTTTTATAACAAACCTAAAAGAATTCACATATAATAGATCATATAGTTGTTTTTGTTCTTAACTCTAATTGAAGGCTTTTTCAAACAAACAATTGAATAAACTCGTATTAATATTTTGAAACCAAGTTTTACAAAAATTAAAAAGACGTAAAACTATTCACCCCCCCTTCTAGTTTTCCACAATTGGTATCAGAGCCACGTCAAACAAGATTTTTAAAATATATTGTATTTTAAAACTTGAATCGATCTATGGAATCGGAAAAATATTTAGAAGGGCAATCTATGCAAAGACCACCATTATTTGAAAGTGATGGTTTTCTTTATTGGAAAAATAGATTCGAAACTTATGTGAAATTAAAAGATCTTGATCTTTGGCATGTTATTACCTTTGGTGACTTTCCCCCTATTCAATATAATTTTGAAACTAAAAAGGATGAAATTGTATCTTTTGAAAAATAAAATGATGATTTGAAAAAGAAACTAACAAAAAATAATGAGGCTAAAATAGTTATTTATAATGCGTTACCACGCAAAGAATATGAAAGAATTTTTATGTGTAAAACCGCAAAAGAAATTTGGGATTCTTTATTAATTACTCACCAAGGTAATAGTCAAGTCAAAGATAATAAAATAGATCTTCTTGTTCAACAATATGAACAATTTATGATTCCGGAAGGGGAATCAATAGATAATGCATTTGCTAGGTTTAACACTATCATCACAAGTTTAAAAGCACTTGATGAGAATTTTTCTAGTAAGAATTTTGTTTGAAAATTTCTTAGGGCTCTTTATCCAAAATGGCGAGCTAAAGTTACGGCGATTGAAGAATCGAAGAACTTGTCAACTCTTCAACTTGACGAGTTAATTGGCAACTTGAAAGTCTATGAAGAAATAATAAAGAAAGATTCCGAGATGGTCAAAGGAAAAAGGGAGCAAAGCAAATCGATTGCGTTGAAAGCTAAAAAGGACTCTAGTTACGAAGAATGCTCAACCTCCGAAAGCAACGATGAAGAGTATGCTATGGCCGTACGAGATTTCAAGAAATTCTTCAAAAGAGGAGGAAGATACGTTAGGCAACCATATAATGAAAGAAAGTGCTTTAAGTGTGGAGATCCAAATCATCTTATTGGAGAATGTCCGAAATTGTCAAGAAGTCAAAACCACAAGGCCTTTGTAGGAGGAGCATGGAGCGATAGTGACAATGATGAAAAAGAGACAACAAAAGATGAAAGGTGTCTCATGGCAAAGGTATCCGATAAGGTACGTTCTAAAACCAAATACTATAGTGATGAAAATTTATTTTTAGATGAAAAAGACCTAGATAGCGAATATAGTAGATTGTGTAAATTAGGTCAAAAGGTCATAGCTAAAAATAAGTCACTAAAACATATTAATAATAAATTAGAAAATGAAGTACTTGAATTAAAAATTAAACTACAACATTTGAAAAAAGAAAAAGAAGTTTTTATAGAATGTAAAACATGTTTAGAGGTCAAAAATGAAAACGAAAAACTTGTCACAACTCGTAATTTCTGGTCATTTTCCAAACCTCGACAATCTACTATTCATCAGTTACTATTCACCGATTACTATTCATCATTTTACTATTCATCGTTTTCGAGGTCAATTCAACATTCTGAGAAGCGTTCAGGAATTTTACTATTCACTTGACACTATTCATTTCCGGAAGAAATTTCACTATTCACGTGCATTACTCATTTCATCGTAAATTTAGTTTACGAGTATTTAAATTCGCGTAACCGTATTGGTTCAAGAGCGAATTCATGCATTATCATTTGGGACATCTCATACAGACTAGAAGTAGTCTACGTATCATTATTATGTCACTTGCATACTATTCCACTCGTAGGATAGTTAAACTAATACTTTTGGTATAATTAACTTTTACGTATAATTATTTCTATATAAACGTTAACAAACGATTAATAATGTGGCTAACACGTCCGACACTCCCGACTATGATCCTAATATATTTTTATATTCATTTTAATAATATAAAAATTATATTATTAATTTACCCGGTATTGTGGAAATTTATTTAATTTATATCGTACGCCTAATTTATTTACGACGGTTTTCGTAGAAATTAAACAATAATCACCCAAACTCTCCGTATTTGTACCCAACATATTTTTACAATTTTTACGACTTTATTATGTCCCGAATAACTTCGATAAAATTTATTTCTAACAAACCCGGTACCCGATTAAACCTAAAACTAAATAATACTACACAATCTTACACTAATTCTCAAAAATAAATCACCCAACATCCCCCCCCCCCTTTTCCCTCCTTTGTAAACCGCCCCCCCCCCCCCCCCCCTCCTAAGCCATCTCATGTGCTTAACCTCACCTACCAAATTTAATGCCAACCTAACTATTGTCTCTAACTATATATTAACCCTTTTCATCCCATTTTTCTCACAAATATTTATCTAAGTGCAAGTAATTTTTCTCTCATTTTTCTCTCTTGTGTAATCGGCCTAGGGTGATCCAAGAAGCAAGAACAACAATTTTTCCAAGATCAAGATAAAAACTTGTTCACTTAGTCATCCTTGTTGGAGTTTTGAAATAGAAACTCAAGGATTAGTAGGTTTTTCATCATCTAAACTCCCTAAACCTTCAAAGTAAGTTAACAAACTCATTTTATAATTTTTACAAGTTATTACTATGATTATATACTTTTCTTACAAGAACTCATGCATATAATAGCTTATACCACTTTATTTTATAAACTTTTAACTTTTGAACCTTAGAAAGTGATTATTGTTAGATCTTTGTTAGATCTACTTGGTTATGATGTTTAGGAACCCATGACACCCTAAGAAGGTGTATGGTAGGATTAGACTAGTTTTGTGGTGATTGAAAGTGGTTTGGTTGAAGTTGGAACAAGTTTGAAACTAGGAAAATGATTTTGGAAAATATATATATACCTACTGTCCCTATTTTGGAAACGTGGGAAACTCAGGAACTCAGGGGTAATTTTTGACCAAAGATTTAGAAAATACTTTAAAAAACGAAGCTTTAGGCGAAAGAACGGATTAAAACGAGCTTATAACGAAGAAGTTATGATTTTTGCAAATTAATTGACGAAAACTATTTCCTGAAAAACTGCATGCTGTTTGGAAATTTTCGACGGACAAATAGAAGCGTTAAACATAACCTAGAGGAGCCGAGTTATCAAAAATATATTAGTACTTACTAAAACGAATCCGTGGATATAAAGAACAAGGAAAATGAGCTTAAAACGACCAAGTTATACCCGTTTTAACATCGTCAAAACTATATATATATATATATATATATATATATATATATATATATATATATATATATATATAAATAATAACTTACGCACTAAATGGTATATTTTCTAGAAATGTTACTAAGGACTATATTCGTAACAAATGAAATACGTATGACCCAAGAGAATATTTATACGACTTAACGACGTTATTTTAAGGTTTTCGATACAAGGAATTTAACGCTAACATTTTTATACGAGATAATACGACAAGTTATATACTTCTATATATGGACTTATTTTTCCTAAGTATGGAAACTATTTTACTATGACAATAACTAGTATTTCCAAATTACGAGTGGTATTTGTATCATGTGCATGTGCATTCATTTCATCACGGCATGATCTAAATTAGATCACATTCATTCATTTAGGTTGCGGCTAGTGTTCGCGCCTTGTTGTCCCGATCATTCCATCACTTTGTACTATCATTTCGAGGTGAGTCTTCATAGCCCCGTTTTAATTACTTATTTGATTTTAAATCCCACGGGGGAGAATACATTGCACAACTATTTTTCGTACATGCCAAAGTATTAAATTCCATACATTGCTTAAGTTGCCTTACTACCACTTTAAGTCCCCTTTTATTATCATGGACCGTTAATTAAGATGCAAGCGAGAGTGAGTGGATAGATCTATCGAGGGTGACGCCTCCATTCGTGTTTGGGTTGCTCCAACGGGACGAATGCATTTCATGTCTTAACAAATTGAGTGTCTGGTAAATACTCTGGTGGGGCCATTACAAAGTCTAGCTTCGGGGTCATGAGCTTAAGAGCCAATGTAGTTTTTTTGACATTTTGTCACTTTACTTTATACTTGTGGCTTATGTACATACGATTTACTTATAAACCTATGATTATTCACCAACTTTATGTTGACCGTTTTTCGCAATGTATTTCTCAGGTTATTAAGGTAGCTCATGTTGCATACATTTGGACCTTCATGGAGTCGCCGAGTCGACGCGTCTCACCTTATATTTTCTGCACTTATGAAACGTTTGATCTTGTTGAACTTATTTTATCTAAATTGGCAACATCTTTTGGGACCTAAGTTTTGTAAACTCTGAATGTTTTAATGATCAAACGATGTATTTTTCCAAACGACACTTTAGGTCATTCAATATGACTGTAACTGTGGTGCTATGACAGTCACCCCCAGGTATTCCATTCCGCTGCCATACAGGTAAATTAGGGGTGTGACAAAACTTAAAGATGAAATTTTCAAACTTGACAAGTTTAAAGATAGTAGTAACTCACTTAAGAAAATAATAAGTGTTCAAGAAACTTTGGGAGATAAAACCGATTTAGGATTCACCTCAACAAATGTTTCAACTTGCGAAAATAAAAATGTAAAGTTTGAATGTGAATCTAATACACAAAAACCATTAGAGTCAAATGTTAAGTATGTAATCATAAAAGATAGAAAAATATCTATTGCGAGTGATGAGGGGGTAAAAAGTTTTTATAAACCATCATTAAAAGCCAAAACCGGATTTTCTAAACCAACATTAAGATTTAAAACTCCACCTCCAAATAGACCAAATAATCATCATCCTCGGTCTAAAACCCCTCAACCTAGAAGAAATCAAGGTAGACAAAACCTCTCCAATAATAGTCACCCAATGTGAAATTATCCACATCAACCAAGCTTTAACCCATGGGGATTACTTCCACCATACATGCATCCTAGTCAATTGCAAACCATGTTTGGTTCAAACAACCTTGGACCAATGAGACCATGGGAACCAAGTGGCTAAGTTATCACTTTTCGATAATGTTGGAATCTCATCTACAAATGGCTTCTATAAGTCAACATGGAAACTTGAAGTGTTTGAAGAAAATTTATTGAAGACTAAAAGGTACGCGCTTCTTTTAAGATCATCGTTAATATTTATATTCTTAGATCAATAACTAGTTAGAATTATGCTTAGTTATATAGCTAGTAATACTTACTTGCTCACATATTATGAACCCCTCTTAGTTGGCTTTCCTAGGATTTAAATTAAAATTGTTCGTTGTCAAACAACATAGAAAATGGAAATCTTCTATGTCCACTAGTAGAAAACTCATGGTGATGAAGTGAAATGAGTTAAGTGGATTAATCATTAATATAGAAGTAAGACTAGATCCCTCGCATAAGAAAACTATAGATGAAACAAGCTCTCGAAGACTATGGCATTAGGTTAGAAAATATTCCTATTATGAGCAATAACAAAGGTGCTATAGATTTTAGTAAGAATCATGCTCAACACTCTAGGACTAAACATATAGAAATACGTCATCACTTTCTTAGGGACATTATACAAAAAGAAAATATAACAATAGAGAAAGTAGCTTCGGAAGGTAACATTGCCGATATAGTCACTAAGCCTCTTAAGCGTGATTTACTTAACCACTTACGTTTAGGATTAGGAATGATGGAGCAAATTGATTAAATTCTTGGAATACTTAACAATCTTCTGAAAAATCAAAGTTCTGAAAAATTCTCTTTGTCAGATGGGCGGCCCCCTTAAAATTATGGGGACCGGCGTCACTTTAAGGGTGCCAGCCATCTAAGCATAAAATTTTAAGTTTTTCTTTCTTTTCAAATCTGAGTCTAGGATTCTATTTTGCACAAAATCAAGAATTGAGATATTTTGTTTTGCATAAATATATTCTCAAAAGAAAACCTCAATTCATTTTGAAATTATTCTCACGTTTAGGAAAACTCATTGTTGAATAATGATAAAAACGTTTTTCTATCAAAACATGACACTTAGAAGTGAGCAAAGCTAAATCAAGGAGATCAAGGATCGTTTCTTAGGAAAATTTGTTTTTCTTTTATAGGAGCCAAAACGATCTTAACTCCACATTTGTTTCATATAGGCACACACTCGAACAAAATCAAAAATTACACAATCACATTTGTTCCATCACTAGCTTCTCACTCACTAGTTGCCTTAAACTAAGATAGTTACTTTAGGTTGAATGATTTGCTTAATTACTTATTTGCTTTATTGGTTTTGCATGCATGCTTAGTTATAATTTTATCACATGTTTATTTGCATATATACTTTTCATGCAAATTTCATTATGATAATGCTTATCTAGTTGCCTAAAGAGTTGGACTTGCCCAAAACCAAACTTCACAACCTTTACTCACCCATAACCTTCTACCTTACACTCAAATCTCATAATCTTTACACACTCAAACCACCATAGGTGAAATGAAAAACCAAGTCATTCCTTCCATGAACATTGCTCCTTCACTCTCACCAATCACACCACTTGATACTCATTTCCCATCTTCACCAATAACTCCATCTAGTCATCCTCACAAAAGATTCAACCATGTAACCATTCCCTACACTCTACAAAGTGTGTCATCATCAATACAACTTAACCCATGAAGGTCAAATCATACTTCATGATACACAAACCTCACGTTCACTCAAATGTATTCTTTCACAAACCACATCATAATAACTAACCATTCATCTCATCACCCAAATACACCATCATCCTTGCTCCTAAATATACACCTTCATCTCACCCATCACCTCCAACACACATCACCACAATCCACCATGGATTCACCAAAAACTTACATTTCCAAAACATCAAAGAAACAAAAGATCACCATCATCACTCTTAAACAACTCTTCATTGACTTAACCAAAGATGACATCACAACCCCATCACTTCAACCTCAATGCTCATCTCCTAGTGCCCCAAATGCACCATCCAAAACAACCTCCACTCATGGAACATCCTCTTCTTCCATATCTTTATCCTCATCCATCAATGACTACCTAAACTCACAAATGTTTCCACCACCAAAAGTATCACTACCACTTCCCTACACACGCCAACACGTTTTGTCTAGCCAATCCAACACCTACTATCCTTCAATAAACACATAATCATCACACTATAAATACCTCTCTTCATCAGAAATCATCACTCAACCCATCATGTCATCTCCCAACAACCAAAGACCCAAATTCTCAAGAGTTACAAAGATCTCCGTCCAACCCATTTGGAGGAGAAAACTTGATTCTTGTCAACACACAAGTGATGTAGTTCCAAATCAACCAACACCCAAACCTCACTCTCACACATGTAACTCATTCCAAAACAACAACCCTAACATCATTGTTATCACCCTCACTAATAAACTTCCACATTCATCTCACTCATTTCTACCAAATGACCCTTTTTGAGGAACATACTCAATCTCAAAACAACAACCATCACTCTCATCCAAACATGAATCACAAGTTTCATGACCAAACCTCAATCCCTAATCACAATCCAACTCCACCATCATCACCTTCCTTCGAACATGAAAAGTTCGTTGAAGAGCTCAAAGAAGCTCATGAGCTTAATGCTCTTCTTGCGTTGCATCTTACTCAACGCAATTTAGATCAACAACCTACCTCCAAACTCACCACAACCAAACACTCCATACCCCTCACCATCAAACTACTAAGACCAATCACCATGCTTCCCATCTCCAAATAAGTCCAAGCAAGTCCAAGAGACCTCGGGTTGGCAACTTAGTATTACCTAGTGTAGTTTGCTAGAAAAGCATATACACATATATGCTTATGTACTTATGATTATGTTTTCAACATATTCTATTAAAATAAATACATTAATGAATGCTACTTGTGTTTTGTTACTTTCATGCATTCTTAATTGTCTTGAAACATATTTGTTTGCAATGCTAGTTGTTTTGCCATGCATGCTTGTGCTTCTAACATTTTTGTAGCCAAGATTCCCATATCTCGATTCTTCTTATAACCTCAAAACGAGGGGGAGTATACATCAAGGGGGAGCTCCAAACTCGTCAGGATAACCTTTTTGATGTTCACAAAAAGGGGAAGAAGTGATATAAACTCACTAAATACTTGCATATATAATAATTTTTGATTTAATGAGTTTAGATTTTGTAATCATCAAAAAGGGGGAGATTGTTGATATAAATAATGCGTAAAAACATTATTAATATTTATCGATATCCCTATGTTTTGACGATCACAAAATACAAAATCATTAAACGTAAAATCATTACGTAAATAAGTATTTAGTGACAAAATATCATTATATCTAACTAATTCACTTAAGGTATGAATAAACAAGTGCCTAATACATTTTATGATCAAAGGAAGGTTTATTTACTAATTACAAATTATATAAAATGGTATAAACATTTTATATATTTAAGAAAAACATTTTTGGTAATTAAAGAAAATGTTTATTTCATAATAATTATATGGATTCAAATTTTTAAACAAATTCAGTTAAAATTTCTCCAAATAAACTTTTCCCAGAAAAAGACAAAGTTTTTGGCCGTTTCAGCTGGGCGGCCCCCTTAATTATAAGGGGCGGCCCCCTTAATTTTAAGGGGCGGCCCCCTTAATTTTAAGGGGGCCGGCCAAAATTAAGGGGACCAGCCACGCTCCCCTCTCAGATTCTGTCAGAAATTTTTCCCTATAAATACCACCTCAAACCTGGAATTTTTCTCACCTCTTGCACGAAAATTTTCAAATCCAAATCTCTCTAAACATCCTCCTAAAAACCCTTTGATCATATAATTGTTAATCCTTGTTTCAAATGATTCTTTCCCCCACCTCTCATCTTTCAAAGTGCAAGAGAAGAATACTCCTTCAACATCAAGTTGTGAAGTATTGTAGATTTGTGTATATAGTCTAGTTGTTGTGTACATTCATTGTAAAGGTGTGATAGTATTGTAACTAGATAGATCTAGGAGTAGAAGTTGTGAATAGAAGTAGTGAGATATAAGTAGTGTTGTGAAGAAGAAAAGAAGTAGTGTTGTGAAGAAGAAGTAGTGGTGTGAAGATCTAGAGTTAAGTTGTGAAGTAGTGGTGTTGTGAAGAAGTTGGTGAAGAAGGTGTGTAGTGATAAGTGGTGTGAGATTAGTTCTAGCTAGGATTAGAACTCGACATTTAGCTTTGTGTCGTTAAATTGGTGTAAGCGAAAGTTGTGTAAGGTTTTCTCCGCCATAAGGGAGCTTGTTGACATAGTGAAGAAAACTCTCGAGTAGGTGACTCGGGGAGTGGAGTAGGAACAAGGAAGGTGTTCTTGTAGCCGAACCACTATAAATCCTTTGTCTTGCGGTTAGATCTTTCCTTTACTTAGCTTACTTATTTACATCTCGTACATAGCTATAATTGCTTATATTGTGCATGTGTTGATCTTACATACTTAACTTACATCTTTACTATTTCTTATACTTAGATATAGTTGTTCATATTGTTCAAGATTTGAGTTCACATAAGATCGAATCAAAGTTTTAAAAGTAAACAAGGTTTTAAAACTATACTAAGTTTTCAAAAACAAAGTCTTTATAACAAACCTAAAAGAATTCACATATAATAGATCATATAGTTGTTTTTGTACTTAACTCTAATTGAAGGCTTTTTCAAACAAACAATTGAATAAACTCGTATTAATATTTTGAAACCAAGTTTTACAAAAATTAAAAAGACGTAAAACTATTCAACCCCCTTCTAGTTTTCCACAATATCCTTTCCTTTATAGACTAACCCTCATCTACAGATATGATTATAATGAAACAAAGACATAACATTCATGGGTAAACCTATGTCTATGTATACATTATAAAAGTTCTTGTGCCCAATCATACACGGTATTTTCAAGTTATTAGGGTCACGTCGGTTTATCCTACAAAGCCCTCACGCATCTATGCCCCTAGTATTGTTGGTCAATTGCGGGCGATATTCGTGTACCTCTTCATTACCATTATGAAAGATTACCCGCCTAACTCCATCGGTGAACAGTATATTACCATCAGTTTCGTTGACAGTCATTCCAGTGGTTCTTACAAATGGTTCCCCTAGAACTAAATTGGTTAACGTTGGATTAATGATTGATTCAATATCATTGACCACTATTAGATCAATGTCGTAAATAAACTTTCCAACCATGATTGGGGTCCTCCTAGCAATTCCTACAAAATGAAATCCCTCATGATTGAGATTTTTGCCAAAAATCTTGTTATACATTGGGAGAGATATCATGTTCCTTGGGGATTCGGGATCGATGTAGGTGTCGGGAATGTATTGCTTTCCAAGGGTAATGGCGGCTTCGAAAATGCCTGGGTCGCCTTCCTCTATCCTACTCCTAATGCTAATGGATAATTTCCCAATCCCCTCCTCTAGCTTTTCTGCAAGGGAATTTTCCTATAATCCTACTGGTCCTTTGGGCTCCTTAGTTGTCTCATCTATACCCCTTCCATCATTCAATACTCCTAGGACTGATTCCTCATGTTGGTCTAAAGAACTTTCAGGTACATAATGGTTCTCTTGAGGAGCCTCATTCCTTTCCTCATCGATCTTAGTGGGCTGTTGGTTCTTTTCGGGTCTTGGGGGTGGTATAGTGGTAATGGTGTTTACAAAGTAGATGTGTTTCGAGGAAACAGAAGGATCCCCGGTTTCTTTTCCTTTTGGTGATATATGTTTGAAGAGTTTACTAGGATCCTTTATTTTCACAAGAGAGGGTGTTTGGTTAGTGATGGTAACGGACTTAACTCCCTCAGCTTGTGCCAACATCCTAATAGACATGCCAGCAATGTGATCATTGATAACACTCATCAGGTTACTGATCTTGTTATTTATGTCGGCTCTCTGTTTTCTAAATTGGTCCTCGAGTTTAGAAAGCTGCGTCTCTTGAGAAAGAATAAATTTTCGCAGTAACTCTTCTTGGTTTTGCTGTTTAGGTGTGTTTTGAGGGGGGGGGGGGTATTGCTCAAACCAGGTGAGTGGGGCAGAGTTATTGAATGATACACTTCGGGGTCTGGTACCAACTAAAGTTTGGCATATCCTTCCATGCCTCATAACCCTTATTGAATTCCCTAGGCCCATGATTAGTAGTGATCCACTTATCTCCCATTTTGTCGGTACGCGAGGATGCGAATTCTTTAAAAGCTTGTTTGGGGAGTTCCATGCAATCATGAGTGTCATGAGGACCATTACATAACTTACACGAAGAAGTGATTTTGTTTACTTGGCTTGAAGGTTTAGGAGCCTCGTAGGATTTCATGAGAAACTTGACTTGGTCCTCAAGTTCCATGATCCTACGGTCGGGAGTGCTTGAATTATTCGAAGGCAAAGATATTGCCTTGACCTTTTTTTCAATTCACGGGGTTCATTCCAACTTTCGTTGTCATAGAGAGCAAGATCTTCTATGAGTTCCCATGACTCTTCTGCACTTCGATCACGTAGCTTACCACTGGCCGCTTGGTCAATGGTTCGCCTCCTGGGGAGATTGATATGGTCATAGAAGATTTGGACTTGGAGCCAAAGATCTATGCCGTGATGAGGGACTTTTTAAAGTAAGTCCTTAAAACGAGTCCATGCTTCGTAAAGAGTTTCATCTTGACGTTGTTTGAACATCAAGATTTCAGTCCTTAACTTGGTGGTTCTTCCCTGAGGAAAAAATTGAGCAAGGAAACGAGAAGTGAGTGATGAAGTGAAAAATGAACCATTTTTAAGGGGTCATTTAAACCCGGATTTGAATTTATTTGATCAAATATTGCCCTAAATCGTTCCTTTTGTGATTTTAGGTACTTTGGGAGTGAATTCTAGAAAAGGAAGCATTTTGGACATTTTTGGAGCATAAAAGTGAAGAAAACGGCAAAGTCTTAATTTTCCTTGCTGTGAACAGTACCTGACGGCGTCAAGAAGGATCTTATGACGGCGTCAAGAGCAAAATGGATGACGGCCCAGTAGAAATGTGACGGCGTCAAGCCAAGGCCGTCAAGAGTAATTTTGGTGACAGCCCAGAACAGAAACATACATGACGGCGTCAGCTTTGGATCTAGGCAGTCTGAGAACTTTATTGGCGGCGAGATGACGGCGTCAGACCTTTCCTCTTGACGCCGTCACCTCACAAAATCTATACATACTTTTCTATTTTTCATTCATTAAGAGAGGAACTTGTGTGGAGAATTCTAGGGTCGAACCTAATAAACCCTAGGTCGTTTGTAACAGTATTTTCAAGGGTTTTCACCCCTTGAAACCTTTCATGTTCAATTAAGATAAGTCTCCTTTCAATTCATTCAATATGTCTATGTGTTGTTTGAATATATCTTATGCTTGTCTTGATTATAACATGCTAGGCTAGATCTTTTGTGTGTTTGCTTAGATGTAATGAAACCTAGATGTTGATTATAGGTTGATTGCTTGTTTATAGTTGTAATGGATGAATGATTTCAATGTTAGGCTTAAGAAAACTGGCAGATCTCCATTGTGTAACGTGCTTGAACGTCTTAAGAAACATGAACCGATGTGTACTAGGTTTTATTGGTTGTATTTAATGCATGAGCGAATTCTAGTGATCCCATGTTAGGAGCTTCTTAGCCGGCTCGACATAGGAGTGAAGTAAGTACGCCACCCCATGAATGGTATTAAGGAATACACCCCGTCATCCACGCAACTGTAACAAGTAATTAACCTGTAAAAGATATTTAAGGAGTAGTGAAATCTAAGTAAACACAATTCTCCCATATATTGTTCACTCCACATTAGCTTAATTTAGTTTATTTTTATTTTTGTTATTTTATTTTGATTGCATCTTAGTTATTGGGTTAGTTGACTAGCAACTAATTCCGCCCCTCTTCCAAAAACCCGAGATTTTTAATTGCTTTTATAAAATATAAAAATACAGAAAGAATCATCCCTCACCTCTAGACCTAGTTCTTAGGTTTTCTAATCCTAGCGACACTATTCCTGAGTTGAACGATCAATCCCCCGGTACTTGTCATTATACTATACTACATCGATCAGGTACACTGCCTGGTGGGGGTTGTAAGCTTCTCGAGATCCCTCGAGAGGTAAAGCCTGGTGCAATTCCCACGCATCAGTGAGATCAACCCAAGATGTGATGGATCCCGCGGGTAAACGCTCAAGCCATTGACTAGCTTGGTCACGTAGAGAGAATTGGAAGAGACGCAATCGGGTCGTCTCTCGAGTGTTAACATCAAGGTCTATGGAATCAACAATTTTAAGGAAATCCTTGAGAAGTTGGTTTGGATCTTCGGAACGAAGTCCATGTAATGCACATCCGCTTTGCACCAACCGGACGGTGTCGGATCGCAAGGGAGACACATTGGCTCCTTGGGTGAGCTCAATGGTGTTTCGATAGCCTTGGTGGCTAGGACGGAGTACTCTCCTAAAGTGCGGGCTTTAGGAGGTTGGTTTGGTTGTGGTGGGTCTTGTTGTGGTGGGTTGATGGGATCAAAGATATTACCACCTTCTGTTATGGCGGATGGTAATGGTTACGAACAAAGAAACAAGGAAATAAGATAAACTAAAGAAAACCAATAAAAATAAAAATAAAAATCTCACTAGAAAGGAATCTAGTGAGTAGACCTAATAAAAGTAATTCTCAACCTAAACAATAACAAATCCCCGGTAACGACGCCAAAAACTTTGATGTGCGGATTGTGGTCTACACGAAGGTTTTACTTCTCAAGGGATCTTGCGAAGTTTACAATCCCCACCAGGCAGTGTACCTGACCGATGTAGTATAGTGAAGTGGCAAGTACCAAGGGATTGATCGTTCTCCACGGGGAATAGTGTTCGTTAGGATTGAAATTGATCTAACTAGTTCTAGAGGTGAGGGATGATTCTTTTTGTATTTTTTTATATTTTGTGAAAGCAATTAAAAATCTCAGGTTTTAGAAGAGTGGGCGGAATTAGTTGCTAGTCAACTAACCCAAACAACTACTAATGCAATAAAAATAAAATGACAATAAAATAAAATGTGAAACTATATATGGAGAAAACGTGTTTACTTAGGTTTCATTACTCCCTAGTTATCTTTTATTGATTGATAAGTGTTACAATTGCGTGGGTGATGGGTTGCATTCCTTAATACCAATTGTGGGGCCGTGTACCATCTTCCCCAACTCTATAAGCTTCTATCTCTTCCTATGGCGACACGTTAAGTATCCTTACCATGGCCTCCTTAATAGTCACTTACGTATTAAATACAACCATTAAAATCATAGTACACATCCGATTCATGTTTCTTAAGACGTTCAAGCAAGTTACCGAATAGGAGATTAGCCAGTTTTCTTAAGCCTAACATCGATTAACAATCACCCAACAACAATTAATAACCAACCATCAATCAATAATCAATAACTAGGTTTCACTACATCTAAGCAAACACAAATAAACCTAGCCTAGCATGTTAAAAGAAAGACAAGCGTAAGATAAAATCAAACAACATATAGACATATTGAATGATTGATAGATTACTTATCTTCAATTAGACATGGAGGAGACAAGGGTATGAAACCCTTAAAAACTTCTGAAATTCGACCTAGGGTTCGTGTGACAAAGTTCCTCTCCAAAGTTGCACACTAATGAATGAAAAATTCAAAACTATATATGGATTTACAAGGGTGACGGCGTCACCTTTTGATGGTTGACGCTGTCATCTCGCCGCGGCTAGGATTTCTTGTCATACAATCCAACTTCTTGACGCCGTCTCGATATGTGGGTTCTGGGCTGTCACGTTTTAGAGTTACACGTGACGGCCTTCTTATTGTAAAGGCTGACGCCGTCAGGTGTTAATGCCCAAAAAGTCTTCTGGCGCGTCAAGTGTAAAATAAATATCCACCTCTTGATCAGCAATTGACGGCGTCGCGTCAAGTGTAAAATAAATATCCACCTCTTGATCAACAATTGACGGCGTCACGTTGTGACTCTTGATGCCGTCAGGTACTGTTTCCAGCGTGGATTATTGACTTTGTCGTTTTCTTTACTTTTATGCTCCAAAAACGTCAAAAATGCTTCCTTTTTCATTAATTCTTCTCAAAAGTACCTAAAATGACAAAAGGAACGGTTTAGGGTAATAATTGATCACATTATCACGATTTAAGGCTTAAATGACCCCTTAAAAGCGTAACAAATTTTGCCTCATCAATAAGACACGAAAAATTGATCTTTCTCTAGAGAAATAGTGTTGTGAAGGTCGAAGTATATGACGAATTAGGTGTAAAGGTGAAGGATGATTCTTTTTATATTTTTATATTTTTAAATAAAGTAAATTAAAAATCTCGTGGTTGAAGAGTTTGGTTTTTTAACGAATAATTAACTAATTAAACTAAATTAAATTAATTATGCGGAAAAGTAAAGTGTGAACTCGTATGGTAATTAGAGGCGTTTACTTAGAATCTTATTACTCCCTAGTTATCTCTTATTGATTAGTTGAATTGCCATGTCCTTGTTTTAATTAACGCGTTGTATTCTTAATATCGGTCGTAGGGTGGTGCCAAATTCCCTAACTCTATCAATGTATAGATCTCGTTAAGAATCCTAAAGTCTACATTCGCAGTTCCGCAACGTTTGGAAATTATAGGACTTGTTAAAACTCTTATGTCGGCAACCGCAATTCACGCAATAAATACAACGTACAAAACAACTAGTGCACTCTATTGTAGTGTTTAGTCTGATGTTCAAGTTAATATACTAGGATAAAGCCAGTTTTCCTACTCCTAAAGTAATAACAACTAATTAAACAAGAGATGGCAATCAATAATCAACAACTAGGTTTCATTCAATCTTAAGCAAACACCAAATAGTTTAGCCAAGCATGTTAAAGAGAATAGAAGATACACATATAATCAAACAACACATAGACATATTGAATGATTAAAGAATAATAACTTATCTTTTCAATAAAACATGAGTTCGGGGGCTAAAACCCCTTACAAGATCTGTGAAATCCGTCACAAAAGTGTTCCCAAGATACCTCTCCAAGATGTTACATTGAATGAGAAAAATACAAAAAATATATATAGATTTACTTCCATAACGGCGTCACTTTATAGGTATGACGCCGTTAGCTCGCCGTTTTCAGGGTTTCATCCTTAGCTCTGTCGCCTTTATGACGGCGTCACCTTATAGGTTGTGACGTCGTCAAAACTGTTTCACTGGTAGTGACGCCATCAGCTCTAGACCGTCACCATTGGCTGAACCGTCACTTGGAAATTTTATAACTGAATCATCATGTCGATTTGCAAGTGACAGCGTCACGTTGTGGTTCTGATGCCGTCACACTCCCTTTTCTGTGACATTTTCGTGACTTGGTCGTTTTCTTCATTTTCTTGTCCAAATAAGCCAAAAACTCGCTCTTTTCCGACACTTGCTTCTAAAGTACCTAAAACTCGAAAAGAAACGCTTTAGAGTAAAAATTAATGATATATGTATGAGTTTAGAGGCTAAATACCCCTTTAAAAATGCAGGTTTTTAAACCTCATCAAATATCCCTACACTTGGAATGTGCTTCTCCTCAAGCAAATGTGTTTTTATCCTAATCAATTTACAAGTTAGGGGGCAAGTAGCATTAGTTTAAAAGTAATTACAATACAACTCATTCCACAATAGTCATAACAAGCATAAAAATTTTATACTACCACCTCACATAAAGTGTTCAAATTCTCACATCTCTTGGGTGTATAGGTTGTATACATGTATGAAAACGGGAAATAAAACACTCTCTACCTGTCATAGCACATAGATTACCATAGGCTTGATAACAAATCAAACCTCTACCGCTTTGGCGTAAGCACCTAGGATAAAATATTAAAGAGGACTTTTGAAGGGTTGTAAAGTTGGGTGTAAGGGTATGAAAAACACGGCTTTATAGATATAAGGAATTTTTACTGGTGGGAAGTCAATCATCTAAGTCAAAGACATATATAAAACACAAAAAATTCAACGCAAGTGAACTTTCTTAAAAACTATACAATGTCACCATTATAAATGCATTGAATGCACATCACAAACATTAAATTCACAAAATACATAACTCCCAGCTAATCAACTTTATATAAATGCACTAGATTATGCTCATAAAACCATTTTGAAAAATGTTACAAATACACAACTTTTAAAATAATAATAATAATAATAATAATAATAATAATAATAATAATAATAATAATAATAATAATACGCTAAAAACTAAAACTATTGTTACAAATACACAGAAACTCCTGCTAAAAACTAAAACTATTGTTAGTATGGGATTCAAAACTGTCATGGACTGTGCTCTTACTTCAACTAATACGCTAAAGGTATCTTTCTGATCGATCTTTTCCTCTTTGATTCATCACATGGATCATACAGGTTGGTATTCGATTATTCTAGGGTTCCTGTTCACGCCTACTGCTACAGTTTTATTTTCTTAGGGTTTCGTTTGGTCAGTTTTCTCTACTAGGGTTTCTTTTCGAGACCCATTTCAATTTGTTTGCTGGGATCGTTTTGTTTCTTCAAAACGTTGGGTTTAATTAGTTTGGATTGTGGTTTTCCCTCGGTGGATTCTGCTATTATCAGGCCTTGGGTTCTAGTCTGGGTTATAGTTGTTGTGGTGCATTGACAGTCTGGTTGGATCCTAGTTGTTACCCTAGTATCAGCAGGTTCTAAACTATCAGGGTACAGTGATTTTGCATCGATTCTTGGGGTTTACACAGTCTGATCATAATGGTACATGCGTTTCAGTTCTAGGGCTTGTTTGTATGAGCAGTTTGGTTCGTCGTTTTTAGTGTTACGTTTTAAGGCTGTTGCTTTTGGCTTCTGCTACAGTGTGCTACAGTGGTGCTACAGTGTTTTACAGGTTCTGCTACAGTACCAGGGTTTGATTTATGTTTTCGGTTTTGAGTTTACTTGGCTTTCACATTTGAGTTGGTGCTTCTGTTTTGGCCTTTGGGTTGGGTTGGGTTGGTGTATGTGGTTAATTTCCTATGCCTATTGTGAGATTTCACTGCCCCTTCGCGGGTCTTAGTGGGTCTCGTGATGGGGGTGGAAATGGACTTACTAAGACTTATTTGATCACACATCTTCGGGATCGGCACTTCAGTGGTGAGGCGCAAGCTATCACTAGGCATTCTCTTGTGTCGGATTTGGTTATTTTTGAAAGGGCTGAGGTTACTCTTAAGCGTATGGGATTGTGGTTATGTGGTGGGTGCTTCAAAATGCATACTTTCCGGGCTAAGTGTCGGCATGGTAGGGGGTCTGATTTTGTGTCACCTCCTGATTATGGTGATGGTGTTGTTCGGTTCGTGTTGCATGATCTCACCAAACCACAAACTCCTTCTCATGTTGCTCTTGTTGAGGATTTGGTTTCTAATGAGTTTGGTGGTTTTGATTTACATCTCCTTGATACTCTATTTTCTAAGGGGTTGCGTACTGTCAAATCCATCCCTCCTAAATGTCGTTTGGGGTTTTCTCGGGTTTTGAAAGGAGCTCTTGATAAAGTGGTTTGTTCGCCTGACGACATTTCGTGTTGGGTTGGTTTGTTAGTCTTGCCTCTTTGCCTACTTAAAACCTTTTGCCCGAGGAGTAGTCAAGAGTGTAGGTCTGCTACTAAGCGTCAACGACAAGAAGAGTATATTCTTAATGCAATTTCATCTTGGGGCACACCTGGTGGTAGTTTACAAATTGTGCGTGAGGTTTTAGCCGAACCCCCCCCCCCCCCTTTATGGTCTAACATTGATGAGGAAAACTTGGACTTGGGTGATCGTAATATCAAGCAATGTAAGAGGAAGATTTGTGATGGCCATTATACTGCTGCTGTCAGAGTTCTTTCTTCTTCGGGTATTGCGGCTTATGATGGTACTACTCTTGAAGATTTAAAAGCTAAGCACCCTTTTCAATATGCTCCCACTTTGCCAGATGTACTTATTGATCATCATTACCTTTCTGCATCTCCGGCTATGGTCCTTGATATGATTAAGAGTTTCCCTCGTGGTACTTCTTGTGGACGGGATGGTTTGCGTGCCCAACACCTTTTGGATTGTTTAAATGGTGCTGCTGTTGCTATCTCTGATGAGTTAGTCGCTTCTATCACCCAGGTGGTGAACCTTTTTCTTGAGGGTAGATGCCCAAGGGTGTTGGGCGAGTATGTTGCTAGCGCTCCTCTCACGCCTTCGGTTAAACCAGGAGGGGGGATCCGTTCTATTACTGTTGGGACTGTTTGGAGGCGATTAGTCTCCAAGGTTTGTGCTTCTATGATTGGCCATTCTTTTGATGGTTTACAATTTGGCGTAGGGGTATCGGGAGGTGGGGAGGCAATTCTTCATGCTGTTAATCGGTTGATTGAAGACTGTGGGGGCGATGTGGGTTTATCGATGTTGTTGGTGGACTTTAAAAACGCCTTCAATATTGTGGATCGTGCGGTTATGTTACGGGAAGTCCGCCTTCGTGTTCCGGCTATTTCACGTTGGGTGGAATTTTGTTACTCCAGTCCTGCCAGATTATATTATGGCAAGCATACTTTATGGTCGCACCAAGGGGTGCAACAGGGTGATCCGCTTGGGCCTCTTCTTTTTGCTTTAGTGTTACATCCCTTGGCATGTAAGATTAGAGACTCCTTTACCCTTTCTCTTCAAGCTTGGTATCTGGATGATGGCACTATTATTGGAGATACTTTGGTTGTGGGGAAGGTTTTAGAGTTGATTATGATGGATGGACCTAGTTGCGGTTTACACCTCAACGTTGATAAAACTGAGGTTTTTTGGCCAAAGGAAGACCCTAGGAGCAGGTATGTTGGTGTTTTCCCCCCTAATATTTCTCGACCTTCACATGGTGTTAAATTATTAGGTGGGCCCGCCAGTGTGGACTTTGAGTTTAGTAGTAAGCTTGTTATGAAACGGGTTGCGAAAACTATTGAACTTATGGATGTTGTTGCTAAGCTTAATGATCCTCAATGTGAGCTGTTGTTACTACGTGCATGTGCTGGTATTTCCAAGTTGTATTTTTCTATGCACACATGTCCTCCTCGGGTCTTTGAGGGTGCTCAGGTTTCTTTTGATGCAGCCCTTCGTTCTTATTTGGAACGTATTGTCACTGCTTCTGGGCCTGGGTTTGGTGCTTGTCAATGGAGACTTGCCACCCTACCGTTTGCTTTCGAGGGACTTGGTGTGTGTTCTGCAGGTGATGTTCTGAACTATGCCTTCCTTGCTTCTAGACTTCAATCTGCCAGCTTACAGACTAAGCTTCTCCGTAGTTCTGGTATTGTGACTACTGGTCCCTCATTTGATGATGCTTTGCGTACTTTTAATGTGAATATGGAAATTGATCTTTTGAGTAACCCTAGTGAGATCGTTGCCCCCAAACTTATGAAGAAATTAGCAGATATATATTTCACACGTGTTGCCCAAACGGTTGAATCCACTTTCCATTTATCCCCTAGACAGATGGTGTTATGGAGCTCACTAAAAGAGGATTACACGTCAGATTGGCTTAGGGTGGCACCAATATCCGGATTGGGACAAACTATGAATGCCAGGACTTACCGATGTTCCCCTTTTTACTGTCCAGGTGCCGTGTTCAGCTTGTTCTAAGGTTTTTTCTGGAGATATTTTTGGGGATCATGCTGTTTCGTGCGCAGGTATAGTTGGTATTAAACATCGGCATAATGTTGTGCGCGATGTTCTTGTTGATATATGTTCTCGGTCCGGTATTTCAGCTCGTAAGGAGGTTGATATTGGGTTTCATGGAGAAAGGGACAAAACCTTACATCCAGCTGATATGTTACTTTATTCTTGGGATGGTGGGCTTGATGTTTGTGTTGATCTTACAGGATCGTCACCTTTGACGCGTTTGAGTATGGTTGATTTTTTGCCCGGTCGGGCAGTTATTGAAGCCGCACAACGTAAACAGGTCAAGTACGAGGCTAAGTGTGCTGATATTGGATATTGGTTCCTCCCCTTTTCATTCTCTTCTTTTGGAGAACTTGAAAAAGATGCAGTGACCTTATTAAAGCGTATTCGACGATTTTCTATGACTCAAGACATTGGAGCACGTGCTGCTCCGCATATTTTTAGTAGGTTTAGCTTCGCTATAGCTAGAGGTGTAGGGGCCCAGTTAGTTTCTCGGCTCCCCACTAATTTCTTGTAAATCCTATTTGTTTTTAATTAAGTGATGTTATTATAAAAAAAAAATAATAAAAAAAAAATAATAATAATAAATCACACAGTGAGGTAATATGATAATTTGTACATTTAAATAGAACAAAGAAAATGTATTTGATTTTATTATCTTAGCCTATCACATTGTGCCAATTCATTGTATGAAAATTGTGTTGTTATAGCAATCTTTAACACTTTTTATGGTCAATATTACATGTGATATTTCGCATACCATATTATAGAGTATATCAACATAGTAAAGTGTATACAATCGACATATATTACATGGGTGCTTTTATGCATACCCCTAACTCACATTGTACCCTTTCTAGCCCATCTTTTACCATCTTTATTAACAGTACAAATCAGTTTTTTATCAGTTTTTATTCATTTTTTTATTTTTAATTACTTTGACATGTCAATACTTTTGTATTTTAGTAGGTTTATAATAAAAACGAAATTATTAAAAATAAAAGTATAGAATTAGAAAAAATAAAGAAAATAAGGGGTGTTGGAATCCATATTGAATGGTACTTATCTATTACCATACTGCATTTAATGTTGCACATGTATCAATGTTTACACACTTATATATAGATAACTTGACCACCCCTCTATAAACTCATACTCCCTCCGTCCCAATTTTATGGTCCCTTATTCCTTTTTGGGACGTCCCAAAATTATTGTCCCATACCAAAAATAGAAAGTGAATAGGTAGTGGAGTTTGGTAAAGTTTACTATATTACCCTTGGTTGAAATTAATATTGCAAACTTTAAAGAAGTGTTAATTAATTGGTTAAGGGTAAACTTGTCATTTGGCAAAAAAGTAAGAGAGAGAAAGTAGTGATAGTGACATTTTTCTAAAAGAATGTGTTTTTTGTCGGGGGACAATAATTTTGGGACGGAGGGAGTATTAAAAAAAGCAAAGAATTATGATACTACATTTAGTGTTGCACATGTATCAATGTTTACACACTTATATTCTTTGTTCTGTACTTTTGTATTTTAGCAGATTTATAATAAAAACAAAATTATTAAAAATAAAAGTAAAGAATTAGAAAAAATAAAGAAAAGGGATGTATTAACCGAACCCTCCCTATCATAGGGGGTCCACCTACTTTAGTCAAAATGTACAAGTTTTAATGCAGACAGTACAAGCGGCGACAGCTGGTCAAAGTCAACACACCCTCCCTAGGGAGGGTTAGTATATCCTACCCCTAAAGAAAATAGGGGGTGTTGGAATCCATATTGAAATAGTACTTATCTATTACCATACTGCATTTAATGTTGCACATGTATTAATGTTTACAAACTTATATATAGATAACTTGACCACCCCTCTATAAGCTTATATTAGAAAAAAGCAAAGGGTAAACAGATGGGGTTAGGCAAAGCCTTCAATGTTTTGTTCATAATGGTTCTGATCACATGCATTCAAGTATCTACATTGGCTTTAAGACCTCAACCGAATGAGCTTTTATTGTCCGACCCAACCACACGAAAATTGAACCCGGCCTCAAACTCAAAAAGCATAATAAATGGATGCTTCCAATGGCCATGGCCGAGTGGCTGTGAACCTTCATGGTGTAATCAGATATGCAATAGTGCGGGTGGCGGATATTGTACTCAGACTGGAATGTGTTGTTGCAATTCGTAGTTATACTTTGTAGTAATATTCTCTTTTTTATCGTTATGTTATGTTTGTTATTTTAATAATAAAAAGAGAATTAAATAAACTTTCATTTCTTTGATAATAGTCGTGAAAATTATTGAAAGCGCTTCATATCATTTTTACCATAGTTATAGTTCTTTAAAACAATATATAACATCAAGCTGAAGGTGAAGTCAATATTTTAATTAACAAAATTTGTATTAATTGTACATATCATAGATTAATTTTTTTTTTTTTATATTCATGAACAAATTAAGTGAAACGAAGGAAGTAGTTTCATTTATTTTTCACATCATTTAGATGAGTGATCGTTGACGCCTATGATATCAATGTAATTTCTTGTTATGATCATATCAAATTATTCATCATAACGATGGATCGTGTATATTTCGTTCACCATTAAAACCAAATTTATCAACTATAATGCTAAGAGCATTGCTAAAACCTTCAACAATATCATCCTACACACACAACATACATATTTTTTACCCACCCTGTTAATACAAATAAACCTTTAAAATGTTTATTTATATTTTACGATCTTCTAATGTCTTGTCGATAAAAAACATAAAATCATTTTAATGATATAGATAAAATACGTAACGCTTTGAGCCAACATCTTACTAACTCATTTCAATAAACAAGTAGACGTTAAACAAACTTAGTTAACAAGTCTACATAAAACCAAAACCATTTTATGAAAACACTTAAGTAACTTAGTTACTTACATTTTATAAGATACATGTTACCTGTAAATTAACTAGAAATGACTTGGACTATCCATGGCTTAAAACAAAGTCCATAACCCATAACCCATAACCCATGAAGCTCGACCTATAACCCATAACCCATTGCATGACATCATGCATGACATTCATAATGGGTAAAACCCATGACCCATGACCCAAAGTCCATAACCCATAACCCAAAGTCCATAACCCATGACCCAAGATGCCTTTGACATCATGCATGACATCACCTATCCATGGATCATAACCCATAACCCATAACCCGGTTTGTAACCTAAAATCCAGACTAGTCATACCAAATACCCGGATCCCTTGGATTACACTGGCCAGATCCCTCTCGAAAGGGATCCGCAAGATCCGGGTAAACAATGCTCAGTTTGCCTATAAATAGTGATGCATTTCTCCCTTGTTTCTCACCCTTTCTCAATATATCTTCTCTCTATGTTCTAAACTCTCTAACCTCAGATCCAATGATCTTTCTATGTAGTCTTTCTTTGTGATTCTCTAGGTTCCTTCTAAAAGGTAAGATCACAACCTCTCGAAGATTTGTAAGCTTGTGATATGGGTTGCTAGGATTCTTCTCTTCTAAGATCACATAAGTGAATCTTGTTCTTTATTTCTTCTCAAACGGGTGTTGTAGATTTGTTGAATCATTAGGTGTAAAAGGACATTGGATCCTTTAGTCATGTTGTACTAGGTGTGTTGGTTTGGTCCGCCGTGATAAGGATCCGGTATCTAGCTTTGTACCGGATAAAGTATAGGCGACAAAGGTTTGGCTTTACCTTGTGGAAAAGCCCAATATCTAGCTTTGTACCGGATAAAGTGTAAGTGATGTTGTGAAGGCTTCTCCGCCAAGTAAAAGGAGTTTGTGTTGTGAAGTGTTTACAAACTTTCGAATAGGTGACTCAGGGAGTGGAGTAGGGCAATGAAGGTGACCTTGTAGCCGAACCACTATAAATACTTGTGTTGTGGTTGTGTTTCTCTATCTCTCTCTCGTAGTGTAGTTTTAAATGCTTTACATAAGTCGAACTATAAGTTTTAATAAGAGATTTTAATCGGTAAAACTATTCAACCACCCTTCTAGTTTTCTATGATTGACATCAGTGATTCGTTACCAAGTTTCTTAGAGTACATTGTACTTTAAAAACTTGATACGATCCGTGTATGTTTTGAAAACTACAATGAAGGAAAATTTGTTTGTAAAAATTAACATCTAATTTATTTTTACAAATATAATAAAACTTTATATGTTTGAATATTGTTAGTAGTAATTTCATATAAGTTATTCTAACATTTTCTTTGAAAAATCTTCTTAGAGTTCTTCGAAGACTTCGTTCTGTCTAAGGATTATTCTAAAAAGAGTTATCTCTCTGCTCTTCTTAAAAGGATATAAGTCTTCTAAAAGATCATGAAGTATTTCACTTCTATGGTTTCTTAAAAAAACCATTTAAAAGGAAAATATAACAAAGGTATGTTCTCTCATTGAAACTGATTAAACAAACTAATTGCTTATTGGTTAAATGCTATATGTCATATCTACATGAATCATGTGTTAGACACCACCTCACAACTTTCAAAAATCTCTCTTTACATACTTCTATAAGAAATAGTATCTCATCAATCCCATCTCTCTTTTTCAACCAACAAATGAAAAGATCATCGACACAAGAATAAAACACTCTTTCATCACAAAGTCATCCGCGACATTTATTCATTCCCATATATCTCTATCTTCTTCTAATCATTAGAATTGAACATAACTACTTGTTCATTATGATCTATTTTTTAGCTATCTCCCGTATAAATTGTGTCTATACCCTACTTCTTATAGTGAAATTTATCCTCATCCTAATGGCTTAGGAACACTAGTTATGATCAACGTTAAACAGAGTTAATTAAAAGAACTAATACACCAAAACACCAAAAATTATTTGTGTCAAAAATATACCGTCATCCCGGATCCCTTTGTTTTAACGTGCCAGATCCCTTCTCAAAAGGATCTGGCGGAACCGGCACATCAGATGACAGCCCATGGAGTTCAAACATAAACAAACAATCTTCTTTCCCACTTATTACATCAAGAACGATAAAAAACAAAACCCTCTCAAATTGGGGTTCCATTTTTCTCAAAATCAATCTTCTAGTTATCATTGTAAGTAATTATATTATCTCCCTTTAATCTTTTGCTTCTAAATTTATTCTAGGGATAGATTATCAAGAACTAATTCAAATGGGTATAATCAAATCATTCAAATATTTTCTAAAGATTTAGTCTAAATTAATCAACTGATTGTTTTGACCTAATTGTTAAAAAAATAAAACATTCATCATAAAAACCCATTTGATTAAATGTTGATAACAAAGTTAACCAAACTACTCACACAACTCTTCCACAAAAGCTCATTTTGTTTGATCTTGTATAGGTTTCAAAAACGCCACATACATATGACTTTGATCATCATCTAACCAGCTACTACATTCCAAACATTTCAATTGAACGTTACACACCCCTTGATGTCATTTCGAGTTTCAAAAATCTTGAGTCATGATATCTTCACGTAGGTAGGATTGTCAACCCCAACTTGACCTTTTATGAAGAAGTTAGGAGAGCCTTTCGAGCCATAGGTTTGAAATCACTGCTCACCATCAATGAACCAATCTATCTACATTTTGTTTTAGAATTCATTCATGATATTAGTCTCGGATGTAACGAGGATCAATCTCTTTCCCTTTTGTTGATATAAATAATGCCTAAAAACGTTATTAATACTTGTTGATCTCTCTACGTTTTGATGATCACAAAATGTAAACTCATTAATCGTAAAAATTAGTACGTAAAAAAGTACTTAGTTGTTAATATACATTTCAACAACTCAATCAATTAAGGTATGAATAAATAAAATGCCTAATGCATTTTATAATCAAAGGAATATTTTCTTAAATGCTAGATTTTTTATAAAATGTCACAAACATTTTATATCTTTTAGAAAATCATTTTTGGTATTAAATAAATATGTTTAAATCATTATAAATTATGAATTCAAATTTTCAACCAAAAATGGCAAAAATGTTCCAGAAAAACCTTCCCCACAAAAAGACAAATCTGTCCAACGGATAGAAGTGGGCAGCCCCCTTAATTTTCTAAGCGGTCCCCTTAATTATTAAGGAGACCGGCCACGCTCCTACAGCTGGCAGATTTACCTATAAATACTGGATCATTTCTGGACTTTTTCCCTACCTTTTGCACTTCAAACTTTCTGATCTAATTCTCTATTCCTATTCTCTTAAATCCTTTGATCATATAATCAGAAGCTTTTGTTTCAAAGTGATCCAAGCTTCAACCATTCTAGTGCAAGAGAAGAATACCTCTAACCTTCAAGATTAGAAGTATTACAACTTTGTGTGATCCGTTCACTCAAGTTGTTGTTGTATCATCCTTTGAAATTCATTCATTCATTTGTGTATAAGTTGTGTAAAAGTGCAAACATAAGTGATTAGATTAGGTTGGTTTATGTGAAGTAGTAAAGGTGTGTAAGCATAGGAGCTTAGAAGGAGAAGTGGCTAGCATAGAAGAAGGTGTATATAGGTGTAGAATTAGTTGTGGTGTAAACTAGTGGTGTTACTTAGTTGTTGTGGGACAAAGTAGTAAATTCGTGAAGAAGTGAATAAAAAGAAGTCGTGAAGAAGTGAAGAAATTGTGAAGTAGGAAAGAAGAAGAAGTCGTGAAGTAGCGAAGAAGTCGTGAAGTAGGAAAGAAGAAGAAGTCGTGAAGTAGCGAAGAAGTTGTGAAGTAGGAAAGAAGAAGAAGTCGTGAAGTAGCTAAGAAGTCGTGAAATAGTGAAGAAGTCGTGAGAAAGTCGTGAAAAAGTCTTCTTGTGATTGAAGTCGTGAGATTGGTTCTAGCTACGATTAGAACTCGACATTTAGCTTTGTGTCGTTAAATTTGTATAAGCGAAAATGTGTAAGGTTTTCCCTGCCATAAAGGAGCTCGTTGACTTAGTGAAGAAAACTCTTGAGTAGGTTTATCACACCCCATAATTTCAGGTCATTTTTCTAAACCCCAACATTTTACTATTCACCAATTACTATTTATCGATCACTATTCATCATTTTACTATTCATCATTTTTGAGGTCAATTTGATATTCCGAGAAACATTCAAAAATTTCACTATTCACCTGACACTATTCATTTCCGAGAGAAAACCACTATTCATTTGCATTACTCATGTCATCGTAAAATTAGTTTACGAGAATTCAAATTCGCGTAACCGTATTGGTTTAGGAGCGAATTCATGCATTATTATCAGGGACATTTCATACGGACTAGAAATACTCTGCATATCATCATTATGACACTTGCATACTATTCAACTCGTAGGATATTTAAATTAATACTTTTAGTATAATTAACTTTTACGTTTAATTATTTCTAAATAAACGTTAACCCGCGACCAATAATGTGACTAACACGTCCGACACTCCCGACTATGATCCCAATATATTTTTATATTCATTTTAATAATATAAAAATTATAATATTAATTTACCCAGTATTCTGGAAATTTATTTAATTATTATCGTAAGTTTAATAAAATTACGACGGTTTTCGTAGAAATTAAACAATAATTATCCAAACACTCAATATTTATACCCGACATATTTTTACAATTTTTATAACTTTATTATGTCCCGGTTAACTCCGTTAAAATTTATTTTTAATTAACTCGGTACCTGGTATTCCGTAAAACTATTAATATATACATAATACTACCTAAATATTACCAACTATCTTACACACTCACACCTTTTCTTCCATCCACCATATTGCCGCCCCCCCTCCATACTAATCAACTTACACATTTTGAAAACTTAGCTAAACCGTTAATGTTTGTCATGAAATTTGTCTAACCTATTTTATATATATCTAAAACTTGTACATTGCACCTCATTTCACAAATATCAACTAGAAACTTTCTTTCTCTTTTCTCTCTTCTTGGGCTCGGTAAAACAACAAGAAACAAGCAAGGATAGTATTTTTCCAAGATCAAGTATAATATATAGTGTATTTTATACTCCTTTTAGGGTTTTGAAATACAAACTCAAGGTTTACATAGGTTTTCATCCTCAAAATTTCATTAATCTTTCAAGTAAGTTTACAAAATTTATTTTTATCATTTCTTCAAGTATTTATTATGATCATATGGTTTTTATACTATATTTCATGCATATGCTAGTTATACCACTTTATTTTATAAACTTTTAACTTTGAAACCCTAGAAGTAGATTTTAGTTAGATCCTTGTTATATCCAATTGATCTATGATGTTTAGGAACCCATGACACCATAAGAAGGTGTATGGTAAGATTAGATTAGATTTGTGGTGATTGAAAGTGTTTTGGTTGAAGTTAGAACTAGTTTAGAACCCTAGAAATAGTTTTTCAAACAATATAAATACCTACCGTCCCTATTTTGGAAACGTGGAAAAATCAGTAGATGGTGGTTAAATTTTGACCAAAGATTTAGAAAATACTTTCAAAAACGAAACTTTTGGCGAAAGAACGCATTAAAACGAGCTTATAACGAAGGAGATATGATTTTTGTAAGTTTAACGACGAAAACTATTTTCTGAAAATTCGACGTGCTGTTGGACGATTTTCGACGGACAAATAGAGGCGTTAGACGTAACCTAGAGGAGCCGAACTATCAAAAATATATTAGTATATACTAAGACGTAACCGTGGATATAAAGAACGAGTAAAACGGACTTAAAACGACAAAGATATACGCGTTTAAAAATCATCAAAACTATATATATATTTTTAGTCACTAATAAAAATAATAAACTACGTACTAAATACTATATTTTCTAGAAATGTTATTAAAGAGCTATATTCTCAACAAATGAAATACGAATGACCCAAGATTTATTTATACGACTTATCGACGTTATTTTAAGGTTTTCAAAACGAGGAATATAACGCTAACATTTTATATACGATATATTACGACAAGTTTTTATAATTCTAGTTGGACTTATTTTTCCTAAGTATGGAAAATATTTTATTTTGACAATAACTAGTAATTCCAAGCTATGAGTGATATATGTATCATGTGCATGCATATTCTCTACATCATTTCATGATTTAAGTAGATCACTACCATCCATATTAGGTTGCGGTTGATATTCGCTACCTGTTGTCCCTATCATTTCACCTCCTTGTACCATCATTTCGAGGTGAGTTTTCGTAGCCCCGTTTTAATTACTTATTTGATTTTTAAATCCCACGGGGGAGAATACATTGCACAAATTATTTTTGTACATGCCCAAGTATTAAATTCCATACATTGCTTAAGTTGCCTTACTACCACATTAAGTCCCCTTTATTATCGTGGACCGTTAATTATATTGCCAAGCAAGAGTGAGTGAATAGATCTATTGAGGGTGATGCCTCCATTCATGTTTGGGTTGCTCCAAGAGGAAAACGAATGCGTTTCATGTCTGAACAATTTGAGTGACTGGTAACCACTCCTTTGGGGCCATTTCCATGTCTAGCTTCAGGGTCATGAGCTTAAGAGATAATGTAGCATTTTTGACATATTGTCACCTTACTTTATACTTGTGGTTAATGTACATACGATTTAACTTATAAACCTATGATTATTCACCAACTTTATGTTGACCGTTTTCGTAATGTATTTCTCAGGTAACTAAGGCATATTCTCATGGCATGCATGGAATCATTTTGTGTAGCAAGGATGACGCGTCTTAATTGGACTTTCGTGCACTTATGTTTAATATCGTTTGATTGTACTAAACATGTTTCCGCAAACTTTTCCAACTTTTGGGACCTATGTTTTTATAACTCTGAATATTTTGAATGAATCAAACAATGTATTTTTAAAACGACACTTTAGGTCGTTCAATATAACTGTAACTGTGGTGCTATGACAGTCACCCCCAGGTATTCCATTCCACTGCCATTCAGGTATTTTGGGGGTGTGACAGATTGGCATCAGAGCTAAGGTTATAGCGAACTAGGATGCATCATGGACCCTAGACTATAACCACATCATCATATCATCTCATCATTTCATCATAAGTGCATATATTTTTTTTAGGTGATTCCATTATACGAGTTATTTATTTTTATTTCACCTTGATTCACAGAGATATGTCTTCAGACCCGAACATTGTCATACTCTACTTTGTCTCAGACTCTGATGTTGAAGGCTCTTTGTCTTCCACTGATTTTTCACCACCACCCATTCCTCCAGTACCTGTGTTGCCACCTTTGGCATCAGGTGAGGATACCGAGCCTTTTGAGGAGGAAGAGACTACTCCTACTCCTCATGTCTCTCCCACTGCACCACTTGATGTTACCTGTGTACCTACTGACATATCCTCCCCTGCTACTTCTATTCCCTCAGAACCAAGACTTATGTTCCCTCGTAGCAAAACAGTTGTAGGTGCTAGGAAGAGTGTACGTCCTGTTACTTCTACCTTTAGGATCCCTGCTATTCCTACATTACCTACACCACCACCAGCCATACCCACTACTACTTCTATATCTACCTCACTCTTGCCGCTCAGGAAGCGTGCAAGGTTTACCACCCCAGCTTCACCTATTACTGAGACTTCTGACCTTCCACCACCACCAGTATACCATATAGGTGAGAGTTCGAGAGCAGCTACTGCTAGAGGTCCTACAGCACGTACTTTGGATGCTCAACAGGAGCAGGTTGATAGGTTGGGTTATAGGGTAGATGAGATTATCACTACTCGACTTGAGGCGGTCGAGGAGCAGGTTGAGGGGTTGATCTTAGGCAGAGTTAGCATTGACGTGTCTTACCATGGTCTTGAGGCACGACAGGAGATGCACCAGGAGCAGATTGAGCAGCTTAGGGATGAGCTACCGGAGATACGGGACAGAGCCCAGATGACACAGGAGACCCAGGGAGAGTAGGCTCATCTGTTGGCACTAGCTCAGGAGAGGATGACAGCTGCAGAGACCAGGGAGGCTGCCCTCCAGCTCAGAGTTGAGCACTTGGAGGAGATTGTTGTTGCGATGGATCGAGAGATTCGCCGCCTTAGAGGAGGACCTGGATCATCTAGAGCACCTGGAGGAGCATAGACATGTACTTGTATTTATATTAGCTTTTACTATTTTTCCTAGTCCCGAGGTGTGGGACATAGTTCAAGGAACTTGTGTATTTTGGTTGTTGTAACAAACAAATGTATCAAGTATGACTCTACTATTTTGGAATGGTTGTGCTATATATTATATCGGTCCATGTAGGCCAAAATTTTCATGTATTATATTCATGTGTTGTGATTATATTTATGATGTTTCGTGGTTGCTCTTTATTATTATTGTATTTATACATGTCGTGGTTGTATTCATACAGGTTGAGGTTGTATTCATACAGGTTGAGGTTGTATTTATACTTGTTGTGGTTGTATATATACATGTTGTGGGTATATACCTTTGGTACGATGACTATTTCTATTATGATTATCCTCATGGTTGTTATCCATTGTGATTTATCAGAAGTATGGCACCAAAGAAAGGAAAGGCTGCATCAGAAACACCAGCTATGACTCAAGCCGCTATCCACAAGTTGGTCAAGGATAGTATAGCAGAAGCTCTGGAGGTCGAGAGAGCTGAGGTTGCTGCAAGAGTTGCTGAGGCTACTTCAAATACAGGGACGGTTGAACCACCCAATAATAAGAGTGAATGCACATGGAAGGATTTCAAGATTAGTGATCCCATCAAGTTTAAGGGCACTGAAGGAGCGGTTGCTTTGATCCGCTGGTTCGAAAAGATTGAGAATGTATTCCTCATGTGCAACTGTCCGGACGCAGCAAGGTAAAATTCGCTACAGGTATGCTTCTTGATGAAGCTATGTCTTGGTGGAATTCTCATGCTCAGCCGATTGGAATGGAGAATGCCTACAAGCTCACTTAGGATCAATTCAAGAAGCTGATGGCTAAGAAGTTTTGCCCTCGTACTGAGATACAAAAATTGGAAGCAGAGTTCTATGGGCTTGTGACTAAAGGTGATGACATCGAGACCTACTTCAGGAGGTTTCAAGAGTTGGCTGCACTGTGTCCAACCATGGTTCCTGACGATGAGAAAAAGATGGAAAACTTTGTTGGTGGACTGCCTGAAAGTGTTCGAGGGGATGTGATTTCTTTTGATCCTCAATCAATGGAAGAGGCTATTCGTATAACTCAGAAACTCATGGTCCAAGTGGTAAAAGGAAAGTCTGCTGTCAACAACAATAATAACCGTTCAAACAACACCAACTACAACAACACTCGAAACAACAACAAATAAAAAAACCACAATCGAAACCGCAACTATCCCAATAACCGAAACAACAACCCAAACAATAACAACAACAAGAGGAGGTTTGACTACAACCAAGGTGGAAATGCTGTTCAGCCGCCACCTAAGAGGCAAGAAGTGGCAAGGGCCTATACTGCTGGGCCAACCGAAAGGAAAGGATATGAGGGTAATCTACCCAAGTGTGGAAAATGTCAGAGACACCATAACCCAGGATGTTGCCCAGATCCATGTGGTAACTGCAAGAAGATTGGTCATAACATCAAGGATTGCAAACTTCCAACTTTGGGTGACAATCAGAAACCACCAGTAACATGTTTTGGCTGCGGAGAAATTGGACACTACAGGGGAGAGTGCCCAAAGGGGAAGAATCAAGGAACTGGAAACCAAGGTGGAATGGCTCGAGGAAGAGCTTATGTTATGGGAGGAGAAGATGTCAGAGACCCGAATGTTGTTGCGGGTACGTTCCTCGTTAATAATCATTATGCATCCATTTTATTTGATTTAGGAGCGGATAGAAGTTTTGTTTCTATTGCATTTGCACCTTTACTCAACATTGAACCAACTACCTTAGACATTTCCTATATCGTCGAACTAGCCAATGGGTCTTTAGTTAACACCAACACCATTGTCCGTGGTTGCACTATCAATTTCCTAAATCACTCATTCAATATAGACCTCATGCCAGTAGAACTTGGAAGTTTTGACATAGTTATAGGTATGGATTGGTTGTCCCGACATCGAGCAAGAATTATTTGTGATGAGAAAGTTGTTCACCTTCCTTATGGCGGTGAAACTTTAGTTGTTCATGGAGAGCGAAGTGGAACTAGACTCAGTATTATATCATGCATTAAAACCGAGAAGTACATAAAGAAGGGTTGTTATGCATTCTTGGCTCACATCACGGAAAAGAAGTCGGATGAGAAACGACTTGAAGATGTGCAGATTGTTAAGGAATTTCCAGAAGTTTTTCCGGAAGAATTGCCAGGACTTCCGCCTACACGCCAAGTTGAGTTTCAAATTGAATTAGTGCCAGGAGCTGCACCGATTGCGCGAGCACCGTATCGACTTGCACCTTCTGAGATGCAAGAGTTGTCGAACCAATTACAAGAACTTTTGGACAAAGGATTCATTAGACCGAGTTCCTCGCCTTGGGGAGCACCGGTTTTGTTTGTGAAGAAGAAGGATGGATCTTTCAGAATGTGCATCGACTATCGTGAGCTGAACAAGTTAACGGTGAAGAATCGTTATCCACTCCCTAGAATCGACGACTTGTTCGACCAGTTACAAGGTTCCTGTTTTTATTCCAAGATCGATTTAAGATCCGGTTACCATCAACTTAGAGTTCGGGAAGAGGATATCCCGAAGACGGCATTTAGAACACGCTACGGTCATTATGAGTTTCAAGTGATGCCTTTCGGATTAACCAACGCGCCTGCAGTATTCATGGACCTCATGAATAGGGTGTGCAAACCGTATCTTGATAAGTTTGTGATCGTATTCATTGACGACATCTTGATTTATTCCAAAAGTAGGGAAGAGCACGAAGAACACCTCAGAACAATCCTGGAACTACTCAAGAAGGAGCAATTGTATGCCAAAATTTCAAAGTGTGACTTTTGGATATGAAGAGTTCAGTTTCTTGGCCATGTCATTGATAGCCAAGGACTACAAGTCGACCCAGCAAAGATCGAGGCAGTTAAGGATTGGGCTACGCCCAAGTCTCCTACTGAAATTCGTCAATTCCTAGGACTTGCAGGATATTACAGAAGGTTTATTGAAGGGTTTTCTAAGACAGCGAAGTCACTGACTAAGCTGACGCAAAAGAATCAAAAGTACGAGTGGGGAGAGAAACAAGAGTCTGCATTTTAGTTATTGAAACAGAAGCTTTGTAGCGCACCGATTTTGTCATTACCCGAAGGGATTGAGAACTTCGTGGTATATTGCGATGCTTCGCATAAAGGACTTGGAGCTGTGCTAATGCAGAATGAGAAGGTGATAGCTTATGCATCTAGACAGCTTAAGACACACGAGAAGAATTACACTACACACGACTTGGAATTGGGTACGGTAGTTTTTGCACTCAAGATTTGGAGACACTACCTTTATGGTACCAAGTGCGTAATTTTTACCAACCACAAGAGCTTACAACATATACTTGATCAGAAGGAACTCAATATGAGACAACGTCGTTGGCTAGAATTGTTGAGTGATTACGATTGTGAAATCCGATATCACCCGGGGAAAGCGAATGTTGTAGCAGACGCACTTAGCCAAAAAGAACGACTCAAACCGTTGAGAGTTAGGTCATTGGGAATGACAATCATTTCACCATTACCATCGAAGATTTTAGAAGCTCAGATTGAGGCTCTCAAAGAAGAAAATCGACCACATGAGAAACTTTATGGTATGCCAGAAAGCGAAAATGGCTTTGTAAAGAGAGCAGATGGAGTGTTATGCTTCAAGGACCGAAGTTGGATACCACTCTATGGTGGAATACGAGACTTGATTATGCATGAATCACACAAGTCGAAGTACTCTATTCATCCCGGTTCTGATAAGATGTATCAGGATCTCAAAAAGCTTTATTGGTGGCCGAATATGAAAGCAGAAATAGCTACGTACGTCAGCAAATGCCTTACTTGTGCTAAAGTGAAAGCTGAGTACCAGAAACCGTCAGGATTACTTCAACAACCCGAGATTCCACAATGGAAGTGGGAACGTAT
This sequence comes from Artemisia argyi, assembly GCA_030686995.1. Classification (NCBI taxonomy): domain Eukaryota; kingdom Viridiplantae; phylum Streptophyta; class Magnoliopsida; order Asterales; family Asteraceae; genus Artemisia; species Artemisia argyi. Next base: position 154,982,304 of record CM060709.1, on the reverse strand, counting down.
TACAATGGACTTTGTCACAAAACTTCCCAAGACGTCAGGAGGTTACGATGCTATTTGGGTAATTGTTGATCGTCTTACCAAATCAGCTCATTTCATACCCATTAGAGAAACTTATTCCATGGAACAACTTGCCAGAATTTATGTCAAGGAAATAGTTTCCAGACATGGTGCACCAGTTTCCATCATTTCCGACAGAGATAGTCGTTTTACTTCAAACTTTTGGCGGTCATTACAAGATTCTTTTGGATCCAAGTTAGACATGAGCACTGCTTACCATCCCCAGACCGATGGTCAGAGCGAGAGAACCATTCAGACACTTGAGGACATGCTGCGGGCATGTGTGATTGACTTTGGAAATGGTTGGGCTAACCATTTGCCGTTGATCGAGTTTTCCTATAACAACAGCTACCATTCAAGCATAAAGGCTGCACCATTCGAGGCACTTTATGGTCGTAAGTGTCGATCTCCAGTTTGTTGGGCCGAAGTCGGTGAAGTACAATGTAATGGCCCGGAGATGGTTCAAGAAACAACAGAAAAGATAATTCAGATTCGAGAGAGACTCGAAACTGCTAGATGTCGACAGAAAAGCTACGCAGATGTTCGACGCAAACCAATGGAATTCCAGGTCGGAGACAAAGTCATGTTGAAAGTCTCACCTTGGAAGGGCGTGATACGATTCGGGAAGCGCGGAAAGTTGAACCCGAGATACATTGGTCCATTTAAGATACTGGAAAGGATTGGTCCAGTAGCTTACAAGCTTGAACTTCCGTCAGAACTAAGCAACGTACATAACATGTTTCATGTCTCGAACCTCAAGAAATGCCTTTCGGACGAGTCTTCCATTATACCACTAGAAGAAATTCAACTAGATGACAAGCTTAACTTTGTGGAAGAACCAGTTGAAATTATGGACCGCGAGATCAAACAGTTGAAACAAAGTCGAATTCCGATCGTGAAAGTTCGCTGGAATTCTCGAAGAGGACCCGAGTTTACTTGGGAACGGGAAGACCAAATGCGACGCAAGTATCCACATCTTTTCACCAAGTCAATTTCCGAGACCAACACTAACTGAATTCAGGGACTGAATTCCTTTTTGGATGGGCGACTATCACACCTCACAATTTCAGGTCATTTTTCCAAACCCCAACATTTTACTATTCACCAATTACTATTCATCGATCACTATTCATCATTTTACTATTCATCATTTTTGAGGTCAATTTGATATTCCGAGAAACATTCAAAAATTTCACTATTCACCTGACACTATTCATTCCCGAGAGAAAACCACTATTCATGTGCATTACTCATGTCATCGTAAAATTAGTTTACGAGAATTCAAATTCGCGTAACCATATTGGTTTAGGAGCGAATTCATGCATTATTATCAGGGACATTTCATACGGACTAGAAATAATCTGCATATAATCATTATGGCACTTGCATACTATTCCACTCGTAGGATATTTAAATTAATACTTTTAGTATAATTAACTTTTACGTTTAATTATTTCTAAATAAACGTTATATTCATTTTAATAATATAAAAATTATAATATTAATTTACCCGGTATTCTGGAATTTTATTTAATTATTATCGTAAGTTTAATAAAATTACAAAGGTTTTCGTAGAAATTAAACAATAATTATCCAAACACTCAATATTTATATCCGACATATTTTTACAATTTTTATAACTTTATTATGTCCCGGTTAACTCCGTTAAAATTTATTTTTAATTAACTCGGTACCCGGCATTCCCTAAAACTATTAATATATACATAATACTACCTAAATATTACCAACTATCTTACACACTCACATCTTTTCTTCCATCCACCATATTGCGGCCCCCCCCCCCCCCCTCCATACTAATCAACTTACACATTTTGAAAACTTAGCTAAACCATTAGTGTTTGTCATGAAATTTGTCTAACCTATTTTATATATATCTAAAACTTGTACATTGCACCTCATTTCACAAATATCAACTAGAAACTTTCTTTCTCTTTTCTCTCTTCTTGGGCTTGGCAAAACAACAAGAAACAAGCAAGGATAGTATTTTTCCAAGATCAAGTATAATATATAGTGTATTTTGTACTCCTTTTAGGGTTTTGAAATACAAACTCAAGGTTTACATAGGTTTTCATCCTCAAAATCTCATTAATCTTTCAAGTAAGTTTACAAAATTTATTTTTATCATTTCTTCAAGTATTTATTATGATCATATGGTTTTTATACTATATTTCATGCATATGCTAGTTATACCACTTTATTTTATAAACTTTTAACTTTGAAACCCTAGAAGTAGATTTTAGTTAGATCCTTGTTATATCCACTTGATTTATGATGTTTAGGAACCCATGACACCCTAAGAAGGTGTATGGTAAGATTAGACTAGATTTGTGGTGATTGAAAGTGTTTTGGTTGAAGTTAGAACTAGTTTAGAACCCTAGAAATAGTTTTTGAAACAATATAAATACCTACTGTCCCTATTTTGGAAACGTGGAAAAATCAGTAGATGGTGGTTAAATTTTGACCAAAGATTTAGAAAATACTTTCAAAAACGAAACTTTTGGCGAAAGTATGCATTAAAAGGAGCTTATAACGAAGGAGATATGATTTTTGTAAGTTTAACGACGAAAACTATTTTCTGAAAATTCGACGTGCTGTTGGACGATTTTCGACAGACAAATAGAGGCATTAGACGTAACCTAGAGGAGCCGAACTATCAAAAATATATTAGTATATACTAAGACGTAACCGTGGATATAAAGAACGAGTAAAACGGACTTAAAACGACAAAGATATACGCGTTTAAAAATCATCAAAACTATATATATATTTTTAGTCACTAATAAAAATAATAAACTACGTACTAAATACTATATTTCTAGAAATGTTATTAAAGAGCTATATTCTCAACAAATGAAATACGAATGACCCAAGATTTATTTATACGACTTATCGACGTTATTTTAAGGTTTTCAAAACGAGGAATATAACGCTAACATTTTATATACGATATATTACGACAAGTTTTTATAATTCTAGTTGGACTTATTTTTCCTAAGTATGGAAAATATTTTATTTTGACAATAACTGTCACAACTCACCATTTCAAGTCATTTCAGGTCATTTCCCGAACTTTGGAAAAACACTATTGATCAGTTTACTATTCATCATTTTTGGTGTCAGTTTGACATTCCGAGAAGCATTCAGAAATTTTACTATTCACTAAACACTATTCATTTCCAGAAAAGATTTCATCATTCACGTGCATTACACATTTCATCGTAAATTTAGTTTACGGGTATTCAAATTCGCGTAACCGTATTGGTTCAGGTGCGAATTCATGCATTATCAGTAATGACATTTCATACGGACTGGAGATAGTCTGCATATCATCAGTAGGTCATTTACATGTTATACCACTCTTAGGATTTTCAAATTTATATATATTTGATACATTTAACGTTTTCCTTATAATTATTTATAAATAAACGTTAACACACGGTTTATACGCGACGAATATGTCTAAATATTCCCACAATGGGCCCGACATATTTTTATATCCATTTTATCATCATAAAAGTTATAACATTCAGTTACCCAGTATTTTGGAAATTTATTTTATTTATAACGTGAGCTTATGAATATTACAACGGTTTTCGTGAAAACTAAACAATAATCACCCGAACACTCAGTAACTGTACCCAACATATTTTTTAACATTTTTATGACTTTATTAAGTCCCGGTCAACTTTGTTAACAATTATTTCTAGCAAACCCGGTACCCGATTATAACTAATACTTACACCAAAACTACAACTAATACTACACTAACTTATCCTAAGCAAGTCAAAACCGATTTCTCTTCTCCTTTTCACATTGAAAACCAGCCACACACAACCCCCCTCCTAGACCACTTGACTAAATTAACCATGTGCTTTCATTTTATAAAACCTTAGTATATTTAACTAGTAAATATCTACAAACAAAAATCACATTACATACTTATAATTTGGAATCAAAACTTGCACTTTTTCTTCTTCCTTTCCTCCCCTAACCCACGACCCTAATTAAAATCCAAGAACAAGTGAAGGTTTTTGAAAAGTTAAAGCTACAAAGTTGTTCATTTCATCATTCTAATCAAGGATCATCCAACAAAAACATAAGTAATCCAAGGTTTCTCATCATCTCACCACCTATTATTTCAAAGTGAGTTATCAAATTTATTTTCATGTTTTCTTCTAATTAACATATGTATCTCATAGTATTCATGCTTAATTTCATGCACAAACTAGTTATACCACTTTATTTTTGAAGACTTTTTGATCATACAAACCCTAGAATTGGTTTTAGGTGTTCCTTTGTTAAATTAACTTGTTTACTAGTCATTAGGAACCCATGGCACCTTAATAAGGTGTATGGTAGGATTAGTATAGTTTTGTGAAGTTTGCAAGAGTTTTGGTTGAGGTTGAAACTAGTTTTGAACAAGAAAAATGGGTTTGTAACAACTATATAAACATTCTGTCCCATTTTGGTAAATCCAGGAAAATCAGTAAACATAAAGGAAACTTTGGCAAAATTTTTAGAAAATACTTTCAAAAACGAATCCGTAGGCGAAAGAACGGATTAAAAAGAGTTTATAACGAAGAAGTTATGATTTTTGCAAATTTATTGACGAAAAGTATTTTCCGGAAAAATACATGCTGATGGACGTTTTTCGTCGGACAAAAAGAGACTTTAGACGTAACCCGGAGGGGTCAAGCTTTCTAAAATATATTACTACATGTTAAGAAGTAACCGTGGATATAAAGAACAAGTAAAACGGGCTTATAACGACAAAGATATTCACGTTTCAATATCGGCAAAAATCCTCTATAATTGGCAGCTTTTAGAAATAATAATAACACTACGTACTAAATTCTAGATTTTCTAAAAATATTAACCAAGTACCCAATTTCATAACTAATGATGTATTAGTGATTACAAGTATATTTTCATTACTACAAGGCGTTATTTCAAGGATTTCAAACCGAGAATTTCAAAACAAACATTGGTACATACGATATATATATAAGTATATATATTGCAACTAGTTTTATTTTTCTAATAGCCATATTTTTCCTAAGTCTTGGAATATATATTTTTGATAACAACAAGTATTTTCCAAAGAGTAGAGTGGTATAGGAAACATGTGCATGGACATTCATAACATCAATTGGTGATCTAAAGTAGATCGTTCATCATTCACATTAGGTTGCGGCTAGTGTGCGCGCCTTGTTTTTCAGCTCATTACATGTTCATGGTTGTTCATTTCACATCATCACAGTATCATCAGCTAGAGGTGAGTTTTCATAGCCCCGTTTTCAATTCAACATTTTTGATTGTTTTCAAATCCCACGGGGGGAATACATTGCATCAATCATTTTAGTACGAGCCCAAGTACCAAAACATATGTACATTGCTTAAGTTACCTTACCATTCAGTTAAAGTCCCCTGTTTATTATCATGGACCGTTAATTTGCCGGTAAGCGAGAGTGAGTGGATAGATCTATCGAGGGTGACGCCTCCATCCGTGGTAGTGATTACCAACCGTAAGCGGATGCATTTCATGTCTTTTACAGTTACGAGTGTTCTGGTAAAACATTCGGGAGGGGCATACATCAGTCATAGCTTCGGGGTCATGAGCTTAAGGTCTATTGTACAATTTTCATGAGATTTTTATCTTGCATTTTTACTTGTGGTGGCCGTACATCATTACATTTTACAAACCTATGGAATTCACCAACATTCGTGTTGACGTTTTAGCAATGTATTTCAGGTTATTAAGGTAGCTCATGTGACATGCATTTGGACCTTCATGGAGTCGCGGAGTCGACGCGTCTCATCATTATTTCATGCACTTATGTAAACATTTGATCTAGTAGGACTTGTTTTCATAAACTTGCAACACCTTTTGGGGACCTCATTTTGTAAACTCTGAATTATTTCAATGATCAAATGCAGTATTTTCCAAATGACACTTTAGGTCGTTCAATGTAACTGTAACTGTGGTGCTATGACAGACACCCCCAGGTATTCCATTCCGCTGCAAGTCAGGTAAATTGGGGGTGTGACAGATTGGCATCAGAGCTAAGGTTATAGCGAACTAGGATGTATCTTGGACCCTAGACTATAACCACACCATCATAGCATCTCATCATTTCATCATAAGTGCATAATCATGATACATGTTGTTTCATGCATACCCTGTGCGAGTTATTTATACTCATATTTGTATATATATATCATTTTATTGACCTGGTTCACAAGTGACATGCCTTCAGATACTCACCCTGACATCCTTTTATCGGATTCCGACATTGAAGATGCCTTGTCGTCTTCCACTACCATTATACCACCAGTTGCACTTACACCACCATTAGCACTATTGATTTGCCATAGGAACAGGGTTTTCCTATCATTCAGCCCATACATAGAATGCCTTTTGGTAGTGTATTCAGAATTAATCTTAATGGACTTATTAGGATGCTTATTGCAAGGAAGATAGTATGTTTCTTTCCATCACTAGTAGAGCACTCACTACTCAGGTACTATCACCACCGTCAGCTACTTATTACACTATTGGTCGTCCCATAATGCGTACTTCAGTTTTACCTCTTAGATGTCGCGAGGTAGCGCGAAAGAGGGTAGTATTTCATTCACTGGTACCATCATTGTCATTTTCCTTTTTCTTTCCCACTTGCCATGAACTAGATAACATCTAGTAGATAATATCAATATCACGGACTCAACAGGAAACATCCGCAGATTCTTCAGAAATGGTTCAGAACCTACATTATCTAAGATTTGATAGATGCACAACTTCAGACACCACTTCAGGACTATCTCGACCTTATGATGCCACAAACCTGATTTCACACAGAAGGACACCAAGAAGTCCCTAGACCAGATTTATATCCTCACTAGCTTTTACTATTATCCTAGCCACAGAAAGTGTGGGACATAGTCTAAAGAACTTGTTGTCTTTTGATTGTTGTACAAACAAATATATCAAGTGTGACTCTACTATGTAAGAAATGGTTGTGCTATTCGTGATACCGGTTCACGTAGACCGAAATTTTCATGTATTATATTCATGTGTTGTGAATATGATGGCTTTGATTAACTATATACCCTCATGGTCACTTATGATTTGATGAAGAGAAATTTAAGCAAACCACTCCAAACATGACGCAAGCTGCTGTTGGACAAGTCATTGCTAAGAACATAGCCACCGCCCTCACTAAGGAACTTACTCACGTGGAATTTATGGGGTGCAATCCTCCCTCCTTTAGCGGAACTAGAAACACAAAGGAATTTCTCAAATGGTTCGAAGACATAGAAACAATATTTCAATGTGGCGACTGTCGTAAGGAATACAAGGTTAAGTTCGCCACATGCACTTTTCAGAATCATGCCCAGGAATGGTGGACCAAACATATTAAGATGGTAGGAGTTGATACTGCCTACTCACACTCTTGGGAGAAACTAAGAAGGATGATGGGTATAACATTTTGTTTAGGAAGTAAATTACGAGCAAAGGAACAGGAAACAGTAAACTTTACCATGGTAGGAAATGATGTTGACAAGTACACTACTCATTTTTATGAATCAACACGACTAGGTTCTGCAATGGATGAACCGGAAAGCAAGAAACTTGAAAAGTACATTATCAAAATGGCGATCGAAGCAAAGGAACTCATAGTTCACGCCGAGACATCAGGAAACAATAGTGACAATAAAAGGAAGTGGAACAACAATCTAGGTTGCAATGCTGCTCAACAATCACCCAAAGGACAAAAAGTGAATAGAGCCTTTGCTGCAGAACCGCACACAAAGAGAAGGTATATTGGAAAGTTATCTTACTGCAACCTGTGTAATCAATATCACCAAGGTCATTGCAGTGAACCGTGTGGAATGTGCAAGAAGCGGGGTCATTGGACTGAAGACTGTAGGAAACTCACAAATCAGAAAATCCCAGGGAGTTGCTTCAAATGTGGAAACTTTGGGCATTTCAAGAATGACTGCCCGGAGCTAAGGGACAAGGAAAATCAGGAACTTGGAATCAAGACTAAATCGCTCGAGGAATAGCGTGAGCTGTTGAAAGAGAATAGTCAGGATATTAGCAACATCAAGGATAACAACAATACTTCAGCAGCAGGAGCTTTGTTTCAATATATAAACCGTAGTTTGAGCCCTTTAGGGTTGTATCTTTCCTTTTGTACTTACCGTTGGTACGATGACATAACCTAGTTGTATTAAGCACTTTTCTATCCAATGTAGTATCTATCCTTTGTTACCTAGATGATAATCATAACCATCATTTACTCCATTTTCTATCCCAATGGCTCAGACTTCAATCGTTTCGCAACATTTTAGCATTGTCTTATCAGGGATTAGGTTGATTTCGTATTTGACGAATTAGTAGACTATTACCATTCGACAAGATTCACCCATGTATCCAATACACCATTCAAGCTATTTTACTATCATATGGGGAAACTGTTTTACAGAAAAATTTCTGAATTAAGCTATTTTATTACCATCCTATAAATTGATTTTTCTGTCATTACACCAAGTATTTACTATTATTACGCGAGGCAATTTTTATGTTATTTGAAAGAAAACATCAGGACACCATTTTTTATAACAATGCGTTGAACACCATCTAAAACTTTTGATAAAAGTTATGATATTTTGACAAAATCCAACATCGCATCATTAGTCCTCAATTATACATAGCCTGATCACCTATGTAAAATTCAGGAAGGATTATGCCATGAAGGAAATAATTACCTTTTCAAAGGATTGTTAATAACAATCTTCATTTGAAAGCTTTGTAAACAAAGGAACTCTTTCATAAACATCCCTTTTGCCGAACTATCCCTGGATACTAACCCTACCTGTCACTCACTTAGCCATTAAGTTGGATTTTCCCATTGAATTCCCTAAGAGAGACCTTCCATATCAATTACATGCAGGATTCCTCAATACAATAAAAGCAACGAAAGGATTACAGAACTACTAACCAGGACTAGAAGTATATAGTGAGAGAAGTCATAACTCAACAACAAATTCTAAGATACTGCGAGACCATCTGAATCACCATCTCTGACCTAGTTGTCCAATGTTATTATTCAAGGGTACTAGCTAGACTGAGCTACAGGATTGAACTCAATAAATGTCCGCAGGACAACACAATAGAAATAAACCAAGCTTCTAATTGAGACTGTAGAGCATTTCATTTAAACATGGCCTCATCCATACATGAACTTTCCTGCAGTAAGTTTTCACAAAGGACAATTGTTTGAATCAAGAATATCGATGTAGATTCCTTTAAGGCATTATGTCTAGAAATTTCAGATAACCTCACCTTCATACCAAGCAAGGGATCAAACCAGAACATATCTCCTCATCTACATGGGAAAACAGAATAGACATTCATCGACACAACATCAAGTGATACCTTCGTCTTGTCTATTACAACGATAAACAATTTCAGGACTTAAGTTAGTCTAAATACCTATGCTTGTAGTTATGCCAGATAACCATCAATAGACATTATCCAACCTCAGGAACTAAGTGTTAGACATCGATGCATTTAAGCGAACATTTCCTATTCTACCATTTTATCCTTGTTAGTGTTTTCACTTTTAAATAAAGTTGATGCGTTTACATAAATCACATACCTTGTGGAAAAATGATTTCTGAAATTCCTATTTTGAACAAGTACGATCCTTTTTGGTCAATCTTTAGCAACACTATTGTACAATGAGAAATATACATAGACATCAAACTTTGGTAAGCAGTCTTAATCACAACATGTTTGAAAACAGTTCCTATTTCATAACTACTGGATTTTGAATCATCAAGAAAAATATTACCCAGTAAATCATTTGCTACATTTTCTAAATTCGTTTATTCAGAAAAAGATTTCAACCAAAACTCATAATCGCGAGACAAATTTCCAGAACAAATTTCCCTACAACATCGCTTATGCATTTAGGATTTGTGACTGGACAATAGAGAATATTTGGATTATGTGATGAAGGAATTAGGAGGAACGTCACAAATTGATCACGAACTTCAGTAGTGGAGACCAAACCCAATAGACAAAGAAGGACATATGTCTTATCATCCGTTGGAACAAAACACAAGGAATTAAATTGTTACCTATATTCTATCCCTTCAGATAACGCCAAGTTCGAAGGACCGAACGTTGTGGAATTAGTCACAAAGGTTTATTGTACCCATTTCAGTTTTTCCTGTTAAGGAAACCGTTTCAACTTGGACTTCAGGTAATCAATTCAGGATTTCTTTCAGAAACCCATTTAGATGTGAACATCACCTATCATCCTCAGACCAATGGTCAAAGCGAGAGAACAATTCAAACATAGGAAAGTATACTCAGAGCATGAGTGATTAACCCTAGAAATGGTTGGACTAATCACTCAACATAAATCAAATTCATCTACAACAATAGTTATCACACCAACAACGAGAAACTGGCAGAAGTTAGGTTGGTACATAACACAAAACATTTGGATTGGATATCCTGAACAACAAACCATCCAGATTCAAGTGGGAGAACAAATTAAGTTAAAAGCAATGCCTTGGATTGGCATGATACAAATTGGATAGCAAGAAAGGTTGAACCTTTAGCATATTGGACTATTTAAGATTCATTTTAGAATCGACCAACTAGCATACAAACTTGAGTTCTGGCAGAATTCAGCAGTATATATTACCAGTACCACATTTAAAACATTAAGAAGCGCAGACCATCGATTGATGGGCCAAACTCAGAAAAAGCTCAACTCACTAGTTCAGTAGGCATTCATGAGATAACCAGAAATTTTCTACAAGTCAAGAATCAGTTACAAGTTCAATAAGTCGTAAACCATTAAAACTTCAAGTTCTGCAGAGTTATGCAGAAAGTTCTGCCTAGGAAAGGCATGTTATCGTTCAGAAAACTTGGAAAGTTACACCAATATACACTGGACCATTTATATTTTGACAGAGAAGGCATAGTGGCCGTCAGACTTGAACATTGTCAGAGAACAACAGGATTACACGAACATATTTATCATTTTCAGATCCCAAAAAAAAAAAAAAAAAAAAAGACTTTCAGATGAGTCACTCATGATTCCATTGGAAGGGATCCAACCCAAATGACAATCTCAGACCTTGTAAGAAAATCAACAGAAATCATGGACCGTGTGGTCGAACAGTTGAAGCAGAATCGAATTCCTATCGTTAGAGTTCGCTGGAATTCTCGAATATCATCACCTTTTCACCAATATCTTTTCAGAGACCAACAAAAACTGAACTTCAGGACGAAGTTCCTTTTAGAGGGGAAGAATGTCACAACTCACCATTTCAAGTCATTTCAGGTCATTTCCCGAACTTTGGAAAAACACTATTGATCAGTTTACTATTCATCATTTTTGGTGTCAGTTTGACATTCCGAGAAGCATTCAGAAATTTTACTATTCACTAAACACTATTCATTTCCAGAAAAGATTTCATCATTCACGTGCATTACACATTTCATCGTAAATTTAGTTTACGGGTATTCAAATTCGCGTAACCGTATTGGTTCAGGTGCGAATTCATGCATTATCAGTAATGACATTTCATACGGACTGGAGATAGTCTGCATATCATCAGTAGGTCATTTACATGTTATACCACTCTTAGGATTTTCAAATTTATATATATTTGATACATTTAACGTTTTCCTTATAATTATTTATAAATAAACGTTAACACACGGTTTATACGCGACGAATATATCTAAATATTCCCACAATGGTCCCGACATATTTTTATATCCATTTTATCATCATAAAAGTTATAACATTCAGTTACCCAGTATTTTGGAAATTTATTTTATTTATAACGCGAGCTTATGAATATTACAATGGTTTTCGTGAAAACTAAACAATAATCACCCGAACACTCAGTAACTGTACCCAACATATTTTTTAACATTTTTATGACTTTATTAAGTCCCGGTCAACTTTGTTAACATTTATTTCTAGCAAACCCGGTACCCGATTATAACTAATACTTACACCAAAACTACAACTAATACTACACTAACTTATCCTAAGCAAGTCAAAACTGATTTCTCTTCTCCTTTTCACATTGAAAACCGGCCACACACAACCCCCCTCCTAGACCACTTGCCTAAATTAACCATGTGCTTTCATTTTATAAAACCTTAGTATATTTAACTAGTAAATATCTACAAACAAAAATCACATTACATACTTATAATTTGGAATCAAAACTTGCACTTTTTCTTCTTCCTTTCCTCCCCTAACCCATGACCCTAATTAAAATCCAAGAACAAGTGAAGGTTTTTGAAAAGTTAAAGCTACAAAGTTGTTCATTTCATCATTCTAATCAAGGATCATCCAACAAAAACATAAGTAATCCAAGGTTTCTCATCATCTCACCACCTATTATTTCAAAGTGAGTTATCAAATTTATTTTCATGTTTTCTTCTAATTAACATATGTATCTCATAGTATTCATGCTTAATTTCATGCACAAACTAGTTATACCACTTTATTTTTGAAGACTTTTTGATCATACAAACCCTAGAATTGGTTTTAGGTGTTCCTTTGTTAAATTAACTTGTTTACTAGTCATTAGGAACCCATGGCACCTTAATAATGTGTATGGTAGGATTAGTATAGTTTTGTGAAGTTTGCAAGAGTTTTGGTTGAGGTTGAAACTAGTTTTGAACAAGAAAAATGGGTTTGTAACAACTATATAAACATTCTGTCCCATTTTGGTAAATCCAGGAAAATCAGTAAACATAAAGGAAACTTTGGCAAAATTTTTAGAAAATACTTTCAAAAACGAATCCGTAGGCGAAAGAACGGATTAAAAAGAGTTTATAACGAAGAAGTTATGATTTTTGCAAATTTATTGACGAAAAGTATTTTCCGGAAAAATACATGCTGATGGACGTTTTTCGTCGGACAAAAAGAGACTTTAGACGTAACCCGGAGGGGTCAAGCTTTCTAAAATATATTACTACATGTTAAGAAGTAACCGTGGATATAAAGAACAAGTAAAACGGGCTTATAACGACAAAGATATTCACGTTTCAATATCGGCAAAAATCCTCTATAATTGGCAGCTTTTAGAAATAATAATAACACTACGTACTAAATTCTAGATTTTCTAGAAATATTAACCAAGTACCCAATTTCATAACTAATGATGTATTAGTGATTACAAGTATATTTTCATTACTACAAGGCGTTATTTCAAGGATTTCAAACCGAGAATTTCAAAACAAACATTGGTACATACGATATATATATAAGTATATATATTGCAACTAGTTTTATTTTTCTAATAGCCATATTTTTCCCAAGTCTTGGAATATATATTTTTGATAACAACAAGTATTTTCCAAAGAGTAGAGTGGTATAGGAAACATGTGCATGGACATTCATAACATCAATTGGTGATCTAACGTAGATCGTTCATCATTCACATTAGGTTGCGGCTAGTGTGCGCGCCTTGTTTTTCAGCTCATTACATGTTCATGGTTGTTCATTTCACATCATCACAGTATCATCAGCTAGAGGTGAGTTTTCATAGCCCCGTTTTCAATTCAACATTTTTGATTGTTTTCAAATCCCACGGGGGGAATACATTGCATCAATCATTTTAGTACGAGCCCAAGTACCAAAACATATGTACATTGCTTAAGTTACCTTACCATTCAGTTAAAGTCCCCTGTTTATTATCATGGACCGTTAATTTGCCGGTAAGCGAGAGTGAGTGGATAGATCTATCGAGGGTGACGCCTCCATCCGTGGTAGTGATTACCAACCGTAAGCGGATGCATTTCATGTCTTTTACAGTTACGAGTGTTCTGGTAAAACATTCGGGAGGGGCATACATCAGTCATAGCTTCGGGGTCATGAGCTTAAGGTCTATTGTACAATTTTCATGAGATTTTTATCTTGCACTTTTACTTGTGGTGGCCGTACATCATTACATTTTACAAACCTATGGAATTCACCAACATTCGTGTTGACGTTTTAGCAATGTATTTCAGGTTATTAAGGTAGCTCATGTGACATGCATTTGGACCTTCATGGAGTCGCGGAGTCGACGCGTCTCATCATTATTTCATGCACTTATGTAAACATTTGATCTAGTAGGACTTGTTTTCATAAACTTGCAACACCTTTTGGGGAAGTCAGGTAAATTGGGGGTGTGACAATAACTAGTAATTCCAAGCTATGAGTGGTATAGGTATCATGTGCATGCATATTCTCTACATCATTTCATGATCTAAGTAGATCACTACCATCCATATTAGGTTACGGTTGATATTCGCTACCTGTTGTCCCTATCATTTCACCTCCTTGTACCATCATTTCGAGGTGAGTTTTCGTAGCCCCGTTTTAATTACTTATTTGATTTTTAAATCCCACGGGGGAGAATACATTGCACAAATTATTTTTGTACGTGCCCAAGTATTAAATTCCATACATTGCTTAAGTTGCCTTACTACCACATTAAGTTCCCTTTATTATCATGGACCGTTAATTATATTGCCAAGCGAGAGTGAGTGAATAGATCTATTGAGGGTGACGCCTCCATTCGTGTTTGGGTTGCTCCAAGAGGAAAACGAATGCATTTCATGTCTGAACAATTTGAGTGACTGGTAACCACTCCTTTGGGGCCATTTCCATGTCTAGCTTCGGGGTCATGAGCTTAAGAGACAATGTAGCATTTTTGACATATTGTCACCTTACTTTATACTTGTGGTTAATGTACATACGATTTAACTTATAAACCTATGATTATTCACCAACTTTATGTTGACCGTTTTCGCAATGTATTTCTCAGGTAACTAAGGCATATTCTCATGGCATGCATGGAGTCATTTTGTGTAGCAAGGATGACGCGTCTTAATTGGACTTTCGTGCACTTATGTTTAATATCGTTTGATTGTACTAAACATGTTTTCGCAAACTTTTCCAACTTTTGGGACCTATGTTTTTATAACTCTGAATATTTTGAATGAATCAAACGATGTATTTTTAAAATGATACTTTAGGTCGTTCAATATAACTGTAACTGTGGTGCTATGACAGTCACCCCCAGGTATTCCATTTCGCTGCCATTCAGGTATTTTGGGGGTGTGACAAGGTTACTCGGGGAGTAGAGTAGGGCAAGGAAGGTGTCCTTGTAGCCGAACCACTATAAATCCTCTATGTCTCGGTTTGATCTTTCTATCTCTTACTTACTATCTTACCTATATCGTTATTACTTTCGTAGACATAGACGTACATATATATAGCTGCTCATATAGTGCTAGTGTTTATCTCACATAAAGATCAAACAAAAGTTTCATTTACAAAACTAAGTTTTAACAATCAAACTAAAAGGTAACACACATATAATTGATCATTTCGATCAAGCATAGTTTTTATACAAAACTAAAATTAAAGGTTTTAAAACAAACGTTTTAAAATAAGAAAATGAGGTAAAACTATTCAAACCCCCCTTCTAGTTTTTCCACAATTGGTATCAGAGCTACGTTAAACACGATTTTTTAAAATATATTGTATTTTAAAACTTGAATCGATATATCGAATCTAGAAAATTTTTAGAAGGGCAATCTACGCAAAAACCACCACTATTTGAAAATGACAATTTTTGTGAATGGAAAAATAAATTTGAAAATTATGTGAAATCAATAGATCAAGATCTTTGGCATATCATTTCAATTGGTGATGTTCAACCAACAAAAACGGATTTGGAAAATCAATATAATCATCTTCAAATAAAGATTGATAAAAATACTAAAGCTAAATTAATGATTTATAAAACCCTACCAAGAGTTGAATACTAAAGGGTATTCTTTTGTAAAACGACAAGTGATATTTGGAAATGTCTTTTAAACTTTCACCAAGGTAAATGTCAAGCTAAAGATGATAAACATGTTGTTGAACATGAATTAGTCGTTCTAGAAAAATTAATAGATAAACATTTAGTTGAAATAAATGCAAGTGCTACTAGTTCAAATGTGGTCATTGAAGGTATCAATGATGAAGTATACATGAGCCAAATCCGAAGAGAGATTGTTCATTAATCATGGAGTGACACGGACTAAGAAGATGATCACAATATGGCATGTGAAGACGTTCAAATAGATGAAACTACAAGTGTTGATGGCGAGTACTACATGTGTCAAGACCTAAGTGAATTCATAAATGAATCATGGAGCGACATGGACGATGAAGAGGATCATCATATGGTATGTGAAGATTGTCAAGCAAATAAAACAACAAATGAAGTAGAATCCGAAACCAAACATTTTTGCTATGATCAATTTATATTAGCATTTTCAAAATTAGAAAACAACTTCAAACATTTTTGCAACAAACTCAAAAATCATTTTAAAAATGAATCTTCAACATCCGTTGAAAGTAATTATGAAAAAGAAATAATTTTAGAAAATAAAATGTCTAGACTTGAAAGTAATATTGAAATTGATCTTGAATGTAAAAAATGTCAGGACTACAATCAATAAATTAAAGGAAAATGATTGAGATGCCTAAAAATGTGACTAATTATGTGCCTAAAATGATGTGGCAATAAATTATTGGATTATGATAAAGTGGGTCCCTCTTCGGTTTCCAATAAGATAGTGACACATAGGTTTAGTCATGTAATTAGGCACACCATTTAGACATGCCAATCAATTCTCTAAATTAAAAAGGAAAATGAAAAAGCAAAACTATTAGCTAAATTTGAAAATAGTTCCAAATCTCTAAAATACTTACTTTTTATTCAAAAGTCATTTGAAGATAAAACCGGCCTATGATTTAATGCAAATGATCCTTCAACAAGTAAATCAAAGCAAATAAGATTTGTAAAACCTAGTAGAGAAATTTAGAGATTACTCTAGCTATAATAATAATAATTTACTTCTTGAGTCAAGAAAGTCATTATCCATGTGTAAAAACATATTGATAAGGAATTCTTTCATTCGCTGTCGACATCCATACCATATGCATTTAAATGCAATGGATGTTGTGACTAACCATCTAGGACCCATGAGATTTTGGGTACCAAGTTGTCTTACATGTTAGGTGTTTAAGTTGCGAAGTAAAGGAACTCGTACATGTGTTGGCACACTTGCATATACGTGAAGATTGGCGAATAATTAAGACATACATCCTACACAATAACCTTCATGTCATTATACTTCAAGAATTCGATAGCGGTATTATGGTGTATTCTGGTTATGAGGATTAAGGAATCAATGTTTATTTCATCTCCACATCTTGACGAATTGATCAGAAACTTGAACATCTACAAATTGACAAAATCAATACGGTGGAAAATGAGTAATGAATGAGCGGTAAACGATGCATCAACATGAAATGTTCAAATCGACTCTTCTATGATTGGTACATAGTCATCGTGTTATCTAGGAGCATTCATTGAAGATGCATGGATGGACAATCATGAAGATGAGTATGTTATCCATTAAGTTAATTACACATTACATTCGGGTCAACAAGTTTTGGGGGCAACAAGACTATGAGGATCAAATTATTTTATTATCTCTCTATGGTCTACTTGGGAATTTATCATTCCTCCACTCCATGAGCTTATAAGTCTTATCGAGTTTAATAAATTAAGACGCAAGGTACATTTTCTCTTTAAATTTATAGCTCAAACTCCCATAATTGTTAATTATAAATCCTTGTTGAAATATAGTTATTCGTATAGCTAGTAATGCGTACATGCCCGTGCTTATAAGAACCCATCTTAGTCGGCCCTCCTAGGTATTTAAATAAAAATCTTCTATGATCTCTTTTTGCAAAACTCATGGAAATATTGTAAAATAAGTTAATAAAATTAACTGTCAACATAGAAGTAGAAATAGATCATTCATAATTAAGAAACCTATAAATGTAACAATCCCCTATTTATTATGATAAGTCATGTGCATTAACATAGGTATTATAGGTGGTCTCTCGTATCATTTTCAACACACTCATATAAATACATATAGATAGTAGTTACCACTTCGTTTATGTAAATAGTGATATATCTTCTTAGATAAGTGATACAACCCGGACTATCACTTATTTAACCAAGGGTGGTCAATAAGTCAAACCTGGGCGTATACAAGTGATCCGGTGTAAGCACAATGTTTTCCCGGGTCGTTATGTCCCAGCGAGGTGTGAAATTGTATTTTGGAAACGTTTTGTGATCGGGTGATTTGACAGAGTTAACAAGAGTTTGATTTTGGTGATTTATACTAAGCAAATGAAAATAAACCAAATAAGCAATATTAACAATAACTGAAAACATTAAAAAGTGAAAATTAAGCAGAATTAACTCTATGGGTATGAAAATTACTTTTCTATAAACCTAATGATAAAAGAATATTTTAGAAAAAAGAATTTTTTTTGACTTTTTAATTATTTATTATTAATTAAAAACTATTTAATTACTAATTAAACTAATTTAAATTATTAAAAATACTAAACTAAGTTGAAAAGTTATGAAAATTTTTCTGGAACTAATTAACCATCACAGGAATCCTAGAAAATTATAAAAAGCTCCAACAACTTATAAATAAACTGTTTAAAATTTTATTTATTTATTATTAATTAATAACTAATTAAACTAATTTAATTATTAAAAATACTAAATGAACAGTGAAAATTATGAAACTTTTTCTAAAAATACTTTTTAATACCTGAATCCTAGGAAAAATATAAAAAGTCCTAAGTGCTTAATAAATAACCAGAAAATAAGCTAAAGATCAAAATAAGCTAAAAAAACTCAAAACCACTATATAAATAAAAGGTGCAAGCATATAACCTGAGAAGTCCCTAGGGCAGATGGTGCGTGTGGTGTGTGGTTGTGTCTGTGTGATGCTAAGGTCCCAGGTTCGATTCTTGCTTCACCTAATTTTTTTAAAACTATTTTTTTTTTCTTTTTGCAAAACTGAATAACAACTAATATTAACTAACTTTTATAAAAACAAGTTTTCTAAGAATCACAAATAAGCTCAATATGAGCTTATTTGCTTGACAGTTAACAAAAAGGGCTCAAAGTGGATTTTTTGGATTTTAAAAGCTAGGAACAAGCTATAAGCTACACCTAATGGGTGAAAATAAGCTAAATGGTATTGAGGCTAACACAAATAAGCTAAAATAAGCAAATAAGCTCACTGAGAAGTACAGGAAAGCAGAAATAAGCAAATGGGATAAGCAAATCCACACAGTCCTGATAGGCTAATTGTAGGCCTATATTAAGGTACTCAAATAAGCTCAGGAGTCTAAAATAAGCTTGGATACCATAAGCCAGCACTATAAGCTTCCCAAAAAGCTAACAAGCTCAGGATAAACCCTACAATTAAGCACAATGTGCGCTTGTGAAACAAGCTCTAAGTCAGTGTCTGATTCAGTGGTGGCTTTTTGGAGGCTCAAAAGAAGCAATAGGATAAGCAGTTCAGGGCACAAAAAGCACATGCACACAAAGATTACACAATGAGCTTTCTAAAAATGCGAAAAGCTCAGGCTGAGCTTTACTAGGGAATAAGCTAAGGGCTTGAGAAAATGGCTCAGTGAACCACTTCCCCTGGTACAGGGGAGGTTTCTTGAAAACAGGCAATTAGAAGCTATCAAATAAGCAGTGAGAAAAATTCCAAAATTTAAGCAAAAATTGTATTTGAAATCACAAGCTATTGAAGATATAAAATCTTGAGTTTTGTGTAAAAAAGTTGAGAATTGAAGAAACTAAAAATGTAAAACAAAAAAGATTTCTTGAAACTATGCAACTTTTGACTTTTATGATTTTGAACTAATTTGACTTTGATGAGATTCTAATGATCCTAAATTACTGATTATGTTATACTAACCTATAATGAGACTAATCTAAGCAAGCTAAACTAGATTTATAACCGAAATGATGATATTGAATCCCAAAATCCTAACAGTTAAGCAGTTGTTAGAGATTTAGGTTGATTTTGACTTTTTTCTTTAATGACCTAGGATTTTATAACTTGACTAACCTCATAGAACCTAATACACCCTATCTTGACCAAAAATTACCACTAAAACAAGATCAAACTTAATGAACACCCCTGAACCAAACACTCCTTAATATAGACTGATTTTTGAGTTTTCAAAGCTAACCACTGATTTAGCCTATGATTGATGCATGGTTTTGCAACCTTGCAAAAGGTTTTACCTCTCAAGGGGTCTTGAGAAGCTTGCAATCCCCACCAGGCAGTGTACCTGACCAATGTAGTGGAAAGTACCGGGGGATTGATCGTTCAACTCAAAGAATAGTGTTCACTAGGGTTAAAACTTAATTAAACTAGGCCTAGAGGTGAGTGATGGTTCTTTTTGTATTTTTATATTTTATGGAAAGCAAGTAAAAATCTCGGGTTTTGGAAGAATGGGCGGAATTAGTTGCTAGTCAACTAACCCAAATAACTACAAATGCAATAGAAATAAAATAAAATGACACGAAAATAAATATGGAGAAAAACAATAATAAGAAAAACGTGTTTACTTAGACTTCACTACTCCCTAGCTATCTTTTACTAGTTGATTAGTTTGTTACAATTGCATGGATGACGGGTTTTATTCCTTAATACCATTCATAGGGCCGTGTACGATATTCCCTAACTCTATAAGCTCCTACCTCTTCCTATGTCGAGCCGACAACTAGCTCCTAACATGGCCTCCTTAGTAGTTACTTATGCATTAAATATAACCAATTAATCATAGTACACATCCGATTCATGTTTCTTAAGATGTTCAATCATGTTACCAATTGGAAGTCTGCCAGTTTTCTTAAGCCTAACATCGATATCATTCATCATGAACAATTATAAACAAACAACCAACCAATAATTAATAACTAGGTTTCATTACATCTAAGCAAACACAAAGAAAACCTAGCCTAACATGTTAAAGTAAAGACTAGCATAAGATAGAATCAAACAACACATTGACATATTGAATGATTATTGGAAAACTTATCTTCAATAAAACATGGATGAAACAAGGGTTTGGAACCCTTAAAAGTAAAGTGCTAGGGTTTCTTCAAAACTATCTTGTGGAAAACTAGAAAGGGGGGGTTGAATAGTTTTTCCGTCGTTTTTAAATTTATAAAAACTTTGTTTACAAAATCTTCGATTCTAGTTTCATGTGAGATCAATATTTAAACACTTATGTATACTAATATCTACGAGAGTAAATAATGACAATATAAGTAAGTAAATAAGTAAAGAGATAGAGATGGAGAGATCGCACCACAAGACAACGGATTTATAGTGGTTCAGCCACGAAGCATCTCTTCACCCTACTCCACTCCCTGAGTACCTAACTCGAGAGTTTTCTTCACTATGTCAACAAGCTCCCTTATGGCGGAGAAAACCTTACACAACTTTTGCTTACACCAATTAACGACACTAAGTTAGATGTCAAGTCCTAATAGTAGCTAGAACCAATCTCACACCACTAGTCACTACACACCTTCTTCACAACTTATACACACCACAACTACTACACAACTACTCACAACTTCACTACTTTAACTTCACAACACTACTACTTCTTCACTACTTCTCTTCACAACTACTAGCACACCTAGATCTACCTATTACACACCTTCTACACCTTTAGAAATAATTTACACAACAACTAACAATATTCACAAATCTACAATACTTCTTAACAAGATGTTGAAGGAGTATTCTTCTCTTGCACTTTGAATGATGAGGGATTGGATCACTTGAAACAAGAACTAATAAGTTTATGATCAAAGGTTTTAGGAAGATGATTTGAGAGGATTTGGACAGAAAGTTTTAGTGCAAAAGGTGAGGTTAATTTACAAATTTGAACCAGTATTTATAGGCAAAAGTTTCTGACACAGGAGCGTGTGTTGGCCCCCTTAATTCATGGCCAGTCCCCTTAAAATTAAAGGGGCCGCCCCTTATAACTAAGGGGGCCGCCCACCTGTAACGGCCTGTAACTTTTTTTCTTTTCTGGAGAAAGTTTATTTGGTGTAGATTTAATTGATTTTGGTTAAAAATTTGAATTCATATATCTATTATGAATTAAACATTTTCCTTTAATTACCAAAAGTGTTTTTCTAAATATATAAAATGTTTATACCATTTTATATAATTTGTAATTATTAAATAAACATTCCTTTGATCATAAAATGTATTAGGCAATTGTTTATTCATACCTTAAGTGATTTAGTTGGATGTAATGATATTTTGTCACTAAATACTTGTTTACGTAATGATTTTACGTTTAATGATTTTACATTTTGTGATCGTCAAAATATAGGGATATCGAGAAATATTAATAACATTTTTACGCATTATTTATATCAACATTCTCCCCCTTTTTGATGATTACAAAATCTAAACTCATTAAATCAAAAATTATTATATATGCAAGTATTTAGTAAGTTTATATCACTTCTCCCCCCTTTTTGTGAACATCAAAAAGGTTATTCCGATGTTGGATAAGCTCCCCCTTGATGTGTACTCCCCCTCGTTTTAAGGTTATAAGACAAATCGAGATATGGAATGCTTGCAAAAATATTTAGAACACACAATATATATGACAAATAGAAATAAAACAAGAAAACACATAAAAGTGCAAAAATAAATCTCAACAAGCGTTCATTATTTATTAGAATAATTATGTTAAGAACATAATCAATGTTACATAAGCATACATATATGCTTTTCTTAGCAAACTACAATAGATAATACTAGGTTGCCGACTTGAG
This sequence comes from Artemisia argyi, assembly GCA_030686995.1. NCBI lineage: Eukaryota > Viridiplantae > Streptophyta > Magnoliopsida > Asterales > Asteraceae > Artemisia > Artemisia argyi. The sequence continues at coordinate 154,959,420 of CM060709.1, read as the reverse complement.
GTCTCTAGGACTTGCTTGGAGATTGGAAGCAGGGAGCATGGATTTAGTGGTGGTAAACTTGTGTGGGAATTTTGTTTGGAGAGTTTGGAGTGGTTGATGGAGGTGAGCTTGGAGCGGAAGGGTTGGATTGTTGTGTTTGTGATGGTGGTGTAGAAGACCTTGTGAGGAGATACTCAATCCAAGTGAAATGCTCATTGAGAGCAATGGTTTGTTTTTGGAGAAAAATGCAACAAGGACAATTGTTAACATGATTCTCAAGTTGGACAATGTTGTTGGATGGTGAGGATGGAGTGGTGGAAGGTTGTTGAACCAAATTGCGTTGAGCAAGATGTAAGGCAAGGAGAGCACTAAGCTCATGAGCTTCTTTGAGCTCCTTAACGAACTTTTTATGTTCAGAGGAAGGTGATGATGGTGGAGTTGGATTATGGTTGGGGATTGAGGCTTGAACATGTAACATATGATTCATGTCTTGATGAGAGGGATGGATGTGGTTTTGGGATTGAGTATGTTCCTCAAAAGGATCATTTGGAAGAATTGAGTGAGATGGATGTGGAGTATTGTTGGTGAGTGAGATAGTGAGGTTGTCATGTGGAGGTAAAATGAAGGTTTCATTTGGGTGATGTGGATGTTTAGTTGTTGGTTGGTTGGAGACAACATCATTGATAGATGAAATTTTTTGACATGTATCGAGTTTTCTTTTCCACACGGGTTTGACGGTGATCCTTGCACCTTTTGAAGGCTTGGATCTTGGGTGATTGGGGGATGACATGATGGATTGAGTGATGATTAATGATGAATGAGGGTATTTATAGTGTGATGATTTGGTGTTTATGGAAGGATAATATGTGGTGGATTTGATAGACAAAATATGTTTGTGAATTTAGGGAAGTGGGGAATCAAAATAGGGTGAAATGGGATAAAAAGCAGAAAGCAAATAGGATGCCTAGACCATCAGATGGCCGGCCCCCTTAATTAATGGTCGGCCCCTTTAATTTTAGGGAAAATTACTAAAATGACCCGTTGCCCTACGAGTTAGGCATATTTAGCCCTTTTTTTAAAAAAATTCTTGTTTTAGCCCGGGTTGCTTAGGGCAACCAACCTCCAACCAACAAGTGGATGACACGTGTCTGGCCATAACAGTTGGTAATATGTACATGTAACGTATTGTATTTTGGGCAACTAATACATGAGCAAATGGGTATTTTTATCATTTTACATGGATTAAAATAATAAACTTTAACACACAAACATCTTCATCTACAATTGTACAATTTTATTAATGAACTGAATAAAAACATTAACACACAATCCCGTTCGTCTATAATTGCGAATCATCACACCAGTACCAAATCACAAGTCATTAAAACCCTGTTTCCATACATTTTATGTAATTCGATATGCCAATTACGTTGTATACATGTAAAATCGTTGTTCGATCTACAGTAAAATTGCTTACAGAAATCAAAGAAATATTGTCAAAGAATGAAAAGCGGGAAAGGTTGTTTAGGAAGACGGTCTTTGGTCTGTGGTTTGACATTTGGGATTGCGATAATGACTCCCGTTTGATGCATTACGTTTTACAACATCAGGTAAAAGTTTCTAACATAAAATTCGATTCCCCACCATTCCAATTCAAATTTGGGGATCATTTGTTAGAGTTTGGGCGGAAAGAGTTCTGTCTAATAACAGGGTTTCGATTTGGGCAAGTTGTTAGTGAAAAGAACCCAATTGCATTTCGTGACCATGTATTTCCTGAAAAAAGAGCAAAAGGTATAAATTCTGTATATGCAAATGATTGTTTGGAAATACTTAAAGATGAAAATAGGTTTGAAGCTGTTTCAGATGATGATGCTGTTAGGCTGTGTCTTTTCGTAATTGCTATTTTGGTGTTTATGGGTAATGAAGACAGGAATTGTATCCCCAAGCATTTACTGTCTTTGGTGGAGGACATTGATGCTTGGAATGTTTTTCCATGGGGGGAATACATGTGGGATAAATTTTACCAACGGATTGTGAATGTTTTTCACAGACATAGAAAAGATCATTTGGCAAAGTTGAAGGAGAATCCAAAGTTCAATACGACATACAATATGTATGGTTTTGCTTGGGCATTCAAGGTATGCCATACTTACTATAATCAACTAAAGTGCACCAGGATGGCGTAAACTCTTTATGCTATGTGTCACAATATTTCGAAAGGATGTCTATTCTTTATACTTTTGATTAATGTTGTATTTAGTCTGAATTCTTTCCAATTTCTAAATATATGTATCTGGTGTACATAATGTTTGTTATTGTGTTGCATACATTTCCTAATTATACCAGTAATATATAACTTCGCCATATACCCATAGATTTCATTTGTAAATGTTTTAATTGAGTTTTTTTGCCACTAGATATATGTTTTATATATAGTTTTGAACTAGTGTTATAACCTATACTTTGAAAAGCTTTATTGAAGAAACTAAACAATGTAAATAAATATCATATGTAATCCAGTTTATGCTGCATACATACACACCAACATTGTAACAAGTGCATATTACAGATATGGATATTCGAGACTTTTCCTAAAAGCAACATTTGGTGGAAGAAAGACAAGAATGTCATTCCACGGGGTCTTGCTTGGTCTAAACGTGAAAAGTTCGGAAGATCAGACCAGGCCATACTATTTGGCAAGGTAAGCACCACACTATCGTCGAAGGCACATTTATTGGAAATTTATTTAAATTTTTGCACAGACCCACGTATATAGTATTTGTTTTTTGTAGGAGTCAATTCCCCTGATCGGACTGTATGCAACAAATATAGAACTCAGACAACCATGGTGTAATGATAGCATCCCTTTTATCAAGGGTTTGGCAGATCCAGACCCGACACTTCAGGGTGAACAGGCTGATGATGGACAACATGCTAACAACGCAGACGATGAGCAAGTAGCTGACACAGCAGAATCTGACAAAGAAATTGTTGTCGCAGACAATCAGCAGCATGGACCATTTTTGCAAAATTTAAATGAGGTTGATGTTGAAAATGGTAATTGTGTCAAATCAACGGAACCGCAAAAGGAAATGAATGTTTCAACAACTGCTATTTACAGCGAGTTATTGCATTTGCAATCAAAGTTGAAGTTCATATCCAAGCACATTACGTCTGTCACAAAACAAGACATCGTCGACCTATTTGATGATGTGAAAACAAGAGTTTCAGAGATAGAGACACTAATGAAGGCTAACCCTGATGGTGGTGTTGTTAATGATAAAGAAAATGCTGTTGACCTAAATACTAGGGTTACCACCACAGATCTACCATTAGAGACTGATGTCAACCCCGATACTGACTTGGTTTGTATTTACCTTTTATGTTTTTTCACCCAAGTTATATTGAATGTCAATTCCTCTTTAACGTTTACACTTATATCATTTTGTCAACTACAGACTTTGGCACCACCTTGTGAAGCATCTCTTGATGTTGGGGTTTGTTGATATAAATAATGCGTAAAAATGTTATTAATATTTATCGATATCCCTATGTTTTGACGATCACAAAATTAGAAATCATTAAACGTAAAATCATTACGTAAATAAGTATTTAGTGACAAAATATCATTATATCCAACTAATTCACTTAAGGTATGAATAAACAAGTGCCTAATACATTTTATGATCAAAGGAAGGTTTATTTACTAATTACTAATTATATAAAATGGTATAAACATTTTATATATTTAAGAAAAACATTTTTGGTAATTAAAGAAAATGTTTATTTCATAATAATTAATTGAATTCAAATTTCTAACCAAATTCAGTTAAAATTTCTCCAAATAAACTTTCCCCAGAAAAAGACAAAGATTCTGGCCGTTTCAGCTGGGCGGCCCCCTTAATTTTAAGGGGGCCGGCCACGCTCCTCTGTCAGAATCTTTGCCTATAAATACTGGCTCAAATCTAGAATTTTTTCTCACCTTTTTGCACAAAAACCTTCTGATCTAAACCTCTCATATCATCTTCCTAAATCCTTTGATCATAAACATATTAGTTCTTGGTTCAAGTGATTCAATCCTTCATCACTCAAAGTGCAAGAGAAGAATACTCCTCCAACATCTTGTTAAGTATTGTAGGCTTGTGTATATTGTTAGGTGTTGTGTGAATTATTTGTAAATTATAGAAGGTGTGAAATTGATAGATCTAGGTGTGTAGGAGTTGTGAATAGAAGTAGTGAAGAAATGGGTGTGTAGTGAAGAAGAAGTAGAGAAGGTGTGATAAGTAGTGTAGTAGTAGTGTTGTGAAGAAGGTGTGTTGTGAAGAAGGTGTGTTGTAGTGTGAGATTGGTTCTAGCTACTATTAGGACCCGACATTTAGCTTAGTGTCGTAAATTGGTGTAAGCAAAAGTTGTGTAAGGTTTTCTCTGCCATAAGGGAGCTTGTTAACGTAGTGAAGAAAACTCTCGAGTTAGGTGCTCGGGGAGTGGAGTAGGACGGAGAAAGAGCTTCGTAGCCGAACCACTATAAATCCTTTGTCTTGTGGTGCGATCTTTCCATCTCTATCTCTTTACTTATTTACTTTTATTGTTGTCATTTTATTCCATACATATTAGTTTGTATAAGTGTTGTTTATTGATCTCACATAAAACTAGAATCGATTAGTTTGCAAACAAAGTTTTTATAAAACAAAATTGACGTATAACTATTCAACCCCCCCTTCTAGTTTTCCACAATTGGCATCAGAGCTACGTTAAACAACATTTTTAAAATAAATTGTATTTTAAAACTTGAAATCGATCTATCGAATCGGAAAAATATTTAGAAGGGAACATGACATTTAAACCACCATTTTTTGAAAATACAAGTTTTCTTGAATGGAAAAATCGATTCGAAAGTTATGTGAAATTAATAGATCATGATCTTTGGCGTGTCATTTCAATTGGTAATTTTCAATCAACAAAAACCACTTTTGAAAAACAAGATAATTATTTCAAAATAGCGCTTGATAAAAATGATATTGCTAAAATGATTATATACAAAGTTTTACCTAATATTGAATATGAAAGAATATTTTTTTGTCAAACGGCAAGCGATATGTGGAAAAGTCTCTTAAATTTTCATCAAAAGAAATGTCAAGCCAAAGAAAATTTTATATATAAGATTGTTGAAAATGAAAGTATAGTAGATTAGTATTTAGTTGATATGAGTACAAGTGCTACTAGTTCAAATTTAGCATGTGTAGGTAACAATGACGAAAACCCCATGAGTCATACCAAGAACAAACAAGAAGGGTGTACAAAGTCAACGATTGAACATGATATGGATGACTATTATAGTTCCGAAAGTGAAGATGAAGAATATGCAAAGGTCGTTAAAGAATTCAAGAATATTATTAAGAAGCGACTAAAAGCACAAGATAAAAGGAAAACCGCCCGAAGAAGAATTTCGAGTGACGAAAATGAAACAATGAAGCACAAATGTTTCGTGGCCCATGCACCCGATGAAATATGTCTAGGAGTAGATTTGGAGTCCAATGAGTGGATAAAGGATAATGGATGCTAAAGACACATGACGGGGAATCGCAAGCTATTTTCTACATATAAGGCATACAACGGAGGTAACATTATTTTTGGTAGTGATCGTCGTGGAAAAATCATAGGCAAAGGTACGATTTCTCAAGACTCTCTAACTATTGAAAATGTTGAGCATGTAGATAATCTAACTTATAACTTGCTTAGTATAGGCCAAATATGTGATAATATGTGTAGGGTTACCTTTACCGAAAATGATAGTGAAATAATTAAGGATAAAAAGGTTATAGGTAGAGGAATTAGGAAAGGAGGTATATATGTTATGAAACTAGGAGACAAACCGGAAGATAAGATATGCCTAGCTACTATAAATGAAAACTCCACTTTGTGGCATAGGAGATTAGGTCACGCAAACATGCAACAAATACAATCTTTAGCCTCTAAGAAACTAGTTAGAAACTTACCTAGCCTAAGATATGATCAACACTTTTGCGATGCTTGTAAAATTGGAAAACATGCACATGCTAGTCACAAAGCTAAAAATATGTTATCCACAACTAGATGCTTAGAACTACTTCACATGGACCTTTTTGGTCCATCCGCTGTGCGGAGCTACGGTGGCAATCATTACACCTTAGTTATAGTAGATGATTATTCACGATACACGTGGACTAGGTTCTTGAGTGATAAAACCGAAGCCTTTGAAAAATTTGAGATATTTAGTAAAATGATACAAAATAAGTTAGGATGCTCTATAATCTCAATTAGGACGGACCATGGAAGGGAATTTGATAACGAAGTACAATTCGGAAAATTTTGTGATAAGAATGGAATATCTCACAACTTTTCCGCTCCACGTACTCCGCAATCAAATGGGGTAGTAGAAAGAAAAAATAGGTCTTTACAAGAAATGAGTAGAACGATGTTAAATGAACAATCTATTCCACAAAAATTTTGGTGTCATGCCGTAGATACATCAACATATATACTTAATAGGGTTTCCATTAGACGAATCTTAGGAAAAACTCCATATGAATTATTAAGAGGTAGAAAACCTAATATAGGCTACTTTAGAGTATTTGGAAGTAAATGCTTCATTCTTAATACAAAAGACTATCTCACTAAGTTCGACCCTAAGGCTTATGAAGGAGTTTTTCTAGGATATTCTTAAAATAATAAAGCATATATAATTCTAAATAAACATACCATGAAAGTAGAAGAATCCCTAAATGTAACCTTTGATGAAACTCCTCCACTACCTAAAACATTACCCTTAGAAGATGACGATGTTTTAGAAAATGAAGCTATTAAGGTTAGTAAAACTAAACCCTTAGGCAATGATCTTGAAGTAGAAACTTTAGAAGAAAATGAAGTTGTAAATATTAAAGAATCAAAGTCACATACATTAGATAATATAATAGGTCATCTAAATCAAAGAACACTTAGATCACAAGCTCAAGATAAAAATTACTTTTTTTTGTTTTGTGTCAACAATAGAACCTAAGAATATAAATGAAGCTTTAAAGGATGAAAGTTGGATTATGGCTATGCAAGAAGAATTAAATCAATTTAAAACAAATGATGTTTGGGAACTAGTCCCAAATCCTAGGAATACGACCATAATAGGAACCAAATGGGTATTTAGGAATAAATTAGATGAAAATGGAATAGTAATTAGGAATAAAGCTAGGTTAGTCGCCCAAGGTTATAATCAACAAGAGAGAATTGATTATGACGAAACCTATGCCTCTGTAGCTAGATTAGAATCCATTAGAATCCTTTTAGCTTATGCCTGCGCCCTAGACTTTAAGTTATACCTAATGGATGTGAAGAGTGCATTCCTCAACGGTTTTATCAATGAGGAGGTTTATGTGGCACAACCTCCAGGATTCATTGACTTCGCAAAACCTGATTATGTTTACAAACTAAAGAAAGCTTTATATGGTCTTAAGCAAGCTCCAAAGGCTTGGTATGATAGACTTAAAGCTTTCCTAGTTGAGCATAATTATTCCATGGGAATGGTAGATAACACTCTCTTCACTAAAAGAAGCAACTCAAATATCATCATTGTTCAAATATATGTCGATGACATTGTATTTGGATCGACTTGTCAGGATATATGTGATGAATTTGCCAAAATCATGCATGATGAGTTTGAGATGAGTATGATGGGTGAACTAAACTTCTTCCTAGGATTACAAATAAAACAACTAAAAGATGGAATATTTTTTAACCAATCAAAATACATTAAGGAAATGCTTAAGAAATTTGGCCTAGAAGACTCAAAACCCCTTAAGACACCTATATCTAAGGAAGTGAAACTCACAAGAGATGAAGAAGGTGAGTCCGTAGATAATACTAAGTATAGAGGAATGATAGGTAGTTTACTATACTTAACGGCAAGTAGACCCGATATCATGTTTAGTGTTTGCCTTTGTGCCCGCTTTCAAGAGGATCCCAAAACCTCTCACCTAGAAGCGGTTAAGCGTATCTTCCGATACATTAAAGGCACTATACACTTAGGATTATGGTATCCTAAGGGATCCGGCATAGAAACCATTGTCTATGCGGATTCGGATCATGCGGGAGACTACGTGGATCGAAAAAGCACTAGTGGTATTTGCACGTTTATGGGATGTTGCCTAACGTCTTGGTTTTCCAAGAAGCAAACCGCTCTTGCTATTTCTACCACCGAAGCCGAATACGTAAGCGCTGGAAAGGCATGTCAACAAGCACTATGGATGAAACAAGCTCTCGTAGACTATGGCATTAGGATAGAAAATATCCCCATTATGTTCGATAACAAAGGAGCTATAGACTTAAGTAAGAATCCCGTTCAACACTCTAGGACTAAACATATAGAAATACGCCATCACTTCCTTAGGGATAATGTACAAAAAGGAAACATCACTATAGAAAAGGTAGCTTCGGAAGATAAAATAGCCGACATATTCACTAAGCCCCTTAAGCATGAATTATTTAACCACTTGCGTTTAGGATTAGGAATGATAGAACAAATTGATTGAATTTTCTTGAAAAATCAAAACTTTATGAAATTTTCAATATTTTGGACACTTTTTAGTGTTAGATGGGCGGACCCCTTAAATATATAAGAGCGGCCCCCTTAAAATTATGGGGACCGGCCTCTATTTAAGGGGGCCGGCCATCTGATGATAAAAAGTTCTTTGTTTTTTTTCTTTCTTTCTTCTCAAATCTGAGTCTAGGATTCTGTTTTGCACAAAATCAGGAATTGAGATATTTTGTTTGCATAATTATACTTTCAATAAAAACCTCAATTCTTTTCCAAAACATTCTCACGAGTAGGAAAACTTATTGTTGAATAATGATAAAAACGTTTTTCTGAAATCATGCATAATAGTCTTACTCTCGTTTTCTATAGGTATATAATCTAATGTATACTTGTATATAACATTTAGAAGTAAGCAAATTTAATTCAAGGAGACTAAAGATTGTTTCTTAGGATTATTATTAGTTCTTCATAAGAGTCGAAGCAATCTTTTCTCCACATTTGTTGCATATAGGCACACACTAGAAAAATGTCAAGTATCACTTGATCCTATTTTGTTCCATCATTAGTTTCTCCCTCACTAGATTTCCTTAATCTTTATATGTTGCCTTAGTATACATGACTTTCTTACTTGTTTATTTACATTGTTGTTTTGCATGTAAACTATCATAGTTGCTTAATTGCCTACATATATATACTTTCCATGCATACTTCATCAAGATATTACTTGTTTAGTTGCCTAAAGAGATGGACTTGCCCAAAACCAAACCCCAAAACAAACATCTTTCTGGAAAAACCTGTGCTAAAAACCATTTTTGGCAATCTGGGAACCAATCATCAGGCGGCCCCCATAATTATAATGGGCGGCCCCCTTAATTTTAAGGGGACCAGCCACAATTAAGGGGGCCGGCCACCTGATGGTCGAGGTTCCCTGTTTGCTTTCTGCTTTTTAGCCCATTTCACCCTATTTTGATTCCACACTTTCCTAAATTCACAAACATACTTTGTCCATCAAATCTACCACATATTATCCTTCCATAAACACCAAATCATCACACTATAAATACCATCATTCATCACTTAGCCATCACTCAATCCATCATGTCTTCCCCCAATCATCCAAGAACCAAACCCACAAGAGGTGCAAGAATCATCGTCAAACCCGTGTGGAGAAGAAAACTTGACACATGTCAAAAACTCTCTTCCATAAATGATGTTGTATCCAACCAACCTAATACCAAACATTCACTTCACCCAAATGAAACCCTCTCTTTACCTCCACATGACAACCTTACTATCTCATTCACCACAAATCTTCCAAATGATCCCTTTGAGGAACATTCTCAATCCCAAAACCACATCCATCAAGACATGAATACTATGTCTAGTGCACAAAACTCAATCCCCAACAACAATCCAACTCCTCCATCATCACCTTCCTCCGAACATAAAAAGTTCGTTGAGGAGCTCAAAGAAGTCCATCAGCTAAGTGCTCTCCTTGCCCTACATCTTGCTCAATGCAATTTGGTTCAACAACCTTCAACCACTCCATCCTCACCATCCAACAACATTGCTCCACTTGAGGATCATGTCAACAATTGTCCTTGTTGCATTTTTCTCCAAAAACAAACCATTGCTCTCAATGAGCACTTCACTTGGATTGAGTGCCTCCTCACAAGGTCTTCCCTTCCACCATCACAAACACAAAAATCCAACTCTTCCGCTCCAAGCTCACCACCATCCACCACTCCAAACTCTCCAAACAAAATTCCCATCAATGTCTACCTCCATTAAATCCATGCTCCATAATTTACATCTCCAAGCAAGTCCTAGAGACCTCAAGATGGCAACTTAGTATTATCTAATGCAGTTTACTAAGAAAAGCATATATATATGTATGCTTATGTAACAATGATTGTGTTTTCCAACATAATCTATTTTTATGAATAATTAATGCTTGTTGAGATCTTTTGTTTGCTCCTTTATTTTTCTCTTGTTATATGTTTAGTTTATTGCATTATATATTTTATGTTCTAAATATTTTTGCAAGCTTCCATATCTCGATTTGTCTATTAACCTCAAAACGAGGGGGAGTATACATCAAGGGGGAGCTCATACAATTTTTGGGACAACCTTTTTGATGTTCATAAAAAGGAAGAGAAGTGATATATAAACTCACTAAATACTTGCATATATAATAAATTTTGATTTAATGAGTTTAGATTTTGTAATCATCAAAAAGGGGGAGATTGTTGATATAAATAATGCGTAAAAACGTTATTAATATTTATCGACATCCCTATGTTTTGACGATCACAAAATTAGAAATCATTAAACGTAAAATCATTACGTAAATAAGTATTTAGTGACAAAATTTCATTATATCCAACTAATTCACTTAAGATATAAATAAACAAGTGCCTAATACATTTTATGATCAAAGGAAGGTTTATTTACTAATTACTAATTATATAAAATGGTATAAACATTTTATATATTTAAGAAAAACATTTTTGGTAATTAAAGAAAATGTTTATTTCATAATAATTAATTGAATTCAAATTTCTAACCAAATTCAGTTAAAATTTCTCCAAATAAACTTTCCCCAGAAAAAGACAAAGATTCTGGCCATTTTAGCTGGGCGGCCCCCTTAATTATAAGAGGCGGCCCCCTTAATTTTAAGGGGGGCGGCCACAATTAAGGGGGCCGGCCACGCTCCTCTGTCAGAATCTTTGCCTATAAATACTGGCTCAAATCTGGAATTTTTTCTCACCTTTTTGCACAAAAACCTTCTGATCTAAACCTCTCATATCATCTTCCTAAATCCTTCGATCATAAACATATTAGTTCTTGTTTCAAGTGATTCAATGCTTCATCACTCAAAGTGCAAGAGAAGAATACTCCTCCAACATCTTGTTAAGAAGTATTGTAGGCTTGTGTATATTGTTAGGTGTTGTGTGAATTATTTGTAAATTGTAGAAGGTGTGAAATTGATAGATCTAGGTGTGTAGGAGTTGTGAATAGAAGTAGTGAAGAAATAGGTGTGTAATGAAAAAGAAGTAGAGAAGGTGTGATAAGTAGTGTAGTAGTAGTGTTGTGAAGAAGGTGTGTTGTGGTGTGAGATTGGTTCTAGCTACTATTAGGACCCGACATTTAGCTTAGTGTTAAAAATTGGTGTAAGCAAAAGTTGTGTAAGGTTTTCTCTGCCATAAGGGAGCTTGTTGACGTAGTGAAGAAAACTCTCGAGTTAGGTGCTCAGGGAGTGGAGTAGGACGGAGAAAGAGCTTCGTAGCCGAACCACTATAAATCCTTTGTCTTGTGGTGCGATCTTTCCATCTCTATCTCTTTACTTATTTACTTTTATTGTTGTCATTTTATTCCATACATATTAGTTTATATAAGTGTTGTTTATTGATCTCACTTAAAACTAGAATCGATTAGTTTGCAAACAAAGTTTTTATAAAACAACATTGACGTAAAACTATTCAAACCCCCTTCTAGTTTTCCACAGGGTTGTAAATCATTTTACTGACCGAATAGTTGATGCTGATCATACTGACGGAGTCATTGATGATGATCTTGATGTTGATCCCAATTCAAAGGAAGTTGACAATCCTTTTCATTCCAAGGTATGTATTTACTTTTATGTTATTTCCATACTTTTATTAGTATCTGAATTTCGCGTTGATGTATAGCCTTATCGAATTTTCTTGACGTCTAAACTTATATCATTTTGTCAACTACAGACCTTGGCATCACCTTGTGAAGCTGATCTTGATGTTGGTGTTGATAACTATGTTACTGAGTGAGCAGTTGATGCTGATCATACTGACGAAGTCATTGATGATCATCATGATGTTGATCCCGATTCAATGGAAGTTGATAATCCTGTTGTTTCCAAGGTTTGTGTATCATTTTATGTTCTTTCCAAACTTTTATTATTATCTGAATTTTCCACTGATGTTTAGTCTTATCGCACCGTATTGACCATACTTTTAGTCGTTAATTTGATTAATTGAAATTTGAAATGTATGTTCAACTGCAGCTGACGTCATTAGGTTGTGAAGGTGTTAATGGTGTTAAGGACAGTGACAGTGATGCAGCCCTTCACATGGAAACTGACAAGGAATGTGGGACGGTAGGGGTAAAGGAATCTCAGATGGGATTGATCGACGTTCTTATAGAAGCAATACAGTTTGGGCAGACCCCTGACGTCCCTGTTCTTGATGCACATGAACCCGTTACTCAAGTTGGTGCATTTCATGATAATGGCATTAAACAAAAATCATCCATCCACCACGTTGATGTATGTTATATTTAATAAATACTTTTGCAACATACAATGTTACATACTTGGCCATTTATGTATACATGTATATTGTACCAGGATGACATGTTCCATGATGATTTAGCGATGTTACTAAACGATGATGCTGATGCCAATATGGTTTCGTTAGACACAATTCCATTTGATAATGAAATTGTGGACGGTGTTGACAATGATTTGCTGATGGAACAAGCATCTGGTTGTGTGCACAGAGAACCAACAACACCTTTGCAGCCAGATGTTGAGGTATATGCTTTATTATATACTTTAAGAAAGGTTAATCAGTGGTTTGTTCCTATGTCTTGTGGGCGCTGCTAATCATAACCTATGATATGCAGAAAGATCAACGAACACCATCACAACAGATAATCGTCTACCAAGGATATGCAAATGTGGTCGGTCCTACAAACAAACCTTGCTTGGACTCTGTTTTTTTCCAATCAAAAATCGAAGAAAATTCAAAAAAAAAAAAAAAAAAAAAAAAAAAAAAAGAAGGCGGCCAAAATACAAATAGTGGCAAGAAACTTTTTACTCACTAGTCCAGCAAGGCAGAATGAGTTATCCAGAAATTTTAATCCAGTCAACAGCCAACGTGGCCGAGTCACAAGAGCATCTTGTTCCAGAAAGGAGTCGATTGGCCCTATTGTCGTTTCTCAAGTAAAGCAGCGTATTACATTAATATTTACATCAATATCTGGTTGGTCTCTGCTTATGTACGTTATGTATGTTTTCAGGACGTATGTGGAACCTCAAGAACACGATCAATTACTGAATGCTATTCGGTCAACATAGATCCTTTTGTAGAGGTATTATATTTTGTTTTTTTATTATTAATTTGACAATATTATTATTTGTTTACTATTAATAATTTGTTTCTTCTTTTAGGATCTGTCTCGACACCCCAAATGCAAAAAAGACAAGGTTACTTTGCCGGATTCTCTTTGTACTTACTTAAAGCAAAGACAACCCACAGAATTTACATTTCCATGGGCCGGTCGTTCGATTGTTGTTGGTGTGGATTTTTGGCTAACGTTTGCGTGTCTTGAACATTGTAGCGGTGGTTGGTTGTATGGCTATGTAAGGAACCATCATCAGTAACCACAATAAGTTTTTATATACTTTATGTTTTGTTACATTTGCACTTCGTATTGATTCAGTAACCATAATAAGTGTGTATCCTTTATGTTTATTTTTGTTTAACATATAATTTTTTTTTGTACACAGCACTTGGACGTATGGTTTGACCTGATATGGTCTGTTAGACCAAGCAATGCAGATTGGACTTTGGCAAGGTGTTTTTTTGCTAAACACATCATGGATGGTCATATGTATGCTCATTATTCAAATGGCAAAGGCTACCCAGTGCATTGGCGAGATGTCGAAAAGGTTAGTTTACGACAAATAATCTTATAATACACAACTATAATTGCATACATAGTAATTTGTAGATGTTGTTTCTCTATATTAGGTGTATTTTCCCGTTAATGAACCTGACAAACACTGGTGTCTGGCTGAGCTTCATCTGCGTACTGGAGTTGTTTCCTTTTATGACACGCTTGGGGTTGTCCATGGGAAGGGCACACGGTGGTGGAGAAATATGAAGAGAATTTTGCCAAAACAACTTACCATATATCTGGACCAGCATGGGATATTGGATAGCAAGGGCATATCAACTAAGGACTATAAAATAACATGTCATTGTCCTGCAGTCCCAGAACAAGCCCAGGAATATGGTGATTGCGGTGTATGGGTTTGTATCATTTTGTACAGGCTGTGCCATAACCAACCATTGGAAGTAGATGACCCTCTTTAAACAACTTTAGCATATCGTAAACGGATGCTTGAATACTTCTGGAAGCACAAGCAGCCAGTAAAAAAGAATTAACGGTATTTGAATGTACTAAACTATTTTTTTTTCAATGCTATAGACTTTTAATTACACAGTTTGCATTCGTCTCCCTATGCAGTGATTAAAAATATTATTAACCAAACAATTAACTAACTAACCAAGCACAGTTGACTTGATACCAATCGAAATGTTAGTTAGGTACTATATTATACACATAACCTGGTGTTACGACACAGGCACTTTAGTACAACACACGGCAGAAACAACAACTATACGCTACAAATGCCACAACCTTTGCTACAAAAGACAATTACGGCTCCTTATAAACACTTCCTTGTTGGTTTGGATCATCACTAGATGCTGCCTTGCTGATAAACACTTTCTTGGCTTGCGGTACCTTGGCCTTAACACTGCCGTGTGGTTTTACACTTTGTTGTTGCTCCTCACTGAATACTTCACGTCTTAGGGCTTCTAGATCTGTAGCTGGCAATCAAAACTTTGGTTCAGTAGCATTAGGCCCATACCTCTCATAAATCTCAGGGAATATTACCTCTCTTAGTACTTTCTTTTCCCATTTTAGATCTATAGCTGGCAATTGATACTTTGGTTCAGCAGCATCACGCGCGAACCTAACTCATTTACCATTGGACATATTTGGGTGAAAGTGTTTCCAATATGCTGCCTTATATGCTATGAATGTGTAGTAAGATTACAGTAGGTGCATATATAGCACCACTTGTCCAGTCTTAAATAACATAAAGCATACAACATGGTGAGTTACATGCAAACATTTCAGAATATGTGTTCTCTTGATTAGATAAATCCTGTTCACATATTAAGTCAAATTGCAATTAAGTTTCTTTTGTGGATACAACGAACTCATGCCTGACACAATATGCCTCACCAATTTTGCCATATATTAAGAGTTTTTGGTTTCTCAAAATTTGACACAATTCACAATGACAAACAGTATTATAGTGTTGAATGAATTGAATACGGTGTGTTATTCACTCGGGTCAATAAGTTGCCCGTAATATGATAAGTTGCCCTTTTAGTTTAAATAGTGGCCCGTTTTAAATTAATTCAATTCAATAACATGTGTTTTATGCACCCTGGTAAAGAAGTTGCCCAATATTTCAATAGTTTTCCAATTTTAATAATAGTTGCCCAATTGTTTATAATAGTTGCCCAGTTTTTAAAAAATAGTTGCTCCAATTCTGGAAGGTAGGTTAGGCTACAATATACACAAGTACGAGTACTTTAATTTAATTTTAATGCCACTTGATAGGTGTAATAATAATTAATGAGACTCTTATATATTTGTGTCATATTTCCGATTGCCTTATCATACACAACAATTTAATATATCCCAGCCATTTCCCATCCATTTCCTCAAAACTTTCAACACAATGTCTGACGACATACCTTTGGATGTTCAGCTATATATCATGAATAGGCTACCCGTAAAGACTATAATCATGCTACGTAGGGTTTCAAAGATATGGAAGGCAAACATAGATTTACAACCCTTCATCACTTCATATGGTGGTCGTCACACTGATGAGTGTCTTTTTAATCTAACATTTGATCAGGGTTATAAAGGGTTTATGGCATCTGTATCTGAAAAATTTATCATTACCCTACTTGATTCACACCTACAACTTGCAGCTACGAGACCTGTAGGCAATTCTTGCGGCCTAATGTGCTTCATGTATGGTACTACTATGATGGCTGTTATTTGGAACCCATCCATAAGAAAATCTGTTGGCATATTCACCCCTTTTTACACTGACCAAATAGAATGTTCAAATATTTGTTTCGGTTTTGGTGTTCGTCCGGACACCCTAGACCCGACTGTTGTGAAGGTTTCCTATCCTGTTTTCCAAACTGGTTTTTGGTTTGTTTCAGTTTTTTCATTGAACAATATGACCTGGTCGCGTCTCCCAGATTTTCAGTTGTCACGTCCATCCCTAAGATTGAAGAGAAAGAGTCAGGCAGTTGTAGGTCATTTTATCTATTGGGCTGCTACCGAAAGGTTAGTTAGTACAAAGGGGCTTCCGTACAAGGAATACAATTTGGTTTCTTTTGATATGGTTACCTCCTAATTTCACATCATAGAGATTCTTTCTCTTTTGAAAGTTGTCATGCCAACTCCTTTTATTGTTTGCGAGTTTGGAAACTCTGTTGTAATTTTTGGAATGATCATGACTTCTGAGGTCCCACTGTTTGTCGGTTGGCTGTTGGATGTGGATGGTGCATCTATAATACGATTTTCAAATCTATTCTGCATCCCTACCCCTATGGTGAATAAGCTGCTCGGTTTTATAAGTAACCGAGGTCGAATAGTGGAAGCCAATGTTGGCCACATCTTGGGCCACTCAGTTTTTGTTTTCGATCATCAGCTTGAACAATTTGTTAGTTTGGGAATTGAAGGAAATGGTGGTTCCTTCTACATTGCTCCGCACAAAGAATCTCTTCTTCTGATAAATCACAGAGACCGTGCATTGTACAGTATGTATACATTTTAATGTATCATTATATTGATTCGCCTATGATACATTTTGCGTATTGTGTTACATGATGAATTTCATAACTATTGTATCGCATTCTTCATCAATTTAAAACATTAACACAATTTTTTTTCCCATTCGTTAGCAGGTATTCCTGGTGTTTGACAATGTGTTCAGTTATGGATCAAGTGTTGTGGTTTGACAAGGTGTTGTGTTTGGGTAGGAAGTCGCGTGTGACGAGTCTGTGGAAGCTGGCTACTCTTATCAATGGATGGCCTTGAATAACATGTCAACTTGTAATAATTCAGACTATTTTCTAGTAATCGTTGTTGTTTTTACCAATTGTCTTCTATGATTCCTTGAGAATATGTAATATTTGTATTATCTTATGATGTTAGTGGTTCACTTTATGATACTGATTCTTAATGTTGCAATAGTTTGCAAAACGCGTACCCAAATAACAAAAAACCAACTAATTTATGACATAAATATTGTGGGCAACTTATATGGATGTTTTGGGTAACTAACCATCAGTTGACGCAATAAGTTTTAGTCCTTTTGGTCAACTTGTATTAATTCAAGCCTTTCAAGTTTCCATAACATTTATTTGACTATACATGTCCAGTACATCTATAAAACGAAGCAACACATCCCACACACAAAAATCTATCAAATATCAGCACATCTTATCATCTTCACTTGTAATTTTATAAATAAATTATCAGGGACTTCATTATCAATGACATCATCAAAATGTAGTTCGAGCGTCGCATCTACTTCCGTTTGGGATTCGATATTTGCTGTCAGCTGTGAGACAGAGATACCGAAGGCGTTTAATATTTTCTTTCAACAACAGATTGATCATGAGAAGGGTTTTACAAATGATATTCGTAATAAGATTGCTGATGTTAATGCTAGTATAACAATGTTGTCTACAATGATTCGTGAGATGGAGAGCAGGAGTGACAAGGATGCTTTCATGGATGTTGTTTACTGTTTAAAACAAAATAAGGCTAGGTTGGAGCTGAAGTTGTCTCGTTTGACCCAGCTAGAAGCTGACAATTTAAATGGTGTTAAGCAGCTAGAAGTTCAATCAGATATGATGGATTTGTGTGAAGCAGACTATGAAATATCATAGATTATCGTGTTTTTTTGCATTATGTTTATGTTTTCTGTTTAAATAATGGTTTTGTAATGTATGGTTAATGGCTATATAATTTCATATGTTTTTTTTTTTTTTTTTTTTTTTTTTTTTTTTTTTTTTTTTTTTTTTTTTGTAACGTATTTTCACCCCACCAAATTACTACGTACGATATTGTGTTGTACTTTTTAAGTTAATGTGCACTACTATTATAGACTATCTGGTTAAGTAACTACTATTCTTGGTTGCCCTATGATAACAACCCACTCCATTTGTTGCGCTATGCATTATTTCAAAAAAGTTGGTTGTCTCCATATAACTAATTACAGATATTTTGTAGAAACCGTAAATATAGTTTACAAACTGTTAGTTATCCTTAACTGTTACTTATCCTTACCATGTGGGTAATATAAACCGGAAATGTTAGTTATCCTTACATTTATTTTATAAACCATTCTAACTCTTGTGTGCCAATATAAACCACGATATTTCATCTTTTGCATTATATACTTTTATTTTTTTGTTTCCAAAATCTATGGCTTCACCATCTTCAAGTAATGATTCAAAGAAACGTAAACATTCAATGGAAACTTCTACTCCTGGAGGAAACGCAAGTATGTTTTTTCTAATACTCAACTTGTACGTTATGTAAAACACTTATTGCCATGGTATATCAATGCTTTCATCACATAATTTAGGCAAACTACTTTGGGCAACTATTATTTGTATACCTGTGCAACCATTATTCAAATTACTTTGGGCAACTCATATTCGTACACCTGGGCAACCATTAGTTATGTATGTTTGCAATAGTGTAAGAAACATAATGCCACACCAACCACACAATCAATGTAACACACATAATGCCACACCACCAAGTACACATTCCATCATACCAAATCTAAGCGAGTATCATCTCAGTAAATTGCATGTTTCAAAAAGACTTTTAAAAAGCGAGCATCATGTTACCACATAATTTAGTCAAACTACTTTGGGCAACTGTTATTTGTATACCTGTGCAACCATTATTCAAATTACTTTGGGCAACTCATATTCGTACACCTGGGCAACCATTAGTTATGTATGTTTGCAACAGTGTAAGAAACATAATGCCACACCAACAACACATTCAATGTAACACACGTAATGCCACACCACCAAGTACACATTCCATCATACCAAATCTAAGCGAGTATAATCTCAGTAAATTGCATGTTTCAAAAAGTCTTTTAAAAAGCGAGTATCATGTCACCACATAATTTAGTCAAACTACTTTGGGCAACTGTTATTTGTATACCTGTGCAACTATTATTCAAATTACTTTGGGCAACTCATATTCGTACACCTGGGCAACCATTAGTTATGTATCTTTGCAACAGTGTAAGAAACATAATGCCACACCAACCACACAATCAATGTAACACACGTAATGCCACACCACCAAATACACATTCCATCATACCAAATCTAAGTGAGTATCATGTCAGTAAATTTCATGTTTCAAAAAGTCTTTGTATAAAACCACTCCAATGCAACAAAGCTTTTAAAAAGCTTTTCTACAAGTAAACATTTAATAAAAATCATATGATGTAGTGCAAAATTATTCATTTTTTTTCCAAATCTTTTGCATCAAAAGTTTGGTACATTTCAAGTCATTCACCCAAAAGTCATATGCAAAGTGTTTGCTCCAATGCATCAAGTCATCTAATAGCATTTGTAAATAGTTAACAAGTCATGTAAGAACCTCTCCATTGCGGTTGCTAAGTTGAAACATACTTCTAAAAACATGTATGTTTTTTCACCCTTTTTGCATATTCAAAGGGATTAAATAGGGTATAATAAATTCTTTTGGGAATACCAAATTGTAATTATACATATTTCAATCAATTGAATGCAACCATGTTGAAAGGTGTTCCAATACACAACTACGAGGGCTTATACCATGTATTTGGTAATCGAAATTATTACAACCACAACTTTTAATTATATATACAATTACATTACTTATCAAAAGTCTAACATTTAAAACCCTATATCTAACAAAAAACTATCAACGTATTCATCATTATTTAAAAATGGCAGCCACACCAAATCTTAATGAATTGAAAGATGCAACTGAATCTGGTAAGCTTGTCGATGCCTTCAAGCTGCTGATAACTCATGACAAAGCAAAAGAGCAAAGTTTTATCGGTAGTATAGGAGAGGAGAGTAGCCAGTTGAGGGCAGTTATTGAAAAAAAGGAGCAAACTCTAACTGAGGCAGCTTCCTCATTTACTCGTTTCAATGTTGTGGCTGCAACAGCTCAAGCTTGCCTTATGGAAATACAGATGAAGGATCGCCGAAAACTTGATCTGTTGGCTCAATTACTGCTGCTGTCTCGTGAAAGCATGGAGGATAAGGATGAGTTTTTGAAGAGGATTGAAGAAGCTGAAGAGGATGACGAAGATTAGGATCTTTTGGTCATTTTCCTATGTGTTTTGATGTTGTACTTATCTCTTTTTTATTTCAATGGCAATCATGTGGATGTAAAATATTTCTATGAATGCAAACAACTGATAAACAGTTGTTTATGTTTTAAGTATTAATCATTTATTAGCTTTAAGAATTAATTTTCTTTTGCCAGTTTATTATCGTTTACGTGTCGAACGATAAGGAAACAAAACTTTAGCCACATAAACAGCAACATACTACTAAAAGTATAGAGTCTAAAAGTTGGTCATGGACCTTTAAAATGATTGTAGGCACTTATACTATGTGTTCAAAAATCCGACATTTGTTTTTAGCAACACTTGGCAATTTCGAACAATGATTGCTGCATACATCATTTACCCACTCACCTGGAGACGACGTAGACCAACCAACATCCATCGTTGGAACATCAACTCCAGGGACACCAGGCATGTAATCTTCATCCGAAAAATAAAAATCATCATCAATATAATCAGAATGCAAAAATTATTTGAAAAGATTCTTACATTGAAATTGTCTTCCTTTGGTTCGAGGAGGGGAAGGAGGTGTTCTTAGAGGAGGGGTTGAAAGTGCTTCGTTCTCCCATGCAATAAGAGCAGGATGCGAGTTAGACATAGCAACTAGCAAAGCATTTTCATGTTTTGCTAGATTTGCTTTTATTTTGACATCAGCAGCATCAAAAGTCATATTGCTATAATAGTACTGTGAAAGGTTTTGAGGTATATGGGAAACATACAAATCAATTAAACTTAGTGAAGCCGCCATATCATACATCTTTCCCATATCATTGTCACCTTCAACTAAAGTCAAGCCTTTTTGTATAGAAACTCTTGGAGAACAAAAATACACTTGTCGAATATCTTGTACAAGTTTATCTCTAAACATGTCAAGCAGGGCCTCATAGTTCATCCTCTTGGACTTACATACATTTGCTGTCATTATTTTGCCATTTTCATACTTTAAACTGGGAAAAGTGATGAAACAACCATCATAGTGAATATCAAACAGAACATATCCCTTATCATATTTGAGAGGGACCTGTCCACAAGAAACATAAACGTTTTTTGAAACCAAACAATGAAGCAACCAAATAAGCATTTTACTCTATAAAGTAAAGAAATGCATACCTTTGATTGATGTCATCCGATTCATCTAGGGAGTTTGCAGGAACTTTCTTTGGAAGAGATGGATGAGAGTAAGCCATGATGATAAAACAAGTACTAATGTATGTGTGTAGGATTTCCTATTATAGACTATATTCTATTACTTTATTGTAACTAACATATGGGAGACATTTTGGTTTAATAGGGTCAAGTTACAAATAGTAAATAAGTTTGTATTCAATTACTATTGTATAGGTATTGCGGGTTGTTTAGTAACTTGAAGTGTAAATTTTTTATTTTCTTAATTTTTTTTATTGTTGTATGAATCCAGAGTTATGTGTATGCATGTTATGTGTATGATGACAATGATTTATAATATAATGTTGTAAACTAATATGACATGGTAAATAATATTCATAAGAACAAGTTTAAAATACAAGGAGACATAACATGAAGTAAAAAAAAAAAAAAAAAAAAAAAAAAAAAAAAAAAAAAAAAAAACTGTCAGTTACAGAGGTAATATCTGTGATTGTAATAAAATCGGACCATCTTTTCACGATACGCTAAGGTAACGTCAACGGGGTCGTCAACATGCAAAGATATACCATGTGACAAACAATATAGAAATATACATACCCAAACACCACAATCACCAAATATACCATATTGTTTTGGAACTTTCTCCTCGAGCCTAAACGTAATGTTACATTGAGACGAATCCATTCCTTTCTTCTCAAAAACTTGGGCACGGTGTAGAACTAGTGGAAGTCGATCCTGTATATTAGTATACAATGTTATTATACATAGAGGGGCAATCTTATCTGATATTTTGTAAATATTGATGCTAAAGATTAACCATTTACTAGCAATGTTGGCCATAAACAGTTGAATTTTTTTGCATGTTTTGTATTTTTTTTTTATTTTCAGATAGTTTGTTCAGGATATTTGTGATGCAATTCATGATCTACATGGTTTCATTTATTCATATCAACTGTTGTAACACTACAGTAAAGTTGTTAAAAAATAGAGTATAACATAAACTTGCTTGCTTTCATTATAAAATTAAAAACAAGTACATCGAACACAAGAGGTACATAGATGAAAACACAAAAGACAATAGTGACAGAATTTAAGAGCAAGCACATAGCAGGCCAGGAATTGTGGTTCAGTGGATCTTCTTCATTTTTGCAAGAAATGAGATTGTTTTGAGGACTTTTATTTGAGTTTCACTAATGCATCGCATTAGAGTCCTATTCTTTTCCAGCTCCTCATCTTGAATCTCAACCAGCAACTCTAAAGCCTGCATAGTGAGAGTGGACCCAACAACAGTTTGGAGCTGTTTGATCTGCTCGCCCCTTTCCTTGCAACGGCGGGCAAGGTCTACCACCTCCACATGTAGTGACTTTATCAGCTTAAAGTCACTCTCAACGTTTAGTTTAAACATTAAGGTTAGCAGATCTTTCAAATGGTTTTGTTGATCCATAGATATGGCAAGTGAATGCTTGTGTGTGTGTAAATGTGACTTGTATGAAATTGTAGTAGTATATGGAACATTTATATATAGATCGGGATGACCTTTAGATTTGAATGAAGTCAAAGTGAATAAACTTGTATAGTCAATTGGTGAACAGTGGGGTCTTGTCAAGTTTTGTGTGTGGCAAGTAAGCCAAATAATATTAATGGGGATTAGAGATGTGAAATAATTTTGGGCAGAAACATGTCATATCCTGTCCACTAATTGACAACACAACTTAAAAAAGGATGGGCAACTTGTGAAATAGTTTGGGCAACTAGTTATGTTTGCTGGAAAACTAAGTTGAAATATTGCCCCAATGCAAAACAAAAAAAATTATTGTACTTACAAAGTTAATAAAATAAAGATTATGTTTTTACTTGGATGCACTACTACATTCCATGTGTATCTTGTCAGGTTTTTGTATGGCTAGTTAAGCCAAATAATATTAATGAGGATGAGATTTGTGAAATAATTTTTGGAATAGACTGTCATATCCTGTCCACTAATTCACAACACAACTGAAATAAAGTTGGTCAACTTGTTTAATAGTTTGGGCAACTAGTTATGTTAGCTGGGAAACTAAGTTGAAATATTGCCCCAATGCTAAAAAAATTGTGTGTACTTACAAAGTTAATAAAATAAAGAATATGTTTTTCACTAGGATGTACAACAAAAGTCCATGTGTATCTTGTCAAGTTTTTGTGTGGCTAGTAAGCCAAATACTATTAACGAGGATGAGATTTGTGAAATAATTTGAGCCAGAGACTGTCATATCCTGTCCACTAATCCACAAACATTTGTTAAATACTTTGGGCAACTAGTAAAGTTAGCTGGGCAGCTTAGTTGAAATATTTCCCAATGGTTTAAAAAGTTGTGTGTACTTAAAAAGTTAATAAAATAACGTTTATATTTTTTATTTGATTGCACTACTACAGTCCATGGTTTATTTGTATATATCAGGGACATTTTGTTATTTTCAAAATATTATGTGTATCTTGTAATTGTTTCAAAAAATGTTTGTAAGTTTATTCCGCTTGGTCATTCACGATGTAACTTTATAGTATAAATGGCTCTAAGTAGGATTTACATGCCCAAATATATCTAATGTAACCCATTTAGTTAATAAAAGGATACAGTTGGGTCTAAGATGGATCATTTTAATATGCAAAAAAATAAAAATAATGACTCTTATAGTAGAAGTAAGCCATATTGTATTGATGAGGAAAGTCAAGTTGTAAAAGCAATGTCTTGTCAAGTTATTAGGCATCACATTAAGCCTAACATTTTTAATAAGGAGTACAAGTTGGGAAATGATTGTGGCAGGGCAAGTTGACCTTTACCATATCTGGACATAGAAAGTGGTGCAACTATTATATGATTTCTTAGGCAACATATCCAACTATAGGGCAACTAATACGAGCATTTTTTTTGGACAGGTTGAATGTGTTATATTAACTTGCAATAAATTTACAACATAAGAATAAAAAAACAAGGTTGGGCAACACCGAAACTTGGATACAGAAACAACAACCATAGTATGTGTAAACATATTTGTATGCCGACTGACTAACTAAAAATAATAGTTGGTTACTGTATTATGCTATCATATGGGCGAGTCGTGTGCTTCCCTTTTATGTGGTTGATTAGCTATGAGTATTTGTTATGCTGTATGTGTTTAACTACAAATGTATACTTAAAAGCATATGTTGCACACTGGTACATGGTTGTGGAAAATAAAAAGGTTAATCACCTGATTTGTGTATACAAACAACGTACCTGTAAGCACTTCCTAACAAGGATATACCAGCCACGGTTGTTGTAGTCAAATGTGTCGTCGCTATCATAGAATGTTACCACGCCAAATGGTATATGAAAATGGGCAAGACACCAATGTTTGTCTATTTCATTGATCGGAATATAAACCTTGAGTATAAACAAATTGGACATACATTAGGCGGGAAAAGTATGTCCAAAAATTACATGCTTATAATATTGTTTATTATAATTCCTACAAAACTAAATCTGGCTAGTCGTATTGGAAAATTTTAAAATGTTACTGTTTAACCGTCATTGGTTTGAGGGAGAACAACATATAAACAATATATAGCTAATGCTTCAGCGGTATTCATGAATAACCAGTACATCTCAAACCAACCAAATGAAATTAGTGAAGTATAAAGTGACCGATTTGGTATTTTGGAATAATAAACCTTGTATTTAAGCGTAAGGAGGTAAACATATTACCTGATCAACATCGCTCCATGGACAGGGATACCTCTGGCCATCTGTATAAAACGATGGCGTGCCGTTTTGATGAAGAATCTGGAAAAAGTAACAACTAACCATCGCCCAGTTTGCATTATTAGGTCTCACAAGCCACATGTAGTCAACCCACAAGTCTATGTGCTGCAAATTTTGAGAAAGGGTGAGAGGAAAATTTTATACATAACACATGAGTTAGAATATCAATTGTATGCTCACCTGCTCAGTTAGCCAATCTTTTCTAGACGGGTCTAAGCAAACTAAGCGTAGCCAGAAATTTCGGTCAACGGTATAGTCATCGGACCATGGAAATTTACACGCCTGAGTGTATGACGGTTGACCCAAGAATATTTCAATTTCATCGGTAAGCCAGACATTTTCCACACTATGGAACCATCGAAATAGATCCTAAAAACGTTAATGACTTTATAAGATACAAGGTCAAAGAGGTAACAAAAGAAAATGTCAACTAAATTTTGTTCATGCCAATACCTCAACCCAAGGTTGAACTCTTGTAAGCAATTCAGCAATAGCTTGGTGAGTAACGTTAGGACCATGTTTTTTTATTCTCTGCCAAACCCGTTTAGCATTGTTTGATTCCGAAATAGGTTGCAAATAATGTCGTCTCTTGCTCGGATGTACACTAGCCAAATATCTTTGATAGTGGTCTGATTGCAAAAACTCTTTTCTTTTTTGCTTCTTCTCCTCATCCATCTTCAACATGTTTTCTTCTTCCAATCGTAACCTCTTAGCCTCTTCTTGTCTTTTTAGGTTGTCTTCTGCCATCATCTTATCTTGTTGTATCTGCAACCTCTCTTCCTCTGCTAACGCCAAACTCAATTCTTCTTGAATAAGATACTCCTGAAATAGGATTTTGCGGATTAAATATTGCGGTTTGTATATACCGCACAAATAACATGACGGTTGACAAATGCGTTGCAAATAACGTATTGTTCCTGAGCAAGTTCTTCATCACAATTAGGCAATGTAATCATTTTGCGGTATATTTTGTTAAGTGATTCACAAAATTTAGGCCTCGTGTTTGGAAAATGTGCTTGAATATCAAGTTTCTCCTGTGAAATAATTATATTTGTACAACATTTAAAAGTTTATATGTTATAAAAAAATTGTAATCGCCTATCTGGTGAAACTCTTGACTTCCCTCTGCTTTTTGTAAGTAAGCAACCATGTTGTGTGCCTTAGAATTCCGAAAATCTCCATTAGGATTGATAAAATTTTGATTAGGATTCTGGGTTATCATCGTTTAGAATATCATGTGTACTTGGTAAACCCAATTGAGATGATATAGATTTAACTTAGGGTTTTCATTTAATCAAGTGAATAAAGGTTATGTTTCTGTTGAAGATATGTTTGTGTAAACTAAGATAACATATTACCCAATTTACTGCCAAAGAGTACCAAACGTAACCGACCAGTACTAAGTTTTAGCCTACCAGTACCAAGCCTAACCGACCAGTACTAAGTTTTAGCCTACCAGTACCAAATAAACGGAACAGTACACACTGTTCTTCCCACCAGTATAAACCTAAAGTGTTAGGGATAATTATATTTGTACAACATTAAAAAGTAGATTGAAAGTATACACTCAGTTGTTGCAAAAAAACAGGTACCTGTAGTCCGCCAGCTCTGTCACGAGCAATAACCTGTACGATGGGGAAGAAGTTTTTTTAACCAGTATATTACATCAACTACAGACTGCATACTGTTGATATATGATGGTGAATAAAAGGTAACCTCAAAAGTAATATCAAGTTTCAATACTTCTCCATTCAGCTCAGCCATGACACGATCCTTAAGCCTCTTCGTTGTCAAACTATTACTAGGCCTACGTTGAGTGGAATTAACTTTCAATGACTCAGTGACACGTTTACGTCCCTTTGCCAACCTGTTCAGATAAGCATCCACGAGGGTGTACTTGGATGCGGCTGCAGCCCTGGGAACGTAGTTTTGCAAAAAACTTGGCTATCTATCCACCATGAAGACTCATACTCAGTTGTATTCTGTCTGAGATCCAAACGTGTAGTCGAGTCCTACAAATAAATGGGGACAAATAACGTATGTAACCTTAAAGGTATTTGACTTCTGTATGGTAAAAAAAATATTAATTATAAAAAGATAAACCTTTGCAAATAGGGTGGAACGATCACTTCTTTTGAATATCGACTTCCTAGACCAGGCTATCGCTCTAGGAATCACATTTGGCTTTTTTGTCCACCAACATTCACAGCTCTCAAAAGACTCAAGTATCCAAATCTAAACAAATTGTAAAACACAAACATATCAATTTAACAAGCCTTCAACATGTCGAGATGAAAAATTTCATCGATAAAAATAATTTCAAACCTGGAAAGCAAATACAAATCCAGAAAAAGTATACGTCGGAACATAGGTTAGGTTTTTCTTCAATCCTAAAAGGTGTTTATCCATGTGCTTATCCATTACATTATGTAGTTGGTCATATAAATGAGTCCAAATATGTTCACCCCACGGAAATGCATTCCAAGCTTCTAGATTTTCAACCAACCTCATCAATGTGTCATCAACTTGACATGTCAACAACTGACCCATAAAGATAACCTCTAGGACTAACAAAAGAGATATCCGTATTGCGTCTTCATTAGATAGCTTCCGAAACCGGTCTTCATCCTCGATGACACCAATGAGGTCTAAGTTGGTTACAATGAACCCTTGCTTTTCAGGAAACACCCTATCACGGAATTTGAGATCACCAGACGTGTATACTTCAAAGCTGACACTTCCAAAATGCAAGCCAGTCATTAGATAAAACTCAGTACGACCAAAATGCAGCGTATGTCCATCTAGGTAATAGATGAAGGGCGTATCATAATGAGAGTCGTCCACTCGCTGTTGTTTCCGTACCATGTAGTCTATTAGGTGTGTTTCATGTTCAAAGTATAACAGATCAAGCCATTGTCCAAAGCAAGTACTCCTAAACAAGTTCCGTCGCTTTGCATCTAATTTCTGATTTATTAACCAAAAGTAGTTGAGTTTGCTTCTAATGATTAGTTTCGCTTCATAGTCCAAAAACTAAAACACAAGCTCACTCAGAACCGACAATACATAACAAATTTAGTATGCAGACATGTATACAGGGGCCATAAACACTATCACCAAGAGTTTAGCTGATACATACAAATGTATATTTAATAATCATTCAATGCCTAATTGGAACCTAAGTACAACCACTTAGTATTGGACCATTTTAATAGACTGTTTTGTCTACGCATATATCAGTGCTTGTGAACTTATTTGATTCAGGCCTGGCGTATCAACAAGTCTCAACTAAAGTGGATACAATCGGGGCTTATGAGTGATGAGACATTAAGAACCAAAAACACAAATAAAACCGCCTTATGAGTGCTGAGACATTAAGAACCAACAAGTCTCAACTAAAGTGGATACAATCGGGGCTTATGCAATACAATCCAAAACAAAAATGAAATCATAAACCACATAAACGGTTAAAAATTGACAAACAAACTATAAACCAACGAAAAATTGTACAATCCAAGTAACATCTATATAAGACACAGACTAATATAACGGCAACCTTTGATACACCATAACGACTAACGACAACATTTCAATTATTTGACATCAAATAGTTTTGGTGTCAATCAGGTCAATAGAATAACACAATAAACATATAATCAATAACGATTTAAACCATTGCTAATATGCTTTACATATCCTGTTATACCACATTTTTTATGATAAAATCAACAATCGTTGGTAATCTTAATTTTGCACGATCATTGTTTCATGAACAATTACTCATTGTGCGAAGCAACGAAATATGCAAAGTAACCGGAACAGATTGAATAAGTTAAATAATACTGGATATTGAACATTGGAGATTGAAATAATAATGAATCGATATGGAGGGAATAAGGGGTTAATGGTGATACACGATAGAGTGTTTGTTTTTAAAGTTTAGGATTATTTTCCTTAGTATAATTTTGTTTTTCGTATACGATCCTAGGAAAAGTCAATTGGTAAAATACTGTATAATGTGTAAAATGACCACAAAACCAGTTGCCCTATTACGGTTGCCCAATAGATATAGTTGCCCATAATACAAATACGTGACACGTGTTTCTCTATGATTGAAGTTGCCCAGTCTTAAAAGTTGCCCGGGGTAATATGAGAATTTTAAAAAAAAGGGCTAAATATGCCTAACCGTTGGGAAACTAGGCTATTCAACTATTTATCCCTTAATTTTAAGGGGGCCGCCCTTGATAATTATGGGGGCCGCCCAGGGCCTGGTTCCCAGATTGCCAGAAATGGTTTTTGGTAGAGATTTTTCCAGAAAGATGTTTGTTTTGGGGTTTGGTTTTGGGCAAGTACATCTCTTTAGGTAACTAAACAAACATTATCTTAATGAAGTATGCATGGAAAGTATATATGTGTCGACAAATAAGCATAAAATATAATATCGTGCAAAGAGAATAATGTAAATGAACAAATAAGCAAGTCATGAATCCTAAGGCAACTAGATTTGTGTAAGGGAAAAGGCAACTAGTGAGTGAGAAACTAGTGATGGAACAAATGTGACGAAATGATTCTTTGACGTTGTTCTAGTGTGTGCCTATATGCAACAAATGTGGAGAAGCGATTGCTTCGACTTCTAATGCAAAAATAACTATATCCTAAGAAGCAATCCAAAATCTCCTTGATTCAATTTGCTTAACTCATGATTGCCAAGGATTTATTGGATTATATATTTTGACAATTCATGTGAAATTTCATGCATGATTTTAAAGAATGTTTTTAGCATTATTCAACAATGCAAGAAAGGAAAGAAATGATGTTCATGTGTTTCCTAGAAGTGAGAATTATTTTGAAGTGAATTGAGGTTTTCCTTTGAAAGTATATTTATGCAAAAACAAAATATCTCAATTCTTGATTTTGTGCAAAATAGAATCCTAGACTCAGAATAGTGGAGAAAATAAGAGAGGAATAAAAGACTGATGCTCAGATGGCTGGCCCCTTTAAAGTGAGGCCGGTCCCCTTAATTTTAAAGGGTCCGCCCATCTGACAATTTTTTTTTCAGAACATTTAAATTTTAGAAAGTTTCAAACATTTAAGAAACTTCAATCAATTTACTCCATCATTCCTAATCCTAGACGCAAGTGGTTAAATAATTCACACTTAAGGGGTTTAGTAAATGTGTCGGCAACATTATCTTCTGAAGCTACCTTTTCTATTGTTATGTTTCCTTTTTGTACATTATCCCTAAGAAAGTGATGACGTATTTCTATATGTTTAGTCATAGAGTGTTGAACGGATTCTTACTTAAATCTATAGATCCTTTATTATTACACATTATAGGAATATTTTCTAACCTAACCCCATAGTCTACGAGAGCTTGTTTCATCCATAGTGCTTGTTGACATGCCTTTCCAGCGCTTACATATTCAGCTTCGGTAGTCGAAATAGCAAGAGCAGTTTGCTTCTTAGAAAACCAAGACGTTAGTCAACATCCCATAAATGTGCAAATACCACTAGTGCTTTTTCGATCCACGTAGTCTCCCGCATGATCCGAATCCACATAGACAATAGTTTCTATGCCGGATCCCTTAGGATACCATAATCCTACGTGTATAGTGCCTTTAATGTATCGGAAGATACGCTTAACCGCTTCTAGGTGAGAGGTTTTGGGATCCTCTTGAAAGCGGGCACAAAGGCAAACACTAAACATGATATCGGGTCTACTTACCGTTAAGTATAGTAAACTACCTATCATCCCTCTATACTTAGTGTTATCTACGGACTCACCTTCTTCATCTCTTGTGAGTTTCACTTCCGTAGACATAGGTGTCTTAAGGGGTTTTGAGTCTTCTAGGCCAAATTTCTTAAGCATTTCCTTAATGTATTTAGATTGGTTAAAAAATATTCCATCTTTTAGTTGTTTTATTTGTAATCCTAGGAAGAAGTTTAATCCACCCATCATGCTCATCTCAAACTCATCATGCATGATTTTGGCAAATTCATCACACATTTCCTGACAAGTCGATCCAAATATTATGTCATCGACATATATTTGAACAATGATGATATATGGGTCACTTCTTTTAATGAAGAGAGTGTTATCAACCATTCCCATGGAATAATTATGCTTAACTAGGAAAGCTTTCAGTCTATCATACCAAGCCTTTGGAGCTTGTTTAAGACCATATAAAGCTTTCTTTAGTTTGTAAACACAATCAGGTTTTGTGAAGTCAATGAATCCCGGAGGTTGTGCCACATAAACCTCCTCATTGATAAAACAGTTAAGGAATGCACTCTTCACATCCATTTGGTATAACTTAAAGTCTAGGGCGCAGGCATAAGCTAAAAGGATTCTAATGGATTCTAATCTAGCTACAGGGGCATACGTTTCATCATAATCAATTCCTTCTAGTTGATTATAACCTTGGGCGACTAACCTAGCTTTATTCCTAGTTACCATACCATTTTCATCTAGTTTATTCCTGAATACCCACTTAGTTCCTATTATGGTCACATTCCTAGGATTTGAGACTAGTTCCCAAACATCATTTGATTTGAATTGATTTAATTCTTCTTGCATAGCCATAATCCAACTTTCATCCTTTAAGGCTTCATTTGTATTCTTAGGCTCTATTGTTGACACAAAACAAAAGAAGTTATTTTTATCTTGAGCTTGTGACCTAAGTGTTCTTTGATTTAGGTTGCCTATAATGTTATCTAGTAGATGTGACTTTAACTCCTTAACATTTATAATTTCATTCTCTTCTAAAGTTTCTACTCCAAGATCATTGCCTAAGGGTTTAGTTTTACTAACCTCAATAGTTTCTTCCTCTATTATATCATCATCTTCTAAGGGCAATGTTTTAGGTAGTGGAGGAGTTTCATCAAAAGTTACATTTAGGGATTCTTCTACTTTCATAGTATGTTTATTTAGAATTATATATGCTTTACTATTTTGTGAATATCCAAGAAAAACTCCTTCATAAGCCTTAGGGTCGAATTTAGTGAGATAGTCTTCTGTATTAAGGATGAAGCATTTACTTCCGAATACTCTAAAGTAACCTATATTAGGTTTTCTACCTCTTAATAACTCATATGGAGTTTTTCCTAAGATTCTTCTAATAGAAACTCTATTAAGTATATATGTTGATGTATCTACGGCGTGACACCAAAATTTTTGTGGGATAGATTGTTCATTTAACATTGTTATACTCATTTCTTGTAGAGACCTATTTTTTCTTTCTACTACCCCATTTGATTGCGGAGTACGAGGAGCGGAAAAGTTGTGAGATATTCCATTTTCATCACAAAATTTTCCGAATTGTACTTCGTTATCAAATTCCCTACCATGGTCC
The DNA here is from genome assembly GCA_030686995.1 of Artemisia argyi. NCBI lineage: Eukaryota > Viridiplantae > Streptophyta > Magnoliopsida > Asterales > Asteraceae > Artemisia > Artemisia argyi. Next base: position 154,926,316 of record CM060709.1, on the reverse strand, counting down.
GTCCTAATTGAAACTATGGAGCATCCTAACTAAATATCTTAAATTTTTCAAAGGCTTCGGTTTTATCACTTAAGAACCTAGTCCACGTGTATCGTGAATAATCATCTACTATAACTAAGGTGTAACGATTGCCACCGTAGCTCCGCACAGCGGATGGACCAAAAAGGTCCATGTGAAGTAATTCTAAGCATCTAGCAGTGGATAACATATTTTTAGCTTTGTGACTAGCATGTGCTTGTTTTCCAATTTTACAAGCATCACAAAAGTGTTGATCATATCTTAAACTAGGAAAGTTTCTAACTAGTTCCTTAGAGGCTAAAGATTGTATTTTTTCATGTTTGCGTGACCTAATCTCCTATGCCACAAAGTAGAGTTTTCATCTATAGTAGCTAGGCATATCCTATCTTCTGGTTTGTCTCCTAATTTCATAACATATATACCTCCTTTCCTAATTCCTCTACCTATGACTTTCTCATCCTTAATTATTTCACTATCTTTATCGGTAAAGGTAACCCTACACTTATTATCACATATTTGACCTATACTAAGCAAGTTATAAGTTAGATTATCTACATGTTCAACATTTTCAATAGTTAGAGAGTCTTGAGAGATCGTACCTTTGCCTATGATTTTTCCACGATGATCACTACCAAAAACAACGTTACCTCCATTATATGCCTTATATGTAGAAAATAGCTTGCGATTTCCCGTCATGTGTCTTGAGCATCCATTATCTTTTATCCATTCATCGGGCTCCAAATCTACTCTTACACATACTTCATTAGGTGCTTGAGCTACAAAACATTTGTGCTTCAATGTTTCGTCTTCGTCACTAGATTTTCTTCTTCGGGTGGTTTTCCTTTTGTCTTGTGCTTTTAGTTGCTTTTTAATAATTTTCTTGAATTCTTCAACGACCTTTGCATATTCTTCATCTTCACTTTTGGAACTATAATAATCCTCATCATTAAGTTCCTTTTTGATCATTGACTTTATACACTCTTCTTGTTTGCTCTTGGTATGACTCATGGGGTTTTCGCCATTATTACCTTCACACACAAAATTTGAACTAGTAGCACTTGTACTCATTTCAACTAAATACTTATCTACTATACTTTCATTTTCAACTATTTTGTATACAAAATTTTCTTTGGCTTGACATTTCTCTTGATGAAAATTTAAAAGACTCTTCCACATGTCATTTGCCGTTTGACAAAAAAATATTCTTTCATATTCAATTCTTGGTAAAGCTTTGTATATAATCATTTTAGCTATATTGTTTTTATCAAGCACTACTTTGAAATAATTATCTTGTTTTTCAAAAATGGTTTTTGTTGGTTGAAAATCAACAATTGAAATGACATGCCAAAGATCATAATCTATTAACTTCACATAACTTTCGAATCGATTTTTCCATTCAAGAAAACTTGTATTGTCAAAATATGGTGGTTTAAAGGTCATGTTTCCTTCTAAATATTTTTCCGATTCCATAGATCGATTACAAGTTTAAAAATACAATTTATTTTAAAAATCTTATTTAACGTAGCTCTGATGCCAATTGTGGAAAACAAGAAGGGGGGGGGGGGGTTGAATAGTTTTTCCGTCGTTTTTAAATTTATAAAAACTTTGTTTACAAAATCTTCGATTCTAGTTTTATGTGAGATCAATATTTAAACACTTATGTATACTAATATCTACGAGAGTAAATAATGACAATATAAGTAAGTAAATAAGTAAAGAGATAGAGATGGAGAGATCGTACCACAAGACAAAGGATTTATAGTGGTTCGGCTATGAAGCACCTCTTCGCCCTACTCCACTCCCCGAGCACCTAACTCGAGAGTTTTCTTCACTATGTCAACAAGCTCCCTTATGGTGGAGAAAACCTTACACAACTTTTGCTTACACCAATTAACGACACTAAGCTAGATGTCGAGTCCTAATAGTAGCTAGAACCAATCTCACACCACTAGTCACTACACACCTTCTTCACAACTTATACACACCACAACTACTACACAACTACTCACAACTTGACTACTTCAACTTCACAACACTACTACTTCTTCACTACTTCTATTCACAACTACTAGCACACCTAGATCTACCTATTACACACCTTCTACACCTTTACAAATAATTTACACAACAACTAAAAATATTCACAAATCTACAATACTTCTTAACAAGATGTTGGAGGAGTATTCTTCTCTTGCACTTTGAATGATGAGGGATTGGATCCCTTGAAACAAGAACTAATAAGTTTATGATCAAAAGTTTTAGGAAGATGATTTGAGAGGATTTGGACAGAAAGTTTTAGTGCAAAAGGTGAGGTAAAATTACAGATTTGAACCAGTATTTATAGGCAAAAGTTTCTGACAAAGGAGCGTGTGCCGGCCCCCTTAATTCATGGCCGGCCCCTTTAAAATTAAGGGGGCCGCCCACCTGTAACTTTTTTCTTTTTTGGGGAAAGTTTATTTGGTGTAGATTTAACTGATTTGGTTAAAAATTTGAATTCATATATTTATTATGAATTAAACATTTTTCTTTAATTACCAAAAGTGTTTTTCTAAATATATAAAATGTTTATACCATTTTACATAATTTGTAATTATTAAATAAACATTCCTTTGATCATAAAATGTATTAGGCAATTGTTTATTCATACCTTAAGTGATTTAGTTGGATGTAATGATATTTTGTCACTAAATACTTGTTTACGTAATGATTTTACATTTAATGATTTTACATTTGTAATCGTCAAAATATAGGGATATCGAGAAACATTAATAACGTTTTTATGCATTATTTATATCAACATATCCCAAAGTTCTCCTCCTTTACAAATGAAAAATAGAAAACTATATATAGATTTTTGGGTTTGACGGCGTCACATGTAAATCCTGACGCCGTTAACTCGCCGCCAAAGAAACTCTCGTATTGCCTAGATCCAGATTTGACATCGTCATGTATTATTCTTCTTATGGCCATCAAGAGTAAATTACACGTGACGGCCTTGGTGACGCCGTCACATGTTAAAGTCCAAAAACATTCTGGCGCGTCTCGTTATATCTTTTCATCCACCTCTTTGCCATAACATGATGCCGTCACCTCCAAAGCGTGACGCCGTCAGGTACTATTTCCAGCTTGATTTGAAGACTTTGCCGTTTTCTTTCACTTTTCGCTCCAAAAACGTCCAAAATGCTTCCTTTTCCAGATTTCTTCTCCAAAGTACCTAAAATGACAAAAGGAACGATTTAGGGTAATAATTGATCAAATAATCTCGAATTTGGGCTTAAATGACCCCCTAAAAATGGTACACTTTTCGTCTCATCAAATACCCTTACACTTGAGATTTGCTTGTCCTCATGCAAATGCGCTTTTATTCTAATCCAAATACAAGCTAGAGGTCATTTAACACTAATATAAAAGTAATTGCAACAAATAATCATTCCACTTCAACCAAAACAAGCACGGAAATTATATACTAGCACCTCACAAATAGTGTTTAGATACTCACATCTCTCGGGTGTAATAAAAGTATATATCACAATATGAAAATGGAAAATATCTCTCACTACCTGTCATAGCACATAGATTACCATAGGCTTGGGAAAGGATCAAACCTCCATCACTTGGCGTAAGCACCTAGGATAAACTATCAAAGAGGTCTTTTAAAAAGGGTTATAACGTGAGGTGTAGGGATATGATAAACACGGTTTTGTTGGATAAAGGCAATCTTTACTGGTGGCGAGTTAATCATCTTGGTCAATTACATGTACAATGTGGCGTTGCTAAGCCAAGACTCGACTCGACTTAAGCTAATCAAAAACTAACAAAACATAAAATAAACATAAAAGGAAACGGGATGGTAGTCCGTATGTTTTTTCTCTTTTTCTTTTTCTATTTTTTTCTTTTTTTCTTGATTTTTCGATTTTTAAATTTTGTTTTTTTATTTTTTTTGCATACACTCTTGCCCTACCATCCAAAATAATACATCATAGGGGATTCGCATTCCCCTTACACCTAAACTTTTACATACTTTACAATCAACTATTCTAATGACTCGTATTAAGATAATCAAAACACTTGGAGTACTTTTTAAAGATTAACGCACATATGAGGGTAATATATGATGTTCTTCCCCAATACTCCATAACACTAGTACTTTACCCAATCGTCCCAAAATAATATGTACAAGATATGACTCGACTTAGCAAACATGTAATCAATTAGATAATTAACTAAGGGTTTAAATATATAACAATGATGCACTAAAGATGGGTGCATATTTGAGGTGGATTGTAAACAAATTCTTCCTTTAAGTAAAATGCTTAAAGTTAGAAATGAAAAAGATAGGCTCTGAGGGGTGTACTAGGGGTATCGTGTACTAAAAATGAGTACATCGCAAAGCTGTGGGAAAATTCAATTGACTTTATTAGTCAAGTAATTATGACTTCATTGGTCAAGTAATTATGATACTGGTTTAACACAAGAGTTATCCTAATACCTCTTATCATGTAGTAAATCCTAACTACACGAATGTAGTCTCACAGCGGTCTTGGGATGCATCACTAACGTAAGTTCTAGAATCTAAGTACTACCGGTACACTCATAAGCATCTTTTCCTAACAAATCTAGGGGCGAACCTCACATATTTGGGGTGGAAAATTTTGAGTGGTATGGTTTTTGTGCTAGTCATACAACTCCTATCCATGAGACACTTATTAAGGCTAAAGCTTCACTCCTAAATGTTGTAAAAAAAATTAAATTTTGCGCTAAAATTACTCTAACAAGTGTTTCTCTTAGTTTTATTACACACCAACTATTGAACAAACAAACTCAAGTGCAATTGCATTCTCTAAGGTATCATCATTTACCCTCCCCTTACACTTAGGCTGAACATTGTCCCCAATGTTCAATAAAAAGAATGTAAAAGTAATGAGGGTAAAAGAATGAAGCAAATACTCCCATGATTCGTTCAGTGTGGATAATGCGGTTACAAGGTTAGATCCTCCTCCAAGAAAATGAACGTTGAAAGCTTCCCCACAGAAATATAAATCATCTTCTTGTCCAATATAACCTGTTAAACTTGAGAAAACAATCATGGCAACTGATGAGACAAAAAGTGTACCGCTTTTAGGGTGTCATTTAAGCCCTAAGTCAAGATTATTTGATCAAATATTGCCCTAAATCATTCCCTTTTTCATTTTAGGTACTTTGGAGAAGAAATCTGGAAAAGGAAGCATTTTGGACGTTTTTGGAGCGAAAAGTGAAGAAAACGGCAAAGTCTCCAAAATCAAGCTGGAAACAGTGCTTAACGGCGTCACATATTGCATGTGACGGCGTCACGTTATGGCAAAAAGGTGGATATGAAATTTACACGAGACGCGCCAGAATATTTTTGGGATTTAACACATGATGGCGTCACCAAGGCCGTCAAGAGCAAATTACATGTGACCGCCAAAAGTTGATTAACACATGACGACATCAAGTTTAAACCAAATGGCCATCTAGTGTACGTCTAACGCTGTCATGTGTTAATGGAGGCAGGCCATCACGTGTTAATTGTCACAACTTGCGCGCGCAGTAGCTGTTATTGTTTTGGTCATAACTTTTGCATACGAACTCGAATTTAGGTGATTCAAATGCCCACGCGAAGAGGACGAAGAGATCTACAATTTGGTGAAGAAAGTTTGGTCTTGACGCTGTCAAGGTATGGGCTGACGCTGTCAAGATGGGCCGTGCTGAAAAGTGCCTATAAATACAACCTTATAACTTCATTATTTGTAAGCTCCAAACCCAAAGTCCGATTCTAGGGTTAGGGTAGGTGTTTTTCCAGCAACTTAGAGGGTATTAATCATTCCATAAACATCTTATAATGGTTTGTTTATTGATTCAATCATACGTTATGTCTTTAATTATGATTATTGTTGATTGCTCTTCATTAATTATGCTTGGCTAATTCACCTTGTGTCTACTTATGATTGTGTGAAACTTGTATATAATTGATTAGATCCTATTGATTTCTTTGTTGATGTTTGTGTCTATCTTCATCAATTAAGGTGTGACAACTTCAATAGGTCTAGTTGATTTAGTTTATAATTCTTGGTTCCTATTGTTTCTTGTTTTGATTGAATGTTTATCGATGTTAGGCTTAAGAAAACTGGCAGACTTCCTATTGGTAACTTGCTTGAATGTCTTAAGAAACATGAATCGGATGTGTACTACGATTAATTGGTTGTATTTAATGCATGAGTGACTACTAAGGAGGCCATGTTAGGAGCTAGTTGTCGGCTCGACATAGGAAGAGGTAGAAGCTTATAGAGTTGGGGAAGATCGTACACGGCCCCATGAATGGTATTAAGGAATACAACCCGTCAATTAAAACAAGGTTAACATTCAATAGGTAGAATTAGATAGCTAGCAAGGAGTAATCATCATAGGTAGACATGCTTCACTTCCCTTGTAGAACCCTAGTTTACTTTTCTTGCACATTAGTTTAATTGGTAGCTTTTGGGTTCGTTGACTAGCAACTAATTCCACCCCTCCTTCCAAAACCGAGATTTTACTTGCTTTCAAAATAAAATATAAAAATACAAAAAGAATCATCCCTCACCTCTAAACCTAGTTAGATTAATTTCAATCATAACGAACACTATTCTTTGAGTTGAACGATCAATCCCCCGGTACTTGCCACTTTACTATACTACAATGGTCAGGTACACTGCCTGGCGGGGATTGCAAGCCTCTTGAGATCCCTTGAGAGGTAAAACCTTTTGCGAGGGCGCAATCCCACACATCAGCAAACATCGCGTAAAATCGGCGGCAATCTATCTATCTATATATATATATATATATATATATATATATATATATATATATATATATATATATATATATATATATATATATATATATATATATATATATATATATATAATGCTTATGGAATGAATATTTGCAGATTGCCTGGAGTTTATAAAACTAAAGAATTAACAAAAAAAATTAAGACTCCGGTAGAATAACCAAACTTGCAAAAATTTTCAGATTTTTACACCTGACGCCGTCAGGTTATAACCCTGATGCCGTCAGAGTGTTCTGACAGAAATCTTATGTTAAGTTTCTGAAAAAATTTTGGAAAAACTCACGCCTTAATTCCTGGAATTCCTGCAAAACATCATTATGACTCGATACAAGCATTTGACTCGCACAAATACTAATATGCATGTTCATTTAATATTGTTGTGGTCCATGTCCACTTCCGTTCTTAGAAACAAATTTAGATTTCCCTTACACTTATCTTTTGCGAAATACCTTTATATGAAGTTAAGACGAAGTTAAACAACAAAATAAAGCATTTTCATAATTTATTTTGGAACATGATCCACAAACAATAAAAATAAAGTACACATACGGAAATAAATAAAATCAAACAAACAAACAAATAAAACAAATAATGCTTGGGTTGCCTCTCAAGAAGCGCTTTTCTTTATTTACGAGACTTGTAGCTAGAATCAAGGTCACGGGCTATCCTATATGAGTGAGTTCCTCATCGAGGACATCTTTGGGATCAAATTTAGGTTTTAATTTCCTATCGGTTCTCTTAGTTCGGTATGACTTCTCAAATTTTTCTCCATCCGGATCATATAGAGTCATCTTCATATGCCATGATCTTTCACCTTCCTTAGGTGGCTTGTCCCAATTCCATTTACATTTATCACCTTCCCTTTTCCACTTGTTCATTCCTAAGTTGATAGGCATCACTCCTAGGAATTCAATCATTTTCCTAAAGACTAAGGGATCCTCAAAGGGGTTTAGTTCTTCATCCCTAGCTATGAGTTGCTCCACCGAATGCGTTTTTTTATAAACTCCTTCTCTAAATAAAATGGGCGTTGAGGTCCTATGAAGTCTCTATTAACCCAAGGTCCGTATCTAGATGGTCTCCTATTAAAATCTACCCAATGAGGCGTTGGTTCATCATTAGTATCATAGTCATGTTTCTTAACATCATAGACCGACCAAGTTTCTCCTTCTCCTACCGCTATTCTATATTCCTTACAATCAATCATCGCACTTGCGGTAGCAAAAAATCCTCTTCCTATTAATAAAGGGCATGTAGTGTCACTAACCATATCAAGGATGTGGAAATCGGCTAACATTGTCAACCATCCTATATGCACTAACACATCCTTCACTACCCCAACTGGATATGCTACACTTCCATCTGCAAGCCCTATGATTACCTCTGTTTCATCTAATTTTCCCGGCTTATGAGTGGTGTACAGCGATAATGGAAGCAAATTTAGGCTTGACCCAAGATCGGCTAATGTGTCAAAAGCTTCAGAACTTCTGATCTTACAGGGTAAAACGAATATGCCCGGATCATCTAATTTTTTAGGCCGCTTGTTTTGAACGAAGGCGGTCCCATTCTTACCCAACTTAAGTTTCTCTTCATATTTCTCTAAAAGGGCATTGTAGTAGGGAGCACGAGCTAAGACATCAATGACGGGGTGCTCAAGGTGAAGTTCCTTGAATTCATCGCCAAGGTCTTGTGTATGAGGTATTTCAACTATGCTATTGACCGGTTTGATGTTGGGTGTTTTATTTAATTGGTCCTTTTGAAAAATTTGGGTTTGCTTAAAACACGTGCTCACGGCATTGATCGAATAGTATTATGGACAAGAAGTGGGCGACGAAACAGATGATACAGCGTTAACGTTTAGTTTCGGATTCTTGACTGTGTTACTTGGGAGTGCTCCCATTTCTCGGTCATTGAGAACTTTCAACAATGTGTCAATCTTATTGGTCATTTCACTTTGCTTTTGTTTGAAATCGGCTTCAAACTTTGCTAAACGAGTTTCTTGAGATACCATAAATCTGGACATCAATCCTTCAAAATTATTGGTACTACCATAGTTGTTGGAAGGATTGTTGTTGAAAGTACGGTTAGAAGGTGGACCGCTTGATTGATAACGATTAGGTGGATTGGAAGAATTGTTTTTGGGTCCGTTTTGGCTTTGTTTCTACCTAAAGTTTGGGTGATTTTTCCAAGAGCGGTTATATGAATCACCATAAGGGTTTGGCTCGGGTTTGAAAGTGTACCACTTGTCTCCCGCTCCGTCGGTATGTGAGGATGCGTAATCCGCAAAAGCTTGTTCGGGGAGTTCCATGCAATCACGAGTGTCGTGGGGACCACTACATAATTCGCACGAAGAGGTGATTTTGTTCACTTAGCTTGAATGTTTAGGAGCCTTGTAAGATTTCATGAGAAACTTGACTTGGTCTTCAAGTTCCATGATCCTACGGTCGGGAGTGCTTGAATTGTTTGAAGGCAAAGATATTGCCTTGACCGTTTTGTTCAAATCACGGGGATCTTTCCAACTTTCATTGTCATAGAGAGTAAGATCTTCTATGAGTTCCCATGATTCTTCCGCACTTCAATCGCGTAGCTTGCCACCGGCCGCTTGGTCAATGGTTTGCCTTGTGGAGAGATTGATGTGGTCATAGAAAATTTGGACTTGGAGCCAAAGATCTATGCCATGATGAGGGACTTTTTGTAGTAAGTCCTTGAAACGAGTCCATACTTCATAGAGAGTTTCACCTTGACGTTGTTGGAACATCAAGATGTCATTTCTAAGCTTGGTAGTTCTCCCCGGTGGGAAAAATTGAGCAAGGAAACGAGTGGTGAGATCATCCCAGGAGGTGATGGATCCCGTAGGTAAACGCTCAAGCCATTGACTAGCTTGGTCACATAGAGAGAATTGGAAGAGACGCAATCGGGTCATCTCTCGAGTTTCAACATCAAGGTCTATGGAATCTATGGTTTTTAGAAAATCCTTGAGATGTTGATTAGGATCTTCGGAACAAAGTCCATGGAATGCACATCCGCTTTGCCCCAATCGAATGGTGTCGAATCGCAAGGGAGACACATTGGCTCCTTGAGTGAGCTCAATGGTGTTTCGATAGCCTTGGTAGCTAGGACGGGAGTACTCTCCTAAAGTTCGGGGTCTAGGAGGTTGATTTGGTTGTGGTGGGTTTTGTGAATGGTTTTGTTGTGGTGGGTTGATGGGGTCAAAGATATTACCACCTTCCATGATGGCAGATTGTTGGGAATTATACTAACAGTTACCACTGTTAAGCATGGAAGATGCCACTGCTGAAGAATGCACTAGCAGTGGAAACTCATTACCACTGCTAGTACATAATATTACCACTGTTGCAGAATAATTGTTAGGAAACGCGTATTTAGATAAGTATAAAAAAGATCTTGTGTATATTCTATTATTCTCAGTTAATACTTATCTTGTAAAGGACTCCTTGTGTCCTATAAAAGGAGGTCCTAGGTTTAGGTTTATAAACGTATCAATTAGAGAGCTTTAAGGTGTAACCCTAGTGATAAGCTAGATCACTCGTATTATTATTCTTAATAATATTGGAACTTAACGTTTGGTTTATATTCTATGTTCATATATATACAATTGTTCTCACTCATAAACAAACATACAAACAAATCTTTTAAGTATTACTAAGTATATTCCGCGTACTTGTTAGTATCATTCAAAGTATCACTATAACACAAGGCGTATGATTAGATCCATCAAGTGGTATCAGAGACAGGTTACTGATACTTTGATTTAGAAGATCTGAAGTTTACTCATTCTCACAAGATCCAATGGAGGTGGAGAACAGTCAGTCCAACATTGCTGCTAAGCTTCCTAAGCTTAAACTGAATGACTATGAGATGTGGAGAATAATGATTGAACAGTTCTTTTTTGGTGCAAGACTATGCACTTTGGGAAATCATTATGTATGGTGATTCTTTCAAGCTAGGCACTTCCACAGAGACTATTGATGGTAAGGAAGTGCAGAAGTTGAATACAGGTCCAGTCACAACTGAAGAACGACTCCAGAAGAAGAATGATCTGAAAGCTGGGAGTATATTGCTAATGACCCTTCCTAGGGATCAGATCTTAGCTTTCAGTAAGTACAAAACTGCTAAGACCTTATTTGAAGAGATCTGCTCTGTTTTTTGTGGTAATGATTCTACCAAGAAGATACAAAAGACCTTGTTGAAACAAACCTATGAAAATTTCTCTTCAACAAGTAATGAATCAATTGACAGCATCTTCACTAGACTTCAGAAGATTGTAACACAACTCACTATGTTTGGAATTGAGGTAGAAAGGGAAGACCTCAACTTGAAATTCTTAAGAAGTCTATCTTCTGAGTTTCACACCAATGTTGTTGTTTGGGAAGCCAAGCCTGAATTAGAAAACATGAAACTCAATGATCTTCACAATAACTTTAAAGTTATTGAACAAAGACTGAAGAAAGCTGGGAAGCTAAGTACAAGCTCAGGGAACTTAGCTCGTATCTCATCATCTGTGATTGATAGTTCTGATGATGAAAGTGATGATGATGAGGATGCTGCTCACATTGCTGTTTCCACTGGCAGTGCAAGTGTTTCCACTGCTAGTTCTAAAAAGTAGATTGCTGGTCTTGGAGACTTGGATCAAGTTAATGAAGATGACATAGAAGAGATGGATATAAGGTGGCAAGTTGCATTTCTGAGTTTGAAGGCAAAGAAATTCTGGAAAAGGACTGGGAGGAAGATCATTATTAATTGTAGTGAGACTGCAGGCTTTGACAAGAAAAAGGTTGAGTATTACAACTGTCACAAGATGGGACACTTTGCCAGGGAATGCAGAAAGCTAAAGAATCCAGATAATAGATCTACTTGGTACAAGCAGGATAAGAAGAAGGAGCCTATAGTTGAAGAACCAAAGGTGTTGTTGGCCATTGATGGTGTGAGCTATGACTGGAGCTACATGGCTGATGAAGAAGCATCTCAGGAATCTGCAATGATAGCAACTGAACTTGATCTTATGGCTTTCTCTGATTCTGAGGTACATTCTAATAATGGTTGTTTAAAATCTTGTAAAGCTTTAAAATAATATGAAAAACTAAAAGAGCAATATGATGAACAGAGGTTAGAGCTAAATCAAACTAGTTATAATCTAGCTAATCATAAGAGTGGTCTTGTTGTTTTAGAAGCACAGATAGAACACTTTAGAGCTAATGAATCTAATTTTAGTGATGATATTGCTGTTTTATGAAGAGACTTAGATTATAAGATAGCTGTGAATAAGGCTCTTAGAGAAGAATTAGAGAAGATTAAAAAGGCTAATGAAAACATTCAGATAACTTGTAATACATTAGATCATCAGTCTAAGTGCATTGACAAAATTTGGGAGGCACAAGTTGTTAGTAAAGTCAAATCAGGTGTAGGATACAAGTCTATTCCACCACCTCTAAGAGGTGTTCCATCACCTCCTGGTATTGACTTAGCACATACAGGGTTAGAAGAGTTTCAGGAACCAATTAGGAATTATGGCCCTAAATTTGTGAAAGAAGTTATTAATGAAAAGGTTAAGGTTGAAACTGATGCATTTGAAAGTGCTAGTGATTCATCTCTTAAGGATGAATGTGTGAAAGTTGAGGCTAAAACAAGTGTTCCTGAAATAGTTAAAGTGAATGTTAAAACATGTATTCCTGAAGTTGTTAAGATTGAAAAAGAAAAGCCTAGGAAACAATCTAATCATACTAGGCCCACAACTAAATATGCTGAGATGTATAGAAGTAAGTCATCCACTCCTAGGGGCAATCAGAGGAGTTGGAATCATGTAAAATCTCAACAATTTGGTAGCGATTTTGAGTTTAACAATAAGGCATGTCACATCTATGGTAGTTTTGATCACCTTCATGCTTACTATAACTATCACAAGGGAAGAAGGGAAGTTTTTGGGAATACCAGGGTGAATGAAAACAAGTTTCAAAAAAAATACTCACCCAAATCCACTAAGCAAAATGATTCCCAGGGTTGTTCAACTAAAATCTGGCATCAAACCTCTTACAACTGCCAGAAGAATGAACAGTGTTTACCCAAAGTCACCTGTTAAAAGTGCAAAACCTATTACAACTTTTTTTAAATCTGCACAAACAGTCAATAAGACCTTTTATGGAAAGAAGGTTTACTACAACCGTAAGTGGGCACCAAAAACTAAAATTTCAAAGCTAGCAGTTGCCACTGCCAAGCCAGCAGTTGCCAGTGCTAGTCCAAAAGTTTCCACTGGTGGTTCTGTAAATAAAAATGGGGTAAAATTGGGAAATGCTGTGAAGGCCTCAGCACGTTGGGAATGGAAACCTAAAGGAATTAACACCTCAGTCAATCCCAATGGTGTATCAATGACCTTTGATAGATATAACTATATTGATACACGAGGCAGATCCAAGTCATTTGTGGCTTGGGTCCCCAAAAGGAACTAATTTCTTTATTTTATGTGCAGGGACATTCAAAGACTAAAGAAGATCAAGGATATTCAGATAGTAGATGTTCCAGGCACATGACTGGTGATATGCGTGGGATTGCGCCCTCGTAATAGGTTTTACCTCTCAAGGGATCTTGAGAAGCTTGCAATCCCCGTCAGGCAGTGTACCTGATCGTTGTAGTATAGTATAATGACAAGTACCGGGGGATTGATTGTTCAACTCAGGAATAGTGTCGCTAGGATTAGAAAGCCTACTAAACTAGGTCTAGAGGTGAGGGATGATTCTTTTTGTATTTTTTATATTTTATGAAAGCAAGTAAAATCTCGGTTTTTGAAGGAGTGGGCGGAATTGGTTGCTAGCCAACTAACCCAATTAACTAAAGATGCAATCAAAATAAAATAAAAGAAATGAAAATTAAACTAATATACTAATGTGGTGGAAACAATAATGAGAAAAGTTGTGTTTACTTAGATTTTATTACTCCCTAGATATCTTTTACCGCTTGATTAGCTTGTTACAATTGCATGGATGACGGGTTATATTCCTTAATACTAGTCGTAGGGCCAGGTACAATATTCCCTAACTCTATAAGATCCTACTTCACTCCTATGTCGAGCCAACTAAAAGCTCCTAACATGGGATCATTAGAATTCACTTATGCATTAAATACAACCAAAAATCATAGTACACCTCCAATCATGTTTCTTAAGATGTTCAAGCAAGTTACCAATGGAAGTCTGCCAGTTTTCTTAAGCCTAACATCGAATACAATCATCCGTAACAATTATAAACAAACAATCAACCCATAATCAATATCTAGGTTTCACTACATCTAAGCAAACACAATAAAAACCTAGCCTAACATGTTAAAAGAAAGATAAACATAAGATAGAATAAAATAATACATAGACATATTGAATGATTATTGAAGGACTTATCTTTATTCAAACAAGGAAGAAAGAAGGGTTTGAAACCCCTTCAATATGCAGGAAATTCAACCTAGGGTTAATGTTTAGTATTCCACAATTTGTTCCACACTTTACAATGAAAAATTGGAAAAATATATATAGACTAAGCATCCTGACGGCGTCATGTATTGGCTTCTGACGCCGTCAACTCGCCGCCAAATTGAGATTCATATTGCCTAGATCCACTTATGACGCCGTCATGTAGAAATAAGCTCTGGGCCGTCACTAGTAACATGACCCTGACAGCCTTGGTGACACCGTCAGGTCTTTTGCACTAAAGTTGTTCTGGGCCGTCACGTGTATTCTGACCCTGACGGCCATGGTGACGCCGTCAGGTCTTTCACACTAAAATTGTTCTGGGCCGTCACGTGTATTTTCCACTTCCACCTCTTTTGCCAAGCTTGACGCCGTCATGTATTAAAGCTTGACGTCGTCAGGTACTGTTCCCAGCAAGGAATGAGACTTTGCCGTTTTCATCACTTTTATGCTCAAAAAACGTCCAAAATACTTCCTTTTCCATATTTCTCCTCAAAAGTACCTAAAACGACAAAAGGAACGATTTAGGACAATAATTGATCAAATAATTACGAATTCGGGCTTATATGACCCCTTAAAAGCGGTACACTTTTCGCCTCATCAAATACCCTTACACTTGAGATTTGCTTGTCCTCAAGAAAATGCGCTTTTATTCTAATCAAAATACAAGTTAGGGGTCATTTAACACTAATATAAAAGTAATTACAACAAATAATTGTTCCACTAAAAACCAAAAACAAGCACGGAGGTCATACACTAGCACCTCACAAATAGTGTTTAGATACTTACATCTCTCGGGTGCAATAAAGTACATATCACAATAAGGAAATGGAAAACATCTCTCACTACCTGTCATAGCAAATAGATTACCATAGGCTTGAGAAAGGATCAAACCTCCACCACTTCGCGTAAGCACCTAGGATAAACTATCAAAGAGGTCTTTTAAAGGGTTATAACGTTAGGCGTAGGGATATGGAAAACACAGTTTTGTTGGATAAAGGCAATATTTACTGGTGGCGAGTTAATCATCTTGGTTAATTACATGTACAATATGGCGTTGCTAAACCAAGACTCGACTCGACTTAAGCTAATAAATAAAAAATAACAAGAACTTAAAAATAAACATAGAATTAAACGGGATGGTAGTCCGTATATATATATATATATATATATATATATATATATATATATATATATATATATATATATATATATATATATATATATATTTCATACACTCTTGCCCTACCAACCAAAATAATACATCATAGGAGATTTGCATTCCACTTACACTTGAATTTTTACATACTTTACAATAAACTACTTCTAATGACTCAAATCAAGATAATCAAAACACTTGGAGTACTTTTAAATATTAACGCACATATGGGGGTAATAAATTGATGTCTTCCCCATTACTCCATATTACTAGTACTTTACCCATGAGTCCCAATCATCCCAAAACAATATGTACAAGATATGACTCGACTTAGCAACCATGTAATCAATTAGATAATTAACTAAGGGTTTAAACATGTAACAATAATGCACTAAAGATGAATGCATACAAGGAAGGCTAAGGCGATTTGGTTGCACATTTGGATGGATTGTAACAAATTCTACCTTTAAGTAAGATGCTTAAAGTTAGAAACGAAAAAGATAGGCTCGGAGGGGTGTACTAGGGGTTTCGTATACTAAAAATGAGTACAACGCTAAGGTGTGGGAAAAATTAATTGACTTTGCTAGTCAAGTAATATGACTTAAATGGTCAAGTAATTATGATACGTGTTTAAACACAAGGGTGATCCTAATGCCTCTTATCATGTAGTAAATCCTAACTACACGAATGTAGTCTCACTAACGCAAGTTCTAGAATCTAAACACTACCGGTACACTCATAAGCACTAATAATGAATGATTTTCCTATCAAATCTAAAGGCGAACCTCACATATTTGGGTGGAAATTTTTTTTAAGTGGTACGGTTTTGTTCTAGTCATACGACGCCTATGCATGAGACGCTTGTTATGGCTAGAGTTTCACTCCTAAATGTTGTAAAAAATTTTAAATTTGGCGCTAAAATTGCACTAACAAGTATTTCTCTTAGTTTTATTACACACCTACTATCGAACAAACAAACTCAAGTGCAATTGTATCCTATAAGGTACCATCATTTACCCTCCCCTTACACTTAGGATGAACATTGTCCCCAATGTTCAATTAAAGAATATAAAAGTAAAGCAGGTAAAAGAATGAATACAAATATTCCCCTGATTCATTCAGTGTGGATAGTGTGTCAAAAAGGTTAGATCTTCCTCCAAGAAAATGAACTTTGAAAGCTTCCCTCCAGAAATATAAATCATCTTCTTGTCATATATAACCTGTTAAACCTGAGAAAAAAATCAAGGCAACCTCGCATAAAATCGGCAGCAATCTATATATATACTAACAAATCCTAGAAAACAATTTAAGATATAATGCTTGTGGAATGAATGTTTGCAGATTTCCTGGAGTTTATAAAACTAAAGATTCAACAAAAACTTTAAGACTCTGGTCAAAACAAAACTTGCAAAATTTTTCAGAATTTTGGTACCTGACGCCGTCAGGTTGTAACTCCTGACGCCGTCAGAATGTTCATGGAAAAATCTTTTGTTAAGTTTCCGGAAAATTTCTTGAAAAACTTATGCCTTACTTCCTGGAAAATCCTGCAAAACATCATTATGACTCGATACAAGCATTTGACTCTAACAAATACTAATATAAATGTTCATTTAATATTGTGGTGAATCATAATCATTTTTGTTCTTAGAAACAAATTTCGGGTCTCCCCTTACACTTAGCTTTTGCAAAATACCTTTATATGTAATTAAGACGAAGTTAAAAACAAAATAAAGCATTTTCACAATTTACCTTGAAACATGATTTACCAACAATAAAAATACAACACGCATACAGAAACAAATAAAAACACACAAAACATGGGTTGCCTCCCAAGAAGCGTTTTTCTTTATTAACGAGTCTTGTAGCTAGACTCAAAGTCATGCGTTATCCTATATGTGTGAGCTCCTCGTCGAGGACATCCTTGGGATCAAACTTAGGTTTCAATTTCCTATCGGTTTTCTTGGTGCGGTATGACTTTTCAAACTTTTCTCCATCCGGATCATATAGAATCATCTTCATATGCCATGATCCGTCACCTTCCTTAGGTGGCTTATCCCAATTCCATTTACACTTATCCCCTTCCCTTTTCCACTTATTCATCTCTAGGTTGATAGGCATTACGCTTAAGAACTCAATCATTTTCCTAAAGACTAGGGGATCCTTAAAAGGGTTTAGTTCCTCATCTCTTGTCACACCCCCAAAATACCTGTTTGGCAGCGGAATGGAATACTTGGGGCGTGACTGTCCATAGCATCACAGTTACAGTTACATTGAACGACCTAAAGTGTCGTTTGGAGAATACGTCGTTTGATCATTAAAACATTCAGAGTTCACAAAATAAGGTCCCAAAAGATGTTGTCAATTTAAGTAAAGTAAGTTCAACAAGATCAAATGTTTCATAAGTGAAGAAAATATAGTGAGACGCGTCGACTCCGCGACTCCATGAAGGTCCAAATGCATGCAGCATGAACTACCTTAATAACCTGAAAATACATAGCTAAAACGGTCAACATAAAGTTGGTGAATTCCATAGAGTTATAAGTTAAAATGTATGTACAATATCCATAAGTAAAAAAAGTAAGGTGACTTGATGTTAAAATGAAGTTACATTGGCTCTTAAGCTCATGACCCCGAAGCTAGACATAATAAGAATTTCGCCCCAAATGAGTGGTTACCAGGCACTCTAATAATGTTAGACATGAAATGCATCCGTTTTCCCGTTGGAGCAACCCAAACACGAATGGAGGAGTCACCCTCAATAGATCTATTCACTCACTCTCGCTTAAAGGTAAATTAACGGTCCATGATAATATAAAGGGGACTTAATGTGGTAAGATGGCAACTTAAGCAATGTATGAAAATTTAGCTACTTTGGCATGTACAAAAATAAATAGAGTTTCGTCGATTTTGAAACGTGTATATCTTTGTCGTTATGAGCTTGTTTTCTACGTTCTTTATATCCACGGTTTCGTATTAACATATACTAATATATTTTTGATAGCTCGGCTCCCCTAGGTTACATCTAACGCCTCATTTTGTCAGTCAAAAATCGTCCAACAGCATGTATATTTTCAGAAAATAGTTTTCGTCGTTAAACTTGTAAAAATCATAACTTCTTCGTTATAAACTCGTTTTAATCCGTTCTTTCACTAAAAGCTTCGTTTTTGAAAGTATTTTCTAAATCTCTAGCCCAATGTTACCCAGAAACCCCTGAGTTTTCTGGATTTGGCGATTTGGGACAGTAGGTATATATATATATATATATATATATATATATATATATATATATATATATATATATATATATATATATATATATATATATATATATATATATATATGTGTGTGTGTGTGTGTGTGTGTGTGTGTGTGTGTGTTTTAAATTCATTTTTAGTGTTCCAAACTAGTTTCTAATCCAACCAAATCACTTTCAATCACCACCAAATTAATTTATTCCTACCATACACCTTCCTAGGGTGTCATGGGTTCTTAAACAACATCATCCAAGTAAATCTACCAAGGGTTTCTATTTCTAGAGTTTAAAAGATATATATGTATAAAAAGAGTGGTATAAACTAGTATATGCATGAAATCTTGTATAAAAATCATATGATTATGATAATAACTTGGAGAAATTATGAAAATGAGTTTGACAACTTACTTTGAAAGATTAGAGAGCTTGGATGAGGAAAACCTAATAAACCTTGAGTTTTTATTTCAAAACCCTAACAAGGATTATCAAATGAGCTAGAATATAACTTGATCTTGAAAAATCAATGGATTTGGCTTGTGTTTTGATCTATGGCCGAGCACCATGAGAGGAGAGGAAGAAAAATTGGGTTTTTCTTGTTAAAGTGATAAGTCTCTAAGTTTTAGGTAAATATCTTGATCTTGATGGCATAATGGTAAATAATTGATCAATTAGAAGTAACCATGTTATTAGTATCTAGGGGGGGGGGGGCGGCACATGTGATTAAGGAAGAGTGTTGGAGAAGCTTGGGATAATTTAGTTGTTTTGTGTATCCATTAGGTGTTATCGGGTACCGAGTTAATTAAAAATAAATCGTGACGAGTTGAAATAAAATATGACGAAGTTAATCGGGACATAATAAAGTCATAAAAGTTGTGAAAATATATTGGGTACAAGTATTGGGTGTTTGGATGATTATTGTTTAGTTTCCACGAAAACCGTCGTAATTATATAAAACTTACGATATAAATTAAATAAATTTCCAAAATACCGGGTAAAAGAATTTTATAATCTTTGTGATATTGTAAGGAGTTTAAAAATATATCGGGACCATTGTGGGGATTGTCGGATATGTTAGTCATATTTATTAATCGTATGTTAACGTTTATTCAAGAATAAATATACGTAAAACGTTATATATATCAAAAATATTAATTTGAATATTCTACGAGTGAAATAGTATGCAAATGTTATTATGATGCTATGTAGACTATTTCTAGTCCATATGAAGTGTCCCTATTGAAAATGCATGAATTCGCAGCTAAACCTGACTGGTTATACGAATTAAAATATCCGTAAACTAAATTTACGATGAAATGAGTGATGTACATGAATAGTGTTTTCCCTCCGGGAATGAATAGTGTCAAGTGAATAGTAAAATTTTGAAATGCTTCTCAGAATCTCAAACTGACTCTGAAAACGATGAATAGTAAAATGATGAATAGTGATTGATGAATAGTAAATTGTCGAAGTTTGGAAAATGACCTGAAATTACGAGTTGTGATAGTCTTCCCCCCTAAAAGGAACTTCGTCCCGAAGTTCAGTTTGTGTTGGTCTCTGAAGTGGTATTTGTGAAAAGATGTGGATACTTGAGTCGCATTTGGTCTTCTCGTTCCCAAGTATACTCGGGTCCTCTTCGAGAATTCCAGTGAACTATCATGATAAGAATTCGACTCTGCTTCAACTGTTCGACCTCACGGTCCATGATTTCTACTGGTTCTCCTACCAGGTTTCAGTTGGTCATTGGGTTGGATTCCTTCCAATGGAATCATGAGTGACTAATCTGAAAGTCATTTCTTAAGGTTGAAAAGCGTGAAACATGATTGTGTAACCTACTGTTCTCTAACAAGGTTCAAGTCTGCCGGCCACTAGGCCTACTCTGTCTGAAATATTAAATGGTCCAGTTTATATCAGGTTTAACTTCCCAAATTTTCTGATTTGTATCATGCCTTTCCTAGGCAGAACTTTCAACATGATCCTGCCATCAACTTGAAATTCTAAGGGTTTACAACTTATCAAATTTGTAACTGATTCTTGGTTTGTAGGAAATTCCTGGTTATTTCATGAATGCCTACTGGACTAGTGAGTTAGGCTTTTCTAAATTTTGATCCGTCAATGGATGTTGGCACTTCAACCATAGAGTGCCTCAAATGGTGTAGTCTTTATGCTTGCGCAATAACTATCGTTGCAACTAAATTTGATTTATGGTAAAAGGTTAGTCCAACCATTTCTAGAGTCAATCACTCATGCTCTGAGCATATCTTTCCTATGTTTGAATTGTCCTTTCGCTTTGACCATTGGTCTGAGGATGGTAGGCGGTGTTTACATCTAAATGAAGTTTCGAGGAAATCTTAAAATGATTGCTAGGAATCTGAGGTGATTCGATTACCTTTATCAGGAATAACTGAAATGGGTACAATAAATTTTGTGACTAATTCCACAACGTTCTGTCTTTCGAACTGGGCGTTATCTGAATGAGATAGAATATGGGTAACGATTTTGATTCCTTATGTTTTGTTCCAACGGGTGCTAAAACATATGTCTTTCTTTGCCTATTGGGCTAGGTCTCTATTACTAAAGTTCGTAATTGATTTATGGTGTCCCTCCTAATTTCCTTCATCACATATTCCAATATTCCTTACTGTCAAATCACAAAACCCTAAATGCATAAGCGATGTAGTATGGTGATTAGTTTTCAAAATTTATCTCGCGTTTGTGAGTTTTGATAGTAATCTTTTTCTGAATAAACGAATTTAGAAAATGGAGCAAATTATTTACTAAGTAATATCTTTCTTGATGATTCAAAATTCAGTAGTTATGAAATGTGAAACTATTTTCAAACATGTTATAAATAGGACTGTTTACCAAAGTTTGATGTTTATATACTTCTCATTGTACGATGGTTTTGCTAAATATTGACCAAAAAAAAATCGTACTTGTTTAAAAATATGAATTTCAGAAATTATTTTCTACAAGATATGTGATTTGTATAAACACAAATTTTAAATCAACTTCATTTAAAAGTGAAAACACTAACAAGGATAAAATGGTAGGATAGGAAATGTTCGCATAAATGCATAGATGTCTAACGTTTAGTTCCTGAGGTTGGATAATGCCTATTGGTGGTTATCAGGCAAAACTACAAGCATAGGTATTCAAACTAACTTAAGTCCCGAAATGGTTTATCGTTGAAATTTGTCATTACGTTGGCAAAATATATGTTAGGGTCTGATCCCTTTCTTGGTATGGAAATGAGGTTATCTGGAATTTCTAGAGAACACAACGCCTTAGGGGAATCCATATCGATATTCTTAATTTAAACAATTATCCATTGCGAAAACTCACTGCAGGGAAGTTTGCGTTTAGATGAGACCATGTTTAATCAAAACACTCTACAGTATCGGTTAGGAGGCTTGGTTTATTTCTATAGTGTTGCTTAGCGTACCTTCACAATGTGTTCGATCGTGTAGCTCAATCTCGCTAGTACCTTTGAATGATAAAATTTGACAACTAGGTCAGAGATGGTGATTCGGATGGTCTCGTGGTATCTTAGGATTGTTGTTGAGTTATGAATTTTCTTAGTCTAGGTTTAGTAGTTCCGTAATCCTTTTATTGTTTTTCTTGTATCGAGGAATCCTCCTAGTACTTGATATAGAAAGTCTCTCCTAGCGAAATCAATGGAAAAATCCAACTTAATGGCTGAGTGAGTGACAGGTGGGGTAAGTATCCAGGGAGAGTTTGTCAGAAAGAGACGTTTATAAAAGAGTTTACTTGTTTACAATGCTTTTGAATGAAGATTGTTATTAGCAATACTTTAAAAAAATAATTATTTCCTTCATGGCATAATCCTTCCTGAATTATACATAGGTGATCAGGCTATGTATAATTGAGGACTAATGATGCGATGCTTGATTTAGTCAAAATATCGTTACTTTTCTCAAGAGTTTTAGATGGTGTTCAACGCATTGTTATTAAAAATGGTATCCTGATATTTCCTTTCAAGTAACATGAAAATTGTTTCGCGTAATAATAGTAAATACTTGGTATAATGATGGAAAAATCAATTTATAGCGTGGTAACAAAATAGCTTACTTTAGAAATTCTGTAAAACAATTTCCCCTTAAGGTAGTAAAATAGCTTAAAACAAATTTCGTTGAATGGTTTATTGGATACATGGATGAATCTTATGGAATGGTAATAGTCTACTAATCCGTCAAAATGAAATCGGCCTAATCCTTAATAATACGATGGTATAATGTTGCTAAACGGTTGAAGATTGAGCGATTGGAATAGAAAACGGAATAAACAAAGGTTATGATTATCACTGAGATAACAAAGGATAGATATTACATTGGATAAAAGAGTGCTTAATACAACTAGGTAATTTCAACGTACTAACGGAAAATACAAAAGAGAAGTACAACCCTAAAGGGCTCGAACTATGGTTTATATATTAAAACATGAACTTCTTCCTCCAGTTCAGGTCTCTCAACTCCAGGCATTCACTCTTGAAGTGTCCAACTACTCCACAACCAAACCATGTTATTGATGGTTTCTGATTATCACCCACAATTGGAAACCTGCAATCCCTGGTTTTGTGAGTAACCTTCTTACAATTTCCACTTGGTCTCGAGCAACAGCCTGGGTTATGATGATGTTGACACTTTTCACACTTAGGTAAAATACCAAGGTAATCGTTCTTTTCATTTAGACCTGCAGCATAGGGCTTAGCAACTCCTTGTCTCTTGTGTGGCATTCCCACCTCGATTGTTGTTCCACTTCCTTTTGTTGTCGCTATTGTTTCCTAATGTCTTGGTGTGAGCTATGTATTCCTTTGCTTCGATCGCCATTTTAATAGCTTCAGACATGGCATCGGGTTTTAATGAGACGACCAATGTACGAATTTCAGGGGAGAGTCCCCCGATGTACCTTTCAAGTTTCTTGCTTTCCGATTCATCCATTGCAGGGCCTAGTCTTGTTAATTCATAAAAATGAGTAGTGTACTCGTCAACATCATTTCCTACCATGGTAAAGTTTAGTGTTTCCTGTTCTATTGCTCGTAATTCGCTCCTTACACAATATATTAAACTCATCATCCTTTTTAGTTTCTCCCAAGAGTGTGAGTAAGCAGCATCAACTCCCACTATCTGAACATGTTTGGTCCACCATTCCTGGGCATGATCCTGAAAGGTGCATGTGGCGAACTTAACCTTGTCTTCCTTACAACAGTCACCACATCGAAATATTGTTTCTATTTCTTCGAACCATTTGAGAAATTCCTTTGTGTCTATAGTTCCGCTAAAGGAGGGAGGATTGCAACCCATAAATTCCACGTGAGTAAGTTCCTTGGTGATGGCGGTGGCTATGTTCTTGGCAATGACTTGTCCAACAGCAGCTTGCGTCATTCTTGAAGTGGTTTGCTTAAATCTATATTCATCAAATCATAAGAGACAATGAGAATCTATAGGTAATAAAAATCATCATATTCACAACACATGAATATAATATATGAAAATTTCGGTCTACGTGAACCGATATCATAGATAGCACAACTATTCCTACATAGTAGAGTCACACTTGATACATTTGTTTGTACAACAACCAAAAGACAACAAGTTCTTTAGACTATGTCCCACACTTTCTATGGCTAGGATAATAGTAAAAGCTAGTAAAGATATAAGTCTAGTCTAGAGACTTCCTGGTGTCCCTCTGAGTGAAACCAGGGTTTATGGCATCATAAGGTCGAGATAGTCTTGAAGTGGTGTCTGAAGTTGTGCATCGATCATATCCTAGATAGTGCATGTTCCAAACCAATCCTGAGGAATCTGCGGATGTTCCTGTTGAGTCCGTGATCTTGGTATTATCCACAAGGTTTTATCTAATTCATGGTAAGTGGGAATGGAAAAGAAAAATGACAATGGTGGTATTCTAGATGATGAGAATAAAATTGATGACGATGAGATCCTAGTGGTGAGTTAGGAGATAATGGTGATACTAGTGAATGGAATACTACCCTCTTTCGCTCCATCTCGTGACATCTAAGAGGTAAAACTGAAGTACGCATTTTGGGATGACCAATAGTGTAATAAGTAGTTGATAGTGGTGGTAGTACCTAAGTAGTGAGTGCTCTACTAGTGAAGGAAAGAAACATACTATCTTCCTTACAATAAGCATCCTAATAGGTCCATTAAGATTAAGTCTGAATACTCTACCAAACGGCATTCTATGTATGAGCTGAATAATAGGAAAACCCTGTTCCTATGACAAATCAATAGTGCTAATAGTGGTGTAAGTGCAACTGGTGGTATAATGGTAGTGGAAGATGACAAGGCATCTTCAATGTCGGAATCTGATAAAAGGATGACAGGGTGGGTATCTGAAGACATGTCACTTGTGAACCAGGTCAATATAATTATATATGAATATGGGTATAAATAACTCGCACAGTGTGTGCATGAAACAACATATGTAGTAAATATGCACTTATGATGAAATGATGAGATGCTATGATGATGTGGTTATAGTCTAGGGTCCATGATACATCCTAGTTCGCTATAACCTTAGCTCTGATGCCAATCTGTCACACCCCCAAAATACCTGTTTGGCAGCGGAATGGAATACCTGGGGCGTGACTGTCCATAGCATCACAGTTATAGTTACATTGAACGACCTAAAGTATCGTTTGGAAAATACGTCGTTTGATCATTAAAACATTCAGAGTTCACAAAATAAGGTCCCAAAAGATGTTGTCAATTTAAGTAAAGTAAGTTCAACAAGATCAAACGTTTCATAAGTGCAGAAAATATAGTGAGACGCGTCGACTCCGTGACTCCATGAAGGTCCAAATGCATGCAGCATGAACTACCTTAATAACCAGAAAATACATTGCTAAAATGGTCAACATAATGTTGGTGAATTCCATAGAGTTATAAGTTAAAATGTATGTACAATAGCCATAAGTAAAAAAAGTAAGGTGACTTGATGTCAAAATGAAGTTACATTTGCGCTTAAGCTCATGACCCCGAAGCTAGACATAATAAGAATTTCGCCTCAAATGAATGGTTACCAGGCACTCTAATAATGTTAGACATGAAATGCATCCATTTTCCCGTTGGAGCAACCCAAACACGAATGGAGGAGTCACCTCATAGACCTTCTAATCCACCACCATTACCCACATTCTCATCTACTGAGAGAATGTCAATCCAACTACCATCCCATCACCTAGATGTTGACATAAACATACCACCACCTATAGCCAACTTGCCTTCCTCTCCTCCACCATCAAATGGCACATTTTGGGTAATGAGAAGATGTCAACAATCTCAACCACCATATATACTTCCACCCACACATTTTTCTTTACCAACACCCGTGGTACAACCACAACCTTTCCACCTAGGTGCTTCCACCTCAAACATGCCTCACCAACCTCCTATCTTAACCTCTCAACTAACAACTAATAATGATACTTGTGATCATTGTCAACATGTCCAAAACATAGTTCATGAACTATGTGATGAAGTACGTTTCATGTTCTATCACCTCTGTGAACGTCTTGATTATGTCACCAAACCAAACCGACCAGAAAAACCTTGAAGTGCAAGCACAAGTGGTCTCACTATCCTTAAGTTTTAGGCATAATTTTAGTCAAATAGGAATTTTTCATGATGAGATCATTTTCTTAGTTTTTATAGATTTGACCTTCTTTGTATCATTTCTCTTATGTTTATTAAATGATTATTCGTGACTATATGCTTATGTGAACATGTTTGGTGTGATTATTACTTGTTTTCATATCTTTTCTACTCTCTACTATTGCTAACATGTTACATGTAAGCCGGATCCCTCATTTTATACTAGGCAGATCCCTTTTGAAAAGGATTGGTGTGAATGAATACACACACCTTTTATTTACCAAAATCAAACCCAAAAAGACCAAAAAGTAAAATATAATTGCCAAAAATAAGTGTTTTTATGTTTTTGTACATGCAGGTAAGTTAATATGAGAAAAGGACAAAAACGAAACCAAAGCCAGAAAAACAAGCACGAGAAGTGGAAACTGTCAAAGAACCAGAACCAGGAATGCTTAATGTTCAAAATAAAGTCAAAAAGTCAAGCGAGATCCTCATAATTCAAGAATTGAAAGTAAATTTTGAAGATATGAGATCTAAGGCCCCTTAAGAATTAAATAAAGACAAAAAGAGCCCTTGGATAATATTTATGCAGATGGCAGCTTTGGTCCCTCTAATACAGAATATTACACCTTTGGTCCCTAAAATTTAACTAATCCTAAAACACTAAAAAGCCTAGACCATTTAACCTTAACAAACAAACCAACCCAACACCCTTTTCATTACCCAAGCCCAAACCCCCAAGCCTACCATTCAATAAACCTGGTACCCATAACCATTTTATCCGGATCCACCCACAACCCTATACCCGGTCAAAATACTAATTCCCTGGTCAAAATCCCCAAACCATTTCCCTCCCTTTTAACCCCTGGTTACTATTTACCCTCCACCTACAACTCACCCAACCCCATTTACCCTGGTTAAGCTCCAATAAACCTAGTATTGCCTAGAAGGTTCTGACAACGTGTCAGATACCACGTCACACCAAGCTCACGTGGCACAAAATAAGATCAGGATTGGACAAGAAGGTGCTAAAGGATCCAAGGTTCTGGAATCATCAAGATAAGGTTATCAATGGCGGTGGGATTTCTTCCTGAAGCTTCTCAAAGGATCCCTAGCTTCTCCTCAGGGCTATAAATAGGACTATGCACCATTGGTTGTAACCGTGTGGTGTAGGAGTAGTGTAGTATTCTAGGGTCTAAATTAGGTGGAAAAAATTAGTCTTGTTTTGTAATTCTGCTCTTCAAATAGTGTAACTTGCTCTCCTTTAATAAAATCATCAGTTTGTTTACTTAATTTGTCTTGTATCGGTTTTTGTATAATGTTCGTTTAAGTTTAAATTTCAAATAAAATCCTTTACTTTCTATAAAATAAGCTCTATTTAGTACTGTATAAGTTTCTTAATCAATAAATTCTGTTGTGCTTTCATTTTGCTAAAAATCAAAAAGAAAAAAAAAACAAAAATAATATATATATATATATATATATATATATATATATATATATATATATATATATATATATATATATGTACATACACAATAAGTCAAAGGTTACATAAGCTTGTAAAAGCTCCAATCCCTTCTGATAAGCTCACAAATAGCTCTTCCAAAGCCTTTGTGAACTTATCTTACTGCCAGTAGCATATTTCCTTCTTAAGCCACATATCAAGTAAGTTTTCTTTTTATTTGCATTAGCTTTTTATTTGCATTAGCTTAGGTTCAGTTTGTTTAGCTTAAATTATGCTTAGATTAGCTTGTTATAGCCTATTTTGGTGTTATGTTGTGATATTGTATGCTTATTCAAAGTTTTGATGTGCTACTGCCTTGATATAGTGAAAATTGAAAATCTAAGTTCTTGTTGTTGTTTGTTGAATTCAATACTTCAAATAGCCTCTAATACAGTTTAGATTAGTATTGTGATCATTGGTTTGGTAAATCATAGTTCAAATCTTAGAAAGTTAGTGTAACTACGTTATTAAGGGGTGTTTGGATTGCTTGCATTCTATGTGTTCTTGTTGTTTCCTGTGTATTCTTCCTGCATAACTACATCACGTTAGGCATAGTAAACTTAGAAAAAGCATAATATTCATAGGTTATACACAAAAAGTCAAAATTGCATCTTTGATTCATGTATGCCTACATAACCAGTAATCTGAGCTGCATATTTGTTTCATTCTGCTTATTTTTTGTTTGGGTTTAAGTTCTCAGTGCCTCATTATCATTAAGTAACATAGTAGAGTAGAATTAGGTTGTTGAAATCCATTTTAGTCAACTTTAGTGTGCATTCAAAAAGTCAAAAGTAGGGTATAAGCTGTTAGAACATGATCTGATCTAGGCCATAATTGGAGTTCAATCGGTGTGTTAGATTTAGGGCTTTTAGTTTTTTTGTGTTCTCAGCTTGGTAGTCTAGCTTTTGCCCCCTTAACTTGCCACAAATTAGCTTATTACAGTGCTTATTAATCAGCTCAAAGTAGGCCTTTCAACCTTGTTTTCTGTCTCAAAAGTTACAACTGCCATACCACTTATTTGCTTATCCCAAGTACTTATCTGGTTGCCTTAAGTTGAATTGAACTTAAATAAGTGAGTTAATCTATTCTTGAGCTTTTAGTGCAAAACTGCTTATCATAAAGTGCTTATTTGAGTTGCTATTGGCCTTCCTTGCTTATTCTGTGGGATTATTATGTTTTTTATTGTTTAGTTGTACTTATTTAAGTTAGTTGAACTTGTCCTAAGCTTTTGGTGTGATTTGGTGCATATGTGCTTATTTGAAATGCTTATTTAGACTGCTTATTTGCCCAAATCAGCTTATTATTGGGCTTATCTAACTTTTTATATTTTTCCTAGGCTTAGATTGTTAATTTAAATTTTCCATAAATTTTTCAGATTTTTCAAAGTTCATTTGGTACTTTTCTTAATTAATATTAGTATTTTAAGTATTTTAAATCATTTTTAATTCATAATAATTAAATAAAAATCCAAAAAAATTAGTTTTCTGTCATTAAAATAGTTTTTAGTTATTTTAGAAATTTCAAAAAATAAGTTGCATTTTTCTAGTTTATTTTCATATTTAATTTCATTTTAAATATATTTTAAATATTAGAAAATAGTTTTTAATTCATAATAATTACATAAAAAGCCAAAAAAAATATATTTTCAGTTTTAAAAATATTTTTAGGTTATTTTAGATTTTTCAAAATTAGATTTTCATTATTCTCACTTAATTTCACTTTTATTTGTATTTTTATTACTTTTTAATTAGTAAAAATAGTTTTTAATTAATAATAATTAAATAAAAAGTCAAAAAAATATTTTTCTTTTTCCCAAAATTTTCTTTTGTCTTTTAGAAATTAGGAAAATCATTTTCATACCCCGTAGGATTAGTCAAGCTTTAAATTCACTTTTTATTTCCCTCGTTTACGTTTATTTTACGTTTAAGTTACGTTTTTAGTTTTAATTGCATGTTAGGCATACATATTTCCTTATTTGCACATTTTTACTTGTTTTCCTTTGTATTGCTTGTAGTTTAATTAGGGTTCCCCATAAACCCCCTTCACATTCACTTCACGAAACCGAACCAACGATCTCGAATTCATCCTTCATTGAGAAAACGACCCGGAGATTCATATTTACCCATGCATCCTTGGAGATATCTTTCTATATATATATATATATATATATATATATATATATATATATATATATATATAGTAAGTATCAAATCAAACTTTTGGCGCCGCTGCCGGGAAAGGTTTGAAAAGAGTGCGTCGATTCCATTCGTGATTTGAAGATCCTTCCTTGGAAGTTACGTATTTTCGTTATATTTTAAAAAACACAAAAGTAGAATAAATAAAACACTTTTCCTAAAGTATTTTCATAAAATACAAAAATAATAAGGATCCTCACTTTCTCTCGAAAGTATTGTAAACCATTCCGAATAAACAACAAAAGAAATCGCAATGTTAGTCGTTCATCGGATTATTTTGAGTCTTACAACCGAATAAACGGGGTTCTAGGGAAGTCATGACATTAAATTGCAGACTGAGTG
Source organism: Artemisia argyi (assembly GCA_030686995.1). Taxonomy (NCBI): domain Eukaryota; kingdom Viridiplantae; phylum Streptophyta; class Magnoliopsida; order Asterales; family Asteraceae; genus Artemisia; species Artemisia argyi. The sequence continues at coordinate 154,895,893 of CM060709.1, read as the reverse complement.
AGGCGGGTTTCAAGCATCTTCGGAGCACCTTTGCCTCTCTGCCCCGCCGTGCGTAAACTTAAAAGAAACGGTTGCGGTTAAGTAGTGATTACCAAAAATAAAATAAAGAGAAAAATCATTTGTTTGTTAAAATACTTAAAAAAAAAACCCAAAAATATTTTAACCTCTAAGTTGATTTTGATTTTTTTTCCTTTATGTTTACGAAAATCTAAAAAAGAATCTTCGTTATCCTCTTGAATGTTTAATTCTTCTCTTTACCCTCTTATACCGTTTAATTCTTACCTTCTTATCCTCTAAACCGTTTAATTCTTACCTTCTTTACCCTCTCGTTGTTTAATTCTTCACAATGATCGATTTTCTATCTCATTCCCATGATCCTCGGACCACGGAGGATTTCTATCGTCCTACATTGATCGGTAGAGGAGGACCGATCATTCCGTCATCAATTCTGGGAACCGATTTAACATTGAAAAATCATATGGTTAGACTGATCCGGAAAAATTGCCAATTTCACGGATTCCAAGAAGAGGATGCAAACGAACATTTGAACAAACACTTAGCCATCACTCAATTCATGAAACAAAATGGAGTTTCTCTTGATAGCATCCGTTTGAATCTCTTCCCATTCTCTTTATCCCACGATGCTAAAATTTGGTTTTACACTCTTAAAACCCACTCAATTCATTCTTGGGAAGAGATGTTTGTCAAGTTTCTCTCAAAATACTTTCTACGTTCTAAAATGATGCAGCTTAGGAAAGAAATTTTGAATTTCCGACAATTTCCTACGGAATCAGTATTCGAAGCTTAGGAGAGATTCAAATCGTCGTTAAGGAAATATCTAAACCATAATATTTTGCTTCTTGATCAGATCCTAACCTTTTATAATGGCATAACTCCAAATGATCGAGAAAAAATTACGTTGGCAGCCGGCGAAGATTTCATGCGGAAAACTCCTCAAGAAGCTTACGATTTGATCGAAAATATGACACTTCATCATTATCAATGGGACGCTGAAGTTCAGTATGACTCTCCCATTATGATGAGTGATCATTACTCTGAAAGAGTTTTCATAATGAATAAACAAACTGAGGTCCTTAATTATATTAGTCAGCCAGGACCAGGTCTTCCTCTCATAAATGAATATACATATTCCGACGACAGTGAGAGTGATGAGGATGAACCTTGTGAAATAAAGAACTATGAGATCAAGAAATCTTTGGATACCTTGACAATGGGGGACAAGGAAGCCGAAGTTAATCCTCTTAAAGATATTGACAACCGTGTTCCAATCCAAAAGGTATCTGAAAAACCTTTCGATACGATCTCAGAAAAGTTCAAAACGACCATCACAAATCATTTATTTGATTTTGACTCTGAATTTACTTTAATTTCAGATAATCAAATATTTGATTAGGAAAGTGATGAGTCTGACACGGAAGCCGATATGGACAAGGTGCACATTGATACACCATAAAGTACCGCACAAGTCCCGCCTCCTTATATCCTTCCGGATCCCAAAGACATACTCCATAATAGTGAATCTCTTCACGAGATGTTCTCCTATGAACTCGCTCGCATTGATCCTATCCCACAAGAGGATAAAGACAATGAATTTGATTCCAAATATGATTATACCTCTAGTCTGGGAGAGCTCTCCAGTGAACTCTCCTATATCATAGCTCCGCCGGAGTGTGATTGTGATCTAGAGGGAAATCTTGAACATGGAGGATGTGTTCTTTATCATTTACTTGATAATGACATTAACCCAACCCTCCCTCCCGAGGATTTTGTTGCAAATGATCACAAGAGCTTTAATGATGACATTCAAATCAAAGGAAATGTGAAATTTGATTTTGAGGAGGAAGGATTAATCTTTATTGATATTCAAATCTTTTTACCCTTCTTCACATATGTTGTGACTTCTCCTCTCCTTCATTCCATCTGGAGTGAAGATTTCATCTTTGACCCCGGTATCACCATTTGAGGTTTCTTTTTAAAGCCGTGGGTATCTCATTGGGGTGGAACTTTCATGCGCTTCAAGGTTTATCCAAACTTCTTGAATAAAAGTCCGATGAAGATTATATCCTCCACATCTTGCTCCCCGAAGGACCAATGAATTCGGGGCGAGTCTAAGCTATGCGACTCGATAATAAACAAGCCCTTCGTGGGAGGCACCCCATGCTTATCCATCTATCTTTTCTTTTCTTTTTCTAATAAGTAACCGTAAGGAGGGCTACCTCTTCCATTCTCTCGTGTTTTGTGTTTGTGCTTGTGGTTTTATATCCAGATTGCCTGAAAATGAAGACTCTCGTGCTCGTCGTGCTGTCCTTTCTCCATTCGAGTCTCATTCTTCGATGCTTCTCTCATATCCTAATCGTTTTGATTAACGTTTATCTATTGGCATACCTAATAAATGGCCTTAGATTCTCGTAGGTTACCCTTACCTTTGAAACATTGAGGACAATGTTTCGCTTTACTCCGGGATGGGTAAATCTTTCGATTCGGTTATTACCTTGCATTTTGCCGAGCACTCATGCAACCCCGTTTTTCCAAAAAATTTGAAAAATTTTGATGAAAAATACAAAAAAAATGAGAAATTTGAAAAAAATTACAAAAATATAATAAGTTTTGACACAATGTTGACTTTCCGATGATTAGAGTAGGAATATAATTTTGACTTGATCGGGCATGTTGAGCCCTAGCTTGTTCTCTTAACCTATATAATTGTTAAAGCTTATTCTAGTCTTTTATACAAGGAGCTAGAAAACGCGAATTCTTTCTAAGAGTTTGCAAGTTCCCGTAATTGACTTTATATATGCATGGCTTGATTATCGGCTAAGCATCCGCGGATCTCATTACTTGAGATTTTAAATTTGCGGAGAACGAGAAATGATAGAGTTTATTTAGAAGTTAAATGCTAAATGTGGAGTAGTTGGTTCTCTTTAAAGCTCAAGGAAGGTACTTATGGCCTTTTCGTTCCCATAGAATTGTTTCACCCTATATAATAGATCTCTAGGAATAATTAAGGGTGCACGGTTTGGGCAATACTTAGTTTTTTCTCGTTCCTAAGAAAATTTCTACATATGGAGGTTTGGTACACATAGGGGTACTGCCAGTGTTACGGTGAAATAGACTATCACATCTTGCCCGTTTGCTGCCGATGTTGTGATCTTAGTAAAGACCGTAGGACTCGGGGTTTGGCAAATAATAATGAATAATGTATAATAATAATAATAATCCAAAGCCATAAAAGTTTTCTACATCTTGCCGGCTCACAACCGATGTTGTAGACTTCAAAAAAGGCTGAGGAAAAATCCAAGGTCATAATAAGACTATTACATCTTGTCGGCTCGCAACCGATGTTGTAATTGTTGTAAAAGGCTAAGGACAAATACGTTAATGTGCTTGATAATGATAAATAAATGCCAAGCTTCGACTCTCAAACATGGGATGTTTCAGTCGTAAATAAAAGGGATACCCCTAAAATCGTGTTAAATCAGAGACCTCCATGTGGACCCAATTTTTGTATGCAGGGATTTTTGAGGGAAGGTTTGGGAACTACTTAGCGTTCAAATTTTGTGCTCTTATCGGACTAAAAACTATCAAAACGAGAAATTCATTTCTCACAAAAAATAAAATAATGAGATACAAAAATAGGAAATGGGAACAAGAGGTAATTACACAAGTAACTTCCATGGGTAGTGTTAGCATTTAACTTGTAATTAAACAATGATCTCGTTTTTATGCTTGGCTTGGGAACTCGTGAAAAATCAGGGACGATAAATTTTATCCGAATGGTCACTTCTCTGTGAGTCGTGTTTCCTGCTCAATGATCCTAAAAGTTTTCGAAAGATAATGAAAGCTAACATGTCGTCACCCGAATAAGGTAGGAAATGTAAATAGCTAGGAATAAGTAGGATAACCGGGGCATTTTTGGGATTTAAAATTTAGTAGTCTCTTTTGAATATTTTGCTACTTTCAAAGTTAGTAAAAAGAGATGAGGAATTTTAGACTTAAAAAATGTGAGCTTATAGCATTGCGTGAGGACACGACAATATCTTAGTCTGGGAGATTTTGGTGTGAGCGAATACACACACCTTTTATTTACCAAACTCAAACCCAAAAAGACCAAAAACTAACAAATAATTGCCAAAAATATGTGTTTTTATGTTTTTGTACGTGAATGTAAGTTAATATGAGAAAAGGACAAAAATGAAGCCAAAGCCATAAAAACGAGCATGAGAAGTGGAAACAGTCAAAGAACCGGAACCAGGAATGCTTAATGTTCAAAATAAAGTCAAAAAGTCAAGAGAGATCCTCATAATTCAAGAATTGACAAATAAAGCCCCTAAAAGTAAATTTTGAAGATATGAAGAATATTCAAATTACTTCTATTGTTGGGATATGAGGATCAAAGTACTTCTGATGTTCAAAGTACTGCTTGTGTCAAAGTGCTGCTCATGGTCAAAGTACTGCTCGTGCATGAAGAATATTCAAAGTACTTCTAAGATAAAGGACTGATATGCAATATCGTTTAAGGATTGTTATGTAATATTATTAGAATATTCTAGAATTGTTTAGAGTTAGTTTACTTGTCGTTCAAGTATTTTAAACCGACTTACGGTTTTCCTTGTGCCTATAAAAGGAGCCTTAGGATGGTATTAGACGTACGAGTACATGCATACGATTTCATAGATTAGAGAATACGATATTAAAGAGTTAGGGATTGTTAGTGAATCTGTGTAAGATAAGCAGGTTCAAGTTGGTTTTAATATAATCATTCAAAGTTCTTCTTAGCTTTGTGTTAATAGATTCCGCATACTTTACAAGGTTATATCAGTGTTTCATTGTTAGTAGTTTTGAGTTATTCAAGATTGCTAAGACCATTACAAGTTATAGTTAAGTTTGGTCAGAGTATATCGATCCAACAAGTGGTATCAGAGCTTGTGTGGAAACTCTGATTAAGAAGAAACCCTTAAAACTGATTTTACAACAAACCCTAAAAGATGTCGACAGAAGTTGCACCAGTTCCATCCATCACCTCAATTAGAATTCCCATTATCAATAAGGGAGAATATGATCTATGGAGTATGAATATGAGGCAGTACATTGCCATCACAGACCATGCTTTATGGGATGTGATTGTCAATGGTAATGTTGTCATTGATGAACCTGTATCAATTGAAAGACAACCTACACCACCTAAGCCAACCTTGCCAGCAGTTACAAAAAGAAATCAAGATAAGGCTCTCAACATACTGGTTTCTGCTATTCCTGATGGTCACCTATTGAAGTTTCATGATGCTAAAGATGAAAACCAACTATGGGCTGCTATTAAGACAAGATTTGGAGGTAATGATGCTTCCAAGAAGATGCATAGAAACCTATTGAAGCAACAGTTTGAAACATTCACTGTTGGTTAAAGAGAAAGCCTTGACTCTGCCTTTGACAGATATCAAAATCTACTCAGTATGCTAGAGTTATATGGAGTAGAGGCATCTGTTGAAGATGCAAACCTAAAGTTCTTGAGAAGTTTGCCATCTGCATGGCATGTGGTTGCTACTATGATTAGAGGACCACCTGGTTTGGATACTATGGATTTTGATGATCTCTACAACAATTTAAAGGTGTATGAGCATGAGATGAAGGGTAACAAAGGTTCAAGTTCTCGTAACATTGCTTTTGTGTCTTCTGAAAACAAAGGCAGTACTTCCACTAAAAGTACTGCTTACCCTGTCCAAAGTACTGTTGAAGAGAAACAGCACCCCTGTACAACCATGGTCACTACCACTTCATCACCATCAAACAACACCAACTCAGATGATGTTCTATGTTCATTCTTTGCTCAACAAGCCACTCTACCTGTTACATATCAAGAAGATGTCTTTCAAATTGATGATGATGCTCTAGAAGAAATTGACATAAGATGGCAGGTTGCCATGATCACTGCAAGGATCAAGAAGTTCATGAACAAGACAGGGAGAGGTATTTATTTTAAAGCTAAGCAGGGTATAGCATTTGATAAATCTAAGATTGAATGCTTCAATTGTCAAAAGACTAGTCACTTTGCAAGGGAATGCAAGTTTGCAAAGTATCAGGCAAACAGAATGATTGAAAAACCCAAGGTTGAAAGAAAGGAGGTTCCCATTGCTGAACCAAAGTCACAAGCTTTGGTGGTTCAAGAAAATCTATCAGTGGTTGACTGGAGTAATGAATTTGATGATGAACCAGTAACCTACTCTATGGTTGCATTGGAAGAGGTTGATTGGAGCACAACTTTTGATGAGGAACCAGGATATGCTGCTTTGGAATCAAGAGATGGTCTAGGAAGCTTTGATTGGAGCATGGAAAGTGAAGAAGAACCTGTTCAGCTTGCTATGGTAGCTACTTCAACAAGTTCATCTACTTTCTCTGAGGTATGCTCTAAATGCAATAATTCTTATCTAAAGTTGATTAAAGAATATAAAACTGAAAGAGATAATTATAGAAGGGCTAGGTCTGAGATAGCTGGTTACCAATTGACTTTAGAATCAATGGAAGCCAAGATAATCACTCATGAAAATAATGAAGTAGCTTGGGCAGAAAAATATAAGCAACAAGATTATCAATTAAAGTTAAGTGAATGGAAGTTAGGATGTAAGGTTTCTGAACTAGAAAAGGTCACTAAAGAAAGAGATAAGTTGTTAGAAAAACTTGCTAGTTGGAAAGAATCATGTCTGTCACATGTTAGTTTTGTTGAAAAACAAAGAACAGCAAACATTAAAACTGGCCTAGGTTATGATGATAGTAGTTCAGAAGAAATCCCAACTAGGAACATGGAACTAAGTCTTTCAGAAGAGACTTCAACTAGTGATGAAGAATTCATTAGCTTAGAAGAGAACACATCCAGTGATGAGGAATCACCAAGTTCAACACCTCCTGAATTTAAGAAATACAAGGGATACAATGAAGTTCCTCCACCCACAGGTAGTTTTCAACCACCTAGGACAGATGTGTCTTGTTTTGGAGTAGACAATTTGGAGTTTAGAAAGAAGCTTAAAGGTCAATCTAATTCAAGTCAATCTAGTTCGGAGTCTTTAAGAGAAACTATTGAGAAACCTAGGGATGATAACAAGGGTTCAGGGAGTGATAAAGTCTTTTCAAAACAAGCAGTACTTCCAAAAACTTTTCAAAGTATTGTTGATCATTCAGCAGTACCTACAAGGAAATCTTTTCAAAATACAGCTAATTTTAGAAAACCTTTTGGAAGTGGATTTGGGAATATGGGCCCAAAGTTATGTTATGTATGTTATAGTCCTCACCATTTGATTAAGGACTGTGATTATCACTCAGAATACTTAAGCAAATTCCCAAATACCACATCTGCAAACCATAAGCGCAGGGAGAATAAACCAAGGGAGAATAAACTAGTTTGGAATCATTCATATAGGGTTAACCATAGTAATTTCTCAAAAGATTATAGGTACCATCACCAGAAAAGACCATTTTCCAAACCCCAAGTACCTTCAAGAGATACTTTTCAAAGTACTGGTAAAACAGTACCTTCTCAAAGTACTGCTAGGAATTCACCCAACCAAGGCACTGCTAGCACTTCTTCAAAAGTAAGACCAAGGACGTTCAATTCCTACAAACCTAGAAGGCCTTACACCTCAAAAAGAGTACCTAGCTCAAAGAACCCAACACCAACTGTCAAAACTAAATGGGTTAAGAAAGAAAGTACTACTAGGGAAGAAACAGTACTTTCAGAGAATAAGGGTGAAAAAGGGAGTGTTGATAAGAATCAACCACAGGTTTTGGAAACAAAGACATTAATTCTTGATAGTACTTTAAAAAATAGTGGAGATTACACACTCAAAGAATTTGAGTATGTCACTCCACAAGGGGAACACAAGTCAGTAATGGCTTGGGTTCCTAAAAGAAACTAACCCTTTTCATCTTTATGTAGGGCAACCCAGAAGAGGAGCTTAAATATCATCTTATCATTGATAGTGGTTGCTCTGGAAGCATGACTGGAGACAAGGAGCTCTTGTTAGATTTTAAGGATTATTTTGGAGGAAGAGTTGCATTTGGGAATGATCTTGATGGAGGGAGAATCACTGGCAAAGGAACCATCAAGACTGGATCCATTGATTTTGAGAATGTTAGATATGTGAAGGAGCTTAAATTCAATCTTTTGTCAGTATCTCAGATCTATGACAAGAAATATCCTGTGTTATTCCTTGACACAGAATGTCTTATTCTCTCCCCTGAGTTTAAGTTAGAAGATGAAAACTTGGTAATGCTAAGAGTACCAAGAACCAATTATGTGTACAGCTTAGATTTGAAGAATATCAATCCTACTGAAAGATCAACTTGTTTAGTAGCAAGGGCAACAATGGAAGAAGCACATCAATGGCACAGAAGATTAGGGCATGTAAATTTCAAGAACATCAACAAATTAGTCAAAGGCAATTTAGTCAGAGGTTTACCTTCTAAAACATACATGAATGATCACTCATGTCTAGCTTGCAAGAAGGGTAAACATCACAAGGCTTCATGTAAAAAGATTGAAGAAAGAACTATTAGAGAGCCTTTGGAATTGTTGCATATGGATCTGTTTGGACCTATTTCTGTTTCAAGTTTGAACAAGAAGAAGTATTGTTTGGTTATCACAGATGATTGTAGCAGAATTAGTTGGGTCTTTTTCTTGGGATTTAAAGATGAAACCTTTGATGCTATTCATGATCTCATAATAGCACTTGAAAATCAGTTGAGACTCAAAGTAAGATCCATTAGATGTGATAATGGAACTAAATTCAAGAATCAGCTTATGGATGAATTTGAAGCCAAGAAAGGAATTAAGAGAGAGTTTAGTATTGCAAGAACTCCTCATTAGAATGGAGTTGCAGAAAGAAAGAATAGAACTTTGATAGAAGCAGCAAGGACAATGCTTGCAGATTCTCAATTACCTGTTCCATTTTGGGCTGAAGCTGTAAGTGCTACTTGTTATGTGTTGAATAGAGTATCAGTGACAAAACCTCATATGAAGACACCTTATGAGTTACTTATGGGAAAGAAACCAAATATTAAGTTTATGAAACCTTTTGGATGTCCCCTGACTATTTTGAATACTGTTGATACTCTGGGAAAGTTTGATTGCAAGTCAGATGAAGGATACTTATTAGGTTATTGTACAAATAGCAAAGGATTTAGAGTGTACAACAGGGCTACCAAGAAGGTTCAAGAATGTCTTCATGTTGACTTTCTTGAAGATCAAGAAAATCAAAAAGGTAAAGGTCTTGATTGGATGTTTGATCTTGATATTTTGGCCTCATCCATGAATTATGTGCCTGTTAAAGAAGAAAATCAAGTTGTTCACAATGAAGAAGAATTAAAATACATTGTTCATGGAGTCAATATGAGATCTGAAGATGTTCCTAATGAAGAATCCATTGAAAAGAAGAAAAGTACTTTTGAACCTCAAAGTACTGTTGAACCACAAAATACTGTTCAACCAAACTCCACAGTATCTGATGAAGACCAAGCTATCCAAGATGAACTTAATAGGATGCTTCTTCAAGAAACTATTGCAAAATCCTATGAAGATGATCAAAAGAGAGCTTATGAAGCAGAAAAGAAGAAGGCGAAAGGCACAAATGACTCTGACAGTACGTTGCATCAAAGTACTGCTGATCCATTTGAAAGTACTTCAAATGTCTTAGATACATCAAATTGGATCAATACTGATGATTTGAATGATCCAACCATGCCTACCTTAGAAGATACTGATGATGAATTGGAGAAAGAAGGCATTTTCTCAGATTCCACTGAAGACCCTGATTTCACAAATTTGGAAGATAATCCTGAAGTTTCACCAACTCCTACATTGAGAATTCTTAAAGATCATCCTATCAGTAAGATTATTGGACCTTCTACCTTAGGAGTGCTCACAAGAACAAAAGCTAAGAATCTCTCTCAGCAACATACTTCTTTACTTAGCTTTGTTTATAAACAAAACAGGGTGAATCACAAGGATCAGCAATTGTGCTTATTTGCTTGCTTTCTGTCTCAAGAGGAACCTAAGACAGTATCTCAAGTATTAGCTAAAGAGAGTTGGGTTGAAGCCATGCAAGAAGAACTTTTACAATTTATACTTCAAGAAGTTTGGGTATTATGTGATTTACCTGATGGTAAGAAACTAATTGGTACAAAATGGGTCTTCAGAGTTAAGAGAGATGAAAGAGGGAATGTCATCAAGAATAAAGCAAGATTAGTTGCTCAAGGCTACAGACAAGAAGAAGGGGTAGACTATGATGAAGTGTTTGCTCCTGTGGCAAGAATTGAAGCCATAAGGTTGTTTCTGGTGTTTGCATCATATATGGGCTTTCCTGTATATCAAATGGATGTTAAGAGTGCTTTTCTTTATGGCACTATCACAGAGGAAGTCTATGTCAAACAACCTCCTGGTTTTGAAGATCCTGCACATCCAAACAAAGTCTACAAGGTTATTAAGGCTCTGTATGGCCTCCATCAAGCCCCTAGAGCTTGGTATGAAAGACTCTCCACTTTTCTATTGCAACATGGTTACAGGAGAGGTGCCATTGATAAGACTTTGTTTATCAAAAGAGATGATTGTACAATAAATCGCACTACCAGGCCTTTGATAGTGATCAAAGGAAATAAAGGGTGTTGTGATTACGCTAAGCTCGGATATAACCTGAAATAAGAAATACAAAAACACTACGTTAAGTGATTACGCAGGGGTTGGACCTGCGAACCACCTCCGGTGTGTGAATAAGTAATTGGTATGAGAGTTTAAGTGTAAAGTATAGTAAAGTAAGGTGAGATGGATTGCATACCAGATTTGTCATCGTCCAAGACTATTTATTGGGGAAGAAAATAGTTTGGAGAGTGGTCACACATTTGTAGGAGATCATGGGGGTGTCCCATGACTTGTGGTAACCGCTAGGGTTTAGTGTCCCACTCCTCCTGGTTTAGCGGGGGAGCTAAGGAGGAAGATGAGACGTGGGTAAGACTTGGTCTTATCAATGTTTGGACTTGGCATCGTTCCGTCCTTACAACTTATCGAGAGATACTCCAAAGGGCTTAATCCTTCGATTGGTGAATTCCCAATTGGTAACTAGATCACTGATGATTAGTTTTACGCCAAAGAAAGTTTTAGGAGGCTAGCCAGAGCCTTCGATTATGTAGGTTGCGATCAAAATTGAAGGGAAGTCCTTCGACCTAATCGGAGGGTACATCATCAAGCCCCCCAGTCGAAAGTGATGTATGCGTGCAAGAATATATTGCTTACGACTCTATCAGCAGTCAATACTTTCTCCATATCCTCGGAAATTGGATAGGATGAATATTTGAAATACAAAGACGCATTAAATGCGCATGCCTATGACTTATCCATTGAACAAAAAATTGTAACGGCATAATTATCGGTAAGCTCAACCATCTTTCAAAATTTAAAGTGTCTAGCAGATATAATCACGTGTAGTATAAATACCGATGCACTCTCAAATTCTAAACTACACACCCTTTTCCACTGCAACCATCACAAAGTTGTGACGTGCTTATCTGCAACAATCAAAAGGTAACCTCTTCCCCCATCTTGTAGTTAGGCCCTTTAGGTATCACTGGGTAGCCATGAGTATGGACGCTAAACGTATCATAAGACAACAAAAATGTACTCTTTCAAGAAAAGCCCTAGCCCTTTTTCTAGATGATTACCTAATACCCAAACAATACAAAGTTATTCTCCCAAAAAATAATCAGATCATCTACGACGCCCCAAAAGGGTATGTGGGTTTATATACTCATGCTCTCACCCGGTCAAATCTAAGAATACCCTGCATCCATTATTTCTAGAGTTACTACAATATTATGAGGTGCATATTTCAAGGTTGAATCCTTTTGGTCTAGCCAAACTTACTAGCTACATAGTAATGTGTAAGGCCTATGGGTATGAGCCCACACTAAATGTGCTTCGAGGCTTCCTTAACCTATGTCTCAGAGGAGATTGGCTAACACTGTCAAAAAGGAATGATGAAGATGTGCCCGTGTTGATCACCAAACCATTTACAAATATAACCAATTGGAAAGAGAAATTCTTTTATGTTTAAGATACAATCATACCTCTGGAGTATCCAGCACTCTTGAATGAAGCATTCCATTTTGATCGCAAGAAATTCACTGATCAAATTCCCCTCAATGTCCGAGATGATCCACTCTACCAACGTCTTGCCAGACACCCCGTTGATTTGCAAACCTTTCCAGAACCCATCCTCTTTATGGCTGGTCTTGTAGACCGTTGGGAAGGATCTCCCTTATTGCCAGAAATCCATTGTGATGGCCAAAATATGTATATGTAACTTAACATAAATGAATAATATATCTGATGATATTTATGTATCTGTTTATTTTGCAGTAATGGCTTTTAGAAACTTCGTCGTATCTGATGGCGCAAAAGAGGCTAGCTTCATTCCCAGGGATCCTAGAGAATTCAGCTACGGGGTGGGTTCTCCTTCAGTTTCAGTCAACAGTAATGACGTGGATGCCATGGTGTTGGAGCCAGCGGCATCAATTGAAGGGGTGGTTCCCCTCAATGCTGAGGAGGCTCCTTTGGCGATTGAAGCCATTCCTGATGTAGAAATCCTTTCCTCCGATGATGGCCCCCTGACGTACGCCGGAACCTCTGGTATAGCTGACAGGGTTTGTGAAAGGAAAGGGACTGAAATTAAGGCTGCAAAGCCTCCAATCAAGAGAAAACTTGACATACCAACCATCCTATCTAGAGATACAAAGAAGATTTCCTCCCAGGATAAGACTGCTGCTTTAGTACCCTCTGAAAATTCGGATGATGAAGATATTCATGGTAAAAGCTCATTATGACCTAAATACCACCGCAAAATAAATTTAAAGCTTCAAACAACTACTAATTCGAAAATGTGCAGGGTTATCTAACACAAAGGAACTCCCCAACTCCCAAGCTTGCCACCGACTGGTTGAAGGTGTTACTTCAGCCCGCTGGAAGGGAGTCCTTGATAATATGTCGATAGAGCAATTGTGTGATCTTCACGATAAAAGCTACACAAGGCAAGCTGTTCTAGATAACCATCTCAACATCTGAATAAGAGAGTTGGTTTGGACTGTTAAAAATGCTAAGGAAGAGTTGAATGTAGTTCTGGCTCGAGAGGAACATAGGGAGCTGTTGATCACTGAGCTGTAATCCAAGTGTGACAGGGCTACTAACGATATTGAGAAAAATCCAATTGTGCAAGATCTTCGATCCAATGCCATGAAGCTTGCCACTCGACTAAAGGAAGCCCAAGCTGAGTGTGGTAGGCTCAAGATGGAGGAGGCCAAAGCGATTAGGCTAAAAGAGAGACTATATGTTCTTGAGTCGAAGTGTGCATGTCTTAAATCTGAAAAGAATAGGTTTATGGAGCAAAAAACCAAATTGCAACAGGAGGCAGATGCTTTAAACCTTCAATGTGAAAGTCTCCAGAAAGATAGGGCAGAGGTTGTAGCCAAGGTTATTCCTTACATTGCTATGGAGTTGTATCATAGTGATGAAGTCGGACAAGTGGTGGCCAACTTGGTGAATGCTGCCCTATTCCATGGTAAATGCACTACTCTGGAAACACTGCTGAGACTGGAGAGCCTGTGATCCTATCGAAGGTTCCTTACTATCGCCCTTCGCATGAACAGGAATATGATGCTACCAGTAATGCGTATGCTTCAGCAGACTTTCCTTTTCTTTCTAAGGTGACCAAAGATCCAATGGCTTCCGTTGAAAAACTGTTGTCGAAGAAGCCCTGTAGGATTCAGCCATCTTCTCCAAGTAGGAGGGCCTTTGGTGTGAAGTCTCCCTCTCGTCAAGAAGATCCCCACTCATCAAAGAATGCATAAATACTGCCTTGTTGGCAATGGTTTATCCCGAGGGTGGTTTGTACCCTCCGAACATGTTTTCTCCTTGCTACTTTGATTTTTAGGATGCTCGCTTTTTTGTTATCTATTTGCCATAGGATGTTCTTTTTATTAATCCTTTAATTATATGATTTTCTTCTCTCAACGTTATTTAATAACGTTAATATACAACCTAAGGTTACCGTAGATGAGTATCCTTATTGTGTGTACTTTGAACCAAGATTTTTAAGCAATCGTATAATTTAACTGCTGATAGAGGGTTGCGACCCACTCCATCTTTATCCTTATAGTCATAGGGCTTCGAATGCCCATAGACGTTTTAGGAAAGTCAATGTGAATTATAGTGGATGTCATGTACAAGACATAAATATCATCCTTCGAACATTGAAACTTGTAGTACTTGGCTAAATAAATCTTTGTTGTGACAAACGAAACAAGAGATTTAAGGGAAATACGTTGTATCATTAATTGGGTAGGGAGGATTACATCATTTTAAGAAATGAATACTAAGACGCCTACCATTAATGCTTCTTTCCCCGAATGAGAAGAGTTCAATACATAAATTTGAAATAAACAAATTCTCTGAAAGGTTGTAAGTTTTATATGTAAAACTTACGAAGATTTGTGCCATTCCATGTCCTGTCAACTTCATCCCCAAAGATTGTGGCCAGTTTATAGGCTCCGTTGCCGTAGGCTTCTACTACTACGTAAGGTCCTTCCTATGTTGGTCCTAACTTTCCTTGGTATTTGGCTTTGCTTGCGCTATTAAGTCGAAGGACATATTCGCCTGGCTTGAAGCTCGAAGGCCGAACCCTATTGTTGTAATATCTTTCCAACTTTTGCTTGTACATAGCTTCTTTGATGGAGGCTATTTCTCTTCGTTCTTCGAGTAAATCTAGATTTTCCGGAAGCTTTTCCTCATTTTCCGAAGCTTCAAAACTCATAATACGCTCCGTTTCCACGCTTATCTCTGAGGGGATGACGGCTTCTGTTCCATAAGTCAGGCTAAAAGGTGTTTCCCCATGACTCGACTTAGGATGTGTCCTATGGGCCTAGAGAACTTGGGGTAACTCGTCCACCCACCCATGGTGACTTTGTCCTAGCCTTCTTTCAATTCATTTGATAATGTCTCTGTTGGTAACTTCTACTTGGCCATTACCTTGAGGGTGATACACGGACGTGAATGATTGCTTGATTTTTAAACCATTGCAAAAAGTAGGGAATACTCCTTCGGCAAATTGCTTCCCATTGTCAGAGATGATGATGTGAGGGACTCTGAAGCGGCAAATGATGTGTTCCCATACAAATTTCTCCATGTGTCTGCCTGTCACAGATGCCAAGGGCTTGGCTTCGACCCATTTGGTGAAACTGTCGATAGCTACAACCAGAAATTTCACTCCTCCTAGGCTACTGGCAAAGGTCCTACTATGTCGATTCCCCATTGGGAAAAAGGCCATACAGATGTGACAGAAGTCATATCTTGTTTGGGTAGTCTTGGGACCTTCGAGTGAATCTGGCACGCCTCGCATTTATGTATTATTTCCATTGCATTCCTGTGCATTGATGGCCAGTAGTACCCCAGCTTCATTATTTTAGAGACAACGGAGCGGGGTCCTGCGTGTAGGCTGCACGATCCTTCGTGAACCTCATAAATTATGTTTGCAGCTTGCTTGGGTCCGACACAACGAAGCCAAGGAGATAAGAAGGACCTTCTGTAGAGGTACTCTCCTATTAGCCGGTACTAAGGATCTTTGATTCTAACTTTCCTTGCTAACTTTGGATAATCTGGTAGGATTCCGCATATTAAGTACTCCCTTATAGGAGTCATCCAATTGGTTTCTTCCTCGGTTATTACATCCGATATTTCCTTCCTTTGGATAGATCTGTCAGCTAACACCTCAACTAGGACCTCTTTGGTTAAGTGAGCAAAGGCCATTGAGGCTAGCTTGCTTAACGCATCTGCCTTTTTATTTTGGTTTCTTTGGACGTGCTCGATGTTGTAGGATTCAAACCCCTTTAAGATTTCTTTTGCTTTATCCAGGTACTGTTTGATAGTGGACTGTCTTGCCTCATAGGAGCCTTTAATTTGATTGGCGACCAGCTGCGAGTCGACGAAAATCGAAAGGTCGCGCACCTCCATGTCTTTAGCTAGGCGTAGGCCTGCTAACAAAGCTTCATATTCCGCTTCGTTGTTGGTCGCCTCAAATTCGAATCGCAGTGCATAAGTGTATTCTTTCCCTTCTAGGTTGACTAACATCAACCGTGCTCCTGAACCGTCAAAGCTTGAGGCTCCATCTATGTATAACTTCCAGTTATCCTCCTTTTTCGAAGGCCTCTTCCTGGGAGATTCTTTATCTTTACTTGGCTCGGAAGGGGTTTCAGCGATAAAGTCTGCGAGTATTTGACCTTTTATGGAGTTTCGCCCTTTGTATTCTATTTCATGCTCTCCCAATTCGATGGCCCATTTAGATACCTGTTGATATAAATAATGCGTAAAAACGTTATTAATATTTCTCGAGATCCCTATGTTTTGACGATCACAAAATATAAACTCATTAAACGTAAAATCATTACGTAAACAAGTATTTAGTGACAAAATATCATTATATCCAACTAATTCACTTAAGGTATGAATAAACAATTGTCTAATACATTTTATGATCAAAGGTAGGTTTATTTACTAATTACAAATTATATAAAATGGCATAAACATTTTATATATTTAGAAAAACACTTTTGGTAATTAAAGGAAAATGTTTAATTCATAATAATTAAATGAATTCAAATTTTTAACCAAATTCAGTTAAATTTTCACCAAATAAACTTTCCCCAAAAAGGACAAAAAATTCAGGCCGTTACAGTGGGCGGCCCCCTTAATTCTAAGGGGGCCGGCACACAATTAAGGGGGCCGGCATACGCTCCTCTGTCAGAATCTTTTGCCGATAAATACCTGCTCAAACCTGAAATTTTTCCTCACCTTTTGCACTAAAACTTTCTATTCTAATTTTCTCAAATCATCTTCCTAAATCCTTGGATCATAAACATATTAGTCTTTGTTTCAAGTGATCTAATCCCTCATTATTCAAAGTGCAAGAGAAGAATACTCCTTTCATTTAAAATCAAGAAGTATTGAAGATTAGTTGTGTAGCTTGTATATATATATATTGTAAAGTTGGGTAGTGATTGTAATTGGTAGATCTAGGTTGGTTTGTAAATCTAGTATAGAAGAAGTAGTGGTGTGAAGTAGAAGTAGTGTATTGTTGTGAAGAAGTAGTGGTGTGCTCGAGTTGTGACGAAGGTGTGTCCAGTCGTGAAGAAGTCGTGAGATTGGTTCTAGCTACTATTAGAACTCGACATTTAGCTTAGTGTCGTTAATTGGTGTAAGCGAAAGTTGTATAAGGTTTCTCCACCAAAAGGGAGTTTGTTGACACAGTGAAGAAAACTCTCGAGTAGGTGACTCGAGGAGTGGAGTAGGGCGAAGAGGTGCTTCGTAGCCGAACCACTATAAATCCGTGTGTTGTGGTTTGCTCTTTCTATCTCTATCTTTTACTTAATTTCATATTTACGTTATAATTGTTTAGTTAGTTAGATTATATTGTTTGTGTTGTGCAAGTGTTGAAATTCACATAAATAAGAATCGAAGTTTTTATAAAACAAAGTTTTTTTTAAAAAAATTGACGTAAAACTATTCAACCCCCCTTCTAGTTTTCCACAATACCCTCCCCGATTTCTCGGGCTTCGATAGTATTTGTTTGATGGGCTTATCAGTCAGTACCGTGATTGGGTGAGCTTGGAAGTACCTTCGGAGGCGTCTTGCGGCGTGAACTAGAGCAAGAATTAGCTTTTCCAATTCTGGGTAGTTTAATTCAGCTCCTTGCAAAACCCGACTGACGAAGTAGATCGGAACTTGCCTCTTCTCTCTTTCTGCCAGGAGTACTGCGCTAATACTTTGATATGATGCTGTGATATACATGTACAATCCTTCTCCATTAATTGGGGCTGTGAGTGTCGGTAGGATTTCCATGAACTCCTTCAGCTTTTGAAAGGCAGCATCAGCTTCGACACTTCATTGAAAAGTCTTCTTATCCATACATCATTTAAGGGTCTTAAAGAATGGTAGTTATCGATCTGCACCCTTCGATAAGAACCTGCTCAATGCTGCCAGCTTTCCATTAAGGCTTTGTACCTCCTTCAATGTCTTTGGGGCTTGCAGATCGGTGATGGCCTTTACCTTCGAAGGGTTTGCTTTGATTCCTTGCTTTGTAATTAAATGCCCAAGGAATTGCCCCTCTTTGACA
This sequence comes from Artemisia argyi, assembly GCA_030686995.1. NCBI lineage: Eukaryota > Viridiplantae > Streptophyta > Magnoliopsida > Asterales > Asteraceae > Artemisia > Artemisia argyi. The sequence continues at coordinate 154,877,678 of CM060709.1, read as the reverse complement.
CAAAACGAGTATTTCTTCGGATTGAGCTTCATATTGATGGCTCTCAGCTGGTTGAAGGTTTCTTGAATGTCAGAGAGTAGGTCTTCCTCTGTCCTACTCTTTATGACCATATCATCAACATACGCTTCCAAATTCCTTCCTATCTGCTTATTGAAGGCCTTATCTACCAAACGCTGGTAGGTTGCCCCTACGTTTTTCAAACCGAAGGGCATCTTCTTATAGCAGTAAACTCCTTTTCCCGTGTAGAAGGCCGTTTTTTCCTCGTCTTCTACTGCCATTTGTATCTGATGGTATCCCTTGTAAGCGTCTAAAAAGCATTTCAAGCGGAATCCTGATAAGGATTCCACCTTCCAATCTATTTCTGGGAGGGGGTAGCAATCCTTTGGACACGCTTTGTTGATGTTAGTAAAGTCAACGCACATACGCCATCCCCCGTTGCTTTTCTTTACCATAATTGGATTAGCCACCCACGTTTGGTATTTTACCTCTTTGAGTATGCCTGCCTGTACTAGTTCGTCTACTTCTTTGCAGGTTGCGGCATTTCTCTCAGGCACAAGACTCCGACTCTTTTGTTTGATAGGCTCAATGTGCTTGAACTCGTTAAGTTTGTGTTCTGTTCCGAACGGCTTACCATCAATCATGAGACTTCATGGAACCCCTGTTATATCAGAGTATGTCCATGCGAAGATATCCTTGTTGTCCTTCAAGAGTTTTTCAAGGCTTGCTTTGAAGGTGACAGGGAGGTGTTTTCCTATTACTACTGTTTGCTCCGGATGAAGCTCATTTACCACAATACACTCTTCGGTGTCCCCGCAGCTCAAAATAACCTTCGGAGGCTCTTGAGGATTTTCTTTAATCTTCTTTCCCACCTCTGGTGTTCCTTTCTTGTTATAATTGGATAGTACGGTCCCTATCCCGTTGGCTGTTTGGAACTTGATTGCTACATGTATGGTGGATACCACAATGCCTATCTTTTGCATGGTGGTTCTCCCTATTAACAGATTATAAGGGGAGTCTGACCTTACAATTGCGAAAGTGAGGGTCTCCATCCTTGCGAGTTGGCCTTCGCCAATGGTTACATCTAGGGGAATTTCTCCTAGAGGCCATGAGTGTCCCCCCGAGAAGCCTACTAAAGGTACCTTCGAATCTACCCTATGCGATCTTATAGAAGGCTTGAGCTTCAAAAAACAATGCTCGTATATGATCTCACAAGAACTTCCGCAGTCCATGTAGGCCCTGTTAACTTCTCTGTTGAAGATGAGGACCTTTATGACTATGGGGTCATCTGAGGGAGGTTGACCATTAAGGGTGGAAACGTTACTTCCTCCACGCTGGGTGCTCCTTCCTCAATTTCTTTTCTTTTCTGACTCGGTCCTCCCCTGCGAACCATAAGAATTGGAGCTTCATAGACGTAATTATTCCCGTTTGGGGTGTCGGTGACCTTTTCTTTTCCCTTTCTTATACCTTTTATTAGATGTGTCAACTGTCCCAATTTGATAGCTTCCTCTATTTGCTTCTTCAATTCTCTACAGCTATTCGTTTCGTGACCAAAATCTTCATGGAAGTGGCAGTATTTGGTCATGTCCGGTTCCTCCCGTTGCTTGTCATGCGAGGAGGGAGTTCGAAAGCCCTTGTTGCCCTCTCTGTAGCCAAAATTTCTTTTGGGGACTTTATCAAGCTTTCCAGCAGGCCATGATTAGGGACTTTGTTATAAGGAGAGAATTTGTGCTGATTCTCGTTTTTACTCCTTTGTCCTTCCCAAGAAGATTGCTTTGAGGATTATCCGCTATGTTCCCTGCTTTCCACAGGAGCTCCGTTGGTGGACACCTCCTTGGCTTCGATCCAGGTGTATGTCTTCTCCATGAGACCCTTATACGTGGCTGGGAGATCGGTGGATAAGAATTTCAACAGACTTCGATTTCGGAGACCATGTACGAAGCCAGAGATACGTTGGTCTTCGTGTAACCCCAAAATCTGAAGAGTTTCGTCTGTGTATCTTGTGACGAAGGCTCTTGTACTTTCATTATCCCTCTGCTTAATGTTGTGCACCGTGAGGTGTGTCTTCGTGAACTTCTTCTGTTGGCTGAAGTGAGATCAGAACTTAGCCTTCAAATCATCAAGGTTAATGATGCTGCCTGGTTTCTTCCCATTCCACCAGATACGTACGGAATCTCGAAGGGTGTATGTGAACATGTGACAGGCGACTGGCATGAGCCATTTTTGCATCCTTATGGCTCCCTCGAACAAGTGCAAGAAATTATCTGGATCCCCCTTTCCATTGTAGGTGCCTATATGTGAAGGCATCTTTAAACCGTCCGGTAAGGGATAGTCTTCAATCCATCTTACAAAAGGTGTCGCAGGGCTTGAAGGTTCTGCGTACGAGTAGGTGTAAGGTGGCATGTTCATGGGGACATTGTTGTATGGATTATGAGGAGGGGGTATCCCCGAAGAGGGGTAAAAAGGATGAGGTGTACTCATGTTTGGAGAGTAAGCATTATACATGGTATACGGGGGGTATATCATGGGATGGTTATAGGGTACAACAGTTTGTGAGGGATATTGATTACTAGATTGCCCATTCATATGGGGATAAAGGTTTGGAGGATAACTTTAAGCTGGAAACTGGGAGTACACACCAACGAGAGGAAGACTTCCTCCTGTGTTGAACGAACATGGGTTACCTCCCACACCGGATGCGTGGGAGGGCTGTAGTGGAACCCCTGCTTCGGTTCTTCCCAAATGTGCAGCTAGCAATGGAGGTAGGTTTACCTCCGTGTTTCCCCTCTGTTGGCTTCTTCCATTAGAGCCTTCAGCGACCGTCCCCTCTCTCCTTGTGGGAGCCCTTTCGGGGACACCCTCAAAACCTACATTCCTTCCTCCAGTCCTTTTACTTACAGGAGACCCAATATGCAGGACTGGGTGATTAGCTCTAGGAGCCGAAGGCCTCGGTTCCATCTCGATCTCCTCATCATATTCATCACTATAATATTCTAACTCCCTTCGCATCTCCGTGTTCCTTACTTTCCTTCTTTGAGCCCTTAGCAAGGACTCTAGCTCTTCGTAATTAGCGTCAATGAAGGCAGGGCTAATGATAGGTTCTGGATTAGCTGATGAGGATGCACGGTGATTAGGCATTATTTTAGGGTGAGATCGTGAGGTAAAAGTGGAGGCCATAATTGGCAGAAGGCTGTTGGTGTCAGTTACGAGTATAGGGGTTAAGGTCGAGAAACCCGGTGGGGGTGTAACTTCTCTTTCTGGATCCATGCCAGATTAATAGCGAGTGTATTTGACTGGTTATTTTACTTGGAAATAACGGGACTAATTGTAGCGGGTCCTAAGGAAGGCACCACTGATTGTACAATAAATCGCACCACCAGGCCTTCGATGGTGATCAAAGGAAATAAGGGGTGTTGTGATTACGCCAAGCTCGGATATAACCTGAAATAAGAAATACTAAAACACTACGTTAAGTGATTGAGCAGGAGTTGGACCCTGTGAACCACCTCCAGCATGTGAATAAGTAACTAGTATGAGAGTTTAAGTGTAAAGTATAGTAAAGTAAGGTGAGATGGATTGCATACTAGATTTGTCATCGTCCAAGACTATTTATAGGGGAAGAAAATAGTTTGGAGAGTGGTCACACATTTGTAGAAGATCATGGGGGCGTCCCATGACTTGTGGTAACCGCTAGGGTTTAGTGTCCCACTCCTCCTGGTTTAGGGGGGAGCTAAGGAGGAAGAGGAGACGTGGGTAAGACTTGGTCTTATCAATGTTTGGACTTAGCATCGTTCCGTCCTTACAACTTATCGAGAGATACCCCGAAGGGCTTAATCCTTCGATTGGCAAATTCCCACTTGGTAACTAGATCATTGATGATTAGTTTTATGCCAAATAAAGTTTTAGGAGGCTAGCCAGAGCCTTCGATTATGTAGGTTGCGATCAGACTCGAAGGGGATTCCTTGGACCTAATCGGAGGGTACATCATCAAGAGACAAAAAGGATATTATGCTTGTCCAAGTGTATGTGGATGACATTATCTTTCGAGCCATAAAACAGTCAATGGTGAAAGAGTTTGAGCAGCTCATGCAACAAGAATTTCAAATGAGTTCCATGGGAGAACTGACTTTCTTTTTAGGGCTTCAAGTTCAACAATCAAGTAGTGGAATCTTTATTATTCAAGATAAGTATGTCTCTGACATTCTTAAGAGGTTTAACTTCACCACTGTCAAGCCAGCCTCCACACCCATTGATGCTAACAAACAACTGGGAAAAGATGAAGATGGAGAAGAAGTTGATGTTAAGCTATATAGATCCATGATTGGCTGTCTAATGTATTTGACTGCATCTAGACCTGACATTACTTTTGCTATGTGTTTATGTGCAAGATATCAGGTCAACCCCAAAGTTTCACATCTGAATGTAGTTAAGAGGATTTTTAGGTATCTCAGGCAACAACCTAAGCTAGGGTTGTGGTATCCTAGGGAGTCTCCTTTTTATTTGGAAGCCTTTTCAGACAGTGATTATGCTGGAGATAATTATGACAGAAGATCAACTACTAGAGGATGCCAATACCTTGGAAGAAGATTAGTTTCATGGCAATGCAAAAAGCAAACAATTGCATCAACATCTTCCACAGAAGCAGAATATGTGGCTGCTACAAGTTGTTGTGCCCAAGTGCTTTGGTTGCAAAATCAACTTTTGGACTATGGATTCAATTTCAAGAATACTCCTATCAACATTGATAATGAGAGTACAATCTGTATTGTGAAGAATCCTGTCTATCATTCCAAGACTAAGCATATTCAGATTAGGCATCACTTTATCAGAGATTGTTATGAGCACAGACTTATAAATGTGGTTAAAGTTCACACAGATGATAATGTAGCTGATTTACTCATAAAGGGCTTTGATGTTTCAAGATTTAATTATTTAGTGGTGAGTATTGGGATGATCAATAATTAAACTAGATTTGAGGGGAGGCATTAGTAGCTATTCTTTATTTAAGGGGAGGCTACATTAATCATTAAACAGAAGTGTAACTTTATTCATATTCATCATAAACAGAGTTACATTAAACATTCAAGACAGAAACATCATCAAAACAACAAAACATAAATCCTAACAACCTACACCCTACACCAGCTACTTCATTGGCCTCTTGCCCTTTCCCTATTAGTCCTGCTTTGCCTTCTGAGCATTCTTCCTCTTGTTATCAAAGTTTGATTGCTTCTTTTGGCAAGCAAGACCTAGCACTTGTTTTGGAGGCTTATGGAGTCTTGCAGGCTTCTCTGGGGCAGGCCACTTCATGTTTATCAATGCTGATTCCATGGCTTGTGTTAGTGCCTGTGGTAACTCCTTAGAGAGGGTGTATGGCTCATCATCAGAAGAAGAAGAACTTGAGTAGAACTCAAGAGATAGAGCAGGAGCAGGGGTAGAAATCTTTTTATTTGGCTTCATTGTTGTTGAGCTTGAAGCACATGGAGGAAAATAGTCACCCCATCCTGAAGATTCCTGCTCAGAGTCAGAAAAATAGCTTATCTCTTCATCAGAAGAATCATCTGAAAAGATATAGATCAGTGGAAAATGGCTCATGATGCTAATAGGGTTTGTGATGGTAAAGTAAAGGTTTTGGTGAAGATTTGTGTTAATCCGAGCCCTTTTTATAGGCAAAGTCAATTCCAAGGGATAATTATGAAGGATATTAATTACTACCTGTTTTGGTAAATTTGAGAAGTAAATATAGATAGTATTTATTATATCGGGCTGACTTTTAGAAGATATTTTTTAGTGGCTTGGTCAAAAAAGTCAATTTGGTTAGATATTTTGGTGGAAAGTACTTTTAGGCAGAGTACTGGTTCATATTTGAATGAAAGTACTGTCAGTATTATATGGGGAAGTACTGTTTGGCACTTAGTGGAAAGTACTATTCTGTCAGAAGTACTGTTCCAACGGTCAAAAAGAGGGGTTAACAACTTTGCACAATATACGAAGGAGATAAATGCCAAAATTAACGATATCTTCATTTAATGGGCCGAGATTTTTTTGAATATTATCCCTATTTGTGATTATCTCTTCCATCTTTATCTACCCTCATCATCATTACTGTTCATCCATTCAAACACTAACACATCCATCATCGATCCTCATCCTCTTCAAAAACACAAACAATGGCAAACCGTTCCACCATCAACAAACACAACATGATTGCCAACTTGGATAAGACTCAAAAGAATGTTGATTTCCATGCCATCATTGATTTTCTCACTGGGTCATCAATCAACTATGCTCTGTTAGTCAATCCTGAAATCATTAGCCCCTGGATTCAAGAGTTTTGGAATACTGCTAGATCTGGTTTGGAAGAAGGAGAAGATGTTATTCAAGCTACAATTGCAGGGAGACCTATTCGCATCACTGAAGCCACAATAAGGGAAGTCTTATTGTTTAATGATGAAGAAGGTACTTCCACCTTTGACAGCTCACATATTGGAAGTAGCCTAGGCAGTTAGAGATGCAGCTGATGCAGCAAGTGATTCTGCACATTCTGAGCATTCTGCATCAGATGATACTTCAACACCACCTCATGCTTCACCTCAACATCCTGCTTCAAGTGAAAGAACTACCTATTTGCCAGCACATGTTTCAAGGGAGAAGACTCTTTCCAGAGAAAGTACTTCTCAACATCCTGTTTCCAATGAAGTACTTCTCTGCAAGGTACTGCTTCAGAGAAAGATGTGAATCCACCACCATCTCCCAATGATTATACTTCCACAGATGGGTCTCAAACATCTGGAGGAGATGAGGGAGATGAAGGAAAACTGGATACTTATGCTTTGACTAGGGAATTCAGAAGGATAAAGAAGGTGGTTAATGCTCAAGCTGATCATATCAAGAGATTGAAAGATAAGTTCAGGAGATTGAAGAAATTTTTTTGGCCACTGGTTACTCATCATAGGTTATGGGTGAAGCAACACAGAAGGAGTGGTCAGAAATCCAAGAAAGCTTCTAAATCTAAGAAGAGCAAGAAGAGGTCATCATCATTCAAATTAGGGAGGAATCAGAATGATAATCTGAATGAAGACGATGTTGTGCCTCAAGATCCATATGAAGAAGCTCATGCTATGGATTTTGTAGACATTGCTCAAAGTACTGTTGAAAGAAATCTTGATGAAGTTGAGCAAGTTGTTGAAGAAGAGAATATTGTTGTTGAGCAAGTTAAGAATGGAGATTTGGAAGGTGCTGGAGCTCAAGGAAACTATATTCAAGGTACTGCTGATCAAAATATTGATATTGAAGGTACTGATCCTCAAAGTACTGGTGTGCAAACTACTTTGGATCAAGGTACTGCTGCCTTAAATGTTGATGAAGTTGGTCCTTCTATTCAGCAAGAAGAGATAATAAGATAGAGATTCTTTGAGTCATCAGGAGTACACTCACTTGAAATGGAAGATGGAGCTATTATCCATATGCTAGCAGAGAGAAGATATCCTCTTGAAAGAGATCTTATGGTCAGAATGTTGGATCATGGTATGGAGGTTGAGAATGAGAATGAAGTATCATTGATGGTGATTGAACTGTTCATAAAGTGGACTGATTCAGATGATGATTATGCATAAATACTGGTATGATTTGTTATTGTATATATTTTTTGAATAACAAGTACTTTATTCAAAGTACTGCAAGACAAACAGCACTTTATCAAAGTACTGCTTGTCGCATAAAACCAGTAAAGTCTTTTTGAATAAAACTTTTTGAAGCATAAGATGATATCAATAAAAGGATTTGAGAGTAATACATGGTGTTAGTACTTGTACTACACAGCAAATGGTAATCAACTCACCATGTTTAACAAACAAGAAAGAGTTTGACTCATCATGAGGGTACAGCTCTGATGTGATAATCAAATCCGTTTTTAGTTGACAATTTACTAAAAATTGTATGGTTTTCAACTCACCATATCTGTAAAAGTGAAGAGTTGGCTAGCCTACAAGAAAATGGCTTGTGGTAAAGGCTGTGGAAAATCCATTTATATGGTAATTAATTCACCATGGTTGTGATAAAAGAACTAACTAGTCCAAAAGCAAACGGCTCTTGGTAAAGACTAAACAAATCTGTTGATAGCTGATGATTTGCTAAAAATCATATGGTTATCAATGTACCATGGTTGTTCTAACCTAAACATTGGCTACTCCAGAGTTAATGGCTTTGGTAAAGAGACATCAAAATCCATTAAATTTCAATGATTCACCTCTCACAGGAGTTTACACACCTGGAAGTGATGAGAATAGTATGAAACTTTAAAGATTTGATGTACACTTTGTCAAAATATTGCTGAGTTGCTGAAAAGATTTGTTGCTATGAAAGATATCATCTGAAGCTGATGAAGAGTACTTTGACACACAAGTAAAATAAAAAGGTAAAGATACAATTTTCCTTGAAGATAAAGATACTGAAGATTAAAAAGATAACAAAGGAACTTGAAATCAAGCAAGTAGAATTCAAGTTAGGGGAGGATTGTAGGGATATGAAGATCAAAGTACTTCTGATGTTCAAAGTACTGCTTGTGTCAAAGTGCTGCTCATGGTCAAAGTACTGCTCGTGCATGAAGAATATTCAAAGTACTTCTAAGATAAAGGACTGATATGCAATATCGTTTAAGGATTGTTATGTAATATTACTAGAATATTCTAGAATTGTTTAGAGTTAGTTTACTTGTCGTTCAAGTATTGTAAACCGACTTAAGGTTTTCCTTGTGCCTATAAAAGGAGCCTTAGGATGGTATTAGATGTACGAGTACATGCATACGATTTCATAGATTAGAGAATACTATATTAGAGAGTTAGGGATTGTTAGTGAATCTGTGTAAGATAAGCAAGTTCAAGTTGGTTTTAATATAATCATTCAAAGTTCTTCTTAGCTTTGTGTTAGTAGATTCCGTATACTTTACAAGGTTATATCAGTGTTTCATTGTTAGTAGTTTTGAGTTATTAAAGATTGCTAAGACCATTACAAGTTATAGTTAAGTTTGGTCAGAGTATATCGATCCAATAAATATTTATGCAGATGGCAGCTTTGGTCCTTCTAATACAGAATATTACACCTTTGGTCCCTAAAATTTAACTAATCCTATAACACTAAAAATCCTAAACCATTTAATCTTAACAAACAAACCAACCCAACACCCTTTTCATTACCCAAGCCCACCATTCAAGAAACCTGGTACCCATAACCATTTTACCCGGATCCACCCACAACCCTATACCCGGTCAAAATACTAATTCCCTGGTCAAAATCCCCAAACCATTTCCCTCCCTTTTAACCCCTGGTTACTATTCACCCTCCACCTACAATTCACCCAACCCCATTTACCCTGGTTAAGCTCCAATAAACCTCGTATTGCCTAGAAGGTTCTGACAACGTGTCAGATACCACGTCACACCAAGCTCACGTGGCACAAAATAAGATCAGAATTAGACAAGAAGGTGCTAGAGGATCCAAGGTTCTGGAATCATCAAGATAAGGTTATCAAAGGCGGTGGGATTTCTTCCTGAAGCTTCTCAAAGGATCCCTAGCTTCTCCTCAGGGCTATAAATAGGACCATGCACCATTGGTTGTAACCGTGTAGTGTAGGAGTAGTGTAGTATTCTAGGGTCTAAATTAGGTGGTAAACATTATGTCTTGTTTTGTAATTCTGCTCTTCAAATAATGTGACTTGCTCTCCTTTAATAAAATCATCAGTTTGTTTACTTAATTTTTCTTGTATCTGTTTTTGTATAATGTTCGTTTAAGTTTAAATTTCAAATAAAATCCTTTACTTTCTATAAAATAAGCTCTATTTAGTACTCTATAAGTTTCTTAATCAATAAATTCTGTTGTGCTTTCATTTTGCTAAAAATCAAAAAGAAAAATAAAAAATAAATAAAATAAAATAAAATAAATAATATATATATATATATATATATATATATATATATATATATATATATATATATATATATATATATATATATATATTACCAAAATGGCCCGTTGCCCTGCGGGTTAGGAATTTTTAGCCCCTTTTTTGAAAATTCTCGTTTTAGCCCAGGTTGCCCTGGGCAACTAATATCTACCCAACTACATGATGACACGTGTCCGACCAACAAATGTTGGTACGAGGCACATGGAACATATTGTATTTTGGGCAACTTTTGATTTTGGGCAACCAATACATGAGGAACTGGGTATTTTTTTTCATTTTACACCTTACTCTCACAATATTTAACTAAACCATCACAATTCACACCACCACAACCACTCCTACAACTCTCCAACCATAAAAAACAATCCTCCGATCACTCCTCCTCCGCCGCCGCCACCACCTCCCACCATCACACAACCACCCCAACATCACTAACACAAACCCAAACCCCATATCCAAACCCAAACCCCAGATTCAATAAATAAAATCAAATCCCATATTCAATAAATAAAATCAAACAGATCTGATCAGTTCAGATCTGACACCTTTCATTCTTCATTACAAGTATTGAACGATAAATGGCTAATACATTAAATCTACGGATCTGTGTTGTTGTTTTGTTTTTGTTTGTTAATGGATACTCTTTTTATCTCCCTGCTATTGCTCCTTAGGATTTTTCAAGGTATTGATTGGTGATTTTGTTACTTGTACGTGATTTTGATAGATTTTTAAGTTTGTGTATTGATTTGAATGTAACTGTTAGATTTCAGTTAATATAAGGGATTTTGTTACTTGTACGTGAATATAACTGTTGATGAACATAGCTGCATGTAGAAATGAGAGGAAATATAAGGGATTTTTTTTAGTTTTAGTTTATGGATTAGTTTGGGGTTTGATCTAATTCTTTTGATGCGATTTGTGCGTAATTAGCTTAAATTTATTGAATGATCCAAATTTTTGTTTCATTAAATCTGTCTGAAAGACAATTAGATCTTGCTTTAGTTTAGATATTTTGCTAAACTGATCTGATAGTTATTTTCAAAAGATTGATCTTGAAATGTGGCATGTATACTATACTGGGCGTGTATAAAAGATTGATCTTGTGAAGAAATGATGATCGTTTCAGGAAACACAGTTAGACGTGGCTATAGTAGTGTTTTTTGTTGGAACTGATATGATAATTAGGTGTGCCTTGCTGCATAGTTTCAGGAAAATGATCTTGATATGTGGTTGTATGTAACATGCAGGGGTTTGTTTCAAACATGATCATGATAGCATGTGCATATCAAAGAAAAAAATGAAATTTCTTAGCTTTGTTCTATGGATTATGTTTAGCTTAATTTGGTACTGGATTTTTAGTTGATATATATTGGAGAAAATTACTAATCATGTAGTTTTATTTACATGTACATGCTTTGTTTGAGACACAACAGGATATACAGCTAATGAGGTTTGCTGATTACTTTGGACGGGCATTTTCTGATGTCAGTGCTTCATAGTTTCCGTGGGTGAAGCTATTGAGAGAATCTCCTGTTGTAAAGGTTGCAGATGTAAGTTCTTTTGAAACTCTTCGTGCACTCAATTAAAACTTCCACTGTGAATTTAAATGCCCATTAGCTTGTTACTTAATGTGTGATATGCTCAGTAATGTCATATAAACTAGTCGCGAAACGTAAGAAGTTGGACCCTGTGTATGATATGGTGTTTTATGTATTAAAGTTCACAATCCTATAGTAATAGATGCATAAAATTAAGCAAATAATGACTTATTCCATTTACATATGGATTATGTGATAAGAATGTTAGCACGGCAATAGGAAATTTTACTTAGATACAAAGAAAAGCTGCTTCAACATAAATGTGCATGATGAGTTTAAATGAAAGGTATCTGGTATTGCTGTTTCAGTAATATGTTACATGCCATGGAGCTCTACTTTATGTAACATAGCGTGGGTTATTATTACAGCTACTTCTCTTGTTTGCTTGACAACTAGAAATGAAGTTGCATCATGTTCTAACCAAGAGTATTTTAAGACCATTATGTCCTCTTAATGATACTTCAAAACCAGTTGCATCAAATGATCCATAGAACTTCTGATGTGCGATCAAATGCCCTGCTGAATTTGTTTTATCATCACATTGTGTGATTGTTTATGTTTCCATTATAAGTTGATTAACTAGGTAGTTATCATGGAAGTTTAATAGAATAAGAATATTATTCACATAGCTCCAACTGTGTTTGACTGTTTTTATCGTTCAGATATTGCTTGGATGTAATGCCAAAGACGGAAACCGAGCTTGTCAAGTGGCATTGTGATGATTTCAAATTTAAATCTTCACAGAAAAAGAAATTTGCATTTTCAGGACATGTAAAAGCAGCAATCCATTGTAAGAAGAACCAAAATAAAGAAAGAGATGATGCTTCTATGATATTCATGAAGAAAAAGCATCGATTATATTCTGACTGGGACGCTATGGTGCAAGCAGAGAGATTAAGAGAACCCACGGTTCAATAGCAAAAAGGCTCACATTTTAAAGAGCTGTCTCATCTTGAATTAGATGAAAGAGAGTGTAGTTTCTTGATCGTTTTAGAAGTTGGCAAAGCCACCCAGCGCAATTTTGTATGTGAATTACTTTATAAATGTAACACGTAATTGCTTTTTTGTAATTTTTGGGACGCATATGAAGGAAATGAAATGATATTGGTATATGTTTCTTATTCGAATCCAATACTAATTTCTTGTAGGATCATCTGTCATAAATTTTGTTGTAATTAGATCATGTTTTGATCTTGGGGTTAGTTCTCTATCTTTGCATAGTTCTTGTCTTCTGGTAATTTTGCAAATGATTTGATAAGAAGGCGAGTAACTTAACTATTTGTGAATCACATTCAGCTGAAACATATTTGAAATGATTCTCAAGTGTTATTAAGTTTAACTTAACTAACTGAAGTTACAAGAACTAAACGTACTATGTACTAGAGTTATCTTTACATTGTTATTCCTAGAAGATAAGCAGTTGTCACACCTTGAATTTACCTGAATGGCAGCGGAATAGAATACCTGGGTGTAACGTCCATAGCATCACATACCAGGTTATATTGAACGACCTAAAGTGTCGTTCTGAAAATACATCGTTGATTTATTTAAAAAAACATTCAGAGTTACAAAACATAGGTCCCAAAAAGCTTGAAAAGTTGCGGAAATAAGTTTAGTACAATCAAACGATAATATACATAAGTGCATGAAAGTCCAAAATGAGACGCGTCATCCTTGCTTGTCACAACTCGTAATTTCAGGTCCTTTTTCAAACGTCGAGATTTCATTATTCAACTTGGAATTTACTATTCATCAGTTACTATTCATCATTTTACTATTCATCGTTTTCAAAGTCAGTTTGAGATTCTGAGAAGTGTTTCAAAATTTCACTATTCACAAAACACTATTCATTTCCGGAGGGAAAACACTATTCATATTCATCATTTATTTCATCGTAAATCTAGTTTACGGGTATTTAAATTCACGTAATCGGATTGGTCTGGCTGCGAATTCATGCATCATCAGTAAGGACACGTCATATAGACTAGAGTAGTCTACATATCATCAGTAACATCATCATCACATTAGATAATGCACGGATACGCATTATTTTCATTTACGTATGCTTAATTTGTAATTAACGTTACCACTCAGTTTTTACTACCAACATATACCCGATATTTCCTTCTACGATTCTAATACATTTTCATACTCAATATAATGATATAAAAATTATATTATTAACTTACCCGGTGTTTTGAATTTAAATTGTACATATATCGTTAAAGGTTTATAATTACGACGATTTACGTAATTACCATTTTTATACATGAACAATGTACCGGATACTCCTAATTAAACTGCTCACTAAATATCTAGATAAAATATCTAAGATATTTTCTATAACACTTGAAATTACATTTATACCCTTTTATCAAAATTACCAAATTGCCCTTGGACTATATAATGTGTAAAGTAGCTAATTATTCATTTTTCATCACAAATATCTCTTGTTTTCTCTCTTCCTTGCACAGCAACAACATCAAGAACAAGAAGAACCATAATTTTTCCAAGATCAAGTTATAGATTAGTTGTTTATATATTCCTTGTTAAGGTTTTGAAATAAAAATCTCAAGGTTATTAATCAAATCATCTCCAAATCCTTCATAATTCAAGTAAGCTTCAAGTGAATATTTTTCATAATCTAATACTTTCATTTAACTAGTTACATGTTGTATTTTCAAGTTTTATTAGCAAAACATACAAGTATTTATGTTATTCATACCACTTTACAAGTTTTATGGTTTTTATAAGTATATATATAAAGCCTATGATCATTCCTTTGAAATCCTACAATATTTTGTGAAGGTTAGGACCCATGACACCCTAAGAAGGTGTATGGTAGGATTTAGTAATTGTGGAGTTGATTTGGAGTAGTTTGGTTAATTTTTGAACAAGTATTAAACTAGAAAATCTATTTTTCTCACTATCCGAAATGTTGCTGTCCGTTTTTGTAAAATACAGAAAACTCAGGGGTTTCCGGGTAACTTTGGGCTAAGGATTTAGAAAATACTTTCAAAAACAAAGCTTTTGGTGAAAGAACGGATTAAAACAAGTTTATAACGAAGGAGATACGTTAAAAACAAGTTTAACGACGAAAACTATTATTTCTAAAATAGTAAGCTGTCACACGATTTTTATGGGTAAAAACAAGGCGTTTTTAGTAATCTAGCCAACCCGACTTATCAAAAATATATTAGTATGTTGTCCCACGATTCCGGGGATATAAAGAACGTAGAAAACAAGCTTATAACGACCAAGATATACACGTTTCAAAATCGACGAAACTCTATTTATTTCCATCAGCTTTTTAGCAAAATATTTCTAAGTATAGAAAAACTACTTTTGTAATACAACATGTTGAGAGCCGTTCATCTTATTGATAAACCCATTTCTAGAAAATTTACATCTCTGACAAAGAGTTAGTTCACCCAGTCTAGTTTCCAAAACATCCAACCGTTTGTCAAAAGGATTTATAACGAATAACTTATGGCCTTCCAAACTTTCCCGAAAACTGCCCAGAATCTGCCGAAACAGCCCAAACACCTCACTTTTTAGATAAGGTGAAAAGCTTCCTAAAACTACTGAGCTTCTTTCCTAACTCTCAATATTCACTAATTCGCGACTAGTTTTGCGAGACCATTTTGGTCATATTTTCAAGTTATGAAAAGTGTCATTTTACGTCGAAAACCCTATATTTGCCAATAGAACACCAAACGAGGATCGTGGAGTACCGTTTCAACCTATTTACATGGGAAGTGTTTATTAACTTAACGAGACGTCAAAAATGTATTTTTCGACGATAAGCGTTATTTTCAAAACTAACGAGTGGTATCGATAATATACGTATTTGCATGTGTAGCATTATTTCATTTCTTACATTAGATCATATCATTCATATTAGGTTTCGGTTAGAGATCGTGCCTCATTTTTGTGTATCCACTTTTGTCATCGTAGCTATCGCACCAGGTGAGTCATAGCCCCTACTCTTTTAATTGTTTTGTAAACTCTTTGGGGGAGAATACATGCTCGTTTTACTTAAACGCATTACTCGCTTTACATGGTTGATTACTCAAATATTTTCAGCTTTACCTAAATATATGTTTGATCACCTGCATTTCATTAGTATGTTTGATTACCTGCATTTCATGGGATTTGTCATCATTGTTATTATAACCTCATTGCTAGAATCATTTATATAGCAGTTTTGCTTATCTTTGAATCTTGATCCAAGTATTCTTTTGTTCATGTAAACTATATCATATTTGGCAGTGGGTTATAAACACACAGGTTACAAGTCTCTTATGGCGGGACTTGGAACTGAGTGGATTTACGATGCCTTTGCTGGGACATCTTCATTCATATGCATTACATTCTTTTTCACAAGACTCTATGAACTCACAACCTTGTGTTGACACTTTAGCATGTATTTTCAGGTTTTAAGCAATGGCACGCTACTGGAGGTTTTGGCAGGGCATGGCATGGTCATAGAAGACTCTGATTATTCATATGGGGACCGTTTTTAACTATTTTAAGGGCCTACTTCCGCACTACTTTTAACAATGTAAATTCAACATTTTTGATTAAACTATTTTATTCTAAATGATTGAAGTGGAAACTATTTTTGTACTTGTGTTGTGATATCAATTGAGTTACACCCCAGCTGCATGTAAGCTTCCGTTGGACCCGATTATGGGGGTGTGACAGATTGGCATCAGAGCCTTGGCTATAGCGAACTGAGTGTTTTTAAAACCTAGACTATAGCTACTTTCAAGAAAACTTAACCCTATGACCGTCACGTGCCTGCCTGCCAAGATGATGCCTCATTTATGGTTTGTTGCTGACATGTGTGATGAGATTTGTATCTCATTATCTGGTATATTATATTCATTTATTATATTTTATTACTATAATTGTCTTTCATATAAGCATGCTCATTTATCGTATATGTCACCGCGTTATGTTTTCTTTGCATAGTTTCATCATTTGACCTTGAGTTTGGTTACCTGCCTTAGTCTTTCATAACGTCTTTGTATTCGTGAAGGACATAGTATTAGTATAACTGAGCTGAGTATTTCAAAATTCATGGAACCTTGGTGGAATATAGACTGGTCATTTATATTCAACCCGGGATAGTAGGACATAGGCTGACCACCTATATCCAACTCAGAAATGAATTTTGCAACACTGAGAATGGTTATAACAAAATTCTGTTTGTATTGAATCCTCTACTCAATTTCCAAATGTTTCATTTATGTGTGTGTATACCCTCGTTGTTAGAACGTTTATATTTATCATCACCATGTGAACCGCCGCCTGGAAGCACGTCAACTGGTCATTTCATCTCATGAATATTCACGTCTATGCACAATACACTTACATCACAGTATTTTCTTTCGTCACAATCTTATTATGTTGCAGTTGTCA
Source organism: Artemisia argyi (assembly GCA_030686995.1). Lineage (NCBI taxonomy): Eukaryota > Viridiplantae > Streptophyta > Magnoliopsida > Asterales > Asteraceae > Artemisia > Artemisia argyi. Next base: position 154,860,695 of record CM060709.1, on the reverse strand, counting down.
CAGTCTCTTCCCTTCTCACCATCACTATTATTTCCCTTCCCCATTCCCATATGTATAAGGAATTAGCTGACACTCTATAGTTTCCTATGTCACTTATCACTCACTACTCCTAATATTGATAAGTGGATATTATTAATGACCTTCCTAGGAAAGACTTTCCATACCATCTATAAGGAGGATCCCTCGGTATATTAAGATCACTCAAAACTCAACAGAAATCCTAAGATATCACAAAACTATTCGAACCACTATCACTGGCCTGATCGCCAAAATTCCATCATCTGGAAAGTGTTGGCTTGACTGAATTACAAGATTCATTTAGAAACGAGTGCTCACAAAGCAACACCATAGAGATAAATCCAACCTCCTAACCAAGACTATAGAACATTCAATTGAACATGGACTCACCAATAAACTTTATTCAAACATATTAGACATCTATACATTTGTGCAGACATACCTACCTGGCTATTTTATCCTCTTAATACTTTCACTTTTACATGGATTTTTCTCCAAACTACCATTATACAAAACATATAACTTGTAAGAAATACTTTTATGAGGCACTTATTTTGACAAGCAAATTCCTTTTGGTTAATCTTTTACAAAACTACTGGATGCTAAGAAATTTTAAACATCGATCTTTGGTAAATCATACTATCCACCTCATGTTGAAAATAGTTCTATCTTGCATAACTATTAAATTTTGAAATATCAAGAAAAATGTTACTTAAAAAGCCGTTTGCTTAAAGTTGTAAATTTATTTATTCAGGGAAGGTTTATGAACAAAACACACAATCTCAAAACAAACTTTGAAAAATCAATCACTATAGTACATCACTTATACATTTAGGATTTTGTGATTTTATGACATAGAGCTTGGGGAAAATCTTAGTAATGGAGACTAAGCATCGTAGGTGGAGAGAGACTCAATTCATGACATCCTGCGGAGGATCACAACCTTATCCTAATCTATTATTTTCAACGACACCCTTTGATGGACTTAACCTTGTAAGTTTTTCCACAAGATTCATGATATCCATTTCAATTATTCCTCATAGAGGAATTTGATTCACCTCAAACTCCTAGCGATTACATTAAGATTCCTTTGGAACTACACCACCTATTATCTGCAGACCAATGGTCAGAATTAGAGAACGATTCAAACATAGGGAGATATGCTCAGAGCATGAGTGATTGACTCTAGAAATGGTTGGACTAACCATTTGCCATAAATTGGATTCTTTTACAACCATAGTTACCACACGAGCTTAGAGACTACACCATTTGAAGCACTCTATGGTCGAAGTGCCAACATCCATTGATGGATCGAAATTCGGAAAAAGCCCAACTCACTAGTCCAGTAAGCATTCATGAAATAACCAGGAATTCCCTACAAATCAAGAATCAGTTACAAGTTTGATAAGTTGTAAACCCTTAGAATTACAAGTTGGTGGCAGGGTTATGTTGAAAGATTCTGCCTAGGAAAGGCATGATACCATTCGGAAAAATTCAGAAAGTTAAACCTGATATACACTGGACCATTTAATATTTCAGACAGAGTAGGCCTAGTGGCCGTCAGACTTGAGCCTTGTTAGAGAACAGTAGGTTACACAACCATGTTTCACGTTTTTCAAATCTCAAGAAATGACTTTCAGATTAGTCACTCATAATCTCATTTGGAAAGGAATCCAACCCAAAGACAAACCTAAATCTTGTAGGAGAACCAATAGAAATCATGGACTGTAAGGTCGAACAGTGAAAGCGAAGTCGAATTCCTATCGTGAAAGTTCGCTGGAATTCTCGAATATCATCATCTTTTCACCAATACCACTTCAGAGACCAACACAAACTGAACTTCGGGATGAAGTTCCTTTTAGAGGGGAAGAATGTCACAACTCGTAATTTCAGGTCCTTTTTCAAACGTCGAGATTTCATTATTCAACTTGGAATTTACTATTCATTGGTTACTATTCATCATTTTCAAAGTCAGTTTGAGATACTGAGAAGTGTTTCAAAATTTCACTATTCACAAAACACTATTCATTTCCGGAGGGAAAACACTATACACATTCATCATTTATTTCATCGTAAATCTAGTTTACGGGTATTAAATTCGCGTAATCGGATTGGTCTGGCTGCGAATTCATGCATCATCAGTAAGGACACGTCATATAGACTAGAGTAGTCTACATATCATCAGTAACATCATCATCACATTAGATAATGCACGGATACGCATTATTTTCATTTACGTATGCTTAATTTGTAATTAACGTTACCACTCAGTTTTTACTACCAACATATACCCGATATTTCCTTCTACGATACTAATACATTTTCATACTCACTATAATGATATAAAAATTATATTATTAACTTACCCGGTGTTTTGAATTTAAATTGTACATATATCGTTAAAGGTTTATAATTACGACGATTTACGTAATTACCATTTTTATACATGAACAATGTACCCAATACTCCTAATTAAACTGCTCACTAAATATCTAGATAAAATATCTAAGATATTTTCTATAACACTTGAAATTACATTTATACCCTTTTATCAAAATTACCAAATTGCCCTTGGACTATATAATGTGTAAACTAGCTAATTATTCATTTTTCATCACAAATATCTCTTGTTTTCTCTTATCACAACTCGTAATTTCAGATCCCTTGTTCAGATGTCGAAATTTCATTATTCATCTCGGAAGTTACTATTCACCCATTACTATTCATCGATCACTATTCATCATTTTACTATTCATCATTTTTTAGGTCAGTTTGATATTCCGGGAAGCGTTCAAAAATTTCACTATTCACATGACACTATTCATTTCCGAGAGAAAAACACTATTCACGTGCATTACACATTTCATCGTAAATTTAGTTTACGGGTATTCAAATTCGCGTAACCGGATTGGTTTAGCTGCGAATTCGAGGAATCACCATTTAGGACATTTCATATAGACTAGAAATAGTCTGCATATCATCATAATAGCATTTGCATACTATTTCACTCGTAGGATATTTAAATTAATACTTTTAGTATAATTGACTTTTTACTTATATTTATTTCTAAATAAACGTTAACACGCGACCAATAATGTGACAAACACGTCCGACACTCCCGACTATAATCCTAGTATAATTTCATACTCATAATAATGATATAAAAATTATAATATTAATTTACCCGGTGTTTTGGAAATTTATTTAATTAATATCGTATGTTTAATATAATTACGACGGTTTTCGTAAAAATTAAACAATAATCATCCAAACTCTCAATATTTATACCCAACATATTTTTACAATTTTTATGACTTTAGTATGTCCCGGTTAACTCCGTTAAAATTTATTTTTAGTTAACTCGGTACCCGTTATCACCTAAAACTAATAATATCTAACTTAACTTACACAATAATACACCAAATCTTCCATTTTCTTCCTACCCTCCATGATTTGCCGCACCCCCCCCCCCCCTCCCCTTGCTTTTCTTACACACCATTGAAAATTTTTACTAGCTCTCATTAATACATGGTACCTTTTTGTCTATAATAAAAATATACATAATATACATACCATATACTAGCTACTTTCATCTCATTTCACCCAATACAACTAGAAACATTTTCTCTCCTTTCTCTCTTGCTCTATGACCGGCCACCACAAGACCACAAGGAGGAACCATAAAGTTTTCAAGATCAAGTGTTTTTAAAGTTCCATTAGTTACCTATTTGAAGGTTATGAAATAAAAACCTTTAGGTTAATTAGGTTTTCATCTCCAAAACTCTCTAATCTTTCAAGTAAGTATGTCAAACTCATTTTTATAGTTTTACCAAGTTTTTATAATGATCATATGCTTTTATACAAGATTTACATGCATATGTTAGTTTATACCACTCTATTTAAACTTTTAAATCTTTTAAGTCTTAGAAATGGATAATAGGTAGATCCTTGTTAGATCCACTTGATTTATGATGTTTAGAAACCCATGACACCCTAAGGAGGTGTATGGTAAGATTAGACTAGACTTGTGGTGATTGAAAGTGATTTGGTTGAAGTTGAAACTAGTTTGAAACTCTAGAAATGATTTTTGAAACTATATATATATATATATATATCTACTGTCACTATTTTAAAAAACGTGGGAAAATCAGTGGGTTGTGAGTTAGTTTTGACCAAATATTTAGAAAATACTTTCAAAAACGAAACTTTTGGCGAAAGAACGGATTAAAACGAGCTTATAACGAAGGAGATATGATTTTTGCAAGTTTAACGACGAAAACTATTTTCTGAAAATATAACGTGCTGTTGGACGATTTTCGACGGACAAATAGAGGCATTAGACGTAACCTAGAGGAGCCGAACTATCAAAAATATATTAATACATGTTAAGACGAATCCGTGGATATAAAGAACGAGGAAAATGAACTTAAAACGGCAAAGATATACGCGTTTAAAAATCGTCAAACTAAATATATATTTGTAGTCACTAATAAAAATAATGAACTACGTACTAAATGCTATATTTTCTAGAAATATTATTAAAGAGCTATATTCTCAACAAATGAAGTATGTATGGCCCAAGCTTTTTTATACGGCTAATTGACGTTATTTTAAGGCTTTCAAAACGAGGAATATAACACTAACATTTTATATACGATATATTACGACAAGTTTTTATAAGCCTAGTTGGACTTATTTTTTCCTAAGTATGGAAAATATTTTACTTTGACAATAATAATTATTTTCAAGTTACGAGTGGTATAGTTATCATGTGCATGAACATTCACTACATCATTTCATGATCTAAATTAGATCACATTCATTCATTTAGGTTGTGGCTAGTGTTTGTGCCTTGTTGTCCCGATCATTCCATCACTTTGTACTATCACTCCAGGTGAGTTTTCATAGCCCCGTTTTAGTTACTTATTTTGATTTCAAATCCCACGGGGGAGAATACATTGCATCAATTATTTTCGTACATGTCCAAGTATTAAATTCCATACATTGCTTAAGTTGCCTTACTACCAAGTTAAGTCCCCTTTATTATCATGGACCGTTAATTATAATGTCAAGCGAGAGTGAGTGAATAGATCTATTGAGGGTGACGCCTCCATTCGTGTTTGGGTTGGTCCAACGGAATTACGAATGCATTTCATGTCTAATCTATTTGAGTGTCTGGTAAACACTCCTTTGGGGCCAATACAATATTATGTCTAGCTTCGGGGTCATGAGCTTAAGAGACAATGTAGCATTTTTGACATTTTGTCGGTTTATTTTATACTTGTGGCTAATGTACATACGAGTTAACTTACAAACCTATGGAATTCACCAACATTAGTGTTGACGTTTTAGCAATGTATTTTCAGGTTGTTATGATAGCTCCTGCTTGCATGCATTTGGACCTTTATGGAGTCGCGGAGTCGACGCGTCTCACGTATATATATTTCCTACACCTATGAAACGTTTGATCTGGATTGAACTTGTTTTTCCTAAATTTGCAACAACCTTTTGGGACCTATGTTTTGTAAACTCTGAATGTTTTAATGATCAAACGATGTATTTTTCCAACGGCACTTTAGGTCGTTCAATATAACTGTAACTGTGGTGCTATGACAGTCACTCCCAGGTATTCCATTCCGTTGCCATTCAGGTATTTTGGGGGTGTGACAGATTGGCATCAGAGCTAAGGTTATAGCGAACTAGGATGTATCTTGGACCCTAGACTATAACCACATCATCATAGCATCTCATCATTTCATCATAGGTGCATATTCGTTATACATATTGTTTTATGAACACACTGTGCGAGTTATTGTACCCATACTCATATATAATCATATTGACCCGGTTCACAAGTGATATGTCTTCAGATACCCACCCTGTTATCCTTTCGTCGGATTCCGACATTGAAGATGCCTTGTCATCTTCCACTACCATTGTACCACCAGTTACACTTACGCCGCCATTAGCACCATTGAGTTGTTATAGGAACAAGGTTTTCCTATCATCCAGCCCATACATAGAATGCCGTTTGGTTGAGTATTCAGACTTAATCTTGATGGATTTATTAGGATGCTTATTGCAAGGAAGATAGTATACTTTCTTTCCTTCACTAGTAGGGCGCTTACTACTCAGGTACTACCACCACCATCAGCTACTTATTACACTATTGGTCGTCCCATAGTGTGTACTTCAGTTTTATCTCTTAGATGTCGCGAGATAGCGCGAAAGAGGGTAGTATTCCATTTACTATTATCACCATCGTCTCCTAACTCATCACTAGGATTTCATCGTCATCAATGTTATTCTCATCCTTTAGAATACCACCATTGTCATTTCCCTTTTCCATTTCCACTTACCATGAATTAGATAATACCTTGTGGATAATACCAAGACCACGGACTCAACAGGAACATCCGCAAATTCCACAAGAATGGTTTAGAATCTACACTTTCTAGGACTTGATCGATGCACAACTCCAGACCCCACTTCAGGACTATCTCGACTTTATGATGCCACAAGCCTGGTTTCACTCAGAGAGACACCAGGAAGTCTCTAGACTTGACTTATATCTTTACTAGCTTTTACTATTATCCTAGCCGCGGGAGGTGTGGTATAGTTCAAAGAAACTTGTGGTATTTGGATTGTTGTACAAACATAATCACCAAGTATTGACACTACTATATGGGAATAGTTGTGCTATCTATGATATTGGTCCATATAGACCAAAACTTTCATGTGTTATGAATATGCTGATTTTTATTACCTATAGATTCTCATGGTCTCTTATAATTTGATGAAAATAGATTTAAGCAAACCACTCCAAGCATGACGCAAGCCGCTGTTAGACAATTCATTGCCAGGAACGTAGCTACCGCCTTCACTAAAGAACTTACTCATGTGGAATTTATGGGTTGCAATCCCCCCTCCTTTAGCGAAACTAGAGACACAAAGGAATTTCTCAAATGGTTCGAATAAATAGAAACAATATTTCGATGTGGTGACTGTCGTAAGGAAGACAAGGTTAAGTTCGCCACATGCACTTTTCAGGATCATGCCCAGGAATGGTGGATCAAACATGTTAAGATAGTGGGAGTTGATACTGCTTACTCACACTCTTGGGAGAAACTAAGAAGGATGATGAGTATAACATTTTGTGTAAGAAGTGAATTACGAGCAATAGAACAGGAAACACTAAACTCTACCATGGTAGGAGATGATGTTGACGAGTACACTGCTTGTTTTTATGAATTAACAAGACTAGGCCCTGCAATGGATGAACCGGAAAACAAGAAACTTGAAAGGTACATCAGGGGACTCTCCTCTGAAATTCGTACATTGGTCATCTCATTGGAACCCGATGCCATGTCTGAAGCTATTAAAATGGCGATCGAAGCAAAGGAATACATAACTCACACCAAGACATTAGGAAACAATAGCGACAACAAAAGGAAGTGGAACAACAATCGAGGTGGGAATGCCACACAAGGACCACACAAGAGACAAGGAGTTGCTAAGCCCTATGCTGCAGGCCTGAATGAAAAGAACGATTACCTTGGTATTTTACCTAAGTGTGAAAAGTGTCAATATCATCATAACCCAGGCCATTGCTCGGAACCATGTGGCAACTGTAAGAAGGATACTCACAAAACCAGGGATTGCAGGTTTCCAATTGTGAGTGATAATCAGAAACCATCAATAACATGTTTTGGCTGTGGAGTAGTTGGACACTTCAAGAGTGAATGCCCGGAATTGAGAGACCTGAACTGGAGGAAGAAGTTCATGTTTTAATATATAAACTATAGTTTGAGCCCTCTAGGGTTGTACTTCTCTTTTGTATTTTCCGTTAGTACGTTGGTGTAACCTAGTTGCATTAAGCACTCTTTTATCCAATGTAATAACTACCTTTTGTTATCTCCGTGATAATCATAACCTTCGTTTATTCCATTTTCTATTCCAATCGCTCAATCTTTAATTATTTAGCAATATTATACCATTATCCTATTAGGGATTAGGCCGATTTCATTTTTGACGGATTAGTAGATTATTACCATTCCATAGGATTTACCCATGTATCCAATAAACCATTCAACGAATTTTACTTCAAGCTATTTTACTACCATATGGGGAAATTATTTTACAGAAGTTTTAAAATAAGCTATTTTGTTACCACTCTATAAATTGATTTTCTGTCATTACACCAAGTATTTACTATTATTACGCGAAACAATTTTCATGTTACTTTGAAAGGAAATATTTAGAATACTATTTTTCAGAACAATACGTTGAACATCATCTAAAACTTTTGAGAAAAGTAACGATATTTTGACTAAATTAAGCATCGCATCGTTAGTCCTCAATTATACATAGCCTGATCACCTATGTATAATTCAGGAAGGATTATGCCATGAAGAAAATAATTACCTTTTAAAGGATTGTTAATAACAATCTTCATTTAAAAGCCTTGTAAACAAGTAAACTCTTTCATAAATATCTCTTTTTGACAAACCCTCCCTGGATACTTACCCCACTTGTCACTCACTCAGCCATTAAGTCGGATTTTCCATTAACTTCTCTAGGAGAGACTTTCCATATCAATTACAAGGAGGATTCCTCGATACAAGAAAAGCAGTAAAAGGATTACGGAACTACTAACCTAGACTAGAAGTATACAGTAAGACAATTTATAACTCAACAACAAATCTAAGATACCACGAGACCATCCGAACCACCATCTCTGACCTAGTTGTCCAATTCTATCATTCAAAGGTACTAACTAGACTGAGTTACAGGATCGAATACAATGTGAAGGTACGCTAAGCAACACTATAGGAATAAACCAATCCTCTTAACTGATACTGTAAAGCATATCAATTAAACATGGCCTCATCCATACGCAAATTTCCCTACAGTGAGTTTTCGCAAAGAATAATTGATTCGAATTATGGATATCGATATAGATTCCCCTAAAGGCGATTGTATCCTCAAGAAATTCTAGATAACCTCACCTATACATCGAGAGAGGCATCAGGCCCAAGCATATCTCCCCAGCTTCATGTGGAAATGAAATAGAAATTCATCGACATAGTATCAATCGAAACCTTCATTTTGCCAACATGATGACAAATTTCAATGATAAATCATTTCAGAACTTAAATTAGTTTGAATACCTAGGCTTGTAGTTTTGCCTGATAACCACCCATAGGCATTATTCAACCTCAGGAGCTAAACATTAGATATCTATGCATTGATGCTAACATTACCTATCCTACCATTTTATCCTTGTTAGTATTCTTACTTTTAAATGAGGTTGATTTAAAAAAAAATAAAAAATAAATAAATAAATTGTTGATACAAATCACATATCTCGTAGAAAATAATTTTTGAATTGCCTATTTTGAACAAATACGATCCTTTTTAGTCAATATTTAGCAAAACCATTGTACAATGAGAAATATTTAAACGTCAAACTTTGGTAAACAGTCCTATTCACAACATGTTTGAAAACCGTGTCACGTTTCATAACTATTGAATTTTGAATCATCAAGAAAGATATTATTTAGTAAACCATTTACTCCATTTTCTAAATTCGTTTATTCAGAAAAAGATTTCAACCAAAAACTCAAAATCACGAGATAAATTTTGAAAACAAATCACCATACTACATCGCTTATGCATTTAGGGCTTTGTGATTTGACAATAAGGAATATTGGAATATGTGATGAAGGAGATTAGGAGGGACACCATAGATCAATTAAAAACGTCAGTAATGTAGACCAAGCACAATAGGCAAAGGAATGACACGTGTCTTAGCATCCATTGGACCAAAAACACAAGGAATCAAAAATTGTACCCATATTCTATCTTCTTCGTATGACGCCTTTTCGAAAGACATAACGTTGTGGAATTAGTCACAAGATTCATTGTACCCATTTCAATTATCCCTGATAAAGGTGATCGAATCACCTCAGACTCCTAGCAATCATTTTAAGATTTCCTTCGGAGCCTAATAAGAAGTAAACACCGCCTGCCATCTTCAGACCAATGGTCAAAGTGAGAGAACCATTCAAACCTAGGAAAATATGCTCAGAGCATGAAAGATTGACTCTAGAAATGGTTGGACTAACCATTTACCATAAATCAAATTCAATTGCAACCATAGTTATCGCGCGAGCTTAAAGACTACACTATTTGATGCACTTTATGGTCAAAGTACCGATCATCTATTGACGAACCGAACTCGGAAAAAGCCAAACTCACTATTCCTGTAAGCACTCATGAAATAACCAGGAATTTCCTACAAATCAAGAATCAGTTACAAGTCGATAAGTTGTAAACCCTTAGAATTTCAAGTTGGTGGTAGGATCACATTAAAAGTTCTGCCTAGGAAAGGCACGATACCATTCAGAAATATCCGGGAAATTAAACTCGATGTACACTGGACCATTTAATATTTCAGGCAGAGTAGGCCAGTAACCCTCAGACTTGAGCCTTGTTGGAAAGTAGCAGGATTACACAAACATATTTCCCAATTCCAAATCCCGAGAAATGACTTTCAGAATAGTGACTCATGATTCCATTGAAAGGAATCCAACTCGATGACAAACCTAAACCTGGTAGGAGAACCAGTAGAAATCATGGACCGTGAGGTCGAACGGTTGAAGCAAAGTCGAATTTCTATCGTGAAAGCTCGCTGGAATTCTCGAAGAAGTTCCGAGTTTACTTTAGAAACGGGAAGACCAGATGCAACTCAAGTATCCACGTCTTTTTTACCGAATATACTTCAGAGACCAACCAAAACTGAACTTCGAGACGAAGTTCCTTGTAGAGGGGAAGATTGTCACAACTCGTAATTTCAGATCCCTTGTTCAGATGTCGAAATTTCATTATTCATCTCGGAAAGTTACTATTCACCAATTACTATTCATCGATCACTATTCATCATTTTTTAGGTCAGTTTAATATTCCGGGAAGCGTTCAAAAATTTCACTATTCACATGACACTATTTATTTCCGAGAGAAAAACACTATTCACGTGCATTACACATTTCATCGTAAATTTAGTTTACGGGTATTCAAATTCGCGTAACCGGATTGGTTTAGCTGCGAATTCGAGGAATCACCAATTGGGACATTTCATATAGACTAGAAATAGTCTGCATATTATCATAATAGCATTTGCATACTATTCCACTCGTAGGATATTTAAATTAATACTTTTAGTATAATTGACTTTTTACTTATATTTATTTCTAAATAAACGTTAACATGCGACCAATAATGTGACTAACACTCCCGACTATAATCCTAGTATAATTTCATACTCATAATAATGATATAAAAATTATAATATTAATTTACCCGGTGTTTTGAAAATTTATTTAATTAATATCGTACGTTTAATATAATTACGACGGTTTTCGTAAAAATTAAACAATAATCATCCAAACTCTCAATATTTATACCCAACATATTTTTACAATTTTTATGACTTTATTATGTCCCGGTTAACTCCGTTAAAATTTATTTTTAGTTAACTCGGTACCCGGTATCACCTAAAACTAATAATATCTAACTTAACTTACACAATAATACACCAAATCTTCCATTTTCTTCCTACCCTCCATGATTTGCCGCACCCCCCCCCCCCCCCCCTTGCTTTTCTTACACACCATTGAAAATTTTTACTAGCTCTCATTAATACATGGTACCTTTTTGTCTATAATAAAAATATACATAATATACATACCATATACTAGCTACTTTCATCTCATTTCACCCAATACAACTAGAAACATTTTCTCTCCTTTCTCTCTTGCTCTATGACCGGCCACCACAAGATCACAAGGAGGAACCATAAAGTTTTCAAGATCAAGTGTTTTTCAAGTTCCATTAGTTACCTATTTTAAGGTTTTGAAATAAAAACCTTTAGGTTAATTAGGTTTTCATCTCCAAAACTCTCTAATCTTTCAAGTAAGTATGTCAAACTCATTTTTATAATGTTACCAAGTTTTTATAATGATCATATGCTTTTATACAAGATTTACATGCATATGTTAGTTTATACCACTCTATTTAAACTTTTAAATCTTTTAAGTCTTAGAAATGGATAATAGGTATATCCTTGTTAGATCCACTTGATTTATGATGTTTAGAAACCCATGATACCCTAAGGAGGTGTATGGTAAGATTAGACTAGACTTGTGGTGATTGAAAGTGATTTGGTTGAAGTTGAAACTAGTTTGAAACTCTGGAAATGATTTTGAAACTATATATATATATATATATCTACTGTCACTATTTTAAAAAACATGGGAAAATCAGTGGGTTGTGAGTAATTTTTGACCAAAGATTTAGGAAATACTTTCAAAAACAAAACTTTTGGCGAAAGAACGGATTAAAACGAGCTTATAATGAAGGAGATATGATTTTTGCAAGTTTAACGACGAAAACTATTTTCTGAAAATATAACGTGCTGTTGGACGATTTTCGACGGACAAATAGAGGCGTTAGACGTAACCTAGAGGAGCCGAACTATCAAAAATATATTAATACATGTTAAGACGAATCCGTGGATATAAAGAACGAGGAAAATAAACTTAAAACGGCAAAGATATACGCGTTTAAAAATCGTCAAACTAAATATATATTTGTAGTCACTAATAAAAATAATGAACTACGTACTAAATGCTATATTTTCTAGAAATATTATTAAAGAGCTATATTCTCAACAAATGAAGTATGTATGGCCCAAAGCTTATTTATACGGCTAATTGACGTTATTTTAAGGCTTTCAAAACGAGGAATATAACACTAACATTTTATATACGATATATTACGACAAGTTTTTATAAGCCTAGTTCGACTTATTTTTTCCTAAGTATAGAAAATATTTTACTTTGACAATAATAATTATTTTCAAGTTACGAGTGGTATAGTTATCATGTGCATGAGCATTCACTACATCATTTCATGATCTAAATTAGATCACATTCATTCATTTCGGTTGCGGCTAGTGTTCGTGCCTTGTTGTCCCGATCATTCCATCACTTTGTACTATCACTCCAGGTGAGTTTTCATAGCCCCGTTTTAATTACGTATTTTTATTTCAAATCCCACGGGGGAGAATACATTGCATCAATTATTTTCGTACATGTCCAAGTATTAAATTCCATACATTGCTTAAGTTGCCTTACTACCAAGTTAAGTCCCCTTTATTATCATGGACCGTTAATTATAATGCCAAGCGAGAGTGAGTGAATAGATCTATTGAGGGTGACGCCTCCATTCGTGTTTGGGTTGCTCCAACGGAATTATGAATGCATTTCATGTCTAATCTATTTGAGTGTCTGGTAAACACTCCTTTGCGGCCAATACAATATTATGTCTAGCTTCGGGGTCATGAGCTTAAGAGACAATGTAGCATTTTTGACATTTTGTCGGTTTATTTTATACTTGTGGCTAATGTACATACGAGTTAACTTACAAACCTATGGAATTCACCAACATTCGTGTTGACGTTTTAGCAATGTATTTTCAGGTTATTAAGATAGCTCTTGCTTACATGCATTTGGACCTTCATGGAGTCGCGTAGTCGACGCGTCTCACGTATATATATTTCCTGCACCTATGAAACGTTTGATCTGGATTGAACTTGTTTTTCCTAAATTTGCAACAACCTTTTGGGACCTATGTTTTGTAAACTCTGAATGTTTTAATGATCAAACGATGTATTTTTCCAACGACACTTTAGGTCGTTCAATATAACTGTAATTGTGGTGCTATGACAGTCACCCCCCAGGTATTCCATTCCGTTGCCATTCAGGTATTTTGGGGGTGTGACATCTCTCTTCCTTGCACGGCAACAACATCAAGAACAAGAAGAACCATAATTTTTCCAAGATTAAGTTATAGATTAGTTGTTTATATATTCCTTGTTAAGGTTTTGAAATAAAAATCTCAAGGTTATTAATCAAATCATCTCCAAATCTTTCATAATTCAAGTAAGCTTCAAGTGAATATTTTTCATCATCTAATACTTTCATTTAACTAGTTACATGATGTATTTTCAAGTTTTATTAGCAAAACATACAAGTATTTATGTTATTCATACCACTTTACAAGTTTTATGGTTTTTATAAGTATATATATAAAGCCTATGATCATTCCTTTGAAATCCTACAATATTTTGTGAAGTTTAGGACCCATGACACCTTAAGAAGGTGTATGGTAGGATTTAGTAATTGTGGAGTTGATTTGGAGTAGTTTGGTTAAGTTTTGAACAAGTATTAAACTAGAAAATCTATTTTTCTCACTATCCGAAATGTTGCTGTCCATTTTTGTAAAATACAGAAAACTCAGGGGTTTCCGGGTAACTTTGGGCTAAGGATTTAGAAAATACTTTCAAAAACGAAGCTTTTGGCGAAAGAACGGATTAAAACGAGTTTATAACGAAGGAGATACGTTAAAAACAAGTTTAACGACGAAAACTATTATTTCTAAAAATAGTAAGCTGTCACACGATTTTTATGGGTAAAAACGAGGTGTTTTCGGTAATCTAGCCAACCCAACTTATCAAAAATATATTAGTATGTTGTCCCACGATTCCGGGGATATAAAGAACGTAGAAAACAAGCTTATAACAACCAAGATATACACGTTTCAAAATCGACGAAACTCTATTTATTTCCATCAGCTTTTTAGCAAAATATTTCTAAGTATAGAAAAACTACTTTTGTAATACAACATGTTGAGAGCCGTTCATCTTATTGATAAACCCATTTCTAGAAAATTTACATCTCTGACAAAGAGTTAGTTCACCCAGCCTAGTTTCCAAAACATCCAACCGTTTGTCAAATGGATTTATAACGAATAACTTATGGCCTTCCAAACTTTCCCGAAAACTGCCCAGAATCTGCCGAAACAGCCCAAACACCTCACTTCGCGGCTATTTATCTTTATGATCGAGACCCATATGGAGAAACTTCAATTCTATGACTTTTTAGATAAGGTGAAAAGCTTCCTAAAACAACTGAGTTTCTTTCCTAACTCTCAATATTCACTAATTTGCGACTAGTTTTGCGAGACCATTTTGGTCATATTTTCAAGTTATGAAAAGTGTCATTTTACGTCGAAAACCCTATATTTGCCAATAGAACACCAAACGAGGATCGTGGAGTACTGTTTCAACCTATTTACGTGGGAAGTGTTTATTAACTTAACGAGACGTCAAAAATGTATTTTTCGACGATAAGCGTTATTTTCAAAACTAACGAGTGGTATCGATAATATACGTATTTGCATGTGTAGCATTATTTCATTTCTTACATTAGATCATATCATTCATACTAGGTTGCGGTTAGACATCGTGCCTCATTTCTGTGTATCCACTTTTGTCATCGTAGCTATCGCACCAGGTGAGTCATAGCCCCTACTCTTTTAATTGTTTTGTAAACTCTTTGGGGGAGAATACATGCTCGTTTTACTTAAACGCATTACTCGCTTTACATGGTTGATTACTCAAATATTTTCAGCTTTACCTAAATATATGTTTGATCACCTGCATTTCATTGGTATGTTTGATTACCTGCATTTCATGAGATTTGTCATCATTGTTATTATAACCTCATTGCCAGAATCATTTATATAGCAGTTTTGCTTATCTTTGAATCTTGATCCAAGTATTCTTTTGTTCATGTAAACTATATCATATTTGGCAGTGGGTTGTAAACACACAGGTTACAAGTCTCTTATGGCGGGACTTGGAACTGAGTGGATTTACGATGCCTTTGCTGGGACATCTTCATTCATATGCATTACATTCTTTTTCACAAGACTCTATGAACTCACCAATCTTGTGTTGACACTTTAGCATGTATTTTCAGGTTTTAAGCAATGGCACGCTACTGGAGGTTTTGGCAGGGCATGGCATGGTCATAGAAGAATCTGATTATTCATATGGGGACCGTTTTTAACTATTTTAAGGGCCTACTTCCGCACTACTTTTAACAATGTAAATTCAACATTTTTGATTAAACTATTTTATTCTAAATGATTGAAGTGAAAACTATTTTTGTACTTGTGTTGTGATATCAATTGAGTTACACCCCAGCTGCATGTAAGCTTCCGTTGGACCCGATTATGGGGGTGTGACATTGCTACTCAATAATATGACTCCATGCATGCCATGAAGGATATACCTTAGTAACCTGAAAATACATTGCTAAAACGTCAACACGAATGTTGGTGATTAATCATAGGTTTATAAGTTAACTCATATGTACAATAGCCACAAGTAAAAAGTATATCATGACATGATGTCAAATTAGTTCTACATTGTCACTTAAGCTCATGACCCCGAAGCTAGACATAATAGAAATGGCCCCACATGAGTGTTTATCAGACACTCATAATTGATAAGACATGAAATGCTTCCGTTCCCTGTCGGAGCAACCCAATCACGGATGGAGGAGTCACCCTCAATAGATCTATTCACTCACTCCCGCTTGTATATTAATTAACGGTCCATGATAATAAAAGGGGACTTAACTTGATAATATAGCAACTTAAGCAATGTATGGAAATTCGGATACTTTGGCATGTACAAAAATAATTAATGCAATGTATTCTCCCCCGTGGGATTTGAAATCAAAATATCGAATTAAAAACGGGGCTATGAAAACTCACCTGAAGTGATGATACTATGAGGTGAAATGATAGGGACAACAAGGAGCGAATATCAACCGCAACCTAATATGAATGATAATGATCTACTTTAGATCATGAAATGATGTAGAGAATATACATGCACATGATACCTATACCACTCATAACTTGAAAATACTAGTTATTGTCAAAGTTAAATATTTTCCATAACTTGGGAAAAATAAGTCTATCTAGACTTATAAAAACTAGTCGTAATATATATATCGTACATAGAAATGTTAGTGTTTAATTCCTCGTTTTGAAAACCTTGAAATGACATCTAGTAGTCGTATAAATAAGCTTTGGGTCATACGTACTTCAATGGTTAAGAATATGGCTCTTTAACATTATTTCTAGAAAATATAGTATTTAGTACGTAGATTAGTATTTCTAATAGTGGCTACTAAAAAAATAGAGTTTTGTCGATTTTAAAACGTGTATATCTTTGTCGTTATAAGTTCATTTTCCTCGTTCTTTATATCCATGGTTTCATCTTAGCATGTACTAATATATTTTTGATAGCTCGGCTCTTCTAGGTTACATCTAACGCTTCGTTTTGTCCGTCAAAAATCGTCCAACAGCATGAAATTTTTAGAAAATAGTTTTCGCCGTTAAACTTGTAAAAATCATAACTCCTTCGTTATAAGCTCGTTTTAATCCGTTCTTTCGCCAAAAGCTTCGTTTTTGAAAGTATTTTCTAAATATTTGGTCAAAAATTACCCCTGAGTCCCTGATTTTTCTGGGTTTGGCGTTTTGGGACAGTAGTTTTCTAGATAGGTTCTAAACTCATTTCTAGTATTCCAAACTTGATTCTAATCCAACCAAATCACTTTCAATCACAACCAAACTAATTTATTCCTACCATACACCTTCCTAGGGTGTCATGGGTTCTTAAACATCATCCTCCAAGTAAATCTACCAAGGGTTTCCATTTCTAGGGTTTAAAAGATATAAATGTATAAAAAGAGTGGTATAAACTAGCATATGTATGTAATCTTGTATAGAAATCATATGATCATGAGAATAACTTGGAGAAATTATGAAAATGAGTTTGACAACTTACTTTGAAAGATTAGTGAGCTTGGATGAGGAAAACCTAATAAACCTTGAGTTTTTATTTCAAAACCCTAACAAGGATTACCAAATGAACTTGAATATGACTTGAACTTGGAAAATCAATGGATTGTGCTTCTTGTTTGTGTTTGGCCGTGGACTAGGAGAAGAGAGGAAGAGAGAAACTTTATCTTTTAGTTGATAAGAATTGTGAAGAGTTGTGTAGAAGTTTGCTAGATATTTACTAAAGATTAAATAAGATTATAGGTAATTAAAACTTGAGGTTAAGGGGGGGGGGGGGGTGTGGCCGGCTTGACATAAGAGAAAAAGAGGGCAAGAATAGCTTGATTTAATTAGGAAATTGTTGTAGTGTAAGTGTAGTTTAAATGTAGTTTTAGTTAGTTTTGTTATAATCGGGTACCGGGGTTGCTAGAAATAAATTTTAACAAAGTTAACCGGGACATAATAAAGTCATAAAATGATAAAAATATGTTGGGTAAAAATATTTAGTGTTTGGATGATTATTATTTAATTTCCACGAAAACCGTCGTAATTATATTAAACTTACGATATAAATTAAATAAATTTCCAAAATACCGGGTAAATGAATTTTAAAATCTTTGTGATGTTGTAAGAGGTTTAAAAATATATCGGGACCATTGTGGAGATTGTCAGATATGTTAGTCATATTTATTAATCGCGTGTTAGTGTTTATTTAAAAATAACCATACGTAAAACGTCAAATATACCAAAAATATTAATTTGAATATCCTACGAGTGGTATAGTATGCAAATGCTATTGTGATGATATGCAGACTATTTCTAGTCCATATGAAATGTCCCTACTGATAATACATGAATTCGCACCTAAACCAATTCAGTTATGCGAATTAAAATACCCGTAAACTAAATTTACGATGAAATGAGTAATGCACTTGAATAGTGTTTTTCTTCCGAAAATAAATAGTGTTTTGTGAATAGTAAAAATTTTGAACGCTTCTCGGAATCTCAAACTGACCTCAAAAATGATGAATAGTAATAGATGAATAGTAAATTTTTCGAAGTTTGGAAAATGACCAGAAATGGCGAGTTGTGACAGCAGTTTACAATTATAGGTAAATAGTGTATAATATGTAAATTGACTAAAAAATCAGTTGCCTTGTATACGATTGCCCAACAAAAAATAGTTGCCCAATATACAATACGTGACACGTGTCTCCCTATGATGGAAGTTGCCCAATCTTAAAAGTTGCCCGGGCTAATACGAGAATTTTCAAAAAAAAGGCTAAATATGCCTAGCCATAGGGCAACTGGGCTATTCTACTATTTATATATATATATATATATATATATATATATATATATATATATATATATATATATATATATATATATATATATACACACACGCACACACAATAAGTCAAACGGTACATAAGCTTGTAAAAGCTCCAATCCCTTCTGATAAGCTCACAAATAGCTCTTCCAAAGCCTTTGTGAACTTATCTCACTGCCAGTAGCATATTTCCTTCTTAAGCCACATATCAAGTAATTTTTTTTTTTTTTTTTTTTTTTTTTGCATTAGCTTAGTTTGAGTTTGTTTAGCTTAAATTTTGCTTAGATTAGCTTGTTATAGCCTATTTTGGTGTTATGTTGTGCTATTGTATGCTTATTCAAAGTTTTGATGTGCTACTACCTTGATATAGTGAAAATTGCAAATCTAAGTTCTTGTTGTTGTTTTTTGAATTCAATCCTTCAAATAGCCTCTAATACAGTTTAGATTAGTATTGTGATCATTGGTTTGGTAAATCATAGTTCAAATCTTAAAAAGTTAGTGTAACTAAGTTATTAAGAGGTGTTTGGATTGCTTGCATTTTGTGTGTTCTTGTTGTTTCCTGTGTATTCTTCCTGCATAACTACATCACTTTAGGCATAGTAAACTTAGAAAAAGCATAATATTCATAGGTTATACACAAAAAGTCAAAATTGCATCTTTGATTCATGTATGCCTACATAACCAGTAATCTGAGCTGCATATTTTTTTCATTCTGCTTATTTTGTGTTTGTGTTTAAGTTCTTAGTGCCTCATTATCATTAAGTAACATAGTAGAGTAGAATTAGGCTATTGAAATCCATTTTAGTCAATTTTAGTATGCATTTAAAAAGTCAAAAGTAGGGTATAAGCTGTTAGAACATGATCTGATCTAGGCCATAATTGGAGTTCAATTGTTGTGTTAGATTTAGGGCTTTTAGTGTTTTTGTGTTCTCAGCTTGGTAGTCTAGCTTTTGCCCCCGTAACTTGCCACAAATTAGCTAATTACAGTGCTTATTAATCAGCTCAAAGTAGGCCTTTCAACCTTGTTTTCTGTCTCAAAAGTTACAACTGCCATACCACTTATTTGCTTATCCCAAGTACTTATCTGCTTGCCTTAAGTTGAATTGAGCTTAAATAAGTGAGTTAATCTGTTCTTGAGCTTTTGGTGCAAAACTGCTTATCTTAAAGTGCTTATTTAAGTTGCTATTGGCCTCCTTACTTATTCTGTGGGCTTATTTGGTTTTTTATTGTTTAGTTATGCTTATTTAAGTTAGTTGAACTTGTCCTAAGCTTTTAGTGTGATTTGGTGCATATGTGCTTATTTGGAATGCTTATTTAGACTGCTTATTTGCCCAAATCAGCTTATTATTGGGCTTATCTAACTTTTTATATTTTTTCTAGGCTTAGATTATTAATTTAGATTTTCCATAAATTTTTCAGATTTTTCCAAGTTCATTTGGTACTTTCCTTAATTAATATTATTATTCTAAGTATTTTAAATCATTTTTAATTCATAATAACTAAATAAAAATCCAAAAAATTTAGTTTTCTGTCTTAAAAATAGTTTTTAGTTATTTAGAATTTTCAAAAATTAAATTGCATTTTTCTAGTTTATTTTCATATTTAATTTCATTTTAAATATATTTTAAATATTAGAAAATAGTTTTTAGTTCATAATAATTACATAAAAAGCCAAAAAAATATATTTTCAGTTATAAAAATATTTTTAGGTTATTTTAGATTTTTCAAAATTAGATTTTCATTTTTCTCACTTAATTTCACTTTTATTTGTATTTTTATTACTTTTTAATTAGTAAAAATAGTTTTTAATTAATAATAATTAAATAAAAAGTCAAAAAAATATTTTTCTTTTTCCCAAAATTTTATTTTGTCTTTTAGAAATTAGGAAAATCATTTTCATACCCGTAGGATTTGTCTAGCTTTAAATTCACTTTTTATTTCGCTCGTTTACGTTTATTTTACGTTTAAGTTACGTTTGTAGTTTTAATTGCATATTAGGCATACGTATTTCCTTATTTGCGCATTTTTACTTGTTTTCCTTTGTATTGCTTGTAGTTTAATTAGGGTTCCCCATAAACCCCCTTCACATTCACTTCACGAATCACGAAACCGAACCAACGAGCTCGAATTCATCCTTCGTTGGGAAAACGACCCGGGGATTCATATTTACCCGTGCAATCCTCGGAGATATCTTTCTACATATATATATATATATATATATATATATATATATATATATATATATATATATATATATAGTAAGTATCAAATCAAGGATTCGTGGGATCCGGGTAAACAGAGGACTAACAAAATTTTTATGCAGCCAAATTTTCAACAAAAGGGACAGCATATACTCATTTTCTAACCTTTTTTTTTTTTTTTTTTGCAGATTTTTCAAAAATACACATGGAGCACTCGACGCCCTCATTAAGGGGGAGCTTTCGTCCAAGCAAAACCATTGCAAAAACTTGCAATAATCACGTTTACTCTTCCTAATTACTTGACGTCCTCATCAAGAGGGTGAAAACGTCAAGGGCGAGCAACTAAACACTTCTTACCCTCTTTTGCTCCATATTTACATCTTTGTTTATCTTAAAACTTGCACTTGGACTAGTTGATTTTTGACACTCTTTTTGTTTTGACAAAAAAGGGAAGAAAAGTGTAAAAGCTTAAATTCAAACTTATGAAGTTTATCCTTTTACTTAAGATAATTTTATGTTTTGTCATCAACAAAAAGGGGGAGATTGTTAATTCAAATAAACCTTAAAAACGTTTATTTATATTTTACGATATTCTAATATTTTTTCAATAACAAACCTAAAATCATTTTAATGAGATAGATAAAACATGTAATGCTTTGAGCCAAAATCTTACTAACTCATTTCAATAAACAAGTAAACCTTAAACATATTTAGTTAACAAGTCTACATAAAACCAAAACCATTTTATAAAAAAACTTAAGTAACATAGTTACTTACATTTTATAAAATACATGTTACTTGTAAATTAACTAGAAATGACTTGGACTATCCATGGCCCAAAACCAAGTCCATGACCCATAACCAATAACCCATGTAGCTTGACCCATAACCCATTGCATGACATCCATAATGGATAAAAACCATGACCCAAAGTCCATAACCCATAACCCAAAGTCCATAACCCATGACCCAAGATACCTTTGACACCAGGCATGACATCACCTATCCATGGATCATAACCCATAACCCGGTTTGTAACTCCGGACTGGTCATACCAGATACCCGGATCCCTTGGATTACACTGGTCGGATCCCTCTGGGAAGGGATCCTTCGGATCCGGGTGAACAATGCTTAGTTTTACCTATAAATAGTGAGTCATTTCTCTTTTGTTTCTCACCCCTTCTCAATATATCTTCTCTCTATGTTCTAAACTCTCTAACCTCAGACCCAAGAATCTTTCTATGGAGTCATTCTTTGTGATTCTCTAGGTTCTTTCTAAAAGGCGAGATCGCGACCTCTCGAAGACTTGCAAGCTCGTGATATGAGTTGCTAGGATTCTTCTCTTCCAAAATCATAGAAGTGAATCTTTTTCTTTCTTTCTTCGGTGTTGTAGATGTGTTGAGTCGTTAGGTGTAAAAGGATGTTGGATCCTTTAGTCATGTTGTACTAAGTGTGTTGGTTTGGTCCGCCATGCTAAGGACCCGGTATCTAGCCTTGTACCGGATAAAGTGTAGGCGACGAAGGTTTGGCTTTACCTCGTGGAAAAGGCCGATATCTAGCTTTGTACCGGATAAAGTGTAAGCGATGTTGTGAAGGCTTCTCCGCCAAGTAAAAGGAGTTTGTGTTGTGAAGTATTTACGAACTCTCGAGTAGGTGACTCTGGGAGTGGAGTAGGGCAAGGAAGGTGACCTTGTAGCTGAACCACTATAAATACTTGTGTTGTGGTTGTGTTTCTCTATCTCTCTCTCGTATTGTAGTTTTAAATGCTTTACAACTATCAATATCCAACACGTCAAAACTAGATTGACATAAGTCGATCTATAAGTTTTAATAAGAGATTTTAATCGGTAAAATTATTCAACCCCTTCTAGTTTTCTACACACTCATTCTCTCTATGCATCAAAACCGTCAGTTCTGACACTTGTCAGGATCCTGTGAGTAGGAGGATTTGTAGGAACATGAAGTAGAAAGATTTATCATTTTCCCTATACTAAAAGCTCAAGTTTAATAAACCCCAAAAATGAAACTGAAAACTAATAAATCGCTAAAAAATAAAGAACTGAACCAATTATAAAATCGATGGTGCGGTTTTGGGTTTTAAAATTCCAAAAGTTTTGGTTCGGTTTTTGGTTTTATATGAAAACGCAAACCGAAAAAACTGAACCGCCCCATACTAATTCCATAAAACTAATAAAAATATACGTATTAGTTTTGATACAAGTGATTACCAAAATCCAAAAACTAAGAAACTTAGATATTCGTAACAAATATTTATTTAGCTAACACTGCAATAAATTCGAAAATCTAGTTTTCTTTATTTCATATACATTCACATATATCATATTTATATACATGTTATTTAATTTTATTATTTTCAAAAAAAATGTTGAACTTATTTTTTAGTATTTATTGATTTAGGTTGTGGGTATTCAAAAAATATCCGTATTCGGATATTCAAAAGTTGATCAGAATTTATTAAAAACTTGCGTTTTATTAAATGTAAGTTTTGGAACTCATATAAAAGTTTTCCAATGATTATAGATATTTGGATATAAAACTATTATACGAAATTTCGTATATCCGAATTGAAAAGCTTAGTTAAAATAAAGGGTCTGACATAAAATCATCACCTCAAAATTTTAGATATCAAAATTTGTGATATAACTAGTTATTAACAAGTCCATTAAATTATTTAAATTAATAACAAAAAAATATTTTCGAAAATGTCGCATTTCATATTTTCGCTTTAGGTATCAAAAAAACCATTTCTTGATTTAGTTTTATTTTCAATTCATGCGGTAACTGTTTGCGAAAATAATTTTAAACTTGAAGAAAAAAATGACCCTCCAGTGAAAAACCGAAGCCGGATAAAAAAAAAAACTAATACCGAACTTTTTGTGCGGGGTTTGGTTTAAAAAAACTTAAAATCGAACTTTTATGTATAGTAATGTTATGACACATAGATCCACAAATGTTGTTTTTAAATAGAACGGTTTTGCCTTTCACCTCTATGTAAATCCAAATTGACTAGAATTAACTCGACTAAATTGGAAAAATCATTTATTGAAATCGAACTTTTGGTTCGGAGTTTAGTTTCAGCAAAAAACCGCCCCAAAGTGGCTATGCTCACCTCTAAATTTAACAATATGGTATACCATTTTCATACTAACAATTATTATCGTAAAAAGAGGTGATTGGGAGGCCTAAATCATGTGCCTAAATTTATGCCTAAACCTATGTGGCATCATCCTGTTGGCCGCAGTCAAGAGACCCACTTTGTTACAAGCCAATAAATTATGCCACGTAAGTTTAGGCATGAAATTAGGCATACAATTAGGTCTCCCCATCATTTTCCTATCATAAATACTAGCAGGGTACCCGAGCGATGCGGCGGCGGGTACCCTGTGACTATATTTTCTGGCAATATGATGTTATGCGGCCATACTTTTTTTAACAATTAATTTGCAAATAACAGTAACTTTAGTTATGCCAGTAGTATAATTCCATCTCTTGTTAAACAAACTACCAAAATGTCTAGGGTCTCGAGTAGGTGTAAAATATCTTGTATTGCATTTTTTATTCGAACCATTTAAGATCGATGATGGGTTCGAACATTGAAAAAGTATAGAAACACATTGTATATCAAAGTTTTCAGCCCAACACTTAAGTATATTCGGACCAAAAATTATGAGCCCAATCTAAAATTTATTTGATATATTATTTAAGCTCATTAATCGAAAGATTTACTGATCATTCCCAATCCACTCTTGCTTAGAACTCGGTCCAATAAGAATATCAAAAACCAAACGAGCCCAGTCTAGATCCAATCCAACACTTACAATTGATATAACCCAGTTATTCATAATTCAAATATGACTCATTTCACTCAAAACCTAAAACACACATTTTTTATTCATAAGTCAAATCCAAACTCATCTCACAACTCAGTGTTTTCTCCCTTCTTTCATCCAAATTGAACGCGAAAACAACCTTAAATATTTCTGTTCGAATCATTAAACCTACGGGTAGGTTCTTCAATTTTTTTTCGTGTCTTGTTTTGGTATTTGAACGAACCAAAGAAAGAAAATAACAGACTTGTTATATTTCGTTTCTTTTTGTTTCGGATATTAAGGAAGGTAAGCTTCAACAAGGATCGATGATGATTTGTATTTTTCATGTGTTTGACCTTCAAAAGAATGAAAGAATTTAAAAATAATGGCACAACTTAAAATGTCATGCGAACATTTTTATTGTGTTAAACAAACCCGAGAAGTATTAAGTTAAAAGATTAACAAAACTTGGGCCCTTTGATACAACAAACCCGACCCCTCTCTTGGGTGATATAGCCCCCACATCACTCCCCACTCCCTCATTTTCTATCTTTCCCTAACTCTAAAATAAACACTTCATCATCTCCCTCCTTCTCTTGTGATACCAGCCGCCACCCACCAAAACCCTAGATCCACCATCACTGCCACCACTCCAACACATATCACCGCCTTCCACCACCACAAAACAAACATCAAAACAACATCACCATGTCATACCCACCCTGGATCTGTGATACACGCGCCATAAAACCACATCTCCGCCACCTTCAACACTACAACAAACACCAAACCATCCTTATACCGCCTCCCTTATCATAAATTCGTGATGAACGCGCCTTCAAACAACTCCATACGCGCTACGTAACCACTACTGCCACCACTCACGAGTCGTCCTTGTGGTTTAGTGTAGATCCGTCGGTAAGGAGATGAGTCACACCGATTGACAGCTTGTGTGACTCTTTGTGAATCAAAAACACGTTTCAACAAGTTAGTTTTAATAATAACGATCTGGTCACATTCTCTAGGTCATCCTCAATCTTAGTTTTGTATTCCGGACCTAGTTGCAAGCATTCCTTGTAGAAACCGAGTATTCTACTCATGACATAATCTACTCCTCTACATGTATCCTCATCATTTCTATAATAAACCGCTTGCTTGTGTTCCTTTTCTATGTTTGATAGAAGGCGGTATTGTTCAATCTTATAGGGCATTTGGTAAGCAATCTCATCGTTCTTTTCCTTGAATCTAACTATTCCTAGGGTCTGGTCATAACTCATCTTTGAGGCCTCAACAAATGGTTTTTCGAACACTAATTGACTTAGGCAGTCATCTATTACCGGACGAATATCCTCTACAATCACAAAGTCGGTAACATAAGTGAAGTTTCCTACAAATACATGTAATCCTTTCACTCTTCCTACAAAGTTGCTCATCCAATTCGTGTTGGCATCATCCTATATCCAAGTTGCCTCTTCATTACCCAATTATAATAGGTCTTAGTCATGATGTTTATAGGAGACCTAAGATCGATGTAAGCTTTACACACATGCATATGCCCAATGTTGCATGGTATGTTGATGTTAGAGGGATCACCTACTTTAATAAGGGGTGAACCAAGGATATATGGTGTCTCGGGATCATCAAATAAATCCTTGTGATATTCCCGTTCTTCTTTGGTGGGCAACTTATCAAAGTACTCTTCTACGTTTTCTACCTCCTCTAATTTTTCTTTCTTAGTATCCTCAACTTCCTTAATCTCATCCCTAGTCTCGGTTTCTATTCCAACTTCATCCTTGTCACTTTCTTCTACATTCTTTTCTATCGGCTTAATGGTGACAACATTGACAAAGTGGACATGTTTGGATGATGAGGGGTCCTTAATTTGGATTCTGCTATTAGTGTCCCTAGTGTCCTTCCTAGGTGTAGTTAGCACTTGGTTGTTGAGGGCTTTCAACAAGTTGTCAATCTTATTGGTCATCTCCGTTTATTGTTGATTGAATTTGGTTTCAAACTTAGTTATGCGAGCTTCTTGAGATTCCATAAACTTTGACATCAACCCTTCAAGATTATTGGTACTACCATAGTTATTGGAAGGATTGTTGTTGAAAGTACGGTAGAGAGGGTGGACCGTTTGATTGGTAACGATTAGGTGGATTGGAAGAATTATTTTGGGGCATGTTTTGGTTTTGTTTCCACCTAAGGTTTGGGTGATTTTTCCAAGAAGAGTTGTAGGAATCGCCGTAAGGGTTTGGCTCGGTTTGAAAGTGTACCACTTATCTCCCGCTTCGTCGGTACGCGAGGATGCGTAGTCCGCAAAAGCTTGTCCTGGGAGGTCCACGCAATCACGAGTGTCATGGGGACCACTACATAATTCGTATGAAGAAGTGATTTTGTTCACTTGGCTTGAAGGCTTAGGAGCTTCGTAAGATTTCATGAGAAACTTGACTTGGTCTTCAAGTTCTATGATCCTACGGTCGGAAGTGCTAGAATTTTTCGTAGGCAAAGATATTGCCTTGACCGTTTTGTTCAAATCACGGGGATCATTCCAACTTTCGTTGTCATAGAGAGCAAGATCTTCTATGAGTTCCCATGATTTTTCCGCACTTAGATCACGTAGCTTGCCACCGCCCGATTGGTCAATGGTTCGCCTTGTGGAGAGATCGATATGGTCATAGAAGATTTGGACTTAGGAGCCAAAGATCTATGCCATGATGAGGGACTTTTTGGAGCAAGTCCTTGAAACGAGTCCATGCTGCATATAGAGTTTCACCTTGACGTTGTTGGAACATCAAGATGTCATTTCTAAGCTTGGTAGTTCTCCCCGGTGGGAAAAATTGAGCAAGGAAACGAGTGGTGAGATCATCCCATGAGGTGATGGATTCCGCAGGTAAACGTTCAAGCCATTGACTAGCTTGATCACGTAGAGAGAATTGGAATAGACGTAATCGGGTCGTCTCTCTAGTCGCAACATCAAGGTCTATGGAATCTGCGATTTTAAGGAAGTCCTTGAGATGTTGATTAGGATCTTCAGAACGAAGTCCATGGAATGCACACCCGCTTTGCACCAACCGGATGGTGTCAGATCGCAAGGGAGACACATTGGCTCCTTGGGTGAGCTCAATAGTGTTCCGATAGCCTTGGTGGCTAGGACGGGAATACTCTCCTAAAGTTCGGGGTCTAGGAGGTTGGTTTGGTTGTGGTGGGTTTTGTGGGTGGTTTTGAATTGGTGGGTTGATGGGTTCAAAGATGTTACCACCTTCCATGATGTCGGATGGTAAAGGTTACGAACAAAGACACGAAGAAATGAGATAGACTAAAGAAAACCTAAAAATAAAAATAAAAATCTTACTATAAAGGAATCTAGCAAGTAGACCTAATAAAAAGAAATTCTAACCTAGACAATAACTATTCCCCGGGTTGCGGCGCAAAAAACTTTGTGCGTGGGAATTGCACCCTCACAAAAGGTTTTACCTCTCGTGGGATCTCGAGAAGCTTACAACCGCCACCAGGCAGTGTACCTGATCGTTGTAGTATAGTATAGTGACAAGTACCGGGGGATTGATCGTTCAACTCAGGAATAGTGTCGCTAGGATTAGAAAGTCTACTAAATTAAGTCTAAAGGTGAGGGATGATTCTTTTTGTATTTTTATATTTTTATAAAAGCAAGTAAAATCTCAGGTTTGGAAGGAGTGGGCGGAATTAGTTGCTAGCCAACTAACCCAATTTATCTAAAGATGCAATCAAAATAAAATAAAAGAAATGAAAATAAAACTAATTATACTAGTGTGGTGTAAACAATGATGGGAAAAGTTGTGTTTACTTAGGTTTCATTACTCCCTAGATATCTTTTACAGGTTGATAGCTTGTTACAATTGCATGGATGACGGGTCATATTCCTTAATACTAGTCGTAGGGCCGTGTACAATATTCCCTAACTCTATAGGATCCTACTTCACTCCTATGTCGAGCCGTTAGAAGCTCCTAACATCAGATCATTAGAATTCTCCTACGCATTAAATACAACCAAAAATCGTAGTACACCTCCGATCATGTTTCTTAAGACGTTCAAGCAAGTTACCAATGGAAGTTTGCCAGTTTTCTTAAGCCTAACATCGAATACAATTATCCGTAACAATTATAAACAAACAATCAACCCATAATTAACATCTAGGTTTCACTACATCTAAGCAAACACAAAAGAAATCTAGCCTAGCATGTTAAATTGAAGACAAACGTAAGATATATTCAAACAACACATAGACATATTGATTGAATTAAAAGAGTACTTATCTCAATTAGAACATGAAAGATTCAAAGGGTTGGAACCCTTGAAAAAACTGTGAAAATCGGCATAGGGTTTTTTCCTCAAAGTTGCACACTAATGAATAAAATTTGGAAAACTATATATAGATTTTACAGGGTGACGGCGTCAAGAAGGAATTCGTGACGCCGTCAACTTGCCGCCATAATGAAATCGTATTGCCTAGATCTGCTTGTGACGCCGTCATGTGTAAAATTGTTCTGGGCCGTCACCAATATTTGAACCATGACGGCCTTGGGTGACGCCGTCATGTCCTATGCACAAAAACTCTCTGGATCGTCACGTGTATCTTCCACATCCACCCCCTTTGTGACTCTTGACGCCGTCAGGTACTGTTCTCAGCAAGGAAAATTGAGACTTTGCTGTTTTCTTCATTTTTATGCTTCAAAAACGTCCAAAATGCTTCCTTTTTCAGATTTCACTCCAAAAGTACATAAAATGACAAAAGGAACGATTTAGGGCAATATTTGATCAAATAAATTCGAATTCGGGCTTAAATGACCTATTAAAAGTGGTTCACTTTTCGCCTCATCAGTTGTGTCTAGTTTGGGATTTGTTAGCTTTTTCTTTTTTTTTTTTTTTTTTTTTTTTTTTTTTGGACATGTTATTGGCTGTGATATTGGTTATGTTGCAAATGCCATATATAAATGTTAAATCTTGATTGGAAAAAAAAAAGGGATCTTGGAAACGTGGCTTTGTGAAAGATTGTGAAAAGGGTTTCGTATGTTTGGGTGAAGTAAGATCTAGCTTTTACAATTTGATTATGATGATGGTGCAAAAAGAATTATAAAAAAATGATTTTTTTTTATTAAGAAGTATAACTTTGCATGTTGTCCATGTAGATACTTGTGTTTTAAATCATTGTGTTTTGTGTTTTATGACTTATATTAATATATGATGGGGTGTATTAATTGTATATGTGTAATAGATATGTTGACCTTAAAATATTGTGCTTTAAATATATATATATATATATATATATATATATATATATATATATATATATATATATATATATATATATATATATATATTTTATCATTTGTATTTTACTTAAAATCTAAACACGGAAATCTTAAAAATTAAATATGAGAGAAGGTTAGACTTAAAATATTGTGCTTTAAATACTTGTTCTTTGTGTTTTATCATTTGTATTTTATTTAAAATTTAAATATGAAAATCTTAAAATTAAATATGAGAGAAGGTGTAATATGATTTATAAGTAATATAGATAATATTCATATTCTATTCGAAACCAATCATTTATTTACTATTAATTTATTCTTTTGTTAGAATGTGATTAATCAAAATTCTTGTAGCCATGCTTTTTTCCACTTTTAGTTAACCACTTTCACATCACTTGTTCTTTTATCATTTTCGTGTTAGCTTTTCTCCTCGGCCACCAAACCGCACACACAAATAATAAACAAAATTTGGCTCGGTCAAGTTTAGGACCAAACATCTCCAAAAGTGTTCTACCATGGGTCAAAGGGGTCCATAATGATGCACACGCAAGAAGGTTGGATCAACTCGTGAACGTCTTCCCCATAACGTTCAGTTTAATTATATTTCAAACGTCTGAAATTGTATGTTTAAAAAATTCGTAGCAAAATGTGAGTAATAGAAACTCGTTAATAATATTCTGCTAAATAGAAAAGGTAAAAATGCAATCTTTTATATAATAAAAGAATTACATCATTTCGGAGTTATTTTGTAAAACCCTTCTTATTGAAAAAAAAGTAGACCAATAGGAGAGCTCGATTTTGCCACGTAGGCAAAATCAAACGAGGTGATTGGTCAATAGAAAGTCAAAATTGAATTGATTTTGGTCAAACTTTAAAAAATTTGATGGAGAAATTTTGTTAGAGAAAAAAACATATAAAAATATTTGTGTCAAATTTGTGAAAACCAAAAACTTAAAAAAAGATGAAGTAATTAATAAAACTTTAGTGGTTGAATTTTACATAAAATATATGGAGTTAAGTGTAAAATTACAAGTTTTCATATTTTTTAATAACTTTTGAAAAAAAAAAAAAACCATCCCCTTACACTTTATACCCCCTATACTTTATAAGATGAACTTTGTTTAAAATTACATGAGTATTAGTATTATTTTCAGAGTTTCATCTATTAAAATTATAAAATTTTATAAATATACGAATTAGTTTTAATATACGTTAAATATTTTTTAAAACTAATATTAGTTTTAAACTTTCATCTATTAAAATATTTTTTTTTACTATATACGTTAAATAAGGACTCATGTTATTTTATTTTTAAAAGTTTAATTTATGCGTACATAAGCTTGAATATTAAATACGATTAAACTATTGTTAACGGGCATATATGAATATCAAATGTAAGTATGAATTACTGTGATATGAAAATAAATATACGCTATTGTAATTATAACAACGACTCATGAAATTCTTATTTAAAGTTTATATATGGATATCCAAAAAAACATTTTTTAAAAACTTTACGGAGCATATTTTAACTTCATCAAGAGGACTTCCCTCATTACGAAAGGTGTCACGTGGATGGCGTACTGATATATCTCTTATTCGTGTTGATTATGTGCTACTAAACTCACACATTTTGTACAACATGATATAAATAGTTAAAGTTAAACAACAACTTCAACATCTATGTCAGTTAAATATTTTAACCAACAAATTTTTTTACAAAATATTATTGAAAAGATATTAATACATAATAAAAAATCATGAACAAGTATTAATTGTACTTATATCATAATTTTCACAAGTAAATTCTTATATGTTCATATACTAAACTAAAATTTTAAAATAAGTTTGATTCATATGTAAATCCCGTGCGTGCACGGGAGTTATAGGTAGGATGTAGTATGTAACAAATGAAAGAAACCAAAGCTTTAGTGAATCCATGGTACACTTTTTGATGCTAAGACTACTCTTGTCGCTAAATCAAAATCAATTGCACTCGTTTTACCAAATTTTCATTTTTCACTATCAGAACACAAACACATGATATTCAAATTCATCTCAAGAAATCGTTACTAACAATGTCTATAACGTCACTGTTACATTTGTGTCATTAACTACAACTCCCATTTCTTCACTCCTATTCGCCAGAATTTCACTTTCAGACCACATGCACTTCGCCGTTAAAGGTACTTCAGTCCAACACAACCGTAAAATGTTATCAAGCTCCAGAATCATCTTAAAAAATACGGCGTTCAAGTTCACCGATACGACGTTGTTTTAATCAAACTTCAGCTTTTGAGATCGGTAACAACATCACACTAGTAATCATTTCTTATAACTTGACCAAAACTACACCTGTTAATGTCTGAATGGTGAAAAAGATTTGTTAACTATCAAGTTTGATTACACATACGTATAATTGTTTTTATTTATCTATTATGTTCTTGCAATACGATACATTAAATGCACACGAGTAAAAGGGCTAGGCGTAATGCGGGTTATCTTTAAGTTATTCGCGCGCCACAATAATTTTACCTTATGACATTTATGTAACACAAAATCTAAAAAACACGATCCCAACAATAACATGTTATAGGTACATGGTACCCTTTTTAATGGATTATATACACAATTTCTTTTACCTTTGGAAAATCCATAGAAAATAAATAATCAAGGACTAAATGTTAAATTAAATAAACGTCAGGAATGTAAAACATAACTTTTAAGTTATTAATAAAGATATATATCTTCTTCTTACGCGCCTCTTTTTCTTCTACATACAAAAACATAAACACTCACAAGCACAAATATTAAATCAGAAGGAAAAAAATAAAAAGAGAAGAAAAATACACGAAAAACACATGTTAAAGGCGTACCGTGGTACCTATAACATACCTACAACGAGGCGTTACCAACTGCACCAAGCACCCTAACATTAAAATTAAGTACATATTTCAAAATTCCCGTGTTTGTATCTTACATTTAGTGCATTAGATTATGCCAATAAATTAGTCTTTATTGTCAAGCTATGTCGCATTAACAAAATCTTTCACAAACAATATTGCTCAAAGATGCACACGCCTATTTATAGATCATTTGAGCACCACCAACTATATTACTTAAATTATGAGAAACAAGTGATAAATGGGATTAAACAAACCGTTCAATGTTTGGCTTTAAGACCTCAACCCACTGAGATCTTAACCCCACCATACTAAGGGCCTTTTTGGTTTGTAAATGAGATTGGATTTGGATTTAGATTTGAGAAATGTTTGAAAGTAGAGTTAATTACTTAAATGGTCTTTGTGGTTTGTTGATTTTTACGGATCTTGTCCTTGTGCTTTTTTTTTAAACGGGTTTGGTCCCTGTGCTTTTAGAATGTTACGGATCATGTCCCTATTTCGACCCAACTTCAAACGATCGTTAAAAAGGACCTCAGTTGAATTAAATGGACTAACGTGAGGGCTAAACTTGTAGTTTGGGTTTTCCTTCTCAAAATACAAACAATAAGGACGATTTATGTAATTTACACTAAAAAAAATAATAATAAAAAAAAAAAAACTTTTTAATTTTTTTATACAATTTTTTTTTAATTTTAATATAAAAAGAAAAAAAAAAACTTTTTAAATATTTTTAATTTTATTTAAAAAAATGATAATAAAATTAAAAAAAAATGTTAATAAAAATCAAAAAAATTTCGTATAATAAAAATTAAAAAGTTTTTTTTTTATAATAAAATTAAAAAAAATTTCGTATAAAAAAATTAAACAGATTTTTTTTAAAATTTTATTATAATAAAATTAAAAAAATTTTGTATAATAAAAATTAAAAAGTTTTTTTCTTCTTTTTATAAGAAAATTAAAAAATTTCGTATAAAAAAATTAAAAAGTTTTTTTTTTTTTTTTTTTTTTTTTTTTTTTTTTTTTTTTTTTAGTGTAAATTACATAAATCGTCCTTGTGGTTTGAATTTTGAGAGGGAAAACCCAAACTACAAGTTTAGCCTTCACGTTAGTCCATTTAATTCAACTGAGGTCCTTTTTAACGGTCGTTTGAAGTTGGGTCGAAATAGGGACAAGATCCGTAACATTCTAAAAGCACAGAGACCAAACCCGCTTAAAAAAAAGCACAGGGACAAGATCCGTAAAAATCAGCAAACCACAAGGACCATTTAAGTAATTAACTCTTGAAAGTAAGTGAAAAAAGAGAAAATTAACTATTATATTGAAAACATATATATTTTATAAATTAATTGAATTGAAATATAAAACTTCATTGTGTGGTTAGCAATTTTTTAAAAGCTAAAAAATGTATTTTGTATCTACTATGGATAGTTAAAACTTACAAAAATACAGAGAATTGAGATTCGGGTTTACTAGGGGCGCGTGAGTCCAAAGAGGGAGTACCAAATATTTGCTTTTAATATCTCCGAGCCCAAAGCGCCATACACCAACATACCAAACGCACCCTAAGATTGATCTTGAACATATTGTTGCAAATAAAAAATAGAATTATATCTTGTGTTATATTAGTATTAATAAACTTTGTTTGATACGAATATTGATAAAAAAAAAAATGCTAAAGAATTATGAAAAAAATAAGAAAAAAAAATTAAAATGAAAAGAATGTAAAAATAATAGTAACATATTTTAGATGCACTTATACAAATTGATGTATCTTTTTTTTAAATCTCACCTTCTATTCAAAATATTTGCCTAAAAATACAACAATATATTCAATCTCATTAAGACGGGATATGAGAAAATGTTTAGCTATAAATCATTTTTATTTTTCTGATTTTAGTTTTTCCTCACATCGCATTATATATATATACTAAAGATGGGGAGTTTGAGGGTGCATTTTCGTGCTTCAAAGGATTGTACGACACAGTGGTTTCTACAGTAACCGAGCCGCTGTAGCATGTTGTACGCTACAGTGGTTTGTACAGTAATTTTTTTTTTTTTTTTTTTTTTTTTTTTTTTTTTTTTTTTTTTTTTTTTTTAATATCCAACCAATACAAGATTTACATAACAAAATAAACAAAAAAATTTATATAACTTAATAACAAATCATAAAAAGAAATAGCATAATTCCGGCAGCACAACGCGATCACAATTTCTTCCCCGGCGTCAAACTCGCCGTTACAACAGCAGCAAGCGGCGGCAAATGGCATCACTACAAAAAATAAAAATAATAAAAAAAAACACGTTAGATCTAAAAAAATGTATGCATCTAAAAAAAATATATAGATAAAAAAAATATATAGATAAAAAAAATATGGACCTATAAAATTTTAGATCGAAAATAGAAATTCAAATATACCAAGTTATGCCATGATCTTTTAAGAAAACTTAGATTTATATAAAAAAACAAATAAACAAAAACATCATATCGTAAAAAATATTTTTAAAAATTCAGATTCGTTAAAAAAAAACTTATATAAGAAAACTTAGATTTATTTAAAAAAACATATAAATATATAACTACAATAGTTGAATCTGACTCGGTGAGTCCGAGTCACAGCCGAGTCGAGGGTTCAAATCGTAGATCCACACGATTTATAAGTCTTAAAAACATTTTTGTGAAAAGTTTCATAATAAAATCGGATTAAGTAAAAGTTTAGAAAATTAGGGTTTCGGTTTAATCTTGAGAAAATAAAAAAGGGTGGCGCGTGAGGGTCATTACCGTCGGTTAACACTCTCGGGATGGTGGTGGTGTCTCGGTAAAGGTGGCTGCGGACTGCTGGTGGCGCGTGAAGGCGGATACGGGGTGAGCCAAGTGCTCAAACTCTCCAGATATGATGTGGATAAACCGATCTATCAATTGGTGAAATAAAAAGAGTCACCGGAAAAATCTCCGGTGGCCGGATAAATTTTCCGGTCATGTTTTACCGGCGAACGAGAGAGAGAGAGAGAGAGAGAGAGAGAGAGAGAGAGAGAGAGAGAGAGAGAGAGAGAGAGAGAGAAGGGAGATGGTGATAGAGAAGAGAGAGAGTGAAAATGTGTTAAATGAATTTTATTATAATTATTTGGTTTTTATATTTTTGAGTGGGGTGAAAATGGTAGTAAATGAAAAAGTAAAAGGGATGAATAAGTAAATACACGAGGGACCAAAACTGTCAACCAACAATACTTCCTGTGGAAACGGTTCGGGGCTCAAACAACATAGCAAACGGAC
Source organism: Artemisia argyi (assembly GCA_030686995.1). NCBI lineage: Eukaryota > Viridiplantae > Streptophyta > Magnoliopsida > Asterales > Asteraceae > Artemisia > Artemisia argyi. The sequence continues at coordinate 154,824,093 of CM060709.1, read as the reverse complement.
TCGATAATTTACAATACTTGCGCCATTGTTCACGAAATCATTTTTCCAATAAAATCAAGTATAAACTTCAAAGTTTTTCAAAGCTCCGGTATCAAACGGAATCGAAAAATTACGAAACTTGCGTCATTGTTCACGAAATAATTTTTACAATAAAAATGAGTATAAATACGTATGACTTTTTCGAAATAAATTTATTTGGCAAATTCAATTCGTTTCACGCTTTATAAATTATGCCGACTCGATAAAAGAATAACGCACATATTATGATCATCCCGCAGCAACGCGCGGGTAAACCAGCTATATATACTAAAAGAAGGGAGGTTTGTGGGTACAACCTAACGTGCTTCAAACTGTTGTTCGGAACAGTTGCTTCACATTAGTTGTACCATTATTATTTTGCTATACTCCGTTACATGAGGGAAAAAAAGACCATTTGTTATTGGCTTTCACCACTTAGTGGGACACATGTATACATCCTATTTGGTATGTAAATAATACAATTTTCATACAAAAGCACTGTAGCAATTTCATCAAAGTACATTTTGCATTAAATGAGCCTGCTCCCCTAACCCCGTAAAACAATTTTATCCCCAGTTTTTTTGACTAACCAAAATATATACCTGACATGGGCCAACACAAAGTTAGACCCAAATTATTAGCAAGGCCCAATAACTATATGTCAATACAAACTAAAAATTATTATAGAAGTGCATAAAAAAAAAATAAAAAAAAAAATAAATAAATAAATAATTATTAGCAACAAAAAAATAAAATAAAATAAAATATTAAAAAAAAATCCAACCAATTCCGCTCATATTCCGCTCATCCCGATAAAGGAAGTCACCCATGATTCGATAATACCATATTCCGCTAATGCTTTAAACGCAGCTATCGAAAAAAGAAGCTTAAACTTTACTACTTTTCTATGTTAACTACATTACCAAATTAAAATAATAACAATAATACTTGCTTCCAAAGAAACACACACATAATTCACATACCAAGATTAATAATTACACCAAATAATCCACAAAACACAAAAACACAAAACATACAAAACCCCGCCGCAACGCGCGGGCTTACCCCACTCGTTTATTTCCAAATCTCAAGCCCAGGTATACAAACAAATATCATTCCTGATACTTTTGGTTGGTACACTTTTTGATGCAAAGAGTACTTACTACAAACTTTTGTCACTGCAATTACACTCACTTTACCAATTTCCATCTTCATTCAAATTCATCTCAAAATCACTCCCAAAAACAATGTCACTATCATCATCACTCTTCCTCGTCACTGTCACCGTCACCGTCACGATTCTGTCACTAATCACAACCCCCATTTCCTCACTCCCACTCACCGGAACTTCACTCTCCGGCGACGCACACTTCGCCGTTAACCACACTTCCGTCATACTCACCTCCGGCATCATCTTAAACAAAACCCTGTTCAATTTCACCAAAACGACGTCGTTTTCAACAAATTTCACTTTCCAGATCGGTAACAACATCGCACTAGTTATCATTCCTTATAACCTGACCAAAACTACGTCGTTTAATGGTTTGAATGGTGAAAAGTTTTTGAGTGTTGAGTTTGATGTTGCTTCTAGGGTTAGGGTTTGTAATGTGACCAAAATTAGTAGTGAGTTGAAGGAAGGGGTGAAATTAGCCACGTGGATTGATTATCACGCGGTTTTGAGGAGATTAGATGTTCGGGTTGGTAGATTTGGCGAATTGAAGCCGAATATGGCGTTGGTTTCGTTTCGGGTGAATTTGGGGGAAATGGTGGAAGGTGAAGGTGAGGTTATGTTTGGTTTAGTGTCGAGTGGTGGGAGGAAGGGTGAGAATGTTACGAGTGTTTATTCTTGGTGGGTGGAAGTTAAGGATGTGCCGAAATGGATGCATTCGGTAGCGGCTGATCCGCGTGATTATGTGAATGTGGGGAGGGATAGGAAGGAGGAGAAGGAGAAGGAGAAGGGGAAGAAGCGTTGTTTTTTCTCGGGGTTTGTGTTTCATGTGGCGTGTGGTGTGTTGGTGGTGTTGGTTTTGCATACTGTGTGGCGGATGTTTGTTGGGGATGGAGAGAAGGGTAAAGGGGAGGGTTCTGTGTGCGGGGGTGATTTTGTGTATGAGAAGATTGGTGTAGTTAAAGCGAAGGATTTGGAAAGTGGTGTGAAGAAGTAGAGAGAAGTCAAGTGGACGAGAGATGGTATGGTACGTTAATTGACCGATGTTTGTTAATGTTGAATTTGTTAACTGTGGTACGTGTTACGTTTCTAACTGTTTTGGACTAGTAGGATTTCGATTAGTATTGTTGTAAGGCATTAATGATATCATGTGTTGTAAGGAATGTGTTTTTCTGAACGTTAACAAAAGTTTGATGTTTCGTTTAGATGGTTATAGAAACTTATTAATTGTGCGTGGTGGATAGATGGGATGAAAATGAACCATTTGGGTCACTTTTATTGTGCTGAGATATTGCTGTAGTAACTAGTCATTGACCATTGGTGCTACACATAGTTTTCTAGTTATGCAGGCAGTATATCTTGTTTAATTGTTTGAGATTTTCTTAGTCTTAGAAATTTTAGAAGCATGTTTTTCTCAGTTTGGTTCATGTGTATAGTCCATTTACGTGTAATAGATGTAATTGTGGGTGGAAAGTTTATTGATGTAATCTATATACATTTAAAATGCAATAGGTAATTAATGTATCAGATTATATATCAGCAGATGTATCTGATCAATATAGGCTCACACAAATTAGGATAAGCTAAAGAGTGCAACTATGTGAATAGGCAATCGTTCACTATTTGGTTCATTATGGTTCTAGCCACCAAGTCAAGTATGTACACTGGGTTTGAGTCCTCAACCCAGTGGGTTCGCAAAAACGACTACACTAAGGTTGGGTTCTTAAATCACTCCGAAATTATTGTGCTTCATGTGGGAAAATGAAGATTGTAACAATGACAAGTGTTTATCAACTTGCAAGGCCTTGCTTTACATTGAAGCAAAGTGTGAGGATTCTAAAAAATCTTGCCTGCAGAAGATTAGAAATATAAGATGATATGTTGCTTTAACGGTTTAACATCGTTTCTTATATTTACATGTATCACTAATGCGGCTGGATATTAGTAGATAGAGTATATCAACGAACCAACATTATCAGTATTTTTGAGTTACGAATGTTTATGAAAATTATGGAAGGTGCTTAATCATGAAGTATCTTTTGAATATGAAAATGTTTAACATTGAATGTTAATTGAAAGTTTGACTGTCCGTTATAATGGTTTGAAACTTAGAAATTGAATGTGCTGTATACAGCGAATCTATACTCCTTATGCCCAAAGTTTCGTATAGAACCAAGTTTTATCATAGAACTAATCAAGCAATTTTAGTAACTAATTTTTTTTATCAAAATAAAAAAATAAACTTTCACACTTTTTTTTAAAATTAAATATTTCGCAAACCGTAAATCGTTACGCGAAAAAAAAAAATACCATCGCGACGAGAATTAAATTATATTTCTATAGATATGCATTGTTATATACTTTCGACGAACTTTTTTTTTGACGTTTTTTTTTTTTTTTTCAAAATTTCCGCCTAAAAAAATCATATATAATTGGTAAAAATCATATGTGATTCGTTAAAATCAATCATAAGGGAAACATGTTGCACATGCCCCATTATTTGGAGGGGCACCAAATTTGTAAGAAGCCCAACTAATATATACATTTGACAGGCCTATTTTAAAGCCCAATAAATGAATTATACACATATGCTGATATGCATATGTCAAGTTTACAAAAAGCGTTATATATAAGAAATAAACTCAAAAAACTAAATTATCCTTGCATTTTTCGTCATTTTTTTTATAAAACTTTCTTCATCGGAGTAGCAGTCAAAACCTTCTTCACTCGTTATATGAGTGGTAGAACCATAGAAATAAGTTAAAAACTTGAAATTGATTTATAAAGTTACCATGCCTAAGCCCAAATCCCTTATATCATTAATTCGTTAATTCTAGCCCAAATACTAGTAAATCCTTTAAAAGCTTCAAAATAAGGCACCACACCTCGCGCTAAGGCACGCCTTATCGCGCCTTTTCACGCCTCATCACACGTCATGCCTTAAGAAGACGTCTTGGTTTGTTTCATAACGCCGAGGCCACGCCTCGCGCCTTATCGGCGCTAAGGCGCGTGTATATATATATATATATATATATATATATATATATATATATATATATATATATATATATATATATATATGTTCATGTGGTATACATTTTAAAGTAAGATATAATAGGCATCAATGAGTATAGGCCAAGTGGAATTTCAAGGTTTAATTTAAAAGAAAATAACCTGGTAAAACAAAAGGGTACTAGGGGTATTTTTTTTTTTTTTTTTTTTTGATGAAAGGGGAAGAAATATCATTCGATATTAGAAGAGATTACATCTTTTGTCATCCATACATTCGCACAACTTGGAACACTATCATCTAACATAATCTCATTAGAGCAACTCAACGCCAAAGAAGCTATACTATGAGTCACCCTGTTACCCTCCCTTTTAACAAAAGACCATTTACAAACACTAAAAGCCATTGAATGGGACAGTATCTCGGAAAAAAGACTCGCAATTTCTAGCAATGTGACTTTATTTTGGATCGCCTTAACTAGAGACAATGAGTCTGTCTCGAATATAACGTTAGAGTACCCTCTATTAAGTGCATGACGCATAGCCCAATGAACGGCTTTTGCTTCAGCTTCCAGTGGAGATCTTGCATAACATTCTAAACGAACACCTGAAAATAAAACCTTGCCATTGTAATCACGGGCTACAAAACCCAAGCCCGTCTTTCCAGACTCTTTTTGCCACGCAGCGTCACAATTAACTTTTATGTGCTGAGCGTTTGGCCTTAACCACACTGACGTATGAGTATTATGTACCCCATTAGTGCTGCTAATATTTCCTCTCTGATTCTCCTTCTGATAATCTGATAAAACAAGGCAATTGTATGGTACTAGGGGTATTTTGTTCCTCTTAATTTTAGGCAAATCCGTTAATTACTCATTCTCTCTCTTTTCAAACAAAACAAATCGTCTTCCATCCCCATATTATTCAACTGCAATTTATTTGGTCATCTCTCTCATCCATTCCAAAAAAAACTTTTTAGGTCTATTACAAAAACATTCTATAGATCTCAATCAAACATAAAGAATTCTCTTAAATAAAATCGTTTGCTCTTCTCCATTTTCATCTCTCTCTCTCTAATACGAAGTATAATTTCTATGTGCCCTTTATTTCTTTCCATATGGTTCCTTTGGAAAAATCTGGTCAAAGCTCCATTAAAATTCTATCAAAACCATATTGATATTTTTGTGAAATCCTAAAAAAAATATATGAGAAAGAAAGTTCGATCTCGCATATCCATGTAAGCCTTCATCTTTCTCATATTCTGGCGATCCGCAACCTAATCTTTCGATCATGAGGCCTTCGGCTACGGCTATCCGAAACCCTCGCCGTTCTTAACTGCCGTCACCAGCCGCTCGATCTTCATCAAATTGGAACCGGTGATTTGTGGGAATTCGATCTTCATCAGATTTGGACTTGTAATATTTGTGGGATTATTATATAGATTTTGGTGTTTGTGGAATGTTTGTATAACTAAGTTTTCAATGATTTAGCAATGGTGGTGAATATGAGCAGTTGGGTCAACTTTTGAGTTTTATTATTAAAGAATCAGATTTTTTTATTGGTACATTTGCGTACCACTCGAATTCTTATCGGAACCATATATTAATATATACGATGAGTATAAGAGCACAAGGTGCAGCAACAAGCATGTGTCTCCCCATTCGGGTCTCACCATGCCACATCACCAAAACACCTAAACTTCAACTAACAACAACAAAACCCCCTCATCAAACAACAAACCTTCACTTTTCCATTCGGGCCCCACCTCTTACAAACTTATTTTTTTATTCATTTCTTTAAATAAATTAAATTAATTTCACAAATACTTAAAAATAAAAAAACATTGGAATGTAAATTAGATGTTAATAATAGCAGATTAAATTGAGTTAGGGATACATACGTGACTGTGTGAAAAAATTAAGGTCGTTTGTATATGATTAAAAGTGGAAGATTGATGATCCGAGAATGATGAATTTTGAAGAAATGAAATTTGATATGGAAATAAAGGTGGGCTTTTTGGGCCGTATTGGTCTTGGGCTTGGTCATATTACTTTCTCCTACATTGAAAAGGACTGCTTATATTTGCTTTTCTTGATCAAGCAGTGAAGCAGATGAACAGTTTCATCATCCAAAACACTTTTACAAGCAGAAAAACAGTTATGTTTCTTTTTCTCACAAATAAAACAAACAAATCCAAACGTTAACCTGCACATTGTCAGAAACTTTGCTTCGCCGTGGCCACGGCGAGTTGGCCAACGGCGAGGCTTCTCCGGTGTGGCGGCGAGCAACGGCTCGCCGTTGGAAGTGCCACATCGGACGGCGAGGCTCCATTCGCTATCTGCACCTTGTGCTCTAATTGTGTTTACCTTTTTTTTTAGTGTCGTTGGTTGATTTTTAGATAATGCAGACCATTATATTAATAATGCAGACCTATTTGTTTCTTTGTTATGCAATTAAGTGTAACAAAAATGTGTTAAAAATTTAATGTGTCACTATAAATGTTTCAAAGGAAGTGTGTCAAAGAAAATGTGTCAAAAATTTTAGTGTGTCACTAAAAATGTATTATAAAATTAAGTGTGTCACTAATAATGTGTCATAAAAAATTAATGTGTCTTCACAAATGTATCATAAAATTTACTGTGTCACTATATATGTATCAAGAAAATTAGTGTGATAAATAATATGTCACCACAAATGTACTACCGTAAAATTTAGTGTTACTATATATGTATCATGAAATTATTTGTCACTAAAAAAGTATTAAAAATATGAGTGTGTCACCGAAATTAAGTTAATTAAAAATATAAAATGTTGTTACTAAGGAATTTTTCATATATAATGTATGACTTTTATTTTTTTCATGTGGAAATAAATGGTATTAACTAAAAAGGGTATGTTAGTTAAAAGAAGTATAAAAAAATGATGTTAAATAGTCAAAGGAAAAACGTCTCGTACGGTTAGTCTCAATAGTGCTTCATAATTTGCCATTGAATTTGAATTTATTTACAAAATTGCCATTCTATTTAATTTGATCTAGGAACATCATCATTAATGCTAGTGACATCATCATTGACAAATCCAATGGTTCATAACTGTGCATATTATTACTTACTTTAAGGGTGAATATATATATATATATATATATATATATATATATATGCAAACGTCCCGCAAACAAGAAAATATAAACCATACGATAGTTTTGAGTTTTGATATCGATCGGAACAGAAGAATAATGATACCATCGGTCCATACGACATTTGTTTTGGCTATTCTAAGGTAAAACTTCTACCCTTTTTACTTTGAATTTTTAATCGGGATTTTCAATTTGTTAAGGTTTATCTTTATTCTTTAAATTTTATAATTTGTTGATTTACTAATTTAGTTATCATATAGGATAAACGAGCACGTTTTCCCGTGCGTTGCTGCGGGGCGGCTGTGTTTGTGTTTATTACAATTATGTTAATGTTTTTTTTTGTCATCTTTCATTTCACTATGGCGGGACGTCGTTTTATGTTGATTATTGCACGGTAATTTTTTAATGAGTAGAAACACATTGGTTTGATACCAGTCACATAGCCTAGAAACTTTACAAATTGAAACTGACACATAAACACATTGGTTGCTCTAGTACCAATTCTCGAATAAAACTTGTTCATTCCCTAAAAAATAGTTGATGAAGAAACATAAAGAGCTGAAATACAAAACCACATATGATTAAAAACACTAACCTTTCACCCTTCATTACAAACTAATCAAATAGCAAATAAAATTACACTAACCGTGGTGCAAACTATTATCAAAACTTTGTATGTTACATAACATTTAGTAGCTCACGAAGTGCCTCTTTACCTTCTCTTTCAAATCTTCAAATTGTACTCTTTCATCAGCATCATGCTGCAAATACAATACGCATGGTTAATCTAATGCAACTTGTGCAAGATGAGTTAGATGTCAATAACAACAAGTATTCCACCACCCAGTTTCTTACTGATAGACTGCACAGCTTCTTCCAGTTTTGCAGCTAAAGATGTCGGTGATTCCAATAGCAAAATCAGCTTCATGCTATCCATCTCCAAAAACATTCACATGATTTTTGCAGCAAGACCAGGCTTTGGATTTAAAATAAGCTTGCAATATTAGCCCATGTTAGTAATGGCACTATTAATGAACCGTCATTTTCCACCAATGTTGGAAGTTACCTGTGACAATTATTCCCACCAACTACGTGACAAAGCTGTAACACCCGGTACTTTTCCTAAAATTATATCTAGTCAAATATTTTATTTTACGTACCTGAAATATTTTAAAACTTCTAATGCATGTTATTTGGGTTTGCAAAACGTGAGATATACGTGGAAACGAGAACTTTATTACTTGATTGACCCAACACAACCTAGGAAACTCAAATTGTATTGCATTTGCCAAATTTATGGAATTATATTCAGTTTGAGAAAAACTCTGAAGTTTATACTTAATTTTATTGGGAAAATGATTTCGTAAACAATGGCGCAAGTTTCGTAATTTTTGGAGTCCGTTTGCTATGTCATTTGAGCCCCGAATCGTTTTCGTGAGAAGTTTAGCTAGTTGGCAGTTTCGGTCCCTAGCTTTATTTATCCCGTGTTTGTATCTTACATTTAGTGCATTAGATTATGCCAATAAATTAGTCTTTATTGTCAAGCTATGTCGCATTAACAAAATCTTTCACAAACAATATTGCTCAAAGATGCACACGCCTATTTATAGATCATTTGAGCACCACCAACTATATTACTTAAATTATGAGAAACAAGTGATAAATGGGATTAAACAAACCGTTCAATGTTTGGCTTTAAGACCTCAACCCACTGAGATCTTAACCCCACCATACTAAGGGCCTTTTTGGTTTGTAAATGAGATTGGATTTGGATTTAGATTTGAGAAATGTTTGAAAGTAGAGTTAATTACTTAAATGGTCTTTGTGGTTTGTTGATTTTTACGGATCTTGTCCTTGTGCTTTTTTTTTAAACGGGTTTGGTCCCTGTGCTTTTAGAATGTTACGGATCATGTCCCTATTTCGACCCAACTTCAAACGATCGTTAAAAAGGACCTCAGTTGAATTAAATGGACTAACGTGAGGGCTAAACTTGTAGTTTGGGTTTTCCTTCTCAAAATACAAACAATAAGGACGATTTATGTAATTTACACTAAAAAAAAAAATAATAAAAAAAAAAACTTTTTAATTTTTTTATACAATTTTTTTTTAATTTTAATATAAAAAGAAAAAAAAAAACTTTTTAAATATTTTTAATTTTATTTAAAAAAATGATAATAAAATTAAAAAAAAATGTTAATAAAAATCAAAAAAATTTCGTATAATAAAAATTAAAAAGTTTTTTTTTTATAATAAAATTAAAAAAATTTCGTATAAAAAAATTAAACAGATTTTTTTTAAAATTTTATTATAATAAAATTAAAAAAATTTTGTATAATAAAAATTAAAAAGTTTTTTTCTTCTTTTTATAAGAAAATTAAAAAATTTCGTATAAAAAATTAAAAAGTTTTTTTTTTTTTTTTTTTTTTTTTTTTTTTTTTTTTTTTTTTTTTTAGTGTAAATTACATAAATCGTCCTTGTGGTTTGAATTTTGAGAGGGAAAACCCAAACTACAAGTTTAGCCCTCACGTTAGTCCATTTAATTCAACTGAGGTCCTTTTTAACGGTCGTTTGAAGTTGGGTCGAAATAGGGACAAGATCCGTAACATTCTAAAAGCACAGAGACCAAACCCGCTTAAAAAAAAGCACAGGGACAAGATCCGTAAAAATCAGCAAACCACAAGGACCATTTAAGTAATTAACTCTTGAAAGTAAGTGAAAAAAGAGAAAATTAACTATTATATTGAAAACATATATATTTTATAAATTAATTGAATTGAAATATAAAACTTCATTGTGTGGTTAGCAATTTTTTAAAAGCTAAAAAATGTATTTTGTATCTACTATGGATAGTTAAAACTTACAAAAATACAGAGAATTGAGATTCGGGTTTATTAGGGGCGCGTGAGTCCAAAGAGGGAGTACCAAATATTTGCTTTTAATATCTCCGAGCCCAAAGCGCCATACACCAACATACCAAACGCACCCTAAGATTGATCTTGAACATATTGTTGCAAATAAAAAATAGAATTATATCTTGTGTTATATTAGTATTAATAAACTTTGTTTGATACGAATATTGATAAAAAAAAAAAATGCTAAAGAATTATGAAAAAAATAAGAAAAAAAAATTAAAATGAAAAGAATGTAAAAATAATAGTAACATATTTTAGATGCACTTATACAAATTGATGTATCTTTTTTTTAAATCTCACCTTCTATTCAAAATATTTGCCTAAAAATACAACAATATATTCAATCTCATTAAGACGGGATATGAGAAAATGTTTAGCTATAAATCATTTTTATTTTTCTGATTTTAGTTTTTCCTCACATCGCATTATATATATATATACTAAAGATGGGGAGTTTGAGGGTGCATTTTCGTGCTTCAAAGGATTGTACGACACAGTGGTTTCTACAGTAACCGAGCCGCTGTAGCATGTTGTACGCTACAGTGGTTTGTACAGTAATTATTTTTTTTTTTTTTTTTTTTTTTTTTTTTTTTTTTTTTTTTTTTTTTTAATATCCAACCAATACAAGATTTACATAACAAAATAAACAAAAAAATTTATATAACTTAATAACAAATCATAAAAAGAAATAGCATAATTCCGGCAGCACAACGCGATCACAATTTCTTCCCCGGCGTCAAACTCGCCGTTACAACAGCAGCAAGCGGCGGCAAATGGCATCACTACAAAAAATAAAAATAAAAAAAAAAACACGTTAGATCTAAAAAAATGTATGCGTCTAAAAAAAATATATAGATAAAAAAAATATATAGATAAAAAAAATATGGACCTATAAAATTTTAGATCGAAAATAGAAATTCAAATATACCAAGTTATGCCATGATCTTTTAAGAAAACTTAGATTTATAAAAAAAAACAAATAAACAAAAACATCATATCGTAAAAAATATTTTTAAAAATTCAGATTCGTTAAAAAAAAACTTATATAAGAAAACTTAGATTTATTTAAAAAAACATATAAATATATAACTACAATAGTTGAATCTGACTCGGTGAGTCCGAGTCACAGCCGAGTCGAGGGTTCAAATCGTAGATCCACACGATTTATAAGTCTTAAAAACATTTTTGTGAAAAGTTTCATAATAAAATCGGATTAAGTAAAAGTTTAGAAAATTAGGGTTTCGGTTTAATCTTGAGAAAATAAAAAAGGGTGGCGCGTGAGGGTCATTACCGTCGGTTAACACTCTCGGGATGGTGGTGGTGTCTCGGTAAAGGTGGCTGCGGACTGCTGGTGGCGCGTGAAGGCGGATACGGGGTGAGCCAAGTGCTCAAACTCTCCAGATATGATGTGGATAAACCGATCTATCAATTGGTGAAATAAAAAGAGTCACCGGAAAAATCTCCGGTGGCCGGATAAATTTTCCGGTCATGTTTTACCGGCGAACGAGAGAGAGAGAGAGAGAGAGAGAGAGAGAGAGAGAGAGAAGGGAGATGGTGATAGAGAAGAGAGAGAGTGAAAATGTGTTAAATGAATTTTATTATAATTATTTGGTTTTTATATTTTTGAGTGGGGTGAAAATGGTAGTAAATGAAAAAGTAAAAGGGATGAATAAGTAAATACACGAGGGACCAAAACTGTCAACCAACAATACTTCCTGTGGAAACGGTTCGGGGCTCAAACAACATAGCAAACGGACTCGATAATTTACAATACTTGCGCCATTGTTCACGAAATCATTTTTCCAATAAAATCAAGTATAAACTTCAAAGTTTTTCAAAGCTCCGGTATCAAACGGAATCGAAAAATTACGAAACTTGCGTCATTGTTCACGAAATAATTTTTACAATAAAAATGAGTATAAATACGTATGACTTTTTCGAAATAAATTTATTTGGCAAATTCAATTCGTTTCACGCTTTATAAATTATGCCGACTCGATAAAAGAATAACGCACATATTATGATCATCCCGCAGCAACGCGCGGGTAAACCAGCTATATATACTAAAAGAAGGGAGGTTTGTGGGTACAACCTAACGTGCTTCAAACTGTTGTTCGGAACAGTTGCTTCACATTAGTTGTACCATTATTATTTTGCTATACTCCGTTACATGAGGGAAAAAAAGACCATTTGTTATTGGCTTTCACCACTTAGTGGGACACATGTATACATCCTATTTGGTATGTAAATAATACAATTTTCATACAAAAGCACTGTAGCAATTTCATCAAAGTACATTTTGCATTAAATGAGCCTGCTCCCCTAACCCCGTAAAACAATTTTATCCCCAGTTTTTTTGACTAACCAAAATATATACCTGACATGGGCCAACACAAAGTTAGACCCAAATTATTAGCAAGGCCCAATAACTATATGTCAATACAAACTAAAAATTATTATAGAAGTGCATAAAAAAAAAATAAAAAAAAAATAAATAAATAAATAATTATTAGCAACAAAAAAATAAAATAAAATAAAATATTAAAAAAAAATCCAACCAATTCCGCTCATATTCCGCTCATCCCGATAAAGGAAGTCACCCATGATTCGATAATACCATATTCCGCTAATGCTTTAAACGCAGCTATCGAAAAAAGAAGCTTAAACTTTACTACTTTTCTATGTTAACTACATTACCAAATTAAAATAATAACAATAATACTTGCTTCCAAAGAAACACACACATAATTCACATACCAAGATTAATAATTACACCAAATAATCCACAAAACACAAAAACACAAAACATACAAAACCCCGCCGCAACGCGCGGGCTTACCCCACTCGTTTATTTCCAAATCCCAAGCCCAGGTATACAAACAAATATCATTCCTGATACTTTTGGTTGGTACACTTTTTGATGCAAAGAGTACTTACTACAAACTTTTGTCACTGCAATTACACTCACTTTACCAATTTCCATCTTCATTCAAATTCATCTCAAAATCACTCCCAAAAACAATGTCACTATCATCATCACTCTTCCTCGTCACTGTCACCGTCACCGTCACGATTCTGTCACTAATCACAACCCCCATTTCCTCACTCCCACTCACCGGAACTTCACTCTCCGGCGACGCACACTTCGCCGTTAACCACACTTCCGTCATACTCACCTCCGGCATCATCTTAAACAAAACCCTGTTCAATTTCACCAAAACGACGTCGTTTTCAACAAATTTCACTTTCCAGATCGGTAACAACATCGCACTAGTTATCATTCCTTATAACCTGACCAAAACTACGTCGTTTAATGGTTTGAATGGTGAAAAGTTTTTGAGTGTTGAGTTTGATGTTGCTTCTAGGGTTAGGGTTTGTAATGTGACCAAAATTAGTAGTGAGTTGAAGGAAGGGGTGAAATTAGCCACGTGGATTGATTATCACGCGGTTTTGAGGAGATTAGATGTTCGGGTTGGTAGATTTGGCGAATTGAAGCCGAATATGGCGTTGGTTTCGTTTCGGGTGAATTTGGGGGAAATGGTGGAAGGTGAAGGTGAGGTTATGTTTGGTTTAGTGTCGAGTGGTGGGAGGAAGGGTGAGAATGTTACGAGTGTTTATTCTTGGTGGGTGGAAGTTAAGGATGTGCCGAAATGGATGCATTCGGTAGCGGCTGATCCGCGTGATTATGTGAATGTGGGGAGGGATAGGAAGGAGGAGAAGGAGAAGGAGAAGGGGAAGAAGCGTTGTTTTTTCTCGGGGTTTGTGTTTCATGTGGCGTGTGGTGTGTTGGTGGTGTTGGTTTTGCATACTGTGTGGCGGATGTTTGTTGGGGATGGAGAGAAGGGTAAAGGGGAGGGTTCTGTGCGCGGGGGTGATTTTGTGTATGAGAAGATTGGTGTAGTTAAAGCGAAGGATTTGGAAAGTGGTGTGAAGAAGTAGAGAGAAGTCAAGTGGACGAGAGATGGTATGGTACGTTAATTGACCGATGTTTGTTAATGTTGAATTTGTTAACTGTGGTACGTGTTACGTTTCTAAACGTTTCTAACTGTTTTGGACTAGTAGGATTTCGATTAGTATTGTTGTAAGGCATTAATGATATCATGTGTTGTAAGGAATGTGTTTTTCTGAACGTTAACAAAAGTTTGATGTTTCGTTTAGATGGTTATAGAAACTTATTAATTGTGCGTGGTGGATAGATGGGATGAAAATGAACCATTTGGGTCACTTTTATTGTGCTGAGATATTGCTGTAGTAACTAGTCATTGACCATTGGTGCTACACATAGTTTTCTAGTTATGCAGGCAGTATATCTTGTTTAATTGTTTGAGATTTTCTTAGTCTTAGAAATTTTAGAAGCATGTTTTTCTCAGTTTGGTTCATGTGTATAGTCCATTTACGTGTAATAGATGTAATTGTGGGTGGAAAGTTTATTGATGTAATCTATATACATTTAAAATGCAATAGGTAATTAATGTATCAGATTATATATCAGCAGATGTATCTGATCAATATAGGCTCACACAAATTAGGATAAGCTAAAGAGTGCAACTATGTGAATAGGCAATCGTTCACTATTTGGTTCATTATGGTTCTAGCCACCAAGTCAAGTATGTACACTGGGTTTGAGTCCTCAACCCAGTGGGTTCGCAAAAACGACTACACTAAGGTTGGGTTCTTAAATCACTCCGAAATTATTGTGCTTCATGTGGGAAAATGAAGATTGTAACAATGACAAGTGTTTATCAACTTGCAAGGCCTTGCTTTACATTGAAGCAAAGTGTGAGGATTCTAAAAAATCTTGCCTGCAGAAGATTAGAAATATAAGATGATATGTTGCTTTAACGGTTTAACATCGTTTCTTATATTTACATGTATCACTAATGCGGCTGGATATTAGTAGATAGAGTATATCAACGAACCAACATTATCAGTATTTTTGAGTTACGAATGTTTATGAAAATTATGGAAGGTGCTTAATCATGAAGTATCTTTTGAATATGAAAATGTTTAACATTGAATGTTAATTGAAAGTTTGACTGTCCGTTATAATGGTTTGAAACTTAGAAATTGAATGTGCTGTATACAGCGAATCTATACTCCTTATGCCCAAAGTTTCGTATAGAACCAAGTTTTATCATAGAACTAATCAAGCAATTTTAGTAACTAATTTTTTTTATCAAAATAAAAAAATAAACTTTCACACTTTTTTTTAAAATTAAATATTTCGCAAACCGTAAATCGTTACGCGAAAAAAAAAATACCATCGCGACGAGAATTAAATTATATTTCTATAGATATGCATTGTTATATACTTTCGACGAACTTTTTTTTTGACGTTTTTTTTTTTTTTTTTCAAAATTTCCGCCTAAAAAAATCATATATAATTGGTAAAAATCATATGTGATTCGTTAAAATCAATCATAAGGGAAACATGTTGCACATGCCCCATTATTTGGAGGGGCACCAAATTTGTAAGAAGCCCAACTAATATATACATTTGACAGGCCTATTTTAAAGCCCAATAAATGAATTATACACATATGCTGATATGCATATGTCAAGTTTACAAAAAGCGTTATACATAAGAAATAAACTCAAAAAACTAAATTATCCTTGCATTTTTCGTCATTTTTTTTATAAAACTTTCTTCATCGGAGTAGCAGTCAAAACCTTCTTCACTCGTTATATGAGTGGTAGAACCATAGAAATAAGTTAAAAACTTGAAATTGATTTATAAAGTTACCATGCCTAAGCCCAAATCCCTTATATCATTAATTCGTTAATTCTAGCCCAAATACTAGTAAATCCTTTAAAAGCTTCAAAATAAGGCACCACACCTCGCGCTAAGGCACGTCTTATCGCGCCTTTTCACGCCTCATCACACGTCATGCCTTAAGAAGACGTCTTGGTTTGTTTCATAACGCCGAGGCCACGCCTCGCGCCTTATCGGCGCTAAGGCGCGTGTATATATATATATATATATATATATATATATATATATATATATATATATATATATATATATATATATATATATATATATATATATATATATATATATATATATATATATATATATATATATGTTCATGTGGTATACATTTTAAAGTAAGATATAATAGGCATCAATGAGTATAGGCCAAGTGGAATTTCAAGGTTTAATTTAAAAGAAAATAACCTGGTAAAACAAAAGGGTACTAGGGGTATTTTTTTTTTTTTTTTTTGATGAAAGGGGAAGAAATATCATTCGATATTAGAAGAGATTACATCTTTTGTCATCCATACATTCGCACAACTTGGAACACTACCATCTAATATAATCTCATTAGAGCAACTCAACGCCAAAGAAGCTATACTATGAGTCACCCTGTTAC